>JAOTPV010000003.1:1422897-2845794 GCA_028011355.1 Lentinula aciculospora
TTTTAGAAGCTGCAAAAAGCACGGGTATTCCGTCTAGGTAGTGATTTTGCGTCCCGAGTTTCAAGGACTCTCGTATTACATATGTAACGGCGGGGAATTCCTTCTGTTTCTTATCTTTGTAGGTGACACCGAGGTGGGGCGTCAGTGTGGCGGCGAGATAGAGGCGGTCTTTGCAAGTGGGGTCTTCACGAATGGCCGAGGTAAGAAGAGGATGTAAAGAAGGTAAATCGGCAGAGGCATCAGATGAAAGGAGAAGCCTCAAGATTAAAGTGGCTTTCAGAGAGTCAATCTTTGCCCTTGGAGGTTGGGAAAACGTGGAAGTGACATCAGTCGGTATGACGGAAAAGATAGAATCGAACAGTGATAGTTTATGGATGAGAGAAACAGCATGAACCGGGTCCCTGCCTGGAACTCGATGAGATTGCGGGTTTCCCGGTCTTAAGAGAGTTACCGACCTTTCATTATCTTGGTAAGTTCCATCCCTGCTCGCTCTCTGGCTACCTTCGTCACAAGAGCTTCCTGCAAGATCTTGAGAAACCTTCTTCGCAGAATATTCCTAACTCGCCTGAATCTCTGGATCTTTCACGGCGTCCTCCAGCTCCGGAACGAATTGAAAACCAAATCGGCTTGCAAAACGGATGCATCTAATGATCCTCAATGGATCATCGAGGAATGTCTCTCTGGGAGGTAAAGGCGTCCGAATTATGCCATCACGCAAGTCGTTTAGTCCCTAAATCCACAATCAGAAGCTTCAAAGAGGCAGCGACAATTGATTATCCACCTTTTCTGTAAAGTCTTCAATTGTACGCGTGTGGACGTTATAAAAAAGCGCGTTTATGGTCATATCTCTCCTTAGAGCGTCCTGTACCGGAGTTCCGAATGTCTGAAGAAAGAAATCAATCATCAATCACAAGGCCAGATTCGTTTGGTATATGAGCCTCACCACTTCAGAGGGAATACGGCTATTTGAAGCATACTCTTCACTCCGCAGATTCACCAAGTCAATCTCCAGCCCAAACATTTTGAATGTGGCTGTCTCCAAATGTTTTGACTGATCTGGATTTGAAGCGACTGTGCTGATAGTCCCGACTTCGATATCTTGATTCTTGGCAAATTCAGCTAGATATTCGGCAAAAGTAAGGCCCATGATGTTGCCTAACGCAATGTCGAGATCATTGCTCTGGGAACCCAAAAGCTGTCAGGCCGTTAGTACAGATAAATGCTCTGAGATAGAGATATGACCTTGTCGCGTACCCATCCTCCTGCTATCCGACACGTTGTGGAGATTCCTTTCTCAGCCTGAAGGGATTCTGTACAATTTTCCAATAACGTGCAGATCTTTTCTTCTGTTTCCGTTAATTGGATCTTCAGTTCGGTAGGAGCCATTACACGGTCCATTGCGGAGTTTTTCAAGGATAGATACTCCATGCTTCGCTGGTGGTTATGAAAAAATTGACGCTGGGTGTATGCAGTCAGTCTATTGAGCAGAAACATTCATTTGCCAGAGGATGACTAGGCGGTGATTTGGTCACTACAACGCGATTGCCAAATTAGGCAATTGGTCATTGGTTCTTACCTTCCTGCAACAATGAGCGGCCTTGCTGACGAACTCCTGGCTGATCTGGACGGTCTTTCTGACGATGGAGGTGACTACAATGAAGATGAAAGCAAAGAGAATGAAGCAGGGCCCTCAACAGAATCTACCAGGAAACGAAAAGCAGAAGGCTCTGACGATGAAATGTCCGACGAAGAGGTAGGAGATACAGAGGGGAAGCAGGGGGTCGAAGGAATGGTGCTAGCAGGAGGAATAAGGCCCGCAGAGGAGCTCGATGCGGAAGATGTGCAAGCCATGGATCTCGGAGGCATAGCAGATGTCAGTAAAATTGCAAAGCTAGAAGGAAGCAAGAAGATGTTGGACATTCTCAAGGTTCGTTAGTTGACCACTGGTTCCAGTTCTATCGAATAACATACCCTCTTGTAGGATATTGAGAATTACCAGGCAAACCCCAGCTCAGCGGAAGCTATGTCACTTCCTGCCCACATGAATCCGGAATACAATGTTATTGTCCAAGCCAACAACCTTTCTGTTGATGTGGATAATGAAATTCTGCTTGTACACAAGGCAAATACACTGTCAGTTACTTCTCCTTCATGTGTATTCTGAAATGCTTCCGCTTTTTTTCTCCTCCAGTTCATTCGGGATCATTATGCACCAAGATTTCCTGAACTAGAGCAGCTGGTAACGGACCCAACAATGTTTATACGTTCCGTCAGGGCTTTGGGGAATAATGAGGTATAATACTTGGTGTTACCTGTCTGACATTTGCTGACGCATTAACCTCCAGGATCTCACCAAAGTTGACTTAGCAGGCGTTCTACCTCCTGCAATCATTATGAGTGTTGTGGTCACAGCTACGACAACTTCAGGACGGCAACTCACTGAAGCTGAATGGACCGCGATCCAGCGAGCCTGCGATCTCGCAGACCGTTTAGAAGAAGCCAGGAAGAAGGTATGTTCTTTCGTTTCATTCTTTCCAGGCTACCGACAATTTCTAGATATTCCTTTATGTTAGCTCCCGAATGAACATCCTTGCTCCGAATTTATCTGCAATCATCGGTACAACAACGGCTGCCAAGCTTCTTGGTGTTGCTGGTGGGCTCGGTGGAATAGCGAAGATGCCTGCTTGCAATGTCCATGTTCGTCGAAATTCTTTCTTCAGTACTCATGCATTCTCTTATCGTCGCTTTACACTCTTAGCTCCTTGGTGCACAAAAGAAAATTGCAGCAGGATTTTCGTCTGTCACCCAGAAACGGCATACTGGTTTCATATTCCAATCAGAGTTGGTAACCAAAACTCCCCCTGAATATCAACTCAAGGTTCAACGTACTGTGGGAGCAAAGGCTGTTCTTGCTGCTCGAATGGACTTGGAACGCCAGAAGCGCGATGGTGTGTAATCCGTCACAACTTTCTAATATTCTCAAGCTGATAAAACGCAGGTTCTTTCGGTGAACGACTACGAGATAAGATCTTGAAACACATCGATAGACTTGCTGCACCACCGCCCGCCAAGGTTGTGAAGGCTCTACCTATCCCGAACGACGGACCCAAGAAGCGACGCGGAGGAAAACGGTAGGATAAAATGTAATCTACGGTGGCGCTTTCGGGGCTTGATAGTTCATTCCACAGTGCTCGGAAAGCCAAAGAAGCATACGCTCAAACCGAACTGGGCAAATTGCAAAACCGCATGGTCTTTGGTGAAGTGGAAGAAGAAGTCGGTGCATTTGACCAGACGAAGGGTCTGGGAATGATTGGTTCTGGCAAAGTCAGAGCAGGTGCAGGAGATACAAGGAACAAAGGTATTCGCGTGTGCTTTGAACTTCTCATTATTTGCTACTGAATTCATCTTACCAGCCAAGATGTCGAGAGTGAACAAGTTACGTACGGCTGCGCTTACTCGTGCCGCTCAAATGGATGGTTCCCAGACTTCTGGTAGTGGAACGGCGACTTCACTGAGTGTGACCCCTGCCCAAGGTTCGTCTTCACTCTCTTTTTACCAGTGTTATCGCTTATATGACACTTAGGTTTCGAATTGACCAACCGTTCTGCGGCTGCGCAGCGAGTGAAGGAGGCAAACGAACGTTGGTTTGCTGCTGGAAGTTTCTCTTTTGTTGGTCAGAAAGGGACGTGATGTGGTTCCTTAATCAGACTTAGCGAACGAGTGTATTTCGTAAACCTTAACCCTGCACTTTCTGATTATATAAGCACTATTCGGAAGTCAATTCAAAGGTGGTTTGGCTTTGGTCTGATCTTTTCTCGCTGCTACCCCTCGTCAACGAGCTGTTCTATATTGCTCAATCTCCCGCCCTGTCTTAATTCTGTCGTACAATCTGCTTCTCGTGTAATATGGGGAATATTGCAAGTTGTTGTGACTCTTGCTGTTCGTGGCTCAGCTTGTTGCTTTTCTTTTTCCGTCGTTAATTCTTTCAACGTCTAGTTGGATCGCGCAGGTCTCAGGCGTATGAGCCTCTGCTACTGGAGAATGAGCGAGAGGCGGTGGCAGATCTTCTTCAGTATCTTGAGAGTCAGTGTATCTGTCTTGTTGAAGCATCAAGCATTCTGAACACTATCCTTTGCAGACCGAACAACTACGAATTTTTTCAGCGGCTCTCCTCTTTCCGCACTTACAACACTTTCCTTCTCAGACAATGTGGATCTGCAGCGCAGCGCAGCACTGGCCTTTGCTGAAATCACTGAAAAGGAAGTGCGCCCCGTTGGACGGGATACTCTCGACCCAATACTTTTTTTGCTGAGTAGTCACGATACGGAAGTTCAGCGAGCGGCTAGTGCGGCGCTGGGTAACCTCGCGGTAAACAGTGAGTCACCGTCAAAGTTCGCGGTAATTCATGTAAGGTCTGAACGACTTCTTTCGCTTCTGTAGCCGACAATAAGCTTCTAATCGTTAAACTTGGTGGTTTGGAACCGTTAATACGGCAAATGCTTAGTTCCAATGTCGAGGTTCAGTGCAATGCTGTAGGCTGCGTTACCAACCTTGCAACACATGGTACGAGCTGCCGATTTTCGTTGAAGGGACTGCTTTATTAATGGAAGGGTTAAACCTCAGACGATAACAAGACGAAGATCGCCAAGTCTGGTGCACTGGTTCCTCTCACTCGTCTAGCTCGTTCGAAGGATATGCGTGTACAGAGAAACGCTACTGGCGCCCTTCTCAATATGACCCATTCTGGTGATTATGATTCATATGAGCATACGGTTGCTTGCAACATCTAACGAATTTTCAGACGAGAACCGCCAGCAGCTTGTCAACGCCGGCGCCATTCCTGTGCTAGTGAGCCTGCTCAACTCACCAGACACCGACGTTCAATACTATTGTACAACCGCATTGAGCAACATTGCCGTGGACGGTAAGCTTATAACCCGATCTCTAGCTTGCAAAATTAACAGGACCGTGTTCATTCACAGGGGCAAATCGGAAGAAGTTGGCGAGCACTGAACCCAAATTAGTCACAAGTCTTGTAATGTTGATGGACAGTCCGAGCTTGAAGGTTCAATGTCAGGCTGCCCTTGCTCTCCGTAACCTCGCAAGTGACGGTCAGTCTGCATTTCTTTTGCTTCTCGTTTTTGTCCCTTACTTTTTTTGCAGAGAAATACCAGCTCGAAATTGTTCGCGCAGATGGACTTTCCTCTTTGCTTCGTCTCCTCCAGTCCGCATATCTCCCCCTCATCCTTTCGTCTGCCGCATGTGTACGCAATGTGTCCATACATCCTCAGAATGAGTCGCCGATCATCGAATCTGGCTTCTTACAACCGCTCATAAACCTTCTATCTTTCAAAGATAACGAGGAAGTTCAGTGTCATGCCATTTCTACTCTTCGAAACTTGGCAGCAAGTTCGGAGAAGAACAAGACGGCGATTATCAAGGCTGGCGCTGTGGAGTCTATCAAAGACTTAGTTCTCGAAGTTCCGATGAATGTGCAGAGCGAGATGACAGCATGCGTAGCCGTGTTGGCATTGAGTGGTATATTTTGTTGTCAAAAACAACACATCAACAACACTGACGCAGTCCCCTAGATGAACTCAAAGGACAGCTACTTGAGATGGGAATCTGCGAGGTTTTGATTCCTTTAACCAACTCACCTAGCTCCGAAGTGCAGGGTAACAGCGCTGCTGCTCTTGGAAATTTATCATCGAAAGGTGAGTAACGTAATTTCATGTTTCGATCGAAAGCTTACATACATTTAGATGGTCGCACCGCCAATGATGATTATTCTGCGTTCAACGATGTCTGGGAAAAACCCGATGGTGGAATGCACCGATATCTTTATCGTTTTCTTAGCAGTCCCGACGCCACCTTCCAGCATATTGCTGTATGGACGATTGTCCAACTCCTTGACTCTGGCGGTAGATCCTCTTCGTATATTCTCATACACTTGTCTTATATCTTTGTAGATCCTCAACTCATCAGCAATATCCGAGGTTCTAACCTTCTCGTCCCTAATATCCGCAACCTCGCTACCTCACAAACATCTACTCCTTCCTCCTCAGTTGGCTCCCATCGCTCACACTCGTATGATGATACTGAGACAAATGATGGTCAGGGTGAAATACAACTATTGTCGCGGAGAATCTTGGAATACGTGGACGGCGAATTGGATGCCATGGCTCCTTCTAGTCTAACTCCTTCGCATATGCAGCCCGGCTCTTCGGTTGCTAGTTCAACCCGAGATCACGAAGAGCTAAGGCGCAGCGTGAGGGAAGCATTCGCGCCTGGTTCACATCGGTGAATAACGTGTATGGGGTGGTAGGATTTATTCGTTTTTCTCTTAGTTCTCGGTATATCATTATGTTAGCTCGCAGCGCTTGCGTGATAACCCTTTAGTCGTATTTCTTTCATTGCTTCCACTCGTTCAGTTTGTCATCCGTCGCGTAACCGTATCTACTGCTGTCTGTCGTCCTTTTATTCTTTTGCGCTCTGTTGGGACTGGTGTCACCTACCGTTGTTTGTGATATAAAGCTTTCGATCAGGTATCCTTCTTGTCCAGATGCTATTAGGCGGTTCCACGACCAGTGTACATAGTTATGATTATGATTTTATATGAACAAAAAGTTCATCATGAGGCGAATTGACTTGGAAAAGAATTCCTTCAAATTGTCAGTGGCAATAGCCGAATTGTCTAGAATCAGAGACAAGACCTCTTCACGAATCCTGATCAGCCACGCCTTGTCAACGTTTCTCAATCTATATCAATAACGTCCAACGACCGGTTCATCTCATTTCCTCCTTCATATCGTGCTAATATACCGCCATGATATTTCGCTCCTTACCCATGCATCTCGCTCTTTTTCTGCTGGAATTTGCACTGCTCACTCCCAGCGTATATTCAAGCAGCATCTTTTCAAGAGCGGTACAACAGACCCATCGGATAGCGGCTAGACATACGAAAGAGATTGCCCGGGATTTACGCTTAGCCTTTGGTGCAGTTTTGGTGTCGGAACCGATTCAACAACCTCTAGATAATGGCAGAACAATATATTGCAAGTCAGGTGCAGTGGCTGGGAGTAGTGGCGGTGGGCAAGGCAATGGTAGTGCCGGTTCGAGTGGAACGAACTCACAAGGAACAAGCACTTCGACAAAAAGTGCTGCTGCAGGAAGTCCCACCGCCTCTGCAGTCTCGACGCCATGGAAATTAGTAGAGGCACATGTCAGTTGTTGTTGCGATAGTGCATATGCATCTCAACCTCATGACTTTTTCCATTGCATAGAATGGATCCGATTTCTTCGAAGGCTGGTCCTTTTTCACCGGAAGCGATCCTACACATGGCATGTAGTTTCCCTTTTGTACAGTCATATTTTTTCATATTTGTATATTGAAGGCGTTGTTGATTACCTGGATGAGAACGACGCGGTACGCATTGTGATTAGCGGTTGGTCTTGCCACGAAAATTCAATCATTCTCCAGACTAGCGCAAGCCTTGCATATATCAACTCTGCAGGCAATGCTGTGATGGCGGTAGACACCACGAACAACCTGGCTGATAATCGAAAGAGTGTACGAATCACCACAAACTCACAATACAGTCAGGGAATTTGGATATTGGATGCGCTACATATGCCTACTGGATGTGGAACTTGGCCGTGAGTTGATGTTGGCACTTAGATGTTATTTGTCCTGATAAATGCCCTTCTTTTTCTGAGATCTTTCTGGACGAACGGTATGTCAATCCTCTCACTTTCACATATCTTGATCCTCAAACTATCGTTTTATTCGTGCTTCAAAAGGCCCAAACTCGCCAGCCGACGGTGAAATAGGTGAAATTACTACAATTCTATTCAAGGTTGTCGTTATGAACTCTATTTCTTCAGATATAGTCGAGGGAGTGAATGACTACACCAACAATCAAGCGACTATTCACACTAACCCAGGCTGCACGATCTCCTCATCCAATTCTACCGTCCTTGGTATCACAGGCACCGTTGTCGGTGGTACTAATTGCGCTGCTGCAGAAACAAACAATCAGGTATAATGAATCAGTTCCTGTGTTTCTACTCATGACCGACTGGAAACTTCTCTCAAAGGGATGCGGCGTTCGCTCGTCGTCAGATGTGTCTTTCGGAGCAGCGTTCAATAATAATGGTGGTGGAGTTTATGCTAGTGAGTGGTGATTTCTGTACTCGCTCCTCGGTATATATTGTTGACGGTTCGGTATAGGCAAATTGGACGACACTGGTGTGAGCATTCACTTCTGGCCTACAGGCCAGGTACCTAGTGATGTTCTAGCCGGGACTCCAAACCCTTCCCTTGCTACCTGGGGAGCACCTCTTGCCCAATGGTCATCAAGCGGCTGCAACCCAAGCACATTCTTTTCTGACCATTCAGCTATCTTCGATACTACTTTCTGGTGAGTCTCAAATTCATGACCTCTTTTCGAATGCATTTTTATCTCGTTCAATGAACAGCGGGGACTGGGCCGGCGAGGTATGGTCCGACTCTGGAATTCCTGGCCAAGAACAAAGTTGCGCTCAACGCACGGGTTATTCGACCTGCGAGGCATTTGTCAAGGCAGATGGATCTGCTTTCACTCAAGCTTGTAGGTGTCGTATTCATGGTTCATATCTCTGAGACCGTTCCTCACCTTCCGTGCTGCAGACTGGGAAGTCAAGAGTGTCAAGATATACCAGTATCAATCTTGAAAGGGTTTCATAGCTGCAGGCTTCTGATTTTATTGTGATATCAAGTATATAGAAGGGGATTGAGAGATGACAGAACCTGGTCTGCCCTTGATACTCACCGGTGTAATTCGTTTGTGGTATCCTGTGCGCTTCCAGCCCATCTTTGCTGAAACCATTCAACAACGTCGAACGCTACCATGTTATTTGTGGACTGTTCTCGTCCGAACAATTGTCAACAGACAGATGATTACAAAGGTACAGTCATTGAACAACACCACGCAATAAGCTTGAGGAGATACGCACATAAAAACCTATACCGGTCCTCACCTGTCTCAGTTGAGCCTCTGTCGTATTGAAGAACGCGAGGGGCGGGGAAGAAATATAATAATCGATTGCCTCCTAGTCGGGAAATTGCCACAGTCAGTAGTAGCAAAGAAAGAACTCAGAGAGTTAGATCAAGTTCGGGTTTCTACCCTTCCGAGCCTCAGATGATCAAAAAAATCTTAAACAATTTGTATCAATGATAGAAGGTCGTCGCAGTTGGTACCTCATATCTGGGAATACGCGAGAGGTATTAGAGATGTTACGAAATTACTCCCTATAGCACCTATCAATCCTAATACCTTTCCATGAAAGGTGGTTCGTGATTGGTTGAATAACGTTTTTCCGTGCGGACTTGAATTTTTTATGTGGTTTCCTATTCCATTGAACACTCCTGAGTTCGCGGGCATAACAAATTCTAATTCTTGATTGTCGGAGTGGAGAGTTCTACGAGTAATATTTGCTCGAGGCAAGAACGCCCGACGCGTTATCAAATTCTGAAGAACAGAATGATCATGGGTCAAAATTTCCCATAGATTTTTTTGACTCGGGTGTTCTCCCTCCCTCATGATGATGAGCAATGAACCGAATGTTCTATGGTCACCAAAGTAACGATTTTGGAAACAATGGAACTTTGCAGAATTACTCGCGGCTACTCTCACGCTTTTTTATCTCATCTCATCTCCTCACTGAGCTTACACGTTGTTCTTCGATCCAGTATCAAGTCCAGCGCTGCAATTCGATACGTCGTTCTCGAAAAATAATTCAATACATATATGTGGATCCAAGGTCAAGTCAAATGTACAAAAGAAAAATTAAGGTACACCGAGAAACTCATGTGTCGAAGAGCAGGTCTTTCTCCATGGTTTCTACCAACTTCTCTGCGATCTTTTCCAGCTCCCTGACCTCTTTCAATTTGATTTGTTTGCATCGTGCTGGCTTTGGGGCCAGGATTGGAATCAGTGGGTTGCCGACAGGCCACTGAACATGATGCTGTTGAACGCGGGCAGATACTATCTCATCATGCTCTCGATTCGGGATTCTGGATGAACCCCCCTCCCAATTGGTGGGTTGGACCACTTGAAGGTCGCAACAAAAAAAGGAAAACTCGGGACCTGTTTTCCAACAAGACAGGATGGCATCCGAGTCCCCAAATGATGGGAACTGCTGGGTGGGATGGTCTTCCTGACCCTGTGTGTAATTCTCAATGGTTTGGTTTTTATCCTGGAAACAAAACCATGGAGTATTAGGTGCAGTGGCCCGGAAGTAGCAGTAATGCTCACCATCATATTACAATGGACAAGAATCTCTTTATCATCATCACTGTCCAACACAAATTCTGCCGTTTTGCGGGCAATTGTTCGTAGGTCCGATGTTACATTCGAGGTATTTCGCGATGCACCTCTACCATTGGCAGCTTGAAAGATAGGTGCATTCTCCCATCGACCATTGCTCTCTGGCGTCTCGTTGCGCAGTGAAAGAAAGCGCGAAGATTGTGCAAACATTTCAAGAACTGTGGAGATTGGCAAGGTATAAGCAGTGGAGGATAGCTTCAATAAGGCTTGCCAAAACTGCCTTACAGAGGTTAGTCTTTTATAACCGTCGAGCGGTGTAATATCACTAATGTGACCTAAAATCCTCAGTCTCCATTCCAGACTGGTCGCCACTAATTTGGTGATCTAACAATCAAACAATAGTCCCTACCTTCTTAATGACTCGACGAAATACAACACCTTTATCTAGCTAGATTTCATCGCCTTCTTCCAGAAATGGTCTTTACTGCACCGTTCCCAACATGGAATAACCTTGGATACCGTATTTTCGCCCTTGATCTCATCCAGTATTGACTGGGGTAGATTTGGCCAGTTCACTTTCGTTTTTCAGTGACTTGTGCTTTACACGCGGCGTAGGTATAAGCGATAATTTATTCCTTTCGTGTACGTCTAATGGCTTTACCCTCTCTTGGAAACTATTGAATGATCTCTGTCTTTCACCGCCTCGCGCAAACGCCACATCTCTTTTAGAGGAACCAGCCCACTAGGCTTGGGGATTGGGAGTCATTTTGTTTCTCATACTGTCAACTTCGAAATACATTCAAGCTGTTCTATCACAAGAATCTGTTGCACTGCACATAAACGAGGTCAACCATCCACGAGCCTCCGAGTTCACAAACACGATACCTACCACAAGACGACAACGCGTCCAAGCAGCGAGAGTGTCAGATTCATAGTATTTGCCCAGTTGGCGTTATTGCAGTTTTACCGAAATGACAGATGAGTCCAACCAACTGCACGTACACTAATGGGCCCACAGTAATTTTTTCAAAAAACTCACGATGCCTTCACTCATATTCCATGCATGGAGCTCATTCGAAACTACCTGCACGCTTCTCCGAGTTTGATTCAACTTGTATTTTAGCTTAATGTTTCTCAGTCTATGCGAGCCCATTGTAACGCTTACTGAAAACCTTTTTGAGAATGCGACTAGCTACGGTGGACGATGACTTTCTGATGAACAGGATCTCACAGGACACAACTAGAAGTCGAATCAAGCCCCACAAGTGGTGAAGGCTGGATAAAGTGATCAGCAAGATCAGCGCTACATAAGACTTTGGATTAAACGTGTTCGAAGAGTTTTCCATTATGATTGTTATAACTTATGAGAGTATGTACTACAATACAACATTGATTGCCAATTTACTATTTTTGTACAGTACGTTTTGCAATTAAGTCCGGGACTGACAGACTGAGAGATAAGAAAATTTTATGAGCAGGTCCTATGCCTCGACCTCCGACCAATCACTTCCAACATCTTCCAAATCGCGTTCCGATTGCTTGGGAGCGTGATCAGAGACGATGTTATTAGGAAGTAAAAATGTGTCAACAATCTCAGCCTCATACCCCTCGCCTAAACTCGAATGGCCCTCTTCCGACACTGGGGACTCTTTATTGGACGTAGACAGATCTTCGTCGGAAATTGTCTGGGTGTTGGAAGGACGAAGGGTAGCAAGGGATGAAGTGGATGAAGTAGAGATAACAGGCGGGTTAGGGGAGGAGGTTTCTTCGAGAGCAATAGATGTAGGAGGATAAGAAGCTGTAGGAATTTCGGGTTCTGTAAATGATGACATTGCTTGGACGTCGGTACCGGTGACATTATCCTCCGTCTGTTCGACGATAAATGCTTCGGCGTCGTAGTGAACAACAGGTTCTGCTTCTGTGTGTTCTTTGACTTCAGTGTCAGAAGTAGTCGTAATGTTCTCGGCTACCTCAAGAGCCGGAGAAGTGTCGACCTCGAGAGTGGAAGATAATTCGGGGAGTACAGAAGAATGGGGCATATTGTGTCTCACGACCTCCGCGTAAGAAGGAAGTTGAGAGGCTACTTCTGCTTCATCGACAGCAGTAGAAGGGACAGCAGAGGGAGGAGAAGGAGATGCTGGTTCAGTGACAAGGTCCGAGGGAGTTTCAGCGGGAGCAGCCTCAGGTGGCACAGTAGCAGCGACATCCTGAGCAGGTGCTACTTGTCTTTCCTGTGAAGGCCCTTCGGTATTCTCATGAACCTTTTCCACCGCTTCCTCCCTTTCAACATGGTGGTTCTTGTTCCACTTATTCCATCTAGCCTCCACCTTCTGTTCCAGTTCCTCCAAAGCATCTTCGACACGAGCTACAACGGCCTTTCGACTAAGCCGCACATCAGCATTCCCATGGCTCTCAATCTCATCGAGTTGGACAAGCAGCTTCGAGAGTGCCTGCTCGTACGATCGAATGGGATGATTACGGGAAGTGTATGCCAACTTTCTGAGAGTTGGTGTATCGGATTCAGATGCGAAGGAGACATCGTCGCGAACAGGAGATGAAGACCTGGAAGGGGAAGGGGAGAAGTCGACTTCGGAGGGGAATTCAAATTCGTCTTGGATAGCGATGAGGGAGGCCTCGATGCCCCTGATAGACTCGATAGCCTTGTGAGCATCGCCGGCGGTGAACTTGGAGCTGTGCTCAGGTTTGACAGCCTTCTCTTTGCCTTTACTGCTGCTAGCGGACGCAGTAGTGGAAGGCGGTTGTGCATGAGATAGGGAAGCGAGAATGGCTTGGATGGTGTCCTTGATCTCGTTAGACTGATCATTGTTAAGACGAGATTCGAGTTGTTCCTTCAATGACAAAGAAGAAACTGGACGAGAATCAGGAATAGACGCTGATCGCTCCTCGACCTCTATGGCTTTGGGCTTTTCCTGCAGAGCGGCAGTGAGTATCGTACCTCCATTGTATGGTAGATAGAAATGAAATACCTGGACGACTGATTCCGAAGACGGCGATATCTTCTTCTCAGGTTCGGGACTCGAAACCTGAGGTTGAGGGTTAAACATGAGACGGAGAACTTCCTCTAAGGTTTGAGGAGACGGAACACCTTCGCGAGCCGCGGGTGAGGGAGTCCGCTTCTTGTGTTCTTCCTGAGCAGGTTTGGGAGTCGAGGTGCGCTCAGATTGTTTGTTGTTCAATTGTTTAACGAAGTCTGGAAACAATTGTTCGAGGGTCTGCGGTTCCGAATCAACGTTGGAACTGGGTCGATGAACAGTCTGATGCCCAAAGAGATGACGAAGCTGGTCGTCTGAGCTACCTTGAGGAAAACAGGGCAAAAGCTGAATATAATAATCCCGTAAGCCTCTTGAAGTGAAATTTGAACATATGCTGATTGGACAAACCTTCTTCGCTCCAATCTGTCGAGCAGCTTCGGCTCTCTCAGCTTCACGGCGAATGGCAGCAAGACGAGCCTCTTCCTCTTCTCGAAGGCGGTGAAGCCTTTGAAGCTTGAGTATTTCCTCTCTCCTCTTCAAAGCGAGAAGACGCTCCTCTTCTTGCTCTTCGCGACGAAGGCACTCAAGCTCTCGCTGCCGACGACGTAAAGCAGCAGCACGCTCGAGTTCCTCATATTCTGGGTAACTAGAATGGTAAGGAGAATACTCTTCATAAGGAGAACGACGAAGGAAGCGATCCTGTTGTTTCTGAAGCTGAATTTCCTCTAAACGGCGAAGAAGATCTTCTTCCTCGTGCTGGGCTTCGATAACTCTGCGCTGCTCAGTGAAAGGACTGAGGTATCGTTGTCGAGAGTATTGAGGTCGCGAGTAGCCCAGATCAGTGGGTAGAGATGAGATATATGAAGGGTGTAAGCGATACATGTTTGGTAGTTGTAAATATTGCAAGATATTGATAACGATACAGGGCGGGAAAGCCCATAGCTTTTATACATTTTCAGAATATCGGATGAGTAATGGAACAATGAACGCGCGTAGTCTACGCGCGTCGGTAAGTTTCGAGACAAGTAGAGAACTTTCTAGATGGCGCAGACGGAAATATTCTGGAAGTTTCCGTGCTTACGTAATCTAGCTTGCGATATTATTGTGTACTGTTTGCTTCTTGCCAACCGACCTTAGCTCAGTTGGAAGAGCACAAGACTGTAATTGGATAATAACTTATCTTGGGGTCGCCTGTTCGAACCAGGCAGGTCGGATTTCTTTTTCACCAGCTGTCCGTGAGTTCTTTCTTGCTCTCCTCGCTTTATATCTCTCGATGTGATCAAATCATCAATGTAGAAAAGTATTTTCAAGAAAGCGAAAAAAATGTAATTGCCTGATTCACTAAATTATGTCAGTCTCATGTACCCCATCGGTGCGACGACTTTGAATTCATATCCAACACCAAGATCAATCCCTGCCAACTATGTCCTACCACCCTTCTTCTTCTTATTTACCACTTTAAATCCACCCCACTCTGATTGCGCCTGAGGCTTAGGTTGCGCCTTCACTACATCTGCAATTGATACCGTCTTGGCTGTTGCTGCTCCAGGACCTGCCTTGGCTCGAGCCACAGCGTCTGCCTTTCGTCTGCTCAAAAAGTCCGCAGCGAACCGTCGTCCGTCGAGGGTGGTGGTATTCGCGTAGATGAGGTCGGAAATAATTTCGGATGTTGAAGGATCAGGATCAATGGGGAACGACAGGAGCATGGACATGATGTCTTCGACTAATGCAGGAACGTCAGTCCAGGTAAAAAGCCCACGTAAATTTGTAAGATTCAGTTACCATTAACAGAGTTGTTCAAACCCTTGAGTGATTCAGCAAGCCACTTCAAAAAATCTGGAGACGGTGCAATGGGAAAATCGTCCACCTTGGTGTTGCTTGTGGGTGCAGGAGTAGATCGAGTGGTTGCACCGTTCACACGCGCCGTAGATATAGAACTCACAGAGGGAGAAGCTGAGGGTGTAGGTGGAGGACGGGTTGGAGTAGTAGCCGCCACCAAGGAAGTCTGTTTTCCACTAGAACCAACTGTCGTCCATGCGCTACCACCAGGTGCAGGTATCGGCGAAGGCTAAATCATATACATGTTTATTGAGATTCATAATCTACTTCTGATTCAGAAGACTGACCTTGGAAGTACTTTCAGCATAGGCCCTCCTGCTAGCGACATTAGCAACAGTCTCCTTCACAGCAATCTTCTTCCTTCTTTCCTCCTCTTCCTGAATCTCCTTCATTGTCTTCTTCGTCGCCGCAGGCTTTGCAGCAGTAGTCGACCATACGGGAGGAGTAGCGGTAGCACTCGCAGAGGTGGGAGGCACCATTTCTTTCGGCGCGACATGAGCAGAACCCTTACCAGCCTTGGAAGTGGGAAGACCCCAGGAGGCCGTGAAAGGCTGGACATCTTCCACAGAAGGCGTGGACACAGATGGAACGGCTGCACGAGCAACGCGCTCCCTCTCCCTATCTGCGACCTTTCGGGCTTCAAGCTTCTTGGCTTCTGCATCCTGGATTTTACGAAGACTTGTTGCTGTCTTCTTGGATTCTTCCTCCTTCGCCCAAGCATTGGGCGCCGCAGAGGCTGAAGGGGGTTGAGATAAAGGAATCTCCGGAAGTACGAGTGCAGGTTCAGGCGAGACAGCAGCCTTAGCTGGAGTGTTTAGTTGAACTTGTCGTGATGTTAATTTAGAATGAGATTTTGCAGGCAGTAGAGCAGCAGGAGCTACCTCTGAACTGGCAATTGCAGCAGGGGTCTCTGCAATGGTGAATTTGTGTTCGGAAATTATATCCACTGCTTCTTGAGCATTCTCTGCTAGCTGCTTTTCCTGCCGATCGTGTTGGCCGAGGTTGTTGGAAGTAAGGTCAGATATAATTGATTGCTCTTCTTTCCAGTTGTCGTTAACTCCTTTTGAAGCTGCAAGCCAGGGAGAAATGTCGTTTACCTGCGATTCTGACTGAGATATAGATGCCCCTCCTGTACCTGTACCCCAAGGGGATTGATTGTTCACAGAAGACGGCTTGGAAGGAGGAGCATCGAACGGGACATTACGCTTATTGATATGTGAATCAACGGAACCCCAGGGAGATGCAGTAGTATTAGGATTGATGGGCTGACTAGGTCGTGCAGGAGTCTGTTGCTGCTGATTTTGATTGAATAAATCCGGTACAGTTGTTTGCATGACGGACGTGTTATTGACGAACTGCGAGGATGGAGATGCAGAATATTGTTCGAAAGGTAATCCTCCCATTCCTGGAGACGGGTGGCTCGGCGTATTGAACGATGATGTCTGGAATCCGCTATGGTTACCAAAGGATGGGATCCCCGCATTCGAATATCCAGGTTGATATGAGTCAACAGAGCCTCCTCTCTCGTTAGACGTACCATCAAAGCCTGTCCAGGAAGCGGCAGGCGAGCCGTAATTAGTATTCAAATCAACAGGGTTGACACTCCCTGGGGCAACATTGCCAAATCCTGGAGACCGATAGTCGTTTGATGTAGATGCAAACCCTGATCTACCAGATAGAGCATGAGACGCATCGCCCGCATTCAAAGGATATCCATTTGAACGAGTTCCCATCTCACCTCCCAGACCATACTGGGGGGCAGCACGAACTCCGAATGCTGCAGGATCAGGAGAGCCATTGGTAAATCTCGCCGCGTTACCGAAGGAAGAAGAAGAGTCGGAATAGCCAGAGTTGAAGGAATCAAGTGTCAAATTGCGAAGTGTGCGTACGGGAGAAGGCTGGGATGGCCCATTATGATATCCTCCTTCATTTGCAATGGAGAACGGAGAGTCAGTTCGGCGTATCAAGCCAGGAGGACCATAAAGTGGGATGGGAGTGAGGAATACTTTATCAGTGCTGCCAACACGTCGTTTCAATTCGCCCATGGGTGTCCAATCATTATCGATGTAAGTTCGTTTCATGAGTAACTCGTCGGAAAAGAAACCACCATCACTCCATTTCTGCATCACACTCGCTTGGAATGGACCTGGTAAGAAGTTATTAGAATGATATATAAAGCGGAAGCAGAGTGTGATATACCTTGGACTTGACCTTGTGGATCAAGATATGACCATTCCACGTTAGACAAGTCAACGATACCGGGAGGCAGGGCTACGGAAGGAGAGGCACTTGCAGGAGAATTTGTGATGCTTTGAGTCCCAGGAACGAGGGCAACGGCAGACTCGATTTTGTCAGGTTTCTGCATTGCAATACTACTAGCCAATTGATCTGTGTCTTTTAGTCCAAGCTGAGAATCCGTTTGGAGCTGAAAGTCTGGATTGTTTTCTTCATCCTCTTCCCGAATTTCAATCTCTTTGGAGTCCTCGCCTGGATCTCGAGCGAAATTAGCCGGGGCCTTGGGAACGAAACCTTCCGAGGCGCGCCGACGAGCCACCCAAGATTCGCCTCCGTTCAATATACCATCGAAGCCAGGCGTGTGACCGAGGCGACCGCGAGGCGAAGGCATGCCGGATTCGCGAGGACTGTTGTTCGAAGTTTGACTGGACAGTGAAAGTTTTCTTGGAATGGTTGGTAATTGATCTTGGAAATATTCAATGATTGAATCGCAGGAAAAAGGTCGGAGACTGACCTGTACTGTCTCTTCTGCGCGTCATATGGGAGCCAAAGCGCTCCCTAAGAGGACTGCCAGTAGCGGAAGCTGTAGTGGCGTGATTCAAACGAGGCCGCTCTAGATTTTGCGTATTAAGATGTAAATAATCGGTTGATTGTCGACGTCGGAGATCTGAATTGAGTGGTGTGGCGAAAAGCTACAGATGGTTATAAGCGTGGATGGCGCAAGGAAAAATTTCTTTGCCAGTCACCTTCTTCTCTGCTTCGCCCATTTCTTTGAGGCCGATGGGATCTGTTACAGTCTCTCTCACTACGCCTTCCCATCTTTCTACTTCCAAGCCAAGTCCACCTTTGCCGCCACCTTCTCGATAAATTCGTAGCATTTCTTCTTTCGTATATCGGAATGGATGAACCTTGTCTTTGCTTTCCACAGGCACCGCTGCAGCTGAAGTAAGAAGAGAGGAATATGTAGACGTGGGAGGCACCGAGACGTTTGTAGGCGGAGGAGATGGAGGAGGTTGGATTCTAGATGTTGGCTGGGGCTTTGTGCGCATCCATTCCGGTCCAAAGTGCATGGTAGTGGTAGACATTTTGCAGTATAAAAGCGACGATAGGTTGGTTTTACTGTGCAGATAAGAAGAATTCGGCAGCTCGGATTGTAAGCTCTGAAAATTATTTCGTCCAGAGTGTTTTTACACGTGCAGCGTCTATGAGAATTCATTTGTGAGAAAAAATTACATCATCCACTTATTTCCTTATTGCATCGTCTTTTCCATTGATCCTCCACTTAGTACTGTACCTATATGTTAGAATAATAAGGACTATGTACATTATTTACAAGGTGCACGCCCTATGACAACTTGACCCTCCAAGCCAAAGGTGGCAGTTCTGTAATGAAATGAGCGCCAGATCTTTCGACAACTACCACAGAAGAGCTTACCTTGTAGCTTCTTTGCTGTAGGTATGATGTAGGCAACCAGAAACACTATGCCAAATATAAAACAAGCGGCAGATATAATATAATATCCGTCAGTTTCGGTGACACATGTTCCCCCAATCTCGCGACAGGTAGCTTGACCGTGTTCAGATACACATTCCGTAGCTGTAATCAGTCAGCAAGTGGCAACAAAGGTGAGTAAACAGGATGCAGCGCACCTTTGACAGCGAGCTCTGTCCCTGCCTCGGCCACTTTGCAAGTTGCGACGCTGAAAGAATCGACGCCTAAAGCAACAGGCTTGAGGATTACACTGAAAACATAGCATTGGAAATTACCTTTCAGGATGAACCACTTTGGCCACGTTCCCCCCAGATTAGTGAAAGTATTGAGTAGCTAAGTGGTACAAATGAGCAATGCGAATGGCAGTGACACTGGCAGCTACTCACCGTCATATATGTCCCTCCAATAAGAGGATCAGAGATACGGGTGTGGAAAGCCGAGATACCCACAAACTGGACGGTTCTGAGATGAATTCAGAAGGCATATTTGTTGGAAAGATTGTGCGAATACGAACGAAGAAAACGACGACAACACAGTATGGATGATCAAAAACACGAAAAATCCAGTCGAAATGGGCGGTGTCGGAAAGTAGTACACAATAAATGTAGCCATCAGACCAAATCCAAGACGCGGCCAGAAGGCCCAAATCCAGGGACGTAAAGGTCTATCTCCCCGAGACCAGCTGGCAGCAAGATATCCACCAATAATTTGGAAAGGGAAATCAATGAGGACTGCGATAGCCAGTTCTTCACGTTTGAATCCTTTTTCGACCATCTTTAGGGAGGTCGCAGCCTCGTTAGCAGCAAATCCAAGTTTCCCAAAAAAGTGCACGACAATCAGGGATTGAATGTCTGCGAAAGTCAGCAAGACTTATCTTATGATAACGAAAGAAACTTACGCTTGAGTTTGCAAATAGCCCAAATAGTCTTGTAGACGCCTCTGATGCTCAGATCCGCCTCACTGGCCGGTTCCTTATCCTAGAGTACGTACAGAGTTAGCATACAGAACCGGACAAACAAGAGATAACGCGGCACCTCTTTCTTGAAGAACAGTAACCAGAAAGTGACTAGATAGCATACCACCGACCAAAACCTTAGATACCCGCTCAATGTCAGATGCGGCACGCCCCATTTTTCGCTGGTAGAAATGAAGTTAGGGCTGTAACATGCTGGTATACAGCTCAGAAGAAATGAACCTAAACTCGACGCTGTTGAAAGCCAAGAAAACAGTGAATGACGCAAAATATCCCGTGTTAAGACCAATAGTTTGGCAGGTAGACGCGTATGATAAATTTTCGTGCGATAAAAGGGTCAGGGCCCAGCCTATAGTAATATAAGGTTCAAAGTAGAACGCGTCTTTCAGAATCACATACCGTCCACAGCAATATCTTGGGTGGCTGAGATAAGAACGAGCGATGTGAAGACGAAAGTGAGTTCATTGATATGATTTTCAGGCTACAATTGTTTGTTTGTGTCAGTAAGCAGTCGCTGATAGAAGATGTTCATACATTATCCATAAGCCTTTGAACATTAAGCGAAATGTATAACATTACAGAGCCGACGGTGAGCTGCATCGGTATAATCCATGACTTCCGGCGACCGATGTAGGGAGAAAAGATTGAATCAACGATGGGTGACCACAACAATTTGAGAGAATACGGGTAACTGGAAAGAGCGAACGTTGCCAGCTGGGAATAGGAAAGATGGTCTTTTAGCAGGAACGGGACAGAACCTGTCAAACGGATATGAACATCAATCCCAAAGTGCAGTTAGAGCTGTCCGCACCAAGAGCAAGTCCCAGCTAGCGGAAGGAAGCCTAATTAATGAGTGTAGACTTTGTGTAATATGAGAACATACGGGTACTCCTTGAATAAGGTCTAGGGTAACAGGGTTAGACAGTAAATTGAGAGTGAGTAATGCAATGCTACTCACAAAGGACACATAGCAGTACCATAGCACGTTTATCCTTGGAGGATACGGGCCGTTTTGCATGTTCGGCCAAATCATCTTCCTCCTCTCGCTCCAACCCCTGCCTAGCTTCACGCCGCTCCTGATCACCAAGTAAGTTCAGCTCGAGCTCTTCATCGCCATCCTCAAGCATCGCCATGCGACTAGAGACCGGAGTTCGAGATGTAATAGGTGTTCTCGGAATGGAAGTATTAAGGGAAGAGGAGACTGCCATGGATTCGTCGCTGGACGATTTCCTCATAGCCTGATCTGCTGGTGGTATGGACTTTTCAAGCTTTTTTGCGTTTTTAGACTTGAGTTTGTTGCGACGGGTGGACATGCAATGTTGGATAAAACTTCGAAGGACGGTAATACAGACCTGTCTGTTGCTAAAATAGGCTGCGCGACGTTGATTCGTGGCAATTTTTGCTCGTGGTGCATAAGCGCCTGCTTAGTAATAATAAGCGCCTGCTTATTGCAAGTCTTCTTCTTCAAGGATTAGAAGGTCACGTTCGAACTGATAACTCCCTAAATAAATTCTTGAAATTAACGATTCTTCAGCATACAAAGTTCAATAAATACTTAAAAATTCATAATTTCCCGGACGCTCACTCACCGGCAAACGATGATCTCTCACTGATCGCAAGTCAACCCTCCGAGGCTAGTAGCGTGTCTCTTGACTCGAAACGAAATTTAACAAATTAGGCATAAATTTGGCGTCTTTGAGTCTTTCTTCGACTGTGAGCCTCGGTAAACTGGATCCAAAATTCTAGGCCATCTCGTTCTTTAAGCATATCTCGTCCCCGGTAGTTGTTCATCGTCTTCCTCCAAAGAGAAGACTGATATACAAGACATCGAAGACTGTACAATCTTTAACGCTTAACTGATCCGTAATTCATCGGAACACTATAACAGATACGTCAAAGCGCTATTGAGCAGAAATGCTGCTCTAGGCTGCTCTCTTTTCTTCTCTGCTAATACTTTTTGTGTTCCTATTCCCGCGGGAACGAACAACAAAATCACGTCCAAGGAACCATCTCCATTCAATGCTCTTTGCACTTGTAAATTTCTAGAATGTCCTCCTGATTGAATGGTAAATCACAGCTGACCTCTGACCTTACTACTCTGTTGTTTTCCACAAAGAAAGAGCTTCGAACCGTCGCCGCCTTGAGAATAGACCGTCGGCAGGTCAACGATAGATATTCCCTTCCTCCAGAGCTGGCCAATATTTTTGCTCAATTTGTTGTCACTTAGGACCCAAAAAACGAACTGATCATCCACAGGGCGCATTCAAGCTAAACACTTCCGGATTCAGGCGTTGGTGTAACAGATTTCAGCTGTCCCTCTATCCGATCAAGATCTCAAAAACCGTATTACTTATTTCTTCCTCAGCTGCTATGCTCCCATCTCGTTACTCCACAGCCTCTTCTGATAACCATATAAAGGTCCTGAAAAGAGGAAAGCTTCACTGTGACATCCTCTTCTACACCTTGAAGGCATGATCTCACATTTATTGTACCCTGTGCTCGCATTTGCCGTCGCCGCCGTCTACTTTTTCTCCACGTTTGTACGACACCTAGTCGCTACTCACATTCTTCTTCGACACATCCCTGGACCACGTCCTTCATCTCTCATCTGGGGAGAGGAGTGGCTTCTTTATTACAGCACCCCAGGCATCCACTATGTCCGTTGGCACAAAAAATACGGAAAGGTTCTGAGGTTCACGGGCGCGTTTGGGGTTTGTTCTTTCACGAATTTCCGGGGGCATACTTGTTATTAACTCAGCACAGCATCAAGTGTTGTCCATAACCGACCCGAAAGCTATCAAATATATTCTCAGTGATGCCATCTTTGACTTTCCCAAACCGAAAGGTGTTCGAGCTTGGTTCAAGGCAACGATAGGCGAAGGGATTCTATGGGTCGAAGGTTTGGCGTATTTTGCAATTTGATACATATTCTGGCTGAGCACAAACATACAGGCAGAGAAGCACATGAAAGGCAACGACGAACCCTCGCGCCCGCTTTGAGGTGTGTTTTCGTCGTATGGACAATAATCATTTTTCCTGACATCAATCAATTCAGTCAAAGTTCTGTTCGTAGCCTGGTTCCGATATTTTACGATACCTCGGCCAAGATGGCTTCCCAGTGGACGAAACTTATTGACAACAGTCATTCAGATGAAGCTGAGATCGAGGTTACCAAGTGGGCAGGTCGCTTCGCGTAAGTATAATTATGTTCTCTACGATCATGATTTACAATTCAAATCTGACACTATGTACAATAACACATAGGTTAGATACCGTTGGTCGTGCTGCGTTCTCGTACGACTTTGACTGTCTTTCAGGCGGACCGCATGCCTTAGCAGAATCGATGGATGGACTTACCAACAACGAAAACAAAACTTCCTCATTCTACATGCGAGCCCTCTTCTGGGTTTTTCCTTCAATCTTGTCCATTGGTGACAAGGGTGAGATGATTCGGAAATCGAAGCAGGAACTTGAGAACATTGTGTTGAAGATGTGGAAAGATGCGAAGGTAGTTGGCGATGTCAACAGCAAGAATCTTATGTCCGTCATATGTAAGTGAAGCACACTTTCTTTCTCGTGTTGATCCTGATACCCCTGATACTCTACAGTGCGCGCTGAAGCCAAATTTGCAATGCATAGAATGAACGAGAATGAATTAGTATCACAAATGAGAACCACCATCTCAGCTGCATTCGAACCTGTTTCTGCAATCATTGCTGTGAGAATATTCCGCCGATCAATCAATCCCCTCAGGTGGTTGACATTTTTCATAGTGGACTCTCTATGAACTTTCCCTCGATGTCCGTCTTCAGAATGAGCTTCGAGAAGAGGTTACAGCCGCAGGATCTGGGGATCCCTCTTATGACGGCCTCACTTCCAACCTCCCTTTACTTGACGCGATCCTGAACGAGGTTTTAAGACTACATCCTCCAATTTTGGAGAACCATCATGAGGTATACCTCTCTTCCTGTCTTTGTTGATTTCTAATCATTCACGACGCCGTAGGCTGCAGACACCATCAGTGTACCTCTTTCAGAGCCCATCGCAGGAACTTCCGAAATGTGCCTTGTAATTCCCAAAGGAACCATACTTGAGATACCAGTCAACGTCGTACAAACTGACCCGAACGTCTGGGGACCCGACGCTGAAATCTTCCGTCCTGCGCGTTGGCTTGAACGCAAGAATCGCGGCATTCGCCACGAACGCGAGATCCTTGCGTTTAGTGAGGGGTATGCGGGAATTAATCATTTGATCCGCCTGCTAGATAAGCTGACCTGTGCTATCAACCAGACCCCGCTCATGCATCGGTAAAACTTTTGCCATGTGCGAAGTCAAGGTGGATGATACGTTCTTTTTACCTGTTGTCCAGAAGTTCATTCAATCCGTTCCCATCTCCAGGCACTTATTGTCACATTGATCCGCCAATTTTCCTTTACATGCTCTCATGAGATTGAACCGTTCCAGAGCTTCGTCATTCGACCGCGCGTCAAAGGTAAAGGTGCTAGTTCTCTTCCATTGATTGTTCGAAAGATTTAGGTTGCCTTGGTAGAAAGGATCTATACGTTATAATTAGACCACTGTATCATATATACCACTTGCAAAGTATCCTTCTTTTCAAAGAAGTTTTGAGAGCCTTCAGATGAATTGGAACGGGAATTTGGACTTCCACACATTAAATATATGATAATAAGTACGATCCTCTAAAATAGCCTTCCCTGACCTCGCATCATGCCCGCGTACGAGGGGTAAGTTTGAGTCTGCATCCGTCTCTGGGGAACAAGGTGGCGATGATACTATGACAATAGTCAGCGCTCGTTTTCCTAGAAAGGAAAACAACGGAGTCACATACTCGATCTCGTAGCTCTGTGGCGTTGTCTCATGCTCCCAGTCGAACATGACCGCGGCAGTAGCAAGGACAAGTGCCATGTTCATCATAGCGTATTCGAGCCCAATGCAACGGTGAGGTCCACTACCCCATACGAGATAGTTTTTGGGATTTGTGTTGGCGGAACTATTCGGATCTAACCAACGTTCGGGCTTGAACTCATCAGGTTGGGGGAATACTTCAGGATCATGTAAAGAGTTGTAGAAGGAAGGGATAACCATGCTATTGGAGGGGACAGTGTAGTCCTGGCTGATAGGAAAGGCTTTGATCGTTTTGTAGGGAACCTTGAGCTAAGTTTTAGAACGAACTTGAATGTTCGCGTAAAGACACACCATTGTTACCGGAGGTTTGACTCTGAGACTCTCCTTTACGACAGCTTGCAGGTACGGCATTTGATCCATCAACTCGAGAGTCAAGGGCGAGTCGAAGTTACCCTGACGAACGCGCTCCTGTTCTTCACGCACTCTAGCAAGAATTTCAGGATGATCCGCCAAGTGTTGAAAGCCAAAGATGAGTCCACTACTCATAGCATCTTGAGAAGCGAACAAGAACGAGAAAACAACCATAGAAATCTCGTCGTCGCTGAAATCCCTCCTGCCTTTGTAGCTAGGGTCAGCACAAATCCGCATCCATTCATCGATCAAGCATTCGGGTTCAGCGCCGTTGGCAATAGCGATCTTGCTATTACGTGCAGCAAGTTTTAACCAGGTCATGGCCACATTGGCAGCTTGCTTGGCTTTGTACACCTTTGTACCAGGGAGAGCAAATGGAAAGTTGACCAGTTCAAGTGCCTGTGTGACAGCCCAGTATTTGTCGCTAATTTCCTTGGTGGCATGAGGAGGGATATGGTTTCCACAGAACACTCGAAGAGATGTATCCATGTTCAAGTAGCGGGCGATCATCATGATAGGTTGAGCGACAGGTTTGCCGTTGGAATCCTTCGCCGTCCATG
This sequence comes from Lentinula aciculospora, assembly GCA_028011355.1. Taxonomy (NCBI): domain Eukaryota; kingdom Fungi; phylum Basidiomycota; class Agaricomycetes; order Agaricales; family Omphalotaceae; genus Lentinula; species Lentinula aciculospora. The sequence goes on from JAOTPV010000003.1 coordinate 1,448,574, forward strand.
CTCTAAAATGTTCACGCGTAATGGTGTCCTGGATACCGATATACATTCTAGAAATAGACTTTGATATTGAAAAGTATAAGCTGACTCGAATGATCTTACCCAATAGCCCTTCTGGTGAACAACATGTTTAAGCAACGGCGATAATCAACATGTTCTTTGCCGGTAAGAAAAACCCTATACGGTAATAGCGTGAGTCCATTTCTCCAAGTAAAGCGTATATATTATCGCACCAATTCTCTGGTCGTAGGATAGCTTTCGCAGAATGCACTAAGCAAGGTTCAGCGTGCGTTGGAGAGTTGAGAATCTTGCGTGAAAATTCATTGGAAGAAGCCATGACAATAAAGCTAAAATTCGCGTTAATTAGAGCGAAAAACACTGACAGCGATTCTAAACGCACATGTTGAAAACACTGAGAGCACTGAGAGCACCGGATTGCCATTGCTTCTGATATCCTTCCATCGTAGGCTTCATCGAGTCAGCAAATTTACCAATAAGGGGTATAGTCCAGTTGTCTCCTGGTAAATGGCGCTTTTTGTACCGATACACTGTCTGCTCTAGGACAAGAAGGGAGACAAGGACAGCTGCGGTCGTGTACCACCAAGAAGCATTATCGACAGAAAAAGGAAGGAATGTGGAAGGAAGCTTGTAAAGAGCCTCTCCAGTGGAAGAGGGCATTGAAGCCGCCGCAGAATGTTCGTGGACGGTCATTGAATCTGGGGATGTAAAGAACGTTAATTTTTTGCGGAAATGCTTTTGGGCAAAACTCGTAAATGCAAAATGGCCTGATCATTTTTTCTTGGCGAAGCCGCCCCGCTCGGGCCGAGAATTTCTTCGGCCGTCGGCGAGCTTTCGAGGTGGATTCACAAAATTGTCTGGTTGAACGAGGCTCAAAGAGTCTGCTCTGGCCCAGTTGACGGTCTAAATTGTACACTGTCGACGCTCTGGATTGTACTGCACTTCAATGGCCCTGGCCCCCAATTCTACCTTTGAAAAAACATCTACATCGAATTTTGACACTATTCACTATGATACAGCTTTTGTTCACTGATATAGATCTGGGTTCACTGAAGAGATATTCAACTTCTTTCTTCCCGCATTTTGTCAGTCACCCGGGGGTTTTTTGGGAACTTTCTTTCACTCCGGGTCATGGTAAATGGTGCGCCCATAGTCTACCCGCTATCCAACCATCCTTGCGGACTGATTTCCTACACAGTTACAATAGATGATAGTTCTCCTTCTGTAGCTTATTATCCGTCTGCGGCTTGGAATGCGAGAAGCGCTTCGACACCTTGCTCATCGTGCACTGCAAATCCTGACACGAGCAGGTTGTTCGACAACACTTTTCATGATGGAACTGTGCGTAGCCCTGCATCAAAAACACAAAACAGAACAGAATTTGACATGTCATCCCTTCCAGTTCAATCCCCTCGCTGGGAGCAACGACTATCCAAATATTCCCCTCACAGCCAGCATAGAGTTCAACGGTGAACACACTGTTCTTGCTGGATATGTCAGCCTCACTCATACATTCGTTCTAGGCACTGCTGTATATGTCTTCTGCGCACTTGCAGAGAGTTCAACGTCTCCCGACGGAGATTCTGACATGAGCTTCTACATCGACGGGTCTCTAAAGGGTACTTTTGTGAAAACTGCCCCAGGAAATAACAATGTCTACGACTACGCGATTCCTGTGTTCTCAATTGACTCTCTTCCACTCGGAATGCACAACGTTACCCTTCAAAATGGACATGTCAATGGCACCAAGTCATTGATACTTTTAGACGAAATAATTTACACGTATGTCCTCCCTCGCCTCTGCTATTTGACAACCGGTATCCAACTCTACACAGAAATGGCGACGATGCCGCTCCTTCATCCTCCTCCCAGTCTTCTGCGTCCGCTACCAGCTCGTCTTCTCCTTCTCAAACTTCGTCTTCACAGGACGATACGAGCTCGACCAAAGGAAATATCGGAAGTATAGTAGGCCCTGCAGTTGCAGTACCTGTTGTCGTCCTTTTCCTCGCCGCGCTTGGCCTATGTTTCTTCCTCAAGCGGAGAAAACGACAACAGCGTCAAAAACGGAGAACTACCCTAGACTCCCCTGGGCCTTTGATTGGGCCCGTAAGTACTGCTTGGGCTTCAGATCCTGTTTTTGTCTATCCTTCCCAATCAGCGTCATTGGGCGCCGCCAATACTTCCCAATATTACAATCCCTATGCACCGAATCAACCACAATCATCTGTCTACGTGTCCTCTATGGGTGGTGGTGATGTAGACGATACAAGCTACACTCCAACCTCTGCCTCCTTTGGGCTGGTCAATGGTGAACCGAGTACACACGAGGCGCCTCCAGCATATGATGAACGATTGATCAAGGCAGGAGGTGCTGGTCTTCGTGTCAAGGATCGTAAAACGGTCATCATGAATTGTTAGTATGGGGTTTCTTCAGATATTATTACTCTTTGAGTGGTGTATATGTATCTTGCTTATAATTATTTTCCGCTGTTCCATTATACCCTTCCGGAAGGTATAAAGGAACAGCGGATCTTTTATACTGTCCACATCTGGCCAGCTTTGAGCGGAGTGAGATCACTAAATTGTGCCGTATAGAGATATCTTCTTCAGAATTTAACGCGTCTGGGAGTCTTGCCTCGGGTACATGTTACTCGTAGAACTCTCCACGTCGGCAATCAATACTTGGAATTCAATTATGCAGACAAGGTCACGACTGCGAGCTCAGCAGCGTTCAATGGAATAGGCAACCATACCAAATTCAACTTCGCACAGGAAACATTATTCTCCCAATCACGAACCACCTCTTGTTCATGAGTGCCCGGTGAAAGACTATAAGTGAAGGTGAAATTGAATGTGGTAGGGATGTCGGCGATGAAACATATAAGGGATCATCGCCAGGGAAATTGGTAACTTATACGGCGAATCAGCATCGAAGGTAGCAGAACGCTCGTGCAAGGACGGAAACGATGTCAAGACTTTCCACACCTGAGTCATACTGCAGCCGGGATAGAATGATAGAAACGTACTGAGCGTTAGTTCATTCTGGAAGCACAACATCCTCCAACTTCAGGTATCGGGTTTCGGAAACAGATTCGACTGAAGTCAGGTATTATGATTGATAGGTGCCACGGAAAGTAATGTTGTATGAGATTTTGATAAAATTGCTGTGGGCCCATGAGTGTGCGCGCGCAGTAGACCCATCTGACATTTCAGTAAAACTGCAATTAACGCCAATTCACCAAATACTATGAATCTGATACTCTGGCTGCTTGAATGCGTTATCGTGTTGTGGTAGGTATCGGGTTTTTACGTGCAGTGCAACAGATGCTTCGGATAGATCAGCTTGGGTGGATTTCGAAATTAATGACCTTAGTAGGAAAGGACTGACTCACTATCCTTAAGTCTAGTGGGCGGGTTCTTCTGAAAAAGATGTAGCGTATGAGCGAGGCGGTGAAAGGCAGAGATCATTCAATAAAACCTATTTCTGGAAGAAAACGATTCGATCTGGCACGATGAATCCGCATTGCAAGTAAAATCTCGAGAAATGATACCATGATGTAAATTGTTGTGGTTCTTTGAGTCGATGAGAACGCGGAGACTGTTATTTAATTGTAAGACTATCAAATCTCTGGCGACTAGTCTGGGATGGAGAACGAGGATCTGAGGTCACATTATCGAGTGATATTACACCGTTCAATGGTATAAAAGACCAACCTCTGTAGGGAACTTTTAGCAAGCCTTGTTACATCTTTCCTTCGCTACTAGACCTCGCTGAACTACACAATTCCTCGCTATGTTTGCGCCCAAAACCGACCGCTCTCAACTACAACCCACGGCGGTCAGTGTCTGTGGCCATCCTTCATGCAATAACTCACTGATCGGAGACTAATCATCCTGTCTAGGCCACGGATCCGTCCATTAGTCCGGACAGCTTCTCAGAGGCCCTCTCAAACCTAAAAGCCGTTGCCCGTTCAACGGCAGAATTTGTTTTAAACGAAGGTGTCGAGTCTGGTGGGAACAGTTCTGTCCATTATGAAACGATGGTGAGCATTGCTACGACTCCCGGACCACTGCACCTAATACTCAAGAATTTTGTTTCCAGGATAGAAACATAATCTCTAAGTATTACACACAGGGTCAGGAAGACCATCCTTCTCAACAGTTCCTGTCACCTGGGACCTCGGATGGCATCTTATCCTGTTGGAAAGCAGGACCTAAGTTTTCCTTTCACGGTTGCAACCTTGAAGTTGGCCAACCTACCAATTTCGAGGGGGGTTCATCCATGATCCCTGATCGCGAGCACGATCAGATAATCTATGGGCGTGTTCAACAACATAACAGTCAGTGGTATATTGCCGACGCACCAATTCAGATCTTGGCTCCTAAGCCTGTACGCCCTTCCAATGTTCTACGGAAAGAGGTTGAAGAGCTAGAAAAAATGGCAGAGCGGCTGCTTCAAGCAATGGAGACAGACCTGTTTGTTGTTGATGTTTAAATTTCTTACCGACTTTCCTCCTATTAGTATGAATTTTGTATTGATTTTTGAGACCATAAACCCATCGACGTACCGTATCACAGCCAGGCTTGAGACTGTATCAAAGAAAAACAGTTAAGCTCACTGAGGAGATGCGATGAGATGAGATATAAAAGCGTGAGAGGAGTGCGAATAATTCTGCAAAGTTCCAAAACGAAACTTTGAACATGAGGTTCATTACTCATCATCATATGGGAGGACAACTTCACAGTTTTCTGCTTTGGGAAATTTTGACTTATAGCCGAGCAATTTCTCCATGCCACCGATATGTTCTTTCAGAATTTAGTAACACGTCGGGCAGTCTTGCCTCGAGTACATGTTACTCGTAGCACTCCCCACGACGACGATCAAGAATTAGAATTGAAATATGCAGACATGTTGTTCAATGGAGTAGGAAAACGTATAAATTTCAAGTTTGCACAATAAATATTATCACTGGGTGCAAATGCCAATAAATTATACTACTTATGGATACCTTTTTTGAAAGCTTTTGAAAACTTATGAGGATTTGTACAGGAGATTGCACCATGTTACCATTTCCTATGTAATTTTTCATTAAATCTCCTATAGATCTACCAGAAGGGGTAAAACTTATCGACTTTTGCATCCAGTGTATTCTGCCGATCCCGAACCATCTTGGGATCAACGAAAATGTTCATGACTGCCCGGCTCGCTTCCTAGTACAGGTGAAGGATGATAGGTGACAATTGAATGTGGTAGTAATGTCAGCGATGGAATATATGTCGGTTATTGATAGGAAAATCAGTAACGCATACGGCAAACACTTCAGCGTCGAAGGTGGAAGAACACTCGCTCAAAGTCGCAAACGACGTCAAGAATGTCCACACCTGAGTCATCCTGCGATTGGAAAAGTGTAATAGAAATGTACAGAGCGTCAGTTCACTCTGAAAGTATAGCATTATCCAACGTCAGGTATTGGGCTCAGAAAATATCTTCAATTGAAGCAAGGTATTAGGATCGATATGTGTCACAGGGAGTAATGCCATACCATCCAATACCTCTCGCGTATTCCTAGATATTAGATACAAACGACACCTTCTATTATTGATACAAATGATTTAAGAATTTTTTGATCATCTGAGGCTCGAAGGGGTTGTAGAACCCCGAACTTGATCTAGCTCTTGGGCTTGATTCGACTTTCAGCTGTGTCCTGTGAAATCCTGTTCATCAGAAAGTCATCATTTACCATAGTTAGTCGCATTCTGAAAAGGTCCTCAGCAAGCATTACAATAGGCTCGCATAGACTGAGGACATTAAGCTGTCAAATCAAACTCGGAGAAACGGGGAGAGGGCTTCGAATAAGCTCCATGCATGAGACGTGAGTGCAGGAAATGCATCGTGACTTCTTGAAAAATTTACTGTGGGTCCATCAGTGTGCGCGCAGTGGACCCATCTGTCATTTCGGTAAGACTGTAATTAACGTCAGTTGGCCAAATGTTATGAATCTGATACCCTCGCTGTTTGAACAGGTTATCGTCTTCCGGTATCGCGTTTGCGAAATTGGAGGCTCGTGGATGGTTGACCTCGTTTATGTGCAGTGCAAAAGATCCTTCTGATAGATCAGGTTAGATGGATCACGAAGTTAAATAACCTCAGTAGGAATGAGATGACTCACTATCTCCAAGCTTAGTGGGCGGGTCCTTCTAAAAAGATGCAGCGTCTGAGTGAGGCGGTGAATGGCAGAGATCATTCATTAATTTCCAAGAGAGGGTAAAAGTATTACACGCACACGAAAGGAATAAATTATCGCTTATACCTACGCCGCATGTAAAGCACAAGTTGGGCAAAACGAATGTGAACCTAGCCAACTCTAGCCAGGTCAAAGCAGTTTCCATACCGGACGAGAGATCGAGTACGAGATATGGTATTCAGACTGTTCCATGTTAGGAACGGTGCAGTAAAATCTGAAGAAAGCGATTCGATCTGGCACGATGAATCCGCATTGCAGGTATATTCTTGAGAAATAATACCATGATGTAAATTATTGTATTTTGTCGAGTCAATGAGAACACAGGGACTGTTGTTTGATCGTAGGACTATCAAATCTCTGGCGACTAGTCTGGGATGGAGACCGAGGATCTGAGGTCACATTATCGAGTGATATTACACTGTTCAATGGTATAAAAGATCAACCTCTGTAGCGTACTTTTAGCAAGCCTTGTTACATCTTTCCTTCGCTACTAGACCTCGCTGAACTACACAACTTCTCGCTATGTTTGCGCCCCAAACCGACCGCTCTCAACTACAACCCACGGCGGTCAGTATCTGTGCCCATCCTTCATGCAATAACTCACTGATCGGAGATTGATTATCCTGTCTAGGCCACGGATCCTCGAGGGGATTGGAAAGAGAACGATGGTCGATTGGACCTACCCAACATATATGACAAGTCCATTAGTCCAGACAGCTTCTCGGAGGCCCTCTCGAACCTAAAAGCCGTTGCCCGTTCAACGGCAGAATTTGTTTTAAACGAAGGTGTCGAGTCTGGTGGGAACATTTCTGTCCGTCATGAAACGATGGTGAGCATTACTACTACTCCCGGACCACTGCACTTAATACTCAAGAATTTTGTTTCCAGGACAGCAACAAAATCTTCGAGTATTACACACAGGGTCAGGAAGACCATCCTTCTCAACAGTTCCTGTCACCTGGGACCTCGGATGGCATCTTATCCTGTTGGAAAGCAGGACCTAAGTTTTCCTTCTACGGTTGCAACCTTGACGTTGTCCAACCTGCCAATTGCAAGGGGGGTTCATCCATGATCCCCGATCGCGAGCACGACCAGATAATCTATGGGCGTGTTCAACAACATAACAGTCAGTGGTATATTGCCGACGCACCAATTCAGATCTTGGCTCCTAAGCCTGTACGCCCTTCCAATGTTCTACGGAAAGAGGTTGAAGAGCTAGAAAAAATGGCAGAGCGGCTGCTTCAGGCAATGGAGACAGACCTGTTTGTTGTTGATGTTTAAATTTCTTACCGACTTTCCTCCTATTTGTATGAATTTTGTATTGATTTTTTGAGACCATAAACCCATCGACGTACCGTATCACAGCCAGGCTTGAGACTGTATCAAAGAAAAACAGTCAAGCTCACTGAGGAGATGCGATGAGATGAGATATAAAAGCGTGAGAGGAGTGCGAATAATTCTGCAAAGTTCCAAAACGAAACTTTCGTGACCTCTGAACATTCGGTTCATTGCTCATCATCATATGGGAGGACAACTTCACAGTTTTCTGCTTTGGGAAATTTTGACTTATAACCGAGCAATTTCTCCATGCCACCGATATGTTCTTTCAGAATTTAGTAACACGTCGGGCAGTCTTGCCTCGAGTACATGTTACTCATAGCACTCCCCACGTCGACAATCTAGAATTAGAATTGAAATATGCAGACATGTTGTTCAATGGAGTAGGAAAACGTATAAATTTCAAGTTTGCACAATAAATATTATCACTGGGTGCAAATGCCAATAAATTATACTACTTATGGATAACTTTTTTGAAAGCTTTTAAAAACTTATGAGGATTTGTACAGGAGTTTACACTATGTTACCCTTTCCTGTGTAATTTTTCATTAGATCTACTAGAAGGGGTAAAACTTATCGACTTTTGCATCCAGTGTATTCTGCCGATCCCAAACCATCTTGGGATCAACGAAAATGTTCATGACTGCCCGGTTCGCTTCCTAGTACAGGTGAAGGACGATAGGTGACAATTGAATGTGGTAGTAATGTCGGCGATGGAATATATGTCGGTTATTGAGAGGAAAATCAGTAACGCATACGGCAAACACTTCAGCGTCGAAGGTGGAAGAACACTCGCTCAAGGTCGCAAACGACGTCAAGAATGTCCACACCTGAGTCATCCTGCGATTGGAAAAGTGTAATAGAAATGTACAGAGCGTCAGTTCACTCTGAAAGTATAGCATTATCCAACGTCAGGTATTGGGCTCAGAAAATATCTTCAATTGAAGCAAGGTATTAGGATCGATATATGTCACAGGGAGTAATGCCATACCTTCCAATACCTCTCGCGTATTCCTAGCTATTAGGTATGAACGACACCTTCTATTATCGATACAAATAATTTAAGAATTTTTTGATCATCTGAGGCTCGAAGGGGTTGTAGAACCCCGAACTTGATCTAGCTCTTGGGCTTGATTCGACTTTCAGCTGTGTCCTGTGAAATCCTGTTCATCAGAAAGTCATCATTTACCATAGTTAGTCGCATTCTGAAAAGGTCCTCAGCAAGCATTACAATAGGCTCGCATAGACTGAGGACATTAAGCTGTCAAATCAAACTCGGAGAAACGGGGAGAGGGCTTCGAATGAGCTCCATGCATGAGACGTGAGTGCAGGAAATGCATCGTGACTTCTTGAAAAATTTACTGTGGGTCCATCAGTGTGCGCGCAGTGGACCCATCTGTCGTTTCGGTAAGACTGTAATTAACGTCAGTTGGCCAAATGTTATGAATCTGATACTCTCGCTGTTTGAACAGGTTATCGTCTTCCGGTATCGCGTTTGCGAAATTGGAGGCTCGTGGATGGTTGACCTCGTTTATGTGCAGTGCAAAAGATCCTTCTGATAGATCAGGTTAGATGGATCACGAAGTTAAATAACCTCAGTAGGAATGAGATGACTCACTATCTCCAAACTTAGCGGGCGGGTCCTTCTAAAAAGATGTAGCGTCTGAGAGGCGGTGAATGGCAGAGATCATTCATTAATTTCCAAGAGAGGGTAAAAGTATTACACGCACACGAAAGGAATAAATTATCGCTTATACCTACGCCGCATGTAAAGCACAAGTTGGGCAAAACGAATGTGAACCTAGCCAACTCTAGCCAGGTCAAAGCAGTTTCCATACTGGACGAGAGATCGAGTACGAGATATGGTATTCAGACTGTTCCATGTTAGGAACGGTGCAGTAAAATCTGAAGAAAGCGATTCGATCTGGCACGATGAATCCGCATTGCAGGTATATTCTTGAGAAATAATACCATGATGTAAATTATTGTATTTTGTCGAGTCAATGAGAACACAGGGACTGTTGTTTGATCGTAGGACTATCAAATCTCTGGCGACTAGTCTGGGATGGAGACCGAGGATCTGAGGTCACATTATCGAGTGATATTACACTGTTCAATGGTATAAAAGACCAACCTCTGAAGCGTACTTTTAGCAAGCCTTGTTTCAGCTTTCCTTCACTACTAGACCTCGCTGAACTACACAATTTCTCGCTATGTTTGCGCCCCAAACCGACCTCTCTCAACTACAACCCACGGCGGTCAGTATCTGTGCCCATCCTTCATGCAATAACTCACTGATCGGAGACTAATCATCCTGTCTAGGCCACGGATCCATCCATTAGTCCGGACAGCTTCTCAGAGGCCCTCTCGAGCCTAAAAGCCATTGCCCGTTCAACGGCAGAATTTGTTTTGAACGAAGGTGACGAGTCTGGTCAGCACATTTCTGTCCATTATGAAACGATGGTGAGCATTACTACTACTCCCGGACCACTGCACCTAATACTCAAGAATTTTGTTTCCAGGATAGAAACAAAAACCTCGAGTATTACACACAGGGTCAGGAAGACCATCCTTCTCAACAGTTCCTGTCACCTGGGACCTCGGATGGCATCTTATCCTGTTGGAAAGCAGGACCTAAGTTTTCCTTTCACGGTTGCAACCTTGATGTTGTCCAACCTGCCAATTGCGAGGGGGGTTCATCCATGATCCCCGATCGCGAGCACGACCAGATAATCTATGGGCGTGTTCAACAACATAACAGTCAGTGGTATATTGCCGACGCACCAATTCAGATCTTGGCTCCTAAGCCTGTACGCCCTTCCAATGTTCTACGGAAAGAGGTTGAAGAGCTAGAAAAAATGGCAGAGCGGCTGCTTCAGGCAATGGAGACAGACCTGTTTGTTGTTGATGTTTAAGTTTCTTACCGACTTTCCTCCTATTTGTATGAATTTTGTATTGATTTTTGAGACCATAAACCCATCGACGTACCGTATCACAGCCAGGCTTGAGACTGTATCAAAGAAAAACAGTTGAGCTCACTGAGGAGATGCGATGAGATGAGATATAAAAGCGTGAGAGGAGTGCAAGTAATTCTGCAAAGTTCCAAAACGAAACTTTGAACATGCGGTTCATTACTCATCATCATGAGAAGAAGAATTCAAGACTCGTATACGGCAAACCTGCAAAGAAATTTTATTTCGGGAAAGACCGAGCAATTTTCATATCTATCGCTATTTGTGAATGAATGATTAATTGAGTGTTCATAGCCCATCAGCAAAACCTGAAGCTTGGCGCGCTCAGGCCACAGCTCCCCGAAAATACAGATATCTAGTAAACTCCATTCAGAAAGAGGAGAAAGTCCATCACGGGAAACGAAGCACGAAAAAGTATTTTCAAAAGTCAAGGCAAAGCGTCCTCCTCACAAAATCTCCCCACTCGCTCGCTTCAAATTAACCTTCCCTGCGATCTCGCGGCCAATAGACCCTATACCAGTACATTCATCCTGCATCGTTCGATTATTGGTGGTCTGTTTCCAAGAGACTAAATAGACCTAGTCATACGAACCGTATTCACGGAATGCCTATAATTTAAGACCACTCGCCTCTTCTGGCTGGCACATTTCTCTCTCAAGAACCCATATCTGGTGATGGATATCATCTCACTATCACCCACATCTTGCGATGGTAGCATCTGCTGTTGCCCCTCAGCTGTTCTTATCAGATTCCATCCCGCTTGATCACAGCCTTAGATTGCGGGTTTTCCGGGGCCTCAAGAGCCCAAGAGTCTTAATTGCTTACTGAAGAAAGACTCATTTACTTTTGAAGCTTGTTAATTTAAATGACTCGTCAAGGACGTCAAACCCTACAAGGTTAATCGCTTACCGGGGAAAGATTGCATTTTCGGTATCTTCTTCTTCCTCTTCTACTGTTGTAAATAAACTCGGACCCGTTTCTTCCCTCTCACAAATCTTTAACACATCTTGCGTCCAGGCGATCCTGTGAACTATTCTCTCCAAGTAGTCCGGTCGTTATCATGCCAGTCAACAGTGCGTTTATCTACCTACCGTTCCGATCTCATTCATGACAATACTTCTTGCAGTGACCATCGATGATAGTTCTCCTTCCGTAACTTATTATCCGGCTGCGGCTTGGAATGCGAGAAGTGCCTCGATACCTTGCTCATCGTGTACTGCAAATCCTGACACGAGCAAATTGTTCGACAACACTTTTCATGATGGAACTGTGCGTAGCACTGCATTAAAATTACACAACAGAACAGGATTGATATGTTATTCCTCCCAGTTCAATCCCGTCCCTGGAAGCAACAACTTTCCAAACATTCCCCTCACAGCCAGCTTAGAGTTCAATGGTGAAAACACCGTTCTTGGTGGACATGCCAACCCTCACTCATGAATTTGTTCTAGGCACTGCTGTATATGTCTTCTGCGCACTCGCAGAGAGTTCAACGTCTCCTGACGGAGATTCTGACATGAGTTTCTACATCGACGGGTCTCTAAAGGGTACTTTTGTGAAGACTGCCCCAGGAAATAACAATGTCTACGACTACGCGATTCCTGTGTTCTCAATTGACTCTCTTCCACTCGGAATGCACAACGTTACCCTTCAAAATGGACATGTCAATGGCACCAAAGCACTTGTGCTCCTAGACGAAATTGTTTACACGTATGAATTTCTTTACACGTCGACAACTCGGTATTCTGACGTTGAATTTAATAGGACGACTGTAGATGATAGTCCCTCGGTTTCCTCTTCGCAATTTCCCACTAGTCCATTATCATCCTCTGCTGACTCAGTAAGCTCGACCAGAAATCTCGGAGTCATCATAGGTGCAACAGTTGCAGTCCCTGTTGTTGTCCTTACTATCGTCGCACTTGCAATATATTTCTTCCTCAAGCGGAGGAAACGACGATGGCATCAGGAACCAGAAGCAACCTCCGACTCTCCCGATGTTATAACCAGAGTTCGGACTACAGAACTCGTTTCCATCCCTCCTCAATCTGGCCTAGCGTCGTCTTCATCACAACATCATCTAAATAGTGGAGCTGGGCCTTCTGAGACCTATTTTTCTTCTCGCTATGCATTATCTCAGCCATCTCCATCAAGTAACACACCTTCCGTCAGCGGGGGGACATCTAGGATTAGCCTGGATGCAGATCCGTTTCAGTCATCGACCTCTGAGTCATCCCGTCTGATTCATAGACCACCCAGCCCGCCTCCACCATATCATACCCTTATCGCCTAGATTAGGGAAAAGCACAGTATAAATCGACGGTGTCAAGCGCGACTATTCAAGGGATCTTCGAGATCAGTTCTCTAAAACATTACAAGAATGCTGTTCTATTCCGACGACTTATCCACGGTCTGTGACCGGTGACAACCATTGTTCAGAAAGTTTGAGGTTCACGGAGGCCTGTGAGCCGTGACAGTCCGTGAACAGCCCAAATCGCTTTATAACGGATGTGATTTGTACTAACATATGAATCGTACCCTCCCATATAGACGATGATATATATGTGTTAGTCTGTCGACCGCTACTACAATCATATAGTAAACCAGTCTTATCAAATCAAGCACAGATCGCAGAAACGAAACGTAGCTTACGTACGCTAAACAAAACTGAAACTCACATGACCGTGTCGTGAACTTACCTTGAACTGAACAATCCTACACTGTGTAATACACACTTCAATCTATACCACTTGTAACACTTCTCCCAATGGTGGTCAGCTCGGGCACACGGCGAAAATCAATTGCTGTGGTACAGGAGGGTCGTGTAAATAAGCCCCGGAAGAAACGGGCGTATAGTAGCTTTGGAACCAGCAAACTTAGCCCTTTGACGAGGTCAAGGCTGTCTATAGTGAGTTCTGAAATCATTTCTAATCCGAACTACCTAGCAAGCAACAAAAGGGAAACGTTAAAGGTATCCTCAAATCAAGGCCATCAATAGCGAGCTCACAATCCTCCAACTCGCCCGCTTCGCAACAATCTCGTCCTCAAACCCGGTCATTTACCGAAGAGACTAGCGCCGCTACGGAATCCATGGACATCACCCAAGACTATCAGGTTCCCATACATGATAACCATGCTCGTAAATCGCTGGGACGCCGGGTTAGCTTCAGAGAAAAGGTTCATGTTCGCTATTTCGAAGGAGACAACACAGGCAGCTCAGCCGCGTCTCAAGAATCCCCACGAAGCTCAGGCGAAGCGCCATCATCTGACAACGAACCGATACCGGCCCCTGCTCCGATTTTCAACGACGAGAATGCGTATCCTGGTGCTCACCGTCGACGTTCTTCCATTCGAAAATCGATCGCCGCGAGTGAAGACATGGATATGACATCCGCGAGTGTAGGCGCATTTATTTTGAATGAGATGGACAACTCTGCTTTATTAGATGAAGACATGGACATGGACGATGCCAATAGTGACATGGACGTAACTCTCTCCTTTGGTGGAAAGCTAAGAAGACGATCTTCTGTAGTTCCATCTCGCGCGCCCTTATCCCAAATTTCATCGAATCCAGCCGAAGCCCAAGAAGAGTCCTTCACGTCAGAGCAGTCGTACACTAGCGATGGAAATCGCTCTGAACCCATGGAAGTCACGGTTCCTCTGAGCCAATCACTCCGTCCTGCGAACCAGAATGAGGTTTGGCTTGCTCTTGTGAAAGCTACTCATTCGGGCAACGCAAGTATGGCGGCTTCTGATGACATGGATGATGCAGATGTGGAGGCTATGATTGCACGCGATGCGGATAGACGATACACATTCAACTTCAACGACGTTTCTAACGAATCAATTTCGGAAGCTAGCTTTGGAAATGCGGAAGATGAAGGGAATCAAACAATTAACCTGAGTAAAGTTATGGGCAGAGCTAGCCTTGGTGGCGGCTTGATTGCGCGACCCAGTGTGGCTTCATCCATGGATGAATCCGAGGTTTATGGTTCTATTGTGCCTCATGCAACGTCCACTCCTCGTCCTAGTCTTGCGCCTCATACAACCTCTACCCCTTCCTCCAGTCTTGCTCCGCAGACGCGTCCGTCTCCCGATCAACCACTGGACGAGACTCTCCCCACGCCGTTTCCCAAGGGAGAAGTCCCAGCCCCACCCACTCCTTTAGGAGTATTCAGCGCTCCTCCAGCCAAAACTCAGTCTTCTGTGCCGCCGCCAACAGCAATCAAACCTCCATCTGCCACTTCACCCAGGAAACTTCCTGTATCTACGCCAAAATCCCCTACTAAATCTGCATCGAAACAATTTTCTGCTGCTTTTGCACCCCCGGTTGCTCGACCTACACCCAAGAAGTCTACAGGACAGAGTGTACCGGAATTGTCTCAGAGTGTAGCCAAGAAACGAGAGCGAACGATTTCGACACCCTCTTCGGCAGATGCTGAGCCCGGGGTGCCTAACCCAGCTAAACGTCAGGCCATGGAGGAAAAATGGACAGCCAAAGTAGCTCCTGCCGCTCCAACCGCTATGACTCAGCCTCCGCCTGCAGTTGCAGAAAAACCTAAACCACTTTCTCTGACCAAACGTGCGCCGTTTCAAACCGCACCGATCCCCGCCTCATCACAGCCTGCAAGCGCTAATCGGCGGCCTTCTGGATACTTTGCAAGACGAAAGAGTCTTGGTGCAGGACTTGCGAACGCGTCTTTGGCGTCGCCGAGAGAACCAGAAGAAGTGGACGATTCAGCACGGTCATCGCCAAAGAAGACGGCTACCTTGGGCAATCGACGAGCCAGTGTGAATTCAGGTCCATCAGATGCATGGACTCGTTTCGACAAGACAAGTGTTGTTTCTTTCGCAGGTCCGAAAGGTAAGGGCAAGGCAGCGCCCATGGTAGAGCAGGAGCGGGAAGATGAAGAACTACCATCTCCCACATCTCCTCCAGAAGAGGTACAAAGGAACAACTCGGGGCAATCTGCACCGTCGCAATTTTCGTCTCCTCATGTTGCATCGTCAGAGTCTACGAGCATGGAACCTGGCCCTTCTGCACCAAAGATACCGGTCATTGATCTATCAACAATTTTCGAGGCAACCGACATCGTCGACGACGACCAAGAAGAAGAAACGGAAACCAACAGCGGCCCAACAGGTATGGATATGGCAGCAACTGAACAGTGGAGGCACGCAATCCCAGAAGATGGATATGAAGCTGATGAATTCGTTGGTCGTTTTACTCACTATCGTGATATTTCCCTTTATTCACCCAGTACTGCCAGCCTCCAATTTCTATCGAGCAATTTCTTGAAATGACGGGGATCAAATTTATGGACCTGAGTGCGCCCCGGCGGTCGACATATGCTACTCAAATACCGTCCCGTCAGCCTCGCAACCCTTCAGAAATATCGCTCGCAGAATATGCAGTGGCTATGGCTATTGATGTCCCCCAGCTAGTCCTGTATTCGCGGGTGGCCCGAGATCTCGAAGGATGGATAGAACAAAGCAAACTCGAATTTCAGCAGGCGGAGGAAGAGGCATCGAAGGTGACTCCACTACTTTTCGCGGAGTATGCTCGTGCGGATCAGGAGGGTCAGGCCGATCTAGCGGTGCGTTATTCCGATTTTTGCGAAGAGCCAAGATGATTCTGATGTCTGTAAAGCGTCAATTGAAGTTGATCAGGACAAACGTTCGGCTCCAGGCAAGATCGGACTGGTATGGGTGGAAACTACAATGGCTTGATAGTTTGAAGTATAGTGCACAAGGGGCTTTCACCAATCTGCAAAATGTAAGAATCCTTCTTGTTTTCTTTTTTTTGAACGTTCTAATTTTGTTATATCGATTTAGGATGGCAAAGCACTCGAAACTCTTAAAGTGAAAGCGGATGAACTGGTTCCTGAGTTGGAACGAGAATACGATGAGATTATGCGAGTATTGGAAGCTGAACAACAGGAGGTAGCGGAGATTGAGCAATGCGATCAAGATTATTTGAATGAGCTCAAGACTTCGATTGCTGAACAAAAGTAAGCTGGCTCATCCCTTGAATGCGTCGTCTACTGATCTTTGTCGTGTAGTGTGGAGGTGGAATCTCTCAAGGCCGAAGTCAAAGAAGCCAAGGATCAACTTCAATGGTCGGAGGAGCGACTACGGAGTGTTAATTTACAGAAGCAGGAGGCTACCTCTGCAATCGCAGAAGCTGATAGGCTCCTCCACATCCAGACGAATAGTACTGGAGTTGAAGTTATTCGTCTGCGAAGTACGTTCAGTTCTATGTGCTTCAACCTGTTCTGAGCAACTGTTATAGATGATCTCCAAGCTTTCGAAGACCTCCACATGTTTCACATATCGAAAGTCCGCCCCGACCTTTTTCAATATACCTATGCATCGGCATACCAAGTTTTAATACCTTGCCAAGATTACCTTCCACTAGTGGAAAGTGTCGACATCTTGAAGCTTCCAGAAATCCGTGCCAGACACAAGGACGAATTCCCTTGGTTATCTAATTTTCTGCTTTCCGCTGCGAAAAAGTATGTACGTGATAGCAAGGCGTCAAGTATTCGACATGTGGGTCTTGGGAGAATATTTGACTCTTTCACAAGAACCTGATACTATTCCTACCAGATTATCCAACACCTGGCAGACTTTTGGTCTTCGACTACTCAACTCCGTGCTCAAATCCGTCAACTTTCAATTAAATACCCAGTCGAGATTGAGCCGCGAGAAACACCTGGCAACCCATTCTCGAAATTTTCTGCAAAGGCGCTGGTTATATTTCCTGCCAAGAAAGCAAAAGCCTATATTTCTTTTGTCTTTGACCAAGATACCTTTTCTCGCTGGCCTGCTTCCGTCGGCTCTCTGCAGTGGGAAGTACGGATGGGTTATGGGCAGATAGAGTGTGTTGGTTTCTTCATCTGGATATCATATTTTTTCACTGACTCCAGTGCAAGTGAGCAGGCCATTCTTGAAACTATCACGCAGAGAATAAGCCAGGTGACACCTTCAGAGAACTACGCTTGCCTGATCGATGCGTGTATAGAGGCACAGGAGATATGTGGGTGATGAATTTACTTATTTTCATTCTCATCTCTTGAACATCTTGAACTGTTTTGATTCTTGAATCCCATTTTGATTGTTACATATACTTGAAATTTATCTATTTTGTATTTGTTTGTACTTATGTACTGCGTCTTTTTTTCAAAGCGTGAGAATTTTTAATTATTTTGCTGTTCAATGTCATTGTGACGCGTTTGGGTACTCCGCTTCCAGCTAGTCGACGTCATGGTGTTGGCGAAGAAAAATACTTAAAGTTCAAGATTTATTTAGGCTGTCTTTAATTTCTCTTCACTTAAACGATCATGTCAATACTTCGCTCAACTATTTCTCGTGTTTCCGCCACTTCTGGTGTCCGAACATTTCATTCATCACCAGCTGTATCTAAAACGATTACAGAGAAAGTATCGGAAGTTGCAGAAAATGTGCGACTCGGTCAAGATTTCCAATCTGAAAACGTCCTCTAATTAGTCCTTTCAGGTTAACAAGAAGCTTGGGAAAGGATTAGCTTCAGCTATTGAAAAGGGAGAACAAGCTACTTCATCTACGAAAGAGTCGATAAGTAAGTTGTCTTGTGTTCCTTTCGATTCTCATTGACATTTGCGCAGGCTCCGCGGCCGACAAAACCAAAGAAGGTGCCTCTGTAGCTAAGCAAAAAGCAAACCAGGTCCGTAATAAATGCATCTGTCACTCCTCAGTGTCTTCCTCTAATCCTGTCTATGCAGGCTTCTGCTGGTGCTACTGAAGCCAAAGAGGACTTCAAGAAGGAAGTGAAGAAGTAAATTATTGCTCCCAACAAGATTCACTACACAAAGCATTGATAGCATGTACACATCACTAATTGTATTATACGCACAATGTACACTTTGCATAAACTAAATTGCTGGAAATCCAGAAGGCCAGGATAATAAAAATCATACTTATTGCTCTGTTTAGTGTTGGAACGGAGACCGTCTCTTTGAAAGGCAATGCTTTTACTATATTAAGCTCCGTCGGGTTGAGTCAGTAAAAATTTTTATGGCCGTCCGACCGAGATCGGGTCCGAAGGAGCCGAAAATCCTTATAAGCCAGGTAAACACTGCCATCAACGCTCAACCCAACCAATTTTCAATCCATTACTTGGATACAACCCGACAAACCATTTTACACACCGAAGGCAGTTTTTAACTAAACTTACCTTCTATTTTGATATCATTGTATGAGAGCGTAAGTACCTTTGAGTTTGCATGCAAAAAGATGGGTTGACAGTAATCTTGTGCAGTGAAGATAACGCCGAAAATGTTGACAACATAGCTCAAACCATCGAGTCCAATTGGGACGAGGTAGTCGATGGGTACGACTCCTTCTTACTTTTTCAACGATGTGACTCTGAATGTGGTACAGTTTCGATGATATGAATTTGAACCCAAAGCTTCTGCGCGGGATCTACGCTTACGGGTGAGCAAACTGCACTTTTTTTTCGCTCAAATTACTGACTGCGTATCACAACACTAGCTTTGAGCGCCCTTCTGCTATTCAGCAACGGGCTATTATACCTGTGATCAAAGAGCGCGATGTTATTGCTCAAGCGCAATCTGGTACTGGGAAGACAGCGACTTTCTCTGTGTCCATATTGCAGCGAATCGATCCCGAGATCAAAGGCACCCAAGCTATCATCCTTGCTCCTACTCGTGAGCTTGCTTTGCAGACTCATAAAGTAGTCGTTGCCCTTGGAGACTACATGGATGTCACCAGCCTTGCTTGCGTGGGCGGTACCAACATCCGGGATGACATGGCTACTTTGCGCTCCGGAGTCCAGATCGTAGTTGCTACTCCAGGACGGCTGCTCGACATGATCAAGCGCGGAGCTATCCAACCAGACCACGCCAAGATTCTATGCCTTGACGAGGCAGACGAGATGCTTTCTCAAGGTTTCAAGGATCAGATCTACGAGGTATTCCAACTCCTACCTGGCGATATGCAGGTGCTTCTTTTCTCGGCTACCATGCCAAGCGAGGTGCTCGAAGTCACGAACAAGTTCATGCGTGACCCGATCAGGATCCTCGTCAAAAAGGACGAACTGACGCTCGAAGGTATCAAGCAGTTTTACATCGCTATCGAGAAGGAGGAGTGGAAGCTTGACACTTTGTGCGACATTTACGATACTATCTCTGTCTCTCAATCCGTCATCTTCTGCAACGCTCGACGGAAAGTTGACTGGTTGACTGAGAAGATGGAGGAACGCGAGTTCACTGTATCCGCCATCGTAAGCCAAATCTCAATATATCGCTATGCTCATGTTCTGACCAACCCTCCACAGCACGGAGATATGGATCAGAAACAACGCACTGCCATCATGAGTAGCTTCAAGAGCGGTGCTACTCGCGTCTTGATCACGACCGATCTCCTCGCTCGTGGAATCGATGTCCAACAGGTGTCCTTGGTCATTAACTTCGATCTTCCTTCGAGCAAGGAGAATTACATCCACCGTATTGGTCGAGGAGGTCGTTTTGGACGTAAGGGTGTTGCGATCAACTTCGTCTCTGACAGAGATGTAGCTACACTGCGCGAACTTGAGAGTAAGTCGAGCTTTGTTGATCTGTGAAATGATAGAGATTAATGATTTGAACAGAATTCTACAACACTCAGATAGATGAAATGCCTATGAACGTTGCGTGAGTGTACCTCCAATGTTGTTGCTACTTTCGTATTGACAGCATTCTTTCAGCGATTTCATTTAAACATTTGTACGCTGATGGGTATCCCGTATATGAACGCCTTCTACTTTGTTTACTTTGTTGAAATGACACTATGTTTCTACCAAACACATGCAATGATCAAGAAATAAAAATAATAAGACGGAGCTGAATCCAAAGTATGATGTTGTCTACGTGTACTGTGACTATCCAGTAGTATGAAGAGGAGCCTTCCTTGTATCACTATCATGGGGGTGATTCTGTGGTGGAGGAGACTGCGATGGCGGGTAAGGGTACGCATAGCTATACGAATATGCTCCACCCGGAGCGGCAGTCCCAGGATACCCTTGTACACCGTAACCGGGCCCATAGCCACCTCCCGCACCTCGTCCCGCAAATCCCGGTGGACTAGACTCACCAATTCCATTAGCAGCGGCAGGCGGAGGCGGCATCCCAGGAAGTATTGACATATACATCGGTGTAACACCATACACCGGGACTGGAACCCCAGAGCCAGTCTGTGGATGAGATTGATGATCAACTCCTCCGGCGGGACTATCCATATGGGTTGATTGGACAAATACTAAGGGACTAAGAGGATAAGGACTCGCAGGAGGAGGAAGAGGAGGCATAGGAGGTACGAAGGGTTGTGGTTGTCGTGCGTGTCGTGAAATATCACGATTGTACCGTCGTCGTATATCATTACTAGTTCGATCCCGATGAACTTCCCGAGGACGCATTTTCATATTCGACCTCCGTGCCAGAATCGGAGATGATCCTGGAGTAGACCCAGGATCGAGAAACGCATATTCGTTATTGGAATAGTACAGTCTCCGGCTTTGCCTTCGGGGAGTCTGGCGGTAGGTTTCTCTGTTCCGAGGACGACGAATTGGGGAGGGTGAATTGGGAGATGAAGGAGATGTGACGGTTGACCTGGAAATTCGTCGTCTTGCTGAGACACGAGAGACACGAGAGGCACGAGGTGTAGACCCTGCAGAAGACCTCACACCAGGCTCGCTTCCTGAGCTCATGAGATCCAATTCTCTTGTTCTTGGAATACCAGAATGCGGAGTGCGTGGGCTCCTCTTGATGAGGTGTCCACCTGAATACCACGAAGTCTGTGGTTTGTTTACTGGCACATACATCTTTCCCTTCCGTGCATCTCCGCGAGCAAGTGCATCTGGACCTTCCTCTGCGGAGACAATGCGACCATCAAGGGTAAGGAAAACCGACGTGCGTTTCCAAGGTTTCCACCCTTGTTCGACTATACTCCATCTCGCGCTTTGCCTATCCTTACTAC
Source organism: Lentinula aciculospora (assembly GCA_028011355.1). Taxonomy (NCBI): domain Eukaryota; kingdom Fungi; phylum Basidiomycota; class Agaricomycetes; order Agaricales; family Omphalotaceae; genus Lentinula; species Lentinula aciculospora. Next base: position 1,470,154 of record JAOTPV010000003.1, read on the forward strand.
CTTTGGATCGACCTTCTTTTCCTTCTGGACTGCCCATTCTCAGCGCGCCTCTGCTGTCCTCCATTCCAGGCGAGTAATCAACTGTGACTCGATCATGGGAAACCCAGGGCATGCTCACCAGAGCTTTCAGGATACGGAAAGGGTTCCGATCAAGTTCTGTAGAGAACGAAGGGGTGCCAATAGAGTAGCTTTCAAGTACAGATTCTTCGCCGGTATTCCTGGACATTCGCCGATAGTCCGGCGAGGGTTGTGGATTAGCGGCGACAGAGGGAGGATCATGATATGAATTCGGATAGGCAAACGAATTGCGATTGGTACTAGGATTATTGTTATGCTGGGATGTATGGTGAGATGTATGGTGAGATGTATGGCGGGACACTGGCGGCATGTTTGGGTCTCGATCAGGATTATGCTCAGGGGATTGTAAAGTTGCTTCGTCTAATTCTATCCGGGTTGGATGCGGTGAGGTTGTAGGAAGGAAATCTGGCGTTTCAGGAACATGGGACTCCTGCAAGTATGAGATCGGCTGTACTGGAAGAGCAGGTGTAGGCGGGGTCAGCATGTAGCTTGGAAGAGGCCCACGTGCTGCAGGTTGCCTTAATGTATCTGGATCAATGGCGCTAGGTTCAATGGTGCTAGGTCCGTGTCCAGGTCTGAACATTGTTCGAGGTATCTTCCTTAAGCTCCTGACGAAACCACCTATAAACCTTTTCCCGCCATCCTTCCTTCGTGGAATTGGCTCGACTACGACAGGTTGAACATTGAAGCCCATTACCTGACCTTCGATATCTGCGACAGTGATATTCATGTATTCTTCGGCTGAACCATCTGTTTCTGGAGTCGGGTCAGGATTTGTCGCGTAATAGCTTCGGATTCCACGTCGTCTAGGCTTTCCATGGGGATCTAGCGCTTGTACTGGGCTGGGTACGGGAATTGGCATCGGGATAGGCTGCGGCGGGTTCTGAGCGTTGACATGGCCTTGTGTGCTCGCACTGCGAATGCTCGTGTTTGTCCGACTGACACTGGGCTGTGACCTGCGCCTTGAGCTATCTAAGCTGGGCTCAGCCATCTTGTGAATGGAAAACTGGATATGAAGATGATAGTTAGAAGAAGAGGAGGAGAACTAGATATATTACCCCATACTTACTATTGTGACATCTTCGGGTTCTTCCAATATTGCGATCACGGGGAGCGTGTATCCTCGTACAAAGTTCAAAGCTCTAAAACTTTCCATCAGATTTGCCTCGTTCCCACCGCATGTACACGTCCAGTAAAGGACCTAAGGCAGCCAAAGGTGCACTCCTTCCTTCAGAGCCATGTTCGTAGATCAAGATCGAGAGAAGTTTTGGTAAGTATTTGGACGTATCAAAGGTATAGGAGATTGAAGGTATTCGAGCAATTGCAAATTCCAACATCAAAGACTACAATAGCAGTCGTTCACAATCAATCTCTTGATGCAGTTGGTAGCTCGAATGTGAAAAGGCGAATGCTGTGTAAATATCAAACAGATAGGTATCTATCTAAATATTTTCCTCTCTTCCCATGTAAAGCTCAGGCAGGCGAGCGATGGACCAAACTTTGAACTCAATCATTGCTCAACATACATTGCATTACACGCTCCAGTCGACAGTTTTTGTCGTGTATTATCCCGGTCAATCGTTGTCCGCAATTGTCTATCTCCGCTGGACATCGGAGGATATGATCTTTGTCGAACTCTGTCAGGAGCTGCCGAAGAGAATGTTCCATTGGACAAAATCAAGGCGGCTGGTCAAGATCCTCGGGTCCTGCTATTTCGCGTTGGAAATGAAATAAACAAGACCAATACCTCTTGAGGCACATGACCTGCAAATTTCCCATTGAGCTTCACCGCTTGTTCTTGTATATCAGTGACGCTGGTAGCGAAGGAAATCTTGGATCCCAACCAAGGCTCTTGGAAGTCAGGGGGGTATTCATTAGTGCTTCCTGTTGGGTCTCTAGACGGCTTAACTTATGGTATAATTTATTCCGGTTGCAAGCTCCATTGGACAGCGGTTATTTTGCATGTAGTGGTAAGATGTTTGACAATTTAATATATTCTGTCCATCGTAGGTTTCCTTTCAAAAAACCGCTGCGGCGTGAATTCATGTAAAGCCATCAAAACCTAGTGTCGCATAGCCAGAATAGTTGACTACCATCCAGAACGAAAACTTTTGGGAGGATTACGACAGCTCCATAGCATTTTGTGATGACTTGCCTACAATTCACCCTAGACGGTATGAAGACACGGCGAGGTACGCCTTTCTTCAATTCGGATACTGTATTTGTGCTCGGGCGATAACATGATAATGTGGGAAGATCAGCATTGCTGGATCTGTTGGCTTTCGACCAGTAAATCCTTTGCTGTCCCATGGCTATCTGTCAACCAGCATTGTCCATCATAGCGGTCAGTCGCTGAACTTGAAAAGGATGTATACAAATGAAAGAAAGCAGAGGCACCGAGACTGACTCCGCCATTGAATGTGAGGGATATATAACGATCGACATAATCCAATTGACGAACTCGTTTTGGAGGTTCTGATGGTTTGTCTGGATAAAGAGAAAGACCGGAATTATCCCTGGAATTACGCCCGTATTGCTTTTTTGTCAGGTTTCGTAAACGCAAGAGGGATATCGGATTATTGAAATCAGAAAGGTTCAGGCAGGGGAATACACCGATCATGATCCAGGTTGTCGGTCCGGGGCACGCACATTAGTGTAATGATTCTGACTTTAACAAGACGAAAATCAATTCCATCTTCTGGTGAGATTGCATGAAGGAAGAGAGGACATACCGGGTTTCAGAAAGGCACATTGAAGTCGCATTAAAGTAGTGTTGAAGTTACATTGAGTTGTATTAAGTCACGTCGAGGTCGCGTCGAAGTCGTGTTGAAGTTATAGCAAACTTGGGTCGAAGTCGCGTTGAAACCACGCTAACGAGATCACGCTAGAGTAACCCTGGAATTAGACCACAGTCGCTTTGAAGGTGCTTTGAAGGGTGTTGAATTTGTATTATATTTGCGTTGAGACACAGCTGAATTCAAATCTTTGCATATGAAACTAGGTTGGCAGAGTGAAGCTACCTGGGAACGGAGGCAGAAAAGGATGGGTTTGGGACTTGTAGGATGGAACAATATATCAATAATTTATGTGGCACCCGAGATAGCCAGATACTGAAGCGGATCCACTATCGAAGTGGGGAGGGGTGTCCAGCCAGCTCAGCCATTGCGCCGGCACTGATTAAATGCAAAAGTAACAAGTAGGAGAGAAAGAAGAAAAGAAGAGATCCCTAGTTCGTTGAGAAATCACGCCAGTTACGCGGCCACGTGCCCGCCGCGTGTGGTCATGTGGCAGGCTGAAAGGCAAGCCTCCGTCGCTCATCATAACTTACCACTCTCACTCTCGTTACTCTTACCTATGTCTGAAAAGCCCAAGATGGCCACAAGAAGCTCAGCTAGGACCAAAGCGCCTGTAGCTGCACCAGCCCCCACTACTCGTACCACCAGAGCGAAAGCTGGGACCACAACTACAACGAAAGCCACGAGTCCGCCTTCATTGCCTGTACCACCACCTCCGAAGAAAGCTGCAAGTAGAAAGCCACTGACGAGCCGTAGTAACAATGATGGCTTATCTGATCCACCGAGTAAACCACCCTCCAAATCTGTAGCTGGCGCTCGAAAACTTGCCAAGGTAAAGGCGAATGTCGTAGAAGCTGAGCGTGAACCAATCATGGTATGTTTTTCATCCACTTTTCAAAATTTGTCCTGATCTCTACTTAGGCATATCTCCGAGTGCGGCCCAATGTGAATGAAGACGATGAAGTTTCGCCCTATCTTACCCAATTATCTGACACGAGCGTTCGCATGACCGATCCTAATCAAGAGCATCAGAATCCATCCTCTCGATTCCGTTCATCGACCGTAACGCCATCGTCCACTTACACTTTCTCCCATGTCTTTCCTCCAAGCACAACTCAAGGCGATTTCTTCACCAGTACAACATTGCCTCTTGTTCGGGACGTCCTTGAAGGACAGAATGCTTTGCTTTTTACCTATGGAGTCACCAACTCAGGTAAAACATATACGGTTCAAGGAGGTTCGAGTGCAGGAAGCGCAGGCATTCTACCTAGATCTCTGGATGTCATATTCAACAGTGTTGAGGGATTACACGGCAGTAACAAGGTCTGTGAATTGTTTCCTTTTTCATGATCCAGTAGCTAATCGCAGACATTGTAGTATCGTCCCATAAGGTTATACGGCGTTGAACTAGCAGATGCCTCAGATCTTAAGCCTCCTCCCACCGTCCCAGAACCTGCTGTGGCACAAGTCCTTGGTTCGCAAATGAGCAACTCCGCCTCTTCAATGGATATAGATGTTGATACCACTGCGTTGAAGCTCGACCGAAACTATGAGTACACCATATGGCTCTCGTACGCCGAAGTGTATAACGAAAAAGTGTACGATTTGCTCGACTCTGTACATGATGAATCCTCACGGCAGAAGCCCTCTGGTATCCCTCGATCTGGAGCTGCATCATCGCTAGTGCTTACTCGTAACGCGCTTCTTGTCAAATCCTCCCCATCCTTTGATAATTCCGACTCCGAAGTTGGTGGAAAATATATTTCTGGTCTGCGTCAGTTTCGCATCGAAACAGCAGCCCAAGCAAAAGAATTACTCAGACTTGGTCAGCTTCATCGCCGAGTTTTTGGCACACTTGCAAATAAGGAAAGTAGTCGAAGCCATGGTATGGTAATCTTGAAGATTATGAGATGCCATCGCGGAGAGAAAAATGTGAGCGTTTTTGTTATAGACCCTGGTTATATTTATTGAAATGAGTGTTTTAGGATCCCACTGCCATACAGATTTCGCGTTTTACTCTTGTGGACCTTGCAGGTTCAGAGCGTACAAAACACACTCATACTACTGGTGACCGTCTCAAAGAAGCAGGCAACATCAACAATTCTCTCATGGTGCTGGGTCAGTGTCTCCAGGTCCTTCGCTCCAACCAGCGCAAGGTGGCAGTGAGTCTTTCTCAAGAAGGGGAAGGAAAGGCTGGTAGAGTGGACACACGAGATATCAAGCAAACATTGACTATCGTTCCCTTCCGACACAGTAAACTAACGGAAATCCTGATGGATTACTTTGCTGGTGATGGTCGAGTCGTGAGTAGACCATTCGTTAATCTCGCACTAGTTCTTGACCGTAATCCTCTCTAAAGGTCATGATCGTCAATGTGAACCCATATGATACCGGATACGACGAGAACTCTCATGTTATGAAATTTGCCGCCCTTGCTCGGGAGGTCTATGTTAGCCCCACACCTGCCCCTGTTCAGCGTGCTCCTACGGTCGGTCCAGGAAAAACTTCAGGCAAGACGATCAGGCACCTAGGACCTTTGACGCTGAACGACCCAGACATTGCGCCGAAGCCGTTCAGCCGCAAGGTCACGATTTCTATAGACGGAAACAATCATGGCGGAAGAAAGGCCAGCGAAGCGGTGTTAGAAGTCCTCGAAGGTGAAATCCACAATTGCCTGTCTAACTCGGATGATTACTGAATGATCCTCTACAGTTCCTGAGCCTGACGATGAAACTGGCGAGGAAGAACAGGCGGACGATGTGCCCATCAACCCACTGGTGGATGCTCTATTCGATGAGATCGAGTATCTACGTCTACAGGTAATTCAATGTCCACTTTTTTCTGCGTTTGAAGAACACCAATCTTCGTATTGTAGTTATACGAATCAGAAATGAGAAGCGCCTTAGTAGAGGCGGAGGTACGGGATGAGGTTATGAGAGAGATGGAGACGCGGATGGCTGACATGGAGGATATGTATACCCGCCGTCTCGCGAAAGAGGTATGCTTTTTCTTCATTAATGTAGGCTCGATGTTGATCCTGTTGTTTTAGATTGAACAACACGAAGCCAAGACGGATGCCAAACTCGATATGCTACAACAAACAGGGTTCCGTAGTCCAATGAAGAAAGCACAACCGCAGCATTCTCGTACCGACTGGAGTGACGAAGAAGAAGATGTAGGACTCAGCTTTGTACGTGAGGAAAGCGGCTCGGAATAGTAAATACCAGACCCGGCTGAATATCTGTTATTGTTCCTTGAATTTATGTAGGTACAGGAAGAAGAGGAAGACAATTCATCAGAAAACTCGTCTGGGGAAGAATTCAACTTTAGTGACCGTAAGGACTCTGAGATTTCTGACACTTCCCCTCCGAAAAAGGAAAGGCAGGCGTCTGCAAAACCTTCTCCAGCGAAAAGACAAAGTACTGCTTCACAGAAAATCCGTGAACCAAGGCCATTTATTCCTGATGGCCCTATGCTTCCTTCAGACTCGGAGGACGCGGAGATGACCGGAACAGAGGCCGGAGACGAGACAGAGGAAGGCGAAGAAGAGGAAGGAGGAGAAGAAGATGAGGACGAGGAAAGCGTGCCCGCAAGTGATTCTGAGTCGGAAGGCGGAGATGATGATGAAGAATGGGCCCCTTCCGTTCCGACACCCCGGGCAGTGAAACCTCCTCCCCGTGCATCCAGCCCTTCACCGACACGTCAGAAAATCCCACAACCTAAATTCCTCACGAATCGAAATCGCATTTCTATGGCGGAAGAACGTTTAAAAAATATGGACCTTGACGATGACTTCGCTAATGACGACTCCATGATTATTCCATCAAGACAGTCTCGAGGAAGACAAGTTGGCGGAAGCGGTCCTAGAAAAGTCAAAAGGTACCGGCTATTTGTATTCTAGATCTTTGCTAGCGCTCATAATCATGTCTAGGTTGGTTGGTTCAACCCCTGTCATACGAGAGGAGCAGATAGAACAAATTTCTCTTGCAATGGATAAACGGTCGGGTGGAAAGACAGTTCGTCGTTTATTAACATGATCGTCCATTGTCCTCTCTGCTGCATAGATTTTGCAATCATTCTCTCCTTCATACACATTTATTTGATTGTATATACGATACATCGTGACAACTGCGTGCAACTTTTCGTAGGCGATGGATTCATCCTTCTGTTCAACACTATTGTTCGATCACAGGTAAAACTTTTTGCATATTCACCGAGAGAATTTGTGCGTCTTCCTGTGACAATAGATAGCGTCCATCGTTCCCAGAATCCTGGGGTGAAACTTCCTCCAAGTATCACGATCCCATGCGTGCGTGCAAGATCGGTGTGATGTGTCAAGACAAGATACGGAGTAGCGAACGAGTTGGGCGTCTGGTATTCTTGCGAAGGAGGAAACAAGATGATGGACGTAGGAGGACTACTCGATCCATCAGCCGTTTGAGAGGTGTGTATCAAAGGGACGAGCGGATCAGGCTCAGTGGATGATGGAATTTGAGGAGGTTTGTGTGAGCCCCTTTGCATGAAATGAAACTCGTACGGATTCTCTGTTGTTTTCTGAGTTTCCTGCCTCTGGATTTGGTCGAGGAACGGGAAGAACGAAAGAGGAATATATGCTAACAATTTCTGCTGTAAGATTCTACGGAGATCGTAGCACACAGGTACCCTCTTCCAGTACCTTCCGAGCGACAGGCATGATACGCAGTCCAAAGAGCGGAGATCTGATTAGCGTTTACAGAAACAATCCGAAGAAGGTTAAGAATCGATCCGAGAGGCTAACAAGGGCTAACAAAGGGCGTATTCGCAACTTCTAGTTGAGAAGGAATGGTAGGTGATTTTACTCCTGCTCCTATCTTTCTCGCACGAACAGCCTGATTATCGGTGTCACGAATGCTCTTTCTCTCTTGCTCCTACAACTCCCTCGCTTTTTCTTTCAGTTTAGATACACTCAAACTTTTCCTGTGAACACCAAACAAATAATTCGTCTAAATCAGTGGGACAGAAAGACACATACCATCGAACAACTCACTCCTAAGCTTGCAGGCGTAAATTTTCTGCATTTCTGGATTCTAAATCATGTTTATCGATGTAGAGAGTTCTAGGAGTAACAATCACTCGAGGCAAGACTGCCCCACGCGTTAAATCCTGAAGAACATAAAGAAGAAATTGCTCACTCATGAGTCAAAATTTTCCGAAGGTCACGATTTTGGAAACAATGGAACTTTGCACAATTACTCGCGCTACTTTGAACATTCGTTTCAATGCTCATCATCATAAGACGTATGAAAATTTGCTACTTCGAGGAATTTTGACCCGTGACCGAACAATTTCTTCTTTATGTTCTTTTTCCTACCTGTTTCGCTTTTGTACATCAGACTCCTTATAGTTTTGTGTAAGTAACGCTCACTGAAGAGAGAGTAGAACTTCGGCATCTCTTGAGTACGTTTTTCTTCGATTCAGTCTCAAGCCTGGCTGTGAGATACGTCGGTGAGTTTCATGGTTTCAAAACATAATTCAATACTTATACAAATACAAATCTAATAAAGACAAGTCCAGTGTTCGAAAGCATAGTATGGTACGGCAAAAAAACTTATACATCGACAAGGTCTGTCTCCATCATTTGTACCAGCTTCTCTGCGATCTTTTCCAGCTCCCTGACCTCTTTCAATTTGATTTGTTTGCATCGTACTGGCTTTGGAGCTAAGATCTTAACTGATTCGTTGTCGATAAGCCACTCAGCATGACGCTGAGGAGTGCGGGCAGATACTATCTCATCCTGCTCTCGATTCGGGATTCTGGATGAACCCCCCTCCCAATTGGTGGGTTGGACCGCTTGAAGGTCGCAACAAAAAAAGGAAAACTCGGGACCTGTTTTCCAGCAGGATAGGATGTCGTCCGAGATCAAGTACTACTCTCTGTCCAATCCCCTCGAGGATCTGTGGCCTAGACAGGATGGTTGGTCAGTGCCCGTCATCATTGAGCAGCACGTTGTTGTACTTACTTCGAAAAGCTGTCCACAGATACTGAGTGTGGATTGGAAACGAAAGAGGTTGATTTGGGGCGCAAACATCGCGAGAGTTGTGTAGATTGGCTGTAAGGTGGGCGGTAGATCAAAGCTTGTCAAGTTCAAGCACTCGGAGAGCGGCGGCAGCAACAGCTCTTTAGCTGGAGTACTGCTCCAACATTTTGATCTAGGATCAGTGGCCTAGACAGGATAATTAGTCTCTGCCGGACATTGACGAGCAGTGAGTTAGTGCACTTACTTTGGAAGAACGACCACGGATACTGACCGCGGATTTTATTCGAAAGAGGTTGATTTGGGATGCAAACATGACGAGAATTGTGGAGCTCAGCGAGGTCTAGCAAAGGAGGAAAGCTTTAACAAGGCTTGCCAAAACTACGCTACAGAGGTTGGTCTTTTATAGCATCGAAACGGTGTAACATCACTAATGTGACCGAAGGATTCTCGGTATCCATTCCGGACTGGTCGCCAGTGATTTGAGAGCCTTACAATAAAACAACACTCCTGACCTTCTCATCACTTCGTGCAACAACTTTTATCATGGTATCGATTGTCATGAATATAGTTGCAATGCAGATTCATCGTGCTAGATCGAATCGCACTCTTCGTGCTCGCCGCATTGGAACAGCCTGGATATCGTTCGGCATATTTGATCTCTTCGCCCGGTACTGAAACCGCCTGTATCTGGCTAGTTTGGGTAGTTCACCTCCGTTCGCCCTAACTTGTGCTTTACATGCTGCATTTGTATAAGGCCGATAATTCATTCCTTTTGTGTGTGAGTAATGTTTTTCCCCTCACTTGGAAAACATTGAATGATTTCTGTCTTTCACCGCCTCGCGCAAACACACCATCTTTATTAGAAGAACACGTCCGCCAGGCTTGGGGATAGTGAGTAAACTGTTTCTGTTGAGACTACCAACTTCGAATTCCATCCAACCTGATCGATCTGAATATAAACGAGTCCAACCATATACCAGCCTGAATTTCACAAACACGATACCCACCGCAAGACAACCACGCGTCCAAACGGCAGGGGTATTGTAGCATTTGGCCATTGGGCGTGAATTGCAGTTTTACCGAACCGACAGATGGGTCTACTGCACGCACGCATGGGTCCCACATTGTACAGTAATTTTTTCAAAAACTCGTGAACTTCTTTTTTTCCTTCGTGTTCCGTGTATGAAGCTAATTGGAGGCTACCTATCCGTCTCTTCGGGTCTAATTCATCATTCAACAGTCTAACGAGCCTCTCCATCTTGGTGATGACAGCTACTCTCACCCACACTATACGCCTAGAGATGATCTTTGGCACTCGATATCAGTCCCCAACACAGCCAGAGCGAAATGCTGGATCTGATACGCAAAAATGGACATTTCACTTCCAACCCACCAACAACAAGGATAGCCCTTCAGAGTCCCGATGTGTTATCACCAATTTAGATCTCGAAGACCTCACACCGCTCAACCTCACGGAAGAAAAGCCTGTTGAACGACAGTCTATTCCCAGGCCCAATGCATTCAATACATTGAGACAGCAGTAAACACCTACATCAACCGCACGACGACCGATGGCAATGCAACTTCCTCTGACAGAATTCTCAGGGGAACTTGGCACCCCACTGCAACCGGAAATTTTCTTACAGGACTTCGAAATTCGGATACCTGAACTTGATGTACCATGAGCGGAGCTAATGACGCGTATCAAACCATACCTGGAGAGGGATTCTCGCAAGTGGAATCGGTTGAACGATAAGGTTTACGTCCCATATGTCCTACAGAAGTCGGGAGACGAGGATCAGGATACATGGGAGAAGTTCTCGACTGCGATGAAGGAAGTAAAGCGGAGCACCTCAAAGGTTAAGGCTGAGTACGAACACAACAAGGCCACGTACTAGTGATCAAGCAATGACATTCTAGACGAGGGTTATAGCAGCTCCCTTGCAAGTAGTATTTCTAAACCTGAGTGTACACTCCTGAGCTCGCATGGGTAACTTGTCTGCTACTTGGATTCCAAGTCCCCATTGTGTGTGGGAAGAGTTTCTACGAGTACGATCTACTCGAGGCAAGACCGCCCGATGCGTTATCAAATTCTAAAGAACATAATGATCATGGGTCAAAATTTCCCCTAGAAATTTTTGACTGGGGTGTTCTCCTCCCATTTGATGATGAGTAATGAACCGAATGTCCCAAAGGTCACGAAGGTAACGATTTTGGAAACAATGGAACTTTGCAGAATTACTTGCGCTACTCTCACGCCTTTTTATCTCATCTCATCGCATCTCCTCACTGAGCTTACATGTTTTTCTTCTATTCAGTCTCAAGCTCAGCGCTGCAATTTGATACGTCGTTCTCAAAAAATAATTCAATACGTATATGTGAATCCAAGGTCAAGTCAAATGTACAAGAGCGAAATCAGGGTACGGTAAGAAACTTATATGTCGACAAGCAGGTCTGTCTCCATTGCTTCTACCAGCTGCTTTGCGATCTTCTCCAGCTCCCGGACCTCTTTCAGTCTTACCTTGGAAGAACGTTCTGGTTTTGGAGCTAAGATTTTAACTGATCCGTTGTCAATAAGCCACTCAGCATGACGCTGAGAAGTGCGGACAGATACTATCTCATCGTGCTCTCGATTCGGGATTCTGGAAGAACCCCCCTCCCAATTCGTGGGTTGGACCACTTGAAGGTCGCAACAAAAAAAGGAAAACACGGGCCCTGTTTTCCAGCAGGACAAGATACCATCTGAGTCCCCAAATGACGGGGACTGCTGGGTGGGATGGTCTTTCTGACCCTGTGTGTAATACTCAATGTTTCTGTTTTTGTCCTGGAAACAAAACCATGGAGTATTAGGTGCAGTGGTCGGGGAGTTGTAGTAATGCTCACCATTGTATCACAATGGACAAGAATCTCATCATCATTATCCAACACAAAATTTGCCATTTCGCGGGCAACTGTTCGTAGGTCAGCTGTTGTGTTCGAGGTACCTCGAGATTCACCCCTACCATTTGCAGCTTGAAGGATAGGTGCATTCTCCCATCGACCATTGCTCTCTGGCAACTCGTTGCAAAGTGAAAGAAAGCGCGAGGTTTGTGCAAACATTTCAAGAACTGTGGAGATTGGCAAGGTATAAGCAGTGGAGGATAGCTTCAATAAGGCTTGCCAAAACTGCCTTACAGAGGTTGGTCTTTTATAACCATCGAGTGGTGTAGCATTACTAATGACTTAAGATCCTCAGTCTCCATTCCAGACTGGTCGCCACTGATTTGGTGATCTAACAATCAAACAACAGTACCTACCTTCTCAATGACTCGACGAAATACAACACCTTTTATCTAGATATCATTTGTCAAGAATATACTTGCAATGCGGATTCATCGTGCTAGATTGAATCGCCTTCTTCCAGAAATAGTTGTTACCACACTGTTCCTAACATCTAACAGGATGGATATCGTACTTGGTATCTCTTGTCCAGTAGGTTGGTATTACTCTGACCTTTTGCACCAACCCGCTTAATACATCCTTTGTCCTTTTCAGCGCCCTGAACTTCTAATCTGGCTAGATTTAGTTATTTCAGCCTTCATTTGTTGACCCACTTTCCCAGCTTGTGTTGTATATAGATAATAACTTAATACTCTCATGTGCGAGGTTTTAAACTCTCTTGAAAATCATTTGAATTCCAATCTACCACTGTTCACCTCAGGCAAGCGCCACATTGTTGATAAAAAACCGCCCATGAAGAGGCTCGGGGAGGTTTAGGGAAGTGAGTCAATTTGTTTCCGTTGAATCAACTTCAAGATTCATCTAACCTGATCTTTTAGAACAATCTGCCCCACAGAACATGACCATCCACGAACCTCGAGTTCCTAAACGCATTACCTACTGCAAGATAATGACATGTCCGAACGGCGAGAGTATTATAACAATCAGACATTGGGTGTTAGTTGCAGTTTTACTAAAATGACACACCTGCTCATGGACCCACAGTACCTTTTCCAAAGACTCATGGAACCCCTTCGATTGCTCATGTTCGATGTATGAAGCTAATTGGAAGCCACCTGCCTGTCTCTTCGAGTCTGATTCATCGTTCAATAGTCTAGCGAGCCCACTCCATCTTTGTGATGACAGCAACTCTCGCTAACGTTATAGATGAAATTAAAGTCATTTCACTTCGGAACCACCTTCGGACACAGACGACGAGGATAGGAGTCAAGGAATGTCCTTCAGATGTGTTATCACTAACTTGGATCTCAAAGACCTCACATTGCTGAACTCACCGTAAAGTAGCCTGTCGAATGACAGTCTCTATCCTGAAGCCTAATACACTGAGACAGCAGCAAACACCCACACTACCTGCACAACGACCGATGGCCAGCCGCTGACAAAATTCTCAAAGGACCTGGACAACCCAGTCCAACCGGAAACTTTCTTACAGGATTTCGTAATATGAAAAACTGAACTTGCTTTACCGTTACAGCTAACGACCACGAATCAGACCATACCTCGAGAGGCATTTGCGAGAGAAGAATGGGATTGCGGAACTTGTAGCCAGGAACCAGAGCCAAGTTGAGAGGGTAAGTGCACCATATACGATGTTCACAATAAGTACATATACTCGAAGAAACATATCAGGTCTAATTTGCGCTTTTGTCAAAAATCAAATAAGAGGAGTGAAGGCGAAAAAGAATAAATAAATAACTTTCTCCTAGAGAGAAGATAACCCAAATATTAGAGATGTGCCTTTGAGTGTACAATCCACACGGAATCCCCTAGTAAAAGGCGAGGGGATTGTCTTTTTGTGGATTGCACAGGCACTGGATTATTCACACGCCATCGCAACCACTCGATTTGCGATTTGATTGTATACAGTCTACGAAAAGTTCCGGCTCATCCGGAATTCCTTGCCGTATAAGTTTTCCCTAGCTACCTTGTTCCGTACTCTCAGATGGCTATAATATCTGAAGAACAGAGGGAAGCATTGATAGAAGCCGCTTTTCAAGGGAGCTATCTATTTCTTCTACTATTTCCGGGAGATCTTTACTTATCGTCCAATTTGAACAGCGAGAGAGTTCTCATATAGTCCCTACTCCAAATTTCGTGTTGGAGCGGCTCTGTTGACCTCTGACGGAACGCTCATCAAGGGTGCAAACATCGAGAATGCTTCATACGGTATAGTATAGCACCTTCCTCAACTTAGGTGAAAATAGGTGATACTCATGATATCGGATTACTACTAGGCGGTACGATCTGTGCAGAAAGGACCGCCATCGTTAAATCAGCGGTCAGTCCTTTCCTTGGGATCACGGCTCGATCTTCCATCTAATTCTCTGGCCACAGAGTGAAGGCAAACGATCTTTCGCCGCCCTGGCAGTTGTCACGTAAGTCAAACTCAAGAACGCGTCGTGTGACTCCTTCTGCAAGTCAGTCGCGTCTACAGAATAAATCTAATCCATTTCTATCTTTTCTTGCCAGCGATGTCAACTCAGCTATATCTCCCTGTGGCTTATGTCGACAAGTCATTCGCGAATTCTGTGCACAGGACATGCCTATTTTTCTTGTTCCGGCTAATTACTTGCAGGCCAGCAAGGATTCTGGGAATATAGAACAAGGTGGATTGAAGCAAACTTCTATAGGGGAGCTTCTGCCAGATAGCTTTGGTCCGGAACATTTGGATTTGCCTCGGGGAATGGCTTGATTTCTGGGTTCTGGATCACTGCAGCCACCAAGAGGTATCCTATTGTAGAAAGCACCTCCGAAGATGGGTTCTAATTTGTCCAAGGGGCATTACACGGTACTTGTAAACAGTCTACGAAAGTCGAGCATTCTCAAACAGATTTTCGGCCTTCCACATACTGTCGGTACATCACCGAAGGAGCATATAATTGATGACATTACCGATATAGTTTTGGATGGATGGAGATGGAAATAATGTACAAGACGACTACGATACGCCTACCGTCACCAGAGCCAAAGGCGAGGAAAGAAAGACGATAGTTGCAAGATGCAATGCGATACATCCCGGGAGTGTTGAACCATAGATAATATACAACAAGGGTTCAGAAATGAAATAACGGGGTCAAGCACTCGAAGCCGCGCGTCGATTACCACCACCTTTGCGTTTGCCTCCCCGAGCAGATCTTCTACCGTTCTTCTTGGCCACTTGGTTACTTGTACAAGATTCACAAATCCAAGCGCCTTCTGGGGCCACGGTGAGGCCGATACAATTGAGGTGGAACTGTAGCAAACGAAAGTGAGACGGGAAGTTGGAAAAGTAGTTTGATGAGAGCGCACCCATTCAAATTCACATGTCGGTTCATCGCAAGCAATCATTTCTCCGAAGCTACCACGTTGACAGATGCAATACGGTTTATCCTCTCCATCACCGTCCACATCCGCATCGTTGAGGTCAGCTATGGGTTCGGCTGCGCTGATAGAAGCAGAAGTACTAGAGTGGACTGGCCTTGCCACAGGCATTCCGGGACCTTCCAGTTGATTATGAGATGGAGCCCAGTCACTGGCGGGACCAGATAAATTGTTGAAGCCATTACCATTCACGTGGAATGGAAGGGGTAAAGAGGGATGAGAGGTGGATGGAGGAACGTTAAAGTCTCTGTTATTACGACCATTGACACCGTTGGAACCAGGTTGGCGTTGGTCATAGCCGTGACCGTTCGTGTATTGATCATCTCGCGAAGGACTGCCGGCGCGGTGTTGGACGGAAGATCGAGAGCGTTTGTTATTGGTGGAAGAGTTGTTTCGGGACAGTATTCCGTTTTGATGAGATGTGACGGAAAGGACGGACTCTGCAGGAGACGAGGGACGTTCAATTCTAAGAAAGAGACCCTATTAGACGATGAACATTTGTGGATATATCGTATTACACACTTTTTGGCCCGCGCCCGATTACGATTCCTGGAGTCATTGGGCTTATCTTTCCTGGAAATGGGTTCATCGTCCTTGAGCAGTCTTTTTCTCTTGGCCGGGCTTGGATCTGTTGCACTGGTAAGCAGAGAGCCGAATCCGCCACGCCTACGACGAGTTGTTTCGAAAGTGGTGAGGGGCAGAAACGATTTGGCGGCGACATGGGGGTATGTTGTGTGTCTATTCAACGACGAGGCATTAAAATCGGGAATGTTTTCAGCTAAAGCTTTGAGATGATTAGCATGGCTTCGAAGATTGTCGGCTGCTTGGCATGCAACACGAATCTTGTCTTCCCCGCCAGGCTTCAGACGGGCAGCCTCTTCAGCAATCTCCGTCAAAAGCCAAAGTCGTTCCTCTTTCTTTCCACTGCCCTCTTCTATCATCAACGTCAACGTCGTGATCTTCTGAGTGATAGACGCCATCGAAGACGAGAGAACAGCGTCGAGTTCGCGTAGGTCTGCAAAATTGCGAGAAAGATCTAAAGGCAAGGAGTCAAGTGTATGAGAGTACTCGGACAAAAGAGAAAGTGTGTAGACAGTGCTATAGTTAGCTGGTGAGCTCAAAGTCGAATCTCTGGCTGGCGACATTGTTCAAGTAGCTGTGAGAGATAAAAGTCGATGGAGATCGAGACAACCGGGCCTGCGAATCACGTAATGTGTATTTGGCAATGGGCGCCTAACAAATAACCGTGTGAGGATTCCGCCTCATGTCTGCGATACTTGGTACTTAAATTCTTCATCCTAGACCACCATCTTATTCCGCTGAATGGCCTCAAGAAGGCTAAATCTCCATGTTTCTGCGCTGAATGATGCTGAATACAAACTTTACACGACCAGTCTAGCTGATATCACGCTCACTGACAGCCCAGACGACGGTATTGAACATGACGATGCGTACTTTGAGAATATTTCAGTCAGTGTGCGAGAAGCACGAGCATGGTTGAGAGGAAGATATTCTCATATACAGGCTGCAATGTTGGATAATGTGATTCTATTTTTTTTCTTTCTATTTTCCACTTTCCAGCTTACACTTTGTCTTGGTAGATATTACGATTCTTTTCACCGAATCTATCTCAAACAGACATGCTTTCTGGAGGCCAATTTTTCGCGGCACTCAGGCTAGTTGTCCACGTGGAGTCTGGCAAAGACATCGATCGTGCTTTGGCTTTTGTTCAGGGTGTGTACAAGTGGTCTTGTCTCCGTTTCGTACTTGTTTTAATGTCTCCTGTGTAATCCACAGCGCGTCCTTCTGCATCTCCAACTTCACGACCAGGATCACCTTCAAAACCACAAGCTCAAGTAGCACAGGCTTCTTTCGGCTCATCGCGGAGGTCATCAGATTCTACCAATCCGTTTTCTGCACCTCCGCAACATCGTACTTTGAATACAAATCACAATCCGTTTTCCAGCGCACGTAGCGTTTCTGCAAAATCCCACGATGGCGCTGCGGACTCGGCTTCGTTAAAGCTTCCTCCTCTTCCTCCTAGAAAGCCTGCACCCCCAATACCAGGTTTTCAGCCTCCTCCGCGGCATGGCTCGTTCGCGTCATCTACTAGCGGTAATCCGCCCCCACCACCTCCAAAGCCAATGCTACTTCATTCACACACATCCCACATAACCTCTGCCTTGATGAAACAGAGTCTTATAGCGTCAAAGAATGGCAAAACCTGGAAACAAGCCGAAGAACAGCTAGAGAAGGAGAGAGTGCTTAGAGTACTCAAAAGCTCGGAAAGCTCTTCTTCTTCCACCTCAAACTCTTACCTTAGAGGTAGAAGCTCTAGTCCAAACAAAATGAGTTCTTCTGCATCCTCCTCTTCATACACCTCTTCATCCGATAATAATCGTGCTCCTCCATTACCTAAACGCAATAATAGTAAAAAGCCACCTTCACCGTCAATGTCTACTAGCTCATTTCAACAAGTTGCATTAGCGGGCAAAGGCATCAATCACCCTTCGACATCCTCTTCGCATAATCCCTTCAAAACTAGTCAGTTCCAACCAACTAGTGTCATTGACACCCCTCGGTATGCGAATTCCCCATCCACGTCACCCGTTCGCCCATCAATCGATCTCCCATCGCTACCGGGACCGCCACCTAAACATCCTGATCAGAATTACAACCCCATGTCTTATCGCAAACCACCGCCTCCAATTCCACCTAATCTCTCTTCAGCTACCATCCCGAGCATCCCTAACTTTGGACACAAGCGCATGCCATCGTTTAACCAACTTCGCCACTCGCCTGAATCCTTGTCAAATGACAATGATGAAAGAGGTTTCGAAGAAATATATGGCAGTAAACCCAAAACCGCTTCGCCGTATGTGTCGACATTCTCCAAGGGTTCCATAGACTTGACACCTGCGCGGATTCGAGAGGAAACTGCTTCAGAATCCCCGAATTATTTTAATGGAAATTTGTTTGCGGATAACAGTCCTTCTCCTAGCAGGATGTTCCGTTCAAAGTCTCTCCATCACCCTAGTCCAACGTCTCTGGCTAGTCGTTTGGCCGCTGCTGAGTCGGGCGATTCAGAACGGTCACCGTTTTCCCCCTTGGACGACGATACGCCGGAAGCGTCGCCTGGACCATCACCGGCTTCGAGAAGGAAACGTCCAGAGAGTGTGCAAGTGCTTGGGTCCAAGACCAATGTGTTGGGTGCGCATGAATGGAGTCCCCCAAAGATTGGTCTCAGTGGTTCGCCTTCGACCAATTCGGGCCTAAGCAGGCACATGAGCCTCTCTACTCCTTCTGCTCCCAATGATGCTGTACCGTTACGGCGACATCAGCGAAAGGTATCTGGTCCTACTTCCGGCATGGGATTAGACTCATCGTCATCAACGTCTGACAGTCCATTGAAATCACTTGCGGCATCGCTACAGCCTCAATTGTTATCGATGCAACAGCAACTTCAACCTCATTTGGATAAAGCTCGATTCAAAGCTGAAGCCGGACTGTCTAAGCGAGGATTCGTTCGGGATCACAAATCACTTATTAGACCTCGGGAAGAGGAAGAGGCGTTGATGCGGGATGGGAGAGCAGACGGATGGGAACAACAGAGTGTTGAGGATGATGACAGCTATGAGGAGATTGAGGATTATATGAGAAATAGACAGGGAGCCCAGGAAGATAGGACGCCGAGGAGTATGAGTATAAGTGTGGGTGTTGGTGGTGTAGGGAGTAGGAAAGGAAGCGTGCCGTCGGTAGGGATAGAGAAAGATAATTTGAAGTGGCCGGTTGGAGAGGAAGAGGGATGGAGGCCTCTCTAATTCGTTGCATTTTGTACATTAAATATAAACGCACAATTTCTTTTCGGCATGATACAATTCATTTGGAACGGTAGTTTGTGTCTAATAATTCAACTTGTACAATTACATCTTAGAGAGTTTGGCACAACTGTTTTTCGGTCTGGTGTATCCGTTGCCAATTTAGAGATATTAGCTACTACCATCCCGATGTCGATGTCGACTTGGTGTGACGAGCCAAGGTATGTCAGTCGTACTCCACTGGAGTTCCTGGGTAAAGTCCGGACCGAAAAAGAAATGCACGACCAAATCCCTGCAATTACAAAAAACTAGAAAATGAAAGATACCTGATACAAGAAAACACATGAGATCTATGCTATAGGTAATGTGTACATGACGCGAATTGAGCTGCTCTGAATGCGATGGATGCAAACGTGTTCAACACTGGCCAAGAAGAAAACTCCACAGCGCCGGGTTGTTGGAAACCCTCGCCTATCAAGCCTTGCAACTCGTTGCTCCCCCTTCTTCCCAAAAATGAGATGTCTCCCGGAGGAGACATAAAACTTCCAAAGTCATAAACAGTATCATGACATGGACGACGTCGTGAAAGTCATAGATGCGTAGCAGCATATGTGCGTACGTGTCGAATGGAATGGATAGATACACGGATAATCCATGGTGAAAAGCATGCTTCACTTGCGTGAAACGAGCTTCTTCAATGGGTTTTGGCTGCTCTGTGCCCGCTGAGTTTGTCCATTCGCCTGATTAGGGTATGTTGACGACGAAGGGGAGAATGCCGCAGCGTACATCGCATGCGAATCGCGGGGAGACTGGTGGAAAGTCGGAAATGCGTTAGGTGAAGTAACACCTGAAGGGAAGAAGCCATAGGTAGGCGATGTGGGAGGTGCGGTGTATGTGTAGGAAGACATGCTGATGCTGTTGATGATAATGATAATGA
This sequence comes from Lentinula aciculospora, assembly GCA_028011355.1. Lineage (NCBI taxonomy): Eukaryota > Fungi > Basidiomycota > Agaricomycetes > Agaricales > Omphalotaceae > Lentinula > Lentinula aciculospora. The sequence continues at coordinate 1,490,158 of JAOTPV010000003.1, forward strand.
CTCGCAGAGACGACGAATTAATAGAGAATAAAATGATGATAGAGAATGCACCAATTGAGAAAGAGAGTGGGAAGGTAAGACGTGAGATAGGTATGCGATGGAAGGTTGAAGCCAGCTGGGATTTGATTGAGATTGAGCGAGGCTTTTTATGATTTGGAAAACGATCACGGCAATTGTGTATCAGTGTGGACACACCAAATGAAAGATAATAAGAATGTAAGCTGGGCGAACGAATAGGGGTGAATGCGTGGGAGGTAAGCGCCCAAGTACTTATTGTCTTCGAAGACAATAGCGAATTCTGACCGTTATTCTTCAATTCGACGTAAAAACGGTGCGGAAGTAGGATGCGTGCAAGTGATGGCAGATAGCGCCTACTGAATTCCTATACTTGGGAAATCTTCGAATGTTTCGAGCTATGCGGGCTCGAGAACGAAGCGGGACTGTGGTCGAATGAGCAGAAGTCGCTTGCTTTATTATCTCGTATCTGGAGAATTTATACGACCCAAGCAAAGTTTATTACTCAACGAAGTTGTACTCAGAGAGAACAAGCTCACTGCCTGACATAGAAAGTGCCTTTGTCTAGGAATGGAAATGTCAATGGCGGAGTACCTAAGCTATCCAAAAAGAGTTCAAAGGCAGGATATTACTCGTATGTTTTTCTGATGTAGAGCTGTGATACGTTCAGTCATAAGAGGTCAATATCAGTCAGCTGGCCTCAATATCCTTCAATTTTGGATGTCAGATTGCGCGAAATTACCTCGGGCCCTGTGCTCCGAAAACAAGGTCAACGGCACCTGTTATATAGTTTAGATATGTATCAAGAGCTGGATGTGTTCGATATCCTAGTACGCGTATTTTAGTACACGCGACGTGATTCGAAATGGAGTTGATCGTTAACGATTTACACGTACGAGATAGAGCCTTTACCTTTAAATTTGTTATTGTCATGAATGAATTCGAGGTTTGGATTCTGTATCTATGTTCGTGGTGCTAGGCTTCTTGATATCTCGACTCTAGGGCAGTTCTAAATGCGGGAAACGAAAGTTCCGTTGCTTGCCAAGGGCTTTTGTACCCTCTATGTTTTAACCTTAGTCTTCCACAACAGGAATTAATCATAATTCTGAAAGAGAGTCAGAGGGGTTGGCTCATCGTCAAAGCCACGTGATATTTTATTCGCCTTGACTCACGCGTCGCGTTCTCAACTTTCATCAGCCACGATACCACGAAGCTGGCCCTCTGTTTTCTACTCCCTGAGGGTTACCAGGCCCTCTAGACTTATACGAGCTGGTGTAGCGAATAACTCCGTGTCAAAAATTTCACCAGTCGCCAACTTTTCAAATACGAAGAATTATTTCCTGAAAAGCTCACAGGCGAGCTCAATTGCAAGTCATCATTATCTAGACACAGAAATGGCAAAAACTGCAGGCGGATTCTACGCTGTGAGGAAGGGCAGAGTCTTGGGGATATATACTACCTGGTGAGCCTGCGAAGCCAGTGTATCACTGTGTTTAACCAATCGTAATATAGGGATACATGTGAGAAACAAGTGAGAGGATTTCCTGGAGCGAAATACCAGAAATTTGCTTCAAAGGCCCAGGCGGAAGCGTACATCACTTCATCTGAGGTCCCCCAGCCATCATCTGCCCCGATTGACACCAATAGCAAGAGCAATCCATCCAAATCGATTCCTTCGAAAGGCAAGAAGCGCACCTTCGCTGAAATGCAAACACCGCTCTTGATATCTGAGATCGATGTCTCCGTAGAACCGCTGGTTGTTTATTGTGATGGGGCATGCAAGGGTAATGGCAAGGCCGTCTCTGTCGCGGGGATTGGCGTGTGGTGGGGTCATAATGATCCGCGGTGAATACTCTCAACTCGGTCACTTGTCTGGTTTACATTGATCTCACAGCTTATAGCAATCTAGCCGAACGTTGTCCAGGAGAGCAAACAAATAACAGAGCAGAGCTTATCGTGCGTTTCTCGTTCCACAAGTTTCCCCGCGTCGTTGAAGTTATACTCTACCTATCAGGCTATATGTCGTGTTTTGGAAACGACACCCTATCGCAAAAGTTTGTTGACAATCAAGACTGACTCGAGATATTCCATCAGCTGCGAGTGGTCATAATTCTCCCTGCTGAATCTTTCTCTCACGGAGCTTCTCCAGGTTTCAATGATTGGCTCCAGAAGTGGATGGATAACGGCTGGCGAAAGACCGATGGGTCAGCTGTTAAAAACCCGGAACTGATTCATTATATCGCTACTCTTCTCGCTTCGCGTTTTCGGATTGGTCAGTCAGTCAAGCTAGAGCATGTCAAAGGGCACTCGGGAATAGAAGGCAACGAGGGCGCTGACTCTCTAGCGAACTTGGGTGCTACGTTGAGTGAAGAAGACGAGAGGGATTGGGCCTCGCTCCGTGAGGCATATTTGTTCAAAGTAGAAGAGTTAATAGAGGAGCGAAGACTTCAACTGGCTGCTAAGGATAAGGGAGGTTCTTTAGAAGTTGTTGGTGCGGAGGAGGTTTCTCAAGATTTGAGAGAAGAAACAGAGTCGAAGACCCTGGACGAGGAAGCGACGGGTACACAATTTGCCAGTAAGAGTAAGGTTCGCCGAGTAGGGGAAGAAGCTGGCGCTAGTGTGAAAGATGCGAAGACTTACAAAAAGCCCGCTGTTCGTCTTCTTGCATCCAGAAGGTACTCTGCGGGCGTCGCAGAACCAAGCGACGAAGTATGTAGTTTCAAATAGATGATGGGCCGTCTGCTAATACTTTCGCAGGACCTAGAAGCTTTCGCTCAAGACCAACAGGAAGATGAAGATCAGGCTGCTCCCCCTTCTCGCAAAGCATCCCAGTCGAAGCCTTTACTCGAAAGGCGATACTCTGCTCAGGTTGAAAAACCGACCGAAGAGGTAAGATTGATCTCTCGTCTTTGTTTTCGAATGTATAATGTGCATTTTAAGGATTTGGCGGCTTACGCAGATGCTTGGGATGAGGAAATCGATGTGTCGGAAATTGAGTGACTTGTCGCAAGTGTGTATGTCTAACCAGACCATGTATTTTAAGATGTATATTCATTGAGAGTAAGTCAACTGCTTCATTCCCTGCACATCTGAGTGCTGATTCTGACTCTAGAACCTAGATACTACATATAATTATCCCTTTTATTCATGAGCAACTCTCCTTCATTCGTCCGGCCGATACGAATGTGCAAGCTGCTTGTCTTAATTGCCAAGAATTTGAATTTGAACCCGGTTCAATTAGTTGTTTTGAGTCAAACTGCTGTAAGGTTTATCTTTTCCCTAAAGAGATGAATTACCTTGACTGCTAACACCGTAATGCGATGCTGTAGACAGCGGGCGTAGGTTTTGGCGGGAAGACGGATGGATACACGTCGGTTCAATAGGCTGGAAGAGAATGAAAAGGCTATGTGAGAATGTGTCCCGCGACTCCACAGTGCCGCTCAATACCCAGTAAGCAAGTACTTGCGAACTGAACGGTTAGTCTCTATGGAAATGAATAGTTCTGTCTGTTGGAAATTTCGACATAAACAATTTATACTCTGCCGCGTGATATAGTATATGCCTCCTCCCAGGTGTGAAGCTTGTGAATATTATACGTGTTCTTTCTTCTATCGTGGTATGAAGATCGCCTGAGTACAGTAAGTATTAAGCAGCATAGGCTGAACACTGCGGAGTGTGCTTGACTGGCATGGTGGAAGTGAATTCAGTGGTGACGGGACCAATCAGTGGCAATGAGATTGAATTGTGAACCGAATGGAAATAGTGGCCCGGTTAAGATACACATTGTATGAGAATTAAAGCCTGTGCTCTTCTTTTCTTCCCTCCTTCATCTCAAGCGATGGAACCGACGCAGGCACTGGTGCCCCCGACGTCAAAATATTTTGACTCTAGCTCATCATCAACAGAAAGTTCTCCTTCTGTCTCGTTTTCTTCCACCACTTCCACTTCCGACTCGGGCTTCTCTGCTCGGACACGTATAAAGCCTCACAGGCAATCAACCTCAGAGGCTGCCATTGTCTCTATCTATTCTATGTACACCGATGACCAGCCAACGAGGACCAGCTGGGTTCAGGATAACACAAAGGACGTTCCTCAAATTAAGCTAGATTGCAGACAATCGTATTTGAGTCAGTCCGACAACAGGGATAGCAGCGAGCTAGCTTATTTTCGGGAGGATACACCAATTATTGACCTTACTGACCCTGGTAATGCTTCAGTGAGGTTGTCTATCCGTGATTCTGCCAATTCATCCTGTGAGTTCGAGTGATGACTGCTACTAAAATATCCATTGAACGCGTTCGTAGCCATTATTCCCTCAAAGAGCAGACCCACCTCTGGCTTTGACCTACGAAATGACCACAGAAGACGTTCCACTGGCCAGAGCCATCGTACAACGGCCACCTCTTTGACTTCTGGTCCTTTGTCAATAGCCAGATCTGAAGATTCCTCGTATTCTCCTTCACGCTTCTCTCGAAAATCTGGAGAACTTCCTCCTCTTCCTGTGTCACCAACCCCGCCGCCAACTACGCCTCCACATCACCATAACATTGAAACGCTCGAAATTCCTACATCGTCTCCGGTACCCTCATTACCACCTCTACCGTTGAAACACCCTGTGTATACAGGCTCTCCCATGAGTAAAACATCTCTTGTGCCGTCAGAGGGTGAAGACATGGACTCTTTTCATGTCAGGAACACGTATGCGCAACTTGATATCAGCGGCGTTAAAGGCGACGGGTATGAGGAGGGTGTTGAACGTACCAGGGCAAGGATCGGGGACAGTAGGGCTAGTCAATTGAATGCTGAAGCTGCTCTCGGTGATGGAACTGAGAAAACAAAAGAGCTAGACCCGAAGGAAGCTCAACTGTTAGCTGTAGTCGATCGGTAAGACCTTGGCCTCTAGTTATGATTCCAGTCCTAATCGCACTGTAGATATGGATTTTTTTCATCACCATCCCATGACCGATTGATGTTACTACCTTCTGCTCCTCTCCTACGACATCTTGATTCTGTACACGGTGGGCCTAAGAACGCTCCGGTTTCTGGTACATCCCTCAAAACACTACCTCCTCCTCAACTACCTCTCAAAGAAACTTCACGTATTGGCAAATGGGAACGGATGCTTCACCCTTCAAAACCCGATCCAGGGGGTACACTGGTCTGGAGTATACGGTCTGCCAAGGAACATAAATTGAGTGAGCGCACATATAAAGGCGTTCCTGACCGATGGCGGAACGCTGCTTGGGAGTTGTTGTTGTCGCGTTTTACTGCGCAACACACACTGCCTTTCAACCAGGCTCAAATGTCGCTAGCTAAACTCGCGCAAGATTACAGCGATGTCTTGGACAAGCCTTCGAACTACGACATTCAGATTGATCTAGATGTACCGAGGACAATCAGTGGGCATGTCATGTTCAGGACACGATACGGTGCTGGCCAAAGATCATTATTCCATGTTCTTCACTGCTTTTCGTTACGATGCGAAAAGTGCGGCTATGTCCAAGGCATGGGACCTATAGCTGCCACCCTTCTTTGTTATTTCACCCCGGAACAGGTCTATGCTTCTTTGGTGCGGTTACATGATGCGTATGGGATGCACGATATCTTCTCCCCGGGATTTCCTGGTCTATTAGAGGCGATATATGTTCAGGAGCGTATACTCGAACAACTGATGCCTCACGTTTACAAGGCGTTCAAGACACATATGATTTCGACAACGTCTTATGCTACCAAATGGTACATCACTTTATTCGCGAATAGTGTTCCTTTCCAGACTCAATTGAGACTATGGGACGCATTCTTTTTGGACGGAGAGGACGTCTTTATTGCTGTCGCAGTAGCGATTGTCTGGGTATTCAGAGGTACTTCTCTACTTTCATTTTGCCATGACTCTATCCTGATTAACTGCGAAATGTCTAGATCAAATCACTTCTGCAGCGGCTAATTTTGAAACTATCCTCTCGTTACTCTCTTCCTTCTTCGTCCCGGAAGATGAGAATTCACTGCTGTCATGGGTAGAGAAAGCGTTAAATGACCAAAGGCTCAGATCTAGCATGGCTCAATGGCGAAAAGATTGGCATGCCCTAGTAGCTGGTGGTAAGGATGGAGATGCTCTGTTATAGTATCACTTCCAGAAGCATCTCCAGGACGTCGTGCTTTCTTATCGTTTTTCGTCATCGACTTTTTTTTTTTTTGCATCGAGCGTTACTACCACCACCGCTTCTACATACGCATTGCATCTTGAATCCATTGTACTTGTCGACATTGCACTCTCTTTTCTGCTTCGGTATCTTCTGGGCAATAATACCCACCTCTTTCAGTTTATACCATCTGTTGGGCGCAACTTACGTTCCTTTAATCTCGTTTTTATCCTGTTGTGCAGCATTTGGCTTCTTTTTATCTTTAAGCTACGTAGTAGTAATTTATTTATCCGTCTTTTTTGCTCTGCAGTTTTCGGTGTACCAGTAGCGAGCATTACAGTATACGAGTAATACAAGCAATTGCTTCTGCAGTTAATTATGTACGCACTTGTGATTACTTCTTTTCAGGTTTTAGCGCCCACTTTGTTTTGTGACCATCACGTTGCGCGTCGTTACCAGATGCAGTCATTACGGAGTCGTCGCTCTCAAGGTCCTACACGCAAGCCCACACGGCAACCATCTAATGGAAAGCTTGCCAAAGATGCTCGTCCTCGTCGCCGAGATACCAGCGGAAGGTCTCGGGTGGACGACAAGATCAAGAAGCGCATGTCAACAAGATATGCAGATATCTCCAGTCCAACAGAACTCAACGTCCCTCGAGTGCCTACGCTTCCTATTGATGCTACTGGAGTTAGGAGAACAGATGCAGGGCGGGACGAATCCGTCCTGGATAATGAGGATGTGGTATCCAGCCAGAAAGCCGCAGACGCAGCAGCAGAGGAAAAGAGATTGCTGGACGAGAAGAATTTTGATCCAGATGCTTGTGCGTTTTTCGATGTTGCTACTTTGCTCATCAGCTAAGTGTTTCTTTTAGATCTAAAGAAAAAGCTGGCAAATTCGACTGAAGCGGAACTCAAATCGCTGCAATCTTCATTACGGAGTTCCAAAGATGACACTGCCTCTGAATTACAGCGAAGCGTTTTTAAAAAGTAGGTGCGCGTTGTTCTGTTTGCTTGGCCCATGCTGAAGAACTAGTGATCAGCTACGCCGAATTCGTTATGATATCAAAGGAGATCTCTACTTTGGAGAATGAGATGCTCGAGTTAAAAGAATCTCTTTCCGAATACAAGTCTATGCCATCCATGCTACATATCCCTGATCCGACTTCGTCCTCCTCCAATATTTCAGCATATCGGAGATCATCCGTAGCTGACCTTCGTATAATGTATTTCAACCAAATGCAACAACTCCATGCGCAGATTGAAGGATCAGCAAAGTTTGCCCCGACTACACCTGGACGACATGTCGTTGGAGAAGCAGACGGTGTTTTATCGTTAAACGCAGCAACATATAAAGTCATGGGCAGAGTCAAATTCGTAGTTTTGGATGATGCCGTACTGGTTGCCAAACGAAGGAGACGGGCAGTAGCCGGTGGTGATCCATCCAGGCGTGCGGGCAGCCGTTCAGAAGGTAAATTGGTGGCGGAAAGATGCTGGTCATTGAATGAGATGGTTGTATTGGATAGTAAAGATTCACCGAGTGAGCATGATGCCAGCTCACGTCTTTGTTGCTGAAACACTATCTACTGCAGGTATGACGAACGTATTCAAAGTCAGGCATGGGAAAGAAACGCACGTCTTTCGCACCGAGACACTCGCAGAGAAGAAGACTTTACTGGGTATGCTGCGTCAGGTTGGAGACGAATACAATGCCAAGAAGCGCAAAGAGCGTGAAGGAGAGCACGAACGGCGCAAAAGTATGTGGCCTGGTGCGGATGTAAGTTCATCATTATTCAACGAGGTAATCCACTCATGACCTGCTCACGAGTAGCAATCTTCATCATCTGTTCCACCGGATTGGATGGCCGAGTATGCAAAATTGTCAGGTGGTTCCAGCTCAACGTCTGGCACAGACGCCAAAGAAAAGTCGGAACGAGATGCTCGCTGGACAGGGGAATGGGCAGACGACTTGACGGTGTCAATCGCACTGCGGCAATGGAATAAAGCTGTCGAATTGGTTGAAGAAGGTTAGTCGAGATAATGCTTGCAGAAATGTTGATTAAAAGCTCTATAGGGAAAAAGAAATCCCCCGCCATCTCTTCTCTCGCTGCCAAACTTCCACTCTTAACCACCCAACTTACAACCGCCATTCTCGACAATCTTTCCCAGACTTCCAACCGTAAATCCACTGTAGTCGCTCTTATATCCTACTTGGTCCGCTTGAATGCTGGTCCGGCTGCACGATCTACGTTCCTCTCGATGCGCTCTCAGGTCATGAAAAGCCATGTACGAAAGATTAGGTTTGAGGGTCATGTTGGCGCGTATGTTGCAGATTTGGCCCTGGTATGTTTCACCGGAATCAAGCATACAGCCGACTGGTTTCTAGCGAGTTTCAAGGAAAATGAGGTTGCAAGTGGTAAGTTTTCTAGCTCAAAATATCGGAACCTCGACTGACTGCAGGGGTGTAGCCTTCATCGATTGGGCTCGTTCACAAGTTGAGACGTACGCAGAAATTTTCAGAAATCAAGTTTATAGCTCAGGAGTAGAGGGAAAAGTAGTTGAAGAAGCTCTTCAGATTACTTATGACTTGAGTAAGAAGGTGAATGCCGTTTGTGATCTTTGATTATTTTTTGTTGACATCAGCATCAGCTTCTCGAAGAGTACGGCCTCGATTTCCGCTTCTTGTTAGACGAGCAATTAGCGGAAAATCCCAAGATTCAACCGAAAGCAGTGTCCTCAGAAATCAGCGTACCTTTGTTTAGGGGACCATTACTTGTCAGGTCGTTAAATGGTACATCTGCACCGAAGGTCTCCGTATCAACATCCTCTAGCTCAGCAAATCGAAAGATTCCTACAGCATTGAATATTCCTTCACCAGATATACAAACAGGTGCAAACTCAGCATCCGCTGCTCCGTTAGGAACAGGCGTCCCGATTTCCACAAGTTCTGCTTATCCCGATACAGGTGTGTTCAAGGGACAAATGCTTGGAAGCGCACGAAGTCGTACACCAGTTGGTGGAAGCGGCATTCTACCTCTTCTTTCTTCATTCATGCCACCAAACTCAGCCCCGGTCCATTCTGTTCCGGCGTCTCCTATTCCTAGACAAATGCGTACGCCGCCTCCTAGTGCTGGAAGGGATAGGCCACCACGGTCAGGGAGAGGGGCCGGAAGCCCAGCACCACCGCCGAGGTCGTCGAATAGACCTGGGAGTTCGATAAGTCGAACAACTCCGGTCGCTGTGGCTCAAAGAGACGGTATGATATGAGTTGCAAGTAGGAGGTCGGATTACAGAGGAACGTTCGCGTTATAACTTTTCGGATGTAGGTTTTTCAATCAGTGTGGAAGGAGCCAGGTCATCGTACCAGTTAGAGCAGATAATTGCATACCCATTTGAAACATCAATGCAATTCATGCATCGGTAACTCTTGATTCCAAATACCTGCGTTCTACATTGCAGACATAACTGAGACGTGAAACTTTATCATACTCTTTTTAGATTAAGCAGCGAACTAAGAGAGCATACGAGTGAACAGAACCTATCCCGGCCATTGCCTTGATATGTCAAAGTCAGAATAAAACCTAGCCACACCTTTCACAAACAGAAAACACTACAGAAAGAAACCCTGTACACAAAAAGTTCGGATATGTGTAAGTTCATTAGGACCGTATCAAGATTTTCCTCTCAATAAATCGAAAGACGCCAGATTCTCTGATGACATCGGAGGTACATTTTGAGCTGCACGTCGGAAAATCTGGTCATATTCAGGAGGAAGCGTTTCGCCATCGCTTAAGTCGTGTGGAATTTGACCTGCATCTATCTCTCTTCGAGGACGAGCCGGAGAAGCAGAGGAGGAAGAGGCCACGGGAGTATACACGTCCGATAAATGAGGAGCTCTGCGTTTGCTGGTGTTGATGCTTGAAATCGATTTTGAAGTATTATCAGTAATGATATAAGGCCCAACACCAGGTGGAGCGACTGAATGAGTATAGAAGGGAGTCTGAGCCATCCGTAGTCCCTGATCGTCTAGCGCGCGACTCCTTCTCTGTCTTCGCCAAAATATCCACACCATGAGGATCACGATGAGACCAGTAACGCCTACTATAGCGCCAATGATAGCACCAATGATAGCACCCTCGGGTACTGATGGTTTTGACTGGGCTATAGCAGATACAGAAGATGTGGCTAGTGGCGCGAAAGATGTGGCTGGCGATGTGGCTGGTGATGAAGGTGCTTCAGAAATGAAGCTAGTAACCACCGGTGCTGTATTCGAAACTTGGAGGTCGAATCTGTCAAGAGTGATCTGCGAGTGTCCAAACCGAGAATCATTTTGGTTCGTGAGTAAAATCTCATGTATACCAGTTGTGTCGAAAGTTTTTGACCAGAGAACAACCTGGGATCAGAGGTGATAAGCGCGACGCAGCGGATAACGTGGAAATTTCTTACAGGAGGATTTTTACCATCGTCAGTTGTGTTGACTGCGTCAATCATCTCGAAGATAGGATTGTTAGGATCACAATCCAAACAAATAGCATACAACCCCCCGCAACAACGAGGAATTCCATAATAATACACTGCATTAGCAGGAACTGTTTAGTATAATACGGGTCATTTCAGTCAGGATACCGAGGAACTTGATTGCAAACGCTGTGATTGAAGCTACGAACTTGAAAAAACTGTAAAATGCAAAGGCATGATCAGGTCAAACCAGCACTAATACATCCTGGATGTTCACTTACTGAAAGTTACATTGGCTCTGATGTCTTCTGTGGATGAAAGGGTCCCACTTTCACCAACATTAGTAGCATTCCAGGACCCAGTCTGAGGTGAAGGCCATGCTCCTGCGTAGTGGAGATCTGTTGTGTCTCTATCGTCGAAAGTCTGATTGATGAAGGAACCTGCAGACATCGCGTAGAGCTCTAAAGAGGTCGTCCGTCAAGGACCTTTACAATAGCATGAAATATATATAAGAGAAGAGAAAAGCAACAGCTATGAAAGGAAGAGTGCCATCTCGTATCAACTAGCCACGTGAAGATTCTCTTCTCTACCATCAATCAAACTGGATCAGTCTTATGGTGTCGATTTTTATAAGGTTCTAGCTTTATCTAGGACCGCTTCTGCAGAGGAAGTTAAATCTGCATATCACCGTGCTCTCATAGCTCACCACCCGGACAAAAATACCTCCAAACCGCCGACAATCCACATCGCTACAATCAAAGAAGCTTACGAAGTGCTCTCATCTCCCGCTCTTCGAGCGCTGTACGACAGGAGGCATCAGCAGAAAGCAGGCGCTACTGGTCCACGTCCTGCCCAGTCGGTTTCACTGGAAGAGTTCGAAGAAGATCCTATCGATGAGACCGTTTGGACTTATCCTTGTCGTTGCGGTGCAAGGTATCACATAACAGAAGATGATATGGAGAACGGAATACATATCGCTGGGTGCAGTGGCTGTTCAGAGCTTGTATGGGTCGGGTTTGAACCAGCCAAAGATGATTAAAATCACAGTATTCGTCACTGTATGGTATTCAATTTCTCACAACCCAATTGCGTTCTAATCTCGAAATATAGATCAAGTGCAAGTTGAAACAGTGATTTCCTGGGCTTCAAGAAATCATTTTTGCAAAGGGGACTGGTCGATACGAACGTTGGAAGCTGTCATCGCAGCTGAGTATGTCTCATCAGGCATGATTTCCTCTGCTGTAACGATATTTTAGGCTCATATTCTCATAGCTATATGTCTACTGCTGTTCCGGTACATCAATAGTCTTTGGATCTAAATACCATGCTCCTACACGAATTACATAGTCAGTATCTCGTTTCAGCTATAAAAAAATGAATACTCACGATTGCTTCCGGGGACCTTGTCAGCCATAGTGTTACCATCCCCCAACCAAAAAAATCTGTTGTTCTCAGAATCTAATAGTTCATAGTCATAGTCTTCCCATCGCGGATGCTCCAATGCTTTAACGCAATGCAGACATGATCCTAAAACCCAAATCATGAAATGAACTTGTCAAACGTCCGTTTTTCCTACCTGGCCAAAGAGACACGACTCTTCCTTCCTCCTTCCCGACCTTGTACCACGACCGACATTTCTCACCAAAGACACTCTTTGAATCGCTGTCAATGATCTGATCGTTTATTGATTTCCTGCCTACTTACTGTCGGAAAAAAGCTCTGTCGTTCGTCAGTCTGTATTTCTGAAAGCACTTCCTCAAAGTCTCACCTCGAGATATGCATCGAAATCATCCACGGCCTCCTTTTTCACTTCAATGCTCTTAAGCCGCTCCCTCTGTAGCTTTAGTGTCGCCGCAACTGCATAATCCACCTGCCGTTCAATTATTATCAAGAGTGAACCCGCTCCCACTCCTGTATTCGGACCTAGAGCCGCAAACCAATTGGGGAATCCATCTATGGCTATCCCCAGATATGTTTGTGGGTGCGGATTAAATTTATCGTTAAGTTCGATGCCATTTCTACCAATGAATGCGAAGGGAAGCTTGTAGGAGGTGTCGAAGCCCGTCGCACAGACGATAACGTCTAACTCTCTGTGTTTTCCGTCAATAGTTTCGATCCCTTCGGGTGTTACTCGCTTGATATTCTCTGGAATGAATTCGACCTTTTGCTAAAGTAAGCGTTTATTTGACGTTGCGACAACATCATACTAACATTATCCTCGCACAAAGCTTCCAGATAACCAGGGCCTGGTGTCAATCGACGACAAGCAACCGAAAAATCGGGTATTACTATAATGCATTAGCAAATGCTTATCCCGAGAAGACCAACTCACAATGATCTGCGATCCAGGGTTTTTTCGATAACTTCTGTTTCATAATTTCTTCGAAGATCGTTCGAGCTCCTTGCTGTAAAGGGTGTCCCCGCAATGTCGCTAGATGCGCACCCTATTGTAACCGTCAGCGTCGACAATGACTGCGAACGCCGTAACCTACGTTGAGATCAGATTCCAGCGCTCGCCGAAATTCATTGTAATATTCCTTGTCCCTGAATTTTTGCTTGTCTTTGTCGGTGAACGTGTCTAATATGCGAACAATCAGACCCACGCTGTACACCTTCTCCAGAAGACACGCACAATTGTCCACGCTTTCATCACCATTTGCAAGAGTAACCAGGTGTTCCCGGACGAAGCTTGCGCTCACCCATGTCTTGCCTCGTACAAAGTTCGAAATTGTCTTCACCCTTGGTTGAAGTGCGGGAACGATCTGGATGGCGGAAGATCCCTGCAAAGATTGTTTGAATGAGTAATGTCATACCCACGGCCGGATACTCACTACCCCAATCACACCAATTCTCTTATCGCCCCAATTCTGGACGGTATCTTCCCACTTCGTATTCACTCCCGAATCACCCTCCCCTGTTTCCCATTGCGCGCTATGGATCACCTTTCCTTGGAACGTTTCGAGACCTTCAATCTCCGGCCATTGCCACCTGCTGAGGCTACCGATCCCGGTGAAAAGAACGTCGGCGGTGTCTTCTATATTCTCGAAACCATCCTGTACACTCCCATTTGAGCTGCCGTTTTCGCGAGGTTGTTTGCCAGCGGATCGTTGGATACTTAACTGCCATTTACCTGACTCTTCGTTGTACTGCGCCCGAGTGAGACGGTGTTGAAGCTTGATGTATGGACCCAAGTGGAATTTCTCGACCAAAGACTCGAGATAGTTCTGTATTTCGGGACCGGGAGCATAGAAGGAGGACCAGTTCGGCTATGGCGAATATCATAGGTATGAGCTCGTGGGTTCTATAGGCGGTGGCTCTAAGCTTACATTTTCGGCGAATGTGAGTTGGTACTAATTAAACGGCGAGATCAATCGCTTCTCTCTCCCATTTACAATGTTGATGAGACGCACACAGTGGGAAGGGATATCACACGCGAGGCCCTACAATTATAGTCGAAGACGTGCTTGTCAGCTCGGAAACGGATTAAGGAATAAAAAACCAAACTGGATATCGGTTCACAAACCACGCGCCACCGACGCCTGCATTGGCTTCGTATATGGTAAGTTCTATATTCTTGACCCTTTGAAGGAACCTATGTAGACCCAAATCATTTTCGTTGGTGGGCTGTAGAAACCTCTTTCATGTGAGCGTGACATACCGAATACCAGCGACGATTCCTAAAGCGTTATCAACGATATGAACAACTATGATTCAAGTGTGCGTACCGCTGTATCCCGCTCCGACCACGACTACCTTGATTGGTCGAGCTTCATCAACACAAAAGTTCGGTAGCTTGTATTTGTTCTCGGGGGAGTACGTTGTGTGCCCATTCAGACTTGAATTTTCGTTTGCGGAGGGCATAGTCGAAGTTGAACGCGAGAGATAATGTTGCAATGGGGGAGGTTATGTATATAGCAAGGAAGTAAAAATCCGTGGCCAAGCATTCGTTGATCATGAGGACCATTTCCAATAGCCCGGATCTGGGTTAAGTGTCTCGACTTGCATCTTTCCTCAGTGTTCCGAGGACAGGTCGTTTCAATTCGCAGGGCTGAGAGAATATGCCCTATTCAGTTCTAGGCTGAAAATATCTCCAAGGTCTTGTGGTCCCGAACTCTACATCATAATATATGCATGAGAATGGAATGATGAAAAATCTTGTGGATATTCATTTACACAGTTACACTCATTACACTAATCCTATTACTTAGTGTCACTTCTGTGGCAGTACCCGACTCACTTCCACTTGTTCTGTATAGGCAATAGATAGATACATATATATCCTTCTGACGTTGTAAAATAATACACATTTTCAATTATAGGCAATAAATAGATATCACTGTATGTCATAAACACCAAAATTATCCTGTAATATCTCAGGTAAGTGGGGAGGTGGATCTCTGTGTTCAGTAGAGAAAATGAGGGAACAAGGATGCTCTACTAACGTTGTTACTACTGTACAACAACCAGCTATTGTTTTGAGTTGAGAGTAATAATGAACTTGATACCTGTCAAGTTAGATTCAGAACACAGAATGACTCTTTACTACAGTGACTGTGTTAACAAACTGAATTAATTAATTAATTGCTGCACAACATAGTGTCTCCTTTCTCCACCCCCCCTTTTGCAAGTCTCCGTTACTCATCTCTGACTCTGGAGCAAAGATGAGTGGGTCTACATTCATTCCATTTATATTGGGTTCTCCCAGATAAGTCTTTTTCACAAAGTCAGAAATCAACTCGTGATTTGTCAAACTCTTTTTCCCCCATCTTTTTATCTTATCTCTTATCTCCAAAATTCTTTTCTCCTTTGAAATGACTCTTTATATATCTTTGCTTTCTAACAAGCCATGCACAATATATGTGTCCTCGATTTCTGTCCTATACAGCAGGCTATAACATGTATTAGGCATCAAGTGTTGATCATATTAATTACATGCTTGATCTATTTGTAAATTATTTAACTCCTGCTTTTACTCATATTTTACATATGTTCAAGGGCAGGACATGGAAACCCTGAGTCTGGGGCATTGATTGTTATGAAAGGTTACTTACTTGAATATAAGTTGTAAGTAATTATTGTATTTCTTTAGCTTTGATTTTATCTATACTGCCTGGTTTAGCTTAAAGCCTTATTCTATCTTTTTTATCTTTACTGTTTGAGATTCTTGGAGTGTGACACCTAGTGACATCCATTGCTAGTACCAATTGCTGACACTACTGAAAAGTTAGTTATAGACAAGTGTATATCCAAGTTAATCATTCACCTTCATGTTCTACCTTATAGTTGAGTGCTCCAGTTATACCATTAACATAACCAGCTATCAAATCATGAGCAGATGAGAAAGAGGGAGTGAAAAGACTGAAAAGGCTCACAATAATATTCTTCTGAATGGGCAGTTTGAGCAGACTTCGAAGGTAACACTATACAAATTAATTCAGCTTGATATAACTATGATTGCCCATGATTGCCACTCACAAATATCAAAGATCTCCAGAGGCATGAGATTTCCATCAGCTGCCATTACTATCTTTCTCATCTATGCTGTCTCCAGTGTCACATGAGACTCTGGGTGGTTTGGACCCAAGGCAAATGTAAACTGGCAAATATGAGTAGGAGTTTTTACAGTTAATACAAGACTTATCTCAAAGTAGATAATACTGAGAGACACTACTTTCGATAAGGTTACATTTGCAAAAAAGCCAGAGTGGTGATATGACAAAAGTAACCTGGCCAATGAAGAGCCAAGCATAAGTGTAACATCCTGACTCCAAGACTTCTCTATATCCTCTCACTCTTCCCAGTGTTGAATACTAAGGTCCAGATTTCAAAAGAAAGCAAATATCCCATCCAGAATCACTTACACATTTTTTACTGGCAAACCCTGCTGCAGGATAGATAGTAATTTGGTTGGAATAGAGTCTAGGAAATCTTTGGTTGTTTGTGACCATAACCTGTTATTGGTGGTCATGATGGTGGTGGTTGAGGGTCAATCAAATTGTGAAAATGTTTTGACGCCCAAAAGCTCGGAATTCCGAGCTTTCCGGACCGAAAAGTTCCAGATTATATCAGCTAGTTATATAGGATTGACACGGACTGTGTGGGATCAGATGATGGTGGAAATGAATTACTATATGTAACGATTTCACAAAAAAAACACCCCTACTCTTGGAAGAGATTTACAGAATCGGGGACAATGCTTAGTATTTATTAACATTAGCAACCGGTCGATATACTTGAGTTAATCCTGTTCTCATTTTTCTTCTTCTGCAGAACCAAACCACTCGAAAAGAAAATCAGTGCATCCATTGCCCTACATTTACCATTGCGCCTGGCTATATGCATTGCTTATATTTCCGTTATACGGTTCAGCCTCCATCATTTTCAAAGAGGTAAAATCCGAAAACTGACTATGTTGTTTCATCCAAGACACAGCTCTTGTTAACAATATCGTTCTATTATATAGCAAGAGGATATATGTATTACAGAAATATGACCCAAGATAATCCAATAACTAATAATAATCCCCATCCATCAGTCTGTATTAACGGTTTTACAAAGCGACGAAACTAAGCACTGCGCCACCCACAAGAGTCGCGAGCGTCACGGAAACAGGTATCATCATCATTAACATGCTGTTAACAGAGTGGACACCAGCGAGAGCACCGTTGTTGTTCTTCTGAGATGCAGTAGAGCTAGGAGCAGCAGTACTGGTGGTTGAGAGCGGACGAGAAGTAGCAACTGTCATGAAACCGCTAGAGGTCGAAGATGTAGCTAGTGCCACGGGAGAGCCGGACACTGAGGAAGTTGGTGAACTAGTGGCCACAGTGAAGTGAGTTCCGGCAAAGGAAGTGACCAAGCCTTGTCCAGAACTAGCCAAAGTAATCGCTTGCCCTCCCAAGCTGGTGACGATACTTTCGATGTGACCGGCATCAGCTGTGGAAAGCGGATGTAACCGATGGAAACGAATGATGAAAATAAAATAACATACATGTTACAGTTTGCACAAATCCAGAAGGAAGCGATG
Organism: Lentinula aciculospora; assembly: GCA_028011355.1. Lineage (NCBI taxonomy): Eukaryota > Fungi > Basidiomycota > Agaricomycetes > Agaricales > Omphalotaceae > Lentinula > Lentinula aciculospora. The sequence goes on from JAOTPV010000003.1 coordinate 1,507,794, forward strand.
CTTGTCCAAATACAGACTCGATCTTGCTTGTGGCTGCTTGAAATTCGGAGTCGACTTTGTTCGTGGCATCACCAAACAACGATGCGGCTTCTGCAGTGATATTGTTGAACGCTACTGTATCACAAAGACAAGAGAGGTTCAGATTCGCGCGTAACCATTGAACCAACAATTCTTACCATCACGGCCGACAATCGCAGCACCGTTAACCACGACGACAGAGAAAACAGCGAACAAGGCGAGGAGAATTTGGGGGATCATCGTTGTGGTAACTAGGATTATCGAACGAAGTCAATTCGTCTGTGGATGATAGCGGCCTGCGCTAAGGGTGGGGTAGGCTAAGCTGCAGCCTTCATTGAGTTTTTATACTAGATTGACTGTACAGCCTCAGCACATAGCCGATGGGAAAGCATCAGCATCGAATCAGTGGCGCGACAAGGGTTAAGAAATTCCAAGTACTGTATTCCATTCCACACTAGCAGTATTTCACTAAACTGGGTCGGTCAAAGCAGAGTATATCAGACGCATGAAAATTAATTAAATGTATCATTATTCTTTCATACAGTACGCGAGTCGTAGCTAATCTATTTGGGTATAAAAATTTCGCACAATTGAATTCCAACAATCAAGCAGAAGTAGGCGACGCAGTTTCTGTCACAGTACTCGTGCTTGTAACGGTTGTAGCAGCAGTTGTTGGTTGAACAGGTGGTTGTACTGGAGGTTTAACAGGCGGCTGGACAGGTGGAGAAGGGGCCCCAGAAGGAGGAGACGGCGGCGAAGGAGGTGCAGCAGATGGAGGAACATCTCGTCTCGCACGATGACTACGACGAACTAAAGCTTCCACAGGAGCAATACCCTCAAGAGTTCCCACTGCATCCTTGACCGGTTGGGGAGCGGCGCCTTCGGCAGTGCCGACCTTATCTTTCACCGCGCCTGGTATCGCACCAGTAACTGTGGACGGAACCTGTCCTGGCTGAACAGGTAGAGCACCATCACCGGCTCCCAGTTTGTCTTTGACTGGTTGTGGGATAGGAGCTTGGCCAGCAGCATCCGTGGCTTTGCCCGGAATGCCCCCGACAACACCGACAACTGTACCTGGGACAGTTGCAGGGTTGACGGGAAGCTGAGGAGCAGTGACAGGAAGTGCAGGAACACCGACAGGAGGCGTAGGAACATCGCGACGAGAAGGTGGAGTCGTGGGCGTGTCAGCTGCTGAAGGTGTACCAGAAGTGGGAGACGCGTTCGAGGAAGCAGACGAAACGGATGAAGCGGAATTCCATGAGCCAGAATTGACATCGCTCGAATCAGTCGTGTTATCGACCGACATTACGCCTATACTGTCGACGTCGGCAGCTTGGATACCCGTCCCACAGGATCCCCCGAGTAGTCCTATTAGAGTAGGTCCAAGTGGAAGAGAGCAAAGGGGAACAAGGCCTCGCTTTTGAACCTCTGCCTGTTCTGCAAGACACGCATACATTAGGCGAGATGAAGGAGCAGGGGATTAAAAAACGAGTAACAAACCTCCTGAACGCGCTTCGTTAACTTCGGAACGAGGAACTTGCCTGGCAGCGTTGAAATGATTATTGGTAGAACTGACGCCAGATTGAGCTTGTGCGTGATCGCCAGCAGGAGCAGCGAGCGCTGACAAAGTCGAAGACGACGACGAAATAGCGAGAGTAGCAAAGACAAGCGAAGAACTGGATGGAAGTCTCATGATAATTCGTTAATAGAGATCGTAAAGTGTAGTGATGATCGTGAAGAGTAGCGATGTACTAAGTGCAAGTTGATTTCTTACACGTAGATGATGATGGTATAAGGAAGAGAAGGTGAAGAGAAGGTTCCTGTGCCAGATTGAATTTATAGAAAGAAGAGTTTGGTCGATGCAAACATTCGCCTTTTTGAGATGACGGATTTAGAAATACTGTTCAAAAAATGACGTGTTCCGTGTTCATTTTGGGAAAGTTGTTCGCCTTTGAAGGAAGTATGACGCGCGTATTTTTTGCAGAAATTAATTTGCAACAATCCTATATTGTGTTACAATAATAATTTTTTTTGCACTGGAACGGTACTCACAATTATATTCCTCTTCTATGTTCCATTTCCCAGAATTCTTCTTCTCCGAATCTTCTTCGTCCACTGCCTCCATGTCTGGCACTGAGCACAGAATATTCCCAAAGGTTTGACGCAATTTGGCGAATTGACGCTCCCATACAGGACGAGAGGAAACACCACAGCATTGCTGCAGATCTATAGTAGTGTCAGCTCTTTTTTCTAAAAAAAAAAACGTCCATAAACTCACATCAAACACACTAGGAGAATAAGCACAGGCATCAGAGCTCGTATATCGTCGTCGTTCTTCATCAACCTCACTGAAGACTTATGTAACGCGGCGCTCAAGGTAGCCAAGGTAGCCGAAGGCATGTACGTAATCACCACGTATATCAGATAAGATTTCTTCGCCCTCACCCTCCAATGCCTGTTATCTCCACGAAAAAAAGCTGAAAAAGTCCTGAATCTACAGCTGAAGCTTTCATCTAGTAGCTTTGACCAACCAAATCCCGCTCCACGTCGTCCGAAGGTCGCTGAAAACCCACCACGATCCTACAATGTGATACTCGTCTCCTTGACTCACGTGGAAAAGCGTGGAATCCAGGGCCTGAAAAGGCACACATCGTCGCGTAAAGAAGTGTACGGGATTCAAATGGCGCTTGAGAAGACCAGCGCTCCCGTTTATTTCGTCGTTGACCAGCATCGAGCCGACCACCGTTCAACGCCCTTACCCCGTCAGCCAATTGCAGCCAAACGTTTGGTTATGCACCAAAATTCTGGGTACGCGTGTTTCGCTTAGATTAACTTGATCAGATTTCATATCTTACCACTGTTTTGGGTTTTCTCACTATCCTGGTCTTCATAATTTCTCTGCGCCTTGGAATTTCTTGGCTTCTCCAGCATTCCCAAGGACGGTATGCTCATCGATCGAAAGCTTTCTACATTACCAGCCATAGCGGTCTCAGAACCCTCGCTCGTTCAGGTGCAGTTTTTGTCTTGTCGTTATGCCAGGGGAGCCCTGACGGCCATCATCTAGTCCGACACAGTGGTACTTGATCCTAGCACCAAAAGCGAGGATATTGAACGTACCTCAGAGTCCGCTAGCGTCTTACCACTAGATCCTTTTCACCTACGTGAAGGTCTCAAGTCAGAGAAGCAGCTACGAGAATTACGAGTGCTTAAAAATGGGAAGAAGATCCAGAATTACTATGCTCGCCAAAATAATGTACGTTTCAATTTGCCTCCGTTCATCAATTCTAAACGGCATTTCTGTAGTTGATCGCCTCTTTACTAAAATCGATGGAAGAGCATACCAGCGAAGCAAGGGACGAGGAGGACGCAGCCCGTATGCCTGTGGGGTTTTTGATTTTCACCTCACTCCTTCACTCTGATTCGTATCCAGGTCAAAATTGCCGTATGGGCCAGTCTAATAGCCAATCTGATTCTCTGCGTCCTCCAAAGTACGTTCCCTTCTCCCAATCTCTGTACCTATGTCCATTTCATTCCCGCCAGTGTATGCTGCGATATCAGCTCTATCGTTGAGTCTTCTCGCGACGGGTATCGACTCTGTTTTCGACATTGGATCCAACATCCTGTTATTATGGCTACATAGGAAAGCAGAGTCATTAGATGCCAAGAAGTGGCCGGTCGGGGGAGCAAGACTAGAGACTATCGGAAATATTGTATACGGTACGTTCCTTGTCAACTTCACTTTTTTCACGGGAGACCCACATTCATTTCGAGGTTTTCTGTACGTGAATATCTCCTGTCGTTTTCCTCAGACTTTCGCGATCGCCGACTCTCCAAAACCGACAGAATGAGCTCCGTTAATCTCGTCGTTATCGTAGAGTCTGTACGAGATCTCATCACCCATACCAACGGTTCAGTGAAGGACTTTCATCTGCCCTCTATCCTCGCTGTAGCTGCTGCGCTGTGTGGGTTATTTCCCAGTCTTACAAGTCTATTTCTTTCTAAGCCTCGCTTCACAGTCGTCAAATTCATCCTATTCTTGTATTGCTTCTCTCTCCGCAAAAACTCCAGCCAAGTACATGTTCTCTGGGAGGATCATCGGAACGATTTATGGATCAATGGTTTCGGTACGTCTATTTTCCATGGATTTTTCGCGTGGATAATCAAACTCCAATCCAGGTATTTTAATGTCAACCGGCGGAAGTAAACTTCGATGGTGTATGTGCTCCAATTCCGTTGCTTTGGTCGGTTCGTCGAGTAATATCTATTCCCTCGCAGTTCTAGATCCAATGGGAGCAATCATTGTCAGTGATTACTCTTTTCTCAATATTTCTGATATTAATCATCGTACCCGCTTTCCAGATTGCCCTCGGAGTCATCATTGCATGGGGAAGGACCATCTACGGTCAATTCGAGCTCTTGGCTGGCAAAACGGCTCCACATGGCGTGTTACAACTCTTGACCTACAAATCGTTAACTTTTAATGAGGATATTGAACGAATTGACACCGTGCGGGCTTACCATGTGAGTTTCCTTCTTCGTTTGGTGTGCTTTCTTGTATGTACTCACTACGATCTCGGTATTTCTCAGAGTGGACCGGTAAGATACATTTGCCAAGACACCTCACGCCTTTGATTCATTCAATTCCACGTGAACAGTATTTTTTCGTAGAGGTGGATATTGTTATGGATCCGAAAACTCCTCTCTGGAAGGCTCACGATATAAGTGAACGATTGCAATGCAAGATTGAAGCTCTTCCAAAAATTGAACGTGCGTTCGTTCATGTCGACTATGAAACTTCTCATCAGCCTGTACGTCTGCCCGACTTTGAGATTCTATTGCTCGCAGCGTAGCTGAGCGCTGATTTTTGTTGTAGGAACATCGGAAATCGTGATATCGATCCGTGAATGTTCTCAGCTAGTACGTCCCCCGACTTTCATTTCATTGCTCCGAGAGTGAGTCTGAATCCTTGATTTCTGTAGGAACATCGAAATCGCTTCTATGGAAGAGATCTGAAATTATATATTTACAGGAGATTCCTTCAAGTTGTACAATAAATGCACTTTTGTGCATACAGTCGGTTTCATGCTTGACGCGACCAGAAACTCATGCACATAAAGGTGTTATCTATTAATCATCATACTCTCGGCAACCTCACTCTCCACCTCCTTCTGCAACATTCCTCGGATTTTACCAATGCTATTCAGCGGCACCGTTGTTTTTTTTCTGTTCTAGTACTGGCAATGCTTCTAGACAAAATCAATGTTCGAATAGTTACCCACACATTGTACCCATAGTCATCGCATTCGGAGGGACCTAGAATCTATATGTGCTATGAAGAGTCCCTAATGAATGTATGGAAGATACTAGATAGAGCAATGATGATTGGCGAGCTCGTCGAGCCTCAAATCTCGACTGGTTCTCGATGAGGTTTGTTACCATTTGGGAAATCTTCTCTCAACTGCATAGGTTCCGAGCTGCTGGCTCGAACTTTATTCCACGTACTTGGGTCAGGCCATACTGCAGGGCAAATGGAAACAACATCTCTGTGCGAGTCCGTTATGCTGTAGTACTACCTTAAATCTTGAATATTTGCGGCTCAAAATTTCAGGTTCGTTGCAGGACATATCCCGCTATCCGTTTCGCAAGCTTGCATCATATGAGTAGTTCCTGGTAATGGACTGGTGCTGCACTCCAGGCATCCATGGAAACTTGAACGCACATGCTTGTTATTTTCTGTAATGATCTAAGGGCTGATACAGTAGATAGAAGCAGGTAAGTATTGTGCTCAGAATGACGGTGGACCAGGTAGGTGGCTATTCACTTCCTCTCGGTGCCTTGAGAGATTGGCCTGGCAACAAGTAAGAACCAGTTTATCGGAGGACGTAGTGTACCGTAAGCTTTCGGGACCGGCCCATAGGAATATATAATTTTGGCTGATACCATATGAATTTGTATGAAGGAGGTCAACGTACGAGGAAGAAAGATATTTGAGCGCTTCTGGAACTCAAGCGCCTAAACACGTGTGGATCCCGTGTCCGGTCCGACAAGCAAGGGCTCCTCGTTGTCAATTGTCATGATCGTATAGCAATGGGCGAGAAAGTGGTTACTCGACCTTGGACCCAGAAAGACGACGATCTCTTACGGGATGCGGTGGCGAAATATGGTGTGCAAGATAACTGGCAGGCCGTTGCTGGTGAGGTACCAGGTCGAGACAACAAAGCCTGTAGAAAAGTAGGCATTCTAATCTTTATCATTTTCATCTGTGTGAATAACAAGCTATAGAGATGGCTTCATTCTCTTTCTCCAACAGTCAAGAAATCTTCCTGGACTGCGGAAGAAGATGCTCTTCTCGTTCAACTCCTCGCTCTCTATGGTCGTAGGTGGTCTTTCATTGCGAGACAAATCGAAGGCAGGACAGACGACGCATGTTCAAAACGGTACAGTGAAGCGCTTGATCCCACTTTGAAGAGAGACGAATGGACATCCGATGAAGAAGCCAAACTCCTTCAGCTGTACAACGAAATTGGTGGTAAATGGAAGGAGATAGCTTCTCAGCTTCAGCGAAGCAGTCTGGCGTGTCGTAATAGGTACCGTTGCAATCGTATTCACAGGGTAGTAATTTGGCTCACGTTGATCATAGATTCAAAATCCTGCAGCGCAAAAAGAAAATTACCGTGCAGACTTCTTCATCGACGGCGCCAGCTCAGAATGGACTTGAAGCAGAGACTCCTTATTACCCTCCTGAAACATATCCTTTGTTTTCTCCAGAAGATGCTGCTACCTTCCAGGAACCAACTTCCGAAGCGCCACCGGCGCCCACACTTCCGCCATTTCACTACTCTTCTTCGTCGTTGAGTGCTGCTCTCGAGGAACGACCTCCGGTATCACATCACTCTCCCCACTTTGAATCCATGCTCGTGGATGCCCTATACGATCATACTTCTGGATCTTCTTCAACGCCTTCTCCTTTCATCTTTTCTCAAGAATTTAATGATGGTTCGATGTTACTGGCTGACCTCTCCGACCCTAGTCATTTCATAACAGACAGAAATATACTTTCAACTTATTATTCTCATCATAACGATTATGGTCTTGTCCCCAACGACAATGGGATTTGCCCAGCTGGACCATCTCAAATCGAAGATTATTTGTCTGCTATACACTCAACTGATAAATCGCCACCAGCGGAAGAACCATCTACTCTTCACGATCAGCAGGTGATCTTCAACGGGAGCCCCTGCAGTTTTGGGTCACCTGAACTTTCATACCCTTCTAGCCCCTTAGGCGATCAAAGCGGGGCTTCTTCGTCAACGTCAAGTCCTGGTATAGCTGCACCTGCAGAGTTGCCATCTGAACCTTTGCAATCATCGTTGTTGTTTTCGACATGTGTCGTAGGCTCGAAAGAATACACGAGTTCTAGAAAACAGAACCAGCCCGCTCGCCTTTCCTCCCTACTACCCTTTTCTGAGTCCGTGGACATTCTTTTTACCGTCACTGACTCTTGACTATTTTTATGAACAGCGGATCTTTACGTCCTTACGCATGTGGCCATATTGAATGCTGGCCTGCTGATGCATCAACCAGCGCATCTTGTTTTCCTACTGCAAGAGAATTGTTCGAGCACTCCAAAATTCACAAGGAAATAGAAGATGAAAAGCCTTATCGTTGTGCGCTCCCAGGGTGTAACAAGTTTTGGAAAGTTCGTTGGAATAATCAACCCGCGTGGCACTTTGTTCTTATCATTGATTTCGCAGAGTCTCAATGGTCTTCAGTATCACCTGCAACTGTGAATTTTTGCTTTTTCTACTTGTCATATTCGGAGATTGTCCTAATCGGAAATTTTGCAGCTCCTCTGCCCATTATCAGCAAGCCATGTCCAAGACCTTCTCTTCGCAAAGGAAACGCTCGATGCAAATTGACTCCGTAGAAGGAGCAGATTCAGACTCTCCAGACCACGACTCAAAGCGATATGCCTGTGATCGGCCGAACTGTTTCAAGAGCTATAAGAATGCGAGTGGCCTTCGGTACCACAAGAGACACGTCAGTAGTTCTTCTGTCTGGAAACTCTCAAACTTTCAATATTAATGGGTTTTTAGGGACATCCCAAGACCATTCCGATGCAACTTGACAACGTACCGCCAGCGCTAGCTCGAGATCTACCAGCAAGAACGAGGAAGATGCGAAAGAAGGACGATAACCGTGACCAAGTTGCTGTTACTACTGGTGTCTTATGAACCTTGCTATGTAGACAAATACTGCTACTACTGTAGAATGATTTGTATACAATTCTGACTATGACCACTTCATATAGCTTGCGGAGCTCAAGGGAAAGCGGATCGTCCTATTCAGTAATTCCAATTACTTGAGTAAATATATACTATGTCTTGAGCTCATTTACTTGAGAAAGAAATCTAACGACCTGCTCCAAACTGAGTTGCACTGAGATCAAAAAAAGTAAGTAGATGATTGCTTTTCAATGGAGGAAACGCGCACAGATTGCGAAGGGCAGGGTTGGACATGAGTTCTTCCATGGAAGGCATTTCTCCAGACTGCATTCGGCTCATCTACGAGGAAGTTTCCGTTAACTGTGAGTCTTTCTGACTGCAGAAATATTACCATATCTGAAACGGCAGGGTTTTGCATGAGATTTGCCAGTCCTCCATTGCCCATCATCTGCTGCGCCATGGCCATCATTTGAGGATTGTTCATCATGCTGGCCAAGTCGGGCATCCCTCCAGCTCCAGCTCCTCCACCGCCCATTCCTCGGAGCATGTCAGCCATACCACCCATACCACCCATACCCGGGAACCCTCCGCCGGCACCAGTAGTGGTAGTGGTAGGAGAATCATCTGGAATTAACGGTGGTGGACCATCGTCATCGTCAATGGTTATCCTAGATTTGGCATTCTCGAGTCCTGACTTCAATCCGGCGTTTGATGGGTCCAACTTGAGGCCGCGTTCAAAAGCATCGGCCGAAGCTTTGTAGTCAGAAAGACAGTATTGAGCATGCCTAGTTGATCGATATTGATTTTAGCAGTTATAAAGCAAATGGTGAGTTTAGACGAACCCAAGTCGATGATAAGCCTTCACAAAGTTGGGATCAGCAGCAAGAGCCAGTTCTGCATCACCTACTGCTGAGAGATGGTCTCCCTTGCTCGAATATGCAGCTGCCCGATTAGAGTAATAGATTGGGTTTCCGGAATCGAGGGAGATGGCCTGTGAATAAGCGTCTATCGCCTCGTCGTACTTTTTAGCAGACATCAGAGAATTTCCACTCTGCTTGTGTCTTTCTGCCTTGGTCTTATCCTCTGCAGAAGGACCTTTGGGCAGAGAAGAAGAAGACGATTGGGACTTTGAGCCGCCATCAACTTTTTCTTTGGTCTTGAGGTAGACGTCGAATATGCTTTGAAGAGTTGCTGGCTTTACGCTGAGACGTGCAACTTGCTGATCATTGGATGGATCGACACCAAATGCCTCACCAATGCATTGCACTGTAATGGAGAGATTGGACTCATAGATCTACGTGAACAGCGAGACTGACCGGCCACTTCAAGACTTTCCCTGTCGTCTGTTTTCACAGTGCCGTCTGCAATGGATTGGTTCAGAAAGTCGATAATCGAAAGGACCAGGCGTTGTTGTTTTTCCGACATGGAGAGTTGACGAGACCAAAAAGCACTAGAAAGTGTGGTAAACAATGAATAAACAACCAACTTTCAACTTGACTTTGAACTTTTCAATTTCTTTTCAAAATGTTCTTTTGTGCCATATCAGGAGAACCTCCACAGGAGCCGGTCGTATCTATAAAATCAAACAAGGTCTATGAACGTCGGTTGATTGTCAAATATATCAACGAGAACGGCACTGACCCAATCACTGGAGACAAGCTCGAGGAATCCGACTTGATTGACATTAAAGCGTGTATGTTATATCTCATGATCTATATTGGCGTGTCCTGAATCCCTGTTTAGCTCCAGAGACCGCTGCGCCCCGTCCACCGAACCTTACCTCTATACCATCCCTTCTTCAAACTCTGCAAAATGAATATGATGCATTAGTCCTAGAGTCTTTTGCGCTAAAACAACAGTACAATTCGACAAGACAGGAACTCAGCTATGCTCTTTACGCTCAGGATGCAGCTAGTCGTGTTGTTGCTAGGTTGATTCGAGAGAGAGATGCTGCTCGAGAGTGAGTTGAAGAGTTTTTCAATTTCTTTTGTCCTGACTCACGTCACCTAACAGAGCACTTGCCAATGTACAAGCGACAATGGGTATTGCTCCTTCTGCATCTGCCTCTGAAGATGTTGAGATGGAGGAAGACACGCCCTCACAGGGTCTTCCTGAGGAAATTGTTTCCCGTATTGACGAAACACATCAGACTTTGTCTGCTACTCGTAAAAAGCGAAAAGCTCCAGAAGGCTACGTTGCTGCTGCCGAGATGAAAACATACACTGCAAAGCACACTATCCCTTCATTGCATTCCGCTTCTCCAGCTGGTATCACTTCACTTGCTGTTTCGCGTTTCAGCCCAGACCATTTCCTGACTGGTGGGAATGACAAGGTCGTACAGCTTTACGACCGCAGCACAGACAAAGTCCTCGCTTCCCTCAAGGGCCATACCAAAAAAGTCAATCAGGTCGCGTTCCGCCAGAAGGAAGGTGAAACTACTCTATTGCTTTCCGCTGGTGCAGATAAAATAGCAAAGGTTTGGGCACACGACGAAGCGTCGAACGAGTACATCCCAAAATTGACTATCCGCAATCATAAGGGTGATGTTACTGGACTCGCCGTCCATCCCATGTCCACACTTCTTGCGCTCTCTTCTGTTGACAAAACATACAGTGTACATGATCTGACGACTTTCCAACAAGTCTACCGATCTGTGCCCTCGGACGAGCCTTTCACATCGCTCTCCATCCATCCAGATGGTACTCTTCTTGCCCTAGGGACATCCAAGTCGACGATACAGATATACGATGTCCGGATTGGTGCTATTGCTGCATCTCTTGCTCCCTCCGATGCTGTTCCTTTCAACATTCAAACTTTATCTTTCTCCGAAAATGGGTACCACCTTGCTGCACCCAGTTCTCAGTCAACCGTGGCTGTATGGGACCTGCGTAAACAACAGGCCTCTACGAACATCGACCTCGGTAACGACTTCAAAATCAACAAGGTCGTTTACGATGTTAGTGCGCAGTTCCTCGGTGTTGCTGGCACCTCCGGAGGAAGAGTGTTCATGTACAAGAGCTGGGAGGAGCTCGTTAGATTCGAGGAAGGTGGCGAAATGAACGATTTCGTGTTTGGTGACATGGGTAAGGAACTATGGGGTGTAACAGGAAGAGAAGTGAGGATTTGGAGTTTGCCCGCGTAAAGTATCTATCTTTGACTATTCTATGTATGTTATGCTCGTTGTGACTGTACTACTTGACCCCTTTTCAGTGACTCTTCTGTGTGCCACTGGACACTGTATTGTTTGCAATGAAATTCGGTCTCTCCTTGATTGGGGGAAACAAATGTCGTACACATAGTTACATATCAGGGCATACAACTACGCTGTCGGTACTTCTGGTAACACGGAAATCTTACTTTTTGAGATGATACTGACTGAATATTGGTTGAATTTTATTCTACAAGGCCACGTCATTCCCTTCAGCGACCATGGAATAACCACCTATAAGCACTCTCCCTGTATTGTTACGACATTACCCTTTATTCATTTGACGAAACACATTGAGGTACGGTAACGGAAGCCGCAGTGGTTTTGGCCAAATTCTAAGGGCAACTTCGAACTGAGCAACGGTTTGGCGACTCAAACGGTCGTCCAAAGCAAGTCCAGGACCTTCGCAAGAGTGTATCATATAAATGAGACTACAGTGTACATGTGTTGAGCCATATTCTTTGTAGTAATTTCGTCGTTGAACCAATCTCACGCGCGAGAATCCCTCTCGAGGTATGGTTTGATGCGTGTCGTTGGCTCTGCTCATGGTACAGCAAGATCAGTCATCTGAATTTCGCAAGTCCTGGAAGAAAGTTTCCAGTCGCAGTGGGTCGTCCCCTGAGAATTCTGTCAGAGAAGATTGCATTGCCAGCAGTCGTCGCGTGGTTGATGCGGGTGTTTACTACTGTCTCGATGTATTGGGCTTGGGGATAGACTGTCGTTCAACAAGCTTTTCTTCCGTGAGGTTGGGCGGTGTGAGGTCTTTGAGATCTCAGTCAGTGATAACGCATCTGAAGGACTTTCCCTGACTCCCATCCTCGTCGTCTGTGTCCGAAGGTGGTTTCGAAGTGAGATGACCATCTAAGAATGTGGGTGAGAGTTGCAGTCTTCACCAAGATGGAGTAGCTCGCTTGACCGTTCAACAATGAATTAGCCTCGAAGAGACAGGCAGGTGGCTTCCAATTAGCTTCATACATCGAACATGAGCAATCGAAGGGGTTCCATGAATCTTTGGAAAAGGTACTGTGGGTCCATGAGCATGCGTGCAGTGCGCCATGTGTCATTTTGGTAAAACTGCAACTAGCACCCAATGTCTAATTGTTATTATACTCTCGCCGTTCAGACATGTCATCATCTTGCAGTAGGTAATGCGTTTAGGAACTCGAGAGGGTCGTGGATGGTCATGTTCTGTGGGGCAGATTGTTCTGAAAGATCAGGTTAGATGAATCTTGAAGTTGATTCAACGGAAACAAAATGACTCACTTCCCTAAGCCTCCCCGAGCCTCTTCATAGGCCGGTTTTTATCAATAATGTAGCGCTTGCCTGAGGTGAACAGGGATGAATTGAAATTTAAATGATTTTCAAGAGTCTAAAACATCGCACATGAGAAGAATAAGTTATTATCTATGATCTGTAACATGTACAGCACAAGTTGGGAAAGCGGGTCAACAAAATGAAGGCTGAAATAACTAAATCTAGCCAGATTAGAAGTTCAGGGCGCTGAAAAGGACAAAAGATGAATTAAGCGGGTTGGTGCAAAAGGTCAGAGTAATACCAACCTACTAGACGAGAGATACCAAGTACGATATCCATCCTGTTAGATGTTAGGAACAGTGTGGTAACAACCATTTCTGGAAGAAGGCGATTCAATCTAGCACGATGAATCCGCATTGCAAGTATATTCTTGACAAATGATATCTAGATAAAAGGTGTTGTATTTCGTCGAGTCATTGAGAAGGTAGGGAATATTGTTTGATTGTTAGATCACCAAATTAGTGGCGACTAGTCTGGAATGAAGACTGAGGATTTTAGGTCACATTAGTGATGTTACACCACTCGATGGTTATAAAAGACCAAGCTCTGTAAGGCAGTTTTGGCAAGCCTTATTGAAGCTATCCTCCACTGCTTATACCTTGCCAATCTCCATATTTCTTGAAATGTTTGCACAAATTTCGTGTTTTCTCTCACTGCGCAATGAGTTGCCAGAGAGCAGCAATCAATATGAAAACCTACATGACCTTCAAACTGCTAATAGTAGGGGTGAAACTCGAGATATATCGAACACAACAGCTGACCTACGAACAGTTGCCCGCGAAATGGCAGAATTTGTGTTGGGCGGTGATGATGATGATGAACTTTCTGTCCATCGTGATATGATGGTGAGTGTTACTGCTACTCCCGGGCCACTGCACCTAATACTCCATGGTTTTATTTCCAGGACAAAAACCAAACCATTAAGTATTACACACAGGGTCAGGAAGACCATCCCACCCAGCCGTCCTCATCATTTGGGGATTCGGATGGTATCTTATCCTGCTGGAAAACGGGTCCCAAGTTTTCCTTTTTTTGTTGTGACCTTCAAGCGGTCCAACCCACGAATTGGGAGGGGGGTTCTTCCAGAATCCCGAATCGAGAGGATGATGAGATAGTATCTGCCCGCGTTCAACAGCATCATGTTCAGTGGCCTGTTGGCAACCCACTGATTCCAATCTTGGCTCCAAAACCAGAACGTTCTTCCAAAGTAAGACTGGAAGAGGTCAGGGAGCTGGAAAAGATCGCAGAGAAGCTGGTAGAAACAAGGGAGACAGACCTGCTCATCGACACATGAGTTTCTCGCCGTACCTTAATTTTTCTTTTGTACATTTGACTTGACCTTGGATCCACATATATGTATTGAATTTTTTGAGAACGACGTATCGAATTGCAGCGCTAGACTTGACACTGAATCGAAGAACAACGTGTAAGCTCAGTGAGGAGATGAGATGAGATGAGATAAAAAAGCGTGAGAGTAGCCGCTAGTAATTCTGCAAAGTTCCATTGTTTCCAAAATCGAAACTTTCGTGACCATAGAACATTCGGTTCATTGCTCATCATCATGAGGGAAGAGAAGACACTACCTTCAAAATTTTCAACTTCGGGACAGTTTGACCTGTCAATGAGCAATATCTTCATGCACCGATATCATTATATTCTTTAGAATTTAATAACGCGTTGGGCAGTCTTGCCTCAAGTAAATTTTACTTGTAGAACCCACCACGCCGACAATCAACACTGAGAATCCAGATATGCAAGTTATGTATGCAAATTCACGAGTGTTCAATAGAAAAAAAATACTAAATTCAAAGTTTATATTAGAAACATTATTCTCCTAATCACCCGCCTTCCATGGATTGATTAAAATATCTCTCCCGTTCAAGATTGCCTAGCTCACTTTCTGGTACAGTCGAAGGATCATAGGCAACAGTGAATCGAATCTGGGTAGCAATGTCGGCGATGGCACATATGATGATCATTGACAGGCATAATTGGTAACACATACAACAAAAAATTGAACGTCAAAGGTAGAAGAATGCTCACTCAAGGTTGGAAACGACATCAAATGATAATCTTAACTCTGATTTAAACCAACATCATTTCCTTTCAATTACAGGAATCTGCATGTTTGCATCTTCGTCACCGTATTCATACTTATACTAAATGTCACAGTTCGTAACACTATGTGTACAGTCAAAATGATGAATAATCGAGGACCTGCACCCTTTGTTAGTCTCAAGAGGTGATCTGCCCACCACTGGTGATAGGATTGGTTAGTGTTCTTGTAAGTGTTCATGATGAGATTGTTGGTGATTTCCTCTGACTGCGGCTGCTCTAAATAGGCTGGAGGAAAGTGGGCATGGAATTTATTTTTGAACTCGTCCCAAGATCCTGTTCAATTGAGTGCCGTAAGCTCGTCGTTGAACCATGTCTATTCGCGAGAATCTCTCTTAAAACAGTATCGTTTGATGCACGTCGTCGACTCTGCTCAGGGTACAACAAGTTCAGTCATCCAGATGTCAAAGCCCTGTAAGAAAGTTTCTGGTTGAAACTGGATCATCCAGGTCCCCTGAGAATTTTGTCAAGCATTGCCATTGGTTGTCGTGCGGTTGATGTGGGTATTTACTGCTGCCTCGATGTATTGGGCTTGGGGATAGAGACTGTCGTTCGACAGGCTTTTCTTCTGTGAGGTTGAGTGGTGTGAGGCGCTTCCAGAATTTAAATTGCTGATAATGCGTCTGGACTCTGAAAGACTTATCTTTTGTCATCGGTGGGTTGGAAGTGAAACGTCCATTTTTATCGCATATCGGACCCAGGTGCTTTCATTCTGGCTGCATTGGGGACTGATATCGAGTGCTAAAGATCATCTCTGGGTGTATAGCGCGGATGAGAGTTGTTGTTGTCACCAAGATGGAGTGGGCTTGCTAGACTGTGGAACGATGAATTAGACTTGAAGAGATGGCCAGGTAGCCTCCAATAAGCTTCATACATGGAACATTAGTAAACGAAGGGGTTTGTGAATCTTTGGAAAAGTTACTGTGGGTCTATGAGCGTGTGTGCAGTGACTTCATGTATTAGATGAATCTTGAAGTTGATTCAACGGAAACAAAATGACTCACTTCCCTAAGCCTCCCCGAGCCTCTTTACAGGTGGTTTTTGTATCAAAAATATGTGGCGCTTGCCTGGGGTGAACAGTGCTAAATTGTAATTCAAATGATTTTCAACAGTCCAAAACATCGCACATGAGAAGAATAAGTTATTATCTATGATCTGTAACATGTACAGCACAAGCTGGGAAAGTGGGTCAACAAATGAAGGCTGAAGTAGCTAAATCTAGCCAGATTAGAAGTTCAGGGCGCTGAAAAGGACAAAAGATGAATTAAGCGGGTTGGTGCAAAAGGTCAGAGTAATACCAACCTACTGGACAAGAGATACCAAGTACGATATTCATCCTGTTAAATGTTAGGAACAGTGTGGTAACAACTATTTCTGGAAGAAGGCGATTCAATCTAGCACGATGAATCCGCATTGCAAGGATATTCTTGACAAATGATATCTAGATAAAAGGTGTTGTATTTCGTCGAGTCATTGAGAAGGTAGGTACTGTTGTTTGATTGTTAGATCACCAAATTAGTGGCGACCAGTCTGGAATGGAGACTGAGGATTTTAGGTCACATTAGTGATGTTACACCACTCGATGGTGTCAGCGACTCGCTAGCTCTCACAAGAGACAACCAGGCGTCACACGATAGACGATGAGCAAGAGGGCGAAAAAGCGAAAAGAGGATGGATAAGACAACCCAACTACAAGTCTAACTACCGAGGAGAATAGACGAGAATAGAGCTAAGGAATATAACTACAAAATACCTAGTCTTATATACGAAATGGGATATGAAACCGTGAGAGATGTCTCGCACCGTAACCGTGAGGATCTACAATAAGAGTCGCTCGTATCCATAAGTAAAGCTGTAGGTATTAGGTGAGTAAACAATAAGGCAATATAAAAAGAAGCATGGAAGCGGAACAATAATGACGTCATCCTGTCAATGAGCTGACAGGCATGAGAGAGTTGCGCCTAAGTGAAACGACAATGCGAGAACAATAAGGTTGACGCGTGTAACCTAAATGATAATGAAAATATAATAAGCACTAGTGTAAGCGCTTTGGTGATTAAGTAAGTAAATAAAAGAAAAGGAAAAGAATAATGAAAAAGATCGTTTCATGACATTACCCCCTCCCTAGAGTGCGAGTTCCACGAAGCACTTGTCGTCTAACGAAATTTTCGGAGGGTAATTGTGATAGCGTGTTTTCGGTGTCTGGCGGAGGCATAGGGCGGAATAATTCAGTCGGAAATAAGGAAATAGGAATCTCGAGTCTACTTAGAGTGGCGGGTTTGGGTTTGGTCGGGTTTTTGTCATGGAATTCCTTCAACAAATCGGAGGAATGTGTGATGTTGGACCGAGGTTCCCAAGTGTCTTCATGTGGTCCGTATCCTCTCCACCTGACCTTGTACTTGATTCCTCTTCCTACCTTTCGTGAGTCGAGAATCTCCTCGACTTTGAATTCTTCTTCTTCTCCTATGACGACAGGAGGTGGGCGAGTGTTTCGTGGTTGAGAGGGGAATTGCGGTTCTCTATAGGGAGTGAGAAGGACTTTGTTAAAAATGTTTCCACGTGGAGGGGATATCTAATTTATAGGAGCTAGCGCCTATCTTCTTCTGAACTGTAAACGGTCCAAACCGTTTATCTCCTAACTTTTTCATCGGCTGATCTGTCGATAAATTAGTTCCCTCAAGCCAAACCTTATCGCCTGGCTTGTACTCTACTCCAACTCTTCGCTTCCGGTCATAAAATTTCTTCATATCCTCGTTGGCCTTTCCTAAGGCCGCTCCTACCTCCTCTCGAACCTTCCTCATTCCATCTGCAAATGCCTGTGCTGTGGGGTTGTCCAAAGTCATTTGAGGTGCCATACCTTTATAGGGATGTCTACCGTTGTCAGCATAGAAGGGGGAAACTTTCATCAAAGAGTGTACTCGATCATTATAGGCAAACTCTGCAAGTGGTAACCACTCATGCCAGTCGTTTTGATGATAACTAATGAACAAACGGAGATAATGTTCTATCTCCTGATTTGTTCGTTCTGTCTGGCCGTTGGTCTGTGGGTGATACGCCGTGGTGTAGTTTGCTTCTATTCCTAAAAGACGGTAGAGTTCTTTCATGAAACGAGAATGATACTGAGGTCCTTGATCATGTATGATTTTTCGTGGAATGCCGTGGATAGAAAAAATATGATCCCGATAGATTTTTGCCATTCCCTCTGATGTGACTGTAGTGTGCGACGGAACAAGTCGTAATCTTTTGGAAAAATGATCGATAAACACCGATATGGCGTTATATCCTCCCGATTCCGGTAGTTCCCCTATCATATCAGTGCCGATTATCTGCCATGGTTCAGTTGGTACCGCATGCGGATGAAGTTGTCCGACTGGCTTGGTACGATGTGATTTTGTCGCCTGGCATTTCTCGCAACCTTCGACGTATTTCCCTGCATCTCGTGTCACCCCTGGCCACCAGTAGTCCCGAGTAATTAACTCCGTGGTTTTGTACTGTCCTGGATGTCCCGCTAGCGGTGTATTGTGGTACTGAGTGATTATTTTGGATTGGAGTAGGCGGTTTTTCGGTACATAAACACGCCCTTTCCATGTAATAACTTTGTTGCTTTCAGTCCACTCCGGGTTTTTGGCAGCTAGGGCATCCTGTACAGTTCGGTCTACTTGGTTTCTACTCTTTCAGATCTCTGATAGCAGGAGATCTTCAGGAGCCGATAGGTCAAGAGCTTGGATGAAAAGTTCCGGTTTCAGGAGAATGATGTTCTCGTTGTCCTTGTCCCCCGTCTCAAGACCTGTCATCCTCGACAGGGCGTCAGCTTTTGTCATCGATTTACCAGGCTTATGAACAAGATCGAAATTATAATCCGCTAATTCCAGTACCCAGCGCGCTTGTCATCGGTTGAGCTTCTGCGGCTTCTTGAAGTACTGGAGGTTTGCGTGATCCGTAAAAATTTCGATCTGTTCCTCCGCACCCAGTAAATACTGCCTCCAGTCATCAAGGGAGTCCATAATTGCCATGAGTTCTTTGTCGTAAATCTTGTAATTACTCTCAACCTCATTGAGGGATCGGGAGCGAAAGGCAATAGGATACCACTTGCTTTCGACAAACTGGGATAAAACGGCGCCATTAGCATAATCAGATGAGTCAGCTTCTACTCGGAACTTTCCATGGTTTCGAGGAATGAGTAAAACTACTTCCTCACAGATTCGACATTTTAACTCCTCGAACGCATCTTCTTGCACTTTCTCCCACTTCCAAGTTCCATTCCCAGTAAGCTGTGTCAGCGGCTTTGCTACAAGACTAAACCCACGAATAAAGCGCCTGAAGAAGTTGCAAAATCCTAAGAATTGCTGAACATCGCGCTTCTTGCGGGGAGTAATCCATTCGCGAACGGCCTGTACTTTCTTTGGATCCATGCGAATAGTTCCGTTACCAATGATAATGCCGAGGTAGTCAATAACTGGTTTTTCGAAAGAACACTTTTCGGGTTTAAGGAATAACTTATGCTCCCGTAGAATGTCGAGTACTTGTTTTACGATTTGTCGATGTTCTTCTATACCGTCGGTAAAAATCAGTATGTCGTCCATGTAAACGATAACATGACCTCTATTAATGAGATCTCACAGGATATGGTTCATGAAACCTTGGAATGTCGCAGGAGAGTTAGTGAGTCCAAAGAACATAACAGTCGGTTCGAATAACCCTTGGTTAGTTCGAAAAGCTGCTTTCCATTCGTCACCTTCCTTTATGCGGATGTTGTTGAATCCCCATCTGATGTCCATCTTCGTGAAGATTTTAGCGTCTTTTAAACGATCGATTAGTTCCTGAATGAGAGGAAGTGGGTACCGGTTTTTAACCGTCATCTCATTCAGTTTGCGATAATCTTGTACCGGTTGTAAGGTGCCATCTTTCTTTTTGACAAAGAAGAAAGGAGATGCCATCTGCGAGGTAGAAGGTCGGATTCGTCCAGTTCTAAGGTTCTCTACAAGAAACTTATCGAGCGCCTCTTGTTCCTTTGGGTTTAGTGGATATACTTTACAATCTAAAGGTTTGGAACCTGGTGTTAGATCAATAGCGTGGTCCCAAGGGCATCGTTGTGGCAACTGGTCGAATTCCTTCTGGCTGAAGACATCAGGGTACTCTTCGACGTAGGGTTTGGAAGTGTCGAATTCTTCGGCTGTTTCCTTCTTAGCTTGTTCCTCCATCCACTTCCTCGACTGTACCTGCTCGTGAACATACCTGTCCCAGTCAAATAGGAAAAGCTGTTCGCCTTCCTGTAATGCCGCTCTAGAATGAGTATCCTCTGGTGTCCAAAAGTGTGGGTTGTAACCGCATCTTGTTGGACACCTGTTGAAGGTTAGTTCAGATGTCTTCCAGTCAATACTCGGGTTGTGGTGTCGCAGCCAATCTAGAAAGATATTATTCTTTCCTAGGCTTACCACTCTGAACTGTACGATTTCTGAATGATCACCGATAGTCATCCGGATTTTGACGTACTTGTCTATTGAGCCAGAATCATTGAGTGTGCCGTCGGCATTATAGACAGGTGTTTTGATTGGTAAGTTTTCCATGACAAGGTTGTGCCGTTTGACGAATTCTGAGTCAATGCAGGAACCGGTAGCTCCACTGTCGAGGAGTCCTTCTGTGACGATTTGTCGAGCATCCTCCAGTGTCTCGAGTATTGCCGGAAGTTTCAGACTTTTGCCACGTGTCCCACGAACATAACTTCTTTTGTTCTTGAGACTCCGGATGGCGGTGACTGCTGCCTTCCAGTTCCGTTTTCGTATGTCCATGACGGTTTCTTCCGAGGCTTCTTTCTCCCGGGAAGAGGGCATCCAAGTTCGTAACAATCCCACTGCTCTTGGGATCTGGTCTTCTCTAACTCTCTGAGTTAGCCATTCAGCAGTGTCGGGTTCGTACCGTATAGGTTTTTCGGTTTTTTCGGTTTTATGTATGAAGGTGGACGCGTTTTTCTGTTTAGTACCTGTACTGATTACATAATCAACGCCATTATCAACAAATTCCGAAATGTTCGTGTGCGAAGGCTCCTGCAGACCTATATCTACTGCGGAGCCTTTGGAAAACCCAAATCGTTAATGAAATCTGTACGTTCTGCTCACTCATGTTTAGCATAATATTTCGGACTACTGCCTTTCTCTTGTGCGAGCAGTTCCTGCTCATGTGGCCTGGTTCGCCACAGTTGAAGCACAGCCGCTTCTCCCTCGCCTGGTCGATGTCTATCGGCCTGCCCGTTCCTCCGAACGTGGTGCCGGTAGCATCTCTTCTTGGTGCCGCAGGATACTCTGCCTTTGGAGCTACTTTCGGCTCCTGTCGGTTCTGCTGAGTGGATGACTGTCCACGGCTCTGTCCCTGTGGGTTAGCGTTCCACCACCCCGCATACCCGTATCCTCTCTTCTGTTCGGCCCACTGCTGCCTTACGTTATCAGCTCCAGTAACTACCTTCTTCAACTCCTTGTAGTCTTCAAAGGGCTCCATTCATCCTTTAATGATGTCGTACAGGAGGGTGTGATCAACTGCTCTCTCCGCTAGGGTAAGGACGTGCGACTCGTCCTTCTTGTATCCGGCATCCTTCAGCAACAATTCAAATTCTTTGAAAAAGTCACCAGCCGAAGACTTCCCCTGTCGGATATAAGTTAGTTTGTCGCGGGCCTCCTTCTCCTTCACGACGTTCGTGAACTCCCTGTCCATATCATCAATTAGCTGCTTCCCCGTAATGTCCCATGACCCATTGTCGATGTTGAAGTGGTCATCAGAGTAGACTTGGGCCTATTCGTCAGCTTTTCCTCCGACCAGGAAGGACATAATGATGGTCGTGACACGATGGGAGTTGTCGACCTGTTTAGTCTCTGTTAACTCAGAGATGTAAGCCATCATTCGTCATCGCCATGGTCGGTAGGTGGCGGGATCGCCATCGTAGTTCCCTGGTGTATTGACAAACACCCGGCGTGGACTAGAAGTGACGGTAGCGACTTCTGCTGGGTCGGGCGCATGTATCGACCGATCAGTCATGTTGAGTTATAGTAGGGGAGGGGATGAGCGTGTTTGGTAAGAATGAAAATATGTAACATATCGAGAAAACTAGTTTCCAATGGTATGTTGAATCCTAGGCAAGTTTATAAAAGTTTGTTGTGACGGGTGGTGTGTGGTAGGAGCTCTATTCTTCTGTCAGCGACTCGCTAGCTCTCACAAGAGACAACCAGGCATCACACAATAGACGATGAGCAAGAGGGCGAAAAAGCGAAAAGAGGATGGATAAGATAGACGAGAATAGAGCTAAGGAATATAACTACAAAATACCTAGTCTTATATACGAAATGGGATATGAAACCGTGAGAGATGTCTCGCACCGTAACCGTGAGGATCTACAATAAGAGTCACTCATATCCATAAGTAAAGCTGTAAGTATTAGGTGAGTAAACAATAAGGCAATATAAAAAGAAGCATGGAAGCGGAACAATAATGACGTCGTCCTGTCAATGAGCTGACAGGCACGAGAGAGTTGCGCCTAAGTGAAATGACAACGCGAGAACAATAAGGTTGACACGTGTAACCTAAATGATAATGAAAATATAATAAGCGCTAGTGTAAGCGCTTTGGTGATTAAGTAAGTAAATAAAAGAAAAGAATAATGAAAAAGATCGTTTCATGACAGATGGTTATAAAAGACCAAGCTCTGTAAGGCAGTTTTGGCAAGCCTTATTGAAGCTATCCTCCACTGCTTATACCTTGCCAATCTCCATAGTTCTTGAAATGTTTGCACAAATTTCGTGTTTTCTCTCACTGCGCAATGAGTTGCCAGAGAGCAGCAATCAATATGAAAACCTACATGACCTTCAAACTGCTAATAGTAGGGGTGAAACTCGAGATATATCGAACACAACAGCTGACCTACGAACAGTTGCCCGCGAAATGGCAGAATTTGTGTTGGGCGGTGATGATGATGATGGGATTTCTGTCCATTGTGATATGATGGTGAGTATTACTGTGACTTCCGGGCCACTGCACCTAATACTCCATGGTTTTGTTTCCAGGACAAAAACAA
The DNA here is from genome assembly GCA_028011355.1 of Lentinula aciculospora. Lineage (NCBI taxonomy): Eukaryota > Fungi > Basidiomycota > Agaricomycetes > Agaricales > Omphalotaceae > Lentinula > Lentinula aciculospora. The sequence goes on from JAOTPV010000003.1 coordinate 1,530,733, forward strand.
AAACATCGAGAATTACACACAGGGTCAGGAAGACCATCCCACCCAGCAGTCCCCGTCATTTGGGGACTCGGATGGTATCTTATCCTGTTGGAAAACAGGTCCCAAGTTTTCCTTTTTTGGTTGCGACCTTCAAGTGGTCCAACCCACGAATTGGGAGGGGGGTTCTTCCAGAATCCCGAATCGAGAGGATGATGAGATAGTATCTGCCCGCGTTCAACAGCATCATGTTCAGTGGCCTGTTGGCAACCCACTGATTCCAATCTTGGCTCCAAAACCAGAACGTTCTTCCAAAGTAAGACTGGAAGAGGTCAGGGAGCTGGCAAAGATCGCAGAGAAGCTGGTAGAAACAAGGGAGACAGACCTGCTCATCGACACATGAGTTTCTCGCCGTACCTTAATTTTTCTTTTGTACATTTGACTTGACCTTGGATCCACATATATGTATTGAATTTTTTGAGAACGACGTATCGAATTGCAGCGCTGGACTTGAGACTGAATCGAAGAACAACGTGTAAGCTCAGTGAGGAGATGAGATGAGATGAGATAAAAAAGCGTGAGAGTAGCGCGAGCAATTCTGCAAAGTTCCATTGTTTCCAAAATCGAAACTTTCGTGACCATAGAACATTCGGTTCATTGCTCATCATCATGAGGGAAGAGAAGACACTACCTTCAAAATTTTCAACTTCGGGACAGTTTGACTTGTCAACGAGCAATATCTCCATGCACTGATATCATTATGTCCTTTAGAATTTGATAACGCGTGGGGCTCGAGTAAATCGTACTCGTAGAACTCTCCACGCACACAATCAAGACTTAGAATCCAAGTAGCCGACAAGTTACCCATGCGAACTTAGGAGTGTACTTTCAGGTCCAGAAATGCTACTTGCAAGGGTACCGCTACATCCATTGTCCAGATTGTCTTTGCTTGATCACTAGTACACGCCCTCGTCACGGTTGTGTTCGTACTCAGCCCTCAAGCTTTGTAATGCTCCATTCTATTTCCTTCATCGCTGTCGTGTTCTCCCATGTATCCTGAATTTCGTCCCCCGACTTCTCTACGGCAAATGGGAGTTTCTTCCACAGTGCTGACCCGAGCTTTAGACTTTTCGACTTCCACACCGTTTACTAGCCTCAAGAGGCATCTTCCCACTACTGGCAATAGGATTGGTTGATTGCTCTTGCAAGTGTTTGCGATGAGCTTATTGGCGTTTCCTCTTACTTCATCTACTCTAAATAGGTTGTCAGCGATTGTAAGAAGGGAAACTGGCATAAAATTTAGTTTCGAACGTGTCCCAGGATTCCGTTCAATCGAGTGCCGTGTTTTCGAATACGGAAGTGGTTTTGGGACTAATCCTGTATCTGTATGACTGAAATTTTCCTGTGAGTAGTCCAGGATTTGCAGGATTCGGGATGTATGAATGTAGTGAGTTGGATTGGAATTTTCAAGTCATTATTAGTTCTGGTTTGGTACCGTCAAGTCTTTTAACATTCGCAGTTCAATTCGTATTTAGGAGAATCGCGCTCGCCTTCCTCGGCTTTGAATCATCCGCCAATTGTGTAAAAAAGGCTTGGTCGTTGTTCATGGACAAGGCTTCTTCCACCAAGAAACATGGAGATCAAAAGTCAGGAAGGACAGGTACAAGGGAGAAAATACAAACATGACGACTGAGTGATTCTTTATGCGCAATTCCGGGGTATAAATCTTGGACTCGCGAAAAAATTCCAAGATCCAGTCGATACGAAGACATTCAAGCCTGGGATCTAGTGGGCCCGTTCGGATTTATGATAAGGTGTATAATTGAAGTATCGTGGAACATTTACCTGGCTTTTTATAGTTCCTCCATTGTTCCTTCGATCTATAGAGGAAGTAAGCCTGCAGGTGTTCAACCAACCTGTCACTGGCAAGCATGCTTAGTACCCGAGATGTGTTGAGTGACCCGCGTACATTCGCTTTCGCACTGCTCACGGGGTTTCAGCGAGGAAGGTTCTTCAAGAATTGTACGAGATGGTGAGGTTACTCAACGGCCGTCTATGGCGCACTAAGATGGATTCACATTCACTTCGCAGCAGCTGATGAAAAGTGTGCTTGGATTTATTTTGATACATGGACGTGAAAATATCGTACTACTACGAAAAGCCATGAAGAATAAATAAAACAACATAATGCAGGTCATGAATGCAAAAAGGAGAGGAAGTTAGAGTATCGAAACAAATAGCCCGAATTTGTAAAAGGAATGACGAGGCGAAGAAATAAAGCAATAAAAATACAAATGTTGAAGCTATTAATGCAGGATGGATGTCTTCAAAACATAACGTGCGTCTACCAGGAAGCAAAGAAGCCGAGCGGTTTATACCCATGAGGAAGGCCCAAAGGTACCATTCGGTCCGTCTGGTAATTTGAACGGAAGACCCATAGCATCGGCAGTGTTCGTCCACACGGTGTTTCCCCACCAATTAAGATTGAGGCCACCGTGTGGTAGCTGCACCGCGAAGAAGATGACGATGAGAGAGATGGCCACACCACCATCAAGAGCGGCTGAGAGGATGTAGTTATAGCGCATCCACCATCTGAAGTGGAAACGCCGCATACAGTAGTTGAAAATAAATCCAACTGCCGCCCAGGAAGTGTAGTTGATGCCGGAGGCAGGAGGGAGGGCACCGACACCACCAAAGAAGACGGGGATGTTGATGTACCTCCAGAAAGATAGAGGGAAACGGCGGGCGAGCATGTAGAAAGGAATAGGAAGGATAGCGCCGATAAGATAGAAGTAGAGGAGGGGGTTGTAAGGACGGCCAATATTGAACATGCGAGCGGGACCTACACCACCCCAGATGAGAGATGAAGTTGCGAAAGTATTTGTTGAAGGGCAAGTGAAGCCATCTTTTTGATCGGCGGAACAGTAATCCTCGATGTTAGCAAACATCCAATTCTGCACGAGGGTAGCGGTAAAACAGGCAATGACAACCGCAACAGTTTGAACAGTGAACATAAGGCGAGGAGGGATCTTCATGTAATGGCCGAGCTTCATATCACCGGAGAAAGCGATGGCTTGGCTGGTTGTGATGTATGTAAGTCCTTTAAAGATGACAACGGCGACAGGACGCTCAGGTAGGATATAGCCACCAATGAGTTCGTAAAAGACCTGAATGTTGCCAACCTGTTGGTTGGTAATGGCTTGGAGCATAGACATGGGGAGGGAGAGAACCGAGGAGACGGCAAAGGCAAAAACGGCCGCCCAGATGGGGAACCCAGTGGGCACGAGATGGACAGAAATAAGGAAGAAGATCATGGCGACAAGACCAAGGGCGGTGTACCAGAACCAGGGAACCTCCTTGTAGGCCTGCATAAGACGAGAGTGCACATCACGTTCATCCTTAAGAGTTGAACGGAAACGACGAGCTATATCGCGGCGGAACCACACTGACAAGTAAATGAGCTTGAAGGCACAACGTCAGGAAAGCAAACCACTTACAGAAAGTATGCACGAACACTGCGGAAAATGCAGCGAAAGAGCTGGCATAGGCGATACAGAGGGTTGCAGGGATAAAGACCGGGGAGTAGGCAAGATATTTGTCATTATCAAACTGTCCATCGGTGACGACCTGGCTAACATCGTATTCTGCACCAGTGCGATCAAAAGCGATTGGAGCTGAGATCGGAAGATATGCAGTATTGAATGCGTTCGTGACTGACGACGGGTTAGAATTCGGATCATGAGCCAAAGCACTGACAGGACACTCACAATAGAGGATAGGAACCAAGATGAAGAACTGGATGACGAGCGAAACAATGGTGTTCAGCTCCGACCACCACTACGAAACCAATGAATGAGTGAAAGTCCAAAGGTGAAGAAACACGAAAAACCTACGGGGGTAACTAGCGGGCTGCCAATGTACGCAATCATGGACCAATCAAAAGTAAAGATGCCCATGCCCAAGCCAGTATTGGTTCCAAAGAGGGCATTGACGGGAATATTGTTTGGAGCAATCCAGCACACCCAGTTGAAGACACTCAGTGCGGTGAAAAGATAACCGGGCAGCCAGTAGTAAGCGAAACTGCCGAGGAAAGCAATGAGGAAAAAGCGTTCGCGAGTCATGTGTCCGCGATCGCGTTTGCCGTAGTTCTTGTGCAAGGTATTGAACAGTGCTGAGTTGACCAAGGCGCCAGGCCATATCATGCTCGAGGGCCAAACAACGAATTGTCGGAGAAGACCGCCCAAGGAGAAACCCAAGACCTGTGAACCAAGGCACAGGAGAATCTGGTATCCGTAAGGAATGGCTTGATTGTAGAAGATCTTCTGCGTGGCGATAATGTCAGTTGCATAAGCACCTCCCACCACTACGTTGGCCATGATAGTAATGCAGACGTGCTCCTTGATGGTGAAAGGTCCAGGATTCAAAGAAAAGCGGAAGCCAAAGGCATTGAACCGATAGGTCGGCAGAATTCGTTCCAGCAATTTACCACAGGGTAACACGATCAATTGAACCACGATTCCGCTGATGTAAACTGAAGGATCTAAAAAGTCGGCCATGAGACTAACGAAGGCAGCGGGATACTAGAATATACATACATCTCGCACTGAAAAACTGATTGATCCCAGAGACAAGAATGGCGAAGATAATACCCAGAAACCACATGCGAAAGGTGTTCACGAGCATTTGGGGGTCATCGGTGCTGGAGACTGCTGCACGAACTTCGGGATAAGGAGATTCACTTCGAAGAAAGTAAATATTGATCCAAAAAAAAGAGAAGTGATTCGGAACATACTCGTCAAAGTCAATCGCTGTTGAGTTCCGGGATTCAGCCCGTGAGGTAGAATAGCGATCAGATGTATCAAAGTTGGACTCCGCATCCAACTCTGAAGGCGCATATTGCAGTTGTTGAGCCTTCTTATCTGAAAGTTCCATAGACTCCGTCGATTTATAAGGTCTGGAGAGATCCATGTAGGGGTCATTCAAGTGATCCTTCATGAATTCGGCATCCATATCCACATCGACCGGCACATCGGGAGCCCGTCGTGCTCGAAGACTCGGGGCGGGGAAAGATAAGACTTCCTCCGAAGAGGAGTTGTAAGCTTTGGTATCCTCCATGGCAAAAGTGTCTGGAGAGAGGGCGAAGAGGGAGCACAAGAAGGGCAACTGGGCCGCAGAGTGGAAACAAATTGTGAAGATTGTCCATTGTATCTGCTCTATTTGAAGAAACTCGCTTACGGATCCACGCCTAGCGGTAAAGTGTCCAATCTGACTTCAGGTGGCTTCCAAGCCCAAAAAGGAAACCGAGAAGACGGCAAAAAACAATTAGACAATAGCAGTGGCCCAACATACAAAACAAAAAGCAGTGATTTTAGATTACCTTATGGCGTAATCCATGTATCAAATGAACAATAGGATCGCAGGGCAAGGGACGAGAAAGTTCTCTCGGCGTAAACTACTTGTGTGTCGTTTTAGTTCTAGCCTTGACTGCTCCACAATGGTTGAGTCTTGACTGCATTGCGCTGGAGCACATTTCGAGGTAACGGCTTAATGGGTTACAAGGAAGAAACGCACTCGAAAACTGAAAGTTCAGGTACGTACTTTCCACCAGTTGTCAAAGTTTAAAAAGAACAATAAACGCGGAGGCTAATCAATCAACTCCTAATTTGGGAGTTAGAAGTGTGTGAAAATAGTAGTATCTAATCTAATCTAATCTAATCAGGCGCAGTGCCAGATCGTCATTTCTCTCTTAAATTGCTTCATCCTATGCAGTCTTCCACTCGCACGGCGTTCCACGGTAGACCAGTGGGGTGACCTTTAAATATTTCTTGCAGCGGATTGCGAAATCATGACGATAATTCTTCCAGAATATGCTTATAAACTTGGATTTAAGTCTTCCGTTGTCTTCCAGCCAAAATGTCTTCCACTACTATCCAGACTCAGACTGAACCTGCTTCAGCCACTTTAAAGCTTCGCTCATCTACAGATGGAAAACAAGAGAAGGACTTGGCCGAGTACCGCTACTCCCACTTACTCCCCGTCTTTTCGCAAGATCAGTATCCTCCTCTGACACCTTTCGACCATAATGACCCAGGGCACCGTGCTTTGAGCCACCCTAACCCTCGTTCATTTCTTGACAATGCTACTAAAATCACTGAGTTAACTCCGAACTTGGGCACAGAAGTTCACGGCGTTAACCTCCGAGCACTAGGCTCGGATGCACGCGATCAACTTGCACTAGAGGTATGTCAGATGCATCGCTTGCCTGTAGCACACATATATCCCAGCCTAGGTCGCTCGTCGAGGCCTTGTCGTTTTCAGAGATCAACAAGAATTCATAGATGCTGGCCCAGATTTCTACCGAGAATGGGGGTCCCATTTCGGCCGGTAAATTTCTTTAGCTTTCCTACGTTAGCTCCAACCTCGGCTGAACCCTAGCTGTAACTGTTAGCCTGCATATTCATCCGACTTCTGGACATCCTCAGGGCTATCCTGAAATCCACCTTGTCTACAGAGATGCCAATTCTAGTTTCAACTTTGAGATTGAAGATAGCATAACGTCCACAGTTTGGCATTCAGATGTGTCGTATGAACTTCAGCCCCCTGGGTTAACGACTTTCTTCTTGCTTTCACAACCATCAACCGGCGGCGATACGTTGTTCACATCGCAAGTTTCCTCATTGAATAAACTTTCGCCTCAGTTTGTGGCTTTCCTCAAAACCCTGAAAGCTGTTCATTCTGGAGTCGAGCAAGCCAATTTCTCACGATCAGGCAAGCGAGGTGGTATCGTTCGTCGAGAACCTGTTGAACATGACCATCCTCTTGTTCGAAAGCATCCTGTCACTGGCGAAGAGGCCCTATATGTCAACAGACAATTCACTCGACGAATTCTCGGCCTCAAGCGAGAGGAGTCAGAGACACTTCTCAGATTCCTGTATGATCACATTGACAAGGGGGGCGATGTGCAAGCCCGCGTTCACTGGACTCCAAACACAGTGGTTCTTTGGGATAATCGGGTCACTGCTCATGTATGTTGCTTGTTTATGTGTCACTATATATGGCTGAAATAGCCACAGTCTGCAATCGTCGACTACGGCGAATCCAAGGAACGTCGCCACGGTGCTCGTATCACCCCACAGGCGGAGCGACCTATTCCTGCATTGGAAGGGCTCGAACTGAGTTGAAGAGATTGTATTATCACTGTAAAGCTATTTTATCTTACACTTACACCGCCTTGAAACTAAAGGTAGTACATAGTCTCGCATATCATGTTAGACTGTGTCGTCGCTACTATATTGATTGGAGAAGTGATTAGGGGATGTCATTAAAGACGGCAGATCCTTTTCAGTGTCGACATGAGAGCTAAACGTAATCGTTGGGGTAGTAAGCCGTCCAATGGTGTCTTTGGTCCATCCATGTCCCATAGCGATGCGCAGAATAATGAGCTGGGGTGATATTGCCTGTTTGGTTCGATAAGTTATATTCGAGAAACAAACCAACTTTAATGATACATACACAAAAATCTCCCCATACCTGTACGAGCGCAATCGAGGTCTGGCTTTTGCGTGCATAGACAACTACATACACAATTCCCAGGACCGTGAACAACGCTGCAGACTCGACCAAGATAGCGATTATGTCTGTGTACATCTTAGCATAGGAAGGTCCGAGGATTTTGTTTACCTCAGTCCGAAGGTAAAGTAGGCGTCCACAAATGAGTGCGGTGACTATGATATTGAGACTGATAGTGAGGGAAATATAAGGTATTCCAAAATCGACTGCATGTCCAACGAAGAAGTTGGCTCCAGGTTGAGCGCTTTCGTATATGAGCAGGATGGACATGGCTATTGAGCGTAAGCGACTACATAGTACAATACAGGAGATCACATACATAAGCCACCGAGGTAGAGTAGACTGGGAAATACGACAATCTTCCATGTGCTCCAGAGAATATAGCAACGATAGATCTGCACCGGGACATTAGAGATTAACGGATTGAATCCAATAAGTGTTTACCAGCATTCCATCGCTCATAAAGTTCATAATTACTCCTGCAGTGGTTCCCAGAGTATTATAGGCAGATGAGATGTTTTCTCTAATATACGCAGCTGGACCACCTTCCGTGTCGCGATCGTCGATCCACGCGCGCTGCTCAAAGATTGCATTGCAAGCTAAAGCGATTGTCCAGAGTACAAGAAGAACGGTGCTATAAACAACATAAAAATAAGCGTCTCTTCCTTTTCTAGATGATTTGAGGAGCAGGTGGTTGGACAAGAGATATAGGACCAGTTGTATTCCTACCACATTTGATCGTGTCAATCAATCTCGATGTCCTCTTCGCGCACAGAGGCAAAGAACTTGGAGTGGTTTGAGTAGACTCACCGTATAATATTGCAGTGATTTGTCCTCCGATGTAAAGAGACTGTTCAAAGATGAGCTCGCTTGGGGTATCGAGACTTCCAGGGGTTGACATCGCTGTAGGTCAAAAGTGCGGTAGGCTTGAAGGAAAATGACAGAGCTACCCCTTTAACATGTCAACAGTGAAAGCTCCGAGTCCTGTATCCGAGAAGACGCTGGGAGTTCGGTAACGAGTGACAGGGGAGATTGATAGTTTAGCATTGTAAATCTAGCGTTTGTGCCTACGATCCCTGTCTAGAATTGTTGATAAACTTGATACTCTTGGGAAATCATGGATGCAATAATCCGAATCAATTGTATAAAGGAGCGAAAAGCACGAAGGCTTACTAAAGGATAATTCTCGAAATCTAGGTATATCCTGCCTTCGGCCGCTCATGAACAATTTTAACTTATTCCTTGAATATCCCGGCAACCAATCGTGAGTCGGGTATCAATATTTAGGAGCTGTAAACTATTTTTCCTTGAAAGACTGAAGCCGAAGGAAAAACTAGCCAATTTTAGCTCGTTCATTCCAAATACTCTCCCTCGAACGCTGGCTACTTTTACGCAACCCCAACATCCACATCTGCCAGAACCTAACATCGAAGATCGACAAAAGTGGGGATATAAGTAGTCACTGTACCTCGGTTCGAATCATTGATACTTCTAGTCTCACGCACTTCGATATCAACTTTGAATCATAGTAGTAACTGCTAGATCCCTCCAGACACTGGTGATACTCTGACCGTGGGCGGGAACATCAAGTTCTCCCGTTATCATATTGAGTACATAAGATGCTTTTCCCATCTCATTCCGACGATTCCATAGAACGCACCTCCTGCAGAACCGTATTTTGCCCAAGTTGCGCTCGAAATACTAAACTATCTTGTTGCAGCAAAACACACGAGAGCCTTTGATAAACATTGATCAGAGTATACACATCCAGAAAGGTATTCGATATTGTTTGCACAAGATATACGGAATCATATATATATGCCATAATTCGAGCTGATAGGAGTCGAGAGAAAAATCTAAAGGAACAGAAAAGAAAAGCAGCTGGTACATTTACATTTACCAAATAGTAGGAACGTCCAAGTCGTCGTCGATGAAGATTGTCATATTTTGCTGACGAGGTACAAAGTGGTTTTGAGCCCAGTATTTGATCTTCTCAAAGTCTCGACAGGTGTGAATAACGTCACTTCGTTCCTTGGCGGCTTGCGATTGGTTCGACCACTGCCAAACAATTGGAGTGATGTCGACGGAGCAGGTGATAGACTGTCGCAAGCTCGAAAGACAGTGTTGCATATGAGGTGTGTGGATACCTTCTCCAGTAATAGGATAATACTCCGGATACATGGCTTTACGCATTTCATTCTATAAGACAGGTAAATCTCAAAAACAGTAGCGAGGGAGCCTACTCTGAAGAACTCACCAAACAATGCAATTGATGGAACACGTCCAGGGCAATCATGTAATGATCTTCCTCTCCAAGGATAGGGTAGGTTCTATTTGGCAATAGAACGGCCTCATTCCGTGGTACCTTATTCAGCGCGACTACTCGAATGCGGTTGATAAGTTCAGTCCATAAAAAGCAAAGAAATATACTTACATTCATAGAGACCGTCCCATGCTGCATCGACTTCTGGGGATGGCGGGCGGTCGTATATGGGCAAATCGGCTCCGAAGCCGCTGTGGAATTTAACCGTCTTGTAATCAATGGCATTTTGGGCAGGCGCTATGAAGAAACTGTGAGCAGAAAAAAAGGCAGGGACAAATATAGTTTACAGTAGAGAGCCTGCGACGTGGCGGCTTTGGACCTCAGCCATAGTGAAGTCACAAGGCCGAGGTTCAACGTTATGGATGCTAGAAGACATGGAAAGAGGAATGTACGAAAGGAAAATCCACTGTGAGCTTTGGGTACGATGCTTTCTTCAGAGTTGTTCCCATTGAGGGGAAGGTATACGGAGCTGTTAGGGCGCATACTCGAATGGACTGGGTTGTTCAACTGCAAATTCCATCCGTATATCTAGGCGTTCTGACGAACGTGACGGGAAAAACATCATTAGGTGGATCATGGCGATGCGTTAGTCATTTCGGAGTTAGGTTGACAGGGATCGGTCGATGGCATTCCACAACGCAATGCAGACTGGGACGTTTGAGTATCTAGGCTTTATTGCAATTCGAAGTGTTGTCTGCTAGTCAAAACATATGTCAGAGCTTGCCAAAGAGCGTATACAGGGTGCCAGGGACTCGCCTGAGATGTGCAGGTGATATTAGGATGACGATTTGATTCACTGGTAGATTGTGTGATGAAGGAGAGTACATTGGTCACAATTAGGCATTGTACCACGATGTGCGTCGTAACTTCCTTTCGCCGACCAGGACGGCAGCCCTCTTTGCCAATAGTTGTGAATATAGTGAGAGACAGCTATTAATGTGGGTGATTCGGATGGATGAAACATTATTTCCGCATACATAGCAGAAGCAAAGTTCCCGAACGTTTAGCACTCTGTCAGTATAAGACATAAGAAGAAACGACATTCTTGAATCCAGTGACAATTATTTGTAGCGACGGTTCGGGCTCAAACATGACATTGAAGTTTTTCGCAGCCACAGTTTTAGCCTGGCTCTGCGTGATGGAATAGGAATAGCAGAACGGGATAGATCATAGCATAGGATGGTGTTTGAGGTGAGCAAGCGCGGGAACCCGTGTCTTCGGCATATTCGGCCGTGAACGCACCAGCGCTCATCTTCCATTACGGTCACTCTAAATTTCACAAAATAGAATACACCGCTCCCACTGGGTGGTTTAGCTTGAACAACAACCAGTTCCTGAGACCAGTGCTGCGCATCTACGCTCTAGTACGTGTGCTGTCTTGCCTTTACCCAGGTGCGTCGGATTTCAGTTCAGTCATTGACAGAAAGAGCGCGACCGTGACCTTGACCGTTAAGGGCGTTCACTCCTTTGAACTAGTTTTGAGTGAAAATATGTCATTACCCGTCTGTCGCCTGCCTCTAAGCTCCATCCAATTGGCTTTTCATCTCACATCCGAATCCTGCTCGCTCGACTCCATCGGTTGATGAACATTCCCTGGTCTAGTCCAAGGACCCTCTAAAATCATTTGAACGTATGGCTGAAGTGCACCGCCTAAGATGCTCCACCGAAAACGATACTTCTGTTTGCTTTCGATGTTTCTGGAGGTTTGCCAAATTCAGAATATGATTATTAAAAGTTTGACTGGAGGGCTATAAAAGTTCGAGATTCGATTCGCAAGTTTCATCATCTCCTTTCACGTTTATCCAGTTCCAGTTCATTTCTTAGTTTCTCAGTTTACTCCCCTGTGATGCAGATCACCATCTCTTTCGTACTTCTTGCAGTTGCACACAGTGCTCTAGCTTTGCCCTTCAAGAATATCGAAGGTATAACATACTAACAACTCCTGCTCGATTCATTTTAAATTTATGGCTCGACCTAGTCGGTAGCACCACAACGGCTTCCAACGCTCAAACCATTTCATCAGTTCCGGCGCCGATGATCTTCGCCAAGGTCGCCTGGGATGTTGAGTAAGTAGTCTTTCAAGATCATTGATAATCCGTCCTAAGTCTCCTTTGACATCAGAAAACGCGAAGGTTGTTCTTTCTCGATACCAGAATCTCGGTGTTGTATGACTTAATGCATGCTACCTACAGTAATCGGAGCTGCTCCTATCTTTGCAAAGGACCAGGGGGAAGTCGAGACATCGTGAGCAGCCCCCTTTCAGGTTCATAGATTCGCAGTGCTCACTCATTGCGGTAGTGTTGACGCTGCAACTGCTGCATCCACGACGACTCCCACTTCAATCATCTTTGCGGAAGATGCATGGGAGGCTGAGTATGTTCCCATATATCTGTGCACCATTCTACAGGAGCTCATACAATCCCTCTCTCCTTAGAAGGCAAGACTTATCTCCAAGAGCGACTACCACAGCTCTAGCCATTCCGAGTTCAATCATCTTTGCCAAGGAAGCTTGGGAGTTCCGGTAGATCACAGTTTCGCGTTTGTGTATCCTTTACTTGATACTCAGAACATTTTTTCAGGAAACGGGATTCGGCGATAAGTGCTATCTTTGCCAAGGATCAATGGGAAACTGAGTAAATCTCAGGGTATTCGATATAGCAGAACCCTCTTTACTGACTATCTTGAAGACCTTCTAGCGTTATCGCGACTTCGACTTCGCTTCCCGCCGGTCTTATTTTCGCCAAAGATGCGTGGGAGATGACGGACTGAGCTCCCGATATTTTATCTTTCCTTGAGATTTACATAGAAAGCCAAGGCCTATGTTCACAAGTCGCGAGTCCCAGATATCTATATTTATCGACCAGTAGTGCTATCAGCTGTTGGTTGTCTTCGAGGTGTTTTATTCCTATTCAGTTTATTTCATAGAAAAGAAAACCATATCGTTGTCTCCTGTATTCTATATCTGTAGACTGCATAGAAGTATCTTGATTTTGTTTCTGGCGTCTTCACATTTCCTCTTTCGGCGCTTAAAATAACGTACTCGGAGTCGTGGACAGTCACAGAACACACAACCGACGGGAGTTTTTATCACAATAAATGACAGATGTCGGTCTCTTACATCGCCTACTGCGGTGCTTGCATATCTGTGCTGAAGGAGCTGAACAATATCGTTGAGGAGCCTTATATGGTACGTGGCCCGTTTCGTTTGACCCAAGGAATGATTCAGGCTCAGTTTATCACTTGTTGTAGGATGAAGCATTCCATGTACCGCAAGCACAAGCATATTGTCGTGGAGACTATGCGTCGTGGGACCCTAAAATAACCACACCCCCAGGATTGTATGTCCTACTTCCTCGTTATTCGATGCCTGACGATTATTCCCATATTAGATACATTATGAGCCTGTTATTCAAACGTGTCTTTATGTTCAAATGCTCTCTGCCAATGCTTCGCTTAACGACTACGTTAACGCTTCTCGCGCTCCCAATCGTCCTCACGCGTCTTTTGTGTTTTTATCGGCGGATACAACCTCCTTCACTTCTAGCTCCGACACTAGATGCTGTCGTGCTTAGCCTCTTCCCCATTGTGTGGTTCTTTGGATTTTTGTACTATACGGAAGTACCAAGTTTGGTGTTTGTCGTTGCGACGATTGTTGCTGCAACCGAAGATCGACATTGGTTAGCTGCTCAGGAATGTTCTCCGACGTTACTGTAACTTTGTGCGCTCAAATGACATCAAAGGTTGTTTAGTTAGGTCTCTTGAGCTGCACTTTCCGTCAAACGAACATTATTTGGACGCTCTACGCCTATACGACAAGTCAGTTAATGTATCTTCGATACCGTCGACCCGGGCCAGGCTCACGGGAATTTGGCAAGCTCCATGACCCTTCCGCAGACCAAGCTAAGCTAGGTGTGTTGTCTTGTAACTTTCTCTACTGTTATCAAACCAAGATCTTGCTTAGCGGATCTGTACAAATCTGTGCTATCTCTGCCCGGTGTCCTCCCAGATATTTTACCCGATTTTGTGCCATACGCCTTGGTTCTGTGTGTATTTGTTTCCCTTGTAGTTTGGAACGGTGGAATAGTGTTGGGTTTGGACTCATTACTATTCGCAAAACTTCCACTTTTGATGTAATTGCAAACTTTCAGGGGACAAGTCTAATCACATTCCTGTTCTGCATGTGCCGCAGATATACTACTTTTTCGCATTCTCAACTGCGTTCGGTTGGCCGGTACTCATCAGTGGAGTCGGTGGGATACCCGCTCTTTTGCAAAAGATGTATGCTCGTACTTTGGGCTCTAAGTTGTATGTTAATTCATCTGTTGACAAACTTTTCCGCTTATTGCATCCTCGAAGGCGCGTAATGATTACCGCAGCAGTCCTCGCTGTGATGGTTCTCACTGTCAAACTTTACACGTTCGTTCCACTCTCATTTTCGGGTCCGTTCTCTATGCTCATGCGTGAACGTAGGATACACCATCCCTTCCTGCTCTCGGACAACCGCCACTATACATTTTATGTATGGCATCGCATATACATGTCCCACTGGCTAGCTCCATACGCTCTTGTTCCTGCATACCTTGTCTGTGCATTGGCATGGTTCTTGCGTGTTGGTGCGTTACTTGTGAAATTTCCACTGTGTTGTTTTGATCTCGCAGCGATCAGGAAGCGAGCAAAGCATGCTTCAAACCATAGCTCTTCCCGTATTTGCTTTGGCGATACTACTTCCAACCCCGCTACTGGAGCCAAGGTACTTCATGATTCCTTACCTGCTCATGCGAATGCAGATCGTCAATGTGCCTTCGTGGGCTTTGGTGTTGGAGGGAATGTGGTACGCAGCGATCAATTTCGTGACAATGGGTGTATTTTTGTACCTACCAAGGGAGGGTGTGGGTAGGTTTATGTGGTGAATCGGAGTTTGCGAAAAGTTTGGACATTTACTCAAGAGTAGTAGCTTATGTCAGACTTTACCACCGTTCCGATCACAAGTTCATTTACGCGAAATTGGTTGTGCTAACAACTTGAACCAATACGCCTTTCTTAGGATTCAACGCTACATTCGCAACACTTGCGCTGGTGGGTATTCGCGCAGACTAAACGCGCGATTTTGACAGCAGCCTCCTCCTATACGTCTCTGCGATTCTTGCGATGTCCGATGCCAGTGGCTCTCGCTCAAAACCGAACACTCGAAGCTCAATTCGACAGTCTTTGAACTTTGCTTCAGTGGGCAAAGCTTTTGCAGATGTCATGAATAAGGAGAGGAATGATCATGAAAAAGGAGTCAAGAAAGCTGGAAAGGACTCGAATAAAACCGCTGGACTTAAACCACGAGCCTCGCTTGACGCCAGGCCTTCGCCACCTCCTTCCAAACGATCAAGGACACCAGATTCGAAAACCATAACCGCCCGCAGGAGGAGCTCGCTTGCTACTGCTTCTCTTTCTAGTCGGAACTTGGTGGATGACTCCCCCGTTGCTCCTTCGAAAGCTACTCCTATACCTCAATCTTCAGTTCCAGCGCGGTCTTCCGTCCTTCGGCCACGTCCGGGATCTGCTTCCAACCTTCCAAAATACAGACCCAAGTCCATAGTCATTGAGAGCGGAAAGAAGCCAAGCTCTCCTGGGTTGTCTGGCTCTAGAAAGCGCGTTTCGACATCTGACGACGAAGACAAGACATCTTCTGGTGACATGGCAGTCGATACTTCTTCGCAGGACCCTGCAAGGAAGGAATCGCGACCTATCAGCCCGCTTCCCCAGCGTGCAACCACGAAAGTAACGAATAATGTTAAATCTAAATCTACTACTCCCAAACCCGATACCCCTTCCTCGACTCGGAGAGTATCTCCAAATCGAATGGTAAAAGCCGTCAAAGCTGCTGGTACTATCCCTAGACCATCCTCAGCCTCCTCGTCTTCCTCATCCTTTTCACCACGAACACCGAAACCATCTCCAGGCAAAGGTGCGCGGGATGCCCGTTCTGTTATAGTACCGAATAATAATGTCTCTGATTCTTCAGACGGCTCGGCTCATTCTGCGCTTCCTGAATCTCCTCTCGTGCGCCATGTACGGCAGAGGTCAAAGGCAGGAACGCCACCGGCACAAAATGCAGCGAACATGTCTCATATATCCGAGGCTGATAGCGATGATGAAGAAGAGGATGTAGAGATTATGCTGGGTCCTATTGCAGCACTAGGAGCACCCACGCCTGCGATGCCAAGGCTGCAACCCATGCGTAATCGTACGAGACTCGTACCAGCAACACCGTCCAAACCATCTCTCCCGATTCATTTCGACCCACCTCAGGCCTCTTCGACTCCGCCTAAAAACCAAGATAGCCCCTCTTTCCTACGGCCAAACCCTTCACCGGGAAGTGACCGAAGTCTTCGCGGTGGATCTATCCTGTCATGGGAACAGTTAGCTTCAGAGGCTTCCCGAACGATTCCTGTTGACGAATTGGGGACTATGCTCTCTGACATGTCGGCGCCGTTCCAGCCAGGCCCTCTATCACCGATGCCTACAGGAAATGGGAATGTGTCTATGCTACTAGATGTGAATTTACCTCCGAACCTGCCTTCGAGTCCCACTTTGAGCGCATTCAATTCCCCTAATGGATACGGTTCGATCTCACAAGTACTCTTGCCCAATGTCACCCCATCACCAGCTGTTCCCCGTCATACTCATACTCACTCGCAAAGACAACATAAGGACTCGGAGGGACCCGCAGTCGATACCGCGATTGCCACTCTTCTCCGTCTGCAACTGTCGTCTGCTGAAAATATGGCCAAAGAACGGCTAATGAGATTACAGCAGTTGGAAGAAGAGATACATAATATTAAACAGGCTCGTGCGCACGAAACCGAGGTGCTATCGCAGCAGGTATCCATCCTTGAATCGCAACTAAAAACCAGCATCGAAGCTAGGGAAAGGTCGGAAGGGGAACAGTTCTCGTACACGGCGTCGTTAGAAGAACAACTACGATATGCTCAAACGCTTCAAGAACAGGCCGTTCGTGAAGCCGCTGAGGGTGCTCGTCAGCATTCCGATGCTTCTTTGCGGTCTCTTGTCGAGTCGCAGAAGCGCAAAATGAACGCAGCGTGTGCTGCTTCTCTGGCTGCACGAGAATGGAGGAGCGTTCAAGAGCAATGTGTAACGGAGCTGGATATTCTGGCGTCTGACAAGGGCACATTGGAATTGCTTTTGGGGGAGCTGGATCTCGCCCGACAGCAATTGAGGATTGCATAAATTAAAATTTGAACAAGTATGTTCGCTTACTTTTTTCTTTTCTTCGCGATTGGCTGATCTACTTGCCTTTGCAGCAGTCACTACAGCTTAAGATTCTCGTATTTTTTTGGCATGTATATACCCGGACTTGCGATTATACCTGTACCCTTATGTGTATACGTACCGACCTGCTCACTATCTTTTGTTAAATCTCATATGCAATTTCATTCTTGTCTTTAAATCTTATTACACATTGAGTCTGGGTTGAAAGGAAACGGTTGAACGAAGAGTACTTACTAGGCGCCTATCAAGCTATCAGCTAACCACTCACCAGCTTCATGCCCGAAGATGTACCCTCGCCATCCGCAGGCTCTCTGAATTTTCGAAACAACTTGGCACGCCTCGTCTCCTCTCTTAAGCGTGTTCGACCTCGAGTCCCATTCTTTCATCTCGCGGCTCACCGCGTACCGACATTATGGGGATTGTATAGAGGCCTTCTGCGTGCAGCTCCGACAGAATATGTGCGTCTTGTCCACAGGTCCTTGGGACCTCAATCTTGGTTTACATTGGACAGGTATAGATATACAACCGCGTCTGTGTGTTATTCAGACAGAATCACCGTCGTACCGGTACAGAAAGGACAATTCGAGAGTTGCGAAGAGGATACAAGGTCACTTTGACAGTCTTGGTTACTATATTTCCTATCGATGCTCATATACCCTCATAGTGGCTTGAAGCTTTCAAGCGTGCTCAAGATGGGGACCTCAAGACTCAAGCTGTTCTCCAGCGGTATGACCGGTTTTTAAAATTCAAAGCGGAAAAAGAACATTGGGGAGAGCTTGTTCAAAGAGAATTAGTACGTCTGTGCTACAATAGCTCAGTATCGCTCTCAAAGCTGCTTCTTGTGAAGGCATGGCAAGAACAATTGAAAAACCGCCCAATATTCACTGGAGGTTTCGTACACCCTACAGCGTTCCATCCGCCCTTTCCACGCATGAAACCTCAGCCTATGGCTATTAGTCGTATAATTGCTAGTAGAATGAAACAAAGGGATAGACGGTTCTTGAAGATGGAAGAGCTCACTCGAATGAGGGACATGATTCGCAAAGAACAACATATGGAACAAGAGATCATACGCGAAGCAAGACGAACAGGAGACTATTTTGAGCCGGTGTATGAAGGAAAAGACTGGGGCGAGTCTAATCTTGACCCGATGCTTATCCCTAGTACTAAAGACTTACGGGTACAGGTGCTCCCCTCGCGACAGCCTCCGACGACATATATGCAAAAATCAAAGCCACTGCTGAGCGAAATCTACGTCCATTCTCTCCAGAACTTCTCGAAAAAGTACGTAT
The DNA here is from genome assembly GCA_028011355.1 of Lentinula aciculospora. Taxonomy (NCBI): domain Eukaryota; kingdom Fungi; phylum Basidiomycota; class Agaricomycetes; order Agaricales; family Omphalotaceae; genus Lentinula; species Lentinula aciculospora. The sequence goes on from JAOTPV010000003.1 coordinate 1,549,174, forward strand.
TGCTCGTCAAAATAAAATAGCAAACAAGACGAAGGAACGAGAACGAGAACGTCGCGGTGAAGTTCTTCGCATAACAAGAAAACGTTGGCGGAAAGATTTGACTCCGCACTTATTGAGTACGATGCCGGATAAACAGAAGAAGGAAGAACTTATCGTCCAGCGAAGTATCGCTGAAGTGGGGTACGTTGGTTTATTGAAGAAGCGCAAGGGGTGGAAGTTGAAAGAGCCGAAGACGAAGGTTGAAGGGAAGGAATGGAGTGTAGAAGATGCGGCGTGGATTGGTCAGGAAGAACGGGAAGCTGCTACAAAGAGTTTTTTTGCAATTCAGGAAGAAAACGAAAGGCGGAGGAGGAAAGTAGGAGATGATCTCCCAGCGATGTAGATCTGTTCTCAACAATGCCAGCAGCCAACCTAGTCCTCCCTGTTGAATTCATTCATGATACGAATACTGAGGCCTCAAGACGTAAGGTTCCTTGTCTATAACGCTGTGAGCAATTGTGGGCGCAGGCATTTATTGACGCCACAAATCACATCTGGGGTGGTGTCGTGATACCCTCTTATGCCTTCTAATAATTCCGGTCGATGATTGATTACTTGAAGTGCACACAATGGAGCGATAAACTTGGCTGCGCCCTATATAATGATTCTCCCGATATATTTGCAACATTTTCAACAGCAGCTCGACGAAACCCCGACAAGAGAATATGTCAACTAATTCAAGCAAGGATTAGGGCGTCTGAAGTAATATCTTCACTTCATTTTCAGAATAAACGGTTCCGGATATGTTCCTGTTCGAAACGACGCTGTTGTCAGGTTAGAAAGACCGATTCCAAGATTAGAAGTGTATACGAACCATAACCATAAGCAGTAAGTGGAGTAAGGGGGTTCGTGAGTCTTTGGAAAAGTTACTGTGGGTCCCTGAGCGTGTGTGCTGTGTGCAGTAAACCCATGTATCATTTCAGTAAATCTGCAACTAATGCACAACGGCCTAAAATGCTACGCCATTTGGACGGGTCATCGTCTTGCGGTTTGCATCGGGTTTGGGAACTCGAGGTTCGTGGACGGTTCATGTTCTGTGCGACAGTTCGTTCTATTAAACCAGATTAGATGATTCTCGAAATTGATAGTGATTCAACAGCAATGAAATGACCCACTTCCCCGATCTTCCGTGAGCCTCATTACAGGTATCTTCTTATAAAAAATGCGGCGCTTGCCCGAGGTGAACAGTGGGTAGTGGCATTTGAATCCAAGAAAGGGCAAAACAATTCCACACGCGCATAAGAGGAATAAGTCATCACCTATAATTTGTAGCGTGTACAGCGCAAGCCGGGAATTAGGTCAACAAAATGAAGCTGAAGTAGCTCAATCTATCCAGGTCAGAATTTCAGGGCGTTGAAAATGCCGGTTCAAAGATGATATAAGCGAGTTGGTGGAAAATGTCAGAGTAATACCAACCTACTGGACAAGAGATTCCAAGTACGATATTCATCCTGTTACATGTTAGGAACAGTGTGGTAACGACCATTTCTGGAAGAAGGCAATTCAATCTAGCACGGTGAATCCGCATTGCAAGTATATTCTTGACAAATGATATCTAGATAAAAGGTGGTGTATTTCGTCGAGTCATAGAGAAGGTAGGGAATATTGTTTGATTGTTAGATCACCAAATTAGTGGCGACTAGTGAGGATTTTAGGTCACATTAGTGATGTTACACCACTCGATGGTTATAAAAGACTAACCTCTGTGGGCAGTTTTGGCAAGCCTTGTTCAAGCTTTCCACCATTCATATACCTTGCCATGTCTGCACCGACTTCACTCTTACTCTTGCTGCATAAAGATTTGCCAGAGAGCGGTCATCAGTGGGAAGACCTACATGACTTCCAAGCTGCATATGGTAGGGGTGTATCTCGAGGTACCTCGAACACAATAGCTGACCTATGAACAGTTGCCTGTGAAACGGCAAGATTTGTGTTGGAAGCCGATGATGATGATATTCTTGTCCGTTGTGAGACAATGGTGAGCATTACTGCTACTCTCGGGCCACTGCACCTAATACTCCATGGTTTTGTTTCCAGGACAAAAACAAAACCACCAGGTATTACACACAGGGTCAGGAAGACCATCCCACCCAGCAGTCCCCGTCATTTGGGGACTCGGATGGTATCTTATCCTGCTGGAAAACGGGTCCCGAGTTTTCCTTTTTTTGTTGTGACCTTCAAGTGGTCCAACCCAACAACTGGGAGGGGGGTTCATCCAGAATCCCGAATCGAGAGCAGGATGAGATAGTATCTGTCCGCACTCCTCAGCGTCATCCTGAGTGACTTACTGACAACGAATCAGTTAAAATCTTGGCTCCAAAACCAGAACGTTCTTCCAAGGTAAGACTGGAAGAGGTCAGGGAGCTGGAAAAGATCGCAGAGAAGCGGGTAGAAACAATGGAGAAAGACCTGCTCGTCGACACATGAGTTTCTCGCCGTACCTTAATTTTTCTTTTGTACATTTGACTTGACCTTGGATCTACATATATGTATTGAATTTTTTGAGAACGACGTATCGAATTGCAGCGCTGGACGTGAAACTGAATCGAAGAACAACGTGTAAGCTCAGTGAGGAGATGAGATGAGATGAGATAAAAAAGCGTGAGAGTAGCGCAAGTAATTCTGCAAAGTTCCATTGTTTCCAAAATCGTTACCTTCGTGACCAAAGAACATGCGGTTCATTGCTCATCATCATATGAGAGGAGAACACCCTACCTTCAAAATTTTCAACTTCGGGACAGTTTGACCTGTCAATGAGCAATATCTCCATGCACCGATATCATTATGTCCTTTAGAATTTGATAACGCGTTGGGCAGTCTTGCCTCAAGTAAATTTTACTTGTAGAACCCGCCACGCCAACAATCAACACTGAGAATCCAGATATACAAGTTATGTATGCAAATTCACGAGTGTTCAATAGAAAAAAAAAACTAAATTCAAACTTTATATTAGAAACATTATTCTCCTAAATGGATTAATAAAAATATCTCTCCTGTTCAAGATTGCCTACACTTTCTGGTACAGGTGAAGGATCATAGGCGACAGTGAATCGAATCTGGGTAGCAATGTCGGCGATGGCACATATGATGATCATTGACAGGCATAATTGGTAACACATACAACAAAAAATTGAACGTCAAAGGTAGAAGAATGCTCACTCAAGGTTGGAAACGACGTCAAAGAATAATCTTGACTCTGATTTGAACCAACATCATTTCCTTTCAATTACAGGAATTTTACATCTTCGTCACCGTATTCATACTTATACTAAATGTCACAGTTCGTAACACTATGTGTACAGTCAAAATGATGGATAATCGAGGACTTTTAGACTTCCGCACCCTTTGTTAGTCTCAAGAGGTGATCTGCCCACCACTGGTGATAGGATTGGTTAGTGTTCTTGTAAGTGTTCATGGTGAGATTGTTGGTGATTTCCTCTGACTGCGGCTGCTCTAAATAGGCTGGAGGAAAGTGGGCATGGAATTTATTTTTGAACTCGTCCCAAGATCCTGTTCAATTGAGTGCCGTAAGCTCGTCGTTGAACTATGTCTATTCGCGAGAATCTCTCCCAAAACAGTATTGTTCGATGCACGTCGTCGACTCTGCTCAGGGTACGACAAGTTCAGTCATCCAGATGTCAAAGCCCTGTAAGAAAGTTTCTGGTTGAAACTGGATCATCCAGGTCCCCTGAGAAATTTGTCAAGCATTGCCATTGGTTGTCGTGCGGTTGATGTGGGTGTTTACCGCTTCCTCGATGTGTTGGGCTTGGGGATAGAGACTGTCGTTCGACAGGCTTTTCTTCTGTGAGGTTGAGTGGTGTGAGGCACTTCCAGAATTTAAATTGCTGATAATGCATCTGGACTCTGAAAGACTTATCTTTTGTCATCGGTGGGTTGGAAGTGAAACGTCCATTTTTATCGCATATCGGACCCAGGTGCTTTCATTCTGGCTGCATTGGGGACTGATATCGAGTGCTAAAGATCATCTCTGGGTGTATAGCGTGGATGAGAGTTGTTGTTGTCACCAAGATGGAGTGGGCTTGCTAGACTGTGGAACGATGAATTAGACTTGAAGAGATGGCCAGGTAGCCTCCAATAAGCTTCATACATGGAACATTAGTAAACGAAGGGGTTTGTGAATCTTTGGAAAAGTTACTGTGGGTCCATGAGCGTGTGTGCAGTGACTTCATGTATTAGATGAATCTTGAAGTTGATTCAACGGAAACGAAATGACTCACTTCCCTAAGCCTCCCTGAGCCTCCTCACAGGCGGTTTTTGTATCAAGAATATGTGGCGCTTGCCTGGGGTGAACAGTGGTAGATTGGAATTCAAATGATTTTCAACAGTCCAAAACATCGCACATGAGAAGAATAAGTTATTATCTATGATCTGTAACATGTACAGCACAAGCTGGGAAAGTGGGTCAACAAATGAAGGCTGAAGTAACTAAATCTAGCCAGATTAGAAGTTCAGGGCGCTGAAAAGGACAAAAGATGAATTAAGCGGGTTGGTGCAAAAGGTCAGAGTAATACCAACCTACTGGACAAGAGATACCAAGTACGATATTCATCCTGTTACATGTTAGGAACAGTGTGGTAACGACCATTTCTGGAAGAAGGCAATTCAATCTAGCACGGTGAATCCGCATTGCAAGTATATTCTTGACAAATGATATCTAGATAAAAGGTGTTGTATTTCGTCGAGTCATAGAGAAGGTAGGGAATATTGTTTGATTGTTAGATCACCAAATTAGTGGCGACTAGTGAGGATTTTAGGTCACATTAGTGATGTTACACCACTCGATGGTTATAAAAGACTAACCTCTGTGGGCAGTTTTGGCAAGCCTTGTTCAAGCTTTCCACCATTCATATACCTTGCCAATCTCCACAGTTCTTGAAATGTTTGCACAAACCTCGAGCTTTCTTTCACTGCGCAACGAGTTGCCAGAGAGCAATGGTCGATGGGAGAATGCACCTATCCTTCAAGCTGCAAATGGTAGGGGTGAATCTCGAGATACATCGAACACAACAGCTGACCTACGAACAGTTGCCCGCGAAATGGCAAATTTTGTGTTGGATAATGATGATGAGATTCTTGTCCATTGTGATACAATGGTGAGCATTACTACTACTCCCCGACCACTGCACTTAATACTCCATGGTTTTGTTTCCAGGACAAAAACAAAAACATTGAGCATTACACACAGGGTCAGAAAGACCATCCCACCCAGCAGGTCCCGTCATTTGGGGACTCAGATGGTATCTTGTCCTGCTGGAAAACAGGGCCCGTGTTTTCCCTTTTTTGTTGTGACCTTCAAGTGGTCCAACCCACCAATTGGGAGGGGGGTTCTTCCAGAATCCCGAATCGAGAGCATGATGAGATAGTATCTGCCCGCGTTCAACAGCATCATGTTCAGTGGCCTGTTGGAAACCCACTGATACATCTTGGCTCCAAAACCAGAACGTTCTTCCAAAGTAAGACTGGAAGAGGTCAGGGAGCTGGAAAAGATCGCAGAGAAGCTGGTAGAAACAAGGGAGAAAGACCTGCTCATCGACACATGAGTTTCTCGCCGTACCCTGATTTCGCTCTTGTACATTTGACTTGACCTTGGATTCACATATACGTATTGAATTATTTTTTGAGAACGATGTATCGAATTGCAGCGCTGGACTTGAGACTGAATCGAAGAACAACGTGTAAGCTCAGTAAGGAGATGAGATGAGATGAGATAAAAAAGCGTGAGAGTAGCGCAAGTAATTCTGCAAAGTTCCATTGTTTCCAAAATCGAAACTTTCGTGATCTTTGGACATTCGGGTCATTGCTCATCATCATGAGGGAAGAGAAGACCCGTACACGGCGTAACTTCAAAAATCTTTATTTTGGGAAATTTTGACCCATGACCGAGCAATTTATTCTTCATGCACCGATGTTCTTCAGAATTTAGTAACGCGTGGGGCTCGAGTAAATCTTACTCGTAGAACTTTCCACACCGACAATCAAGACTTGGAATTCAGATATGCAGACAAGTTACGCCTGCGAACTCAGGAGTGTCCAACGGTATAGGAAACATATCAAATTCAAGTTCACACAGGAAGCATTATTCTCCGAATCACGAACAGTTTCGGATCGACGAAAAATTTCTTTCTCATTCATGACTGTCCGGTCCGCTTCTTAGTACAGGTAAAAGACTATCAAGGCATAAATCAAAGCCTTCTCCGGCAAAACAAAGCGCATGGTAATCTGGGCCGACGCGTTCGCATAACTTGAAAACACTTCACTGTTCCTTATCCGAGCAAAGGCAACGAAATAATAATCACTTCATGAGTGAAACGTTTTTCAGCCTTCAGCCAGATCCACGCATACAGTATGGGACCAGGTTCAAGCGGTCATCACGAGAAAGTAGCTCTTAGGAGAAGCTCTCATCCAGCCTTCGACTCTCTGACAGCCCCCTGATATTTTTCTAGAGGCAGATATGTGATTGTCACGCCGCGGTATGTTGCATCGGGATAAGGAGTTGGAATGTGGATAAATACTTCTGTGGCAAGAGAAGCTATCTGAGATGCTGGATCGATATTCGAAGCCGCAATCTTGGATGACATCTGCAAGACTTTTGGATCCGTCTGTATGATTCTCGCAAAAATTGGTTACTTGGGCAAGGTGTTGCAGAAAAAATCATATACAGTCCACATTGAATTTCGCAAATCATACCAAACTAGCGAGGCGTGTAGCCGGGTGATGAAACTGGGAAAGAATATCCTGTTGTCCTAGCATCCGTACTGCTCTGAAATGCTGGATTAGAATCATCATACATCTGTGAGATGCATAAGTCCGGCCTCGCGAGAGCGTATTGACAAGCTTTGACGACGACTTTAGATGTTTGGGCATTCATCTTGGAGGCGAGAAAATTCTGGATTACCTGTGAAACTTTAGAGCGGCATCTGGCGAAGACGGAATTTGTTGTCGAGAGACTTTCTGTATGGCCAATTGTCAAAATTGGAACCATACACATAATTAAACAGGGCACACAGCTAATTCAAGACATGATGGCCGAGATCATTTCGTCAAGGATGTCTTGTCTCTCTTCCTTTGTCTCTACCTGTAGTAAATATGATAATGCAGAGAATGCATTCGAGACTGCATAGACGGCTTTTCTTACCGAACGATTCTCGGATAGAATGATGTGCAAAAAGTGTCTGATAATGCGACAGTCCAACATATATTGTTCGCCTCCACTGAGCCCTCAAATACCGTTTACGGGCTCCATTCTTCCATAGTGCCCTTCGAGCGTAGCGTTGGCCCTGAAAAAGATGTCAATCGAAAACTCTGGCAAATTTTAGACAACACGGACTGTACATTGGTCGATCAGCCGAAAGTCGGAATCGGGGGCTGAGAGCTTACTGAGTACTCGGTCTACATATGTCCATCGTGGTACCAAAAAAAAACCCGAAGACCAAAAATGTCTAGTTATTTACTTGTCCTCTCATGTCATGAAGTACTTATCATTTCGTTGCCTTTGCCCGGATAAGCATAGTGAAGGGTTTTCAGGCTATGCGAATACGTCGGCCCAGGTTATTATGGCCTTTGTGTTGCCGGAGAAGGTTTTGATCCATACTTCGATGGTCTTTCGCCTGTACTAAGAAGTGAATCGGGCAGTCATGTACGAGAGAGAAATCTTTCCGATCCGAAGGTGGTTTTTGATTCGGAGGATAATGCTTCCTGTGCGAACTTGGAATTTGGTATGTTTCCCATTCCATTGGACACTCCTGAGCTCGCAGGCGTAACTTGTCTGCATATTTGAATTCTGACTCTTGATTGTCGGTGTGGAGAGGTCTACGAGTAAGATTTACTCAAGGAAAGACTGCCCGACACGGTACTGAATTCTGAAGAACATATCAATGCATGAAGAATTGCCGTGGGGAAAACGCTCGTGTAACTTGCACTAGTTGTTGGCGTAGGGGCCTGTTATGGAGCCTGCACTATGAGTGAGAATGCGTGCATTGGAAAGAGTGTATGTAGTCATGCTTGCCAGAGCTGAACCCAAAAAATCATCGAATGGTATTATTGGTATAAGTACCGAAAGCAATTAGTGTAGCCTTGATTGACACTTCACCTTCGCCAAGTGCAGCAGTAGAGATCTGGACAGCGTCCAAGTCATTGAGTGAGAGGGAAGTGATTGCTGGGTGAGTGATTGCAGTAAGCTCAATCTGGGATAACGATTGGGAAGGATATAAGTACACGTATATGCAAAGGTTGTGCAAGCATAGAACACAGAAGCATCCACCGAATGTTAAGTGATTGCGACCAGGGCATCATGAATTAGCGCATAAACGTATGCAAATAAGTATCTTCTACCAAGTAAAATACAGCTGGAGGTGAATGAAAGTCAGAAAACGAGACAGCGAGAAGTCCTAAGGATAGTGAGAGATATTCAAGTGCTTACAAGTTGACGATGTTCCCTCGAAAATACGGTAATACGATAGAAAAACCAAGTGAACGCAGAAAAAGTCAATGATTACTGCCAGGGGTAAGTAGATAGAATTCAAATTGCTTTGCTGGATACCCCCTTTCCTCCTTCTATTGAGAACTTCCATCATATCGAGGGAGAAATCAATGAGTGGATGATCTCCCGAGGACCAGAGTGTTGCCATTTCAGCCCAATCCGCTATCCACAAGCAGGAGGCCTCTACATGATCACACAATCCTTATCCTTGCCACTCTTCGAGCTATTGTCATCGCCGTTTCCACGATTCAACACTGACCCAGGACCACCAGGTTGATGCATAACCTGCGTTGTCGAAGCCTTTAATCGTTGAGCGGCTCGTTTATCCCCTTGTTCTGCGGCGCGTCGGTAGTATGATATAGCTCTGTAAAGTGAGTCGGTAATAGATCAAAGAAACAAGGAAAGAGTGAAGGCTTTTATCAGGAACAGCAAACGGCAAAGATTGACAAGCATACTGAGGTAGATCCGCGGATGTTCCTATTCCGACTTCTAAAAAATAGCCTACCGCGTACATGGCCTTTACCAGGCCCGCGTCCGCGGCTTTCTGGGCCCACAGAAAAGCTTCTGTATCAGATTGCGGGAGGACGCCAGGTGAACCGACCAGATACCATGCAGTTAGTGCAAAGCAGGCATCCCTGTGATTCTGCTGGGCAGCAATGTTCTACAGGGGACGTTGAGCGGGATTAAAGAGAGCGAAGAAAGCTGTAGACGCACATAGTAATGTATGGATAATGCAGGATCCTGTGGGCATCCCAACTTCCCATACTCGTAACATTCTCCTAACCTGTACGCACTTGGTGCATATCCCAGCTCAGCCGCTTGGGCGAGCAGTTCCGTGGCGTACTCGTAGTCTACGAAAACAACGTTGTCGATCCCTCGTTCGTGTAGAAGGGCCAGTTCATGTAACGCATGAGGGAACTCTGCAGTAGCATGCTCAGCGCTACGTTTCAACCACTTGACTCCCTCTTTTGGACTTTTCGATTGTCCCAGCTCGCCGTTGAGCTCTGCAATGCCTAGCCTGTACATTGCGCCTGGATGTAATGATGCAGCAGCTTTCTTGAAGAACTGAAGTGCTTTAGCAGACTCTCTTCGACATCCCCAACCGTTTTCACAACAAGTTCCTGCTCGATAGGCGGCATCCGGATGACCGTGCTTTGCGGCGAGAACGAACAGCGGATAGGCACGATCAAAATCCTGCTTATTTTTCGGAGTGCCGATTCCATTCGCATAACAGTCTGCAAGAAAGTATTGTGAAGCAGGATGACCTCTATCAGCGAGTCTTTTGAGTAACACCATGGCCTCCTTGATCAGATCCTCTCGCTTCTCCAAAGCTTTCTCGACCTGCAGCAGATTACCTGGTGTATTCTCTGGTATAGGCATCGACTTGGAAGCGTCAATCATGAACACAGCAAACTCGAACTGTATATCAGGATCCTGTGTCTTCTTAGCATTTGTTCTGTAGAGCTCGAGCGTTCGTTCGTGTGAGAGAAGAGCGGCGTGGTTTCCGGGGCGTAGATGTGAGTGGTCGAGAATTGGGCCTGGAGGAGGTGAAGGCCCTCTGGTGGATTGTGCAGCTGTTGAACGAATTCCTGGTCCAACTGCAGGATATGATTCGGGCATGTACGTTGATGCTGGACGACTTCCGGTGCCATTTCCAGCGTAAAAGTCGTCGGGATCGTTCGGAGGAGTGTATCCAGCATCCTCATCGTCGTATTCCTGCTCAGCTTCCTGGTACTGGCGACGATCCAAAGGTCTCCCAAAGTCCGGCTGGTACTCTTGAGCTTGTGAGTAATTCGACTGTGGCCGCTGCTGCGGGACGGCCGGAGCGTACATGATGGTTAAGAGTTAAGTTCCAGATTTAAGCATATGCCAGTATTTACTTTTCATTGCTCATTTCATAGTCTTTTACACGACCTTCCTGCAGCGCACACAGGTACAAAATTTTCGTCGAAACCAGCATTGCTTTCAATAAATCTTCCGCTGGCAAAACTAAAATGCCCGAAAATTTTCCTGGGGCGCCAACAAAGCGTGGTGCTCAAAGTGTACGCGTCCTCGACGTAGATGAGAGAATGTAATATGAATATTACATATAACACGAGAACAACCATGAACCACGACTGAATATATTACTGAGGGAGTATGGAGTTGGTTTCTACAGGTCAAATGTCGTTTAACGTCGTGCCGCCATAGCAGCAAATCGCCAATTCTTCGGAACGATTACAATAGGTAGTATTATTTCAAAACGAGCTTGAAGCGCTCGACAACGATTTGAACTATATCTCGCCATTCTGTCATAGCTCCCAAGCCTGTATCCAAAGTGGAAAATAGAGCTTCTCGGTATTCGACGAAGACTTACCGACATCTCCACAAGCCAAACCCTTTCCTATTGGACCAACAACCGTATATCGGACGACCTCCCGAACAATGCGAAGGTGTTCGGATGTTAAAGGGTGTTCATACATGAGTGTGTTCATGGCTGGAAAGACGTATGTCGGTGTAGTGGGTGATAGTGCACGAAGGAGGGATGTCTGGACAGAAAAAGTATGAGTTGTTAGAGTGTTGGCATCGTAGTGAAGTTTTGTACAGCAAGATTATCGCATATTCCATGAGCAATCTTGGATAGTGTATTTGCAGAACAAGGAGCTACAAGAACAATATCGGCCCAGCGTCTTAATTCTATGTGAAGTATCGGATCGCCGATTTTATAATCGCTCTTAAAGCAAAGGAGGATTAGAGATCGTAGAAGAAACAATGGACTGCACCTTCCATTCGTCGTGATCAACCCAAACTCTACCTCCTGCCTTGACGACGTTGTCCACGTTGAAGAAAGTCAGCGAAGGCTGCGTGGCGACGACTTCTACCTTGGTTTTGTCGTGCTGTCGATTTATCACTTAAAGATATTTGCTATTTTGCTTATTCGGATGACCCAACTTTCAACAGTTCTTCGACGATTGAAGGTGCTTTGACTGAAGCGACACTACCAGTGGTTATGAGGAGAATATGAGTGTACCCTTCGGTACGTTCTTGTTCAGCGAGGAAAGTTGTCATGCTAGTCAGGAGATGAGTTTGTAATAAAGTATCTAATGACCCTCAGGCCTCGAATTCAGAGTGAAAGTTTATCGGAATTAGCATCTGTAGCCGTCGACGGACGGTGATACGAACTCGTTACTCGTCCCAGCTCGACCCGTCCCCGCAGAATTGTTAACACATAGAATAATAGATTCTCGGCAGGTAACCGCGTCGGCGAAGTATCGAACGACGGAATAAATAAATAACAAGTAGTTCCGGTGATAGGCACCAGAAACATGTTTTGGAACTAATCAAAAAATGGAGAGTGGGGAAAAGGAAGCCCTAATACTCTTCCTTTCGCTCCCTACCTGCTTTACAGGTATTGTTTTTCTCAACTTATCAATACTGCGGTACAAAATTCTCATTAACTTCATAAGGAAGCTGTCCAGGATTACCCTTTCATGAGCCAGAAATAGCTCCCGTTCGCAGATACAGTAATACGCCGTTTGTTATTACACCACAGTGAGTTTGAGCATTTCATTTATAGGCTGCGACTGAAGAACGGTTTTTGGCTCGAAAGATGGGCGAGTTCTCAACACTCATCCTCTCGATTGTCAAGAGAGAGGCTCCAGACCAAGGAGGGTTGTTGACAGGAAAAGATCCTTCAGCCGTCAATACTGCAGATCCTATACGACTATGGATCATTCAAGTGGGTTCGTAATTCTCTCTTTGTGGTTCCCTGGGCGCGCGAGATGTAACTCAACCCTTGTATCAGGTGTCATTGTCGGAATGGCTTCCTTGCTTTCTCTAGGCCTTCGAAAAATCAGGCAACCAAAAGTCATTGCGGAAGTACTTGGAGGTATCCTTCTCGGTCCTACTGCTTTCGGTCGTATCCCAGGGTTCACAGAACACATATTCCCTCCTGACTCAATCCCATACCTTTCCCTTGTCGCCAACATCGGTCTCTGTCTCTTCCTTTTCCTTGTTGGACTCGAAATCGACATGTCCATCATACGACGGAACGCTAGACTTTCCGGAACGGTTGCTTTAGCGGGTATGATCATTCCGTTCGGCGCAGGAGCGGGTCTCGCAAAGGCTCTCTACGGCCAATTTATCAATACCCCAGATAGCGGTCTCACTGGCTTTGTCAAGTTCACATACTTCATGCTGTTTACTGGTGTCGCATACTCCATCACAGCTTTTCCTGTACTGTGTCGTATCTTAACAGAGCTGAAGTTACTTGACACAACAGTTGGTGTCGTCGTACTTTCGGCTGGTGTGGCCAATGATATCATTGGATGGACACTTTTAGCCCTCTCCGTCGCCCTAGTCAATGCCGGTTCAGGTCTGACGGCGTTGTACATTCTGCTTGTCTGCGTAGGCTGGGCATTGATCTTGCTGTTTCCAGGGAAAAAGGCCCTAAGTTGGCTGGGACGGAAGACAGGCTCCACAGAAGGTCATGGACCCAGTATGTTTTTCATGACTGTTACGATGTTACTCCTTTTTGGGAGTGCGTTCTTCACAGATGTGATTGGTGTCCACGCTATCTTTGGTGCTTTCCTCACCGGAATTATCGTTCCTCGTGAAGGCAATTTGGCAATCTACCTGACAGAGAAATTGGAGGATATGGTTTCCATCATCTTCCTGCCTTTGTACTTTACCCTTTCCGGCCTCTCCACCAATCTCGGCCTGCTTGATAACGGTATAACTTGGGGTTACACAATTGCTATCTGTGCTCTCGCATTTACTGGCAAATTCGGCGGTTGCTGTCTCGCTGCTCACTACGTCGCCAAGTTCAACTGGCGAGAGAGCGGGACCATTGGCAGCCTGATGAGTTGCAAAGGACTAGTGGAGCTCATCGTGCTGAACGTCGGGCTTTCTGCAGGAATTCTCAGTCAGAGAGTGTTCTCGATGTTTGTCCTGGAAGCGCTGGTGTTGACGTTCATGACGACGCCTTTGGTGACATTGCTATACCCTCCCGAAGCACGTATACGCGTCTCAGCCACTGGTGCTAATTTCAACAATGTTGCCGATAGAGACAACTTGCTGGAACCGGGAAGCAAGCTTGATCTTGGAGATAGGAAAGGCTCCTCTTCCGATGAATCCTCGGACGGCGAGGAACGAATGAAGACTCGCTTCACGGTTGTTCTTGATCAGATCGAACATTTACCTGGGATGATGGCTTTGACGCAGATGATTAAACCTTCCCTTGTATCTGGCTCCATATCGTCGCCTGCAGCTCCTTCACACCTTGTATCTGCATTGGAACCATCCACCCTGACCAGTGAAATTCCGGGTGGTTCCACGCTCGTCTCATCCACACCTGTAACAATTCCCACCCTCTCCCTGCCTTCACCTAAGCTGCCCAAACCCATCAATCACCACATTTCCGCTCTCCGACTTGTCGAACTTTCGGATCGGACATCTGCTGTGATGAAATCTATGTCCATGGCCTCCCATCCAGATCATGCAGCGGTACTAGCTCAGTGTGATCCGATGTTAAACATTTACACCACCTTCGCCGCACTCAACGACCTTAGCGTCTCTCCTGCTCTAGAAACAGTACCGTATGATGATTTGGCGCGCGCCGTCGTAGATTTCGCTCGGGACGCAGGATATTCCACTTACATGAGTAGTGGGCGTGCAGGCGGAGAAATGCTCCTTTTACCCTGGTTGCCTCCAACGGTCGGACCAACGCATGGGCTGGAATCTCATCCTGCAAGTCCGGCTCCTAGTGCAGCTGTGCATAATCCCTTCGACACTCTCTTCAATAAAGGGTCAGGTGTGGGAGGTGCTTCTACTCCTGTTCCAGGCTCGCACGCAATACATTCGATGGGAGATAAATTGTCAAATTCCGTCGCTGCTACTATCCACGCTCAATTCGTTAGGCAAGTGTTTTCTAAAGCAACGGTGGATGTCGGACTATTCATGGACTTGGGTTGCAAGCAAGCTGCTGCCGCTGCTCCGGGACTATTTTCGGGGTCAAAGCCATCTTCATTAGGTGGAGTGGATCACATTCTTCTTCCCTTCTTCGGAGGACCGGATGATCGGCTAGCTCTCGCATTCGTTGTACAGCTGTGCGAGAATGAAAAGGTCACCGCGACGTGCTTGAAGATCACTAAAACGGAAGAAGTAGATGTAGAGGGTCCCACTTCTGCGCCAATTGCTCATTCAAGCACGGATGATGCAAAGAATACCATACCGCCGGAGACTTTTCTAACAGTAGCGTCTGCCTTTTCTGCACGCTCTGCTGCGGTATTTCCTGACACTGTTTATGGTCATGCAAACACGGCCACTCGTATGCAGTCTGAGACGGCAGATCACCTTGCCTGGGCCCGGTTCGCCAATTTTACTGGATCCTCGTCTTCATCCACTGGGTCTACATCAGGAACCTTCCCCTCTCGTGCCGCTCTATCTCGCATCCATTTCCAGGATCTATCTTCTCCCGTTCCGTTGCATGGTGTTATTGCTGAAGCCAATCGCATACGTTCGTCAAATACCTCCGGAACGAACAAGCTGTTGGTTGTTGCAGGAAGGAGCAGACGCTTGGCTGTAGAAAATCACACAAGGGAGATCAAGAGATTAATGGAAGAGCAACATGCACATGGAGTGGGCGGGGATGTGCGGAAGACAATTGGAAATGTAGCATCGTCAATTGTGATTTCGGGGTGTGCGCAGGAGATACTAGTGGTCCAGGCGACGGATATTGATCTTTAGTTTGAATCTCATTCAATAAAGTTACAAGTAGCTGATAATTATTATATCATTGTTTCCGAAAGTTCTGATGAGGAGATACAAGCTCAACAATCTGTGTGTATATGGATTGTCCGGGTCTGCCGCAGCTCTGTGACATTTGCAAGGATACGGTATTCCATTGACAAATTTTTCGCTTGCGATAACAATTCTGTTATATTGCTTAGTCAGCTTCGCGCTACAGGAAGTAAAGAATCTGATCCGGGCCGGTATATCGTTTTACCCAATGCTTTCAAAGTCTGGCTTCATCAGGCCAAATGCCTCGTTCAAAACGACAACGCGCTTCTATGCCATCTTGTTGAAGCCAGGGAGAACTCTGCCAGGAAAAAAATATCCTCGCGTCTTTCACGACAAGAAACTCTTCCAATACAACTGGTACACCAGAATCCTGAACACCACCGACCGCGCACCTCTTATTTTCCTACACCGCGATGACTTTAGCGCTAACAGACTGAAGAAACTGAGAAGGGATATACAGGCTGCTTCACAGAAGTTTTTGAAGAAGGCAGAGGAGACAGGAGAGACCATTGAAGCCCCAACACTTACCATTGTCCGGTCATCTATTTTCGGTGTTGCATTACGGGAATATCCCAACCTGAATTTGAAGGACGTAGAGAAAATGGTAGACGGTGTACGAGGGGGATACGCTGTCCTTTCCCTTCCTGTTCTCGATCCACCTTTTTTAAATGCTGTCCTGCGTGCAATGGACCGCAGCGTTCCACCTCGTCCCCAAAAAACTGCAGAAGAAATCGCTAAGGAGCTAGCGGAGAAGAGCGCGGATCCTGCTCAGCCTGGTAGAAGGATGAAACGCCAGCGTGCTGTGCTTATACCAGATCTGAAGGTTATGGGAGCTCTAGTGGAAGGGAAGGTGTTGTTACCGGCTAGAATGCAGGAGGTATCGAAATTACCAACTTTGGATACGCTCCGGGCACAGATTGTGGGTCTTTTGACCGCTCCTTCCGCCCAGTTGGCAGCAGTCTTGAACCAGGCAAGTGGAGGTCAACTTGCACGGACGTTAGAGGGATTCAAGAAGGCGTTAGAGGACGGAGAAGCACCCGAGAAAGCTTTATGATAGTATATTGTCAATACACCGAATAGAATGTCTACAATATACCTTTCTGCCCAAATGAACACATACATTAGACGAGGGAACAAGGCTTCTATTATTTGATCTCTAATGATTCCTATGATAAATCCAATACTTCTAGTTATACAGTAAGAATAATTACAGTCCCATAACTCAAAATGTTAATTTAAATGCTCCGAATGCTATCGTCGCGAGAGCGGCAACTGGCATTCCATAACGGAAAAGCACCGTTGTTCGTGCATTTTTATCGTCGGGAGACCACCAACGAATTTCGGTCCAGAGCAGAGGCACGAAAACGACAATAGCTGTCCAGACCTAAGGCGACAAAAGCATAGTTGAGAAGAGGTGTTACAAACGAAGAGGACGGACGTACTACAAAAATAGCTTTCATAAATAAGAGGGGGTATTCGGCGACACTTGGTGCAAGTAATCGAGGTTTTGATCCAGTGCCTTGCTCGACAAGGCGTGGGTGGGTGAACATCACCCAGATGGAGTAGAACGCGACGGCGAAGAAATGGTAGAACAGAGTAGCAGGAGATTGGATGGTACTATTTAATAAGACCATAAGAGCAGTCAAGCAAACCAAATGCGAGACACCTACGCAGCAAGAAGGGACACAGGTCCGTTGACGCATTCACCACCTAATTCGAAGTACTTGAAACAGCCTGTCCGAAGGACCTCAAGATTGTCATCTGTGAAAGAGTTCATGATTACATCGTTGGAGCATGTCCGCTTGACGTACCGTTGGCTCCGAACAAATCGTATAACGCGACACTCAAAATATTGACCGTGGAAGCTAGTGGTTTCCTCTCCCAGTGCCATCGGCGTAACCCTTCTGTAATTTCATCCCAGCGTGATAGATCTTCGACCTGTGCAAGCAAATTGCGAAGAATGACAACATCGTTGAACGCGACAGTCATTCCACCGCCGGTGAGAGGATGGCGCATATTCCACGCGTCACCAACGAGAAAGACACCTTGTTTCGTCTCAAATTCGTTTCCGCCTTGCATGACAGAAGGAAGGAAGGAGTTAGGCATCTTTCGGATGTTGCCTTCCTGTATAGCGTTCGTAACTGAGGTATGGAGGGCGGATGGGAGTTGAGGAACAATTTTTTCTAAGATATGACCCTAAGATTGGTTAGCACAGATGGATACGACTAAACGCATGATAACTTACCTTCAGGTCAGAAGGAACAGGAGCTTTGACATCGACCAGCATTCGTGTATCATGCGTACCAATCTGGTAAAGTAGGACAGGGCCCGCCGAATCCGTGAGGCACACAGTTCCGTGATATTGATATGGCAGAGTCGCATCGTTGAGAATGACACCAACGAAATAACTTTTCGTCACTGGATTGCAAACTCGAGCACCCATAACTTTTGTGCGAAAGTTTGAGAAACAGCCGTCTGCTACAATGACCAGATGCGCATAGAGAGATATCTTTTCAGAGTCCGCTGCTTTCTTCTTCGTCGCAGTCACGCCAATTATCCGCTGGGAGGATTCGGATTCTATGAGGTCGTTTACAGTAGCCTCAATAACATCGACTCCCTTCGCCTTCGTCGCAGCATTGCGCAGGTTCATGATAAACTTCCCGTGATGAAAGCTCCGCCCCTTATGTCCTCCAGGATATGGAATGTGAACAATTTTGTTCTTTTCGGCGACACAGTATCCATGGACGGGTATAGAGTCTATTTCCTCCAGACACTCCTCAAGACCGAGCTGTTGTAAAGCCATGACACCGCCAGGCTGTAGTAGCTCGCCGACGATACGATCCGGCTCTTCCAAGGAACGTTCAAGAAGAGCTATCCTGAGAGGCTCTTTGCGAGAAGTAGAAGCCAATGCATGAGCGATAGAGCAGCCTACAACGCCGGCACCAATGATAATCACGTCGTAGGGTGTCTTCATGTCTGTCATATCGTTCTTTCAGTAAGAAGGAGCGGGAGAGATTGCAAAGAACGCGACAGATGGACGGGAGAATTTATTCAAAAACGATTTTCGGGGGTCGAACCACTTTTTGGGTTACAGGCGCCTAATTTCCTGCGCGTCGCGATCAATCCAGACCATTCAGCAAAATGTATATTCAACATTTCTTACAAGGACCAGACTTAGTCTCGAGCATTTGTTTTCTTAACGGTGCTGTGGTGAGATTACAGGACTATCTGGCCCGCACCCAATGAAGAATAGATTGAAATATATAGGTATCACTACAGAAAAAAGGTTATCGTCTTTTAGGACCTCGACCATCGTCCATGCTGGGAGAACCCCGTCTTTTTCTGTGAAGACAAACATGAATGAGACTTCTGGTGAGGACGAACAACTCTTACCGAGTGGAAGCTCTTTCCTCCGGCTCACCACTAGGAGTACGAGTACTGACACGGTCTCCACCATAGTCTAAGCCATCCACCGCAGGCGCATTTCCGTCTCTGTCCTTGTATTTGTTTTGATTACGAGGACCAGTGGGTACATTTGGAGGTAGTGGTGATGCTGGTCGAGCAACTACAGGCGCTGTTCGCGATGATTCAACGATCAAGGTAGTTAAAGTAATCGTAAGCCACATACCGCCTTCACTCACGTACATCCCTCCCCGTCCTCTGCCTCTTCCAGGGAATCCACGTGAGCGCATTCCTGGACCTATGTTTCCCCGCGCTCGGTACGAAGGAGTGGGACCTCGTGGAGTAGGCACAGGAGGTACATTTTGAATATTCTGAGGACCCTGTGGATCCATACCAGGGCCTGGAAACATCTGTGACTGGTCCTTCGTCAAAGTAAGACAGGGAAAGAGACAATGAATGGGGCATCACACGAACCTGCATCGAGTAATCTCCTGGAATACCCATACCCATAGGTCCTCCGGGGGGAAATCCATCCTGCATCATGCCAACAGGCATTCCACCTCCACCTCCCTGTTCTGGTGTGCCGGTAGCTCCCATAGGACCTTGCGGTGGCACGCCATCTTGCATCATCATCGCTCTTTGGTCTACAGGCATCATTTGCTGGTTCATTCCCATATCGCCGTTCATGCCCATATTCATCATGCTCATGTCCATCATAACACCAGGAGCCATCATTCCTGGATTGGGTGTGTTGTTCATCATGGCGGCGGTCGCACCAGTCATGACCATCTGCCGGATGTCGGATGGTAAAGCTGTTAGTTGTTCTTCGGGCATAGCTGCAAAATTCTACGTAGATCCATGAGATTCAAAAATAACTGGAGAGGATAGATTTATTGCTTACCAAGACATTGACTTTGAGGGCGTCAGCCATTTCTCCAAGCTCTCTCCGCCTATAACAGTAGGCTTCCCATGAGAGTTCATCAAATCCATAGTTGAACCAATCACCGATGTCGGATCCAGCGCGTCGCCAAGGCTTGTCCGACATTGCCGCAATGTCTACCTCAAATATCGCCCGACCGTCAAGCATCCCCGGAGCAGTTGGATCAATCTCGGGATGCGATGGAGGTGCAGTCACTGCAGGAAGAGTGGCAGGGTCGGCTCCATTATCCAGAGAAACGTTCAAATTGTTTGCGAAAGTTGGTGCTTGAGCTGAGGCAGATTGAGAAACCATAAGATGAGCGGATTGCATCGACGGAGGTTGCATTTGGGATAGAGAGGAGGAAGTTCCGATTGTAGAGCTGGATTCTATCCGTTGAATGGGAGTATATTCGGTTGTGAGTGAGGGTTGCGGGGCTGGAAATACTCATGAAACATTAGAGTTGGAGACAAGAAAGCGAAATCACCTCTCGGCGGAATACTTGTGGACGGTGTCCGTTGTTGCTGTGGTCGCTGTTGTCTAAAAGGATGTACATTCCATTACCGAAGCACAAGCACATGAACGAGAAGTTTACCGGAAATCGAGAGAACGCGCTGTAGGCTCCATGATAATTTCAATCTACGATAATCTCATTGAACACACGGGAAACAAAAGAATACTGTGCACTTACATCTTCCTCCTCCTCGCTATCACCCACGTCTCCATCTCCCTCATCAGCGTCCCCTCCCTGAGCATCTTCTTGAGTATCGGCCTCGAAATGAGGAATAATAACATTCGTAGACTGGGCCAATTCCGCATTCTGTTTTGCAGCAGCAGCGGAAGCGGCCACCACAGCTTCCAATTGCGAAACAATACCCCTCGAGTCTAAAAGACTATTCTCAACCGGTTGGCTATCAAAAGGAAAATCAAATTTGAACGCGCCGAAATTGCACCATGCAACAGACTCACGGTTGGGAGACTGAGGCTTCTTCACACGAAAAAGAGGCAGAAAGTCAAAAGAATGTTCATTGTCAAGGCAAGAGAAATACAGAATAGAAGCGGGTAAACCGACAATAAGAGTTCCCTCCTTCTGTAGAGAAAAGTCCAACTAGAACCTCACCAGGGGCGGCTATCTTTGGCGTCGAAGAGGTACCGTAGAGAAATTCATCGTCGTCTTCATCCCTGAAAGAAGATGAAAACATTAATCCTTAGATACATACAGCAATAATTCCACAAACATGTTTGATGTGCAAAGAACGTCACGGTTTAAAACAAACCAGGACCTGTGACAGGTTGTGACACATTGTGACACGCGTCGTTTTACTCTGTCGGGTATTCCCGCCTGTGTTATCTCGAAAGCAATTCCAAGTCGAAATAAATACCTCGTTCAGGTCTTACACTCGGACGATCTTACAGACGCGTCAACGAATATTGACACGTATTGCTGAAAATTATTGGTGTGAGGGTGCAAAGGTTTATACATGTTCAACCTTTTATCGAACGCAGGAATGCCCAAGACTGGCTGAGGAAACTGTTCAAGTGTAAGCTTGTTTAGAGAGAATCAGTACGTCTATGCTACCATAGCTCAGTGATATGATTCGCAAAGAACAACATATGGAACCAATGATCATACGCGAAGCGAGACGAACAGGTGACTATTTTGAGCCGGTGTATGAGGGAAAAGATTGGGGCGAGTCTAATCTCGACCAATGCTGTGCTAGCACTAAAGGCTTATAGGTACAGGTGCTCCACTCGCAGATTGGTCAGGAAGGACGGGGAGCTGCTACGACGAGTTTGCTTGCGATTCAGGAAGAAAACGAAAGGCGGAGGAGAAAAGTAGGATATTTATCTGATATCCCAGCGACGTAGATCTGTTCTCAACAATGCCAGCAGCCAACCTAGTCCTCCCTGTTGAATCCATTCATGATACGAATGCTGAGACCTTAAGACGTAAGGTTCCTTTTCCATAACGCGGCGAGCAATTGTGGGCGCAGGTATTTATTAACGCCACAAATCACTCTGGGGTGGTGTCGTGATACCTTCTTATACCTGCCAATAATTCCGGTCGATGATTGATTGCTTGAATGTGCACGATGGAGCGATAAACTTGACTGCGCCTCATATAATGGTTGTTCCGATATATTTGCAGCATGTTCAACAGCAGCTCACGTAGATGTTCCTGTAAATCTGCCACTAATGCACAAATGGCCCAAAATGCTACGCCGTTTGGACAGGTCATCGTCTTGTGGTTTGCATCGGGTTTGGGAACTCGAGGTTCGTGGACGGTTCATGTTCTGCGCGACAGTTCGTTCTATTGAACCAGATTAGATGAATCTTGAAATTGATAGTGATTCAACAGCAATGAAATGATTCACTTCCCCAAGCCTCCCCACAGGCAGTTTCTTATCAAAAATGTGGCGCTTGCCCGAGATGAACAGTGGCAAGTGGCATTTGAATCCAAGAAAGGGCAAAACAATTCCACACGCGCATAAGAGGAATAACTTGTCGTCTATAATTTGTAGCGTGTACAGCGCAAGCTGGGAAAGTGGGTCAACAAAATGAAGTTGAAGTAGCTCAATCTATCCAGGTCAGAATTTCAGGGCGTTGAAAATGCCGGTCAAAAGATGATATAAGTGAGTTGGTGGAAAATGTCAGAGCACTACCAATCTACTGGACAAGAGATACCAAGTACGATGTCCATCGTGTTACATGTTACGAACAGTGCAGTAAAGACCATTTCTGGAAGAAGGCGATTCAATCTAGCACGATGAATCCGCATTGCAAGTATATTCTTGACAAATGATATCTAGATAAAAGGTGTTGTATTTCGTCGAGTCATTGAGAAGGTTGGGACTGTTGTTTGATTGTTGGACTACCAAAATCAGTAGCGACTAGCCTGGAATGGAGACCGGGGATCTTAGGTCACATTAGTGATGTTACACCACTCGATGGTTATAAAAGACCAACCTCTGTGGGCAGTTTTGGCAAGCCTTGTTCAAGCTTTCCACCGTTCATATACCTTGCCATGTCTGCACCAACTTCACTCTTACTCTTGCTGCATAAAGATTTGCCAGAGAGCAGTCATCAGTGGGAGGACCTACATGACTTCCAAGCTGCAAATGGTAGGGGTGTATCTCGAGGTACCTCGAACACAATAGCTGACCTATGAACAGTTGCCTGTGAAACGGCAAGATTTGTGTTGGAAGCCGATGATGATGATATTCTTGTCCGTTGTGAGACAATGGTGAGCATTACTGCTACTTCCGGGCCACTGCACCTAATACTCCATGGTTTTGTTTCCAGGACAAAAACACAACCATTAAGAATTACACACAGGGTCAGGAAGACCATCCCACCCGGCAGTTCCCGTCATTTGGGGACTCGGATGGTATCTTATCCTGCTGGAAAACGGGTCCCAAGTTTTCCTTTTTTTGTTGCGACCTTCAAGTGGTCCAACCCACCAACTGGGAGGGGGGTTCATCCAGAATCCCGAATCGAGAGCAGGATGAGATAGTATCTGCCCGCACTCCTCAGCGTCATGCTGAGTGGCTTATCGACAACGAATCAGTCAAGATCTTGGCTCCAAAACCAGAACGTTCTTCCAAGGTAAGACTGGAAGAGGTCAGGGAGCTGGAAAAGATCGCAGAGAAGCTGGTAGAAACAAGGGAGACAGACCTGCTCGTCGACACATGAGTTTCTCGCTGTACCTTAATTTTTCTTTTGTACATTTGACTTGACCTTGGATCTACATATATGTATTGAATTTTTTGAGAACGACGTATCGAATTGCAGCGCTGGACGTGAAACTGAATCGAAGAACAACGTGTAAGCTCAGTGAGGAGATGAGATGAGATGAGATAAAAAAGCGTGAGAGTAGCGCAAGTAATTCTGCAAAGTTCCATTGTTTCCAAAATCGTTACCTTCGTGACCAAAGAACATGCGGTTCATTGCTCATCATCATATGAGAGGAGAACACCCTACCTTCAAAATTTTCAACTTCGGGACAGTTTGACCTGTCAATGAGCAATATCTCCATGCACCGATATCATTATGTCCTTTAGAATTTGATAACGCGTTGGGCAGTCTTGCCTCAAGTAAATTTTACTTGTAGAACCCGCCACGCCAACAATCAACACTGAGAATCCAGATATACAAGTTATGTATGCAAATTCACGAGTGTTCAATAGAAAAAAAAAACTAAATTCAAACTTTATATTAGAAACATTATTCTCCTAAATGGATTAATAAAAATATCTCTCCTGTTCAAGATTGCCTACACTTTCTGGTACAGGTGAAGGATCATAGGCGACAGTGAATCGAATCTGGGTAGCAATGTCGGCGATGGCACATATGATGATCATTGACAGGCATAATTGGTAACACATACAACAAAAAATTGAACGTCAAAGGTAGAAGAATGCTCACTCAAGGTTGGAAACGACGTCAAAGAATAATCTTGACTCTGATTTGAACCAACATCATTTCCTTTCAATTACAGGAATTTTACATCTTCGTCACCGTATTCATACTTATACTAAATGTCACAGTTCGTAACACTATGTGTACAGTCAAAATGATGGATAATCGAGGACTTTTAGACTTCCGCACCCTTTGTTAGTCTCAAGAGGTGATCTGCCCACCACTGGTGATAGGATTGGTTAGTGTTCTTGTAAGTGTTCATGGTGAGATTGTTGGTGATTTCCTCTGACTGCGGCTGCTCTAAATAGGCTGGAGGAAAGTGGGCATGGAATTTATTTTTGAACTCGTCCCAAGATCCTGTTCAATTGAGTGCCGTAAGCTCGTCGTTGAACTATGTCTATTCGCGAGAATCTCTCCCAAAACAGTATTGTTCGATGCACGTCGTCGACTCTGCTCAGGGTACGACAAGTTCAGTCATCCAGATGTCAAAGCCCTGTAAGAAAGTTTCTGGTTGAAACTGGATCATCCAGGTCCCCTGAGAAATTTGTCAAGCATTGCCATTGGTTGTCGTGCGGTTGATGTGGGTGTTTACCGCTTCCTCGATGTGTTGGGCTTGGGGATAGAGACTGTCGTTCGACAGGCTTTTCTTCTGTGAGGTTGAGTGGTGTGAGGCACTTCCAGAATTTAAATTGCTGATAATGCATCTGGACTCTGAAAGACTTATCTTTTGTCATCGGTGGGTTGGAAGTGAAACGTCCATTTTTATCACATATCGGACCCTGGTGCTTTCATTCTGGCTGCATTGGGGACTGATATCGAGTGCTAAAGATCATCTCTGGGTGTATAGCGCGGATGAGAGTTGTTGTTGTCACCAAGATGGAGTGGGCTTGCTAGACTGTGGAACGATGAATTAGACTTGAAGAGATGGCCAGGTAGCCTCCAATAAGCTTCATACATGGAACATTAGTGAACGGAGGGGTTTGTGAATCTTTGGAAAAGTTACTGTGGGTCCATGAGCGTGTGTGCAGTGACTTCATGTATTAGATGAATCTTGAAGTTGATTCAACGGAAACGAAATGACTCACTTCCCTAAGCCTCCCTGAGCCTCCTCACAGGCGGTTTTTGTATCAAGTATATGTGGCGCTTGCCTGGGGTGAACAGTGGTAGATTGGAATTCAAATGATTTTCAACAGTCCAAAACATCGCACATGAGAGGAATAAGTTATTATCTATGATCTGTAACATGTACAGCACAAGCTGGGAAAGTGGGTCAACAAATGAAGGCTGAAGTAACTAAATCTAGCCAGATTAGAAGTTCAGGGTGCTGAAAAGGACAAAAGATGAATTAAGCGGGTTGGTGCAAAAGGTCAGAGTAATACCAACCTACTGGACGAGAGATACCAAGTACGATATTCATCCTGTTAGATGTTAGGAACAGTGTGGTAACAACCATTTCTGGAAGAAGGCGATTCAATCTAGCACGATGAATCCGCATTGCAAGTATATTCTTGACAAATGATATCTAGATAAAAGGTGTTGTATTTCGTCGAGTCATAGAGAAGGTTGGGACTGTTGTTCAATTGTTGGACTACCAAAATCAGTAGCGACTAGCCTGGAATGGAGACCGGGGATCTTGGGTCACATTAGTGATGTTACACCACTCGATGGTTATAAAAGACCAACCTCTGTGGGCAGTTTTGGCAAGCCTTGTTCAAGCTTTCCACCGTTCATATACATTGCCATGTCTGCACCAACTTCACTCTTACTCTTGCTGCATCAAGATTTGCCAGAGAGCAGTCATCAGTGGGAGGACCTACATGACTTCCAAGCTGCAAATGGTAGGGGTGTATCTCGAGGTACCTCGAACACAATAGCTGACCTACGAACAGTTGCCTGTGAAACGGCAAGATTTGTTTTGGAAGATGATGATATTCTTGTCCGTTGTGAGACAATGGTGAGCATTACTGCTACTCCCGGGCCACTGCACCTAATACTCCATGGTTTTGTTTCCAGGACAAAAACACAACCATTGAGGATTACACACAGGGTCAGGAAGACCATCCCACCTAGCCGTCCCCGTCATTTGGGGACTCGGATGGTATCTTATCCTGCTGGAAAACGGGTCCCAAGTTTTCCTTTTTTTGTTGCGACCTTCAAGTGGTCCAACCCACCAACTGGGAGGGGGGTTCATCCAGAATCCCGAATCGAGAGCATGATGAGATAGTATCTGCCCGCGTTCAACAGCGTCATGCTGAGTGGCCTGTTGGCAACCCACTGATTCCAATCTTGGCTCCAAAACCAGAACGTTCTACCAAGGTAAGACTGGAAGAGGTCAGGGAGCTGGAAAAGATCGCAGAGAAGCTGGTAGAAACAAGGGAGACAGACCTGCTCGTCGACACATGAGTTTCTCGCCGTACCTTAATTTTTCTTTTGTACATTTGACTTGACCTTGGATCTACATATATGTATTGAATTTTTTGAGAACGACGTATCGAATTGCAGCGCTGGACTTGACACTGAATCGAAGAACAACGTGTAAGCTCAGTGAGGAGATGAGATGAGATGAGATAAAAAAGCGTGAGAGTAGCCGCTAGTAATTCTGCAAAGTTCCATTGTTTCCAAAATCGAAACTTTCGTGACCATAGAACATTCGGTTCATTGCTCATCATCATGAGGGAAGAGAAGACACTACCTTCAAAATTTTCAACTTCGGGACAGTTTGACCTGTCAATGAGCAATATCTCCATGCACCGATATCATTATGTCCTTTAGAATTTGATAACGCGTTGGGCAGTCTTGCCTCAAGTAAATTTTACTTGTAGAACCCGCCACGCCAACAATCAACACTGAGAATCCAGATATGCAAGTTATGTACGCAAATTCACGAGTGTTCAATAGAAAAAAAAAACTAAATTCAAAGTTTATATTAGAAACATTATCCTCCTAATCACCCGCCTTCCATGGATTGATAAAAATGTCTCTTGCTGTCTCGATGTATTGGGCTTGGGGATAGAGACTGTCGTTCGCTAGGCTTTTCTTCTGTGAGGTTGAGTGGTGTGAGGCACTTCCAGAATTTAAATTGCTGATAATGCATCTGGACTCTGAAAGACTTATCTTTTGTCATCGGTGGGTTGGAAGTGAAACGTCCATTTTTATCACATATCGGACCCTGGTGCTTTCATTCTGGCTGCATTGGGGACTGATATCGAGTGCTAAAGATCATCTCTGGGTGTATAGCGCGGATGAGAGTTGTTGTTGTCACCAAGATGGAGTGGGCTCGCTAGACTGTGGAACGATGAATTAGACTTGAAGAGATGGCCAGGTAGCCTCCAATAAGCTTCATACATGGAACATTAGTGAACGGAGGGGTTTGTGAATCTTTGGAAAAGTTACTGTGGGTCCATGAGCGTGTGTGCAGTGACTTCATGTATTAGATGAATCTTGAAGTTGATTCAACGGAAACGAAATGACTCACTTCCCTAAGCCTCCCTGAGCCTCTTCACAGGCGGTTTTTGTATCAAGTATATGTGGCGCTTGCCTGGGGTGAACAGTGGTAGATTGGAATTCAAATGATTTTCGACAGTCCAAAACATCGCACATGAGAGGAATAAGTTATTATCTATGATCTGTAACATGTACAGCACAGGCTGGGAAAGTGGGTCAACAAATGAAGGCTGAAGTAACTAAATCTAGCCAGATTAGAAGTTCAGGGTGCTGAAAAGGACAAAAGATGAATTAAGCGGGTTGGTGCAAAAGGTCAGAGTAATACCAACCTACTGGACGAGAGATACCAAGTACGATATTCATCCTGTTACATGTTAGGAACAGTGCGGTAACAACCATTTCTGGAAGAAGGCGATTCAATCTAGCACGACGAATCCGCATTGCAAGTATATTCTTGACAAATGATATCTAGATAAAAGGTGTTGTATTTCGTCGAGTCATAGAGAAGGTTGGGACTATTGTTCAATTGTTGGACTACCAAAATCAGTAGCGACCAGCCTGGAATGGAGACCGGGAATCTTAGGTCACATTAGTGATGTTACACCACTCGATGGTTATAAAAGACCAACCTCTGTGGGCAGTTTTGGCAAGCCTTGTTCAAGCTTTCCACCGTTCATATACCTTGCCATGTCTGCACCAACTTCACTCTTACTCTTGCTGCATAAAGATTTGCCAGAGAGCAGTCATCAGTGGGAGGACCTACATGACTTCCAAGCTGCAAATGGTAGGGGTGAATCTCGAGGTACCTCGAGCACAATAGCTGACCTACGAACAGTTGCCTGTGAAACGGCAAGATTTGTGTTGGAAGCCAATAATAATGATGATATTCTTGTCCACCGTGATATGATGGTGAGTATTACTACTACTCCCCGACCACTGCACCTAATACTCCATGGTTTTGTTTCCAGGACAAAAACGAAACCAACGAGAATTACACACAGGGTCAGGAAGACCATCCCACCCAGCAGTTCCCATCATTTGGGGACTCGGATGGTATCCTGTCCTGTTGGAAAACAGGTCCCAAGTTTTCCTTTTTTGGTTGCGACCTTCAAGTGGTCCAACCCACCAATTGGGAGGGGGGTTCATCCAGAATCCCGAATCGAGAGCATGATGAGATAGTATCTGCCCGCGTTCAACAGCATCATGTTCAGTGGCTTATCGACATCGAATCAGTTAAGATCTTAGCTCCAAAACCAGAACGTTCTTCCAAGGTAAGACTGGAAGAGGTCAGGGAGCTGGAGAAGATCGCAAAGCAGCTGGTAGAAGCAATGGAGACAGACCTGCTTGTCAACATATAAGTTTCTTACCGTACCCTGATCTTCGCTTCTGTACATTTGACTTGACCTTGGATCCACATTCATATATGTATTGAAATATTTTTTGAGAACGACGTATCGAATTGCAGCGCTGGAGTTGAGACTGAATCGAAGAACAACGTGTAAGCTCAGTGAGGAGATGAGATGAGATTTTTTAAAAGCGTGAGAGTAGCCGCTAGTAATTCTGCACAGTTCCATTGTTTCCAAAATCGTTACTTTCGTGACCAATAGAACATTCGGTTCATTGCTCATCATCATATGGACCGAAATTTACCTTGTGGAAGGACCCGACGGCTCTCTGAGGTACCGCGTGTTGCGAATTTACTCCGAAATAATGAGATCAGTGTGGTGAAGGGTAATCGAAGTTACATAGAAACTATCTCATATACATGTGGTAGAGGCTGAACTGGAATACCATTTAGTCAATGACAATCTGCTCCCGCGCTTTCCATTTCTCATGTAGAGCTTTCTTGATCTCCTGCCCTAAAGCCAGAGATAACTGCCAAGCAACCGCATTACCGATACAACGATGCTAGACAGGAGAGATTATCAATGCAATATTGTTTGATTTCAGTACAGAAAGCGCACAATCTGCGAAGAAAGGTCAGCGAGTTTTCTCATTCCAATGCACTATCACGTACCGTGATTATATTGTCATCAAGGGCACAGAAGGAGAAGTGATCTGGAAATCCCTGTGAGCGAGCAAGCTCACGCACTGTTAAGAGGCGGCGACACTGTTCGATTGCTATACATGAGGAACGGTTACTTCGGCTTTTTGAAGCGAAGGGCATACGAATGGATGTATGACTGTAGATTGTTTCGCTGTCGGACTGACATTCGTTGTCGTAGTCATAAAATAGCGATCAGGATCCAGACGCTTGTAAAGACCTGGAATCGGGACTTGAGCAGTTATCACTTGAAGAGTTATGCTGGGAACATCTTTACTTATGATTCCGCGATTTTTAGCAACAAACGAAGAAGGATTCCAGAATTGAAATTCTGAAAGATGTGAAGGCAAGCCTGGTTATAGCTGTTAGGAACCAGGACGTTGACTTCTGCGATTTACATACCTCGAAAATCAGAACCAGGTTCAAGATTGATCTTCACAACCCTGGCTCATAGCGTTAAGAAAGTTCCAACTGATACCAGATAAGAGATACCTTTCCACAGTTTTTAGAGGTAATTTCCTCGTATAGTGTTGGATATCTGGACAAGGTCGCTGCTTACGTGCTTCGAGTTGGAACCTTGAATGCACTGGATACTGATACGCAGATTGTTCTACACCTAAGCCCCACCAGGGAAGATGGACTCTACATGGAACAGTAGGAATAGTTTTTCTGCGTCTTTCCGCCTCCCGCCGTTGGTCGGAAGTCCAATTCCATGAAGAAGGGTGTTCCCTATGCAACAATCTACTATAACATTCAGAAAATCCACTAGATCTGTTGACTTACCAGTCGAATTGACGAAGATCTGCTATGGCATCTGCAACCGTGACCAAGGGGAAGAGTGCAGTTCCTGGAGCAGTTTGTATGGGTTCAATTATCCTGTCATTTGCCAGCGTGATGCGCAAGTGCGGTGCGACACCTTCCAAAGGAAAGTAATGTGTCGGCTGAGGAAGTTCTGGAAGTGGTGTACCCGGAAGTGCTGCAACCAGGAAAAAACGAACACGTCCTTGGGGAACACCGTAATGAGCGGCTTGCAGAAGAGAAAATCGGACCTGATAACTGCACGAAATTCGAATGCGGATGAGAAATCAATTTTGTTTAAAGAATCCTGCTAGTGGACAAACCCCATCTCAATGAGAATCCGGATGATCAGTTTCAGGGCGCCTTGTTTGATTCCACCTTCGATGTGATGTCGTCCTTTTTGCTTACCCATCAAAGAACAGTACAAGAAACCAACGACATTTTCGAATATCAGAATCCTCTGCCTCAAAACATCGACAAGACTTAGTAGCGGAAGAATGAGTTTTGTCTTAGAATCATTCGCATTCTTGTAGATATTTTGGGAGGAAAGCGGTTGACTAAGAAATTGTACGCATTAGAATAAATTAGTAGAATAGTATATCTTAGATTTCACCAAGGAAAACCGGCTACTAAAACCTCTGTATCTCCAGATTTGAGAGAAAACTCCTCCTGTCCTCCAGTTGCACGATCGATAGGAATGTCGTTGTCATTTTCAATGCCATAACTTTTCTTGACAATGTACTGGACGACTTCGTTCACACATACATTATGGACTGCCGTTTGGGGAGAGTTCTTCCTGGAAATAGGTCAGCGTTATCGTCAAATAACTTGTAAATATTATTCACCGATACGTTTCTGCTGCGGACGGTGCGATCTCAATTGCATGCGTAATATCAAAACATGAGCTCCCGTTCGCCAACGCTGTACCAAACGCACCGCTCCCACCAAAAACATCGAGAGCCCGAAGCGTGTGTTTCTGCTGGTAGGTCATAAATTCGTTCAAAGACTCGACCTCCTGTAAACGCTTTTGATGACATTTTTTGCATATTGTAATATGTCTGCGGCGGATACGTTCTCTAGATGCCCATGACTGGACATCGAGCGACGGGAAACAATAACGAACGTAAAAGTGCTCTGGGCCGTGCATAATCCAATTCTCAATTTCTTGAGAGCGGATTTCGGCGGGCAAGACATGGCAGACTTGGATGAGAGAGGTAGCATGGATCCAATCGTAATTACTGGGTGAGTCTTCTGTAGAAAACAGCTCTCTCTATTTCATAGTTAGGTCTAAGCTTACTCAATGAATGCACAAACTTACCTCGTCTACCATCTCATTAACAGGTATGATCTTTTTTAGGGATGAGATCCGACCGAGTTTTCGTACAACAACCTCGATTGGATCCGAAGATGTTTGTCGCCGCGGGAAAACAAAAGAGTTGACTTGCCCGATATTTCCAGGACCGTCTCCAGACGACCGATAGAGAACATAGTCAAAAATGTGGAAGTCTCGTCCTTGAAACGTGATGGCATCCTCCTGTTCAATCCGAATTGGATATTGCATCTCCTTCTCTTTTTCAAGCATATGGCAAACTGCACAATCGTTGCCTTTGATTTCAAAGAACACGCTTCGAATAGTCGTAAAGGAGGCTGTTTGCGGGTCATATTCTGATCTAGTAGTAGAGTTGAGTAGGCATAGACAAAGTCGAGGATAACGCTCACTTGCAGAAATATTCTCCGTACGGAATATCTTCGGTCGCGGGAAATCGACCGTTGATAGCCTGAAGAAAGTGCACCTTCATCTTTGCGACAATGGACTTGAACGAAACAGGGCCACATAATACATGAAGAAACAGCTCCTGGGGATGCGCGAGCTCCCCCATTGCTGTTACGTTTCCATGGTTGTACCACTGCACATGAACCACCTCTAGGTCAAGATCGATGTTGATGATTCGCGCAAACCTAGAATGCACAGATCCAGGTCAAGGCACACCTCATTTTCACAGCTCGAAAGCAGTCTTACCAAAAGAAATCTTCATATGATTTATTCATCGGGATCTGTTCACTTGGTAAAGATAATGAAGACTCCTTGTCCTTGCCTTGTCTTGTAGATTGGGGGTTAGCGGGATCCTCCCCAATGGGCATTATGATAATGTCGCCAACCTGTGGAATAAGTTTAGGCAATGGCGATAATCTGAAGACGGTGTACTGACCTCATATCGAACACCGTCAATGGTGATTGCTTTCAAGTATTTGGAGCCATGGCGAACTTGGTCTGGTTTTTCATAATCCCATTGACATGTCCCGCGGTTGTAGCAGTGTTTGAGAAGACGCAACAAATCCTGATAGACACGTTCATGTACAATTTTTTGTTCATGTTTCTTCTGTGAATTCTTCGGCGGCCTTGCTCCTACCACTCGAAGATTTTCACGGAAGTATTGTTGGGCGAGTGAAGCGATGAGAGGGGTGACAGTGGTTGGCGTTTGATTCTCGGGCTTGAGCACAGCAAGGTCAATATTTACTTTGCGCTCTCTTGGTCCTTTCGTGGTCAGTCTTTTCCTTGATGCTTCAGGTTCCAATGTACCAAAACTTCTAACACTAGGATTCGAGGATAGGTAAAACTTGATCGCTGGAATTTGTTGAAGGTCTGGATGTTCAGTACAGACATCTTTCACAACATCACCAATGAGAGAGACCTATAAATCGCCATGAATAGAAAGAGTGAAAGGATCATGAAGAGTCAGGTACCGCAGATTCAAGGTCATTCTCTGTCATATCATGTTCCAAAAGCGCAGGAGTTTTTAATAAGTGATCAGCGATGAACTGGGAGCGAGTCAGCTTGTGATTAGCAAGCGCCGAGCTAACCAGCATCTGACTCAAACGATGAGGAAGGTAAAATTCGTGCAAAAATTCTCTGTAATCGGAAGACGGCATCTGTAAAATGTACCACGAATGTTGGGTTTCAATATACAAGGGACTAAACAAAAGTCAAGTCAATCTCAAGCATATGCAATAAAGATAGTAAGGGCTACGTACCCAAAGCTTTTAGTATAATCCAGGGCTACACTTCGTATAGAGGACAGGTGGAGGAATTGAATCGTATGAGGACCTGATAAGTCCGCTTCCTGGCCCTCGTCTTCATTATTCTCAACAAAAGCTGTGACTTCTCCAAATGCATCAAACTTGCAATCTCTACCATCTGGTTGCTCCAGCGACGAAAGACTTATCAGCTGATTCCTATGTAACGGATCAAAGATTGTGAACTTCCATAGGTTGCGAATGCGTTTGGTCGGGTCACCAGGTTCGTCGTCGTGGTCCTCACCCGCGATCCTCATAGAAGCAGATTCATTGAGGTAGCCGACATCCGAAGGGAACTGAAAGTAGCAGGCTATATTCGCAGTAAGCAACCATGTCACAGCAACGCTCTGAGAAAAGACGCACCCTGAGCGGGTTTGGATTTCTTCGGATGGTTCAGACTCTACTTTCATTGGGTTCCTTGAGTCCAAAGCCCAGGATACACCGACACTCACCTCAAAATCTTTCGATTTTCGCTTAAGTAACGGTGGCTTCCGCAAGACTTGAGAGGAAGAGGTCACTACAGGCTGCGTAGTATCTTGAATTTCGTCGCCAAAAGCGACATCGAAAGCCGAACGACGATTTGGATTCCGACCAGGCAGCATCAAGTCATCGACAATGAAATGCTAAGCAGTGGAGGTTCGGAGTTTGCCGCCATGCCGATAGACAGTAAATCGTGAACTTCTACCTAACCCCACTGCGGACTAGAGAAGGTGTAGCAGCAAACGTAGCTGATAATAACTGGGCGCGTAAGAACAGACGTTATCCAGACCGTATTGCTTGTGGGTTGCGAAGACATTGAATTAAGAAATATAGAAACAATCGGAGAAATTTAAAGAATGTATGTCCCAACACTACGAGTACAAAGGAAATATTGGTAGCTTCATACTCAACTCTACGCAGGACTAGTCAGCTAGAGCTCTCCAAATCTCCACCAAGACCCAAAACGAGAACCGATGGTAAAGAGCTCAAGTCGGATTGATATTCCACGAACGTAACAGGCCTCGACGTTAAAGATTCAACGAAGCCTTGACTTGGTTTGTGGGTATGAGGAAGTGAAAGCACGACAGGTCGGGTTTAAGTTGTTCTGAAAAAATAGATTTCTCTTTGTGTTAAGTTCAGCCAGAGTTCAATGTTGTTTGAGAGGAAATTTTTTTGAAGAAATAAGTGACGTTGAGGGCAGGTCAGTCGCGCCCTAAACTAGGGTTGATAGATTGACCAATATCCAGAGCAACTCACGCTTGAGATGGAGTATGAATGGGAATGAATATTGGACAAGATAATTATATAGTTCGTAGGGATGTGTGCAATGTTAGAGATGAGAGTATAGCTTGATTGGAGTGGAGAACGAGAGAGTAAGATATCTGGATAAGTAATGTAAAGAACACGGCGAGGAATGCATAGGTGTCACAAAAACCAGAGAATGAAAAAATTAATATCATGGCAGAAGAGAATGCAGCACAAAATGAACCGTTAATCAAGAAGTCTCGGCCCCTCCCCCTACTTATCTATGGAAACAGAGACAACCATCCCGGTAATTTATCCTGTTGGCGAATAGATTAAATCTCGACTCCTAAGATGTCATAGAGAACTGCAATGAGACGTTCGCGGAATTATGTACCGAAGGGTTGGCCAAATAATTCGAGTGGGATTGATATACACCGTGTCCGTCGATGTACACAAATCCGTACAAGGCGCATAACATCCAGCAGGCTATATGATTACCCGAAACCGGACCATGACAGTTAGACATGACAGGCTATGGCATGCCCTGCACATATGGTGTTGGTTTAGTTGGAGAACACAACCACCAATTGACGACAAGTGATTGTTCATTTGATTGACATTCATGGAAGTAGTGATACCTCATCATCGGGAGGGTTGCACCAGCATCCCTGCCACTTTGGTCCGTGGCCACTGGCGCACCCAGAATCACCGTCGTGAGAACCAAAAAGAATTGCGAAAAGGAATGGAAGGGAAAGACGAGCATGCTGAATAGATGGACAAGGGAGACTTGGGGACCTTTCCGTATGTCCTTTCGACGTACAGCCGCGAAACCCATAAGATGAAAACTACCTCTACCTCTCTTTCGCGGTGTCCTCTTCCTACCTACTCCAAGGTCTGGAGCTCGACATGCCCAGCGAAGCCTAGCGCTCGAGGGCTATGCGATAAAATAAGGATATGATTTCTTTCTTCCTGATCCTTCTCCCCAAACACCCCCCCGAATTTCACAGAATACCAGAATCTTTCAGTGCATTCTGTAGTATAGTCTCCTTGACAGCGGCGAAGACCAAACGGATGTTCGTGGTATCTGTTGCTTGTGTTAAGCTAGATGGCATGAATGTATAAGGTCGTGCTTAGGAACAAGTGTAGCGATAACGAGACAACTCACTGCGGGTAGACACTCAATCTTGCGCGGTTAGCCTGCATGAACTTCCAAAGAATGTACTTGGCTGCCTTATTGATGTCATTCCCACCAGTATATTCCGGGAAATAGCGTTCGAGAGGGACCTGGAAGACCGGATGATGACATTGGTGGAGAGTTTATCGGACGTATATGATAGATGACACACCTTCGGTAACTTCTTCTTGAACACATCAATCTTGTTCAGGAAAAGAATAATACTTGTCCTGAGGAACCAGCGAGAGTTGATGATGCTCTCAAAGAGGATTAACGATTCCGTCATTCGATTCTATAAGGCACGATTGAATTCCACCGTGTCATCGATTGAGTAAACTGGGAAGCATACCTGGTTCCGTTCTTCCAACAAGACTTGATCGTATTCGCTCAATGCTGTACAAAAAATAATACTGGTGACACTTTCAAAACAGTGTATCCACTTTCTTCTTTCTGAGCGCTGGCCGCCAACATCAAACATATGAATGCTGAGCACAATTGAAATCAAACGGCGTGAATCAATGAAGAACAAATTAACTTACGATAGCTGGCCCATAGTGAACCTAGTCTCCGTGATCCCAGTGCTCTTCTGTCGCGCTCTCAGCACGTCAGTCTCTGTGGGAAGATAGTCGGGCGAGCCTATCCGAAGTACCTCTCCAAAAAAGCTATGCAACGTAGAATGAGATGATATCGTTGCACTGTTCATGATCAGATACTCACTAAGGAGCACTATCCATAAGATAAAATTCGCTACCATGCTCGTCGACGACCTTACTCATGACCGGGTCGGCCCAGAACTGATGTATTGCGTCTGCTATTTCCGGTGATAATGTGAATGCTGTGGTCTCGTCAAGATGGTAGTCCATGATTTTGTCGGCGAGCATCTGTGAAGCGGCGTTCAGTACGAGGAAGCGCCGACTTAATGAAAGAAAGTGAATAAGCATTTCGGCTGAGGTACTCGCCGCGTTCTTTCGACCAACTCTGGAGAAAAAACACTAAGATGTTGTCCGAGACTCACTCTGTTTGAGTAAACTGTACAATCAATACCAAGCTTACGCATGGCGACGATAATAGCTTGGGCCGAGTCAAGGACGTTGCGATAGACAATACTGCGATATGTAGCGCGCTCAGAGTCTGGAAAGCCATCTTTGTGGATGATACGCATTTGCTTGACAATAGTTGATTTTCCGGATTCTCCAGAGCCTGAAAGAGAGTTTGAGCCATATGGGCGGGTAACAAAGACCAAACTAGCAACTCGCCTAATAAGAGAATTTTGCATTCCCTCTTGAACTTCTTCGAATCATCCTCGATCTGCCTGTCGATAGCGTCACTCCGCTCCTTGTCTTCCTTCCCTGGCTGGGATACACAGTTCCCCATGGCTCCAAAGGTAGTATAATTGTAATGGAAAGACGGTACAGTCGACGCGTATAAGAGGTCGCCTCAGGAATAGATTGGCGGTAAAGTGATGGGAAGTATAAAGGGACACAGAAAAGAGAACAAGGAAGAAGGAAGGTGAGAAGGAACAAAGCAGTGGCTGACCGTTGTAAGTACAGACGGCCAGTTGACAGATTTTCCCACAGTTGAAAGTCCTTATTTCCCCCTGTCGTTCCGTTTTTCTTATAGCGACACAGTACCAAAGGACAAATACCTTTGAATCATGTGCTGTCAAGTCGCGCAGTAACCTTTCTAGTTTTTGCATCCATCTCGCAGCCACCAGATTAAGGTCAATGAACGATAACGTCCGCAGACTCGGATTGTCTAGACTACTCGACTGTCAAACTCAACAGCTGCTTACAGTGGCGAATTAATATCAAATCATGAAGTGTTGCAGGATCACTTCGGCGGTAAACCTGAGCATGCTTTGGTCAGTTCCCGACGGCATGCATAATTAAACAACATCCGTTCTCCAGGAATAATTACTCTCCTGCCACTTTTGACACAATCTATAGCCATCGACTGAGTACGTGGTTCAATTGCTCTTCCTTTCCTCTACATAGCGCTGAATTCTCTACTTTAGCGCTATGTGAACTATTATCTTGATGCACTGTCGTCATGTCGGTGGCGGTTTGACGGTCACATTCGGAATGGTAATTAATGTGTGTATTGAACCGAATCGTCCAGTCCGTCCCTTCCTTGTGGGTGGATTAGGTGCCCGTGCAGCAATGTCAACTGCCAACCTTTAACATTTCTCCATTGGCATCTAGCATGTCCGAAAACTCTCTGACGCACGTCATTCTGCTTTTCCTTCTCCGCTTGTTCAGGCGTATGTATGCATGTAATTCCATGCTCGGACCTCACCAGTCTTCATTATCTCGACTGCATTTCATATCGTACTTTTTCATCTCATTCGCCGAATGTCATCCTTCAGAGTGCCAACTATATCAGGTCACGAAACAAACCGCGTAAGTATCTACTATCAACTACTACCTGTATCTTGAAAAATACCTTCAAGCCAACATGAGAGTCATCTATCAGGAATCCCTCTTCGGTCAAACCGAAACTTGATATATGTTCTGTTCAAGATTTACTCCCTACCTCAAACAAACACAAACTCGTTTAATTTTCGAATATGGTCGAAGGTTCTCAATGTCTTCAAGGGATAGCACTCCAAAAGTCCACGAATCCGCTTGTTTGTATGTTTGTTAGACGGGATCGTTACAGCTGTAGGTTATGATATTTGAACCAAGAGGGAGTTTATGGAGGCGAATATCGTACTCCCTACTTCACAGCGCTCGGCGTGATACATACACAAGCATCTTGCGTTTTTTAGATATGTTCTCCCAAACATCTAGTAGTACAACAGCCAATAAACACGGGTTGAATGAGAATCAGATACATTGTACACATCTCAGTAGATATTAGTCCGAGCTTGTTGGTGTCTCTCAAATAATTCTCAAAGAAATAATCCCTGCAAAAAACTTCCAGCACTGTGGGAAACAACGAGGGCAAGTGCCACGTATTCACAGCTTAGCGCCAGAGTATTTAGGCCGGCGTTTTACTAACCGCGGACCCTTACAGCTCATACCTTTTTCGTTTCTGCATCTGCTTATCTTTTCGGTCCTTCGTATTCAATATGCGAAGCGTAGCGCTTTCTGTCGTCGCTCTTGCTGCCACTGGTGCTCTTGCACAGGCAGATGAAGTGAAACCCGCATTCACTGTACGTGTAACCCGATCTCGCGTAACACTCCCAATATTTATTCCCTTTCAGCCCACTAACATAAAGGCACCTTTCATCGAACAATTCACTGAAGAATGGTCAGGACGCTGGACACCTTCAGAGGCTACCAAGAAGACCCCAGTCGGCGGCGAAACCTTTAGCTATGTTGGTGAATGGAAAGTCGAAGAGCCTTTGGTCCAGATAATCGAGGGTGACCTCGGCCTGGTTGCTAAAAGCAAAGCTGCTCATCATGCTATCTCCGCGCCCTTTTCCGAACCGGTAGACTTCAAAGAGACCCCGCTTGTGGTCCAATACGAAGTGAAGTACCAGAAAGGAGGAAACTGCGGTGGTGGCTACCTCAAACTCTTGGAGGATGGTTTCCAGACCAGCGGAAAAGAATTCTCGGATACCACCCCATGGGTTATCATGTTTGGCCCTGACCTAACGTGCCCTGGTACCAAGGTTGGATCTACGTGTCACTTTTTTCTTACCATAGCTGACCTCTCATTTATTTCAGATTCACTTCATTTTCCGTCACCAAAACCCCAAGACTGGCCTTTTCGAGGAGAAGCACCTTAAGGCTTCCCCTAAGCCCTCCATTGAGAAACTTGCAGGTCTTTACACTCTCATCGTTAAGTATGTGTTCCGAAGCCGTAGCTCGCGTTGTTTTCTCACGTGACCTGTCTTAGCCCCGACAACACCTACGAGATCCTCATCAACAACGAAAGCCTCAGCTCTGGAAATCTCCTCGAGGATTTCGACCCAGCCGTTAATCCTCCTGCCGAAATCAACGATACCGAAGACAAGAAGCCTGAGGACTGGGTCGACACTAAGAGGATTCCCGATCCGGATGCCACTAAGGTTTGTGTGCGTTCTCA
This sequence comes from Lentinula aciculospora, assembly GCA_028011355.1. Taxonomy (NCBI): domain Eukaryota; kingdom Fungi; phylum Basidiomycota; class Agaricomycetes; order Agaricales; family Omphalotaceae; genus Lentinula; species Lentinula aciculospora. Next base: position 1,589,021 of record JAOTPV010000003.1, read on the forward strand.
TTCGTCGGGAGCAACTTTGTTCAATCTCTATTCAGCCCGATGACTGGGATGAAGACGCTCCTTACGAAATTGTTGACACCGAGGCTGAGAAGCCCGAAGGCTGGCTTGATGACGAACCCTTGACCATTCCCGACCCGGGTAAGATATTTCAATTTGTTTTCTCTGTTTAGTGCTTACAACAAGTGTATCACAGACGCCGAGAAGCCTGAAGAATGGGATGACGAGGAAGATGGTGACTGGATCGCACCCACTGTTTCTAACCCCAAGTGCGCTGACGCACCCGGTTGCGGTGAATGGAAGCCGTGAGTGTAGTTGAATACTTTTTTTCTTCTTTCGGTTCCTCAATGAATCTCGCTATAGTCCTATGAAGGCCAACCCTTCATACAAGGGCAAATGGTACGCCCCGATGATCGACAACCCTGCTTACAAGGGTGAATGGGCTCCTCGCAAGATACCCAACCCTGATTTTTTCGAGGACCTCACTCCCGTGAAGTCGCTCTCCAAGATTGTATGTTCATTCTCTGTCACCGTAAGACCTCCTTATTCATCTTCCTCTTAGGGTGGTGTTGGTATCGAATTATGGACCATGACTGAAGACATCCTCTTTGATAACATTTACGTCGGCCATTCCGTTGATGATGCCAAGGCTCTAGCGGCCGAGACCTTCGACATTAAAAAGACACTTGAAAAATCCAAGAAGGTGACCGAAGACGAGGAGGACGAGGAGGAGGAATCATTTAGTGAAGACCCCATTGGTTTCATCCGCAGCAAGATCTTCACCTTCATCGATATTCTCAAGCTTGACCCATTGTTGGCGTTCAAGACTCACCCTGAGACCGGTGTTGCTCTCGTCACTGCCCTCCTCACACTCTTTGGTATGTTTGGTGTTGTTACTGGTGTTGTCGGCAGCCAGCAAAAGCCTGTTACGAAGGTAAGTTTCGGGTCTGCTATTATTGCTCTGTTGGTCTATTAATCACGTTTTCAGTCTGCCAAGAAGACGGATACCCCAAAATCAGACGAAAAGACAGATGCTGCACCTTCCACTGACGAGCAGAACGAAAAGAAGGACGAAGGGCTTAAGAAGCGTACAGGAAAGTAAATGAGGGGTTTCGATTAAAACGAAACGGGGTTCGGTAGGAGAGCGAAAGAAGGGGTTTTCCAGGGTTATTCTTGTCTTAATTTGTTACATCTGCTCTCCTTTCCTTTGCTCGTCAAGCTTGCCTTTTCAACACTGCTTATGTGCTGTTTTGCGAAATATTGTGGGGTAGCATAGGATCTATGCACTTACCAGTATTGCTAAATGAATCCAGAACTGGAAATCTAACCGCAGGCTACTGCAGTGACAACGACCGCAATTATATACACGATTAAGCATACTGTACATGTTGGTGCAGCCATCCTGGATATACATGACCAATGAGCAAAAACGGATAAGGAAAAAATAACGAAGCAAAGTGGGGAAGAAAACAATACACATTCTATTTGAACAACACAACGTCCGTAGGCGGGAATGATAGCAGCAATAACGATATAGTGGTATGGCATCGAAAGGATCGGCTCGACTGTAAGTTCAAGCATTGACGCTGTCGAGTTGACATTGTAAGTGTGAATATATGCGCATATATGGAGCGGAATTCACCTATCGCTACTTGGGACGTCGTTCTCATCGGAAGGAGGCTGCGAGGAGGACGCCGGCGCACTGTAAGTGTCTTTAGGAGTCTTAGCCTTCCTAGACTTAAGAGGCTTGCCCCGATTTGGATTTTCTTCAGCGCTAGCCCACATCACGCCGACCTACAAAAAGTTTGTATATTCTTGATGAGATGACGAATAAGAGCAAGATCCCACCGCTCTCATAGCATCCTTCGCATTTGCACCTGGGTTGTCCGCTTTCCAAGATTTCATTTTCTCCGACACGAACATATTGTATGCGCTTGGAGGACGTTTTTCCTTTGGCTCTTTGCCTGTGACAAGAGTTAGTATCATGATGAGCCAAGACCATGTAGGACACTTACTAGTCTTCGTTTTGACACTTTTAGTAGCAGCCTTGGAGGTGGACGCTACAAAGATGGTTGGGACTTCAGTCAAATATTTGACGCGACGATGATTAGATTGACGTACTTGAAGGAGCTTTAGGCATAGTACAACGCAAGAGGAATAATTAAAGGTAGGCTAAGAGGTCGAACGAGCAGAAGTTATCAATGGGTGGAAGTGTAGGTGCAAGAGATGGATTTTCAACAAACCTCCTATAAAGCGCGTTGCGTCAGAATTACAAACTCCGCTTGAAATTGACCATACTGATTCATCTCCGACTCTGAAAGAGGTCCCTGAATGTCCAAGAGTCAGATTAACATGTTACCGTACCATCAATGTCCAGTCGAGCGGCAAGCAGGTCCCAACCTCCCTTCGGATATTCGGTCTAATATTGTTTTAGTCGTCTGAAGGACTTTCCCTATCTTCATGGTCTGTGTCCGAAGGTAATTCAAAGTGAAAGGAACGCTTTTATCGCGTATTGGAGCCAGCATTTTCGTTCTGGCTTTGTCGGGACTGGATATCAAGTGCTAAGATTATCTCTGGGTGTATAACCTGGGTTAGAGTCGCTGTTGTCACCAAGATAGAGCTGCTCGCTGGGCTGCTGAACGAGGGCAGTGATGTTTCGTTCTTGTTTTTCATCCTGCTCGAACCTAGAAAGTTCTCAGTGATTGTTACAACGGCCTCGCATAGACTGGCGATATTAACCTGAAATAAAGGTTGAAGTAGGCTTGAAGAGACGGACAGTGGCCTCCGATTAGCTTCATACATGAGGCATGAATGAAAGAAGGGCTTAGCGAGTTCTTGAAAATTTTACTGTGGGTCCACCCATCTGTCGTTTCGGTAGAACTGCAACTAGGACCAATCATCGTCTTGCGGTAGGTATCGCCGTTTGTGAACCTGAGACTCGTGTACGGTTTACCTCGTTTATGTTAAATGCGACAGATTGTTCTGATAGATGGATTTCGAAGTTGATAGTTTCAACAGAACAGATAACCTCACTATCGCAAGCCTACTGGGTGGGTTCTTCTAAAAAAGATGTAGTGCTTGCGCGAGGCGGTGAAAGCCAGCTATCATTCAGTAATTTCCAAGAGAGAGGAAAAACCTCAGACGCACACGGAAAGTGTATATCATCGCTTATACCTACGCAGCGTGTAAAGCGCAAGTTAGGGCAAACAAAGGTGATCTAGCTAAATCCAGGGGGTCTCGATACCTGACGAGAGATCAAGTACGAAGTACAATATCCATGCTGTTCCATGTTTGGAACAGCGCGGTAAGTACCATTTCTGCAAGAAAACGATTTTGATCTAGCACGAGACTAAGGTTGAAGGCAGGACTAGAGTGTAGAAGATGCAGCCTGCGTTGATCAGGAAGAACGGGAAGCCGTTACGAGGAGTTTGCTTGTAATTCAGGAAGAAAACGAAAGAGGGAGGGAAAAAGTAGGAAATTCATATGACTTCCCAGTGAAGTAAATCTGTTTCTCAACAATGCCAGCAGCCTACCTAGCTTTCCCTGTTGAATTCATTTATGACACGAATACTGAGGCCTTAAGACGTAAGATTCCTTGTCCATAACGCAGTGAACAATTAGGGGGGCAGGTATTTATTGACGCCATAAATCACCACTTGGTAAGCGCCATAATGATTCTTCCAATATATTTGCAGCACGTCGAACAGCAGCTCGATAAAACCCCGACAGGAGAATGTGTCAACTAATTCAAGCAAGGATTAGGGCGTCTGAAAAGTGATATCTTCTCTTCATTCCAGAATACACGGTTCTGTGGATGTTCCTGTTCGGAACGACACTATTGTCAGATCAGAAAGACCTATCCAAAGACAAGAAGTGCATAAGGAGCCATAAGCATGCACAACGAGTGAAGGAGGGGTTTGTAATTATTGAGAAAAGTTCCTGTGGGTCCATGAGCATTTGTGCAGTGAACCCCATGTGTTATTTCAATAAATCTGCAACTAGACGCACAATGGCCAAATGCCACGCCGTTCAGACGTGTCATCGTCTTGTGGTTTGCATCGCGTTTAGAGAACTCGAGATTCGCGGATGGTTCATGTTCTGTGCGACAGTTTGTTCTATTAAACCAGGTCAGATAAATTCCGAAGTTGATAGTTGTCGATAGTGATTCAACAGAAACGAAATGATTCACTTCCCCAAGCCTCCCCACAGGCAGTCTCTTATCAACAATGTGGTGCTTGCCCGAGGTGAACGGTGGTAAATTGGAATTCAAGAGATGCCAAAACATTCCACACACGCATGAGAGGAATAAGTTATCATCTATAATCTGTAACGTGTACAATGTAAGCTGGAAGATGAGTCAAAAAATGAAGCTGAAGTAGCTAAAGCTAGCCAGGTCGGGCATCGAAAATGCCAGTCAAGAGATAAATTAAGCGAGTCAGTGCGAAAGGTCATAATTTCCAGACCAACTTGCTGGACGAGAGATACCCAGTACGATATCCATCCTGTTACCATGTTAGAAACAGTGCAGTAAGGACCATTTCTGGAAGAAAGCGATTGGATCTAGCACGGTGGATCCGCATTGCAAGTATATTCTTGACAAATGATACCAAGATTGTATTTCGTCGAGTCAATGAGAAGGTAGGGAGTGTTGTTTGATTGTAAAACTACCAAAACACTGGCGGTTAGTCTGAGATGGAGACCAAGGATCTTAGGTCACATTATCAAGTGATGTTACACCGTTCGATGGTATAAAAGACCAACCTCTGTAGGGTAGTTTTGGCAAGCCTTCTTAAAGATTTCCTTCACTGCTATACCTTGCCAAGTTACGCAGTTTTAACAATGTTTACACTCCAGATCAACCGCGTTTATTTACACTCCACTGGCCAGCTTTTCGAAGTAAGTACAGCAACTCACTGCTCGACAATACCGGGTGCTAACCGATCGTCCTATATAGGCCACGGATTCTAGGTGGAGACGTTGGCGTAGTGCTCCAGCTGAAGAGCCGTCGTCGCCGTTGCCGCTGTTATTATTGTCTGCATTGGCAAGGTTCCCATCTTCAGTCTTGCCTACGCCGCTCTCTGAGTGTTTGAGGTTCACAAGCTTTGATGAACCGTCCACCCTACCACCTTCACTGCTCTTCAACTTTGACTTGAAGAGCTTCGGTATACCGCCAACTCCTCCCCTGTCTTGCCGCTGGAAAACAAGTCCTAAAGTTTTCCTTTTATGGTTGCGACCTAGTCCCCATCACCCGGGAACTCAGATGTCGTCCTATCTTATTGATCAGCCTCTGTGGGCAGTTTTGGCAAGCCTTGTCAAAGCTTTCCACCGCTGATATACCTTGCCATGTCTGCACCAACTTCGCGCTTTCTTTCACTGCGCAATAAGTTGCCAGGGAGCAGTAATCAATGTGAAAACCTACATGACCTTCAAGCTGCTAATAGTAGGGGTGAATCTCGAGATATATCGAACACAACAGCTGACCTACGAACAGTTGCCCGCGAAATGGCAGAATTTGTGTTGGGCGGTGATGATGATGATGAACTTTCTGTCCATCGTGATATGATGGTGAGTATTACTACTACTCTCCGACCACTGCATCTAATACTCCATGGTTTTGTTTCCAGGATGAAAACCAAACCAACGAGCATTACACACAGGGTCAGGAAGACCATCCCACCCAGCAGTCCCCGTCATTTGGGGACTCGGATGGTATCTTATCCTGCTGGAAAACGGGTCCCGAGTTTTCCTTCTTTGGTTGCGACCTTCGAGTGGTCCAACCCACCAATCGGGAGGGGGGTTCATCCAGAATCCCGAATCGCGAGCAGGATCAGATAGTATCTGCGCGTGCTCCTCAGTGTCACGCTGAGTAGCCTATCGACAACGAATCAGTCAAGATCTTAGCCCCGACACCAGAACGTTCTTCCAAGGTGAAGCTGAAAGAGGTCAGGGAGCTGGAAAAGATCGCAGAGCGACTGGTACAATGGATACAGACCTGCTTAGTCGACCAAAAAAATTTTTGTATTACTTTGCTTTCAAACACTAGACATGTCCCTATAAAATTGTATTTGTATAAGGATTGAATCATTTTCGATACCATGAAGCTCACCGACACATCGAATCGCAGCGCTGGGCTTTAGACTGAATCGAAGAAAAACATGTGAGCTCAGTGAGGAGATGAGATGGGATAAGATTTAAAAAGCGTGAGAGTAGCGCAAGTAATTCTGCAAATTTCTATTGTTACTAAAATCACAATTTTCGTGACCTTTGAACATTCGGTTCATTGCTCATCATCATACGGAAGGAGAAGACTTGTTTACGGCGTACCTTCAAAAATATCTACTTCGAGAAATTTTGACCTGTGGCCGAGCAATTTATTCTTCATGCACCGATATGTTCTTCAGAATTTAGTAATGCGTCGGGCAGTCTTGCCTGAAGTAAATCTTACTCGTAGAACTCTCCACGCTGACAATCAAGATGTAGAATCCAAATATGCAGACAAGTTACGCATGCGAACTCAGGAGTGTACGCTCAGGCTCGTTTATCCGAGTTCTGAAGTACTACTTGCACTGAGGATACTGCTACATTCATCGCCCAGATTTTCTTTGCCTGATCACTATTACGCGGCCTCATTGTGTTGGTACTTCTCAATATCTGAGGTGCTCCGCTTTACTGCCTTCATCGCTGTCGTGAACTTGTCCCATATATCCTGATCTTGTTCGGGGTTAAAACGAATGCAATAGATGAATTGGGATGGATAAAGAAAGCGCAACACTCTGCCACAACGATATAACGAGGGTAATCGATGATACACAACGCAGTTGGTACGGAGTAGTATGGGATACACGGGGGTGCAAAAAAAAACAAATGTTGAACGATTGATTGAGAGATGGTAACAATGATAGCAATGAAGGATGAGCAGTGAGTCAGAAGTAGGGATAGATGATTGGACAATTGTGTGAATGAGAACAGGCCAAAAAAAATGCAGATTGACGATAAATGAAAGAGATCGAAAAATAACGAAGCACACACAACAGATGAATCGAGACGAAGATTACCGAATCCTCCGACAAGACCCTAAAACGAGAAAGTTCCGAGGGATAGTGAGTAAAGATTGTGATGATTGTGATGAGAAAAGGTTAGCTAGAGGATGTATTCTTGTTAGCTCAGTCAGATGTTAAGCGATAGACGGCCTCACCATAGAAGATTAAAGTGATACAAGAGGATAAATGCAAGGCAGGCAGGATGCAATTCGTTAATGTCGTGAAGACCCGGAATAATCATCCCAGGTGTAGTTTCCAATCTTCGCCCGATTGCACTAAGCCACGAAAAAAGCGTCGTCCTTCCAGAAGATCAACACGCCGAATACCACGTTGTTTATTGTAGTCCGGTAATCCTGGTGAATCGATGCAGCGTTGTAGGCAATACTTGCGACAGCGCTGAATACGAGCCTCACCGAAAGTCCGGACATCATCGTCCGTCAAGCGGTGTTGAAGCGTTTTATATATAGCTTCATAGACATCAAGACATCTAACACCTTCTTTACGCTTCACCTTGATTGGCCAGCACTTGAATTCTTCAAGGTCTAGAAAAATCCGCATTTCAGTGAGCGTACAATGTGTTGACGCCGGCAACCGAATGTCATCGTGTGACATGTCTTTTCGGTGGGCGATATCGGTATCGTAGGGTACAGTCACTCCCTTGGTAACCCTCGGGTCGAAAGCGACGTCAAAGCAAATGTTGAGTCTCTGTTTGCGTGGGCTCCGTTCTGGTTCTCTCAAAGGCCAATTCAACGCGATAGCTTCAGCCTTCATCGGGACTAAGGTGGATATTCAATACATTAATTAATCGACGGATAATAATCATTCACCTGCAGATGGTGTAGCTCTACGATGACCTCCCAAGGGCTTTCCGTTACCATATGCCGGTCTTGAAGCTGAAAAGGATGACGAGTGGGCGAATGATGACCGATTTTGAGATCAGACTTACCATCACCATCATGGGATACTTTTCGATTCCACAGCATATGCGAGTCTGGGATGATTAGGATTTCAACTTACCATTGAAGCTCCTGAAAGAGCGCTTACCACTAGAGTATCCATCTACCTTAGAAGATGAGCTAGATGAAGTCTTGCTTTCAGCTCGACGATGATGATAACGGTGACCTGAGAAACAAAATCAAGACTTTGTCGACTAAAAAAGATATGAGATTGTGTCCTACCAAGATTCGATTCCCCCGATGAAGTGGATATCGCATGCATCGTCGCTTCAGGCTTCACAGGAGGAACATGATCTTGGATTAAATTAACTTGAAAAATCAAATATGCATGATATGAGATTCGACGTACTTCTAGTCGAAGGAGCTGGGGTAGAAGACCTCGTAGAGGAACCGGTCTTCTTTAGTATACCTTTCAAAGGCGCTATCGCAACTGATCGTTATGGAGCATTTAATTACAGATCAACTTTTGATAAAGACTAGAAGGCGCTTACAGTCTGAAATATTGCTTGATACGGATGTCTTCCTCGTTCTCGAAGAAGTTTGGTATGCAAGTGGATTACCAGGTGGTTCCACTGCGGCTTCTTGGAAAGAGAGATTCGGATGCCGAGTTGGTGGAGGCACAGGGGTCTGCGATCGAGAAGGTAAACTTGCTGATACCCAAGGGAAGCGTGAAGGTCTTGCTGATTCATTACGAGGAAAGTTTAGCGCGATGGGTGAGTTCATCGGACTATTCGCTGGAAGAGCCACACTCTTCAGAAGAGGCTTGCGAGGTGCGCGCATTCCCGAGATCTCCGAGCTACTATGATATCCGGACATATCTCGTTCCACTGAAGTACCAAGGACGAGGAAGCGAGATATGTTACAAAAAGTGAAGGATATTACAGGTTAGAGGCGAGAACGAAAGAGGGGGGGGCGTAAAACTCGTGTCAATTCGTGCCACGAGCTGGAGGGTGGAGCTACGATAGGCAGAAGATAATGAGCTGTACGAACTTCTTTGGCCTTCCTAATGTATAGTAAACAACTTACCTCGTGAGTTACAGCGGCTATGGATGTCCTACTGTGTAAGAAGACCCTCAAGGCCTTTACAATTAACCTTCAAGAGATTTACAGGAAGGGGGAAGGACGGAAAGCCATTCGAACACGAGGTGATGGCGAGGGATACTTTTTTGCATTCCACGTGAACGGAATTTCCGCTCCGTGATGCCGTCGGAAAGTGCCTTGAGGAATCGGTTAACGATTGTATGTGATTGTTATGTAACTTGCATGTTTTTCTTTTCCTACCAATCGATCCAAATAGTTAAAATTAATTTACACGACCACATGATTGTAACCACGTGATTATTACGTCGATGATGTCATTCTTATCAGCCTCTAATAAAACCACAGCCCAAATATTTTTATGGCTCTTTTAAACCACAAATGTCTTCGCCATCCAAAGACCTTCCGCCAAAACGCGAAGGAAAACCTCTTCGGCGTGTACAACCTCCGTTAAAGAACATCAGACTCACAAATTTGATTTACATCCTCGTTCTCCTTTCTACTCTGTTAACCGCATTTTATTCGTATCGCATGCTGCAATGGAAGTCTGAAGTTGGTGGTTGGTGGAATCTGGCTCTGGGAAAGAAGCCACCAATAGCACAGGCAACGCCAGTTGATACTGGATCTAACAGACAAAGGCGAAAGACAGATGAGGAAGGTGTAGAGGACAAGATAAACGCATTGGCTGAAGCGCTTGGAATGCCTTCTGGAGATCTCGCTCGAGCAATTGCCGTTGCAGTTAGGGAATATGTTCCTCCCGCCAGTCTGTCTTCGATTAAAGAGAGAGAAACTGGAAAGCCAGCGGTCGAGCAGCTACTACGGGGAAATGGTGAAGGAAGGACAGTTGAAGCAAGTGAACCTACTAGCATTGGAGTTGTCGAAGGCGTTGTCAGAAATATGGACAGCTTTGTTGGTCTTGATGAGCCTTGATATTGTCTGTCAGTTGTCTAATTCCATTTCCTTCCACTATCACTCATTTTTGTACGAATAGAAACCAAATCTGTCTCTTGTGAATGTAGCCTGGCATCATCGCTGCTGAGCATGAAAAAATACCGTTGCAAGGACTGGGCCACAATTTCTCGTTTCGTACATACCCTTCAGTATTAGAGAAATAAATAAACCAGAATCGCGCTGCGAAGAATTGTCAATTTCTCACGTTTCCCCGCCACATTTCGTTATCGTATGCTTATCGCAATAATGTATTCTAATGTTCAATCACGGAACGCGAATCGCCATCGTCGGCGCTGGCATAGGTGGTTTAACTGCTGCCATTACTTTGCGCCGTCTTCCAAACGTCGATGTTGAGGTATTTGAGCAGGCGCAAACTCTGCGAGAGGTCAAGGATATTCAGTAAATCAATAGGCCCTGCGTACTTAGGACTTGAATAGGTTGGGGCGTCCATCGCTCTTAGACCCAATGGGCTTCGTGGCCTGGAAGAAATGGGTGCACAGAATGCTACTGTGGATGAAATAGCATTTCGCAGCAATCATGGCTATCCAATGGTTTACAGGTGATTCAATGCAACATACTTTCAACTGCTCATTATAAGTAACGATCCATACCGCTTCTAGGCATTGGAAAACTGCTGAAGAACTCGTGAAAGATAAACATTCTGTCTCTGTAAATGAGTGGAATCATCACACTGCGCGGTATTTCCGTCCTCATCTTCAGCAAGCACTTGCAGAAAACATACCTCAGAATACAATACATCTAAGCAAACGCCTTGTTTCTATCGTGTTACGCTCTGACGGGGACGTTCTTTTGACCTTTGAGGATGGTTCTCAACATCTTGCTGATCTAGTCGTTGGGGCGGATGGAATAAATTCGGTGCATTTGCTCTCCGTTTCCCCAATCACATAACCCTCAAGAGCTGCATATTGCAATCACAGACTGTTCGCTCGCTTTTTCTACCCAAGTACAAGCTAGAGCCTACTGGGCAGATAGCGTTACGCGCTGTCTTCGATGAGGTTCACATCCAAGACCTCATCACCGATAATCCAGAATTGCGGAACTCGGTGCATTTCGTTGGACCAGATAAGAATTTTTTTTCGTCAATGCTAGGTGTGTGCATCTACTATCTAACAGGCTTTTGTCACAAATTTACCTTCTCACTTTCGTATTCAACCCGAATAGGTAAAGGTAAATTCACCGTCGTTGGACTAGGTTATGATTCTGGAGAACAAGAAAAATCAACCTGGCGAGCAAAGAAATGGGACGACGAAGCTGACGTGGAACGACTTAGAGATGATTACAAGGTAAGCGGCGTTTGGTAGCGTATGAGCTTTCCTTCATTGAGACCAATTTTATAACAGGATTGGTGTCCTTGGATAACAACACTACTTGATCGTGTCCCCCCAGACTCAGTTCGCGTGCATCCGGGATGGGCATCAGATCAAGTCCCCCCGCCAATTTATGCAGGTCGTATTGCTCTACTAGGTGACGCCTTTCACCCACATGGTGGTGCTTTCGCTGCGGGAGGGTCTCTCGCCATCGATGACTCCATCGCTTTATTTCTTTCTCTTCAACACGTTCAACAACTATCATCTACCACGTCTTCTGCTTCCTCAAGCTTGGAGTCTCAGGTTCGACTTAGTGGATTGTCGAGTTCAGAATTGTGTCATGCGTTGAATATTTACGCATCGACTCGCCTACCGCATGTCAGGGAAGTTTTTGGTGCAGTAGAACAGATGCGAAGAAATGCAGCAAAGCCAGGTAGGTTATGGGATGAAGCAAAAATACAAGAATGGGCGAAAAATAAGAAAGAGGTCACCTGGCTCCATGAACATGATGTTCATAGAGCTTTTGCGAATGCTCTCAATTCGGAGCATGTATCATAAACCACTTTCTGGTATATGACGGGATCCCACTAGCAATTGTTCGGAAATATTTCGAGTCTACAAGAAAGCATTCTTTTTTTTTTTGATGCCACGAATTCGCGAGTTATATACATATCAACCTAATAAATCAGCATGCCCCGAGGCGGATAAAGCCAGCTGAAAAACACAGTTGAAAAGATTCAGAGAGATATAATAGACCTCTCACTCACCACAAATTCATCGTCCAGATATTTTGACACCGCTATCTGATCACCTAGTCCCTTTCGCCGACGTGTTTTGAGAACCAGGTCTCGAGCCAAGGCTTGTCCAGAGGCAGGCTCTAGTGGTCGAAGTTTGATACTTGTGTCGGTAGGGTCACCTTGAATAGATCAGGTATATAGTAAGGTTGGGATTGGTTAATGATAAGAGGATACACTTACCAGGGACAATGGACCAATGATCGAACACTTGTAAACAGAACGCCTGGCCTTGCGTAGTTGTTCGGAGATCTGTCTCAAAGCCGTTGGCATCAATAACTGGGATGAGGGCTTTGACTGTATACAATGGCGATCCGGCCTTCGCAATGTCCTGGGTGACGTGTCCACGACGACGGGCGAGCACCGTATATACTGCTGAAACACAATCTGCGGGTGTTTGCACTTCGACATAGTAGACTGGTTCCATTAACCGAGGTGTAGCCTGATACCAGATTTTCAGCTAGAGTGATTGCAGGAAGAGAACACTTTTACCATCAGGAAAGAGGAATAGCAAACTCGTCGAGCCGTAGGAACTATTTGTCCACCACCACGGAAGATTGGCTCTTCTGCGAGGCTGGCGTCTAACAATCTGAATTTGACATTTCGCATGGCTGATAATGATGACTTCAGCTTGAGCAGAATTCAGGAACGATGTCGTTAGAGGAACGCACGTTCATCACATAAAGGTCCTTCTCTTGCTCCCCATTGGAATCCTTGCTTGACATGCTCCTTCACTGTCCCTAACAACTTTTTTTCGATCTGAGAAGGTAATGTATCGTCGAGTAGAACATTCGGACCATTGTCGTCAGGGCCAAACGCCCAAATTGATCGGGAGGCAAGCAAGTCCCACTGATACTTTTCCTGCAAAAATTTACCTCGGTCTTTAGCAGTCATACGCATGTTGACCCGACCTCGCTCGATGTCTTCTGCTAAACCCTTCTCCATAGGCTCCGCGATCATGGTGATTTTGTTCCTATTCCAAAAGAGTGACATTAGCAAGCAGTAAGAGATAGAAAAAACCACGAGCCGTACTTTTTGTTGGGTGTGTCCGCATAACACTTCAACGCACTAGTCTCCAACACCGTCTCACAGAATTTCGTGACCGGGTCCGAGACTTTGATCTCGATTTCAGAGAATAGTTTTCTCAAATCGTGCATCACACAATCCAAGTAAAGCTCTCCAGTTCCAATCACAACATGCTCACCACTTTCCTCTACCTTTGTTGAGACAAGCGGATACGATTTGTTGATTGACCGGAGACCAGAAAGCATTTTTGGTAATTCTGAAGGAGCGATAGGTTCGATGGCAATTTTGAGTACCGATTCTGTCATGTGTTTGATTGGGCGGAACGTGTACAAATCATCAGCGTAGTCGGCAGCAGCGAGGGTAGCGGTCTTGGATATTGAAGCATCAACACCTCCTATAAGGACAAGATTTCCAGCCGAAATCTCGTCTATAGGAATGAAGTATCTGCGCAGGTTCGTCGTCAGATACCCGATGAACACGAGAAGAGTCATCAAAGCGCTCACCGCGCTTCACTTATCCAAAGGTCTTCCACTGTAGTCTTCATCATATCCTCTTCATCTTCCGGGGAAAATCCTTCGCCTAGCACTTTTATCTCCATTCCCTTCTTCAAAGTTCCACTGAGTACCCTTCCGAAGGCACGGAAGGATTGCGCATCTGTAGTGTGGTAGAGCTTGGATACCTGCACCATCACAGGTCCTGAGGGATCGCACATTTGCATGGACGCAGCCAAATCTGACGTTTGTGGGCCATTATATGTGCCCTGGACCTACAGAACGGATTAACGATATTCAGGCGTGCGGGAACAAATTCAACCTTATTAACAGCTCCATCAATGGGGTTAGGAATATGGCCTACTATCACATCCACCAAGCCCGTCGCAGGACCAAAAAATTGATCCAAGACCGCCTTCAATAATGGTCTCACATCCATCTTGAACATTATTGGCTTTAGCTTTATGCCTAGGCCTTCTAAAGTCTCCCGTAGGGGTTCAGTCTCTTCACTGAGTACTTGCGAGTAGAGTTTGTAGAGAGGCTCGAGGATGAAGTGTATAAACGAACGCCCTTGTTCAGGATCGACAGCCTTACGGGTGAATTTTCGAGTATCATTGTTGAAATAAATATCTCCCCAAAGTCGATCTGCGAATGCAGGGACATTCACTTTTCCTGGGCGAGCAATAAATTTCAGTTATCTTGATATGTATAAATAAAATGAATAGTTACCATAGGTGTTGGCATACATCTGAGCAAACGAATGCAGAGTAAAGCACCATCCCATGTCTGTGCTCGCAAAAGCCACATTACCGAGCTCAGGGCTCAGTCTCAGCTCTGGATCAGGATCTATTCCGCTATTGGGCATGCAGTATCAGTTCTACCGTAACTACTTGATGACAGGACAACAGACCTGATGAAGGTATTAATTTCCTCGATTGTGTGTTTAATTTTGTAGTACGCGTCAGCGGGTTTTATTCTGAGTTCAAGAATGAGGCGGTCGAGCTTGTTCACAACAAGTGTGATTTTAATGTTTTCTTGAATGGCATGACGAATTATAGCTTCTGTACCAACCATAAGCTACATTGAGATGGTCAGTGATATTAGACACAAAAAATCCTTGACCTCACCCCTTCAACGACGTCTACAACTAAAAGAATACCATCCACCAACCGGATGGCCGAAGCTACTTCGTCCACGAAGTTAACATGGCCAGGGGTATCGATAAGATGAACCAGGTGTGATTTGCCTGCTGTCGTGGAAAGAATAAGGGACATTGGGGATGATTTGATGGATATTTCACGCTCTCGAGACAGTACATGAACGTCTGTATATCTGGTCTGCAATGCTGATTAACCAACCGCATTGGGAATAATCCAGAAGTGCATGCGTACGGGTTTATCCGCGTCCCAGACCAATTTATGCGTTTCAAACACCAGCATATCGAGCAAAGCAGTCTTTCCGTGATGCAAGTGTCCAACGACTGCGACGTTCCGTATCATCTCCGGAAACGAAGTCATATTCAACAAGAACCTGTAAAATCCTCGATTAACCCGCGAAGCCTGTGACTATAATAATGCCTACCCTTTATCGAATCGAGTTTCCGGCATGCCTTTTTCCTCCACAGTCCATTTTCGTACTTTCATCGGAGCGATGATAGGTTCTGAAAGTGGTTGCGCATCTTCTTCTTGCACTAAAGTCTCTACGTCGGCTCCATACACATCCGACGCGGAGGGGTAATACTGTTTATCTTCGTGAAGGACAACAGCGTTGTGTACCGGTTCTATATAAATTGGCCCACATGGAACAGAATTAAAAGGAAGCCTTGAGATTAAAAGGGTGTAAGAATCACGAAAATAATGTCAACTGCATACCACTGTCGATTTCCATGAGTGCTCCCTCTCCGAAACCTTCCTCTTGACCTCTCATGGGCACATCCTCGTCGTCAAACCCTGCCAAAGGCGCAGGAGCATTCGAGGTCTGAGGCACAAATGTTTGTTGCTCGTTGTCGGAGTCGTCGGAGTCGAGATCTGCGCCAATGTAGTTGCCGAATTCATCGTAGTCATCGAGAGATGCCATTCTCAACTAAACGACTGAAATATGTCCTGTGAGTTGAACAACTTGAAGTCTGACAACGGGATGTATTGGATTTGACGCCACACAATCCCAAGAGCAGTCCAAAAGATTGAGATATAAAGAAAGTGACTGAAGATGGTAAGGTGTTCGGGATGTCGAGAATTTTCAATTACATAATGATAAACTGGTAACTTTTCAACTCTTACTCAAAATATACTAACCCTTGACTCTTTACCTCTTCAAATTGCAGGCGATGTACTTGAGAGTGTATATAATGATTTTAAGAGACCATATACTTATAAGCAGTGGTTGCGATAAGAATTGGTCAAAGTAAGGTATCCCAAATGGCCATACTAGCTGACTGTAGATAAGGCCAGTGTGTAAAGTATTGCCTCAGAGAGATGATCACAAGCTCAACAGCAGCTGGAGGAGGAGCGATTTTGTCCGTTTCGCCCAATGGTACTAAACGCTCGAGAAAAATGCACTGGTGATAAGAATGTCGAATGGATATGTAGCATTAGACGAATGGCATGATATGCTTTTATTGTTTCGGTGCATGATGAAACTACAATCGTGAATGAGCATCAATGAACTGTACAGTGAAGACGACATACGATATCCCGTAGTTGCGCTTGTGCTTCATTGAACTGCTTCTCCAGATATTTCGACTGGGTAACAATTCATCGTCAGTAACGAACACTTCTCGAGGGTCAGGGCATACCTTTTTATTTAATCCTGCGATATCATCTGAAAGCTCCTTCTCTTGCGACTTCAATTCTTTCTCCATCTCTTTCCTGGGTACCATCATGAACCTATGGAATTGTGTTTGGATAGTATCGATGGCATGCAATAACACGAACGTACATTTTCCCAACGCCTTTATAAAGATTCACATCCTCCTTGATCAAACCAATCTCTTCTATCGTGAGCTGTAATATTCTTCGCTCGCGCTCTTTCACAGAAGTTTGCTGAGTGGTGAGAGTATGAGCGCGCTGCGACTGGATAGCTGTTTGTTGAATTTGAACAAGGATCTGGACAGAGATAAGTGCGTTCTATCGCAGACGATGCTATTTTTACAGACTTTACGAAGAGTTTCGTCGGAGAGCGACATGGTAGTAATACAATGGGAGGAAAGCGTTCACGTGCGGATAATTTGTTAGAGCGATGCTCTTCTCCTCTCTCCCAGCAGAGATTTATGCAGCTTTCATAGGACAGCTTGATGAACCTGAAATTCGACCAACTCTTCTTTCACTAACTCGGGCTATTCCTCGCTCTCCTGTTCCGCGATATCAGCTGTTCCGACGCATTCACATTACCAGAGCGGACCAACTTGTCCCTTTGTACCAGCGAATTCGACCTGGTAAACAGGACATTGGACAGCAGGGAGACGAACCTTGCAAATGGGTGCAGGAACTTCTTATAGAAACTTGGACCGCTGACGCAGAGATTGTTCTCAACCTATTGTCATTACTACCGAATCTGATTGCACTGTCGATATGGATTGGCCCGAAGAATTTCACCCCAGAACATCTCGAAGAACTTTTCTCTGCCGATAGGGGAGGGAGATGCTTGAAATGTGTAAGGAGTTTACGCGATCTTTCGCTGAGATTCAGACCCTAGTAAGTATCTAGTGATCCGTTCCACTCCAGTTCCCAAAGCTGATACCCAAGTTCAGCGTTCAGAAAGCCAATTATTACCAATTTCTAAGCGTAAGAAGACCTTATAACAGCGTACGATATACTCATTGGCCTGTAGGGCTCCTACTTTGATTCGATTCTAGAAGCATTGACGTGCTGGCCACCAGGCCGTGTCTCTACGCTGTCCATTGTACAGGACCCTCTAACTATTGAATCGGGTACAAGCGAAGGATCCGAAGTCAGTCCACCTCCAATCTTCTCTCTTGGGCTTCCTCAGCGCACACTAGCGGCAGGATTTGCCCAACCCATTGTCTTCTTTCAACTTGAATCAACGTTTCCTGGCCTTCTTCGTGCACCGTGTCTCCGTATTCCTCTCCAATCCCTTCGGTTGCGTTTTCCCTCGCGAAATATTACTCGATCTCTGACTCAAGCTCCCATCCCTCACCCGCCATCGTACGGAGCATCTATCCCGGCAGGCTCTAAACCAGCCAAGAAATACTTTCGCCGCCCTGAGAATGCCCACTTACCCCCAACCCCATATCTGAAATTCCTAGACCTTTCAACCTGCCTCATTACAGAAAGCTCCCTCCCTCAAATTCTTATGCATTTTCCCTCCCTCACACACATTATTGCAGACGAGTGCAATATCTTGCGCAATGGAGACATCGCTGTCAGAGATGACTCGCGTGAATGGGGTAGTATTGCAATGAGTTGCGTTGTTACTGGAATAGGCAAAGCTAAGCAGAAGGAAAAGATAATAAATGCATGGCTGGATATCAATCGAGGAAACGAATTGGATGTCACAAGTTCAAAGAAAAATGCACGTTCGCGGGGCAGGAAGGGGCTAGCTACTGCTACGCTCTGCCTCCACAAAGACGATCCTCTCTCCGGGTCCGCTCCCGCCAGGCCGTCTATCCCGACACCTACAATATCTAGTAGTCATGACGTGCCTCAACGTGTCCGTGTCCTACCTCCTTTGCCAACGTTACGCCATCTCACTACCAATCTCTACGTTCCTCCGTCCATGATATCCTCCGAAACAGGAACTCTTCCTTCAGATGTCCTCAATCCGCTTCTTGTAAACATCCACAGAGAATGGCAACGTGGATGGGCAGAGGGCTTAACGCAACTCGTCAAAGTTCGTGAACGCTTACATGCTAGTTGGCGGAATAAAGTCGTACGCGTTATGAGATTCGCTACACCTGAAGAACTTGCTGTAGCATATTCGAGCAACCGTGTCAAGAATCCTGCACAGTTGTCGGGTACTGGGGAAAGCTCTGACCCGCATTTGCATTCACCAGAAAACGATTCAAGCTTTCTGGAGGGCGGTAACGATGGTCAATATGGGAAAGTTTTAGAAGATCCTCTTACTGGTTTAATTGAAGTTGTAGACAAGCTAGAATTCGAAGTGGACATGAGCGAATCTTCGTTACACTCTACTCCTGGCAGCGTAGGAAAGGCCCCTGTACTATGCTTAGCCGGTGGCTCATCTTCTAGGAGTCTCGAACAAGGACCTGGCAACATGGGTACCATGACTGTCGAAGGTCTCCTTCACACCGTGGGTTGTTCCCATGAAGAAGCGAAAAAACTGTGGCTAGATGGGATACTGTGAATGTATTGTTAGAGGGAGGGGCCATAGCGATTCATATGTACGCGATAACACCAAATGAAACGGAATGTACAACCAAAACAAATACTATAACCGACGACGGGGATCGAACCCGCAACTTCAGCCTTAACCGTCAGAATAGGAAAGCTACGCGCTACCATTGCGCCACGCCGGCTTAACAATAACTAATAATCATCTCCTCCGCTTCATCGGAAAATAAATATGTTTGTGAACATGCATCAGCGATATCAATGACTTTTCTGTTCTTTTGCGATGAGCAATGACTCAAATGTTCAAAGGTCACGAAAAGTACAATTCTGGAAACAATGGAACTTTGCAGAATTACTTGCGCTACTCTCACGCTTTTTTAGTCTTATCCCATCTCATCTCATCACTGAGCTTACACGTTGTCCTGCGATTCAGTCTCAAGCCCAGCGCTGCATTTGATACGTCGGTAAGCTCCATCGTATCAAAAAATTCGCATGCAAATACAATTTTATAGGGACATGTCCAGTGTTTGAAAGCAAAGTAGGGTACAAAAAATTGTAGGTCGACTAAGCAGGTTTATCTCCATCATACCAGTCGCTCTGCGATCTTTTCCAACTCCCTGACCTCTCTCAGTTTTACCTTGAAAGAACATTCTGGTGTCGGGGCTAAGATCTTGACTGTTTCGTTGTCGATAAGCCACTCAGCGTGACGCTGAGGAGCACGCGCAGCAACTATTGGATCGTGTTCGCGATCAGGAATTCGGGATGAACCCCCCTCGCAATGGGTGGGTTGGACCGCTCGAAGGTCACAACCATCGAAGGAAAACTTGGGTCCTGTTTTCCAGCAGGATAGGATGTCATCTGAGGTCCCAGGTGAAAGGGACTGTTGAGTAGGATGATCTTCCTGACCCTGTGTGTAATACTCGTTGTTTTTGTTTTTGTCCTCAAAACAAAATTCTTGAGTATTAGGCATAGTGGTCCGGGAATAATACTCACCATTGTCTCACGATGGACAAAAAGTTCGTCGGACGGCTCGTTGCTATCGCACAAGACAAATCTCGCTGTTCCACATGCGACTGCTTTTAATTCCAATGCTACGTTTGAGGGACTGCAGTATACACCTTTCCCAGTGTTGTCGGGAGCCTTACGTTCGAATTGTGTCGCAAACGGTGGGGCGACAGACGGGGGAGGTGTAGGTGGTATATCGAAGGTGCTCAAGTTCGGAAAATCGGAAAGAGGTGAGAGTAAGTGCGACGACGGAGTTGTGGGTGGCTCATCAAAGCTTGTCAACCCCAAACACTCAGTGAGTGGTGAAAGCAAGACCGGCGATGGATTGACAGGCAACACGGATAGTAGTAGCGGTGGCAATGGCTCTTCAGCTGGAGCACTTCGCCAACGTTTCATTCTAGACTCTGTGGCCTATATAGGATGATCGGTCAGCACCCGTCATTATTGAGCAGTGAGTTGTTGTACTTACTTCGAAAAGCTGGCCAATACTTAGTGTGGATTGGTTACGAAAAAGGTTAACCTGGGTTGTAAACATTGTGAAAACTGTGTAACTTGGCAAGGTATAGCAGTGAAGGAAAGCTAGTTTTAAGAAGGCTTGCCAAAACTACCCCACAGATGTCGGTCTTTTATACCATCGAACGGTGTAACATCACTTGATAATGTGACCTAAGATCCTTGGTCTCCATTCCAGACTAGTTGCCAGTGGTTTGATAGCTTTACAGTTAAACAACACTCCCTACCTTCTCTATGACTCGACGAAATACAACACCTTTTGTCTAGATATCATTTGTCAAGAATATACTTGCAATGCGGATCCATCGTGCTAGATTGAATTGCTTTCTTCCAGAAATGGTCCTTACCACACTGTATCCTAACATGTAACAGGATGGACATCATACAAGGTATCTCTCGTCCAGTAAGTTGGTATCGAAACTATGATTTTTCGCACCAACTCGCTGAATTCATCTTTTGACCGGCATTTTCAACGCCCTGAAATTTTGACCTGGCTAGATTTAGCTACTTTAGCTTCGTTCACTGACCTAATTCCCGGCTTGCGCTGTACATGCTACAAGTTATAGACGATAACTTATCCCTCTCATGCGCATCTGGGATTGTCTTGCCCTCTCTTGGAAATTAGATTATTTGAATGCCGCTTGCCGCTGTGCAACAGCAAGCGCCACATTTTTCATAAGAAAATGCCTGTAAGGAGGTTTGGGAAGGCTTGGGACAGTGAGTCATTTCATTTCTGTAGAATGACTATCAACAGCTATCAACTTCGGCATTCCTCTAACACGAACCATCCACGACCTTAGAATTCTTAAATATTGTGCAAACCACAGTTCATGAACCACTCCCTCTCCATTGTTCATGCTCATGGCTCGTTATACACGTCTTGTCCTGGAATGGGTCTTTCTGTATCCCATACTACTTACCGTACCAACTGCGTTGTGTATCATCGATTACCCTCGTTATGTAACGTTTTTTTCTATCTATCCCAATTCATCTGTTGCATTCGTTTTGACCGCGAAGAGGATCAGGATACATGAGAGAAATTCACAACAGCAATGAAAGAAGTAAAGTGGAACACCTAAAAGGTTGAGGAGTACCAACACAACGAAGCCGCATACTAGTGATCAAGCAAAGACAATCTGGACAGTGGTTGTAGTGGTACCCTTTCAAATAGTATTTCTGAACCTGAGCATACACTCCTGAGTTCGCGGGCATAACATGTCTGCATATTTCAATTCTAACTCTTGATTGTCGGTGTGGAGAGTTCTACGAGTAATATTTGCTCGAGGCAAGACCGCCCAACGCGTTATCAAATTCTAAAGAACAGAATGATCATGGGTCAAAATTTCCCATAGAAATCTTTGACTGGGGTGTTCTCCTCTCATATAATGATGAGCAATGAACCGAATGTTCTATGGTCACGAAAGTAACCATTTTGGAAACAATGGAATTTTGCAGAATTACTTGCGCTACTCGCACGCTTTTTTAATCTCATCTCATCTCCTCACTGAGCTTACATGTTTTTCTTCGATTCAGTCTCAAGTCCAGCGCTGCAATTCGATACGTCGTTCTCAAAAAATAATTCAATACATATGCGAATACAATTCTATAGGGAAATATCCAGTGTTTGAAAGCAAAGTAGGGTACAAAATTTTTTTTGATCAACTAATCAGGTCTATCTTCATCATACCAGCCGCTCTGCAATCTTTTCCAGCTCCCTGACCTCTTTCAGTTTTGCCTTGGAAGAACATTCTGGTGTCGGGGCTAAGATCTTGACTGTTTCGTTGTCGATAAGCCACTCAGCGTGACGCTGAGGAGCACGCGCAGCAACTATTGGATCGTGTTCGCGATCAGGAATTCGGGATGAACCCCCCTCGCAGTGGCTGGTTTGGACCGCTCGAAGGTCGTAACCATTGAAGGAAAACTTGGGTCCTGTCTTCCCGCAGGATAGGATGTCATCTGAGGTCCCAGGTGAAAGGGAGTGTTGAGTAGGATAATCTTCCTGACCCTGTGTGTAATACTCGTTGATGTTGTTTTTGTCCTGAAAACAAAATTCTTGAGTATTAGGCACAGTGGTCCGGGAATAATACTCACCATTGTCTCACAATGGACAAGAATGTTTTTGTTGTCATCATCCTTCAAGACAGATCTTGCCGTTTCGCAGGCAACTCTTTGTAGGTCCGATGCTGCGTTCGAGGGACCGTATCTACCTTCCCCATTATTGTCGAGAGCCGTCTGTTGAGCTAACATTTGAAAGCTCGGGATGGCAGACGGGAGGGGTAGGTGGTACACCGAAGACCTTCAAGTCAAAGTTGAAGAGCAGTGAAAGTGGCAGGGTGTCCAGTTCATCAAATCTTGTCAAGCTCAACCCCTCGATGAGCGGCGAAAGCAAACCTGAAGGGATAGAGGAATCAGGCAAGACAGACAATAGTAGCGGCAGCAATGGCTCTTCAGCTGGAGATCCCCAACACTTCAATCTAGATTCTGTGGCCTATATAGGATGATCGATCAGCATTTGTCAATGTCAAGCAGTGAGTTGTTGTACTTCGAAAGACTTGCCACAGATACTGAGTGTGGATTGACAACGATAAAGGTTGATTTGGGGTGCAAACATTGTGAAAATTGTGTAACTTGGCAAGGTATAGCAGTGAAGCAAAGCTTTAAGAAGGCTTGCCAAAACTAGCCCACAAAGGTTGGTCTTTTATACCATTGAATGGTGTAACATCACTTGATAATGTGACCTGAGATCCTTGGTCTCCATTCCAGACTAATTGCCAGTAGTTTGATAGCTTTACAATTAGACAACACTGCCTACCCTTCTCATTGACACAATGAATTACAATACCTCAAATCTTGGTATCATTTGTCAAGAATATACTTGCAATGCGGATCCATTGTGCTAGATTGAATTGCTTTCTTCCAGAAATGGACCTTACTGCACTGTTCTTAACATGTAACAGGATGGACATCGCACTGGGTATCTCTCGTCCAGTAAGTTGGTAACAAAACTATGACCTTTCACACCAACTCGCTTAATTCATCTTTTGACCAGCATTTCCAACACCCTGAAAATTTGACCTGGCTAGCATCATTATGGTGAGGCACAGTCAAGTTTATCACTCCATGGTGTGCACGTTCAAGCAATTAATCATTGACCAGTAGATATAAGAATGTATCATAACATCACTCCAGACAGGTACATTTACCAAAGTGGTGAATTGTGGCATCAATGAATACCTTCGTCCACAATTGCTCACTGCATTATAGACAAGGAACTTTATGTCTCAAGGCCTCAGTAATTGTGTCATGAGTGAATTCGACAGGGATGTAGGCCACTGGCATTGTTGAGAACAGATCCTCTTTGCTGGGAAATCAAATGAATCCGCTAACCTTAGTCCCAATTCAACTGCTACTGCTTCTGCCCACCCGATGTCAAACCTTTGCTTTGGTCCTACTGAGAAACCTAGTGCCCACTTCCATACGGCATAGCATAGGCTTATCACTACTCCTATTCCGAACAATGTGCTAGCATCTCCCCACTACTGAAAGTCTACAATTTTGGTGGGTTTTATTTAGATGGAATTGGGCAATGATGTGATTATGTATTTGATCCACTTGATGTTTTTGGTTACTGAGCTTGGTGGGATTCTTGCTATATGGGATGTGTAAAATGATTGTGCGAATGCTGAAAGTGACTGTAAGAAAGGTCGAATGAGTCTGAAAATGCAGGATATGTGTACTAGCTTTCCATGTATGCTAGCAGCCTCTGCTGCTCAGAACGTTGCACTGTCCTTTAACCATTTGTCCAGTAAAGCATGGATCTTGTCCAGCTTTCCCATAGATAATGATACCTGTTTCTTCTCCAGGTTCCAATCGAATCCAATGTACCGTTGGATGCTTGCCAGTCTTCGTAGCTTCTCCATGCTCCATGGAACACCCAATGACCCAGTTAGATTGATGAACTCCTCTTCCGGCCAAGTATGGTTTGGTAGTCATATTACAACAAAATTGTCCACCCATTTTAGTAGTGGTCCCATTTCAGCCGCCAAATAAATTGCTACAATCATGTCTGCAATTGAGCCGAAAGCTCCTGCACTGGATGATAAGCCAAACACAAGAGCTTAGTCCATGTACACTAGCCTGTCCCAGTAATCATGTAGTGCTAATTGTTGATTTGGTTTTATTGGTGTTATCCTGTATGCTGCCAATATGTCAAATGTGGCTGCCATACCACCCGGCAGTAATGCTAGTAAAAAGATGCAGGTTTGTTCAAATGTACCCCATGTCATTGAGAAATTGTCGGAATTTATGCCTGCATTTATTGATTGTTCTTCACTGTTTTGCCATGGAAAGGACATATCTTGCACCATCCTCAGGTTTTCTGAATTTGGTTTGGGCACTAGACCTATTGGCAATGTTCTAAAAGGTCCAATTAGCTCTTCGAGTGCTGTTGGTTTGTACCCTGGTGAATAGTGTCCTGCTGTTTGTTCTTTTCTGATATACAATGTGATAAATTCTGAGTCGAGTTTTGCTGAGATATGATTTTCGAAATAAATACATCTGAGAAGGTGATTCAATTATTCCTACATTGAAACCTTCCTGGATGCCTGCTAGTACTTCTGCCCAGTCATTGAGCAGTTATCACTACATATTTCCTTCACAAAGTATCCCTTTGTTATCTCTTCTCATCCTTATTGGATTTGTACTATCCCTTTTATATCCTTCCCTTTGTTCTTTACTTACGAGTTGATCCATTCAGGCCTAGTATCACTTCGCAATCCTGAGTTACCTATAGTATAAAGCTACAGTATTGAATAGGTATTTCCTTAGTTTGAATATCAACTTTGATAGCACTTCAATAGTGATACCAAATTAATCCACTATCTGTATCATTGTTTTTAACATCCCTCTTGTTATGGGTATGCTTCCGCTACCTCATACAGAACATATGGAACCAACATTTATAATTCATTCCTTTCCTTTCCGTATCAGTTTGGGACTGGACCATACAAAGCATCCGATGTTAACAGATACGATTACTTTTAATTCTCACACTATTATCTTTTATTTATATTATCAGAAACTTTTTACAATACTTATTGTTTTATCCCAGATACTCATTGTTCTTCTTTTTAACAATTAGGATTACTGGTATATAAGCATTAGTGTCCAGTAGATAGTTCTCCAGTTTAAATATCGACTTAGATCATCACTACAACTCTGTCTGGACATTCCAGTCTTACCTCCTAGTTGTCTGAACTTATCCAGCTAACTTCCAGACATCTGAAATCTACGAACATAAATGGAACCACTACGATATAGCGGGGGCACTGTCACGAAACATTCTTTTTCATTATTCTTTTCTTTTCTTTTATTTACTTACCTAATTGCCAAAGCGCTTACACTAGCGCTTATTATATTTTCATTATCATTTAGGTTACACGCATCAACCTTATTGTTCTCGCATTGTCGTTTCACTTAGGCGCGACTCTCTCATGCCTGTCAGCTCATTGACAGGACGACGTCATTATCATTCTGCTTCCATGCTTCTTTTTATATTGCCTTATTGTTTACTCACCTAATACCTACAGCTTTACTTATGGATACGAGCAACTCTTATTGTAGATCCTCACGGTTACGGCGCGAGACATCTCTCACGGCTTCATATCCCATTAGTATATAAGACTTAGTATTTTGTAGTTATATTCCTTAGCTCTATTCTCGTCTATTCTCCTCGGTAGCTAGACTTGTAGTTGGGTTGTCTTATCCATCCTCTTTTTGCTTTTTCGCCCTCTTGCTCATCATCTATCATGTGACACCTGGTTGTCTCTTGTGAGAGCTAGCGAGTCGCTGACAGGCACTACCGAAAGTGGTGCTAAGGTTCTTGTTCAACTTCATTTTTATCCATTACTACTGATCAGTAATTAACCGTACAATACCATACATTATTGAATCCTTCTACACTATCCTATTCACCCTAGACCTTATGGAATCTCACCAGAACAGTCTTAACACCTCTTGTCAGTATGTTCCACAAAGGTCACTGCAAATGGAACAAATTTAACTTCTTTCTCTCTTAGACATGCAACATGTCAAGGACTCCATTAATAGTGGAGTTGGGGTCTGACTAACATCTTAGGATTGTTAACCCTTGCCAAGTATTCTCCTTCATTCTTCATTTCCTGTGATTAACCCCACAATTATATTTCAATGATCCCTCAGTGCACAATCATAACAGAGACACTTCCCATGACTTCATATCCCATACATATATAAGACATGATATTTTGTAATTATATTCCTTAGCTCTATTCTCATCTATACTCCTCAGTAGCTAGATTTGTATTGGGTTGTTATTTCATTCTCATTATCTTTTCACCCTCTTGCTCATTGTCTATCATGTGATATCTGGTTGTCTCTTGTGAGAGCTAGCAAGTCATTGACATTCTTCAGCTAGCAGATGCACTGTTTGCTCCTCTGCCATGGTTCCTTCTCTCTGTTCTCCCACTCTGTCCACTCCTTCATTATCATCACTACTCTCTTCTCTCCTGTTTGGCATCTCATCTCTTGTTACCCTGTGACCTCCTACTAGAGGGAGAGACTGTGCTGTGAATAGGTTCTCCCTGTGCATGTGGAATCTAGAGTCTGTTTCAAACCTCAGTCCAGTATGAACATGTATTCCGCTTCCTCCCATCTGGTTTTGTTCAAAACGTTGTCACTCCTGTTGGCTGCCTGGCGGAAAACCAAGACTCGAGAAGTTTGGTATTGTGTTTCCCATCATAATGAATGGTGGTTAACTTCTAGAATATAACAAAGATCAAATATGCTTTGTTTAGGCTATGGAATGATGGTTGTACTGTTGATGTTTGAGTCATTAACAGGAAGAAGCTTTGGCAATCAGTCCGCTAACTAATCCCCAATTGTTGAGCTTGTTTGCTGCTCAGCTGGACGTTGATGCTATTGCATAGCTTCTGGACTAATCAAAGAAAAGCCGCATGAAATACCCTATCGAGATTTCCTCCTCGGAAGAATAAGATACTGTCAAGAAACCATGCGGACTTTTTTTCGTCAAGCCTTTACATTTAATATTACATAATTTAGTCCTAGTTAACCTTAACTTAGGGTTGGAACAGCAATCCGAGCGAAAAAAAGAGCCCACCCAGCCAGAGTGGCCAATGTGGGACAGGAAAATATTGAGACGGTGCATAAGCCTGAGCCTATACAAGCCGCAAACACCCTTTGTATGGACAAGGTCGCCGTGCTATGAAGGATCTCCACGGCCCACAAACCCGGGTAGGTGAAGGGGCCTGTGCCATCAAGGTAAGTATGAGTTGTATTGATGTTCTCGAGCGGCTTTTATACTAAAAATATTGCGCACGGGCCAGCATTCATTTTCGCGATCACGTTTTTTTTGCAAGAGAATAGTTAAGCCTCCAGGACGTGAATGGGAAAGCAATAATATTCTATTTGATACAAATATTGTGAGATATTCAATATGTTGGGCAAATAGACAGGCAATCGTACTATACAGCTAGTATTACTGATAATGACAGTATATGTCCGAGGTGGTAAATATAATTATCTTGATATTTGAAAGTCGAGATGAACGAAAGTGGAGACCCGAATAGTGGTAAGAACATCCAGCTGCTCTATTCAGTGCACGCTCGCAGCGCGGTATGGCGTTCATCCATATCCATTGGTGCTGCCAATGTTTTGTGCGCGGGGAGACTATAGGGTGAACACGCCACACATAGGACTTCCGAAAAGCAGCATTCACCATTTGCCCTTAAGCATCTTGTTGTACCGCGGAAGACATGAAAAACGTGTGTAATCTAAAGAGGATGTTCAATGTTCAAAGGATTTTCAAGATTCTCCTGTAAAAAAAACTTTACCTATAGAATGTACACGATTGCAGGTGCACGACCCTGTCAGGAAAGCCGGTTGCTGAGGGCAGTGCATTATGTTCGAGTGCTGATAACCAATGTCGTTGAAAAAATGAAGTTGATTTTTGTCTAGAAAGAGAGCTGCAGCGATGGAGTGGATTGGTGCGTCTCCCCACCGCTGATATGATGATAGACCGAGGATCAGGGCCAGCAGGAAGTCACACTGAATGGACGTACCTCATAATAAAATCCACCTTTCGAATCCAGAAATTCGAAAAACTTTGTGTATGCTTCGCCTCGCCAAAAGTCCATATCAGCAATCTCGAAGTTGCTCCAGACTAAGATTGATGATGATGAGAGAGACGAGTAAGGAACAAGATGAACAGATTTACAATGACAGAGGTTGTAGGTCTCTCCACCATTGTCACTCAGAAATGCTAGCGCGTTATTTGGATGGATATATTCCGGATATTGTTCCATGAATTCTGTCAAGATTGAGATTGAGACGGAGTTATCCATGAGAGAGGTTTATTCAAGAACCTTTCACAGCTTGCCATAGTGTTGTCACAGTCTTCTCGAGCTCTTCCAGTGCGATGGTAAATCCTACTCTAGCGTGAGTAACTGTAAGAAACCCAGTCCAATGGATACCTTACCGTATGTTTTGTTGTTTTCCTTGAAAAAATCGAACGGATCATACCGCAATTGACAAAAATAATCGACGTCAGGCCTACGGCGAGTTTAATATGAAGGTGTTTCCTCGATGAGAGAATCATACATACTCGATGCGCCAGTAATATCGGTATGGTTTAAGGAGTGGATGATGAAAAAAGAACTGCAGCAGACATAAAATCAGTCATTGGAACCCTTGCAATTCTCATGAGTAAGTGTTACGGACCCCAGAATTGAATCTGCACATATTCCGGTATGATACACTGTCTAGAGCAGAAATGAATTGGACTGGGCTAAATCCCCGTACGATTTTGACCTACCAGCATAAAGAACACCCCATGCTTTCAAATTATTGCGTGCTTGCTCTGCTTTGGCTTCGTCAATCCAATCTGGCTGATACCAGTGCCGGGGAGGTATTACCCCAAATTGCACCGAGGCATTGGTCTTCAACTTCACGCTCCTAAGGTCAGCATTAGCAAAGTATAGTCAGGAGTACGTCAGGTAACACTTACTTTTTGAACTCATCTGTGAATTGTTCTTCATTTAAGAAGATCCAAGGGTACCCAAATCGTTGATTGAAACGCGTCTCAACGCTCTCCATACTTCTTAACACGCCTTGAAGGTCAGAATTGCGGGCAAGAAAGACGAGCGTTGCGTTAGCTTTGCCTTCGAATTGAGGCTCGGGCGAAATATCTGATGCGACCGTGTCTAAAGTATCGTTCCCGACGATAACAGAAGCAACAGCGTCGCTTCCGGGGCCATTAGATGTCACATTGGATGTGGATGAATACAAATGATACGCAGCGAGCGCGCGCAAGTCTTCTCGCAGGATGGTAAATGACAAGTAGAACAAAACGTTCTTGATATTTGCATATTAGTTGAGGAAAGGAGAAAATTTAGAGACTCACAAAGCAGAAAAGGAAGACTACAATCCGTACTCTGGAGGCAGTAGCAAAAGCACTAGCAATGGCCATGATGGTAGAAGGAAGAGAGAGATAAAAATAGAGGAAAGCCCCCTTCAATGCAAAGGCGAGTCAATCAGATGGAATCAATCTTTCGAACCGAGTCCCAAAGCGCAGCTTTTGCGCAGTCCATTAATTTCGTTATTAGGCTCTTTTCTGTCAATCCCAACGGGGAACTGTGTAACTGGCTATGCAGCTTCAAATCCAGACTCATAGAGACTGAGAGATGTTGGCGGTACCGACGGGAATACGTCTGTACAAAGCATCGTATGTCGCAAGGCCTTTCCGCTTTAAGTTTGTGGACACCGACGGTTCCCGATACTTATCATCTCATTGATATACCATCTACTGCCTTATTCTTACTGGGCTTTACGGAAGTATACGTAGTTCGGTTAATAGTCTGTAGTCTTTCTTTGAGTCAATCCTAGAGCTTCTATCTTCTCTGAGGGGAGCTCTATTATTCCCGACGTCGTATCTATTTAGCCCTCAGTGTATTTACCGTACGACGTTAGGTATTTAGCCAATATAGAGCTTCTTTTATCTTTGAGTGTACTTAACGTACGACGTTGATTCATAACAAGAGATCGCGAAGTTGTTGTCGACAAAGTCTGTCGCGTTTAAATTATCTTATCTGATTATAATCATGATCTGCCTTTCACAAAACCACCATGTCCTTCTCTGAACCAGACACAGCACCTGACAAGCCAAACGATAATGCCGAGCAGTCTAACTCATCTCCCGACCTTTCTCCCAAATCCAACTTAACATTGCCTAAAGCCAAACTCTCTGCTTTTGCTCGTTTTAAAACGTTGACTTCCAGTGGATTTAAATCCACACCAGAGTCGCCGTTTCCTCCAACTGCTTGGGAACTATCTGGATCACCACGAAGTGGTTCAGGTGCTTCTGATTGGGATCAGAAGGCCGACCAATACAAGGTCGGATTAGAAAAGTGGAGAGAGGAAGTAAAAGTACTTACGTACGGAGAGGCAGCTAAGAAGAAGAAAGACAATGAGGATCCAGCACTGACTCCACAAGAAGCTGTTACAGAAACTGATGAAAACGGAGGTCAAGATATGCAGGATGCTCCAGATACTCGCAATCTTGCGATGAAGATCAAAGCTTTAATCGACGAAAAATTCACTTTTGCTGGAGGAAAGAGAAGCCAGAGTGCTCCTTCTACTCCTGGCCCAGCTAATCCCTCTACAACTCCTGCTGAATCTCGCAGCATGAATCCTTCTGTTCCACCCACTCCGCCTGCTGCAGAAACACCGAGCGCGACATCCGGATCGATGTTCGGTGGTCTCGACGCGACGCTCGCCAGATTACTTTCATCAGAGTCCATTATGAACGGCGAAGTCGGGAGAGGGCTCGAGAAAGGACGCGAAAGCGTATGGGCCATGCTGGACAAGCTGGGAGCAATGGCTGGCGCCACGGATCCTGTTGTCAACAAACCATCCGACAAGGGTAAAGGCAGGGCAACAGATCAGGTTCAACCCAGTGGTCCTTCCATAATCCAAGGAGAAGAAGAGGAAGGTATCATGATGTGTACTCCTCTGCAGCCTACAAAAGATCTGGAGCCAGAAATCGCCGAATCAGAGCTCGAATACGTTGACGATGATCAGATGCTAGCGGGAGATGGACAA
Organism: Lentinula aciculospora; assembly: GCA_028011355.1. NCBI lineage: Eukaryota > Fungi > Basidiomycota > Agaricomycetes > Agaricales > Omphalotaceae > Lentinula > Lentinula aciculospora. Next base: position 1,620,623 of record JAOTPV010000003.1, read on the forward strand.
CAGACACCAAAACCAGCTACAGATTACAACGCACCGGCGGCTGCACTCCAAACTGACCCGAACCCTGGCTCAAAACCGAAAACAAAACGAACATTTTATCCTTCCTCCACCAAGCTTTCTCTCCAAGTCACCTGGTGGGGCTATCGGCTCTTCCTTCCACCTCCCATTATCGCCCAACTATCTTCTGCCCACATCGCTGCGGCCAAACGTGGAGCGATGATCACAGCAGCGCTCAAGTGGCTCATTGACCAATTGCCCTTGATGGTGATTCCCCCGCAGATGCGCGCGAGTGTGTTGATGCTTAAACGGGTGTCACCATATTTAGGGTATGTCGGGGCATTTGTTGCCTGGTCTTGGGGCCGCGTACAAGCCAAAGACCAAGGACAAGGCGTAGTCCTGACCGCTACGTGGTTGTTACCAATAGCAATTCTACCTGCTGCTTGGGATTTTGAGATCCACGGTCGCCCGAGGGACCATGAAGTTACACACGCTACGGAACAGACGAGGGCCGTTGGTGCGGCTTCGTTTAGCGATCAACCTTCAGGTTCTGAAGCTTCTAATTCTTCTTCTACACAAGTAGATCAGACATCGGACGGCTCCGGAGTAAAGCCAGTAACTCCTTCCGCTGATAAACCAAGCTTCTTGTCTTCTGCTACCCGCCGTTGGAACAGTTTGAGAAAGGTTCCTACCAAGGAGAAGACTGGGTAAAATCATTGCCATATACACGGAGATGACGGACGATATATCATGTACCACAATTTGGATCTGTACTTTCTGCACTCAAACTATGTGTAACCTAGTTCCTGTATGATAGCCAAAATACCTTACATAAGTGTACTGAGCTTTCCTTGAAGTCGAAATTTTGCAACCCTTGGGTACTGAAAAATTGCACAACGAAAAAAAAAAAAAACCATGGAAAGCATTGCAATATCAAACATAAACCAATACAACACAATATACATGAAGAATATCGTCCAAGTGTAGAAGCACGTAGCTCAACGTCCCATATCCATTCCAACCCCTCCTTGAATTGGCCATGGGCGATCATTCATGACCTGAGGCGAAGGAGAATGCGGCTGATTCGTCCACAAAGTCGATTGCTGTGAAGGAGGTGGTCCCCCAGCTCTTCCAGCCCCAGAAACCCAAGTACCTCTCGGCTGCTGCTGCTGTTGCTGTTGCGGATGCTGCATAAAACGCTGTCCCGTCCTGGGCCCTACCGATTGCGCACCCGTCCTAAGAGCAGGAAGTTCCATCGATCGCTGGAGCGGTGCTCCGCCAGCCATGGACATTTCCGGCGTGTATTCAGGGGGGAGTTGGTTTCCGAAATTTCCCTGATTTTTCGAGGCATCCCACATATAGATCAGATTATTGTTGTTTCCATTCCCATTCCCGTTTCCATTTCCGTTACCGCTGTTCATGTTGTTGAAGGCTCGTTCCCATTGGTCTCCGCTACCTGTTGAAAAATGTCCAGGCGCGTCTCTCCTTCGGTGTCTGAGTTCGGGATTGCGAGCACGGTCCATCCGTTTAATTTCCGTATCTATGTCGATACCTGTGGCCGCAATGCTTTCCGGATCTATTCCCAACACCTTCCGCAGCTGCTCATTATCCTTCTCGAGTCTCATAATCTCACATTCCCTTTCTAACGTCCAGTCTGTCCGAACCTTTAACTCTGGATAATGCAAGTCTTCGTCCTGATCTGACGTGCCACTTGGTCCTGATAAAGCGTCAATCAAAGCCGACAATTCTGCAGGGTCTATGAAGCCCTCATGTTCTGCTAAATGAGGATGCATATCTACATCTTCGCCTGCCATGGCTAACAATAAGTCTCGGATGTGTCGAGAGATACGTTGCAGAGATTGGGTCATATTCGTGGTGGACACTAGGTCCGAAGACAAATCATGTGTTTCGCCTGCGAGAAGAAGAGTTTCATAATGTCGGGCCAATGTTGATTCGTGCTGCTGGGCGGCCAACTAGGAAAAAGAAACATATCAATAGCCAGAAAGTGATGGGCAACAATATAAAGCGTACTGCGTGGTTGCGGAATTTGACCATGATAGTCTCTAAAGTTCCTTCGTACTCCTTGAGTAACGTGCTCAACTGTTTGTTCTCTTGCTTAAGCGTCTGGTTCTCGATGATTATTTGAGCATTTGTTCGCTCGAGTTCAGATTCAAACGTTTCTGGTCAGAGTGTCAGTGAGGAGATCACACAATCGAGAATATATTAGGTACCTTTTGTAATATCAACATTGACCCTTCTCAACGCAAAGCCGGAGCTTGAATCGATAGCCTCAGACTACAGCAAAGCGAGTAAATCAATGGTTTTTGTCATCTACATAGAATAAAGTTGGCAAACTTTTAGCAGACTTGTTTGTCCCAGTAGAGTTTTGGTTATTTTTTGGTTGTGAGAAAGCTGGTCGCTGAGTTCGCTAATGAGATGCCATATTTTGAGAAGTTCTGTTTCCATTGTAGAGCCTTTGAGTCGCGTGTAAGGAAGTAAGGAATTTGCAAATAGACGCCGTCAATCGCGACGCGTTACTAGCTCAGGGCTGTCGGGAGCGCTTACATAAGCGCGGATATCCCGCCAATCCCCGTAATTTCTTAATTTTTCCTTAAATATGCAATACTATGTTGTAATCAAGGCTCACAACTAAGTCTCGCCCTTTTGTGGTTATGTAGATTGTTGCTCAAGAATTTGAGAGAGAGCACAGACAGACAAATCTTTTGTTTCCAAGTCCCGGTCTAGTGGGAAGTGACATTTCTGGCAAGGCCACGAACTTTCACCCACCCCATCGATTATTGCTGTTCTTGCCGTGGTCCGTAGTGAGTTTCTGCTATGTCTTCTCCCCAAATGATCGCTGACTGAACCCCTTAGCCTCGTGTCAACAGCGTGTTGTATCATTTACTATGGCAGTTGATCTCTCTTTTCGTCTCTTGTGGTTCCTTTCGTTAATTACTTGTGTAAATACTATACAGCGGCCAGCCTGCAGGTTGTCGATCTTCATCCCGTTCATTCGGTCCGGGTAAAAAATTTCCAACTGGCAAGGGTTAATCCGTGAGCTGTGCTTCTGTCCGGTCGGATATTTACTCCTTCGCTCTAGGAATCTTGTGAACGACCGCTGTATCAATGACAAAAAAAGCACTCAGAATCTTTAAGACTCTGATTGTCCGATTTCGCGCTTCGACCGGTTCGCACCTGAGCCTCGTTGCAATTCTTGATGTCCCCCTCAGCCAGTGTTTTGTAATGATGCATCACGGCGGTGTCTAAGTATTATATATCCTGTCTGCCTAACAATAATATCCAATCCAACCCAATTATCGAAGACCATATACTATGTTATAGCGCTCTGCAGGGGGGCCCAACTGGAAATCATCTCAACCGTCAACGCCACGATGATGCTTTGATCTGCAATGCCATGGCAACTCCACAAGAAAGCGGTGAATAAGCGCAGACACTGCAAGCCCCCCGTTCGTCGCTTACAAGTCTTGATCAAGCCTGATGGGAATCGTCGTGCGATTAGTAGGTCCAAGAATTTACGGGAACAGCATTGGAAGCAGCCACCTGTTCATGGAATTTACTATATTTTTATTGAATGTCTAGTTTTTATGTAGTCTATATGTACTTTCTCACGACTGCCATAATAGCGTACAAAATTCAATTTCTTGCTCCTGCTCTTGACTTGTAATATCTTTCACAAAATCCATTCGCTTTCTGGACCGCTGCTGTTATAACTCTACATATCATCTTTTTTAAATTCTTCATCCCAGCACTGCGCCAGAGCTGTGCCCTCTTCTCTATTGGCATATCGACACTTGCCCTCGCCTTATCCCCCCTGACAGTCTGCTTTTGTTGAACAATTCTGACAGAGGCGCTTGTCAGCCCCAAACTCTCCTCTGATTTTCTCAATCTTCCCTCTATTCACAGATGGCTTCACTCGCAGGGCTCTCGGCCTCCGTCACGCGTATCCTCTATCTGACCGGTTTTCCAAAGGAATTAAAGACCAAGGACATTCAGTCAGCATTCTCAGAATGGGAGAATGTCAACGGTGGTTTTAAGATCAAATGGAAGGACGACACTTCTCTATTCATCGTTTTTCAGGATGCGTCTACTGGTGAGTATTGACTAATACAAAGTGTTTCAGCCCAAACCCTCATGTGTGCGACTTCAACCAGCTAAACGTGCATATCTGCATACCTTGGCTTTTCCCCCAGCTATCCTGACCTCTGCAGCTGGAGTATCAGCTTCTATCCGGCCATATGACGGCGACGATGCCCAGACTGTCATCCAGACAGTAAACTCACGAGGTCCCAATCCAACTCGTCATAACAGTCGCTCCGCCTCCATCTCTGTCTTTCCTGCTGCCCGCTCAGTATCCGGGCCCATGCCAACTAACGGCTTCCGTCATAACGGTAATGGTAGCATCGCTCAGCACGTTGCTATCCCCGAGTATCAAACTAACGGTCGCGAGCCGTCTCCAACATTACCCAACATTCCTTCTCACCCTACACTCAATTCATTGATCAGCTCCTCCTTGGGATCCGCTGTATCTAATCCTAGTCCTCCGTCGGACCCCGCCATTTTGGCTACCAGTCTTAACTCGGACTTCAACTTGGTTGGTGGGCCGAGGATTGGAGACCCGGGAAAGAGAATGCTCGGTGCTGCGTTGGGTGTAAGACATCCCTCTCTAGGAGCTCGAGCAATTAATGGCAGCGGGTCTCCTACACCCGGTGGTGTAGATCAGGCCATGAACGCTGTACAGAGAGCCATGGGTGGATTGGTCGTCGCTGAATGATTCGACCCTGATTCGGCCTTTTTTTTTTTTTTCTTCCTTGTTGTAAGTTTCCTTTTAGTCAGATTAAATGGCTGTGAAGAGGATGGAACATCAATAGTGATATTTCTACACTTGTGTTATACGGCTTCGTTTTCCTTTCCCTCTGTTCACTCTTCGTTTCGTCCTTTCTTCACTGTCAACATAAATCACGTAACATTCTTTTGCGTTTCAACCAGCCATTCGCTGTGATCCTCTGTTCCTCGTCGTATCTTCTCCTGATTGAAGTTGACGCATAATGCATAGTACTCACCAATCCCATCTTTCTAATGGCTGACTCACTCTGTATGCTCCTCTCGGGATAATTTGCTCCTCAAGGCTATGCCAGAAGTACTGCTGTGAAACTGTATGTTCGATCATGGTCAAGAGGTGTAAGCGTGTAGACAAAGGAAAAGCGAATATTTAACATTGCTTGGATGCAATACTGATGCTGTCGATATCAAGTGCTTGTAAGTATGTCAGCCTAGGGCCATCACAATCCTGATTTCCATCTATTGAACACTTGATTTTCTGTTCAAAACTGCAGGAACAATGGATCAAGAACTGACAGGCTAAACAGACAAGCAAGGAAAACAAAGACTCCAGAGCCTAAAGTGGCATGCTCTATGAATCATTCCAGGGTGTGCGGCAGGTTTGCGGTCCTAATGGGTGCAACATAATTGTGCTTTTTGATTGTGGTGCTTCTGATATCGAAGATTTCGCTAGCTTTAGCTGCTGCAGTTCCTGGGGTTTCCGTAATAGGTTGACACTGGACTTACAACTCCGGATCCCTCCCAATACTGGATGACTGTTTTTTTTGTTGACCTCTACAGCGATTGGCCTGATATAGGTGCAAAGTAACTCAGATGACTCCCTCCATCTTTTGAAATCTCTTATTCAATAAAAGGGGAGCATCCTTGCGGCGCTTTGGACTATAACAAAACGATGAGAGATTTTATCATGATCGAAGGTACATTCATATCCAGGGTTAATCTATTGATCTTCTTTCGCCTCCATGCATATTAACGTGTCGTTCTCGGTTTCCATTGTTCTTTCCCTGCTTCAGCAAATACCCTCCGTCACCCGAGGGGTGTAAACGAGGTTGCCGTTGTCAATGGTCCGCGAGTATTCAGCTAAAAAGGCGGCGCTCTGATTCTAATCTACTTTCCTTCTTCCCTTCATCATCTCTTCCATTTTCACTCATGTCCTCCCGTGTTTTCGCCTATGGCGACGACGCCCATACATACCAGATTCCCCCCACTCAATTCCAAGACACGTCTCACGACCCGCAGGCTGCATATAATTCTAATGGAGTAGATGAGTATGCAGTTGCTCAGTCTTGCTATGATACACAGGATTTTGCTTGGTCGGGTTCGGAAGCTGACGAGTACGTGTACACCCAATGCGCTCACCCCACGGACGACAGCATGTCCGGAGATTACCACCAACCATACAAAGAAGACGTTTATTCTCACCATTACCCAATTCCGGGGATTTCTGCCCCCCAAAGTCCTTTTCTTCCTACAGCTTCCACCAGTTACTCTCTATATACTCCATATACGCCACAATTCTCAATGCCTATCGCATCTTCTTCCAACATTGCCTCGTCTTTCCCGCCAGAGACTACACAGTCACCGTACTACGACGGCTATCACGATTCTATGTCGTATTCTCGCGTAGAACAAGGGGAATTCAAATCGCTATATACTAATACTTCACGCGATGATATGATTACGGACGACGGAGAAGCATATTACAATGACAATGGCTCACCCGGTGGCGTTTGGATGCCCGAGATGAGCCAAAACATCGCGGATGGACCACTTGCAGGAAATCTTAGCGCAGCGGCCACTTCGAGTTCCGATGAAGTTGGAGTTTGGACAAAGAAAATGCAATACGCTCATTCTCAGCAGCTGGCACCTGACAAAGCACTTCTTCATCAATGGTTTGAGGATACAAACCCTCAGAACACTCAGGACCCGAGTGCTTATTATCCTTACTACCCTTCCTACCCTGCCGGAATCGATTGCTCGTATCCAACCCATCTGTCTGCTGACACGAGGAATACTCCCTCAGATTTTACATCTTCCGAATCTCCGCTATCCCCTTTGGAGTTCGAAACATGCCAGTCCGACGTATCTTCGACGATATCCCCTGATACCCGCTTAGCTCCGCTTCCTGCTCTTACATCTTCATTAGTGATACTTGCACAAAATCCTCCCATCATCCATGCACCACGTCCAACGCGTACGATAGACTCAACCTACTTCGAACAGTTAATCGCCACCTCTGAAATTTCGAACGACTGACCATCTTGGTTTTTCCGCTTCTTCGTTATCGATTCTTTTCTATGTTTCACGAAATTGCATCTATGTCTATCCATGTTTACCCTGATCATGCTACTTCCTTCGGACTATGCAGAACTGATACGTATACTCAATTACTCTTCACCGACTAGAAGCTCCTTACATATATCCATTGCTACCTTGATCCTTGACATCTAGTATACCCGTAAACAATATGTTTACGATACCGTGAACATATCACCTCCGTAAATGATAGATAATCTTGCATTGTACGTTCGAGAAATCATTCATATTATCGATTGACTGGCTCAAATCGCCGGCAAGGGTGTAGTGCGGCCAGAGAATGCGCAGTAGAGCAATGCATCAATGAGTATTTACTGCGCCGTTTCTCTGCGCCTAGGCACGATATATACAGCTTTGACATTGTGACGGCATCATCAAAAGTATAAACTTGCGGCGAAAACGACTGAGTTCTTAGGTCAGAAATCGAGAAAGAGTATAAAGAAATAAAACTTACTATCTCGTTTGATCTTGATTTGCGACTCCTCCATTTTCTTGAAAAGATCGGCATCTCCGATAACCCGCGCTGCATCTCTCACCTCTCTGCATGTTTCATCTAACCTAGTGATCACTCTAACGATAGTTCCTTCTGCAACATCAGTAAGGGAAGTGATCTGCTCGAATGGCTGGAAGTTTTAAATATTTGACTAGTGCCTTCAAATAAATTACGACGGAAGCTCCTCACCATGCCTTTGGCCCATTCATAGACGACTTCTACCAAACCAAACTTGAGTTTTGTTTGAAAATCCTCAGAAGCGACTTTGTGCAAGTCTTGCGTGCGTCCAACGCGATCGCTTATGGCCAATATAGCATCTCTACCTTGTTCCAACCTAGGTGGTATAACAGGCTCTACGTCGGTCTTCTCCTGGAATACAAAACACGAAAGTAAAGCGACGACTTCCTCGGGCTCATAGCCAGCAAGTGTGTTCTCAAGAATGAGCTCTGTCAGTATGAGTTCGTTCGCGCTATTGATCTGCTCGAATGTCGTTTTAAACATTTCAAAAGACAATATTCTATGCATACCTCACATGCAACACGACCTTTCAGAAGAACGGTTGAATTTTCATCGATAAATTTGAGTTCCTGGAGGACCCCGATTCGCTGCTCGTAGTCTGGAATAAGCTCAAGATTTTGATCGGATATGGCCTCTTTGAGCATAGTTATTCTTGTGCGTAGAAGTTTTTCGGCATGTATGATAGAATACTAGATAGGTTAAGATTGCAAATTTTCACGAAAGTAAGGTAGCGAATAACTTACGTGGTCTTTGAACTCATTGCAAAGTAGACAAGCTTTGTTATCCAGCCGGGTCAGCACAGTGTTCCGAGACTGCAAAATCTCCTGGAACTCCATCATGCGCATTCGATTCCAATCGATTTCGGGAATGATACCAGTGTTACACCACTCCTCGGTAATGCCTTGTAGAACGGATATAACTTCGCACATACGAGAAATCAGATGTCGGTCTACAATCGCTCCCACATCGACCTGTTCTGCAGTCAGTACTACAAACGGCGAATTTTTGACAAGGTCTTCTAACTTTGATTGTTCGGTCCGTGACCATCGAGATACTTGACAGAGAGACCGATGTCAGTTGGTAGGTTGGTTTGCCCACTACTATAGAATGAGGCGTAGGCGGCCATTGGGGTGCCATCGCTTCATTTTCAACGTCTGTAAACCTTAAGCGGAGACCGGTGATCGGAGACTCTGATCAAAATTACCTCGCCTCCCGTTCTTCAAGTCTTCGTCGACTAGTGCCAAAACAAAATACGACTTGAATTTTTCCTTGCTATTAGAATCTGAGACTTGGGGGGGAGCCACTTTCAGTAGAACGGCAATATTGTTGTGCTGAAAATGCTGCAAAGACTGTGAGGAGCTCATCTGGAGAACGACCACATAGATACACGCACTCCATCACGCAAAATGACCAGCCGCCCAGCATCAAAAGATTTGCTTCCCCGAGGATGTCGGGTAGCCATGTTGAGGAGTCTTTGATTGTGATATAGAATTTGCGCACAATTGTCATAGTATTCCTCTATATCAGAAGTGCAAAGATCACAACGCAGTTTTGGCAGAGTAAGTAGAGCTTTTTCCCCCTATCAACAGCATATGAGCTTTTCCATTTGATGCCGTCCAGACCGAGATCTACCTCAAAGACCTTCTTTTGTTGATCAGGTAGAAGTTGCTGAGATGCGTTTTCAGAAAAACTGCGCTTGATCATCTCCTCTACTTTCAACGCTTCTACCCGCAATAGATTGAGAATCATATTGTAAGTGAGCCTGAATTGCGATGACAGTTTCCCTGGAGTTCCTAGGATCATATTGTTCAACGTCGTTTGCTAAATGGGTCGTCTCAGTCAGGTCAAATTAAACACTCGTATGACCGCACCTCCGGTATATTATCATTGGCAACAATGATTACTGTCCCAGTTGGGTCAAGTCCTCGCCGCCCAGCACGGCCCGCCATTTGAGTGTATTCGCCTGGAAGAATTTCTCGGAAACTCCGTCCATCGTGCTTCCGTATACCAGAGAACACGACACATCGTGCCGGCATGTTGACACCCTTCGATGAGACTGAGTTAGCATAGAACAATTTCCCCTTGGAAAAGATTGACACACCATGGCAAACGTCTCTGTAGCGAACAGAATTTTGACAAGACCGCGAGCGAACAATATTTCGACGAGCTGGATCAAGGTTAGCAGAGAAACGTAGACAGATCATCATTGCCCAACCTCTTTGACGATGGGTAATAATCCTCCATGATGCACACCGATTCCCCGACTAAGTAAGTCACGCATTCGTGCTAATTGAGGTAGCTTTCTATCACTACCTGAATCAATTTGTCAGTGACAACAACCATTCAAAAAAAGCCGAACAAGTTGCCTTTCAGACGAGAGAACGCCTTTTCGATAGCGACATGTACTTCGCTTTTCTCGACGGACGTGCATAAGTCTTGATTCGTGAGTGTGGATGCATTTTCTTCGCATCGTTTCTTGGAGAATGTGAAGATCACGACTGGCAGAAGACTCTTCTTCTTTAACAAAGTCAACAAATGCACATAAAGGTTTTTATCGATCCCGGTGTGGATCGTTCGTGAGGTAGAGGACGGACCAGAGCCACCTCGTCCACGAACGGGTGGCGCAGAACCTCGACCACCACGTTGCTGGCCTCTCTGAGGTGCTGCACCTCTTGCTCCCACACGCTGGACCGCAGGTAACCCAGCGGATTCCCGTTCCTTGTCTTGTTTCCGCCGTAAAGCTTCTCCAGCATCCTTGTACCTGGTATGTGAATAGTTTCAATCAATACGGAGCTGACGATTGTGTGAGAAGATGTACCCGCTTCCGAGAAACCTTCTTTGTGCATCTACTATCTTGTAGATTTCACGACCGGCGTAAAGATAGTGTTCCAAGGGAACAGGGCGTTGGGCAGTTGATATGACATACATATTTTTCTTCTTCGTCCGGCTGAGTGATAGCATTTGAGCGACTTGAATCATTGGTTGGTCATTTGCTTACCCGACCCATTCGGCAAATTCTTTGGTATTAGGGACAGTTGCTGATAATAAGATGATATTGACGTGGTCAGGTAGCATGATGATCACTTCTTCCCAGACCACACCTCTCTAAGGCGGCGTGATTAGTTTCTCCTGAACGAGGAAAAATTGAGCATTACAAACCTCAGCATCGTTAACATAATGTACTTCGTCGAAAATCACGAATTCAACGTCCCTAATCAAATCAGCGCCTTTGTACAACATGCTTCGGAGGATTTCCGTGGTCATGATCAAACAACTAGCTTCCGGGTTAATTTGAACATCTCCTGTTAATATTCCGACTGAAGCCGAAGAGAAGGTCTGCTTGAAATCGCGGAATTTCTGGTTTGAGAGAGCCTTAATGGGAGAAGTGTAAATTGCGCTGAGAAAGAGGATCGGGATCAGAGAATGAAGAAGCAATATAGCGGAACATTGGTACCGAGTCATATGTTTTTCGGCGAGTGCAATCGCATACTCGGCCACGACCGTCTTTCCGGCGGAAGTATGGGCAGCCACAAAAACAGAATCTCCCATCTCTAGATGATAAACAGCTTGTTTCTGGAAAACGTCGAGTTCAAAAGGATACTGAAAAAATTTGGTCAGGGATTGAGTACTTCGGAGGAGATTGGTCCGCACTTGGTGGGCCATATCGGGTACAAGCTCGTGAAAGTTGGAAAATGGTGTTCGGACATCGATTACATGGGCCCAGTCGCGTTTCTGAAGGTTTGGGTTTTTCGGGCGCTTCAGTGACTTTACTGGATTCAGATTTGACCGCTAAGACAGAAAAATCGATTAAAGGTTCTCGACGTAGGTTTTCAGCGTGTCGACTTACTGATGTCGGCAGTAAATCATCTATTTCGGCACTTTCATTTAGTGTGGCTTGAGGTTCCTCGTCAAGAGCAAATACAGAGCGCAGCTTATCTACAAAGTAAGCAAAGAAAACAGTGGGAAATGTATAACCTGCGACATTCGTACCGTCGCATTTTGTCCATCAGTCTGTAAGCTAGACCCATGCAAGTCATCTAAAGCAAGGAGGTCGTCGACGGGATCATCGCCCGGAAGATGCAAGCCTCTAGTGAACCCTGGAGGTAAAATTTTCAATCCTTTTTGGCTGTCGCTCAACTCCAACGAGATGACCGGATCGGCTTGGACATCCAATCCACCTGGCCAGAAAGGAACATAACCAGACTTTCCTCTAACGAAATTTTTGCTGGGTCCAGGCGCACGATCTAAAGATGTTGAAGTCAAGCCATTTAGAATATTTGGTTGTGGTGTCTAAGAAGAAAGATAGATCTTAGAATGGGTGTTGAGGGTGATAACCTAACTGTACCTCAACATAGCCAGTGACACGTCCTTCGAGGCCAGCACGGACAAAAGAAAGAGTTGTTGGAGCAGGCGAAGGATTCAACGGTAAAAGAGAGGGAATGGAAACGTCGCGTTCCCATTGTCTATCGTACCGGTTATCATCAGCAAAAACTCTGAATACTCAAAGTCAATCGTACATTTGATATTTGGCCAGCCAGTGAGGGGGAAGGTTCTCTTGCGGTAGAAGTAACTTCTCTTCGATTTCTTTAAAAACTTCTTTTCTCGAAGGAAGTTGGGCAAGCCCCAGCTGTTCGAGCAGTAGCTTTACATCGGTATCTGGGTTGGTTTGGTCCATCAAGTTATTCACACCCCACAACGGCGTTGGTCTATCGGCCCGCGAGTCAGCCGGAAACAAATGTGTTGGGGATTATCAATTATATCAAAGAAAGAATTACTACAGGTATGCAAAGTATAGTGCAGGAATGAATACAGATTTAAGTCGAGGAAATTTGGAAAAATTATTGCATGCCACTGAATACATACGTGCGATTATTTGGGGCGATTCGTAGATTAAAGCATCGAATTTGGGAAATAAAGAGAATTGCTCAGTTTTGTCTCTTGCGAGCATGGATGCATTGTATCCGGACATATTGGCGAGCTTTTCCAGAAAGGAGCTCTTTTGCGGCATTGCCCTCGAGCTCGTTCACTAGATCTTCAGGCATACCGCTACCGAGCAGTAGAGGCCGCCCTGACTTCATAAAGGCCTGAAGGCTTATCAGGAAGAAATTACGCCAGTGTATACATATCGAACGTACCAGGATGTCATCGCGCATATTAGCACCCGTTCGGATCAGAAACTCCGAATCGGTTCTCCAAGGGCAGGAGGGCACCCAGAAATCTTCGTATTCGACATTCTCAAATGCAGAATGATTCGCCACCCAAGCGTGAAGATAAGTGGCAGCATCAACATCTCCGCCTCTATTACGGGCTGCAAGATTCGCAAAAGCCATCCAACGAGGCCACCATGGTTCCGCAACCTTATGAGTATCCAATTCAATACGCCGATGATCTTCGTCGTATACATGAAAGTCAAACTCCAGGAGATCTATGAGACCTCCGGGGCGAAGGACCATACTGATGTGGTTAACGAGTCCTTCGTAATCCTTGACCTGAAAATAGACCAGTCGTTTCAATGTTCAAAGCAAAGCGTTATCCCGAACTCACTCCGGAAGATATCAACCTTGCATGTACCACATTAAAGTCACCATAAAAATGCTCTAACCCAAGATTTATATCATCAACTTCGCTCCTACAAAGACGTAAGCAACTTTGTCAGAGGGAAGTCTGGTTTGTCAGATACCTGAGATTAGGTGGCATATATCTAGTAGGATAAACATTAGCAAGCGTCCTCGGAGTCCGGTTAGCAGAGGACATACACTGATTGCATGGGGACTAGATCCACAGCGACGGCGGAACAGTGGGGAAAGTCGCGCGCAACGTCCATAATCCTGAGGTCAATCAAACACTGGGTAATTTACAGTTGCAAGTCACAGATATACCAGCTTCCACTCCCACAACCCAGATCTAGCACGGCCTTAGTCTCACCAGGGACATCGTCCGCCATGACTTCTTCCATGCAAGGAGGATATTTTCCCATTATTTCCATGAACATTAGATGTTGGGCATCTAGACATCGTAAAAATTATGACCAGATCAGTTGGGACGCGCCGAATAACGTACCAAGACGCTCTAACTCCTCATCGTCGGCAGGAAGACGATAGACCTCGGAGTAGTTGTTGAGACCTCGCCCATACTCGTGCGTGAAAGCCTGAGCGCGCATCGAACTAGTCAAAGACCAGACAGAGGGTGTTGGAGATACTGAACGCGCCGAAGGTACATAGGAGGTCTTTGAGGTTGAAGCGCTGAGTGATGAGCTGAAGACACCGGACGAGGATAGTGAACAGGCGTCACTGTCCTCTGTGTCGCTGGAAAAATCCATAGCAAGGTCCAAATCGAAAGGGGGGGCGTACAAGCGAGAATTTGAAGGCGCAAGATGTGTAAGCATAGACGAGAAGAGTTATAAGAGAACTCGAAGGAGTTTTAGCACTTCTACTTATACATCCTCAAGGCTCGCGCTTGGGTTACCCGGTCAAATCGTGTGAGAAGAAGTCACGGCGGAAGGAGGTATAGTCGCCCGACACAAATGAGCGGAAACGTGGCACTGTTAACTTTTTGCTAAAGGGGAAAACCTATCTCAGATCTGTCAGCTTCAACTCGTCGGTACTCTTTTTACTTCCATCTTACTTACAAGTTCTGACCCTTCTTTTTCACTTCCTTCACTCGAAGGACCACTGAATTCTGATCACTTGTCGGCCCTTTATGTGCTCTTAAGACAGTGGTCTATTCATCGAGACCTGCAAAAATCTGAATTCGCAACAAGAATTTCAATCTTTTAATTTTGTATGTCTTTGACGCCATCAGGGTGTTACGGCTACTTGTCTACATGGTATCCAAGCCCGAAGAATCAAGATCCTGAATGTGGTCGCTCTTCTTAGACTACGTTCATGGTGTTACGCGCTATAGCAAGAAGATACCAAGCAAGGCATACTCTTGTCCTTGATATCTCTGCCCGAAAAAAAATTGCAATGGAACTCTAATTCTCCAATCGTATGGCTCAGAGACTCTTCATCGCTCAAGGTTACAAGTTCAAGTCCCACACAGCGTAAGTCAAGTAATTTCTGCTTCCAACTCTCTTCCTACGTCCGCCGAAACCAAACAGGTGCGTCCATTACTTATATAAATATGAACATCCCGCACGCCGCGTTGGCTCTCTTCTGTCGAAGTTTATACCCTTATACACGTAGAATTATGGACTAGCTCATCGATTAAAGACGATATGCCACGCCACTAAATTCGTAGCATAACACGACTATACTTTTATTTCCAGTTACTACCTTGCTCCTGGGAAGCAGTTTGATGGTCTTCCTTTGGGGTGTTTAAGACCTCTGTTAATCAACTCTCAAACCGCGTAGGAAGGATCTGTATCTTCTGTAGTATATACTACATGTGCTCTGTGGGTTACTCCAATCTTTCACCTTCTCCGACGACGGATCTCCTATTCTATTTGATAAGCAACTCGTACGTCTGTCGGTGTCGGAAGACCCTAATTGCAAGCTCTGTGAAAAAAAAAATGGTGCTGTTCCGAACTTCATCTCGCTCTTTGGTAGCGTCTCGGTAGTATGGCTTGAACATCTTTCCATATATTGTTTTTACGACCTTTCCTTTCAGTAGCAGAACTCCGATTCGTATCAAAAGTACAGAATCATTCGACATATTTATATGGCAATTAGTCTCGGTGATAGTAAAACCGTTAGTCCGCTCACTGAGTAAAGAAGGATTTGTCGCCCTCGGACGGAAAAGGATAAAACAACTCCTTCGGCGGAAGCTCTCGAATACAATTTCACTACTATCTAATCTGATGTGGTTTCCTCGGCATCTGAGGGCTTCAGCGGAGTTGGTTCAAGTCTTTTCATATGTGCCGAAAAACCCGGAGAGGCCTCCCGAACTGCCCGGATTGTAAAGGATTCTCCTGACAACCACATATGGAATCTTCAAGACATAAGCTGAATTTGGGGCAATGGGGATTCGCAACTCTTGTTCCTGGAGAAGGGAACCACTAAGTTGTGCTTGTGCTCAGTTTTCAATGGAACCTTTGTCACGGCTACAACGATAAAGAGATTTAAAGCAAGTTTGAAGCATCGCTCTCTCAAATTAATATGAAGGATTTAAACTAGTGACCTGTCCACGAATATTTTCTTAATAGCCCTGAAATAAAGATGTCGATGGATTCAAACATTACTCCGGAGGCAGGATCGCACGGAGCGGAATTGCAGGCAATATCCGATGGGGAATTGTCGGGCGCCTCAGGGAGCTGGACGAGGCCTGCTCGAAGGTAGAGCTAGCTCCGTGTATGCACATAAGCTCTCGAAGCCTTGAGGGCCTGGGACTTCGGATTCGACGGAGAACAGTTTTCTCATCCAACCTGAGGTTGGGTTCAAGTGGACTGCTTCGTATCGAAATGCCACCACGAAGTCATGGTTATAGTTCTGTGTAGCATGGTCAGTGGTGTATTTCTGATTGTGGCTGAAAGGTCAGATGAAGCTCTGTACTTCTATCACACCACGCATGATGCTGCGAAATACAATCCCAAATGGACAAACGGAAAAGGGACAATTCGTGCGGCCGCATACGTATATGGTAACTTGAAATCAGTCCTGCTGTAGATGTTAAAGAGCGGTAGGACGGCTTGTAGAAGTTGATAGGTAAAGACCTATACTAGTGAGAGCTAAACTGGAGGCAGGGCAGCTACCGCAGGTTTCAAACTCCGGGAAATTGAAGTGAGCACTTCGATGAGAAGAAGTGTACTGTGAATAGACAGTAGTCTACTACTGCGTCGGCGGCGGAGTGAAGGAGGATTCAGAATGAACGCGCCTAGCCAAGTACATGCACTTGAGGACTGGCCCGGGCGTACCGTATCAAAAGACAGATAAAAGTCAGTTGCAGGCAATTCGAACTTACAGTGGATGAATGCAAAATCACGGATAAGAGCCCCATTACCGGTACTTGAATGCCGACCACCTGCCCACCACAGGCAGCAGCCGCGAAGTCATGTTTGTGTTATGCGAAGAGGTATCGATCACACATTCAAGATCACACTCTCGTCAACTGTGGAATTGGATACCAAAATCAAGTATACAAGTTAGATCATGGCATGCAAACACAACTCCAATTCAGACAATGTTGGCATCAAACGGATAAGCGTTTCGCATCCTGGAGCTGCCAAAGTGCGCAAGACTGGAATAATTTGTACGTGAAGTGTTGAGCATTGAAGAGAATATAATGCAGAAACACGTTCTGATTCCTGCAGATACGACAACTGCATTTATACATATTGGTTTAACATCAAATATCGGACAAATGAATTTAGGTCTATTCACCTCGTTTGGTCTACCCGCAGCGCAGGGTATCTGTGAATTGACCCCGCCTTAACGTTTCTTCAACGCAGCAAAACGTTTCGTCAGGAGATCAAAGTCGTCTTCAGGCGGTGACGGCTTGATCACAGCAGTATTATTGCCTTGGCTTCCTTCTTTGGACAAGCCTGCTTTCTCGTTCTCGTCTTCTGTCGGCGGAATATCGGGAAGCTTGGGTGTAGTAGGTGTGGCTGAGGCGGCTTCTGCCTTTATGTCTGGTAACACAATATCAGACTGTGCTACAGCTTCCTGGATGCACGAATAAATTGGTAAGTCCCATCGAGGTTTGGCAAACAACGAACAATTGTACGATCGCGAAGATTTCGAGAAAAAACGATAAGCACATACATTGAGACCTCTCCCCGGCTCATCTCCGCCGTTTTTGTCTGCAGCCGAAGACCAAGGGACACCATACGCCTTAGTAATTTCTGCCAGATAAGCATCGACGAGCTCCGTTGAAGGAGTAGCTGTATCCAATTTACGAATCACCTTTTGTGGTTTCAATAAGTTATTTGAATAGAGCAAGAAGGTTTTTACGACGCACTTACGCGATCACTGACACAGGAGCCGCGATTCTCCATTACCTGCAGCGAGAATTCACGACCAAACTTGTGCATAAGTATTTCCCTCAGAACGTTTAATTCTATAGAGGCAAGGAAGAGAACGTGTTAGAAGTCAATGTCTACGGCGTATGCGAGGGGGACGGATGAGGTACATGGCTTTGACTGAGAAATGAGCTCACCTTTCAATTCTGTCCGCGGCGCGGCGTATATGATGCTGATAAGTCCGCCATGAGGAACTTGATCAGTAGAGTTCGAAAAACATACTAGGGCCATGGCTTACGAACAGACGCCTTCAAGAATAGCGGGGTCTGGTTCCCGTGTACTGGATATTGAGTTGAGATCAACGACAACTCATTGAGATGGGCAAGTCACTTTTGATCGAGGACACCGAAACGGGCAAGCAAGAGCTCGCAGTAGAGCTCAAGTAGTTCAAGGAGCTCTAAGTGTATGTCTTCGCCGATGACTAGGTTTAGAAAAGTTTTGAGAAACCCTACAGATAATTAGACCAGTTTGAACTCACTGCCTTCAACTTTAATCCTAGCCGTCTCAATCTTTCCTCTTTCGACTAGGGTGGCAATATCTCTCCGCGCTGATTTGGCTTGAGCTTCCTTCTTTTCTTGCAAAGTCCTCAATCGTTGCACAGAAAGGCTACCGGAGGAAGAGTGGGAAAATAGTAAGAGAATACGGTAAGAGGGTTATCTACCGCAGTTGAACCTTGTAGGAGTGACAGAATGAGCATCGTGTATGCGTTGTAAGAGCATTCTAGGCGATAGTACCTTTGCTTTAGCAGAATTCCATGGCGGCATCGCGCAATCAAGAAGGAGTCAGCCACGTGAACCGACTCGAACGCCGACGGCACTCGTCGACCGGGACCTTCCGGTCTTTGGTCGCTCATCGCGTCCAGTCATCTTACTCGATTCTAACTCCCGTATGTGTATCCATGCCGCATATACATCTTGCTTTGAAGCCCCAGAGACTACTGGACGGAGTCCGGACAATATTCACCGAATTATTGTTACATAATTGATTGATTAACTCGCAATTAGCCGAGGAACGTCAATGAGTTTGTGATGGTAGTGATGAAAACTCAAATACTCTTCATTCGGTCTCCTTCACTACTTTCACCATCGACTCTGGCCAATGTCAGTTGCAATACCTGGTCATTCGCAGACTGTTCGCCAGTCGCTTCATCTTTCAATAGATCCTCACCCATATTCTTCCAGTCCTATCCAGTTCTCTCCAGATTCGCCGTACACTTCTTCATCTTCAGCTCGGCCAAGCTCTGACACCGCAGGAACCAGTCCTTTAAGCACTGGCTCTGACAGCATAATCTTGTCGGTATTATGCATGCACGACTTTGTGTCCGATGACCCAGACCATCTTTCCTTCTCCAGGAACGAGATCCTGGATATCTTCAAGCAGGAAGACTCCGGATGGTGGGCAGCTATGAGAAGAGGTGGAGATACCATACGATGGATACCACAGGCTTTTGTCCAGCCTCTCGAAGAAGAGATGGCAGAAAGACTCCTCAATGTGCGAGAGGAGCTGCGCATTTACGAATACGAAGCCGAGCAACTTTATGTCTCTGCACCAATTTCCCGTATACACTACGAGGAACCAGAATTTATTCCTTCACCGCCTTCGGAAGGAAATGTTTTTCAAAGCATCTCTGACCAACGACGTTCCGGTCGGCCTTATCCCCCTCCATCTCCTGCCACGCCTATGCCACAGCCACGTATCCCAAACCATTTACCTAAATTCACCACCAACAAGCCCTCGCCCCTCGCTCTAAAGAAGCAGGAGTCCTCCACGAGTCCACAAGATCGTGGGACACCCTTGTCAGCCACCCGCCGGCCATTGCCTCCTCCTGTTACCTTGGCGGAAGACTCGGTTCGAAATGATCCTTCTGTTTCACCGGATACGAAGCGCCGTGATGAAAAGATCAAAAAGTTGACCGGAAGTGATGAAGCACTTGCGTTCCTTAACGCTGTTAATCCACCGTGGTACCTTAAGCCCAGGCATACGGACGAACTCCAGATCGATCCCGAGGGAAAACTGATCTCCGGAACCCGAATAGCGCTAGTTGAGCGACTCGTTTGGGATATCGTTCCTTCCGCCAAAATATTCCGGCGTGAGTTCTATACTGCTATTAGTATCTATTGACTGATTCTCATGATTTTTCTATAGCAGAGAACTCTCAGGAAAATTATCAACGCATGTTTCTAACAACTTTTCGGACATTTATGCCGCCGGATGACTTGTTCGACATGCTGGTTGATATATATCGCATGTCCTATCCTGAATCCTTGACAGAGTCTGAGTTCCTTGAGTGGAGAGATAGATGTCTCCAACCCACACAACGTCAGATTCTCTCTGTCTTCACCATGTGGCTGGAGGAATGTAAACTTCTGGAGGAGGAACCATATATCTCCCGGCGATTAAACGAGTTTTTGAAATTGATCAAGTCACCGAGTCCTCTGGCTTCCACGGCACAAAGGATCACCGAATCAGTAATCCGTCTAGTAAGTGCCTGCATCTCATCTTGTTTCATTTTGACTGTTTTCTAACCTCTTCGAACAGACATTCGAAACAGGTCCTCCCGCATCCTCCCCAATTGACCTTCGAAAGAAACACAAATCGACGAAGAATGAGCTTTTCGAACTTCCGCCTTCCGATGTCGCTGAACAGCTCACGTTGTACGAGTACAAATTATATATCAAAATTACATCCCAAGATTGCATTGCCCAGGCGACACAGACAAAAAAATCTGGGTGCACCAGGTCAAGAGAAGCCTTATCGGCTTTCTGTTCCACGCACGACAAAATAGCGGCATGGGTCACAGACACTGTTTTGAATGGCCACCTGCCTTCGCGAAGATCGGAAATCATTAATTTTTGGATAAAAGTAGCGGAGGTAAGTGCCTTCGATTCTCCAATATCTCTTCCATCGGTTTCTAACAGTGATACCCTAGAAATGTCGCAACTTGAACAATTTCGCCTCGATGAGTGCTATCATCAATGCGCTATCAAGTACAGTCATCAACCGCCTCAATCTCACCTGGTTGCACGTCGGGCGCAAGAACACGTTTGAGACGCTCCTTAAGCACAACGAACCTAGCGGGGGTTTTTCAGCTTATCGGCAATTGCATCTCCACGCCGTAGACGCTCCCTGTGTGCCGTTTATCGGGATGTATCTGACAGAGCTTGTTCATATCAAGGACCAATATTCAGATGAAGGTAATCGCGTGTCGATGCTGCAGCGACAGAGGTGGTATGATGTGGTGATGATCATGCTTCGCTCACAAGCGAAGCCTTACAACATTACGGAGAACGAAACGATGAAATTAATACAGAATAATTTACGTGGGTGGACTACAACGAAAGATTGGCAAGCCAGGTTCTGGTCTAAGAGTCAAGAGGTCCAGCGTACGGAGCGCGAGAATGCCGATATCAGAAGAGGATTAGGTCAATTCAACGTCTTGTTTTATATGCTACTCATACTGACTTTAAGATTTCACAGAGAGTGCGGGATTTTAAGGGAATGGGAAACTCGCTGAGTTTTTGGTAAATATCAAATGCATTGCTTCAATTTACTTGTACATATTCACTTCTTTCGATGGTACATAGTTCTGTTTCTTTCGTTTTAATATCTCATACTTAACGTATGACTCTTTACGCTTATGATAACGACTTTGATGTAGAGACGTGGACTTTATTTGTAACGAACATGAAGATGATAAACAATCAGGTCTATAACCAACGTCTATCGAACACAGCCGAGACCGATTCAACTGGAATTAATGATATGTTACAGAGTAAGGAGTGAAAACATAGAAGTAAGGCAAGACGCAAGGAAGAAAAATGAAGGGATAGATGGAATTAGCAATTACATGGTTCATTGGAGTTCTGCCCAGTTGGTTGTTTATTAAGATCCACACCAGACCTAGCACCTGATGTTCCACGAGCTGCACCACCAGCTCTGGCCGATGGAGGTGCGGTCAGTGGTAATTTCTTGGCTGTGAATGTCGCTCAGAAAACATTCAAACGGATTTCGATAAGTACATACCTATGGCTGTGAAAATTTCTGATACTCCTTCGCCAGTCTTTGCACTGGTCTCTGCCCACATCAAACCTTCTTCTTCCGCATACTTCTTGGCCTCTTCTTCCGAAACCTGACGACGAGCAGATAAATCTGATTTGTTTCCACAAAGAGCAATGACTATTGAAGGATCGGCTTGACGTTGTAATTCACGAATCCAATTGCGAGCTTTTTCCAGTGACGCTGACTGGGTAATGTCATATACTACGACCGCACAGTTGGCATTCCGGTAATACATTGGGGCCTGGCAAACGGTGTAACATGCTCAATGCATGTCGTTTAGTGCAAACGGATCAGTGACATACCAAAGACTAGGAAACATATGAGACTGTCGGATGGAGAAGTCGTATGATAGCACACACCTTGTATCTTTCTTGCCCAGCAGTATCCCTGTGGGGATATGAGCAAGCCGTATTCATTCGAAGAGCAACACTAAGCGCACCATATCTCGAATTTGACCGTCGTTTGGTCCTCAAGCGTCACAATTTGCGTGAGGAAAGCAGCTGCGGATTGGGAATGAGACAGAGTTGAAAATAAGAGAAGAGAAGCGCACCGCCGATAGTGCTTTCCCGGTAGTCATCGAATTGATCCTTCACGAAGCGAAGAACCAAACTGGGGGATTATAAAGTGAGAATTGAGCTCAGGCATTAGCATTACATGTATTGTAACAGACCTTGACTTTCCAACTGCAGACTCGCCTGAAGAGAAGGTTTGAGCCATATTTGCGGATGATAAACTGAAAAGAAATGGCACCTAGTAATACTAATTTGAACTGGAATTGCTTGGACATGATCGTCGAGGTCGTATTTATGGTCGAAGGCGTGGAGTGACCTGGCGCACTTGACGTTTAAACTCCGGCGATTTCCCTTCTCGGCTCCGGCCGCTCGGTTCGAAATTTTCCATCTTTCTTCTCAGTACCACCAACACGGCTTTCCTCTGCATCGTGTTTAGCCATAATCACTGAGTTGAGCTCGTCACCTTTTCAACTCGTTCAGTTTCTATCCAGGCTCTTGATTAAGCTCTTCATTCTCGGCCCAGTCGTTCTCCATATTCGACACCTCACTAAGCACTGTAAAAGTTCCACTCTTGTTCATATAACAAGATGAACCGCCATCATCCATACGGAAGCTATGAAAATCATCGTGGAGGTCCTCAGGGAGGTCCTGGTCCCGACAGATCTCATAGAGGTGGAAATCGCGGTCGCAGTGGCTTTAACCGTGGTAGAGGTGGAGGAGGCGGATACTACAACGGAGCTAGCGGAGGCGGCGGATATGATGGAAATATGAGCTACAACGCTTATGATCAGGGGCCCGACGCTGCTCCATACAATGGGTATGACCAGCAAAACGCAAGTTATTTCAATAACAATGGCTATGCTAACACTTCCTCATCGCAATATGGTGTCGGAGGATACAATCAGGGATATAGTAAATATGAAGGTACGCAAGGGATTGAGACTAAAACTTCAGAGCCATTGGACGTAAGGCACGCGGAAAACTTGTCGCTGAGTCTTTCAGTCCACTGAGGTCATCCCTTAATGAGACCGTAAGGCGCACTGATCTTGCGACAACCTCGATGTGAAATTTTGGCACTTTTTTTTTTTCCTTGCTTGAGCACCTGTATACCCGCGTGCTTGTCGCCTGCCTGTGCTACGTCTGCCCTCCCTTGGTCTTTGCTTGTGTTCTCTCGACTGGTTCTCACAATCGTGTATAGACGGACCAGGTACAGATGAAGACAATTTAGGTCGCATGAAAAAGCAAGGCCGTAAGGACCGAGATGACAAAGTTCACGATTCAATCATTGAAGAACGAATTCAACGAGAGCGCCCATGTCGAACACTATTCATTCGTAACATTAAGGCGAGTACTTTACAGAGTCGTTGTTTTTTGAGAATCTGCAATATCTGAGGCGATGTACTGATTGCCCCATGTTTAGTATGAGACAAATAGCGGCGATGTCCGTCGTCAGTTTGAAGAACATGGTGATATCAGAACGTTTTTCGATCTCATCTCCACACGAGGGATGGTTTTTGTCACATATGTGAGTTGAGATACGAAATCAATGGATAGCACGATTGAGTTTGCAATGCAGTACGACTTGCGTGCCGCAGAGCGTGCCCGAGAGCGCTTGCAAGGCTCGGAAATCAGCGGACGTCCAGTAAGACTCTTTATGAGCTGCTTATGTCGAAACTCAATTCTGGCGCTTTAGATTGATGTCCACTATTCGTTACCTCGCGATGATAGAGATAACGAAAGGAATATGGTATGTGTATCTGCTATAAAAGAAAAAATATGGATGTAACGCTTATCTTCCATCAGCAATATCAAGGCTGTCTAGAAGTCACCTTGAAAAATTCGCTCTCTGGGCTGCCTATCGATGACAACGAAGTTCGTCGAAAATTTCAACAGTTCGGTGATGTGAAATCGATCCAGCCTGTCAGCGATCGGATAGAGTGGGTAGAATTCGGTTTCATGGATGTAATGGCGCTGACCAAGTTTTTCGCAGTTCTCGATATGTCGAGTACTATGATACTAGGGTATGCCTAGAGCCTATCGCACCACATGAACCAAGCTGATCCTGATCACAGGCTTGTGAAGAAGCCCATGGCCGCCTGCGACATCAAGGATTGCAAGACGGTGTAATGGACATCGCATTTGCTTGGGACGTGAATGAGGGCGGTGCCCAAGGCTCACAAAGGTCGATTTGCATTATATTACTCTAAATTATCTTCTGACTTTCAACAACAGACGAGGAATCAAGAGTGGCGGCGGTGGTGCCGACGGAGATTATAATGATTGGGATGATGGCGGGAGGAGAGGACGTGGCGCAAGAGGCGGTCGCGGTCGAGGCAGAGGTCGAGGGAACTACGACGATGACTTTGAACGAGGAGGAAGTCGAGATCGGGATCAACGTGGACGCGGACGTTATGATGATGATTACGGCGGTCGTCGTAACGGTGTCCCCAACAACAGCTACAACGAGCGTTACGATCGCGGCGGAGGATATGGACCTGGGCCAGACACTGGAGGAGGATATTCGGTACCCACCTTTAGTCAGCCTCCTCCTCCCCCTCCCTCTGTAGGTATGGCAGCAGCGCCACCTGGTGTGAGTATACGTATTTGCCACCCCTAGCGTGCAAGACTAATGAATATTTTATCAGTCTACCGATGATCGGCTGGAACAAGCCCGCAAGGTTCAACAAGTGTGTATCCTTTCTGTTACAATACTTAATGGAAATTTATCATCCTGTTAGTTACTTGCAGCCCTCAAGCAACCTGCAGTCGGGCCTGCACCACCTAATCTCAACCCACTAGCCCCCTCAACCGGTGGCATTACAGGCATGCCTCCACCCATGCATGCATCTCCACCTGGAGGGCCAGGCTTCTATTCTCAGCCTCCGCCTCCTTCAATGGCTCAACCTCCTTTTTCAGGCATGATGCCACCTTACGGTGTACCCCCTCCAGCCTCTTCGTCAACTCCTCAGCCTCAATCTGCGGCTAATGTTTCAACGCCTACCGCCGCACTCACGGGGTTACCTCCGAACATTTTGGCTCTTATTCAGTCTACCCAACAGGGTCCTCCTTCGAGCGTTACGCCGCCTGGTATGTCTGGACTGCCCCCACCCGGGGCTTCACAGTATGGAATGCCACCGCCGCCAATGATGGGTTCTTTGCCACCAGGTTCCTCTGCAAACTATCAGCAATTTATGCCTTATCCAGTTCGTCTTTTTTTGCTTCAACTCGTTACCGGACTATCCTCTGATGATGCACCTTCAGCAGCCAACAAAACGCCCTTGACACTCTGACAGTCACAGAGTCTGAACATGCTGCGATGGACGCCAAAGTTTGACATACAAAACTTTTTGTTATCCTTATTTTTACTGATGTTTTTAGTGTAAAAATTTGACTTTATTCACGACTTTGTAATTCGATCCCTTTCTTCACCTCTTCTTCTAAATTAAATGTCTGCACATCCTCCGGATATATTTCACCAAATGGAAGACAGCGGTGTACGAATTATGAGAATAGCCTAGACCGTTGTACTGTTATGATTCAACTTGAGATATTAAATTAACCGTGTAAAGCACGCACTATAATATCAACTATATCGGCCTGTAGAAGGGTTTCCAGTCATATTTCCATCCATTTCGAGATGGCGTGTCGGTAGGTACCCGCATTTCTCGAGGAAACAACCCACGGACACGAGCATCAAATGCTCTGGCTTCCGAAGGTTTCATGGTCTTCAGGATGCTAGCTTCTTCAGGACTACGAGCTCGGGGATTTTCTGGCTTGTTGGCCTCCATGTACAAATGATTGTCAATGCCCGCCAATTCGTCCATGGCTTTCCTCATACACTCAAATTTCCTCTCCGTCTCTGCCTCTCTTCTTTTCCGAATATGCCGCTGATGAAGCAGCCATGCTCGCTCTATGGTATCATGAGCTTGCACCGAAGGTATAGCGTGCTGAAGAGCCTTTTCCACGTCTGGCCGCCAAGTCCCAGTCGGGGTCGGTTTATTGCGAATATTGCCAGGATAGAGAGAACGGCGAATGGTTTCTTTTTTGGGGTCCATCCCAGACTCTTTTCGAGCGTAACATCGTATTTGGGAGCGGACAGAAGGAGGAGCGACTAGTCTCTGCGAGCGTCGTGCAAGAAGGGGAATGGACATCGAAGGACTTTTTTTCTCACGAAACAATTTTAACCAGATATTTCAAGTATGTATATTGTATTCGAAGACATAGGGTTTTAAAAATGGTTACAATAAAAAATGAAGTTCGCTCACAATTATTGAGCATGCAATAATTGCTCTCAAACTAACTCACTATGTGGTGGAGACGATATGGTTTTGCAGAAAATTGAGGAGAACTCCACAGATATCGACCTGTCCTTTCCCCAATATTGCATCAGCCTTCGCTATGATTGGTCTTGCCTTGTTTAAAAGCGTTTGCACATCTATCGCCATCTCGCCCGTCATTCCCCTGCGAAGTTGAGCACCTAATGAAACCCTCGGTCCTCGACGTTCCTTTGGCTCTGGTTTCTGAGAATCTGCCATGGTTTGATCTTCGCCATCCGTCTCACCTGCGGGAGCCTCAAATTCGGACTTTGACAACCACATCGCGAGTTGAGTGATCATGTATACCAGGGTTTCTTCGAGGTTGCGGCGCACAGTCTGAACACCCCGTTGGACACTCAATTCGCTGAACTTTTCTGACATCGCCACATCCCCTCGAACCAGACTTTGACCCGGGGGCATACTCGTGAGATTTTTGAGCATGTCTAATGTTCCATTTGCTAGCTCGAGTAACGTTCCAATGGACGCCGATTCTCCCAGAACAACTTTGGAATGCTACATAAAGAAGGGCTTTAGCTTTGAGGCGATATATATTTTGATTAGACTTACAGGAACGACTAACGCTTCGTGAAGTGGCCAATCGCTTGACTCTCCAATGAGAACTGCGTCCGCTTTGCTGATACACGTCAAAGTGAAGACAATATTGCTCGATAGTTGGAATAGACGATGCATGAGGTGCGCAATCAGAGGTCGTTTCCAAATGTCGGTGACAGCAGAATCCTTCTCTAGAAGTGTTCTTTCTTCTTCAGTCACAGGTTCAAAAAGGCTGCCAAGGTGATTAGGATGTGTGATTGCATAGTTCAATTGTTGAAGAAGACGAAGCGCAAGGGGAGAGAACGCCCGAAGAACGTTCTTGATCACCGATTTGGCATTAAAAATTGATGCATTCCGTGCGAGCGCACTGAAAATATTCACGACCTGATCCATCTCTTCTATCAGAGGCAAAGTGATCGATTCGCCTATAGTCCAAGAAAGGGCACGGGTGATCTGGTCACCGTAGAGCTGCACAAGACCACAAGCCTCCGCGTCGAAAAAATGACTGTTTCGGCCGAGAGCAACAATGACGGCAGAGACAACGGAAAGCATGGTGCAATAAACATGGTGAGCAGGACTACGATGACCAGGTAGCTCGGGTAGAACCTCGTCAATGAGTCCTGCGCTAGCAGCCTTGCTAATCGAATTATTGCAATATGCAGACAATAGGCCTTCGCCTGCAAATCGTTCGGCTGCAGAAGGTATGCTAGCAAGAGCCATATGGAAAGTGAGTAGATGAGGGGCATATAATGATCTTTTAGTTGAGAGTAAAAACGACATGTCTGAAACGCCAACTAGGTCGATATGTGCATATAAATCGAGACTTGCTTTCACGATGTCCGCCTCTTGACACTGTGTTAGCCAAATCGTTGACGAAGGATTGACGTCTAGCCGTGTGCACTGCTCGAAAACGGCGATGAGCAGTTCCATGTCTTTGTCCAGATTCAAATCAACTTTTGCTCGAGCAGCCATAAAGGTCAGGCGCAAAGCATCAATCACAAATTCAAGAGCCGCTTCGACCATTGAGGACACCTTTAGCCTCTGTTCAGCATTCAGCGCTTTCGTCCGCCTGGTTAACGATCGAGCATTTTTTACACAGAAGTACAAAAGCTGAAGAAGAGGTTGATGAAAAGGCACACTGAAGATGCCTTGAATTGATTTTTTGGGTGATTGATACTCGTTGAGAACGATCCCTCGAACGTTTTCTACCAGCTCGATGAAGGGTTGGATTTCGGTGACTTGTTCTGAGTTGCTAAACCACGCTAGTTCCAGGAGTGATACCAGAAGGGCTATACGCGTTCCATGAATGGTTGCTACCATATCTCCTAATCGACACTCCTTGTTGATGTCAAAAGAAACAGAAGCGCCTATGGTGAGCAGTATCGAACGTTGGGAAGCCTCCACCGACAAGTAGGGTATGACTTGGTGCAGAATGAGACGCCAGGCATCGACAAGAGCAATTTGTGCGTGTGTTAGAGACATGTTCAAATTGATCGAGGAAAGCTGTCTTTCGGCAATATTTATCTTTGGGAGCATGAGATTGTCTGCGCGATGCCCTCGTAATCGACTCCGCAGAAGGGAAGTTGAGAAAGAGAACTCGTCTCCGAACTCCCGTTGTTGGGTAAGAAGCTGAATTTCGAGTTGAGCAATCGATAATGTGGGAAATGAAGTGGACAGCGTGTCAGAAAGTGCATCGTAAAGAGCCGGGGCATAAGAGCTGGGAGTGGCCTCAGATATCAAATCGGTCAGCTCCTCCAAGGAACGGAATCGGGACTCTATCTTCTGGAAACTGGCTGGCTTTGCATTGGTAGATTTGCGAGTCTGGTAATGAATACCAATGTCTAGACCAATAACGTGGAGTGCACAAGATTTGACCTCTGTACGATAGCAATGTTCAGCAACGGCATCGTACATATTCGATCTCCGTTTTCCATCCACGAAAGCATAGTCCTCCGCCTCAAAGTCAGGAATGGGTCCCAGCTCCGAACAAGCTAGCATAGTGAGCTGTTCCCAAACTTTTGAGTCTTGGCGCAGATTCTCAAGCACAGACCTGTGTTCGAGGCCATGACGCCACACAACCACTAGGAAGCGCAAGACGCAGGCTAACAATTGAGGATTAGACTCCCACAGCTGCTCCCAATTCGCAAGCGCGTCTCGAGCAACGTCAACTGCATTTGTAATTTTGGCAGGCGCAGATGTCATCTCGATTGCGCCGACTTCCTTTCCTTTGTATGAACTTTTCATATCTTTCTCCGCCAGAGAGCGAAATTGTCCAGCAACAAAAAGACTGGCCAACGCCGGCTCTTTATCCATAGCGACAGTGATGAAGTTCCACGTGGAGTATCGCAGCGACAGATCGTCATATGGGTGCTGGACGACGCGCACAAATGAGGCCACCACACCCTCAGGATCCGATAAATGTCCGACCAAGGTAGATGAGTTGGGTCGTGACATTGAAAGTGAAGAACAGATAATGGAAAGGATCTTGATGGCTTCCAGAGGAACGATTTGACCTGCGTCTCGCTCCTTTACGTAGAATGCCAACGCATCAATGGGATCGACCTTGGAACGATAGGGATCATGAGAGGCAGCACCACCAGTAATTTGAGCGCACAATGCTTGTTCCAGGAGGCAAGGTTTGTAGGCCACTTCAGAGGCACATTTACGCTGGAGCACTAGTCGAATCAGTTGCAGATTTAATTCGAGAAGGTAAATGAGACGCCGTGCATCACCATAGCGTCTCGAACTATATAAAGCTTGAAGCATCTGAGTGCCTGCGGAAATGGCGGACATCAAAGGATTGATGGCTAAAACTGAGGCCTTGAACAATAAGAGATCGAGCACAGCCTGGCTTAATTTTGGGAACGGTGCGTCTGAAGCAACGGGGGGTGTATATTGCAGGACCTTTAAATAGAAAGCTGATATTCGTCTGCCTATTTCGAAGCGATCTCCCAGTTGTGCATATTTCCAACCCAGATGTTCAAGCCATACTTCCGTATGAACAAATCTGGCTGCACGCATAAGAACCTCGTCTTTCAGCTTGCGAACCTGAACATCGTCTGGCACAAGAAGGAGAGAAGCCTCTTCACAAAGTTGTTCAACGAGTTTCAGAAGGGCAAGAGTCATAGTGTAATGTCCAGTCACTCGCTCAGTGGAAAGGGCAGCAGAAGTAAATCCTGGTTGCTTTTCAGATCCGAATAGTGCTGTAGTGGAACGGATATAGATCCAAACTCGAATGGAATAACTGGGAATGGCCAAGATAGCAGACAATACGCTTATGGCAGAGGTGATGAGTTGGGATGGAGGAGATGCCCTCGGATGAGCATTGTAGCGCGTAAGCGCTTCTTCCAGTATACCAGTGGTAAGTTGGACCAGATCCGGAATAGACGCAGTAGGTACGAGTGGAGTCCCTGACTCCAAAGACCGCATAAGTTGCTCGCCCTGAGCTGGATTATCTTGGATGACGCTACGAACAAGATCCAGTATATCGGTCACCAAAACCTCGTCGGTCTCACCGTCCATTTCTAGCCCAATATCCCTCAAAGAAAGCTTAATCCCCAACCCATGGACGACTTGTCCAAACGAACTGGACTTGGAACCTCTGCCAGCGCCGGAGCGCAATTTGAACGCATAATCGATCAAAATTTCCAAGAGTAACTTCCATCCAGAATGTTCGTGTTGCCAGACGACCACCAACAGGTCACCACCATCGCCATTAAGAATACGCCCTTTGGATCCCACGGGTAGAACGCCACCACCAGGAAGACTGACTGGCCGAACATTAATGTACGTTATTCCAGCCGTGGAGCTTGACTCTATCTGCCTTTCGTACAGTGCATGGACACCAGTGCAAGCTCCCACCGGAATTACCTGTGTGTATGTAGGTAATTTGTCCAGGAAGTAAAACACATGTCGAGCGCAAAGCTCACGGTCGTCAGAAAGGCCATCGATGTCTAGAGAATAGTCCGCAGTCGACAAGGGGTCGGTATCCAGGAAACCAGAAGCAGTCATGCAACGCAAGAGACGTATGAGCTGTCCACACTGTATTGGAAATCTGGTCCTGCAAACATCGAAAATTGCCCGGCGCGAAAGACCCGTTTGCCAGTCCGCTTGCCAAAATTGGCTGCAAATCCCTGCAACAGACTGGCGCTCGCTGCGTCCAAAAAGAGCAATCCAAACTTCGATAAAGAGATCGAATTCGGGAATGATTTCTACAGGGACGAGCTCCACAAGTGACATAACAAGACCTAGTTGCAAGTTTAAATGAGCCTCCAGACATGCAAATGATAGACACACCCTTGAACACAGAACGAAACGCGATCGCATTAGGATCGGTTACAGTAGAACCCGTTTTCCATGCCACCGAAGTCACGAATAACGGCGAGTCCGTTAACAAGGTTTTCATCAAACTCAGCAGGCCCGATTTGGGCTCTAAGCAGGCGCGAGACATGAGAACGTGAACAGCTTCGCGATCTTTCGAATATGCTCTGTTCAATTGAGGAAGGACCAGTTCGAAGAAGGCGCGATAAGATTCAGGAACTTCTTTGCTTTCCACTGCTTTTGCACATAACCGAGATAGGACAAATGTCCAGGCCATGTAGGTGCAGACATATTGGCCTGTACCCCCAGCGTATATCAGCTCGTGAATACGCTTCATGGACTCCGGAGATGCAGTATAAAAATCGCGGCGTTGTGGATTATTGGAGATCTCCAGCGAAGAAAAGTCGGCAATGGTTTCAAGTTCTAGGACTTCGATAGTGAGGATAATCCAAATTGTTGCTTTATCCCGTTGTAGTTGCATGCCTTCATCATCCAACAAGAGGGTAGTATTTTCCTGCTCCATACCCAGTTTAAGGTTGTATGCCGTTGTCAACACCCTTTCTACTGTTGTACCGTCACATGCGACCGAGCCCCACAATGCCCAGAACAGTACCTCCAGGATCACCAACTGCTCTTTGCTATTTTGCTTTGCCCATCGAGATGCTTTCTTGGGATCACGGCTGACTTTCTCCGGAAGACTTTCTCTCGATTTACGCTCGTATACAGAGAGGAGAGAGTGGGTGAATTGTTGACCATCCGGGAGTATTTGGGGTAATACTGAAAGTGCAATGTCGTGCAATGGTTCAGAAGCGTTTTCTTTGGCGCGAAAAAGTGGAACGAGAACGCGAAGAAGAGACAGGCGCTCGAGGAAGTAAAATGGAGTTATAGCTTCAACAAGTTCTTGAACCAATGAGCTGTTGTCGGCATTATCAATCGGAAGGCCTTCATTGTACAAAAAAGAGCGTAGGAGAACCAGGGAGGATATTTCGTCGATTTGGAAGGCATCGCTGATGGCGAAAACAAAGTCCTTGTCCGCGTCTTCAACACGTAGGACGACACCATCGTTGAGGGTCACTGAGCCACTGTTGATTTGTCGACGTGATGAGTCAGTAGGTTTTCCAAATGGATTGACAATTGCCTTCAGCTGCGAGATTCGTTGATTTAGATAGCCACTGATCTGCTCAGGATTGGTGCCTTCAACATGGCCGCTTAATATTGAGTGAAGCTGTGTATAAGTCCTAATGAACATTTTAGCACTTCCTCAAGAGAATTGACCTATTATACTTACACATCTATGAGGTTGGATCGTTCCGACAACCTGCTGGACATGACCAGGGTGTATTCGAATTTCAACCAGCAACTATTGAATTAAGCGGCGGCTATGCCGATCACGAGGTCTATTCATGAGCGCTAATACGATAGTAGCAAAAATTTGGTCCCCCTCATCGGTAGCTGCTTAGCCTCGGCCAATCTTCAACTTTTTTTAAAACGGCTTTATTTTCGCGTAAGTAAATAAGTCGCCTACTAAGGCACGTGGATGCCAGCTGGCAACCCCATTCTATGTCTGATACGTACAGTGCATATATCAGGTCCATGAAAGTTCTGATAGCTACTAATCAAATTATGAGAGTCTTGTAAAATGTTAAAGGGAAGTGGGGAGCATTCGACCCAAAGATCTTTGTAAAATGTAATAGAGGAAAGCATGGAAGGAATATGTGTATATACAGCGAACATAAGAAGAGCGGAGTTCGGAGTGCGTGAAGGTGATTTACGATTCTGGGGCAACCTCAAAATCATCCATGATTTCGTCCCACCAGTCTGGTGCTTCCTCGTCACCTAGCTCTCCCAGACTGTCCTCGATGTCGTTTGAGTCTGACCCATACATCTCTTGAGGTCCATACTCTGGCTCATTGGGGGCTGCCAATCTTCAGCATCGACACAACCCCCCAAACGCCCGCCTCATGCTTCTCCGAGAACATCGATCGAATCAGCACATACTCAGTTCAAGCGCTTCTCATTGTGGGCTTGGAGGAAGTATTTGGCCGAGTTCATCTAGATCTTCTCCTTTGCCTCACAATGTCCTATCCTGGTTTATATCTATAGATTCTCACTTGATGTTAGAGAAGCATAGAAAGGACGCTGCGGCCCCCTTGTATGCGACATGTTCATTGGTTTTATCTGCTTCTGATGAAAATGTCGCTAGCACTTTGTAGTCGGATAATGCCGTACTGTTCTGCCTCATAATTAAATCTTTCATCTTTCCAAATTCGTTATCAAGGACTGCTAACTATAACCTGACAGATGGCTTGACCGTGCGCCTTCGCTCAAGATTGTGGCTGTATATGTATATGCCGATTATGCGACGTCTGTTGCTCTGGATGCTCGAGTTCCGACGGTGAAGAATGGCGGTAAGCACCAGCATTACCATCTTGTTCTAGCCACTCTTCGGACGCAGGTTCAGTATTGTAATAGATGATTTTATCAGGAAATACTGTATCGATAATGATCTTGCTCTGAAACTTGTTTATTTAAATGACTGGACAATTTACCTCTAATTCTTATTACATCTCTGACCATATTGATGTAGTCCTGCTCTCAAAACATGCGTAAGCATTGAGATCCAGACCAAAATCTCCTGATCATTGTGTTGGTTTGAAAGTATACGTCTCAGCATTTCGCCGAACAAACTCTAGATTAGGACACAGTATGAGCTCGAGACAGGATGTTGTCAGATCATTTCAAGATGTTCTTCAAGGTTGAAATGGCTCTTCGACCCTAAATTACAAATACATCTAACCAAGAGGTCAGACACCGACCGGTGTTCCTTCATATATTGCCGGCAGCTGTTATCTGGTGCAATGAGTTACCACTTGCTCTGCAACCAACCAGCTTCTTTCATTCTTGTTATCTACTTCGTATAAAGCATCACACCCGGGGTTGTAATAAAACAATGCATCCTATAGCTCCGTCGGCAATTTTGAGGTCCCCTCGAACCTGATAAATATTCTACTAAGCATTGAGTATGTCTTTTGCAACTCAGACCGGTTACACTCGACGATGCGTTTGATGTCTTCTCAATTACCCATTCGGTGATTGTCCACAGAGCGAGGACTGTGTCAATATGACCTAGAAGTTGCGTTATGCTGTACAGCAGTCTGCAGGACTTGCTACGGCTGCGCTACGAGATCAAGGCTCACCTCTTTTGATTGTGGTTTTACTTTGGCCTATTCGAGTTCCATATCTTGAACATCTGACAAATAGAAGGCGTGAGCTAGAGTTGCAAAGTGGCATGTTATGATCAACATACCGTAGAAGTATATATTCAACTCATGGTATCTATACTTCAATATTTGGATTGTCCGCCAGGAAGGAAGTAAAAATACCCCCTATCGAGCTCAGGCGCTTAGTATGTAATTACATAATTCGCTGAAGAGCCGATTTCTTAGTCCAGCTCGGTCCTTCATGTCCACTCTTCTTTCGCTCAGCAGACAATACTGTCGTGCTAACATATGTACTATACTCAGACGGCCTTTTACCCAAAGTCTTGTTGCTCAGGCTCGTGACAAAAAGCAATCAAAAATTCGAACGCCGTCCAAGAAAGCCTTAGCTGCAAAGCAAAAGAGAAGAGCTGCAAAAGCTGCCCTCAAGCAAGGCAAATTAGAACAACTGTCTCTTACAGATGCAATTCTAACATTACGCGTGTGTGCTCTTTCTTTGCTTTTATGTGTCGGTTTTATTGAGTTGTTTATAGGCAGTAGAGGTTGCTTCACCCAAAGCTATGTATGAGCTGTTTATCAAAACAGAAATGGGCACTGGTGTAGCGGTCCCCAAGGGTCGATTTAAGCTCCCCAAAGAGGCGAAGGCGCGTGCGGAAGAGAAGATCCTTGTATTCGCTGAGGGCAGGCAAGCAGAGGAGGCAAAGAAGGCTGGTGCTCATATAGTCGGCGGTATCGAGATCATTGAAGGTGTAAGTCACAGCTCTCAGTCATTAGTGAAACTTCGATTGACCTTCGTCGCATTTTCTAGATACTCAATAATCGGATTCGAGCTACGACATATCTCTGCACCACTTCCTTGATCCGGGCCATAACACCTCGGCTGGGTCGCTTTCTTGGTCAACAAGGCCTTATGCCTTCAGAGAGACGTGGTACTGTCACGGA
Organism: Lentinula aciculospora; assembly: GCA_028011355.1. Classification (NCBI taxonomy): domain Eukaryota; kingdom Fungi; phylum Basidiomycota; class Agaricomycetes; order Agaricales; family Omphalotaceae; genus Lentinula; species Lentinula aciculospora. The sequence goes on from JAOTPV010000003.1 coordinate 1,656,181, forward strand.
TGACATTGCAGGATACATTGAACGTATACAAGGTACCAGTGAATGGAAGGCCGATAAGACTGGAAATATCCACATGCCCATAGGCTCGGTGAGTCTTTTTACTTAGCCAAACACACCTTTCTGAACCTCCCCGAACGAACAGATGCATTTCTCTGCCGACGAGGTTGTACGAAATTTCAATCACTTCATGACCTCCGTCAAGAAGGCAACGGGGAACATTAAGGATAATCGTCAGAAAGAAACTAAAAAGCCAGGTAAGCTTCAAAATATTGCCCATTTAGGAACTTGTTTATAATCTCACTTCAGTGGCGATTAGCAAAGTCCTACTTAGCTCGACTAGAGGCCCTAGTATTCGTATAATAGACTATTAACTCGTAGCAGTGTTTGAATAATATGCAAACATTAACGATACGACTGAGTAGGGTGCAATGTCGGTATGTCGTTAGGTTTTTAGCGAAACAATGTATTTTTCCAGGTCTCGCTTCATGACAAAATTCTATCCCTCCTCGACTTCTTTCTGGTATCCTTGATATTTTCTGAAAGAGCTTCGTAGCTTATTCGATTCTGTTCTTTGGGAGTCTGACGCTTGCCAATGTCTGCGCCTTTCACTGGGCTAGTGCCGCCTCCGCGCTTCGCCCTGCGGGGTTGATACCGCTCTTGCGGTGGATTTTTAGGGTCGTGTGGAAAGATATCGCCCCAACTCGATTTTCGGGCATCGTAATAAGGCTGTTTTCCCTGAGATTTTGGAACGGTAAGGCGCATAATCTTCCCTTTTGTATCGTAAGTACATGTCAAGGTTTAGGCACAGATAAGATACCTTCTTGTGTGCAGGCATCTAGGATAATATGGCCGCTTTTTTTTAGAGGAGGGAAGACGAGACGTGGCCAGCTGTAGGCTTCCTGTCGCAATTCTGTCCAAAGCTCGGAATCAAGAGACAACCGAGATTCATTTCGCGGCGAAATTGCATGAGATACGTCTAGTGGCACTTCGTCGACATTATTGTCATTGTGCAGACTCAGCTCCTTCATAACCGTCTGAGATTCTGCCTCCTTGTCAAGTTCTCTCTTACCCACCGCTCCGATTCGTCCCAATTTGCTTGAGGGACGAGCCGGTCTTTCTCCGCGTCGGATAACGATGTAGGAATAGCCAGTATCCTCATGGCCAATGGTAGAGTGTTTTGTTAGACGTATGAACGAGGGCCTCTGTAAGCGCTGAGAGAACCCGCAGACCAGCCGCATAGATCCCGGTTGAAGTAACGGACATTCACCGTCATGGGGACACTGTACAACAACAGATTAAAAAGAGATTTCGAAGTACTCGTAACAAACTGACAGGAGCTATGACGTGAGATCCTCGGATAGGCCAATCCTCTGTAGACGGGTCTTCCACCTCTTTCCTGCCCATCTTCAGGAGGAACTCTCTAGCTTCCGCGATATTTTCAAAACCATCAGGTGTGTTATGATCTATTAAGATCTGAATTTTGGTTAGTAATACAAACACGCTACGCCGGGGGATCCCTACCAGAGTACTAGCTCCGCTCTCCCACATTTCTTTGACAAGTGATTTTCGAGCAAGATTTGTGGGGAGGGAGGATAGATTGAAAGCCGATAAAGCAAGGGTGTCTTGGCCAAGGACTCGGGACACTCTATCATCGTCATGAAAAGCCCTTTGCCACGTTACGCTTAGATTGCTGAACTTGAGGTCTATGTCAGAAGATGGTCATCAAGGAGATAGTCCTAACATTTCGCCACTGACCTCGGAGTAGGCGTTTACCAATAGTAACCAGTCCATCCCTTTTGTCGATACCGATATATGTTTGGAGGGAAGTATCAGATATTTGTAAGCCTTCCACATCTGGTGAAGGGTCGGTATCTTGTTGGAACGTGTGCACAGAAGCCCTGTCTGAACTATTAATCTGGATGAAAAAAGGTATAGTCCAAACCGGTAAACCAACCAGAGTCCACTCCCAGTACCTGCTCCCCAGTCGATAACCCTTGAAATGCCCCAATCAGGCCCAAGGCGATGTTTAACATGAGCTAGTACAGCGCGTAGAGCAGAATAATGTGCTGGAAGTGCGACTGAAGCAAACGCAGTCCCGTCACGCCCTGAATGGCGGGAAGCTTGGTGTCGCGAGCGATACCTGACCTCGTAATTGGAGCTCCATTCCACGTCTTCATTGTCAACATCTTTGCCTTGGAATAGCCGCTTTGCGTCGTTGTGGAGCAGAGTTTTATCCGACTCTATTAACAACGAACATCAGCTCAAAGCAACGCATCGCGCTGGTCAACTAACCAGATATCAAGAGATTGATGGAGTTCTGCAGTTCCAAGGGTAAAATTACGGCCCCAATTCCCTGGCTGCCAAAGATCGCAGCTGGAGATTTTCGGTCCAGAGATTCTTCTTCTGAGACGGATATTCCGACATCCCAAATAGCTATTGGGCTTTCCTCGAAGGGCTCAGAAGGAATAATATCAAGTTCCCGATGCGAGGGAACTGAAGTCTTGTGACGAGTCAACGATATATCGACATCCTTCAACAGAGCCTTGAGACTTGGATCAAGATTCAGAGAAGGGTTAACTTGACTGTATGAGGGGACTGTGTTGGAGAGCGCACGAGTTCTTTGAACAGCAGGTCGAAGCAAAACTCTCCAATTAGTCCTTGCAGTAGCAAAGGACATGAAAGTATTGGTCAAATCGTCTGAGCACGTGGTCATGGCGACTGCCACCAAGACCCACAACGACGATACGCTGGAAAGGCCTAACAAGCGTGCCAAAGTGGTTGCCGATGATAGCGATGGCCTACAATCAAGTTTAGCTGTGAAGATGAAGCATGATCTTGAAGAAGAGGAGGACGAAGAAATAGATGAAGTCCCGGACACACGAGAGGAAATAAAGGCCTCTGACCTTCATCTGGACACGGTATGTTCGCCACTTCACGAGTTGTTTTGTACTTTTCTTTGAATGTGCTTTAGATCAACCGCGCTGTACTCGATTTCGACTTTGAGAAAGTTTGTTCGGTGTCTACATCGAACATCAATACTTACGGTTGCCTGGTCTGCGGAAAGTATTTTCAAGGCCGAGGTCGCAAGTCGTATGCATACGCACACTCAATACATGACGACCACCATGTCTTCATCAACCTAGAGACCACCAAGGTATCTCTATCATCTGGAATTAAATATAGTTAACTGAAAGCTTCCAGGTATATGTGCTACCAGACGGGTATCCAGTCTCAGACCCTTCTTTGGAAGACATATCATTTGTGCTTGCACCAACGTTCAACAGGTCCTATACATCTACTCTCTCCTTCCCGTCGTACCCCACTAGACTGTCGTATGACTTAGCTTCTAAAGCCTATTTACCCGGCTACGTTGGCCTCAACAACATCAAAAGAAACGATCATATGAACGTTGTCATCCATGCCCTCCTTCACGTCGCACCATTACGGGATTATCTTTTGCTGTCAAACTTTCACAGCAAACGGTCTGAGCTTCTCAAGCGTTTTGCAGGTTTAGCCAAAAAAATATGGAATCCAAGGCTATTCAAAAGCCAGGTCAGTCCGCACGAGTTTTTGCAAGAAGTGAATAGGGCAAGTGCCGGAAATTTTCGGCTGGAACAGCAAGGAGATCCTGTTGAGTTTTTGGGATGGTTACTGAATCATCTACACAAAGACATGGGTGGTTCTAAAAAGAAAAACTCTAGTGCGAAGTTCCGCTCAAATGCCTGAAACTTATTGATTCAGTACATAGGTATCATATTCTCCACCTTCCAAGGCGAGCTTCGTGTAGAAACACAGCAAGTGCTTATACGTCCAGACGCTGGGGAAAACGAGAAACCCCGATTTGATATTGCTCGAGGTACAATTCCTGTTTCGCCTTCCTCTTTCTTCTTCTTATCGTAGATTGGAAGATATCAAATCCACCGTGTCCCCGTTCTTATTTTTGGCAGTAGACCTACCTCCTCCACCTCTTTTTCAAGATTCCGTAGAGAAAAACATCATTCCTCAGGTTAGCATTCAGTCTGTACTTTCCAAATACGACGGAAAGACAACGCAGGTAAACTCCTTAGCGCACTTCATACCGTGTATCTCTTAATTGAAAGCAAATTCATCCTAGGAATCTTCCGGACAATTACGACGATTCAAATGTCAACGCCTTCCTCCTTACATTATATCTCACTTCAAACGGTTTACCAAAAACATTTTTGTGGAAGAAAAAAATCCTACTATTGTCACTTTCCCGCTTCGAGGATTGGATTTTGCGGAATGTGAGTCCTGTACCCTGCTCCCTGAAATATAAACTCACACCCAGCTTCAAAGATGTTGATCCTACGCCATCTCAATTATCGCCCATATACGATCTCGTTGCCAATGTAACGCACGAATCGGTCGCGGGTACTACCCGTGACAAGGAGAACACCGTCTGGAAAATTCATCTGCGAGCGGGAGAGGGAGAACATGAAAAATGGTATACCATCCAAGATCTGATTGTAGAAGAAACCCGAAAAGAAATGATCTTCTTAGGAGAAAGTGTCTTGCAGGTAAAAATTCTTTTCCACCTGACTGTAACGAGTATTGCCTGAAGGTCTTGCCAGATCTGGGAAAGGAGACCCGAGCTAACATCACGTCCTAAACTCGACATGGTCGTTGATAAATGATGTGATCTCTTGGAATAAAACGACATATACAACAATCCTTATTATCAGGAAGCCGGCACCCTTGAGAGAACGGAGATATCTATATCGACGCTAGCGACAGTCGCTGTAGCATCTGCAATACTCATGACTTGTTGGGATCAGACTGTGGTATAGCTGTCATGGTGTCATTGGTATTTGCGACTGGTTTTCGAATATCTTCTTTAGGCTGCATCCTTACCAGAACCAAAGTAAAGATTGGTCCGACGTTTACGTATGCATGTGCTGAAAGACTTACAATGCTTCTTGCGGATGGTCGAACAGAGAAGGCTTGAAAGCATACAAGCTTGAGACAACCCCTTCAAGTTCAATCGTGAGTGCTATAGATCATTGAAGGCCGTTCATTGTTAATTATTTACCTGCTATGCCTGCCATCATATAAGGCCCAAATCGACTTCGCATCGAGTTTACTGATGTTTACTGTTCAATCGGCGCCGTACTAGTGATGGTTTAAGGTCAACGTTCAGCGCTTAGCTTCGAATTACGACAACTTACAAAGTTCTCACTCACTGTTGGAACTCCGCGAAATTCATGCCGCGGTAAATAGACACTTAACAAGATCTAACTCAGATCTTGACAAACTGATCCCTAAATTCCAATCTATAGACGTACATGTGTTTTGTGAATTTTCTATGCCCTGGAGTGTATGAATTCTCGTTTTGAAACAACTTTTTGAACAAGTTTTGAATTGGCTTAATTGTCTTTGAATTGAAAGGTTGGCCATAAATCTTCTGTTGAATCGAAATGCAACTAATACTTTGTATATCTGTTTTTCCATGAGTTCTGACTACTACGACTAGGATCCATAAATTTGGGTTTTACATAACAAAACTAGTTTCTTCAGGCGGTATTCAGGCCGAGAGCCTGTGTAGTGAATGTGTTATATCAGTATATGCATTCAACGTTGAAGAAATACCTCATAAGCTTGTCGAGATGCTAGATCCTTGGCTTCGGCCTTGGTCGAAGCCGTGCCTGTACCTTTGGTCTCTCCATTAACTTTAACATAGTGAGGAGTCAGAGGAGATGAAAATAATTGCTCACGCTATGCCTACCTTTGCAGACCACTGTCCAGACTGCTCTGTCGGATGAGCCCTCAAATGATTCCTCGAAGGAAACTGTTGAATTTCTACCCGGACCTTGGAAATCTATAGCAACCGCGGTGAGCGACATTTGGAGAAGACATAACATGAAAGGCCGACTCGCAGTTATTGACCAGGGTGGTGTATTCTGCAGAGTAGAATTACAGTGAGATAAGGTTATCCCGGGGTTGGTCAAGGGCAACTCACTAGTCTGGGACATTTTCAAGGAAAACGATAGTATCGCGTCCAGCGATTAGGCCTTTTTGTAGGTTCCTTAGAGGTTAGGCAAATAAATCTCGTGAGTCTCGACTTGAGATATTACAGTAGTACCGGCATTCAAGTCAATGTCCTCAAGCGTCAAAGGGTTTCAAAAAGTATCCCGGTGAGCTCGTTTACCTCACTCATCGCAGATAGATCATGATACTGAAGACAAAGCTGCGACAAGCCAGGTAAGCAACGGTGCGAGGCGGCAATCTCAGCGTAAACCAAGGATAGACTGACAGCTGGCAAGGAAGCTTGCATGAAGTGACGATATTTTACTTCGAAATCGGGACCTCAACTTCGCCTTCTATCAGAAGTATTGACTACATTGGGAGCCCAGTCGGTCTTCCGTATTCTGCGGCCCCTCTTTAGTGTTGACAAGCCTTTCTTATGTGTATGTGCAAGTCATCGTGCAATTTCTTATCGCATGACAGGAGTAGATAAATTAGAGAATATATGTATTAGTATGTAAAGCACTGGCAAGAGAAACTAACTGCTAGGAAGTTTATAGGTACTATACATTAGTACTAGATCAATGGAAAAGTATTACTGGGCATTCATCGAGAGCAGCAGGTCATCCCCAATTAAGACCAGTTAGTGTCGATGAGGGTCTGCAAGGTTTGGTTTGCGGCAATATCCCGGGCCACATGCTTTTGAGCACCTGTGCCTATACCGAAGACTTCTCCATTGACTGCTACATCTATCAGAGGCAATAAAAATACATGGGCATGATAAGTCTCACTTTTGCATACACAAGTCCATTGGATAGCATGTCTCGGTCCAGACGTGGACTCCATCCAGCTCAAAGCATCGAGCCGATTCTTTCTTTGCAAGACTAACACCGAGATAAGCTTGCTATCAGGATATGACTCAGGGGCACGAAGGGCCCTGCTTACAATTGTTAAGTGCGAAAGTGCCATCTGCTATGCCATAATAAAATGTGGTGAGTACTAGTGCGACTAGAGCAGCGAGAGTGACCGCTAGGTTTTTCCACACCTCTTGCCATTTCAATTTGATTTCAATAGTAATGAAAAAAGTAGTACGAATTTTGAAGAACAGCTCTCAAGGATTCAGTATTTTATAGCCTACACAAAGACTCCGAGCCAGCTAGAATGAAAATGCTGCAGCGAGAGTGAGTCGTGAGTTCGCTGGCAGCGATCGGTTGACTTCATTCATTGCTGGGTATTGACACCGTTTCCCTGTTTGTAGAATAAGTGTATTGGTGCTGATCCTTCGAACGCTCGAAGGTTCAAGGGACTGTGTATGTAGAAGGAAGATAAAAATGGTCCCAACGAGTCTGTCGAATGTCTTTCTCATGGACCGTCTTCTCAGGCTTCGGACATCGCAATTAGAATCGCTTGTGATGCATCCTTCCCGACATGTTCAGTATCTACTAAGCACGATTGAAGATAGAGCTACCAAGAGGAATGCAGCGCACCTGATTTCACTATTGAATTTGGAGGTTGTCCGACGTCCGCTCCAAACTCTCAATTCATGCAAAGAAAAACTTTAGCAATGGGTGACCTGAATCATCTTTGGAAATGGTATCTACTATGATGAAGCACGCGATCGTAATTCATGGCAGGAAATGCGGAGAGTCAGATCGATTCTCGACGGCCTTTCCAGATATGTCAATGAATGAATGTTGTTAACAATCAATCTGAAAGAGTACAAGAGGTTTAGCTTGCTAGTTCAACAGCGCGGACTGACGCAACGCGAAGCATTGAAGACAGACTAGTGAACGGAGAGTAGCATGACAGCATCACAATCAACAGCTATGTACTCGATGTAATGTACCTTGGAGACCACGACGGAATCCAGAGGTATGGTACAACGATGTTTCTGACTCCATCTCCTGGCGGCAATCCAGACATTAGGATGAAATAAGCGTCCTCATGTTTTCCGTCTTCGACTGTGCTGTCCAATGGCGATAGCTGGCCTCAAGCAGACGTTGGATTCAAGTTGTGCATGGTTGCAGTCCCTTCTTTACCGACAAATCCTCCCACATTCCAGACACGAGATGGGAGTCCTTTCGGTAGTTGTGATACTGGTCTCAGTGCAACTGGCTGCAAGAAACGCTTGAAACGGGAACAAGATCATCACTTACGTTGGTATTATTCTTGGATAGAGACAGCTACGCAGGTCGTATTTGAAGCATTCCCGCGAAAGTTAGTATTACGAGTTGATCGCTAGGTACTATGTTTGATGTCCAACAGGTTGAAGGAGCATTTGCGAATGCTGCGGCTATTCTAGTCAGGTTACCGCTGAGCTTCACCCACATTGATTTGGCAACTGATACGGATAACGGAAATTAATTGTGCAAGACTAGGAAAAGGTAAGAGAAAAAAGGCATTCACAGGCCCTAATTTCCGCGCACCAGCTCCCTCGACCAAGAAACCCACAACGTTTCAAACAGATTGCCTGTGCACAATCAACGGTCAACACTGAGCTGGTGCGTACATACATTTTGTGACTGTTCATGTCTACATGTTGAAGAAAAGACGATGATTTAAGGCATACTGACTTTTCAACGCAATGCCGCCAATACGCCAATGAATGTGATATGAACACAGAAAAAATGGAGACGGAACAAACAATACAGGTTTCTATCGATCTCTATCGATCGCTACCGAGCGACCAGATATTTCAGTAGAGAACATTTGGTTTACTTATTCAATAGGGAAAAGGAAGAGGGTACCTGCAGGTCCTGGAGCAGTAATTTTCGGCGGAGCAATTGTCCTGCTGCGCTATATAGATTCAGTGAGTTTGTGTGAGCTTTTGGATTGAAGCCCGCCTTCCCTGGGTAATGAAGAGCTCGGCACTGAATGCCGGTGTTTCCACGTTAGCGGCGCTTGAATTTGTAAGCCATATTCCCCCATCAATCCTCGTCGACAGTGTCCTTCAAAGTTCATTCGCAGTTGAACTTGTATCCGTAGGCATTCAAAGTCGTGTTCGAACAGTGTTGCTGCGCCCAAACTCTCATACCAGACCGACATCTCACGGACTTCTCTTTTCTTTTAACATGTAAATCGTTTTCGTTTTCACTTACCTCATTCTCTTCATTAATTACTTTGCCAACAGAACGTATACAACACATTTCCCACTCCATCCAGTCGAAGTATGTCCCAAAGTCAAGGAGATATCCAAGAACGTATCGCTGCTGCCCGCAGAGAGGCAGAGAGCTTGAAGGAGAAGATTCGTGCAAAGAGGGAGTCGTCAGCAGATACTAGCTGTGAGTGGTAAGCTTCTTTGGTTCATGATATCGCAGCTCACAATTTTATCTGTCAGTGCGTGCTATGGCCGCTGAGGTGGATGCTCTTCCTCGCATTGTTATGCGCCCGCGGCGTGCTCTTCGAGGTCATCTCGCTAAAATCTACGCTATGCATTGGGCTGCCGATAGGAGACATCTTGTTTCTGCTTCGCAGGACGGTAAACTCATTGTTTGGGATGCCTACACTACCAACAAAGTCCATGCTATTCCGCTACGGTCCAGCTGGGTTATGACTTGCGCCTACTCCGCTTCAGGCAACTTTGTCGCTTGCGGTGGTCTTGACAATATTTGCTCTATATACAACCTCAATAGTAAAGAAGGCACCAACATGAGAAGTGCTCGAGAGCTTAGCGCCCATTCCGGTTACCTCAGTTGCTGCCGTTTCCTCAACGACAGACAAATTGTGACCAGTTCCGGAGACATGACCTGTATGCTTTGGGATATCGAGGCTGGTATAAGAGTCGTGGAGTTCAGTGACCATACTGGTGATGTTATGAGGTGGGCTTCTTTTTCGCCTGCTGTTTCCATTCTTCGTTGATTCGTTGGCATGTTCAGTCTGTCACTGGGTCCTAATCAAAATGTATTCGTGTCCGGCGCTTGTGATGCAACTGCTAAGCTTTGGGATATTCGAAGTGGCCGTGCCACCCAAACGTTCACTGGCCACGAATCTGATATCAACGCCGTGCAGTATGTACCTTGTCTGCATTTCACAGCCAGCTTTGATCGCTCATGCTTCTCAGATTCTTCCCCAACGGTGACGCTTTCGCTACTGGTTCTGATGATGCCTCCTGTCGATTATTTGATATTCGGGCTGATCGGGAGCTCAACACATTCATACACGACAACATCCTTTGTGGTATCACTTCCGTGGCCTTCTCTATCTCGGGACGAATTTTGTTCGGCGGTTATGATGATTGGACATGTAACGTCTGGGATACTCTCAAGGGGGAACGTGTCGGTGTCTTAACTGGACACGAAAACCGTGTTAGCTGCTTGGGTGTCAGCACCGATGGTATGGCACTGTGCACCGGCAGCTGGGATAGCACTTTGAGGGTTAGTCTCACTTCAATAAATAATTTGAGTGCTGTCGGCTGATTACTGTCATCAATTAGGTGTGGGCATGATGATATATCTCTAGAAGTCGAATTTCGCCATGCTGGGCATTATTCCCTTTTTTCTACCCTCGTTGCTGTTCGATTCACCCGTTGGCGTATCTTCATTTGTTATATGATTCTTTACCCAATCGCCTCCGAGCGTTCGTCGGAATGGACGTTTCAAGTCTGTCACTACGCTTTCAGTATCGTTATTACACGCCAATTTTTGTCACTGTCTTCCCATTCTCTGAATATGGCTTCATCCAAGTTGTGGTTCCTTTTACTTGTGGTATACCTATAACGCTATCGCTTCTGCCTCTGCCTACATATACATTCTTTTTCACTGCTTCTGCCTCCTCATATATCATGTTAAATTCATATCTTAACTATTGGAACAAGGAACTTTATTTACTTCGTTACGTTTCCACAAAATGAGCGCCTAAGATCTTTCATTGTGCACTTTGACTTATTTGTGACACGAAGGTTCCGTCGATATGTCCGAAGACGACCGTGCTGCTAAAGCTGCTCGCGGAAAGGCTATGGTAGCTTTCGCTGCTGACCATATGAGCATCATACTGATTTCGTCTCGGAATCTCAGTTCAAGAAGCGTCAGGCGAAGAAGGCTGGCACCCCTTCGCCATCTACTCCGGGAGTAACTTCACCAGTCAGCGAGCGCGCATTTTCACCAGCTCCGTCAGAACCTGTATCTGCAGCTGCACCTGTCGAGGATCAGACACGAGATCTTAATGCCGTGTAGGTAGCTGTTGTCAGTCCTGGCCGGTATAATTAGACTCATTGCGTCGTAACAAATTTGTGGAAACAGCTTCACCAAAGACGATGAGGCAGACATGTCCTGGTTATCTACATTGCCGCGAGCGGGCTCTCCGCCTCCAGCACCACCACCGACGGCAATCGTCTTCTCTGATACCGCTAGCTCCCCGCATTCCGCTACGATAGCGGCCGCGAATGGCCACCAATCAATGGAGGAAGTTGTTTGGCTTAAGAAAGGCAATGAGATGTTGAATCTCCAGATGGAACAACTAAGCTCAGAGAAATCCGGTGCGTCTGCGTCTTCTTTGCTCCTGGTGTCTTCTATTCTCTAATATAAACGATTCAGAATTGCAGAAGACTGTACACTCCCAGAGATTCGAGAACGATGCTATCAAAGCAGAGCTAGGCCGACTAAAAGATGTGAGATCTGAAAACCAAAACCTTAAAGCAGAGCTGGAAAGACTAGAGAAGGTTAAATCTGGTGAGTATATGTCTTTCATATCTCCATATTTGAAAGCTGAGTTGTCGATCAGACTGGGGGAATCGTGAATATTCATACAAGGAGGAAATGGACTTGTTGCGGGCTAATTTAGCACAAAGTGAAGCTTCGAAATCCAGTACGGTCAGATTCTCAAATTCAAGCTTTTTCGGGCCTTGAATGTCTTCAGATCTTCAGCGGACAGAGGCTAACCTGAAAGCTGAAAGCAAGAATATGAAGGCCTCCCTAACCGACCTTGAGGCGGCGAGAGCTAGTGCGTTTGAATAGAATTTGGTAATCTGATCTTCACTTATTTAGGTGATCAGAGCTATTACAGTCCGAGGCTGCTTTGAAAAGGGACAACGAGCAGCTGAAAACTGATTTGACAGGACAGCTAGATGTGACTACCTCCAGTGCGTGATCACAGATCATCTCTAATTTTTTGCTTAGATGCGTATTAGAGCTGGAACAGACTGAGGCAGCTTTACAAAAACAACGTGCGCACTCTACTGAGATCGAGCAGCAGATGCAGCAACTCCAAGCCGAAATTGAAGTTTCATTTCGAAATGAGCAACAAACTATCTCATTGTTGGTGTCGGAAAAAGCTGCCTTGACCTCTGACATTGAGCGCTTGTCAGATGCAGAATCTCGTACAGTCGTTTCTATGTATCGCGAGATTCACTCTCTCATCCATTTATCATGAACAGGTGCACAGGAGGCTGAACGTCTGCTTTCCGAAGAGCAGATGAAGACAGCTAATTTCGAGGAACACTTGCAACAACTTCGAAGTGAGACTGAAGACTCCACAAACAGGATACAAAGTCTGGAAAGTGTCGTCAAAGAACTAACAGATAAAGCGAAGGATCAGGCGAGTGGCATCTCTCATTTCACTGTGTTTCTTGCCTGTTAATTGTAAGTGTTTCCAGGAACGCCAATTGCAGGTAGCAAATGGGTCGTTGATCTCAGTTCGCAAAGAAGCGGACAAACATCGCCGTCGAGTTCGGGAATTAGAGGAACAGATCCAAAGCGATGACCGTGCTGATCGTCTGGAGGCTTCACTCAAAAATACTCAAGATCGTGCCGACGAACTCGAGTTCCAGTTATCGAAGCTGAAACAAGTTGGTTTTTCCCTTTCTTTTATCCTTACATTCTATCTGATATCGTGCTGTCAGACACATTCTGCTCTCAAATCCGAGCGAGACGAGCTTGACTCTCGCATACAAGCACATAGTGAAGGCGAAAATGGATGGAAAACTAAACATTCCTACCTCCTGGCTCTACATCAGAGTGTAGAGGCACAGCTCGCAAAAACCATTTCTGAGAACGGGGCAATACTGAATGAAAACTCTACGTTACAAGTGGAGATGGAGAGTACACAGAAGGCGTTGGTTCTTCTGCAGGAAAAACTGGCAAATGCGGTCACTGAATTGGGGACTAGTACGAAACATCTGCAGACCGTGCAGAACGAAGCAAAAATTGCGAAGAGGAGAGCGGAGGATGCGGAAAAGACTCAAAAGGAACTCCAGGAAGAAGGAACAATCCTCATGCATTCGTTGGATGAAATGCGACCCAAGATCGTTGAACTCACCGGTATCAAGCTAGAGCTCACTGAAAAAGCGGAGGAGTTGGAACGTGTGATACAAACCAAGGAAACAGTAATCGAACAATTAGAGTCATCTTCAGAAGAAATTCGGGCTGACTTCGAGGCATCGGAGAAGAGACTACGGGATTTACTTTCCGAGAGGGAGACGGAACGGTCATCTACTCAGGATAGCGATTCAGAACTGCAGAAAGCTTACAACCAAATACAAGCGGAGCTGGACTTGGCCTTCGCGAGCATCAAATCGCTCGAAGCTGACCGCACGATACGACAGAACGAAGCTTTGCGCCATATCGAGGAAGTCGCGAGACTCCAAGAACTGGCAACTGCTCAGTCTGAAGAACTCAGATTATTACAGCATGAAATTTATCAAAGGCAGAACGATCAGGTATGCGTTCCAAGAAAGCAAAATCGTATCCTCTGGGCTGAAGTTCATCCTATTAGTCGGAGGAGAAGTCTTTCCTTGAAGTTGCGCAGAACGAGATCGAGTCTCTACGTCAAGAGAATACCACGAAAGACGAGGAGTTGGAACGTCTCCGCCTTCGAACTTCGATATCTAGTTCTTTTCCTGATAAGCCTCATTCACTGAAAGATGAGCTGAACGATGAAGTTCTCAGCTCCCTAGAACTCGAGTTATCGTCGTCGCAGTCCCATGTACGCTCGTTGGAGGAGTCATTATTCGACGCGGAAGCCAGATCTCATGCTTTAATGATACAAGTCACTGCGCTGGAAGATCAGCTTGCGGCGCGTCCCCCAATACCCTCAGTAAGACCATTTTCGCCTTCGGGTGGGGCTCTTCCTTCTAGGCCGTCGAGTCGAGGGAGCCGAGCTCACAGCATATCCGCCTCTCATTCATACACACCTTCCTCCTTGGCTCGCTCTGCAATTGAGCATAACCTCTCACCAGAAACGAGACACAAGCGGAAGGCGAGCTTGACCATGCTCAAAGCCAGAATAGATAGCGAGTTGGCGGCTGCTTCGCAAGCAAAATCCAGACCCTTGTCTCCAGTACAATCTGAATCTTCTATGAGTGGAGCTTCGAATCACGGTTCGATCTACTCGCACCATAGGCGACCTCAATTTATGGATGATTCGCATGTGTTCTGGTGTAGTTCGTGTCGGGGGGATTTAGTCGTTCTGTAAGGCTCCTAGGGCCACTTGGAAAGTGGGACTCTTTGGAATGTATTCATACAGGCTTAGTACATACTAATTCTTTGTCAAGAATATTCATTTGTCGTATTCTTCGTTTGACCTGCTACCTTGGCCACATCCGCAAGATGCGGAGCACATAACCCTATTACGGAATATATTCCACGGTCGTTGTCAAAGCGTTTCTTAGCAACCCAGTCCGCATTGGCCGCTTAACTCCAGCAGGCAATATTAGGTAAGCGCCATTGCTCACCAATCGGGCTTGTACTATGCGAGGTCGTGCGGTAACAAATGGCACTGCAATAACAGGAACATAGGTTAGTACGTTGAAGGCCTAGCTTGTGGTCCTCTTGGTCCTTATCGTATATGAAATTCTGTTGGCTCCACTCATCTTCTTCCGCGCAGTCTTGAGAGGTCTTGGAGTGACAAATAGCAACTCCAGATCCTCGTATATATTTGAACATCCATTCTCCGCCTCGAGGCTTCACTTTCATCTTGACTTGACGCGCCCAACAATTCACCATACACGTTCACCTCGGGTCCGGCAACATCTCTTGTCCACAGATCCGCGTGTCTGTACACTATGTAGGTGTTATATGTCTTCATGATCTGCCTGCGCACGCATAAGACGAGTCCATTGCCCATGATATCCCAACTTCCAGATTCCAACCTACCTTGACCGATTTCAACTCCATTTCAAGTGATTGAAGACCGAACTATTGGATATCGAGTACACCACTCGGTGGTATTGCATCGAAAGTAAGTGATCAGTTTCTACGTCCTTCTCCGCAAGAATTCAAGCCTCTTCGTTTGCAGTCGTCCGACTTCAGAGGCTGATACCTTCGTAACGAAACGTGCTCCAAGGAACACAATGCCAATGTAAACTAGCCTTTGTATCCCTACTTGTTACAAGGTATGTGGAAGCAACAATAGCTCTGCAAAGATTTTCCTAACCACAACTCTGTAGAAACTCGCCATGACGAATACGACTGATAAAATGAACTTACAGCAAATGAAGACCCTCTTGAATTCCGGATTTTTCCACTATAACACCAATGAAAAGCCATCATCTTTCGTAAAAAGTCCATCATCTCCTAGTCGAACATCTCCCCAATCAGTTTCCACGTCGCTTTCCTTTTTCAATAGACACAAACGTAAATGTAGTTTCGATTTCGGACTCAGTGGCACGAAGACGAAGAGCAGTACTGAAATAATTAGTACTCCGATTCAAGTGCCAGAGGACCCTGCTACCGTACACTCTCCGGCTCGTTCCAAAGAGGATTCGTCACAACCTTTCTTCATTTCGCCTTCTCCCATAGATATATCCTTTCAACATTCACATTCACCCTCAGCATTATCAACTCGTAAGATGAAATCACTCGTAATCTCGTCAAACCTGGATGCGCTATTGAATCACGAGGATAACTATGAACCCTACACCAATCCACCACCTAGTCCCCTTTTTGACGAGACAAAGATTACTCCAATTCTTCCCTCTCACTTCCCTCATTCACCTCGTTCACAATCGTTCACTCCCTCTCTACACTCATGTTCACCAACCTCACGCATTGAATCCCCTTCATCATCTGCATCATCAAACTTGTATAAGAGTCCTATACGTGGAGGTATCAGTACGTGGGGGCACACACCCGATACAAGTTCAGCTTCAGCGGACGCAATAATGGAGGGTGAGCCATTGCTCAAAAGTCTACCTCTTCCTCCACGACTGGGGAAGCGGAGGTTTACGACTTCGAATGATAGAGATGTTTCCTCTGAAATGAGTAAGACCAAGCCCGAGGCTTTGCAAGGGAATCGGTTGCCCAGCTTGACAGTACCTAGTCCCCCAGCTGAAAAATCGAGATCAGTTGTCAATCCTGTTGTGGATTCTAGTGCGGCTGTGCGACTTACCCGGGTTGTGGCGGGGAAAGACTCGTTCGCCACTACCGAGACAAGAATTCCAGACAAGGATGCGGAGAAACACGGTAAGTTTTATTTCCGAGAAATTCGGTTTTCCGTCCTATGTACCAGTAGATCGTCCTCCCCCATTTCCATGTGGCGTCTTTTACTATCCCTTGTCAGACGTTATCTGGGCCATTTTTTTTCCTGCTCCGATTCGACATATCGCAGCGACAACGGGCGTTGTGTTCTGGCTGTCGTGTATGTTTGACATTTTCACATTCGTTGCATTCCGTTAGGCGTCTTAAATTCGTGGTTCTAGCGCTTTGCGTTATGTTTCATTATTATCCTCTCGTTCTTCTCGTATAATGAACTAGGTGGCGCCATACCAAGCTCTGAAATAACGCTGATAATGCGGCTTTTGAAATCCTCATCATCTTTTTTTGCGACGGATATTTTAAAACCGCTCATATTTTCACTGCCGTGATTTATCTACTTTGACACTTTCGTGCCAGTCGCTCTTTCTGAGCGGCCGTGCGGTATCCGTTATATTTGATGCTAATGTGCCTCAAATTCTCCGTTAAATGCAGGTCCTACCACTAGTGGACAAACATCCAAATCCTTTGGAAGTGTCTCTCCTTTTCCCTTGTTAATCGAACCAGTACCACAGGCTCAACAGGCCAGCGTGTCCCCCTGTGATAATAGTCGCTCGTTACTACACTCTTCAACATTAATTCAGAATCGCACATCTTGTGCATCTGATTCCTCTGCTTCTTCCTCGACTGCAACGTCTCTATCCTCTTCAGGTTCCATATCAACCGTGATGCCTCGGCGGTCTAAAATGGAGGTACATTCCATGGGTACAGACGTGAAATTACTACGTTCTCTGCCGATAATTGCCCATCCACCACAGTCTATCCGACATTCCAAATCAGCCCATAACCTAAACCATCGTAGCGCGCCTCCTGCGAGTTATGCGTCTGCTGCGGATATACTAGACCGAAAAACAGCAAGACGCGTAAAGGTCCTTAGCGCGGAAGACGTGCTAGGGCAGCTATTCCGCAAAGAGGATGCGCTACAGTCGTTGAAGATCCTTGCGAGGACAGGAACGGGGCTAACATACCAAGAAGAGGTATCCCTTCCTGTCAGCCCAAGTTCGTCGCGTTACAGTCGAACTAGTGGTCAGTCCCGTAGTACGCAAGGTCTGGAAGAACGCGTGGGGACGTCTTTTTTGCGAATGGCGTTGGAGGATGATGAAGAAGAGGATAGCTGTGATGGAGAACATCCAGCATTGTCAGATTTGCGTGAAACACATTTTTCTGACGTTCGTCCACTTAGCACCATGCTTACCGCACCGCGTCTTCGTCCAGCTCCTTCGTCCGAGGTGTCTGTCATGCATTTGGATGAAAGAACTGGATTCGGGAAGGTCCAATCAAGTTCCGGACATGCACCACCAGCACGCTCGTCTGCTTCTTCCGCGAAATCTATTTTGCCAGTATCCTCTTCCTCAGCAACTGCGCTATCATATGCATATGCTCATACAGGACCTGAAGAAGATAGTAAATTTTTGAAGATGGGATCAAAATCAGGATCAACCGAGGTGAGTACGATCTGTCGCATATTAAATGCACTCAGCCTATCGGAAGATGTTATTTGACCGAATGATTCACATAGGGCTGTGGTGGCAATAGTGCCAATGTTGTGCAAGGTGTCAACAGTGATGAAGTCTCACGTCGAAGTCATTCTCGGCGGCAAAGACCTACTAAGATTTTCATATTACCCACTGAAGATAAAAATGGTGTACATTCACAGTACCCAACATCTTCCAACTTGGACGCTCTGCCGCAACTTCCAAGGCTTATTCCTCCATCACCGCTCTCTGCATCATTCGAACGTAGCCTTGGTCTGTCGTCGTCGTCAGCCTCATCTGGTTTGGTAGTACCGGCAAGTCCAGTAACCGACCAGGCCTCTTCCTTCAGTCAACAAAGATCCTCCCTTATCTCTTTAGGAACTAGTTCCGAGGAATCAGCATTTTCGAGGAGGCGCATAAGTATATCCACAATTGCCTTTGGTACTAATTTGAAGTCGGGCAACGAGAGCGAGATCTACGAGAAAAAATTTGATTCCGAGAACGACTCAAGCAGCAGTGCGTAGTTACAGCGTTTGTATATTTACTCTACGTGGACTGACTATAATATATATCGTACTTTCTGAGTAGACTATCTGCACGGATACGAAGGGGACTACGATTCGGCTTCAACAGAATCTTTGTCAGAGGGAGAAGTTGATTTCGCAAAGTACTATCAAAGACGGGTATCAGAGGATTTACAACACGTACACCACACGTACAGAACAACCCGACAAAGGCGCAAGAAGCCAAAGGAGCAGAGGACACAAGACCATTTTACGAAACAATATCGGCGGAGAACAGTTCAAATGGATGGACGAGGAATATCATTGTATTCAAGCGGAGACGACAGGGAGCACCAAAGGTACCTCGAAGATGTGGAGATCGTTGATATGCGGGCTGAAACGCAGGTCAGTACTGGTTTATCAACGCCAGAGTTAGTGTGCTCGGCCGTTTCACCGGCACTAATGGTCAGCGAGCGGAGCGGAGCTAGCAAATTCACCGCCTTTGCTTTTCCTACAACCATGTTTCGCGTTTTTTTTTTGCTTGCGTCCGGTGCTTTAAAGACTCTATCTCATGTAAAATCATTAACAGCAAGGAGGCTCACAACCCCGTCGGTTAAGATCAAACTCCCACGCCAACAGAAACGAAGAATTGATTGAGCCAGGGTCGACAGCAGCTCTCAACAACCAGCATCCTTCCAACAGCAAGCGCAGATATACGACCTTGACGACGAACACGACTCCCCCAAGCCCAGACGAAATTTCTACCACTCTGAGTGCCTTTCATTTTGTCGACGAGGACCCTTGGTCGAGCACTGAGTACGAGAGAGAAGTCGAGTGAGTATTTGATTCGTTATCACTCAAAGATTTTTCTTACATTTTTTTCCCTCTAGGCAAGAAGATCACAGAATTAGTATATCGAGCACAATCTACTCTCAGTCATACTACGACCCATACGACGTTCTCCCGACGCCTCGAACAGTTCCAACTTTGACCTGTCTCCAGTCAGGAAAACATTCACAAGTCGCAGATAATACCATGCGTAGAGGTGCACGAAGCAATTATTCAGAGTTGGAAGACCGAGTTTCTTTCATGGAACTTGTCTCGCCCACTGAAGGCAAGCCGCCGCTGCCGACAACGCCCAAGCCAGACTTTTCGACATTCTATTCTGCAGGCAGATCTAGTCGTAGTCTAGAGCGCCGACTACCTAGTCAGGAACACGGGCGCCGCCCTCATAAAATATCCACTTCCAATACACGCTCAAACTCCCGTGCTAATTCTTACGACGACGAACTCAATATGCAACCGCCGCCCACTTCTAACACTCTTGATCCTCTTTCCCGTGCTGACCTCGTTCGCAAGTCTCGAAAACTTGCTCAGGTCTTCGGCCAGACTCCAAATGGAGCTTCACTCCTGCCGAGTCCTTCCGGGATCACCGATAGCTCTGAAGTGAGAAGGAGCTTCCTCGACATCACTTCTCCGACCTCTTCTCGTCACCATAATTCAAACTCCATGGCTGCGCTCAGGAAACAATCTGCTGGTGAAGCTAGAGATACAGTCAAAGCGAACATGGATCGAATGAAGAGAAAAGGAATCTGGCCTCCACCCGCATCGACCCACTACATGTCTGCTGCTTCAGGAAGAAGATATTCTACTCCCCTCACACCAGACGAGTTCGAGTTTCTGAACGAGCTCCATCGTCAAGAGCCTGCCTCTACCAATCAATCTGATCATCGAGCTTCGTCCATCATTGGCAGCGGAGAAGACGGAAACCTGATTGAAATTGGGGATGCACAACAGGTCGAAGGCGACAGTGCGAGCTTTATAGATTGGGACGACGAATCACCCGGTCTCAATGACAAAAACAAACATCCTGTTGAACTGCTCGCTCAATCTCCTGCCGCTTCCCAAAGTAGTTCCCGTCGTACCTCTATCTCTTCTCTCGCATTCGCATCGCCGTCCGCTTATCCTGGCGGGGCACCGAGAAACTCATTCACGCGAGAAGATTACATCGGCACTGAATTACCTGTAGCCCCATTTGACTATACAGATGATGAAGAACAGAAACGTGACATGCAGCAACAACATCTTGCCCGTCAACCTTCTCTCCTTTCCCTCATTACTCCTTCACTCATGTCACCAGAAGAACGTGCAGAAGCAGAAAAACGACGGAAGCGAGAGAAACTTGCTAAACTACATCGTTTTCTCGGTTCCCGTGTACCCACTGGGCTTGTTCTGGGACAGGCCGACGAGGATAGTGAGAGTGGTCTGCCTGGTCTATCTGCTTCTTCCATGGGAGAAGAGACAGATGCTGAAGGTTCTAGTGAAGAGAAACGTTCATGGAAGAAAGGTATGGCTAAAGTCACCAGGAGAAGGAGTGGGAGTGAATCGGGTATCAGTAGTGAGTGGAGTGATATTAGAGACAGGCGCAAGGACGATATGAGTGAGGATGAGAGGTCAAGGATGGTGAAGCGGGCGGTAAGACTGGAGAAGGTGGGTAATGACAAAGGCTTCTATGGATCATGATCATGTCTCCTTGACATCGCCTTGACATGTCCAATGAACCTCTTTTGGGACCACTGTACTGATCTACTTTTCCCAGGTCTTTGGCGTTGCGCCACCGCAAACGCTGTATGCTTTTGGTCATGTTTCGCATGCCCATTCAAACTCAGGCGTGGTTGCGCCTCCAGTCGTGCCGACGATGATCCGATCGTCTTCTGTTGGCCCCACAGAGACGTTGATTTTGAGTACTCCTCTTCCGCCCAAGAGGGGTAATACAAGACCTGCTTCTCGAGAATTATTATTGCCCAAAGGCAACAATCCAGACCAGCAAGCTATAGAAATTGAGGCAGGTGATGTATCGGCCACCCTCCGAGTGTCGAGACCTCGAGGAGCATCTTTGGCTTATACTCACTACGACCATTCGTTAAATAGCTTGGGTGATATCTTGGATCGGGTTCGTTATTTGTCTGTCTTTGAATGTCGATATAACTGACTTTGTCCCTGCAGGATGACCGCGCGTCACTTCAAGAGTTGCATGAAATTCTTTATCAGGCAGGTGAGACTGATCATCTTGCGGGAGTTCATCATGACCCGGACTTGGTGGCCATTGATATCGACGCTCCTGGATATGCATCTGGTCTTGCTTCCGGCTCGATCCGATCGGAACGAAGACGTTCATTGCCCGAATTACCTGCCCGGATGTCCATAGCGTCTCTTGATTCTATTGGATCTATAATTTCGAAGGTATCTCTAGATGACGCGGATGCGGAGGCGAGCGACGGCGCCTTCCAGGTCAGAAGGCGGCGAGCTGCGAAGCTGACCCAGTTCTTTGGTGTTGATTATCGGGACCTAGTTCAGGATGTATTAGACAGCATTGAGAATGGAGTTGAGCTAGAGAGGGGAAGGAGTTTGTCAAGGCAGGAGGCGGAAGTAAGCTTTTTACAGCAGATTTTGTTAGTCTTCGGTACTAAACTTGACTTTGTAGGACCTGCTGAGGAAATTAAGAACTATCAAAGGAAAGAGAACCGGGATTTTCCCATAGTGCTCGATCTTTCCCTTCAATCTTTTGTGATATACCTTTTCATCATATATACTATCCTTTGTCGAGGTTATATATTTTTGCATTCATCTCATTGCATCACATTCGTTTTTATTATGATCTTCATGTCGCAATCGTCTAATATCGAAACAATTGTTTTTGCTTGCACAGAGCTCTTGTAAACTACTATCATCATAATTATCTTTCATCCTTACACTACAATTGTACTATTGAACTTTATTCCGAATTGGCACTAGCAGCCTTTGCTTCAAGAATGGCCAGCTCATCCAATCAATATTATTTTACTTAATCCAACTTCGTGGTATCTCCCCCTTGCTTTGCAAAAGGCGACTGTCCCCATATCTTCTTCAGTTTTGGGATAGCGAGGCGGAGATGGGCTCATACCACCTAGTTGATCTCTGATGGTGGTTATACGTTTGAAGACCGGAAGACTCCAAGATCAAGATTATAACACGGGAATCAGATGTGAGTAACATACCAGCATGATTCTCATCATCCTCACAGCAGTTTGTTCCTTCGAAATGATACTGTTATGCTAGAAGCATATCTTTCTGATATGGACTCCGACGGTGGCGAACAATTCTGAGCTTTCATGCGGTTGCCTTGGGTTCATCGGGGTTACCTGTAGCCTTAGTCCCCAAAACGCAGATAAATATCATCTTGTCAACCTTGTAAATACAGCAATATATAGCCTTCAGTACAAAACTCAAATACCTGGAGAGTTCAATTCCAACCGGTGCGTCATACGAAAGTGCTTGTACTTTGGGTTTGTGATAATACACCGGAAAGAAAATGAACCCAGATATAGTTTTACGAAGAGGTATAGTGGCAGCATCAACTCCAGAAAGGGAATCCATATTTGATGATGGTGGTAAGAGCTGGGGAACTAATACGCCAGTCTTTCTCCCAAAGTTGGATTACTTTTTGCTTGATGACCATGCGTGAACGCCGGCGCCTTGGAGAACTCTGCCTTCACCGATAGCTATGATGCAGAGCCAACGATGTTATTCTGCAGTCTGTCGACAAACATACCCTGCTAGTTGTACTTCTGTAGAAAGCCGGGGTCATCATGTAGAGGACAGAGGGATGATTACCACCAAGCTGAAAAGCATCGGTGTATATTTTCAAAAGCACCATCATGATATTGATTCTAAGCAGACAGTCTATTCCCTTCTTCCTTGAGCTTTGTTACGCGTTCGTTGATCAACATCAGTTACAAAAATATGGTGGAACGGAAAAAAAGATAACTCGGTGATATAAAATATCGGAGGACATTTTGAACGGATGACAAGAAATTGATCACCGTTGCCTTTGTCGTTCTTATGACCGTTTCATTGCGCATAGAAGCGTTGAGTAGTTGTCACTCATTCGACCGTTTCTCCCTAGTTCCTTCAGAGAATGTTTCAAGAATCTCACAGGTCAAAGCGAGTCCTCTCTATAATCTCTTGGAAGTATAGATTCTACCTCCAGCTGAGAGACAATTTGACGGTTTGCAGTAATTAGTAAGTACCAGATAGACTCGGAACTCGTTGAGTATTTCAGATAGATTTCACTCACAATATACATCGTTTGCAACAATCAAAGAACGTGACAAGCATAAGCCTCCCGAGATCGGCCTTTACCACCTATCCGAATCCCGCATATAGACATCACCCACAGTCATACCAGGGTCCCCTCCCCTACCATTAGAGCCCATTTTACCAACAACAGCACCATGTACTGCTTCGAGGTTCTCGGTCCATTTCTGCAGTGTTGCGTATCGTTTCTTTTCCAAACTTTGTCTAGTGGGGGGGGGGGGGCGAGCAATAAAAATTAGAAACGTTAACGAAGGAGTAGAAAGCTATGAACGCACTTTCGATCAAGCTCTAATCTCATACCAACTTGGTCTATTCTGCCTTCGACTTTGCCTTCCAGGATGAGTCCGATAAGAAGATCTTCAACTTCTTGTATTTCAAGGTTGAGTTGCTATAGAGCATCATTTGGTTAAGAAATGTGGAAAGGAGAGAGCATAAAGAAAGTCCGATTTGATATCTCACCTTGGCGAGGAAAGATAATTCTAAACGCGAGTATGGTTTGATGAGGTCGATAAGGTATTGTGTACGCAGACTACGAAGTAGCTCGCCAATGTATGCTCTGATGAAAGAATCACCCATAATGGTCGAACCACTTTCTGTGTTGTAGGTTTAGTTAAAAATGACTCAAATTCAAGATAGTGATAACTTGCCTCGAAGAATTTTCTCTGCAGAATGTACCTCTCTTCTCTGATAAGCATCAACAAGGTCAGTCATTGCCTTAATCTCGGGATCGTTCTTGTATCTATCAGCAGACATGCGGTTATAGACGGGGGGAAATGCATCAAGGGTACGCACGGTTTTGTTTCCTGACTGTCGAATGGGTTGACTTCACTTCCCATGAGCATGTTTGCTAGCACAAGATACTTCAAAACTTGGATCCTTTGCGGTGAGCCAGCTTCGTCGTAATTGCGGAACGATTCAAAAAAATCTTCGCTGGCCTTATTCCATTGACCTGAAAACACCTGTTAATGATCATATACGCATAGAAAATTGGAGTTTCCATACGTTCACCCATCCACATCTTCCCGCCACATTCCTTGATGACACCCATGATACGTGGATGAGGGATGGCAGATCGGACGTTGTTCGTAGCATTGTATATCTCCTTTAGCTTCTTAAAATTCCGTGTCTCGTTGTACATTTGAATCTCCAGTGCATAGATTTCAAGTAGTTGGGTCCCGCGCTGTGATTGGTCGTCGCCATCTCCTGCAGGTCCAGTGGCAACATGCAGATCGCGAATAAGCTGTATAAGGCGCGTAAGAACAAGCTGAAAGAGGATGCAACTAGAAGGTTAAAGACCTTAGATAATCGAGTGTACTCTTTTCGATCCAGCCATAGCTTTGCCAGTTTCAAATTCGTCTTAGCCGACAGACGCTGGTTTGGAACTTCAATCGTGAAACGTCAATGGTAGAGTGGGATAGCTCGCACATCGTTTTTGGCCTCCTCCAAGGCAGTCTTTGTCACTTGATAGAACTTTTCCAAAATGTCAACTTCAACTGGGCCGCCTTTGCCACCTCCAACGTAATCCAGAATACCATTGATAGTCTTTTCAGAGTAATTTCTGGTAACAGCGGATTTTGTATATGTCAAGAGTTGAGTGTAGGTTTGCAGTGCATCATTCGGCCGTCTTAGGACTAGATATAAAAACTTTGTAAGTTGCTTTAGAGCCTTGAAGCCCCTACGACGCGGATATCTTCGTTAGTATTTTCATTCAAAAGGAAGAAATTAGACGTACCAGTCTCCTCTTTCCTTTTCCTGATCTACTATCGCCCGAAATTCCTTCAAAGCACCTTCAGGATTGTCTTCCTTCTTTGCTGTAGAGGACAGGTGATTGGATAGCCTTGAAGTGAATGTCCATGAAACATACATTTGGCTTTATAGTACATATTTTCAACGTCGGCGCTGCCAGACTCCTCAGCATCGTCGCCGTCTGAATAGTCAAAGCCATAGTCCTAATGTACGCGATGAGAGAGCAAGTGCGAGATAACAGGTAGATAAACAGACCTCATCATCGCTCCCTTGCATGTAATCGGCATCATCATCGTCCATAGTGTTAGCTCTCTCCAATAGGTGGTCGCGTTGAGAACAACGGCAAGTTACAGTTGACGAACCGCAATCACTGGGTTCACGTGCAAACAGCGCTTCTTTTCCATGCTCTCTTCGACAAAATGTTGAAACTTTCAACACTTCATACCTATCTCAGTCAAGTTCTAGACCTTCCCGACCTGCACACAGCTATTCTCTTGACACCAACTGGCCAATTAATTTCTTACGCATCAGATCCGTCTCGCTCAAAAGAGGATGTTCGGTCCGTGGCTGGACTCAGTGGTGATTCTTTTCTCGAAGTCGAGGAGCAAGGTTATGCTACATTTGAGATCAAGGTACGGCATTCTACGTAGAGTACTGTTTTTGTATTCATTTTCTCAGTAGGGGAAGCCACATCTAGGATCGATCTACGTCCTGGCCGTGAACGAGCTCCAGGACGAAAGCCAGGATGGCTGGCAACCGTTGATGCTTCTGGCTTTAAATTTTGCGAATGGATACGATCAGGAAGTAGTGCGGTTGAAGGCGAGTATTCACTGCTTCCTGAAAAAACCATCGGTGGATAATCATCTATTCGTCTATGTTGTCAGGCCAAAGCTCTTGCCACCCATCTCGCAAAGTCCTTAAGTAAATATCGGGATTATCTCGTAGTTCCTAGACCGATACCGACGTCGTCGAACATTTCGTCGCCGACACCTGTACGGTGACAGCTCGGAAATTGACGAGGGAATCTTTCACTCGCTCATGGGAAGACATATGAACTGCATGCGGAAAGCGAACTTATATTATAGCTACAGTATGTGTCGTCCCATAACTATATTAATGTAATTTACTGTACAGTATAAAGAGAGTGGAGAATCCACGTACACACACTACTATTACACATAACACCGGGTTTCTCATTGGACCGCTTTGGTCGCGAGCTATTTCAATTTGCTTTCTCTTCTCTCTCCACCAAGTCATCAAAAGCGAGCTGGATCGCTTTCCACGTCGTTGTCGACATTTGGAGGAGCATGCGAGCATGTCCTTCGCTGTCCGTCTGCAAAATTCAATGCAGAAAACACGGTGTCCTTGCTCATAACCTCAAGACCTTTATACCACCGAGGACAACCGCAGTCATAAACACGACAGAACTACTAAATCCTCCTCGACCAGATCCATTCACCCTCTTGGCCTCCGAACTAGACTATCTACGAGGGAATCTGCTGAGATTACTCGGCTCAGCTCACCCAACTCCGCATCAACTTGCTCAGCATTATTTCGCGGATCCCTCGAAGCAATTACGACCATTAGTGGTCTTGCTTCTTTCACGGGCAACAAACGGGCTAGGGAACGAATGGGAACAGAAAAAATGGATTGCAGAATGTGAACGCGTCAGTGGCCGGCATGAAGAGCTCGATCGACCATTAACGCGTCCAGGCGTTCTCAACGATTGTAATCCCAATATGCCCGACGATGCAGCCTCTTTCCAATCATTATTTCCTCTTCAAACACCCAAAATACTGCCAGAACTCCCTCCGCTACCATCTTCCTACAAAATAAACCAAATGCCAACTCTCGTCGACCCTCCTATCATCCTACCAGCTCAGATACGTCTCGCTCAGCTCATAGAAATGATTCATGTCGCTTCTTCTCTCCATGACCAAGTCGCCAACGAAACTAGTTCTCCATCGGATGGTACCGGCAACAAACTAGCCATTCTCGGAGGCGACTTTCTCCTCGGAAGAGCAAGTACCGCTCTGTCACGGCTTGGAGATGATGAAGTTGTCGAACTGGTTGCGACGGTCATTGCAAATATTGTCGAGGGTGCTGTTTGGAAGGCTGGCAACGTCGGTACGCGAGTAGTCTCGCTGCTGACTTCTCCTGCGCAAGGATGGAACAGGTACCTTAATAGCATATACCTCAGCTCTGCGAGCCTTCTCGCAAAGGCAGGCCGAGCGGCTGTTATACTTGGTGGCTCAAAGGATGGAGAAATGTGGAAAGAGATTGCACACATGTACGGACTGCATATTGGGTTTGCGAACCAGGTTCGTCGTAGCCCCCTCTCTACCTTATCAATGATTAAGCGTACCTTTTATTTTAGCTAATGAAGGACGCCGATGAATATGAGGAAGACACCCACGATATCAATACAGGTCCCACAGGCCCACTATTGTATGCATGGGAGAACCATTCACATCTTGAACCCATTATTCAGCGCCAGTGTTCAGAAGACGGCGACATTGAGCACGTCCGCCACGTTGTCCGCACATCATCCGGTATAGAGCGAACACGAACACTAGCATTCACACACGCAGAAAAAGCTCGAGAAGTTCTTCATTTCCTACCAGACAGTGATACAAAAACTGCTTTGGACGAATTGACATTACGCGTAATAGAACAGACTTGATACGCAGTGACTTTTACTTATTTATTCCCCTATTTCATGCGTGCGCGCGATTGTTTTTTCTTGGACCCTTTGCAGATGTAATACACAAGAGCTTGTAACTAGAATTTTACTTTTAGGGACCTAGTTTAATAATACACCCTCTCTTACTTTGGTAGATACAACAAAAGATTGACACGCCACTAGAACTTAACAACCTTGCCTCGGTGGAATACTGACCATCGTATCAACCGAGTCCGACCTTACAAGCTTCGTGTTGGAATACACATGTTCGCTGAAAATATCCAATGCCTCTGGAGGCCGAATGTCCTCCGGCAATGCCATGTCAAGTATCCCGAGGGCCTCTCGTGCCGCTTCAAGGTTCGACATCGACACACACACTTTTGTATACGCTAATACGATCCCTTTCGCCTTCGAAACACATTCCGGGTCAGTCAATCCCTTTACAAGCCCCAGAAGTAGATTGATCATGCCTTCTGGAAGACGGACAGTGTTGGGGCGAGAGTTATGGTAGTCTAGAGCGTCTTCAAGATAGCAGACAAGCCGGTTCTGGGATCGAAGCGAGAAAGACTGAAGTGGCGAATCTAGGTTCAGCCGTAGGTAGAGACGTCGGGTGGTGTTGAATGGTTCGTGTGATAACGTAGGGCCTCTTAAAGAGTGCTCAATGAATTCCAATATTAGGAGGAAGCCAGCTTGTTGGAGAAGTGTCTGGAAATCATTGAGTCGGTTGAGAATTTCTTCCATGTATGATGGTATTTCCTCTTGGTCGCCTATCAGAACTACTACTACGATGTCCTGGAGATGGCGAAATAAAGAGTCCAAAGACACGTACGCCGAAGCCGATATCATACTTCTTTGTTCCACATTGAGCATCTGCTGCATATCCCAAGCTTCTTTGTCAATACGATCTAACATCATCCGTGGATGCCCCTGGCGCAATGTATTCTGGCCATGGCGGGCTCTCAGAACCAGCTTTTGGTACCTTTCTGGTAGAGTTTTGGTACGAGTGTAGCTGAAAAGTTCTGTTTCCAGGTGGAGTATGTGGTCGCTGAGCATGTCCAGTAAGGATCTAGCAATAACAGTTGCTGTTGATACTAGGATAGTATTGAACAAACTGTTACTGGTTGAACCTTGACAGATGACTTACAACTGTACGAGGAAGCATCCGGGATATGTTTTTGAATAAGTTCTATGAATCGCAACGTGTGCTCGTCGAACCTAAGCATTTCTCGAGTCACAAACGGTTCCACTGACAGTTGAGGTTGTCTGTAGGGTGTATTGGGTATCGGGAGCGACATCATTGTCAGAGACCATATTGCGGATAGAGTTGTTACACAGCGTCTTTTGGCCCATGTTGAATCTGTAGTACAACTTGAAAGAAGCTGGGTAAGGCGAAAACCTAAGCGCATGGATGGATCGTCGCGGTCGAGAAGCCGACGGCACAACAGTTTTGCGCTGTAGTCGATCCCCGCCACGACATCTGGGATGATGCTCGCGAAAAGCTCGAGGGTACTATCATCCGGTGAGTATTCAAGAGTCCAACAAACGGCTCTGAAGTCGCGCTCGTCGCGATCGTAGGATATATTAGTCGCTTCCCATTCGCGAACTTTTGCCAGTGAACAGTCAGATGGCACAGGTGAAGTACCGCCTTGGCTATTTTCTCGGACAATGAGCTGTAGTGAGCAGAGGATCCTCCACCAGATTTTCGTTAGAGGGCTTCCATAAGGACAATCAAAATAAAAGATGGGAAGGATGGAGATGAGGATGTATAGAATAGCAGTAATCAGGAGCAGGCCACAAACTAGATAGCTGATTCCTGGGTTCACAGGTTGTAGGAATAATACGAGGCCAGCAAAAAACAAAAGCAGGGAGGCGTGTAGGAGCATAGGAATGGTGGTCACTAGGCTCTTCATATGGAATTTAGTCAGACCCTCATAGAGGTATGTGCTAATCCTGGCTCGTTGATACGGAATTTCTCGGTCTACAGTCGCCTGTAAATAATCACGGGACCACTGCTGCACTAATGTAGCTGAGAGAGCCGCAGTAAGGCTCAAGCTCAAGCTTGAAAACCATAATATGTTACAGGTGAGTGAGGAAGTAGAAGGCACGAAGGAATTCGCATCGAGAGCGTTGGCCACGGATGGGATCGTGGTCAAAGTTGCGTTGTTTGATAATTCGTGATATATATGAGCAAGGAGGATAACTGTCGTGTCGGAGTTATCCGGCATCAGGTCTCGATAGCTTTCAATAATGAAAGCAGTTACGCTCGCAGAAAATAATCCTGCCTGTACAATTTAATCAATAAAAACGACAAAACTATCTCGGAGAACTTACAAAAATTAGAATGGCGTCCATGTCGCTTTTCCAACTTTCTGTCATTCTTGCGTTCTCTTTTTCTGCCTGTTCAAGATAGAAGGACCATATTTTCGTCGAGGGATCGTCATACCGACGAGGAGGTGTGAGATTACTTCTGGCATTGTCTACACACAACATGTAGAACCTCATCGTAGTTTTGCAAAATTGGGCTTACCGCTCATATTTCAATATCTGCTAATTTTGTTGGCATAAACAGCTTTGACATATACTGTAGCTGGAAGTAGAGAGAGAGAGAGCGCCCAATCAGGATCGACGGTGGGTCTCACGGGCCCACGTTCCAACACCAGCGACCAGCGACCACCTACAACAGTTTATAGCCTCTAACTACAGGAACTTGGCTCGTCTTTTAGAAATTGCGGGGAGTTGGCGTCTAAAAGGAATTGTGGGGGTCCGGCA
This sequence comes from Lentinula aciculospora, assembly GCA_028011355.1. Classification (NCBI taxonomy): domain Eukaryota; kingdom Fungi; phylum Basidiomycota; class Agaricomycetes; order Agaricales; family Omphalotaceae; genus Lentinula; species Lentinula aciculospora. The sequence goes on from JAOTPV010000003.1 coordinate 1,686,938, forward strand.
AAATAACATGAATCCGGTTCGGAAGTCTTGGAACCGGTTTCTTTCACATATTTAACCAAGTACGATTTTGCTCTCTACCCCCCTTGTCCTGTATCCCAAATTCCATTTCATCCAGGATGCTTGCGCGAATTTCGAAAGGAACCGCTCACGCTTTGGGGCTTACTTTTACGCGGGCCAGATCTTCGCATCGTTTGCAGGATTCAGTGTCGGTAACAGAGAATTCAGAGGAGTTGGTCTGTGCTCTCAATGTCATCTGGATCCAGAGTAATCTCATAGTACCAACAGATTATTGACTTGGATATTCTTCTTCTTCCTGTCCACGACTTTCTTCTTCCGTGGTGGCGGTATGCCGGCATGTGTAGAAAGACCCTCGCTCCAGTGTGCAATGACCTACAAAACTTGCTGTGCGATGATGTCGAACGGGTGGCGCAACTACTTTCTTCACTGGAATGTTCAGATGAAATGGAGGAGTTTACTTGCGATTGCTCTAGTGAAGCTTTCGAAGTCAGTACAAATTCTCAAGCCTTGGTTCCATGTCAATTCAAACTTCGTTTTTTCAGGACGTGGACTCCCCTTGTTCCATGAATATTGGGCCGGAGAATCAGCCTCTATACCGCGAACGTCCGCCACATAGACAGCATCTCCACTCTGTGAGCATACTCGTGAAATCTCTTCTGTAAACCTCACACTAAACTTGAATTAGAACACACCTGTCGTGATTTCTAGTTTGCACAACTCTACTCCTACAATCGTTATTACACCTTGCGATACACAAGCACGCGACATTTCCGCTCTTGTTCCAATGCAAGATAGCGCGTTTAGAACGCGACTGACCGTTCCCTGTCATCCCAAACTCAATCACGCCTTTCCCCCAATGGTCAACGTTGTACCTGCGATCTGTAAAATACCAGAACTGGACTGGAAATGGTCGAATGGTCATTGGCAAGCCCTTCTCCCTGGAATAGATGAACAGACATCGAAGGGAATATTTTCGAGGGCAATATCCCGAAGGAAGGTTTCGAGGCGTTTTCGGATTCATCCTACCACAAATTGTGCTTCTGCGTGCCGAAAGTAATGTAACATATTCGATGCAAATTGTGTATAGATACTATACTTATATGAACTAGGTGTCTAGAACTATTTGTGCAAAAGAAGTGAATACTGTCCATGCCAACGATATCAAGTATCGAAATACACAAAAAAAAAGATCTCACTTTGTATCAGTCTCCGCGGCACCCTCAGATACAAAGTCCTCATCGTCTAAACCCCAAGCACGCGTCGCGTCGACTTCTGACTGTGAGCTAGCAGATATATACTCACTATTAGCTCCAATCTTCTCCAGGACTGCCTCCGCTGGCTCATCAACAGTCAAAGGGGTAGCTCGCGGCGGCGAAGGCGATCTCGCACTAGAGGTTATACTTACACGCCGTCCGATAGTCGGCGAGGGTGGCGTGGATGACAGTGTTAGTGAAGCCCTCTTTCGAGTATGATCATCCTTCGTAGCGATTTCTTTCAATACATCCTGAGCGGAAGACAATGTCAGTTGAGGAGGTAGTAAACCTTGAGTCGAAGAAGCCACTGTTTGCGGAAGAATAGGAGAAGTGCCAGTTGCACTAATCCGGCTAGCGCTGGAGGGAGTACGGGATGGCAGTGGTGGCGGACGGGATGGTGATATAGTTACAGGAGAGGGCCGTGGCGGTAGTGGAGGTGGAGGCATGCGTTTGGATAACGACGACATTGAAGCAGGTAGGACAGGATCAGCTTCGATAGGGTTCGTGTCTGGTTGGGATAAAGTGTCATTGCTCGTTGTGGAAGCCGAATCGACAGAAGAATTTGAAGACGGTGCTGCATTTTCGGATTGAGATGCAGCGGCTTGGCCTTCCGAATTCGAGTTATTTGAAGAAGCCTGTCTCCACAACCGGTACATGGATTGTAACTTGGGATTTTTTGACAAAGATCCCACAGAAGTCGCCCCCAATGTGCTTAGATTTGAGAGAGTCGAAGAGCCATGTGATGTTGTTCTACCCCGCTGTCTATCATCTACCTTGTCTTCTTGTGGCGACGGCGGAACGTAGCCCATAGACATGACTTCCCCTCGATGACTTGCGTGAATGCCTGGTATTGACATAGTTTTGGCCTGCGGCTGTACATGAATTGGCGCATGCATCGTTGGTATTTCATCTATCGAAACATCTGGGTTCACATGAGAGCGCGAAAAGAGATTTGCTTCGTCGACAGCTGTGGAGGATTTGGTTGAAGATGTGGAGGATGAGTACGACGCCGATGCGGAAACTGATGTGGATTGGTTCTGCGCAGTAGAAAGCCCTCCATTTGCTTCGATGGATTTGTTCGGGTATGACGATGAATTTCGAGTGTTAGATGGAGGTACGGATGAGCCGCTAGAGGACACTGAGCCATTATCAGGGAATTCGGTGTTTTCTGAAATATTTTTGCTTGAAGGAATAGCGATCGGGGTGGTTACAGAGGAAGGGGACATACTTCTGCCAGGCGAGTGTTCCTGACTGTGTTCTGCCCGCTCCCTTCTTTCTGCAACCGCAGCCCGCACTTCGGCATAACTTGCGCGCGCCTTCTGTGAGCTGCCTATATTACTCATCGTCCGCGAGCGTGAGTGGGTCATTCCCGAACCTTCTCCTACTGTGTCATGATCAGGCATATCTTCATGCGAAGAGCCCGATGACGATCCCGGCGAATTCTTGTTCAATCCACCCCATTTCATTCCCCACTTCCGCATAGTCTCCTTGGCAGTGTTACTGAGCGCTTGTTTGTCGGCTGCGCGGCTCTTTAATGTTGTGAGGAAGTTGGTTGGACTGGGCGGCGTATTATTCGTAGGCGCAGGGATTGCGAGAGACGAACTATCGTTGTTTTGATGGCGGGAATGATCTGATGCAGAGGAAGCAGACGGCACTTCTTTGTCTGTTACCGAGATACTTCGGGAAGGCGAGCGTGAATTGAGTGGTGCCGCAGCGAGAGACGACGAAGCTGCTGCTTGTTCCTCGTCGTTCTCTAACACAAATTCTGCATTTGGAGTTGACTGCGATCGGGGGGCCGGAGACTTCCTTGTATCTACATCTAATGTTCGACCCCGAGGCGTAGTCTCTACATTATTATCCAGGGAGCAGTCGGCGTCCGTACTATTACTCCGTACGCTAGAGAACCAGGTTTTACGTTTACTTGATGACGCCGAGGAGGAAGCGTCCTCAGGCAACGTGGACGAGGAGACAAGCAATGGAGGCTCAGGAGTAGTAGAGGAGGTTTTTTGAATGGGCTGCGACAGATGATCAATAGAATATTCACCCTCGGATAGAAGTGGTTCTTGTGTAGGTCCTGCATCTGATACGGCTGACTGATCTTCATTCGTGACAATGATTTCTGAGTGTTTTCGAGCAGCTTCCGCCCATATACCGCCTCTATTCATACCTTCTCTGTGGACTGTATCGAAAAAGGCTATATCGTCCATGTTCGGCATTACGATCGACTCTTGGATCTGCATGACCGGCGGTCTTTAGTGTGTATATAAGCGTAAGAACGACAGAAACACCTACAATGGTCTTCAAAGAGGATTCAATAGTAGACAGAATCATGTTCCAAGTGATCTGACGATCACTGACTACCGGCTCTACGTTGAGAACCATCTTCGGCATCTGGGTGAATGCATACCATATCCGATTGCTCGGAGGACGTTTGACCTTTATGAGTAAATTTCCCTCGAGTTCTCTGAGCACCGCAGCAAGGACAAGCTTCACAATGTAGGGTTTGAATCGAGCACCGAGATTTATGGTAGCGGTGGCCTGTACGGTAATACGTATTTCCCCCTTGAATGCGACATGTACTTCCATGGAAGCGTCACCTTCCTTCGTTAACTCCTTGAGCATTGGTTTACTGAAGACAGGTGTACGATTGCCGACAGATACTTCCGTGACAAGGATGTCGTTAAGAAAAGTGGGCCGTTTCACTTTGGAAAGTTTCTTCATGAGCCGACCGATGATGAACGATTCAAGGTGCTGAGTCCTGTAAAAGCTGTAGAAGATCCGCCCGAAGAGTGCATTGAACCAGCGCATAGGAATAATGTCTGGTTGCTCGTCCAAAGTGGAGACGAGGAGGTTCATGTCCGAGGGTGAAAAAACCGCCTGGACAGCATCGAGGGTAGGTGTGAGGGCAGGATGCTGTGAGGCATGGACTAGAGCAAAGTACCAATCCTCCATTTCCACCGTGGAGCGTACAAATATGAACCAAGGGGTTTGGTAATGCAAGGCTTGTTCTCTCGCCATGGCTTGCACTGCTGAATCTGCCTTTTTGACCTTCTCTCCTTCCTTCGTCTGCTCTCCTTCTTCACTTTCGTTTAGCTTCATCTCTCTCGTCAGACTGGGCATGACTTTCCCATCCGATTTTGGCTTCAGAAAAATTGAGTTTCTCTTCGTAAACAACTCGCCGTCCAATAACCCCTCTGGATATATCGCCACGTCGTGACTTCCCAGCTGAATTGCCGCCTCGCAGTCGGTCATCGTCTCGTCCTCATACAAATATAGAATTTGACCCTTGAGCACGACATACCACATGTCCTTTGGTCGTGAACGCTTCGGATCCTTGGAGCGCGCATCGAGGAACGAGCGAACGAGGGTAACGTAGCCACCATCAAATGACAGCTCTTCGAACGTCCGCCTAACCGTCAGCCAGCCTTTTCGAGTCTTTGGAATGTCCTGTACATCCAAAGCATCCTTTCCAAGATCTTCCTCCTCTGTAGATGTGGCGGATTTTTCCCTTGAATCTTCAGAGACAGGCTCCGAGGTGTAGATAGCATATGCGACCAGAGCACATAGAAGAAGAGGAACCAAGGTAAATCCACCTAGAATATACGCATAGAAGATGGCTCTGAAGGACATTTCTCTAAAAAACGCGCTCTCAAGTCAATGAGACGGCTAAGATCCTTGAGGTCTCTCCGTCGGTCATCATGATGGAGGCGCAACACGTGGTCGACATAATTTTGAGTGGGTCGGGCCGGACTGCTACAGGCGCAAAAATTGGAATTGATATACGTGAAGGAGATGCAAGATGTGCGAGAGTACAAGTACAATGGTTCCGAAAGCGAAGCAGCGCAAGAAAATAACAACAAAAAAATCTACAAACTACCAGTCTGGCCACAATTCCGTCAAATTCGAATCATCTTCAGGTGTATCTTTCTGCTTTAACCAGCAATCTGGGATCTGGAAAATAGTATATTAGTGATCTTTCACTATCGAAGAACGAGGAGCGATGTACCAAGGGAAAATAGCGTTCCATGGCACTCATGAATCGCTGTCGATATTGCCTGGGTGTTATGATTGTCGGTTCGCCTTTACCCCCACCTAAGAACGCAGTTTCTTTGACCCAGCTTTCCAATTTCTTGTCCCAAGTGTATGTCCGGATGTAGTCTGCACATGAAAGATTCATGAATTGACTTTCCAGTGAAGACATAACAACATACCAACAATCCCCACTACGAGCTCATTATTTTGGCTATCAACCTGAAGGCAAGAGATTGGACAGTGTTATGCAGAAATGACTGAAGGAACACCTACACCGCAAACAAGAGAATAATCCATGACGTTGATATCCGCTAAAAATTTACTATCATTATACAAAGCCCCACGTAGAATGCGTTTTGCATGCTCCCGAAGATAAAACGGTGTAATATGAGCAGCTGCAAATGCACGATGAGCACCATAGAAATCGAAGGAGCCAACAATCTCATACTTTGTACAAGGTTCTCATCTAATAAAACTTCGTTCTCTCTTCCCGTGGATTGAACATGGCGATTACGAGTAGACCCTTTCAAATCATAGATCTGCATGCGTTGGTGAGTAGCAAGAAATATTCAACTGGCAGAAGTGATCACCTTTGAAAACCGGCGATCATAGAAAAGATTCTCCATGACTAACAAATTCATCTGCGTCGACTTAGACTTCCCTTGGCCCTTATCACTACCTCCGGTCTTTTTGAACGTCAGTTTGTAGCAACCAAAGACTTTTGCTAGGAGAGTAGGTCTGTTTGCAGAGACTGCAGAAGACATGTAATCAAAATACGCAGGTGCAAATGTTTCCATGGTTTGTAATTCGGGTCTGGAAAGCTCTTTGGCGATGAAGCGATCGTCTGTCAATAAGATAAGAATAATGAAGATCGAGTTCCGTACACAACACCGTTGAATATACCTTTAGTCTTTAAGAATGCCGAACCGGACTTCCCACCGGTTGCGTTCCACTTGATACACCGAGCTAGAGATTCGACCATGCTTTTCTCACATCCATACGTTCGCCTCAGGGCGTCAAATTGTTCGGGGTACAGAACGGTGCAACTGATAGTCAAACCACCACTTTCGAAGGCTATTGTCTCATAATTAGCACCTGCATTCTGACAATAAAAATGAATACCAACTGATAGCCCAAGGAAGTTTCGAGGAAGGCACTTTCAAATCTTCAGTGGGATCTACGGATTCTGTCGTATCCATGTTGACAACACCCCAAGTTGACGTCGATTCCGCGACAGAGCGATCATCTGGCATGAAAGCTTCTCCTCCAGACTCTGTTACCCGTGCTTCACGCGCTGTGCGCTTCTCAGCCCGAGATTTGGCTAGCATTTCTCTGTATAGTGGCGAGCTATCAATGTAGAATTCAGGTTTAAGTTAGGTTGAGAAAGAAAGTAAGTTCGAATGAGACACATACTTCAAGGCAAGAGCTATAATCGAAGTGGGCTCATCCGTTCGTACCACCATGGAAGAGTCGCGGAAGATATGTTCGGGATCAACCAAGAGATCATCGTTATCTAACGAGCTGTGCGTCATGGGAGGAGGCTGTAGCCAGAATCCAGAAAGAGCTTTCAAAATAGAGTTACGTTCTGTTCCGGGTACGGGGGCTTCCTGATCCCAATGCGGCGGAGTCACCGACACACTGTGATCCGTCCTTAAAAATGGAGAGGGAGGTAAGGAAATAGTAGAGGGAGGAAGCGTAGCAGAAGAGTCGGTCGATTCCGATCCCGGGGGGGCAAGGGAACCAGCCTGAGCTGAGATAGTAAAGGTGGAGTCTGGAGGTGCAGTTTTAACAACTGCTACATCTTCTGATACAGGAGATTCCGTTTGCGCAACAAGCTCCGTCACAGTTTTACCCTCATCTTGATCCTCACCTCCTTCATCGTCTGCTTCGCTTGACGAATCAGAGCTCGAACTCTCATCGTCATCTTTGATGGCATCCTGAACGCTTTCTAGTACTTCCACTTTTGCCCGGGCTGAAGCAACAGGGCGTGCCCGTCTACCCGCGCGTATGACATTGTAGCGGCTTCTAGATCGTTCAGCATCTCGGCCCAGTCGTTCGAAGTGTTTAGCCATGTTAGAAACCTTACTACCAGGGGTTCCGACCAGATGTCTGAAATTCGATTTACTACTAGCCACTGAGGATTGTCTTGCCGGTGTCTTGTCTCTGGAATGAGATGGGATCCGAGCTTTGCTCCCTTTGAGATTGGAAGGCGTAGTTGAGGCAAATTTGCCAGGAGGTGGTGATTGCTGGCCAAATTTGACCTCCCTTCCTTTTGCGCGGCCCGGACGTTTTTCTGGAGAGGGTCTCCGGGAAGATTCTCGAGACTCCGGAACACCTGCAGGGCCAGGAATGCGACTGCCATGTACAGTTGTACCTAGAGATCTCCGGGATCGGGTGAGGTACCGAGGGGCAATATTAGCAGCATAACCCTGCTCAAAATCGGATATAGATCCTTTTTTGGGAATGCGATGCTTGCTTCTGTTTCGCACAGTGGTACGATGTTGAAGGGGACTGCTGTATTCCTGGTCACTTTCGGAAACAATGATACGGGGAGGAAAAGCAGTTTTGGTCAATTCTTGCACGCCTTGTGGGGGTAAAAAATCCTGGTACTTTTTTACAAGGTCAGCTACACTAGGCTGGTTAGTTGAGCGACGCGGTAATCTGGATTGCCGTTGTTGACCAGACCGCTCTTCCTACAAGAATATTCATGGGCCGTCAATAGATTTTACAAAAAAGAAACATACCAAGGGAGGTGACCACGGGGCTTCTGACGAAGGACCCTGGTCTCGCACGGCTTCAATGGTAGAGTCAGAGTCAGGATCAGACTTGGCCACTTCCTGTCCATCGAAATTGGAATTCTTGTGTTGTTTAAGTTCTGGGTTCGACTTTGCGTCCGAATCACTGGCTGGAGTGGACCCTTCTTGAATGGGGGAAGGAATAGGTTCCGGCTCTGGTTCTGGCTCTGATGCTTCGGAGGCGGATGAGGTAAATGAGTCGCCGGTAGCGCGTCGCATGTTCAGATGACCCTCTTCAGCCTCAGAGACACTGGAAGACGGTAAATGAGGATGATCGAAGGCTCCAGAAAGTTCGTATCTCCGAGGCCATATTGCTCGCACAGATCCGAAGGTTGATATACGTTTAGTGTTCTTATCAGTTGTCGGTGGAGGTTTTGGTTTTGGAAGTCGGTCGAAGTCCTGCTGCCACGCTACAATCTTATCCTGTTGATAGGATCGGACTTGATTTAGGGCAAGTGTATCAGTAGGTGGAGTATCCTTGTAAATGCTATTTATCAACTTGGCGACATCGTTTCGCTCGGCTTCAGCTCGCCTTATCAACTGATTGATGTCGACAAGCAGGGCCGCATCACTGTCTTCATCTCCGGTAGCAGCATCGATGCTAATCAGCCTCAAATCATCGACAAGGCCACTATACCATTGTACATTGCGGTTATGCAGCTTCTGATAATCGCTATTCTTCAGATCCAACTGGGTTTCTGGTCGGACACGAATACGGAATGGCGGATAAACGACTTCGTGTAAGACTACCGGATCCGCCTGGAAGCGCACAGTCATGCCCTTGGATGCGAAATATCGTACGTGATGTTGGTAGATGTTATGTTGGCAGCCAGCACCTTGCACGAGTTTGACGTCAGAAGGATAGAAATAGAGTTCAAGGAATTTCGCGAACGAATATCGCTGCATCTCTTCGGAGACAGGAATAAATGGAGTTGCGGAACCGCACACACGACACGCACTCCAAGTAGTGACCAAGTCGGGTGCTGGTTGGTAGAAGGAACGTCCGATGATTTGACCGTCCCACTGTTCTACAGCAACAGAAAGCCGTGTTTGGTTATGAACATAAACCTGACAGTGTCGAGCCAGTGGCTGATCGCAAGCCTTGCCAGTGCAAATTGCTTTAGGATCCAAGAATTGTACAAGGGTGTCCGTGACCGATTTTTCAATATATTGTCCTAGTGTGCAATCATTTTCGCCATAGAAAGTGATATACTGCATACGAGGTGCGAAACATGCTTGCTGTATTTCGACTTCAGTGATGGGGATAGTGTACTGGAGAAGACTGATACACTGATATTTCTCAACAATGAAATCATCCTTGTTCTTCCGCAGATACCACTCCCATATGCGACGAAACTCCTCGTGTTTCCACTTCACTAGGCCATAACGACTTTCAGCAGCGATGTCATCAGCAGTCTTGATCGGCTCCCGTATCTCCTCCGTATTTGGACTGGTGATAGTAGAGGCACTAGTAGGAGGCTGAGGAGTAGAACACCCGCCGCTGTGGATATCAGAAAAGTAGCTTGAAGGGTCGTCCATCTTCAAAGGAGACACAGCTGTTGATACGGAAGGGCTCTGTCCTAAATCTATTATTGGGAGAGCTTCAATCTGCGCATTTATATGGTAATGATGGCTCTCTTTGACCACTGGCGAGTTGATCTCTGAACGGGTATATGGAGTGATGGTGTCGTCTCGAGTATGTGAAGAAGTTCCTAAATGTGAACGCTCTTCTCGTCTGATGATCTCGTCTTCCCATCCTCGTTTAGCATCGCTGAGCTCTAGGTCGAGTTCCTTCATGCGCAGAATTGGATATGGAGGCGGGAATCGTAGAGTGGCCGACACAGATATGAAAGTGTTGATATAGGGTTCTAGGGATTGGTCAATTCGGCGTGAAAGTTTCAATGATTCTGCTTCTTCGTCCGGCAGGTCATTTTCACTGACATTTGATGCTGCCGAAGGCAAGAGTTGATCGCGATTTCCACCGGTTTGGGGAGTAGCGAGGCGGGGCGTGGAAAGGGAGGAAGGGTATGTAGCTAGAGCAGTAGTAGATAGAGTAGCAGGCGTATTTGTACGACTAATGACAGTCGGGGTGGCATCCGGATTGAACGCAGGTAGCGTGATAACCGAATCCTTCCAAAGATGGGTTTCTAACTTCAAGTTGCGCACAATGAAGGTCAAAAACCGGGTGACCTTCTTTATCCTCCGGAGTGTAGAAATATCTCCTCCACGCAGGATGATCGTGCAGCCCATGTCTCGACTACATCCCTCAAACCTCATGAACGTCTTTCGACGACCAGGGATGAGAGGATGGTCGAAGGTCTGCACCTGGTACCGAGCGCAGTGACCCAACCGCGGCTCTAGAGCCAATTTATCCATCGACGAGAAGAGATCAGCCTGGGTCATCCTAGCTATCAGCTGAATAGCGGAGGGTCGAACAGTACGAGCCACTGCAATGTTATAATTGAGTAAGGCTTCCAGAGCGATCCTTGATACTGATTTCTCGACCAAAATAACGTGGGGTCGCAATGCGGCTATACGAGCAACCAAATTACCAAGATATTCTTTCTCTTGTCGCACTATTTGTCCAAAATGCATGTATTGGCCCTCAACACGAGAAAACTCAAGAGGAAATGTCACTAGCATGATACGTGGATTTCGTTGGGATCTCGACATATTTTTGTGAGTAACATTTTTGGTTATGACAGCCCCGTCGACATATTCTGAATCATGGGGAGCACCCCCGGGAATCTTTTTGATTTTCACATATCGACGGACGTCCATATCTTCACCTTGCCGGTGAGGCAATGCAGTGAATGTGAGTTCTCGAGCTATGCGGAGCGCAAGCTTCAGCAGAGTTTCCTCCCATTCTCTGACATTCGGGATCTGTTCGCTTGTTAACATCTGCCTTAGCATTATCTTCAGGTGGAGCATAGATGTCAAGTTGAGCTCCTGTGCATAACTATGGAAGATAAGCAAACGGTATATGCTATATTCAAATGGAACCGTACGCAGTGCTCTCTCGCCTCGTCCGCCATCCTGGCTCGCCTATGACCATATTGTCCAAGCGGCTCTGAACCCGGCTGCGAATGAAAGGCGTAGCGGACTCGAATTCCGCGTAGGAATTGAACCGTGATCTCATTCGGCCAGTTGCGAATGGACTTTCTGGGCCATTTTCGGGTGATCCAACCGGAAATTGAATGGAGCTGGTTCCTTCGGTACTAGTGGGGAATGCGATAGGGAAATCAACGGGTGTTTTGGAACCTGGAGCAGTGGGCGAATCCTCATTGAACGGGTCAGGTAAATTGGACACATCCTTCTCCTCTTCAGACAGTCCTCGTCGAAAAGGCGCTGGATTGTCATCAGCAAGATCCCAAATAAGATCGTGTAAGAGAGGAGTGTGGGATCTCGACAGGAAGCCACTGTCTTCGGAACCGGAAAAGGGTCTCTTGGTCTCGGCGATAGAGTATAAATTGAATGGTTCATCTCGCCCAAATAATTGTGATGCGGCAAAAGGAGATCGAGGATGATGTCCAAGAGAAAATGAGTCAAGACCAAATTGGTGAGCTGGAAATGAAGTGACAGATGAAACGATGGACCGCCTATCGTCGTCGTCGTCGTTGTCAACATTAGCCAACTTGTCAAGGCAGAGATTACAGATGCGGACTCTGCCGTCGTGGCCGAAACGAGAGCCTTTAATGACATTGGAGGCACATCTGGAGCAGAATATTTGTCCTGATGATAGAAGTCAATAGAAGTAAAGTTAAAATAAGATAGCACGCACCGCATATACGACAGTGATGCTTCCTTCTCCAGGTAGTAAATATGCTCTTACAATCATAGCACTCTTTTGCATTTTCGTCATCCATCCAATAGTCTCGAGACAGACCTATGCAATAGTCAGCATTCATAGGTAACCACGAAAAGTAACAATATATGCACCTTCACCCCGGATTCTCCTGATCACTTTAGACACTGAGCCAGATCTATGGAGACTGCCTGTAGTCTTTATGCTTCGAGCATCATCCGGAATTGGGAAACCAGGTATGGAAGTACCGAAGACGCCTCCATCTCCGGATTCCGAATAGAACATGCCTGTTCGAGACGGAGATCGTTCATACTCCACGTTATATGTAGGTGCTTCCGATTGAGCGGGTGTTAATGAGACCAATGGGGGAGCTGGATTTGCATGAGAAGACAGAGTATTTGGACGATCTGTGGATAATTGACGAGCAGGACCACTGGATTGCGACTGTAAGGAGGGTCGTTTCTGATCGTAAACTCCCGCGGGAGCTCCATTTACATTCGAGTTATTATTGTTCACGGTGGACGTTGTAGTAGCTGATGAAGAAAGCGGGGCAGCCAGCGAGTTCTTCATCCGCGAAAAGATGGAGGTAACAAGGGTATAAGAAGACTGGTCATTTTCGTCTTCTTCTGAGAATGGATTGAAAGACGTGAGGCTCGTAAGATCGTCGTTGAGTTTTGTGCTACTTCTGGAGCCAGATAACGGACTAGAGAAGGAAGCCTGGGCCGGAGAGGTGACCTGAGGGGAGGCCATAGTCTAACAGACGCGTTATCTTGGAATATAAATGGAGTTCATGGAGTAATACGGTAAGAAAACAATTTGAAACTAGCACGTGAGCTTGGAGAACTCATATAATTCCGATTTTTCGGATCTTTCCTTCTTAGCTGGAAAGGAGTTTGAATAACTCTGAGGGAGCAAAATTCATCTGCTTGTACCCTTTATTCGTCTCATTTTCAGGTGGCCAGTCGGATAAATTAGCTTATGCTCCATCTCTGTGTGCTTCAGACGCTATATATATACGATACCTCAACTTCGAAGCCAACCACCGCGAAGCAAGGCCATCTTGATAAAATCAAAGCTGTACTTACGAACACGAATTCATCCCGCGGATGTAAAAGCTAGTTAAAGCCAGTGCAATTACCTGTGAAATCAAAAGTCCAGCTGCTACTACCTCAAAAACAAACAACTATTACTACATGCGATATTCTAAGAAGTTATACATTCAGCTGGTTTTGCTGAATTTGAGTTTCTTCATTGGCTGCTGCGACCCGATCTTATCTCCGTCCTTCCTCTTCTTAGAATTTCCCGCTTTCCAACTGGCCACCGCACTCTTCAGATGATCATGAACCTCCGTAGCTATCAAGCCCACTTCCGAGTCGGCTCCATTGAATTTAATCGCATTCTGCACCATGAGTTCAACATCAGCTTCAAATGCGTCCACTGTTTCATATTTATCGGCATCTAATTTCTGCTTGATAGTTCGCAAGTCTCGAGCATCCTTGTGAGGAATGATGTCGAAATACGTAGGGATTCCGAGAAGGATTGGATCGACAGGTTCTCGAAAGACAAAAGAGCTATGGAAAAGGTGTTTAACAGGGTGGAATTTGAGGGAAGATGTGAGCAACTTACAGGTCCTCCTTCACAAAGGCTGACAATATAGCTTGAAGGCCCCGCTTTTCTGCCCATGAAAGCTTCTTTTCTCTGACCTTTGACCACTCCTTCTTGAATGCCGCTTCCACGACATCCGCACAAATGACAGGGAAAGTACGCGGAGGATTGAATTGTCGACAATTGTTAAATACCAGCTCCACATCTTTACTGAAGTCTTCCATCGAGCTGTACTCTTCCCGTCCAAGTTTCGCGGATATCGTACCGAGGTCCATGGGATGCTTGATCTCATCGAAATACCTGCAATACAACTGAGAAGAAAAGAAGAGATCACGCGATATATGACTGACGTTGGACAACCATCTCGAGTGGGATCGACTGGAACTTGGAATATAGCGGAGTCGGGTATTTTGTTAAGTACTTTCAAGATTTCCTTGCACTTTTTCTCGTTTATAGGTGTAGCCTGAACAATGGGCTGTTTCTTGAGCTTTAAAGGCGGTACAGTAGGCGCGGACGCGGGCGTGGGCGGTAGAGAAGTCTCCTTCTCTTTCCCCTTAACAGACGGCCGTGTCAAGTCAACCGCAGGTGTCGAACGTGCGGAGTTCGATCGAGACGAAGATGCATAGGATGCAGGAACGTCTTTCTTGGGCTTGGGCTTTGCAGCGGGAAGAATGAGTTTTCCATTAGACGAGGTCGACGCGGAAGGCATCGACTTCTCCTTCTTAGCAGGAGTGGCGAGAGCAAGAATGTCGTCTTCCGCGGAGGATTCCACATGCTTTCTCTTACTAGACGAACCATTAACAGATCTTTCCTGAGATTTCAACAAGCTCTGCTGCCGTTTCAATTCATCCTTTTCTCGCTCAATGGCAAGTACTTCTTGAAGGAGATCATGAGAGCCGTCGTCAATGTAAGGTGGAGGTGCATCAACATCCGGTTCAATGGGAATTGACGGCTCGATGGGATGAGATACTGGTGTTGGTACAGCAGCCTTTGGTTTGCCTTTCCGAGATTTAGGTGTGCTAGCAGCTGTTGAATCGGTCGTTGAAGTGGGTTGTGATGACATTTTTAATTTGATGGTCGGGCGAGCAGGGGCGCTTGACGAAGGCTGTGCCGGGGCCTGTGCCTTGCGAGGTGGTGGAGAGAATTTTGCCTGAGGGACTGGTGGAAGTATGCGAGGAGGTTTCGAGACAGCTTCTTCAGCGTTGTTGATCGCGTGCTGATCCAAGGTCTTGCTGATGATTGACCATTCTACAAAGACTAGTGAAAATTGGGGGATGGAGCATTGAATAAAAACCTACGTTTCTCGAAGAATAATTCAAGGCTAATAGCCTCATTGTGCACAAAGCTACCGGGCGTATTGTACTGCTTGGCATTGGCAACCATTAAGCGGAAGTCCGCCTGGAATTCGAAACGGTCCTTGTACATTCCTTGTTCTAACTTGGAGCCCATTGTATACAGGTCCATTGGCTGCTTTATGATCGTAAAGTAGCTGAAAGGTCCAGTTAGAATTTCATAAGTAATATGATGCAATAACAAAAACTGACTCTGGCGCATGGTCTCGAATCGGGTCAACAGGCTGCAAGAACAATTTGGCATGCTTATTCGTGTTCAATTTCTTCAATGCCGCTCTTGATGCCCTGTAATCTACAGTACTCATACCCGCCGATTGCGCTTTGGGTGTGTGTCCAGGCTTTGTTGACTTTGGTGGCCTTCCTTTCGGCTTGCCTTTGGGAGCCGAGGTAGAGCCAGCAGAGCCAGTAAGGGCGATCTTCGGAGAGGCATTTTCAGGAGCAGAAAGCGCAATAGTCGCGGGCTTTGATATGCCTGTTCGCGATGGGACTACGATCCTCGAGCCTTCCGATGGAGCAATAGTAGCAGCATGAGCAGGAAGTTTGAGTTTTGAATGAATGTTGAGAGGTAGCGGGATTTTTGTCATCGGGGTTTTCGCAGTGGGCTTGATAGGTTTCAATGGAATTTTAGTGGTGGGTAAAGAGGGAGCCGTTTCGGATATAGGAGTGCTTGGGATGTGGATACGGACAGTGGGCGCGGTTTCGTCGACTGGACGAATGAGAATATCTAACATCTTCAGCATACACCAGCGCACTTCATGGTCGACATCAGGAGCACTAGAGTGGAAATAAATAGAGATTCAAATTGAAATAGTAAACCGACGCACAGCGCAATTGGCACAGCGAAATCCCGAAATATTTCATTTTTGCCGACTTCTCTATCCTTCCGGAGGACTTTGATCATGGCGTCCATTTCCGTCTTCTTAGACTCCTTGAGCTTCTCAGGGTGTGAGCCGTCTTCTTCGATGAGTAAAGATTCTGAATCCTTGGAATTGGACTTCATCTCGCCCATTTGTACTAAGAGTGCCAAGCTTTGGGCAGCACTTCGCGCAACATGTCTTCGCACAACACGGGATGAATCGTTGGCCATTACAGCCAAAACGTAGCGCATGATTTGAGGTGTATACCATTTGGTGAGAAATAGTCCATCAAATGCGGTTATCCGAACTGGTACATAGTTGCCTTCTCTGTAGGGAAGATAAATAAATTGAAAGTATCGATTTGGACGAAATTTTACCGGGTAAGAGGGAAAAAGACTCTCGGGTGGCTTGGAATGAGATTGGCTACACCAAGTACCATATGAAACTGATCGGATGTGAGCCAACATCGATTCAGGCGATCTCAAGGTACCTACTTCTAAAGCAGCGATAGTGACAATGTTATGGACCGAGGGAATCAGCCTGTCCATGCTGCGATAGCGATCGACTTCAGTCACCGTTTGTTTCAACAATTCTTCGTCTTCCGCGTTGTGTTCCACGCGAACTTCAGAGGGAAGAAGCTCGCCTCGTTCGGGTGCAGCCGTAGACACGTTTGAGCAAGCCGCTGCAGATATGATGGTACAAATATAATAAGCATCGGAGTACTGCAACGAAACGCATTAGTACACATGTGTAATTTGTAGTGAAGACAAGACTAACGGGATTTGCAGTGTTGTCGTTGTAGCGGAGTTGGTCTATTAAGAACTGCCTAACCACAGAAGGAGTTTTTCCGTTCTCAAATCGTATCCGTGAAATCGCGCTGACAAGACTCTGCGCGACGATTGTAGATATAACGTCAGTACAGTGTATGGTCACGCACTTTTCGTACAAAGTATTCCGACAAGTCGGAGAAATCATTCGGCTTGGGGATAAAATTGTGTGAAAACAAGTCTTGATTTGAGTCTTCTGGTTCGTAACAGTATCGAAGGAAGAGTTTAAACAGATGAAACAACCCCAAGAAATCCAGCCTCCGTATCGAGCACTAAAAGATATTGAGCGATGATAACATGTATGTAATACGGGTACAAACGTTGACCAGTGCAGATGCAGCTTCACAGCGGATTCGGTAATGATAGTTCGAGACGAGAACGGTTTTAGTGAGTGTGCTTGATACAATGGCCGTAGGTTGTTTCGATAAAGCATGGACTGCCTATGATTATGTGAGACATTGTTGGATAAACTCACAAAGAAAATCCTAACCTCGAGCTGCGCAACAACATCTCTGTCTCTCTGGAGTTGAGACACCCACATGAAATCAGGTTGCTCAAACTTGAGTGCCGCTATCCATTCAAAATCGGCGTCCATTCTAATCCACTCATACGTCGCGCCGCTCATCAGTCCTTCATCCTCTTCGGTCCAGTCAGCTACTTTCCAATTCTCTCGCTCCTGCTCATTTTCCCAAACCTCCAGCCCAAACCCCATATCGATCATACCTATGGCTTCTGCAGCCTCAGTGTCTCCCTCTGCAGCAGCCTGAGCAGCGGCTTGCCGCGCAAGATATCGTTTTGTATTCCTTCGCACACGCTTGTATTTCGTGTTGAATGGGACTTCGTACCGCTTAAACGGTGTTCTTATGTCGAGGACGTGTTCATAAGGAGTTCCGTCGGCCTCGTGTATTCGAATAGTCATTTGGCCCTAAAAGTTCCGTAAGCTTGAAATGTGTCCATGTAGAAGATACGAATTAAGCACCTCAAAGAATGGTACTGGCTTCATCAAAATCTTCGAGACTTCATTACCCTCGTGTACTTTATGCGCAGGGCACTCTTGCCTCATCGTAATCTCTACCGCCATCTTCTTCCTATTGAAAGTTGCCTGCACACCAAATGAAGGGCAGCCGCTACCATAAATCCACTGCTCCGCAAAACTTCTCGGATCCACGCTACTAACTTTTCGACACATCCTCAGAAAGGCATGTGTCGAAAGATAGTTGTTCTGCATTTCGCCGCTAATTGCTGACAAGAATAACTTGGGGAGAACTCGACTCAGTCCAAGCGATGTTCCTGATTTCCCCAAACGGCGGTCCAAGATATGTAGCACTAGAGGGGCCTTCAAATTGATGAAAGGCAGGACGCTGGAGTCTGGGGGATCGTAATATTGCGGTTGACATATTGGGGGCATTCCTCCGTTGTCCCATTCTATCACCCGCTCCATATCCTTCTTGAGTCTAAACCGGTATTCGTTATTGCCAAGGAGCTTTCGCAGAAATAAACCAGTTATATATGACGCCAAACCATTTACTAGCCACAGATCTGACCATTGTTTGGGTTGAATATTAATTCCTACCCATTGACAAGCCAGAGCGTGGCTAAGTGTATGTCGTATTTCGATGGCGGGTTCGATGGCATCATTGCCATGCAACATGTCCACTGTGATGATTGAAAAGCTGGTACTGTCAAATCGTTGGGTAGGTAGTTCTTCCACGAATACGACTTTGAAGGAACCGAAAGGATACGATCCGAACTCTGATGAATAGAAGCTCATAGCTGAACGAAGAGTGGCAGTGGAGCTAGTAAGGAACGACTCTTGTCCGGGTAAGCAGAATGTGTGTATGGGCGGCTGGGAGGAGCTGCTTGCAGGATCATCTGCTGTGTTGTCCGCCGGTATTGAACGGAGGTAGAAGGGCCCAGTTGCAAAAGCGATGTGTTGCACCGAAGTAAGGACAGCCTGAGAGAAGAGAAAGATGGTTTTGTTGGAATTGTAAGGATGGGCGACCTATAGCAATTATTAGCACCGGTGTTAGAAAGACCTGAAGTAACCCACTTGTTCGACAAGCTCGCCGCTGCAGACCACGACCGTAGGTACCGCATCACTTGAATCATCTTCCTGGCTGGGATCTCGCTCTTCAAGATACCGAGGGACTACAAACTCAAATTCCCAAGTACACTTTTCCCAAAAGTTGTCTATGCACGGAACCCAGCACCTTGCCGCATCGGGACAAGACGGGGTAGTATAAGCATGAGGGACGCGCTGCAGGATATTGAATACGACTTCATACTATGTATGTGTTTGTATGTGGCAATAACTTACATAGGGTTGAGATTCAGTGGGAAGCACGAATTGGAGCCCTTCAGTAGGATTGCGTAGGCTGTAGGTGATTTTGACTACAATTGGTGAGAATTCCGTGACCTGCTGGCTCGGTTGAGCCTGAGGTTCGGGAGTGGAAACTTGACACGACGATCAGAATCGTTTGCTGGGGAAAGGGGATAGCTCACAGTCATTGAGAATTGCATTGACCGCACCGGTCGGTTTTAAGGACACTTCCTTCGGAATCGCGATAGACAACTCTCCTTCGTCACCCTCCTGAAGAGCCGAATACAGTTTACGCTTGAGCTCGGGATGTCGATGGCAATCCGGCTCAGAGATTCCGTTGATGAGATTGACAAGCGGGTCATTGTGGACAAATTCTGCAGCGTACGCGCCAACGTGGACCGAATGAACGACTGTTAAATAAAAACCAGAGTTCGTTTCAGAGGGAGGGGCATTGAGATGGAAGACGCACTGGATTGACGACAGTGGAGTATGATAGTTTTCAGGTCACTGCTTGCAGGGGCAATGGTAATGTCTGTGTATCCCTGGAGTGATATTTCATGAATTAGAAGACTAGTAAGAAGACCAATAAACGCACCCATAAACTGCCCCCAAAATCAATCTCCAGAACCACTTTTTGGTGACTAGTAAGTATCAGAAAGCATTTTAGTATGTTTGAGCGCCGCGTAAAGGAAGAAATAAGACGTATATAGAAAAGCCTCGACGAAGATGTTCGCGCTGCGAATTGGTGCGATTATCCATGATTCCGGGCCTATGAAGGCGATTCCGCTACTGTGTTAGTTCCAAGAGTGCCAGCTTGTACAGTCTTTGCGCAGAACGGAATGAATGATGAGAGAGAACAGAGTAAGTGTTGAGGCTGACAGCCAGTGGTGGTGGTCAGTCAACAGCTCTGGTTGAATGACTATACTGATTAGCTAATCAACACAATTCCAAGAACGCCCAGTCCTCAAAGTTTCTGTTCAATGCCTTCAAAATCAATTTTTCGTCAACCAGGTGCAAGACACTTCCAGGTCGTTCATAGATCTCAAAGAGACCCTTTGATTCATGATCCCGACGTCAACCAGCATGTCTTGAAGGAAATCTCCCGACAAAGCGATAAAAAGGTCAAATTTAAATTCCACATACTTCAAATCGATTATTAAACCTGTTGCAGGGTAAAGGACGAGCAGATCTGGAAGCCGTTCTCGATGAAGCAGAAATTGCTCATGATAGTGAGGCCCGTGTCGGAGAAGCTGCTCTCTACGGGATCTACTACAATGATACGGAATACGATTACATGCAGCATCTTCGGCCTGTCGGTGTACAGGAAGATGGTGTCGAGAGTGTATTGATCGAAGCCCCGAGCACCAAAAAGAGCATCAAAAAACCTGAAGGATCAAAATTTAAACCTGGTATATCACTGCGAGACTTACCCGAGGAAGTATTACCTTCTACCTCAGAACTCCCTCGAACTTATGAATCGCAGCAAGATATCCCGCAAAGCATATCTGGCTTTCAGCCTGATATGGATCCACATCTTCGACAGACATTAGAAGCACTAGAAGACGATGCTTTCGTGGAAGACGACCTTGCGGACGATTTTTTTGGAGACCTGATTGGGGGAGGAGCACGAGATAGTGATGAGGAAGTAGAGTTTGAATTCTATGAGCTTGGGCTTCCGGAAGACAGTCAGACAGGATCATCGGACAAAGAACCAGGCACATGGGAGGAGCGTTTTTCTCAATTCAAAGCAGCTCAAAAGACCTTATTGAACACTTCGATGAGTGACGACGAGGATGACTTCGCCTCAGAGGGTGGAGACACAGTATCTGGCCTTCCAGCGATATCTGTCATCGGCGGTAAAGGCCAGAGGAGACGCAAAGGAGGTAGTGATGCTTCTGGATACAGTATGAGTAGTTCTAGCATGTACCGAAACGAGGCACTCCAAACCCTAGATGAACGCTTTGATCAGGTATGAGCCTCTTCTCCACTTTCACAGCAGCCCCAAATTTCATTCATTTGAAGGTCATGCTCAAGCAATACAACGAAGACGAGGACGAGAATGATGAGGAAGTTCCTCTTTCTGATGATGAAGACGACGACGAAGCTCCGCAATTAATAACCTCCCGGGAGGATTTCGGTTCAATGATGGACGAATTCCTCAACGACTACGAAATCTTAGGTCGTAAAATGAGACACAAACTTGACGGAGACACTGGAGCACAAAAGCTTGATACCCTTCGAAGAGCTATGGGCCAGGACGAACGCGTCCGTGAAACTCTTGCTGATACTGAAGATCGGGATGAGGAGGAGGAGGACAACGAGTTCTTACGGATAGACGAAGAGAAACAGGATCGATGGGATTGTGAAACTATCCTCAGTATGCTCGTTCAAAAACCCTGATACCTTCAATCTTTTGAATTATGCCTTCTAGCAACTTACTCCAACCTCGAAAATCATCCACGAGTCATTCGTGTTCGAGACTCTAGGCCCATACCTAAAATTTCCCTCGATTCCAAGACCGGTTTACCAAGTGTCCTTAATGCTGCTGCTAAGCAGGCTTCAAAAACCAAAAAGGACCGACACTCGTTCGTGAATGAGTCCGACGACTCGTCTTATGAAGATACCTCTAGTGCGTTCCCTGTTTTTCATATTTTCTGACTTCGTTTGTTCATCGTGCCAACATTTCAAGGTCAACCTTCAGAAACAATTGTTCGTCCCCGAAATGAAGATCCGGAATCTAAAAAAACGCGCAAAACAGCTGCGAAAGCAAAACAGGCTGAACGCCGGGTGGAAAAAAAGGCAATGAAAGAGTTATTTGGAAAGGAGTTGAAATCCGCAAAGGTTAAAGCTCTACAGGAAAATCCTACAGGTATCAAAAAATTGTAACTTCAATCAATTATGTTTGATCTTGGATTGCTATATGTAGATTCCATATATCTAGCTTTGACCAACCCAATGTGGAAGTGAACACGGAAGTAAATAGTATTGTCTCGATGCACAGTACTCGAATCAACGTATATAGCGACTTTCCCATTCATTCTCCCATTAGTCTAATCAGTGACCCAAGAGCTGCAGCCACTACTATACCAGTGGTTGGTATTGCCAATATCTTCGCTCCGCTGGCCTGAATTGTTTCGGTTTTGACGGTGAACCCCAAATCGGCACAATTGTCAATATATTCGTTCATGATGGTCTGGCCCTGGCTGGTTGTACCATTTCCTGTTGCAACAATGCAGTCGAGACAAGAAGCGAGGCCATCGCTGTTGGTATCACTGCAAAAACATTGGTCTGTCTCGCAATTCTGGGAGAGAAAATCAAACGTCAGCACAGAGACAAAGCGATAAAGTATGTGCTTAAACTCGGACGCACGTCAAGAGTAGTCAAAATTCCGCATTGCTCGTCGCATGATTGGGTCTCTCCGGACGACGGAAGGTTTGGTTTTGTAAGCTGCCTTGCAGACAAAGCCAGATCAGTGGAATCCGGAGAAGCTACCAATATAAGTTATATCGATTATGGCCACAACTTAAAACTATTATCATACCTTTACACATCGTCAGCATAGAGGTAACGAGAGCGACAAAGCAAAAACCACTGGGAGATATGACGCCAAACATCGTTTGAAGAGGTGGGGACCAATTCTGGTATGTGTATACGTTTATAAATCGTCTGTTATCTATTGCAATTGCCGATTGTCAGGGATTCATAGAGAGACATTGACACCAGCTTTGATAGACAGTGCAAGCTTGGACACATGCGAAACTCAAGAGTGCATCGAAAATTGCCAAGAAATCTGCCAAAGAAGGGACGCTCAATGCCAGAGTTCGAAAGCTAGTAGAATTCAACTCGACGAGACACTGATGTGATGTTGCACATTGTTGGACTGCATGACTAACTGTTGAGGAAGAGGGAGGAGAAGGAGGAGGAAGAAGCATAAGCCATGGTACGTGCTATACATACATTGCACCTAATGTGCAGTGCTCCAAGAAACCTGCCAAAGAAATTTAAGTGACAATGCTGACGACAGAAGGGGAATTAGGAGAAATTGACCTTGTTTGACAGTCTATCAACGATCCAACCTTTTGGGTTTCGTATTATGTCTTTTTCAGTCATCATCATACGACGCTGCTCCACGCACCATGCATTTCTACCCTTCAACTTCTGCCGATGTGAAAATCTTCCCAATTCCTTTCATTGGCACCTGGTGGTTTCCCTTGAAGAATGGAGCCCGCAACTGCGATACCGAATGGGCTGCGAGGATCAAGCAAAGTCCTTTCACCGCTCCCTCGCTCATCCTCCCTGTTCTGAATGGCTTTATGGCCTTATCCTCTATCCTTATATTGTGCTGAATCGGGCAGAGTTCAGGCAGACTATCGTGAAATAATCGTTTCATTCACTCGTAATCATGAAGTATCTAAGAAATCAACTATCGATCTACTCGTAATGATTACTGGATGTTGAAGCAATCGTACTGAAACGACTACACAAAGGAAAGAGACAAAAGAAATGAAGCATGATATATCATAAGATGATGGATGATTGGTAGGTGATTGTACGAGTCGTGGCAACAGTCCAAAACATGTCTGAATCTTCAATCCAAACACGGACTCCAAAAGGTCGTAGTCTACTGATGCGCATGCGCAAAAGGGCAAAATCGGAATGGAAACAAAAAAGACTCCTAACAACATTCGCGTCTGACATGACAACGTACCAAACCTTAGCAAAGGACCCGACATAGAGAGGCATGAACAGTAGTGTATTGAACCGGTGGATAGCATTCGTGAGCATCAAGCCGTGGCGGCAGCGAGATGCAGAAGGGATAGATACTGGATATGGTAAGAGGCAACAGCGCTCCTCAAGCTACTAGAGCGAGAAACGATGCAAACGGCGACGAATGGCAACAGCGTCAAGCGATCGACACTCATGACCACAACTCGCTTCAACTTCCGCAAAAAATCTCAGCCGTCATCACCTAACTGGGAGACTAGCAAAGAAGACTTGCGGAGGAAAACGAGTCATTGCGCCTCTACACTTCTCGATACCATACCCTCCTACACTCGACTTAGACCTATTGAATTCACGAAGTAGCCTCGAGCGCCAGCACGAGCGCAATCCAAATACAAGAGTCTTGCTTCAACCAACCGCAACTACCCAGTATTGGCCAGGGGTGAACGGTTAGCAATGATGACGGTCAAGGCAATGTTCGGCGTAGTATGGACCAAGATACCAGAGCGAGCCGGGGAGGATGAGAAATAAAAAGCGATTGAGGGGCATAGGGGATTGTTCAACAAAATTAGGAGGAAAACGGCCGCACCGAAACGTTGATCAGACGGTCGATAAGGCGAGTCTCCCCAAAGAAAGCATAGTGGATGGTAGGAATGGTGGTAGAAGGTACAATCCAAAAAGTATAAATCATTCGATAATTAGATGATGCAAGGCGAGAACAAGTAGCAGCAAAGATGATGATGATGGAGGGGGTGTGGTTTCCGCATTGAAAGTAAGGCCAAGAATGGATGCCGCCTTGCTTGTCGTCTGCATCAATGCGGGAAATCGCGACAGAAATTATCGGAAGTCGAACGTGAAACTAGAAGAGTTGCTAACCAGAAGGACATAATGACGCCAGTGTATCGGCCGCACACGAGGCACGATCCACAGTAAAGTGGTCGCCTACAAGCATGCGTATGGAGGTTGTATAGGACCGGGATGAGAAGTTCGAGTGAGCGACGATGTAGAAAGAAAAGTAGAACAAGAATGCGCTACGAGTAGGCGAAGCACGCACTACCATCAACCGACAATCAAGTGGTGAGGTAGGTATAGCGCCTCAAGCTGCTAACTCGAGTCTTGTGTCAGTGTCGTCACCCAAACAACTCATCAACCTAAAAGATCCGTGTCATCCATCGTCGTCGACTGATTATGCAAATTAAAGCCACGTCCGCTTCAGCCTGGTGTCCAATCTATCCCGACCAGAAAGCGGGGAGATCCAAAGCTGGGCAACAGAAGCGAATGCCACCGATAGAATCTGCGAGAGATAATTAGTACAGAAGGGGATGTAGCCTTTCCGACAACAGCGGAAAACCACTATAGAACAAGGGAGATGCGTAAATATGATAAGATGCGATAGTCCGTGACATAAATGAAAGCAGTGTCACCCTGTCCACAAAGGGGCAAGGGTAGAACTCGTTAATCTGTTTTTGGTGTGCATGGGAGAAAGTAGGCCATAGCACTTTTTTTTTTTGAAAAATCCCGGTGAGGCGACGCTCTAGAAAGATGTCGGCACCATTCCAGCATTGACTGCGGCCATGGCGGCAGCAGCATGCCTCTGGTTGGCAGTTCCGAGCATAAGAGCTTCGTTAACGCTTCGAAGCCTGTTGACTTCATCATCGGCGGCCTTAAGCTGGGCCTCCAGTCGGTTTCGTACTGCGTCCAAGTACTTGATATGGCTAGCAGCTGCGGGAAAAGAGGAACCTTATCAGCTGATATCAAGCGATAAGTTATCACGATGTGCACTTACCACGGTCCAGTAGCGTCACCTTGCTCGACTTTTGGTTGATCGACGGCAAAGTTGATTTCAAGCGAGCGTAGCCATCTCTCAACTCATCGCGACGCTTCTGTTCGGACTCGATGCGTTGTCTACGAACAGCCTCTCGACGACTAACAAATACATCTGAGTTGGCTGATAACGTATAAAGAAAAATAACTCACGGATCCACACTTCCTGTAGACTGTTGATACTCTTCTTCCTCAGCTTCGTCCGAATCTTCGTTGTTAGTCTTGCTGTTTCTCCTCTTAGTGGCAGCAGTGCGAGCGCTGGTCCTTGTAGGAGGAGGAACACCGATCGGATTGAAGCGATGTGACCTAGGCACTGTAGCAGCGTATGGCACAGATGGAGGAGGCGATGGGTTAGAACCGCGACTGTGCCTACCCGAGTGCTGTTCATCGGAGGATGCGTCAGCATTACTCAAGCTATAGGTCAAAGAAGGAGGTGAAATGCTGGTAGTGTCAGCCGGAGTGAATGGACGAGGTGAGAATGTAGCTGGAGCATAACCATACTCTCCTAAGCTGGAAAGAGGTACGGTATGGAAAGTCATTGGTGAACTCGTTGTGTTGGATACTGAAGAGAAAACCGGTCAGGAAAACGGATGAGGTAGGGACAGTTAACGAAAGAGAACTTACGACCCAAGGTAGATGTATAGCTGGGTGGCGACGGAGGGGTCGTCATAGGATACTGAAGATAATCCATTGAGTTATCCAAGAGGAACGATGGGCTTTCCATGGGCTCCATGAAGGAGGAAGAGTGCGATAGGGTGGATTCAAAGTCGAGGGACATTTTGAAGGAGGAATAAATCAAAGAATACAACAGACA
Source organism: Lentinula aciculospora (assembly GCA_028011355.1). Classification (NCBI taxonomy): domain Eukaryota; kingdom Fungi; phylum Basidiomycota; class Agaricomycetes; order Agaricales; family Omphalotaceae; genus Lentinula; species Lentinula aciculospora. Next base: position 1,713,162 of record JAOTPV010000003.1, read on the forward strand.
AGGAATAAATGAGTTCAAATAAGAACTGTGTGTGTGTGTGGCGCAGTCAACGTTAGAATATTTATCGGAAAAAAGATGGACAGAAATCGTACTGACTGAAGGACGCCAACAAACAGTGGAAAGCAAATAGCTTAGAATGTTGGGCGACAACTGCCTCGAGATATGTCTCGAAGGGAAAAAAAAGGGCGCGGAAAGAAGAGGGACTGAGGGAAGTTAGGGATGGGAACGAGGTGTGTCTGGTATTATATACAAGAAGTCGAATCAGAGAATTACCTAATTTAGTCCGTGTGAATTACTGCCGCGGAATGACTAGATTCTCTTCGTCCGGACAGAAAGCCATTTCTGGATTTCATTCCGGACCCTCCGATTTCCCGGCGTCAGTTTCGTCCTGACAGCTCATTTCTCGCTCCAGCTAGTCTCCCTGTACATCAGCCTGAGATTGGCGCAATATACACCTCGATTCGCAAAGAGCCATTAGATTGACTCGCTTTAATTCACAGGACCTTCATTAGACCTCATACTTTGGATAATTCTTTGGAGAAGAACAATGGGGTCAACCGATCTCTTTCGCGCCGATGATCCGTTAGTTTGTTACGGTATGAATCTTCATCAAGATCCGGTCTTCCGACTCGTTCGAGGGGAGGTGGTTCATTTGGAAGGTCGGACTGACGGGGAACCCAAGAAAACCCAGGTGCTACCTCAAAAAACCCCGATTGGTCTTTCAACTCTCCAACATCCAAACGATTCAAATATGATAGGTCTAATAGACGGAAACAGGGTTCAACATGTTCAACACTGGTGATGGTAAGGCGAGTGTCGTCTTTTTCACGCTGAAAAGAGGGCAGTACTAATACTGGACATATGCAATCCCTCCGAGGTTTATCGAATATCTTGCCAAGCGTCCAGTTCTGCCCAGAACCGACCGCATGCCCAGTTGCAACGTTTTTTTAATATCAAAGGATCTTTATATTACTGTCCAAATGACAGAGTTGCCTGAAAAGAACAAGAGTTTCGCTGTGATTGAGCAACACACTGCCTCATAATTTCCCCCCTTCCTTCAATTGCAAGCGATATCTGCACACGACTGTCATATTGCGCAGCGAAATTCAGCTATAACCTGAAGGTCGTTTAAGACCTAAAATATTCACATGAATTTGTACTGGTTATCATTACTGGTATCGTTAAAATGTTGGCAATACAGCCGTCGTAAAAAGCATTAGTCTGTCATAAAGTTCGTAAAAGAGCAAAATAAGCCATAAATGAAGATGATGAACATGACGAGATGGACAGTTGAGCCTATGCGTTGTAATAGCCTTTTGATACATCACCACTTAGATATAGGATCATTGGAAAGTATAGCAGCGGCTTACCTCCTGCGAACGGGCCTTTCAGTGAGTTATAATGCTCTAGTCGCTTCTGGTAGCGCCAAGTCATGAAGTACATGTAAATCTATAATTGTAAAAGCGGGACCAACATCAGAGCAAAGGTATCGAAGGACGTAAATGTAGGATTTACCTGGAATACAAGATCCACAAGTAACGAGACAATAAACGCAACGTATATACTTGAGAACCCCGCTGCACAAAAACCAGCCGGAAAAGTGGTCGAGTCATCGGATGTCGTTGTTATAGTCGTTGCATTCGATGAATATAGTTGACCGCCATTTTGACATTCCCAGATGATATGGTCTTGTCTTGTAAAATACGTTAATATCACTTTGTACACACACATCAGAAAGAGAACAAACCCGCGATTAAGCTCCACGATCATGAGAATCGCCCTCACAGCAGAGATAACGATGATGAAGGGCCATAGAAATTTACACACTCGAGTCCAGATATACGACCGCTAAGAGAACGAGTTATAATGACAATTAACTCCAGATCACTGGCGAAACGTACATTGGAAAGAGCAAAGATATCGATAATAGCAACGAAAGCCACAGCCAGACCGACGCCCCCATAGACATACCTGAAAGAGTGGAAGAAGTAGAAGGAGCTTTCAGTACAAGACTGACGTCAGAAGAAATTGATTGTACCATTCATCAGCCTCGAAGAACAGATATTGGCCGCGAATTAAAAGAAAGATACCTCCAGCAATGCTGTAGAGCTAAATATACGTAGGGGTTATACGGATTCGGCAAAAAGAAGTAAAGAAGAACTGTACAGCGATGATAATGGCCCATGCCATTGCGCCGCCCCTCTAAGATTTGAAGCGGAATTACATGCAGGTCAGCAAGATAGGGGAGTGGATCCTCACCAAAGGAAGAACAAGTAGACAATTGTCACACCTAGATGCGATATGATTAGCTCAGTGTTCTCTCTAGTTCACAGGAAAACTGCATACCACATCGTTGTTTGCTAGTTGACGAGAAGCTGTAGGTGAAAAGGGAGGTTTCGCGGGTAGGGGGATTACGGTCAACGAGGTCGGACAAGAGAGGTATCTTGGGGCAGTCGTGAAACGATTGGCGGCCGTCAACGTTGACGTCGTGGGGAAACTACGACAAGGACGGTCACACCCGTGACTTATAATAGGCGCCGGTCAACAACGTTCACCGTCGTGTCGGTATTATTACTATTATCTTGAGTCTCATTTGTACCAGTAGCCTCCTACTAGTACCAGTCGTATGTGAATCACTATTCGAAGGTCTTGAAAGTCAGTGTATTGATCCACCAAGAAAATCGAGAAACTCGTGTTTTTTCATGCCCGCCACGTCTAGCCATATCAGCATAAGTAAGATCCTACGTTGGGATCATTCTCGGGAAAGCTTTCACCAATAAAAATTCCCCTCCCCCCAATATCATCTTCTTGATTCTCAGGTGCTCTTTCAATTCAGTGACCGCCGAAGAACTCGTTTACAGGTCTGGGCATACTACTCACGTTCGTTGGATTTAACTTTTGACGTTTGCTTCGTCCTCGAAGGAACTCTGGATCAACCTTTTCCTGGAAGGGAGCAACATTCCAACTCAAAATAAAACACTCCGGTCGCTTATACTAGATTTACCGTTCAACTCAGTTGCCTCGCGTTCACAAGCAGGCGTAGAATACGATCACCGATTCTACGATCACTTCATCCGGTTCGCCTTCGATGGGTAAGTAAAGTGCAAACTTTGAATCTGTAATCATGGAAGGTCAAATCATATTTTTATGTGCTCCCAATTGTCCGCACGGACGCTCTTTTTGTTTGTCCTATTCTTCGCATCTACTTCAGTATTGCGGTGTTCTGCGGGACCGAATACAACCCAGGCAGAAACGAGGGTTCTACATACTTGAACTATGGCAGTACTGAATCTTGTCAGTGCACCCTTGCTCAGTTATCCGTGAGCCTTGTAACCGCTTAGCAATGCACAATCAGCTTTGCCGTTTTTTACGGGAACGGTAATTTCTCCGATTTGTCTCGTCGCCTCCCATTCAAAGCCTAAGCCAGGCTGAATTAACATCTCTAGCTAGGCTAAGCTTACTTTGTATGTTATGCTCTCTTCCACTTGATAACGCACTGGCCGCTATTCAATTCATCTATCGGCTCATCTTGATACCCTTCAATGAAGATGTCAACTTTCATCCTCTTCCACTCCATCCGCGGCGGTGTGATAGGAGGGCAGCTTGACTTACTCATACGCGTATTGAACTCATGCATGCTGGAAGCGCATGGACTCTATCTTCAAGGCCAGTCTCGTCTCAGCATTAACAATTCTCCCTGTACTCGGATCTCATTCGAATGCCGAGGCGGTTAGAACTATATGCAAGATTCTGATTTCATTGAAAGTCGAAGGTCATCCTCGAGGGCTAAATCTGTGTCGAATGGGAGCAATGGACATCCTGGGACCTACTGCAAATTCGCAATGTTCGACGACTTGAGGCTCTCAAACCGATCTGCCAATTTCTTCAACACAGCTATCATAGACATGCGCTCGCAGTGCCACCAACTGTTCTAAAGATCCAATTTGGAACTCGGAAATTATCACTGAGAATCAATCCGGGGATATCATTAATGCAACGTTAATATCTCGGAAGCAGTATCTCCTGACCACTCTTCAAATTTATTCAACTTGAACTTGAACGTCTAACCTCTTAATGATACAGGGTTACATCGGCGGATAGAAAGATGTATGTCATTGGTCCACTCTTCCAAGTACGGTATCTTCGTAAGTACAAATCCTCACATCCCAGATCATCTTAAGACTTCTAGTACCTTTACTTATTTCTGAAATCTCTCCAAGCTCTTGGGAGGCGGAAAAGGTTGCCTCTCCCGGGATTATCAGCGGTAAATTGTCATGATTCCATGTACTAAATCCACTCCCTTGATTTATGTGGATCGATGGTCTAATTTCTAGGTTACACGAGCTTCGACAATTGCTCTCAACTATAGATAAAGCATCTGTCCCAATGACGGTCCGCCATTAACCTCAGAGCGAGGTTGGCGTTACAGTCTATCACCATGTGTATCCGAAACCTAGGCGGAACCACTTGAGCTTTCTTGCTCCGATTTTGCTGAAAGCTTCTGCATTGAATTTGCCTCAGCGGACTAACTTAGAGGCTAGTGTGCCCGTTATAGACTCCTCATTGTTTCCAGATGGTGAAACCAACAATCATCGCGGAACTCCCTGCCAGCGGCACTCATCTCAACTTTTGTATGACTTGGACATTATCCCTCTTTCCTTCATTTGGCCGAAATTGATCCAGCCTTTCAAAGGGAAAGCAATCAAGAGGTATGTAGTTTTTCAGCAGAATTTTCAGTACATTGAGGCATTTTGGATAGTTCCTCATTCCTAGAACTTTCTCCGTACTAAAGGATATCATATGCTCCATTAGCTCTTTCCGTCTTCGACGGGAAACAGTTAGGCTCGCAAGCCATGTTTGTACAAAGGACGACAGGGGCACGACCGGATATGTAGATTCATTTCTTCGTCAAAGATATTTCTCAACCCTCAATTTGCATTTACCGTTCCTGCCGTACCTACCTTTCAATCCAAAGACTATGCCAAATTAGCCCAATGCTTGTTTTGATATAAGGCACTGAATTTAGAAAACATGTTTATAGCTTGCGGCGCCATTGCAAGTTTGAATCCACTCTGGGTGTATACAGTCGTCATTAACATTTACATTCAACCAATTTGTGCGCATCAAGTACATACATACAAACTACATAGTTACACAAATGTCCCATTGAAGTTCGTATAGAGGAGATATAGTCCTACGCACGCCTAAGGCGTCCTCGCATACGGCCTACATCTAGCAGAGCTGTAGGGGGACATCTAGCCTAGATTCCGAAAAAACCCTCTTACCAGATCCCAATCTACATATACGAGCATATCGTTATTCGTCAAGAATCATGAGCCATCGTGCGTCCCATCCATCGATGGCGAGACACATTGTTCGTTCCAGCGTTGAGAAGATGCGTCCACATAGCCAATCGGGACGTGGCAAGAATTCCTCAGCGGAGTGTAGAACAGGGGAACTAGGAGGATGAGCAGGAGGGGCGTGTGTGTCTGTAGCCCCTTTTAATCTTTGATTGTGCTTCGCATGCGTGCATTTCAAAAAAAAAACGAGGCTGCAGTCTGGCCAAGTTCTGGAAAGAAACTATCATGGAATTTTCTAAATTCGCCAGGAATTTGTCTTCTTCACAAGAGGAGTGATATCGATCGACGAGATGGTACTACGATACCATCAACACGCTGCAGTCGAACAGGAACCCGTCAACGTCAAGTTGAAGAATCAATGTTTGTTCAAGTGGCTGAGCGGGGGCTCGGGGGAAAGTAATACCCAGAGCGCACAGCACTGTACTCAACCCCAGCACCCTCGCCTGTCCGACTAAAACCCGACTAAGCGTGACTCCCCGTTGAATTGATTTCTATGCGACCAAAAGCAGAGCTGCAAATGAACAGAAAAAAAAGGTATCGCGTGTTGAGAAGGAGAAAAGAAATGGAAAGAATGCGTGATAGAAGTTGATAAAAAGTAGTCCTTTTCCATGAAGAGCAAGCAAAGATGTCAATTCCGCGTCACTGATAGCCACCACCATCCGACATCGATGGACTTGAATGACTAGAATTGTCCGACTGGACATGATGTATACGGCTAGACATGATTGTTTGAGGAGGCATATCTGGGGGAGGCGAGAGTGGTCGTGCCTCCGAAAACATCCCAGGCGACGGAGTATTTGACGTGAGCGAAATCTTCTCGTTCAGATTACGAAGCCGAAGCATCTCCGAGTCCAGCGCAGCAAGTCGAGTCTGCAGCTCTCGGTTCACATTTTCGAGATGGATGATGTGGTTTGTCGCTGAATGTAGAAGGTCAGGGCGCGGGGCATCGGGATAGATCGATAAGAACAAACGTGCCTCGTTCTAGTAGCGATACCTTGCTACTTTTCTGATTGGACACAGGAAGTACGTCCTTCAGTTTGGCGTAACCATCCCGAAGTTCGTCTCGGCGCCGTTGTTCCGCCTCTATTCTTTGTTTTCGGGTGGCCTCTTTTCTGGAATGAGCAAGGTTTTCTTGGTATGGACCCATCTCGTCCTCGTCGGAATCTTGGGATCGTCCGCGGCTCCGCCTGCCCGACGAGCTGGTGGGAGAAGGCGTAGGATTGTAGCGGGTGTGACGGTGAACAAGACTGTTGGCACGGGACGAGGATGATGAATTGTTGCCACTGCTATTGTACAAGCCGTCGGCAGAAGTATCCGAACCAGAGATGGGAGGCGACAGGGGATCGTAAAGGTCAGGCGAAGGAGGCGGAGGAGAATGGGAAAGGGGAATGGGAACATGAGGCGACGGAGATGTGTTATACGGATCGTGATATTGATGAGTGGTCATCATCATGTTTGGATACTGTAAGCTCTGCTGCTGTAAGTCCTCAACAGACAATTGGCCTGGAGAGATTATCTCATGAACATGTGTTGCAATAAGTAATTGTTCAGGACAACCCACGCGTTTGGCTGCTGTCGTGCACAACATGATAAGGGCTCATCGCCGCAGGATTGTAGGAGACATTGAAAGCCTGTTCTTGGTCTGTAGAATAGAAAGTGAAACTATGGCTAGCCAATTCATCTAGCTGATGCTGTTGCTGTTGCTGATCCATGCTGGAAAAATGGGCAAAAAGTCGTATCGTTCGTCCTAGGTCGTGATAAAAGGTTTTTCGTGAATGAAATGAGAAAAAAAAAAAGATGATAAGAGGACGGGAACAATAACTTTGCTTTCGAAAGAAGTCGAAAGCAAAGGTCGTACAAATGTGTACACACAAATTGACGAATTGGTGTACAAACAAGCATACAGCTTGTTTGGTCAACTTATTGTACTTGCTCAGTATTGTACTCTTTGAACAACGACCAACCATTCCGGTCGTCTCTCAGCTTTCGAGTAACATTTTGCTTCCGCGGCAAGGGTGTATTTTACACTGTATAGCCGACGATCACAGGGCCAGGTTTGTTTCCGCCTGCCTCATGGGACAAGAGCAACCCTTTTTATGTTTCTACACAGGCTACTACCTAGACTCGTCCTATGGTGATTATTCATGATAATAATATATATGCCTATGCTATGCGCCACAAAGTCGTTTCTGACAAAATCAGACAGAACAAGAGAGCTTTGTTCCCGAAGGAATTCTATAGTACTTACAACGTACAATCCGTCTTCTGCCCGGACTTGTCGTTGCTTGAATCTTGTTGGATAAGCCTTCCCATAGTAGTTTGAGAGCCTTGAGTTGTCTTGCCTGGCTTTTCACAACACCAGAACCCCAGACTGCATAAAAAGCAGTAAAACCGCACAATTACCGATCGTGGTTCGCTCAGAACCGTGATATATGTTTGGACCGCTATTCTGGAGAGCACCTGGATTGTCCCCCCAAACGTTGGTAACAGTAATCCTAATGCTCACAGGTGTGAAGAAGACTAGCATTTCTAAAGTTGTCGACAACTTGACTTTGCTTACCAGGAATACGGTACCGGTATGCAGTAAGTTCAGGTAAGTTCCATGCATATGATCGAAGGTCGATCGAGGTATAGGAATTCGAGGGGGAGGAAGAATTGAAGGAGAATACTTGGGTATTAAAATTGAGCTTCAATTGAAAACTCGAGTCGAATTTTCTGAGGACTTGAACCGGACTAGCCGCAGTTCACGGGAAGGAAGTTGTGAAAAACGGATGAACGGAGAAGAAATAACGTTCGACCGGGACAACCTAGATGGCTTTTGAGCGAATGGAAGCTGAAGCAGAGGGCGACAGAGGTCTCTTCAGGCCGTTATCGGGATCAGAGCTTGACTTCTGAGGTGATGAACTGGATTGGCACCATAAACATCAACCTGTAAGATTCAAAGGGCACCCACACACCATTTCATGATCAGCGAGCGAAAGATAGAAAAGAGTCCATCGATTGAGTATCTTTCCTTCTTTGATCGTAAACCACCATGAGCGAAATCGCAGCGCTCAAACGTCAGCTCAAGATAAAATCTGGAGCAGCAAAACGGTACGAAGTCAGTTGTTATACGCCATGGGATGAGCTTTTCTTATCCGATGTAACATTTTGCGTCTTCTCCTTTTCTATTCTGGCTGTCAATCCATTTTCTTCTCTTCCTTTCTCTTTTTTTATTCCGGCGGCGGGTCGCATCGATGTTCCCAACAAATAACCTCCGCGAACAAAAACAAAGACTGTTGAAGGAGAACGGCCTCTATCACAAAGACACTGAGGACCTGCAATCGAAACTTGACAAGATGATCGCTGATGGTGCAGAAGAGTGGGACTTGAAAAACGCTGTAGGTTCAAAAAATAGGACTGGAAACGTTTGCGAAGAGAAATCGAACTGTGTTGTTATTTCCATTTCAGAAAAGACTTGTTGAAGAATCGAACAGGATGGTGGCTGATACCAGTGATAGGATGGGAAGAGCCGTAGGTGAACTCAGAGACGTTGTGGTGAGCAGATGTTTTTGTCCATCTCCGCTCTAACATGGCTGAAACGTTCATTGCATCGCACAGATAAAGGCAAGGACAGAACCTTCATTGGCTGAAAACGAAGAGTTCATGTCGGCGGAGGCAATCCTGGAAGAAGCCGCCTTGTAGAATCGGTGAAACGCTTGTAAAAAGGCGAAATTTCTCCTATCGATGGATGGATGTGGTCGATGGAGATGCATGTATATAGTAGACGGTATTATATTCGATGATGTTCAAAAGTTAACAGATCACACCAAAATGAGAGGCAGCTTCAAGCTTTCATTGTGAAGAAACTATTAAATACAGGTGACTAGGCGGTACTGGCTATCAGAGCAACGAGCAAGATTATGGATATAGAAGATCGAAAGGGACTAAGTATAGGCTACAGATGTTGGTGTTCAAAACATGCAAGAGAATTAGTAATGAGTCGTAGTTCATCGTAAATTGTTAATGTCTATGAATGCGGGAAGGAGTGATTTATGCGATGAGAATCGTTTCAATGCAAGACGAGGGTAAGAAGAAAGAAATGAAAAGATACAAGGACATTAAGCCCTCAAAAACATTTCGACGGGGATAGGCTTTCGCCTTAATCCAGCACTGGAGCTGCTTGAGCCACTGAGGATACTAGATGCGTCACTGGCTGCGCTTCCACCTGCACCACTGCAAGACGTACTTGTACTGCCTCTTCTGCGGACTCCAGCACCTCCAGGCTGGCGTCCATATCCAATGATCATCACATCATCAACCTCCGTTGGACGATGGCGTTTTGATACAGGAGAACGATTTTCATAGTTGTAATAAGGTGACATGGGGCCTGTTGTCGAAGCAGCAACGGTAGTCTTTGACGGAGGCGATTGAAGTGAGGAACCGTAACTCCAACCGGAGGAAGCGGAAGCGGAGCTGGAAGGACCTACGACAACAACTGCGCGTTTCTTACTTCGGGCTTTTTGCTTGGAGTCGACTTTAGGCTTTGACGGTGTGGTTGGAGTAATGGGAGAAAGCAGCCCGGAGGAATTAGATGTATCTCGTTTCTTGGAGCTACCAAAGTACAATCGCAACTTGGAGCTACGCCAACCTCGGCTCTGCTGTTCTTCACGGATGGAAGACAACGTCGAAGAGCTCCAGCGAGAGCGAAGATGAGGGTTGGAATTTTTCAGACGAAGTTCGTGATCCTCATACAAAGGTTCCTCTGCGGCGGGAGAGGCCTCTTCGGTGGAAGGAGCTGAGATGGGGGCAGAAACAGGGGCAGCGGGAGCAGAGTGTACCTCGTTCTGAGCAGCGATCGTCCCTCGAGCTTCTTCTGCCGCAGATTCTTCCTCCTCAGACAGATTCCAGTCGATCGCCAAAGGGACAGACACGGTCATATTCCTACGCATTTGTCGACGAGCCAATAAGCTTGCAGATCGCGTGATAGAAGTGGTTGGCTTGGATGAGATAGGTAGGTCGTCTGCAACTTCATCGACGGGAGCGTCAGCTTCCGGGCGCATACGCAGCTCCGCAAGGCCATGAGCAATGTCGGCTTCGAGATCGATGGGAGAGTTAGGTAATGATAAAGGAAGCATCATCGAACGGTCGATCTCTGTGTCGATAGCGAAGTGGAAGTCTTCCTCAAGATCAGAAATGGAGAAGCGTTCAATATGAGAAGGTTGTGAGTAGAAGCTGTCAGATGATCCAGAGGGTGTAGATGACTCTGCCTCAACATAGTAGGTCAGAATGTGGTCGCAGTCGTCGTCTTCATCTTCCTCGTCATTGTTCATGGCAACTTCACCGTCGTCCTCAGGGAAGAAACCAAAATCGGCAGGAATGCTCATGCGAGGAGGTGGTCGGCGGCCAGGCTCAGGATTCATCGGGCGAGAAGGAAAGTCATCATATTCCGAGACCGCCGGTGAAGGAACCAGAGATTCACGAGGATGAGGGGGAGGTGGCCGCGAAAGGATAGTGAACTGTCTACGAGGGTAAGTTGGGTCGAGTTGAGGTGAGGGAAAAGCGGAGGCCACACTTGAAGCTGGCGAAGTTCCGCTGTACACTGAGCCGACCATAGACTCCGGTCTGGCAGACTCGGTTTTAACAGTGCGGGGAAAATTGGGTGGAAGTGCAGAGCGAAGGGTAACTATTTGGCTGAGTTCATGACCGTACCACTCTGAATCTGATTCAGGCTCTGATTCCACATCTGATGAGGATAACTCGGCCTCAGAAAAATTCGAGGGAGATTTGCTGAACATGGATGGTAACGCATCGTGTTTGATGATTGTCAGCGGTTTTATGGTAACTCTACGTGCAAGGAACTTTGGAAGCGGAGGCATATGGAATTCATCATCTGAAGAGGTGGGTGTCGGCGGAAGCGCAGAAGAATCGGAACTGGGACTCGACATTGGAGATTGCGCGAAAAAGTGACGGTCGGACGAGGAAGGTGTCGGCAACGGAGGATGAGGAAATTTAAATGACTCTTCTGTAAAAGTCAAGCAAAACGAGTCTGGAGAGGAGCTGGGAGAAACACTGCATGGAGGTCGTGGCGCAGGTCGTGGTGCCGATAGTAAGTTCGAGTTGTACTCGAATTCTTCGTCAGAATCTTGAATAGGTGTCTTTGCGATCCGGATTTCATAAGGCGAGATAGGTCTAAAGATTTTGTTCAGCGAACGCAGTGGAAGTAGAGAACTAGCAGTACACACCTGCGCCGTTTGAGTTCTGGTGTACTACAAGTAGAAATGGAGGAGCAAGAAGGGCGTGGCTCCTCTTCTTCAGGAATGATATGGAGATCGGTTGTGGATAGTTGCAAAGGAGAATTCTTGCGAACACGGGAGCGAGCATTGCGCTTCAAAACTGAAAAAAGATGAAGTCAGTTAGAGTTAACGAGGCAAAAGTAAACTTACAACTAGAGACAGAAGTCATGATATGTGTAAGTCGTATACAAGTCGTTGGATGTAGAACAGAAAAGTCAAGGGAAGACGGGAAGAAGCCATAGCTGGAGTGGCTGGTTTTATTGATCCAAGGTCTATTGAACTGGTGGACAATGAGATTTAGAAGTGACTATTGAGGAGGACAATGGTCTTCGGCTATAGAGGACAACAATGAGTTCCATTTTGGGCCTCAACACGTGAATTTGCCCGATACTTTGAGACTTTTTAGTGTCAAAAGTATGACAAAGCACTATATTGAGTACAATCTGAACCAAAGTAAGGAGATTTGCACAAACTATCTGCTTATTGTTCTCTAATTGTAAACCGCGATGCAGACGCCTCATAGAACACCTCTTCGTAGGATTTCTCAAGGATCCTTGCTCCGGCTTTCTCGTTCTGGTGCCTACCCAGATGCTCCCCATGGCCTTGGTTTCCTAGAGCCAACAATGTCTGAATTCGTCGATGAGACAGAGACTCTACAGACAAATGTTGAAGGACTAAAGCATCTGAGCGATACTTTGGCCACTTTCAATGAGTCTTTCGCCAGTTGGCTGTATGTGATGAATATGAATGCGTTGACTGTTGATTGGCCCCAGGTTTGCACATCTATTGCATCGAAATCGTGATGGCAGTTATTCTGAATAACTTGAACTCAAAGGCACCTCACGATGACTCCTTTATCCTAGCTAAGAGACGCGCAGGTGCCAATACTCCATACGTCCTTCGCGAATTCTCTATCATTCAGCGCGTTTTCCAGAACAAAACGCCATTGCTGCGATGCAGGCGTTACAGACTCAGGCGAAAACAATCCAACCCTCTTCCAGTGAAGGAAGTCTGAACGACCAAACGACTGTTATCTCTGATCCAGAAGCCACGTTCTCCACAAACAGTTCTGGCCCTGCAAAGACAAAGAAGGTCGTCAAGGGTAAGAGGCCAAAATTGACTGCCAAGGAGAAGAAGGAAAGGGCGGTGAGCGGTTTCCTCCTACATCTTTCAACTTTCTAAGTATCTAACAAGCACTCCCTTGTAAGCTGGAATTGGAACGAATCATCGCTTTCCTTCCCCTTGAGTTCCGAGGCAGTGATCCGGTAGGCCCGATAATGACCCTTTATCCTAGTTTTGAGCCAAACTTCCACCCCAGAATCTTCGCCGTAATATGGAAGCTACGATAGAAGGGATTTGGGATGCCCCGAACCAGACTGTGAAACGTTAGCCTTTCGCCCTCTCATTTTCCGCTTTTTCTCATCTTGTTTCCTCCCAGTCCCAGATTTGATCAAACCACCAGACCTCAATCAAGCTCGTGCAAACAAATGTCTAATAGCACTAGTGAATAGGAAGATCGTTCGAAAGGAAAGTAGCACGGTATGTTAATTTCTGTGCTAGACTTGATCCTAGCTTGAAGATATCCATTTTGCAGGGGACTGTTCTGTACCATTGGCAAGGTGTAGCTTAACTTGTGTATGAATATTCCTCTGGTTCTCGGCATTGTTGTAATCATATTATGGCAATACACATTCTGATGTTATGGTATGCTGGAAGTGCATGTTCTAGAACCTCATTCTACGCTTTCAACGCAGCTCCGTTTAGTAGGACAGGTGATCGAATTGTCCGACCAGGAACTGCTTGAGCTGCAGTCAATTGGTCCGAGGCTTATAACATATTTGTCGGAGGAAAGGCATTCTATTTCATTGGAAACCATAGTATCGGATTGAGATTCTTGAATGTGAGAGAATCGCCCATTTCCAGCAATCTCCGGTACATAGACGTCTGAGTACTATACAGTGATCTAAATACTATACCGTACGACCATCACAGAACCAGCGGGAATAGTGGCATTGCCATTTAAGGTTCCGAGATCCATGAATTCTATGGATTGTCTTTCTGGTTTCTGTTTGGAACCAAGTCCTTCGAGCTGGCTCGCAGCTGCGAGAGACCTAATGGCCGGTATTATAACGGGATATGACTCCGTGGGAGGGGGAAGACACCATTCTTTCACCGATGCGATGAGCTTTGTAAGAAACCGTCTCGCAGACATTGTCTTTGAAAATCCGGAGGCATGGCGCACTGCGTATCTGCTCATCAATCGTTTCAGTAATCAAATCAACCTCCTACATACCTTCAGATTTTATACACCTGACTTTGGTTCATTTCATTTCCGTATCTTCCGTGTTCGACTTGCTCGATTCCATCTCACGTTTCAAACGCGTAAGAGCATGTAAAATCCCTTTCCAAGCATCCCTGTCAAGTCTTTCCTCCTGCAAGCCACGAGCTGTCCTGATTGTCTGTGAAGACTGGGGATCGGAAGCAGTTTGAGATTCTGGGGGCAAGGCAACACCGAGTGATGGAGGTAGAAATCCCGGAGGAGGCGCGTTTATTGCTGAAGGTGCTATACGCGAGTGTCGAATATGTGCTAAAGACGATCTTATGGCCGTTTGGATCGACTACAAAGTGGGAAGGTCAATGAATATTGAAACATCGTGTGGATTGGACTACGGACTCACGTCAAGACGTTCGAAGTATTCACTGACTTCGAGAACAAATTGCTCAGATCTTTCTTCGCCCTGAGGCAGGTTCTCATCTGGACTATCGGTCTGAGGCAAAGTCAAAAGAGATATTGACGATGCGGCTAGTGAAAGAAGACGACTAATATCCTATACGCGATTTTCAATGAGAAACTGAGAAACAAAACGACGACGCAAAATATCGCCCACCTTTTCGACTTCTCCAAGCGCGTGAATTTGGCGGGCAGTGCGACTAGTTGTCCATATAGGATCAATTTCTGATAGTTCAGGGTGTGAAGATTGTTCTGAGGCTTGGTTCATGGAAGACGGGAAGATGCTGTATTACATTAGTTCGGCGCCAAATAAAGGTATTGTAGTACAGTACAGTTACAGTTTACTAGATTTTACTACGCGACTGTGATCCCTGCATAATCTACGTTCAGTAATATCTCCTTCTTTCTCTGTGCTCGTCATGAATATTGAGCCTTTCCGCACCAAAGGTCTCGTCCTCCTGTTCGCCTTCGTGTCCGCGATTCGAGCCATGATTTCCGTGGTGCCCGCTATGTCCAGCGTGTCTATGACCGCTTTCACTGTCCCTCCTTCCATACACACCCTCCCTTTCTCCATATCCTCGTCCAATTTCAGGCTCTTGTCGAAGATCCTCGCGCCCACCATACCCTGCAGCGAAGCGGCGGTCATCAGGAGTACCAGATCCATAATCGCCACGTTGCTCGTACGATTGCTGAAAAGCTTCATTTTGGAAAGAGCGGTCACCACCACGAGCGTCACGCTCATCTCGCCCGGACTTATGATGGTGCCCACGGTGCCCATGATGACTCGCTGGAGGTTCTTGTTCTACACTATACGAAACATCACTGTATTGATTGGTGGCGTATGTGTCGCCGGTTTGCCTGATATTGTGAGACTGCTGCTCGGGGTGTTGGGAGCCGTAGGTGCCCTCCGCTTGGAATCGGTGAGTGGGGTGCCTGTCTTCTTGGTATCCTCCTGATTCATAGCGGTCAGAGGTTGTACGTGCCTCCATGCCATACGAGCCCTGCTCCTCGTGACTGTAATCGTAGGAACCTCCCCCTGGTTGACCGTAGTCAGATTGGCCAGAGCTGTAAGAATTTTGTTCGCTTTGATTTAAGCCATAACCTCCGTACTGTTGACGACCACCAGAACCGACGGGGTCAGAGTACTGCTGGCCGGGTCTCGAATCGTAGCCATCATTCTGCCCGTATGTTCCTTGATTATGGCGGTCATCAGAGGATTGCTGTGTGCGCAGTCCCGTATTGTATTTGTCGGATTGGCCGTACGAGTCTAATCGTCAAAGTTCGAAACAACTCTGACAAGAACCAAGGTAAGATACTCACCAGAACCATACTCTGACTGCTTTTGCGAACTCCCGTAACCCACACCGTAGCTTGTGTCTGCCATCTTAATCAGTTATAATGGATTTGATCAATTCACGAACGACATCTCACCGGGTCTTCCACTTTGCAGGTAACCAGCTGCCTGTGTCTGTGACTGTGACGTACCGTATCCAGCCTCAGCTTGACTTTCACTCTCATCTGAGAGTCTTTTGTTCTTGCCATTCCTCACGCTATCTTTCGTCAACGCCTGAATGGTTTCTGAAGCTTCATCTGGTCCTAAATTTCCGATCCAGCGTTTGATCTCTTCGAACATTTCGTTTTGAATAGAGGATCGACCATCTGCAAAGTAGGGGTGATGAAAGGCTTCGAGTATTTGTTCGATTACTTGGTTTGGGTCATTGTCGTCGGCCCAAGCCTTCATATAGCGAGTGTATGATAAGTATAATTCGGGACTGGCACCTCAGCACATTACCTTGACAATAAGCTCGGTGCTATAAACGACGACAATCTGTGCAACCTTTCCAGCAGGCTCATTAAGGATTAGTCCAAAGTGATCTTTGGATAATAAACTATGTGAAGGATCGGAGGCATCAGGATTGTCGAAAACCTGTCCAAGGATTAAATCATTCAATAAATGACTGCAAATAATTATCAACGTACTTCATACTGATCATCGGTATCAATGACAGCTTTACTTCCTTCTCCTAAAACGCTCGTAGCCTGAGTAAGGATAGGCTGCAATTGATTTACATGAGCGACCATGACCAAGATAGATTTCAACATTTCACCAACCGTAAGCCAAGGAGCAATCACAGTGTACACGTCTGAGTTCGAAGTTCTTCAAATGTTCTAGGAAATGGTTGAATGGTACTCACAGGCATTCAATGCATTCGTTAACTCGTCGAGCAGAGACGATAATCCAGGTATCATTTCAATCTTTTTCGTAATCCATCTGAAAACCCCGTCTCTCCAAACGAGCATCTCTAGCAGCTGTTTCTGAACATCTGGAGGGGCGATGTCATCTGGATTGAAATTATACGCTTTTGACTCTTGTTGCAACTGCTCTGCTTCATTCATCTTCTCATCGCTACCCCCGATCGGAAGCTTGGAGAATATCTTTCTGAGGTTTTCAATATTCCCAGAAGAATTTGATTCATTCGAAGCGTCAGACATTTTTTGGGAAAGCGATGTAACACTAGCTTGACTCAAGTGACTATAACATGACATTAGTAGAAAATATGTATACGGACGATGAATCGCTCACTCGGTCGCTTCGCCCAGAAGTGAGTGCAAGAAATCAGCACTTCCAAAGGTGCCTGTGACAAGAGGTGGGGCTCGACCATTGGGAGTATCAATGTCAGTGTTTTCGCCAACATGACAGAACACTTCAGAATGACCCATCTTCCTTAAGCTTAACTCGCACCAATTGCTGTGTGCCAACTATGATAATACACCTAGAATTAGTATTGCGAGCTGAGCAGTTGTAGAATACTGACCAGATCCTCCACTGTGTTTTACAGTTAGCGATGCAACCAACATGGGACAGAGATACTACACTGACTGGTATGCAATCCTGTGCCAAGAAGGCGGTATGCTTCCCAAAGATCGGAGCCTTCTCGTCCACCAGCGCGTCGACCATATTCAATACAGGCTCGGAACGTGCGACGTATA
Source organism: Lentinula aciculospora (assembly GCA_028011355.1). NCBI lineage: Eukaryota > Fungi > Basidiomycota > Agaricomycetes > Agaricales > Omphalotaceae > Lentinula > Lentinula aciculospora. The sequence goes on from JAOTPV010000003.1 coordinate 1,730,519, forward strand.
TGAGCAGTTGATGAATCCCAGCCTTGATCCTCGGTGGCCATGTAGTTTTTCATGCCATTCCGTGGATCAATCTCAAGTTCACGGGGATCGACAGGTGGGCGAAGCTTGGGATGAAAGTCTCGGGCGTCACCTTCCTTCTCCGCATAACCCCTAAAAGATATCTTAAGCATCTAGAATGTTTCGAAAATAAAGAAAACTAACTTGGGATTGTCGATGTGTTCCTAAGGGCTGGAGTTTCAAATAAACTGCTTTTGAAGTAGAGACAAGTACTCACGACTGGCAGATACACTCCTAGACGGTCAGCTGTGACCTCAAACTCTTCAGTAGCGAAGCCAAAAGTCTGGACACGTGTGAGCAATGTATATCAAGGACAACAAAGACACTCACCATGAACCCAAGGACAGACACGACTAGCACAAGTGTTTCAGCGGTCAATTTACTTAGCCCAGCGATATCCATAGCCTGATGACAGTATGAAATTAAGTCCCCTCTAGGCACTTCAATGCACATACTTGCGAATAATCTCGGAGCCAATTTCCCTGTGACAAGGTTATTCACTGTCGTGGACGACTAGATCACGATCACTCACAAAGTATACCTTCTTGATATCTCCTTTGTCGAATTTAGATCCACCGTTAGCATTCTGAAATGCTTGCTTAGCAAATCCAAGCAAGCCTCCTCCGCCTGCAGCGCGAGCTGCATTCTTGAGGACTTGCTCGAGAATGTTCTCGATATCTCCATGACGAAAAGCTTTATCCTACGATGGCCCAAATATCGATAATCGTTCGTGATCTAAACTGATCAACTTACATTTAGATATGCAAAATCAGGAATGTCTCCCGCCCCGAAAGCACAGACATTCGAGGGTAGTAAAATGAACACAACAGTCAGAAATAACAAGGTTGTTGAAGTTGTTGGCATGGTGGTTTTATGGAGAAGGCAGTGAGGAGTTATAAGATATGTATATCATTTTGCCAAGGCTTATTATTCCGTTCCGCAGCTGCCAAGTTCGGAGTCGGGTCCGGGAAAATGGGTCTCCGATTTGATAAGCATCACCTGACCGCGAAGTGATTAAGCTTTTTATATTAGCAAAACAGTACACTGGCACTGGGTGCACAAGTGAATAAATTATACTACTTATGTATAACTTTTGGTAAACATTTCTCAAAACTTATAGTATATATATATACAAGTTTACACTGTGTTACTATTTCCTACATAAGTTTTGAGTAAATCTCCTGTAAGTTTACCAGAAGGGGTAAAACTTATGTACTTTTGCATCCAGTGTGGGTACAAAAGTCAATAAATTATACTACTTATGGATAACTTTTGGTGAAGTTTTCTAAAAATTTACAGGGACTTATACAGAAATATCCACTATGTTACCATTTCCTACATAAGTTTTGAGTAAATCTTCTGTAAGTTTACCAGAAGAGATAAAGCTCATGTACTTTTGCATCCAGTGGTAACTTATTTTTCGAGACACAAATTAAATGGGTTGGAGCTCCTCTGCGAGTCAAATCGTCGCGAAAGTTGTTGCTACACAGGCGTGAAAATCTCGCGGCATTTGATGCGACTAATAAAAATCGAGGCTCTCAAGTGTGGTGATTCGGGTTCATCTACAACCACCATCATGCCTCCCAGGTCTGGAAACACCCTCTCCTCTCTTCTAAAGCTCAAATATCCGAAAAAGACTCAAACAACAAGTGACACTACAAGTGAACTTCCAACTCGTTGAGTATCAATTTGATTCATGTATGATCTGTTGAGAACTTACCTTTGAAAAAAAAAAACCAGGGCCACTATACGAGAGCAAAGTTGCTGCAATGCAGAATAAATGTGCACATTTGACCATTAGAGCTGTATACGATGCTGACACTAGCACCAATTTGGATGGCTGATGGGCCAATCCATCCTAAACGCTCATCTGATGGGGCCTCTGATGAAGAGAGGCTCTCTAAAAAAGCAAAAACTATGAGCAGAACAAAAGGTTAGTTGCTCAGTGACTCATACTATGGCTATGTACAAGATTACCTTTGATTGCTCCAGTCGGCGGTCAGAAAGATGTGACCAAGAATGCTGCAAGGAATACTAAGTCTATTGAGCACGAGCTTGCTAAACGAGCCGAGGATGAAGAAGAATTTGAAGAGTCTGAGCATCTAGAGGATGTTAGTCCTCAAGGCAGTGATGAAGAGGTAAAGAACGAGGATGACACATATAGTGATGATAGTGCTGGATTAGATGCAAAGGTATAATTTGAGGTTCTCTTTGTATTCGATATATGTGACTGACAATAAAATAGAGAACAGGATCTGGAGAGAAGACAGCCAAAGTTGTCGGTAGTCGTCGTCAGACCCATGGTAAGTCACTTCTATTTCCGTTGACAACATTTGTATCTGCTTACATCTTGTGTGTTCATTCTTCGAGTCATCGCATTCAACAGTGAAGATGAAGCAACCATGTACCCTAGTATGATTGATGATAATGAAGGTTTCTCGGACGCCCCCTCGAGTACTGTTGAATTGAGCTTGATAGCAGATGATGACGAAAATGACGAAGAACTGGAAAGACCCAAGCAATCTGCTGGAAAGGTATTTAATCTCTCAATGTGGTCATTCATAAGTAACGAGCTGAATTATTTCTCTTTTCATGCTTTGTAGACAATGGCTCAGGATACAAAGTACGAATCTGAGGTGAGTACGAGTTATTCTTGTTTATGTATGTTCTAGGAGTCATTCATTGTGTTGCTCGTCCTTCAATGACTCCTGCTGCTACGACTACAAAAAATTCTGTTCCTTGAAATTGAAACACAATTCAGCTAAAAATCCTGTACGTTCCTTGAAATTATCATCGTGGTACTTAGTAACAGTACTCCACAATAGTCAGAACAAAGAATGGCCCGTGGAGGCACACCTCAAATACCCTGATAATACAAAAATGCAATATGCAATATCGCTCCGCCTTAAGCCCAAGTTAATTTAAGACATTCTTCACGAAGCTATCATCCTCGCTAGTGGCCTATCTATATTTGAGGAAGCTTTTCCAACAAGTGACCAGTAATTGACACAATCATACACATCCGTTGTCTCTGCGGCGACAAGTCTTAACTATGCTCTCATTGCTGACCGTGTCCAGAAAGATAATATTTTCAGCCGACATCTTACAAACTATGTGAGTCTCACCTTTGTGTACCGTTGACCTCTTAGTCAATCAATAACCTCTATGTTATCTGTTATAGGTTACCAGTCGTGTTGGAAAAATAAGGGTCAATGTGAAGGATGCTGCTGCCGGCGTCGTTCCAGAGATGTACGGAATCCTTCGCATTCCTACCAAGAATGGCAAGCGTAAAAATTTCGTCAAAGATCTACTCAACAAAATGAATTTCATCTTTCCTCGTAACACTGTACTCAACATTTTATGTTTTTTTCTTACCACGCTAATGGCTTACTTAGATTACTGATGCAGCTAATATCCGCCGCAATGAGCCATATCTCCATCCTGCTATTGTCGCTGTTTTGCACAAAATTTTCTTCAAAGGACCGAAGTCTTTTGGTCAACAATTCTGTGATACTTTTGTATCTACTAGCAAGACAGATGAGGCCAAGGAAATTCCGCAGGCTATGTTAAGCCTTGTAATTATTGGGGTCAGTACAATGTCGAAGTCATTGTTTATCTCGAACATTCCATATGTAACAATTTTCACAGGTGTTCGCGGCAATCAAGGAGTGGGAGAGGGGAAAGGATGGACGAGAGAGGCAGGAGTTTATTGCTAGTACCTTTGCTGACCAGTACACCCTTCACACGACCCTCATCAACGAGAAGATCTTGAACTCCAAAGTCAGTCATGGTGCTCAAAAGTATCATACCTTGATGGCACGTCTTAACCGCGAGGCTAGAAGGTGAGTCTTCTCTTCCACTGCAAGGAAATGTATGCTTACTGATATCTTTAGAAAGTGGAGGTGGAGCGGCGGCATATTCGTTTGACATGCTGCCAGACGTCGATCTTGCAGGGATGGAATAGTCCTGCATTGTCGTTCATTACTTATTTGTAGTGTGTGCATGTACACGTCTGTTGATATCTTGTACATTGTGATTGCTTCAGCGTCGAATCAAAAGTATCATCTTGCTGATATATTACAACAAACGAGTGAAATATGTGTCCATAACAAGTCATACCTTTGACTGATTGATACCAGAATCATACCACCCTCAGGACAAATCTGTTACAATATATCGGGGGGCCGTCGAACTGGGTAACATTCTGCAACATTGCAACATCTGTCTCAGTCGGTCAAATTCTGTCATCTCCGACTCCATTTGACAAAATATGTCCAACTCCGACACTTGGTTGAAGCTCCTCAGCGAGTCAAACCAAAAAGATGACTTTGAGTGATTGCGAAAGATTATCATACAACAACAGAGTTATAACCTTCTTACTAGTACACTGATCATATTTACTACAGTACTGATATAACGTCCCACCTCGACTTCTATTTAGCTCCGTTAGCTTCGTCTGTCGTTGTATTCTCTACAGTATGTTCACCTTCATCTTCACCCTCGGCCACTTCACCTTCCTTTTCTTCGCCTGCAGCTTCCCCGTTCTCTATTTTGTCTTCATTCTGCTCCCCCTCCTTCTCCTCTTCCTCTTGCTGGACACCCGCATCTTTCTTCTGGGTTTTTGGTTCGTCCTTTGAACCCAGAACAGTTCCCGAAAACGTCATACCACTCATCAGGTCACCGACTCCCTTCACGACTGAGCCCTGCAAGTCCCATTAATATAACAGTTTTGCTATAGTAGCATTGATATCGCACCAAGCCATAGACGAGACCACCGGTTGATACCTTTTCAAGTGATCAGCACGACTGCTGGGAGTATCGCAAAGAGGAAAGAGAACCATACCACCACTGAAGATAGCAGGGCGACAGGCGACGCGAGGATGAAAAGCACGCCTTTGATAATATCGTTTGTTAACACTTTCTTTGCTGTGCGTCCGACCTTCATGAACTCCAAGGCTTTTGCCTTGTAGTACTCCTTGACCTGCGGATTCGGGGAGTTCTCCGCGGTTTCCTTCAACGCCTGAATAACATTCTGTTCATGTTTTTCAATCGTTTTTTCATCAGCATTCTGGGCAACCGCAGTGTTATAGCCTTCGATAGCGTCTCGAAGTTTTTCGACAGCTGATCTGAATTTGTTTTCTGTTTCTGGGGACTGTACAGATATTCATTAATCTCGCGAAAGCTATGAGAGCAGTGGGTGATTTACTTCGTCAGTCCCTACAACAGTTTCACCATCATCAAGGACCTGCTCTGCTGGAACGGGAACGTCGAATTTAGTTGAGGGTGTGGAATCATTTGGGTCTTTGGAAGGTTTAGAAGACGTCGCTTCTGGTTGTGTTTGCGTTGGTTGAGACGCAAGAGAAGTCATTTAGAAATTTCGAAAGTGGCGTGTTGCATGGAATGGTATTATAGGCACGTAGACGCCACTAGGTACCATTGCGGAGTATCGAGCAAAAAATGACATACATCTCCACAATTTGTACAATCTAGGCTCAAAAGCACTGCTGGTAGTACGCTCACGATATGACGTCTATGTTTTCGAATTCTTTGCAGTCTAGGTCCCGCCTGAAAATGCAGCTGCCAATGTTGAATACTGATTTTCATTACACGACCACCTCATCGTGAAGTCAAATTCCCAATTATTCCGCCACCTTCAATGTATTCAACACCTTTGCAAGCCGCTCTTTCCTCATCGGGATCCACAGCAGTTCACCAGATGAGCCTTGCTGCGCACCAACAACTAGATCGTGGTCTCGAAACTCGCCAAGAAGTGCTCGCAGCGCTGTATCGTTTGTTGCAATAAAATCAGTTCGGGCAGAATGGTAAAGTTTGTCGTATCCAATTGCATACTGCTGCAAGTCATCAACCGGGCCAGAATTTGTCGCTGCCTCGATTGCCTTGAGCTGTCTTACCGCCATGAGCATGAAAAGTTTCTTCGCTTTCGCTGTGACCGATGCCAGAACGTGTAATGCCGCAGTTTCAGAAACCATGGAGATCCCATTGTGGGTAGCTTCCCGCTTGCGCATACCACCCGACGCGCCTGATATCGAAGATCGGTCAGCATGAGACAGTTCAAAATCGTACGAGGTGAGTGTAGTCATATCGTGCCACAACCAGGCGAAACCTCGTCTAGCCACTTCACCCATTCCCTGATTGTGTTTTCGAGCTGAAAGTTCCGCTGACGACCATAGTATTGGGGAGTTGATATGATCAACAGAAGCGACAATATGGATCTTTGGATTGAGGGCAAGCAGTGATAAGCAAGATTGTGCTTTGGGTAAGCGGAGAGCAGGTGAGTCGATGTTGTGTATGATAAGGTAGAGATGTCGCTTTGAAGATGGCCGCGCAAAAAAGTCGCATATCCGTCGTGATTGATTCTCTACTGAGCTGGATGGCAGTGGAAGGGAATCAATCCCGGGGACATTTTCGATACACGAAAGAAGTTCCTTCAATCCAAAGTGCGGCTGGAACGCATTCACCACTACGACGTGTCCGACTTTCGAACATGAGCTAATTGCAAAGTCGTTTAACAATGAGCGCTTGGAGCCATACCCGTAGCAAATAACGTTGAATCCCTCCTGTAGCTCCAGCAAAAGTCTTTGGAATAAGAATTTCCGTGATGTTTCCGAAGTCAGAAGCTCAGATTTTATTTTCTGAGGGCCGAATGAGGAGGATGCTTCTGCGTATTCTTCAGCAGAGAGTGGGGGTACAAGGGAAGAGAATATATTGGCTGAAGTCTGCGCTCGTGAAGCTATATGCGTAAAATAGGCGTCAAAAGCGGTCTGAACGATCATCTCGCGAGATTCTTGAACAGCTCGCTGCTTTCTTTGCCTTTTGGACGGAGAAAGGGTGGGCACTGCATTCGAGATTTCATTTTCTGAAGAGAATGATTCACTGGCTGTAGATTCGGATTCGGACATGATGGTAATAGATGAAAGTGATCACTGGTTTTAGCCGCGCGTCTAATCATTTACATAGCATCCCCGCTTGTACCACACACAAATAATTGTCTGTAGTAGCTGATTAAGCACCGCAGGCTTTCGCTATACGAATATATGTACGACTCCAATCGGCGACGGTTTCTGAAGGAAGGACATTATACATACAAGTTATGGGAGTCTCACTGTATTGACGTGAAAATCCTGGCGTTCGCAAGTGTCACTCAAAATCGATACACCTTGGATAAAACGCACAAATGAATACACTTACAAAGAGCACTTTGATGTTCAGCTACTTCGTGCCAATTGTTCTTCGACTTGCCATCCATTCTCTTGCTCGGGCACGACGTAGTTCCTGTGCTGCCTCAACATCCTCCGTTTTATTTGACTCGCCGGCAGAAACCACCACCAACCCTTCTCCCTTTTCTTTTTCTTTCACCTCAGTCTGCGCCTTATCGTCTTCCACACTTTCATCATCGCTGTCAGCATAATTCGCAACCAGCCCCGTCCCAAAAGATTTCGCTTTCGAGGCAGCCTTTTGCTCTTGCTTCAATATATCTGCCCTAGCGTGAGCTTTGACAGTTTTCCAAGCACGACTCCACCGTCCTCGCAGAAACGCAAAACGCGCGTCTGCACCGTGGTTGGCAAGGATGCGCAACTCTAATTGAGCGGGATTCGGTGACGCGAGTACGGATTTAGCAGTACGGCGCATGATTTCTCTTTGTGATTCCTCAGGCTTTTGCATAGATGATGCATATCAGCAAGCTGTTGTTCCTACATGTAGCGTTGACCCACCTCTTCGTCGCTTTCACCCCAGACCTCATCTCCATCTTCCTCCGCCCGAGCTTTGAGCCTTTCATCCCTGGTTTGTTCCATCAGGCGTCGTCGCTTCTCTCTCCGGTAGTCTTCAGTCTCTTCAGCTGTAAAGAAGAATATGTCTTCGGCATCCGAAGGGAGGTCAGACCAGCCAGTGGGAGAGCTCGGGACAGAAACAGCATCATCATATTGAGTTCTCGTATATGTATTGGAGGAGGTTTGAGGATCGAGGAGTAGTCGTGCATCGTACCTGGAAAACAAACAATTAAGCAGTGGAACACTCGAATGTAGAATATAATGGAGAAAATGGCCCCCCTTCTTCATGAGTTCAGCGTAAAGTACATTCATTCACACATACATCGCAATCAAAATAGATTTCCATTCTCTAGAATAAGATCTAGAGACGACCGTACCTATCGACCCAGATAGCTTCGGAATCAAGATGGCTCGGCTCTTCGCCATTGAAATCCTGCAAGTTATCCGTAGGGGAATCAGGAGGTGTGTAGTCTCCACCTAGCCGTATGAGACCACTACCAATGTCCATTTCGCCTTCAACATTGCGAACTTCTAGAGAAAGTGCAGCGACGTGTCCTCGAGGTCCCCGTATGATATCAGCTTCATAAGCCTGCACGTATAGTGCGGGATCTATGAAGTTATTATCTTCTTCTGGTATATGATTTGTAAATCGATCTCGTTTTCGAGAATTATGTTTTCGTTTGCGAGAAGACATAGGAGAAGGAACCAAAGTTATCTTATCACACAGCCACTGCCTGTTTCTTCTCCACAACGACGATGTCTGTGCGAGTGCTCACTAGCACCGATGTAAGGAATATCACCGCGAAACTGTCTCCTGAGCTTCTTCAATCTCTCATGGAGGACGTGTTTGTTTTAATCTCCTCGTCTAAAAGTGGAACATCTTATCTGCCTCATCGTACTTCCATCCCGACAGAAAACCATACCGCTCTTTTCATGCCTGCAAGAATATCCAGCATGGCAACAACAATGAAAGTGGTGTCTGTGCCCTATCGCTCTGATGATACGCGCGGACTGCCTGCAAGCACTTTAGTGCTGGACAAGCACACCGGCGCAGTCAAAGCTATCGTCAATGCTAGAAGTTTGACCGCCTTGAGGAATGCTGCTGGTTCGTCTTCGAGTGATATTAGTTGGACGAAGCTTTCAATACCCAGTCATCTCATAGGATCTTTATTATCTACAACCCTTGTCGGGCCTACATCGCCTACACATATTGTCGCATTTGGAGCAGGCGAACAGGTTCTTGCACATCTTGATCTCCATTTCCAAGCCTTTGCATCCATAAAATCTTGCATGATTGTCAACAGGTCTATCAATGACCGTGTATCGTCCGTGATATCTAAACTGGAATCCAAACATCCTTCCGTTAGCTTCCACGTTCTCGCCTGCGACGTGCTCGATAACACGGCAGAACCAAGAGAAAAACTCAAGACCTACCTCTCAAATGCAGACATTATCATAACTGCTACACCTTCTCGCCTACCTCTCTTTTCTTCATCATGGGTACGCAGTGGAACACATGTTATTCTAATAGGAAGCTACACTCCTCAGATGAAGGAAGTCGATACCGATCTCATAATGCGAGCGATCCCCACGTCAACTCAAAACGACGACGCACATCACGCAATCCTTCTGGTGGACTCTATCTCGGCTTGCTTTACAGAAGCCGGAGAAATTCTTGAAGCTGGCCTAAAACCTGATCAGGTTGTAGAGATTGGGAAACTTGTGTTAGACAATCGTGAACACGTCCAGTCTAAATTTCATCATAAATCGAAGAAGATGACCGATGATTTCGTTGGACCAATCACTATCTTCAAGTCAGTTGGCGTAGGCCTCCAGGATGTTGCTATTGCATGTGTTGTCGTTGATATGGCAGAAGAAATGGAAAGGTCAAATGTGAAGAACAGCACGGGCGTAATCATACCAAATTTTGATTCCTGACTTTTGCTTTTCGGCACATCATCAGATGCACATGAATTCTTTTAACCTGTGTGTGCGATTTAAAGTGGATGATAACAAATGAATGGTAGCAAAGACAGAATTAGCCCCCAACGGCCGCAAGAACGAGGTCGCAGACTTCTTGTTTTTCTGCTCGAACACCAAGTTCCAACATGACTCCTGAGCCTTGCGAGAAGGTCATACGACACCGCGCCAAAACTTTTCCTCCTCCACCTATAACCAAACCTGACAGCTGAAGGACATGCACCGTAGACGACTGGGGTGTTTCAGTGCCGCCAAGAGGCTCCATTTTAAGGACCTCGATAATGGAATCGCAAGCGGCTAGGTAATAAGCACACGAGCATGAGAATTCAAACAAAATTGAAGTATATGCAGCCAGAATTACCTTTGAGACTCTCCATACTTGAAAGGGCGAAAGTTTCGATAGTGCTTGGACCGGCACGCATACGGTCCCATTCAGAGCCGAACGTCGCATAGCTGGGTATGATGTAGTCGCCACCCGCACTGAGTTCAATGTCTTCCAAAGGGTATTCATCTTCATAGCCTTCATCTTCAGGCTCGCCAGTAGATGGATCCACCTCTTTGCTAACAAATTTAAGCAAGCACGAGAAGGATGCGGTGGCGAATTCTTCAGGAGTTACGCGCGTGAAGGACACGTAGACTGTACCCGGAGAGTTGGCGGGTGATAGTGAAGGTATTGGTATTATAAAGTCTTCGACTAGAGATTCGGTCTCCTCTGACGGTTGCATTATGATGGTAACACCTTCTAGAACGGTATCGGGCAGAGTATTCGACACATTATACTATGGAGAAAAGGTCGAGTTAAAGCTCCGCAAATATTATGAAGCAATGATACACACTTGGAAAACTACATGCTCCTTGAAGATATGCTTGACACATGTAACTTGGTATTCCGTTTCAACTTCGGTGAGCTGGATAGGACTTGAGCTGCTGTTGAGGGCCGATCCGTATGACGCAAATTCTGGGACATCCATCAGTTGCTGAGCATAAGCAGTTTGAGTTTCTGCCGCAGTGGGAGGAGGCGGTGTATTCGATACACGGCTGGTAGAAGGAGCTCCGATAGTTTCTAGGGTACTAGGACCTTTTTGAAAGAGTGAGCTTTAGTAGAAAGATAACGAGTCTACCACATACGTGCAGCTTCTTGAGCGGCCTGAACACGACTAATCTTCGGGACTGAGGAAAGATCCAAAGGCTGAGAAGAAGCGCCAGGGTCCTGCACATATGCAACAAGCTTCGATTCAAGGGCAGTCAATGAGAAGACTGATTCTGTAGATAAAATTATGTTGGAACGAAGTCATCGATGAGTCAAATGTAATCACCTTCTTTGACATATGCGTTGGCGAGAGGTTTCTCTTTGAACGTTCTCAGATACAGAGCAGCGCGATCCCTAACTTCATCGTCAACGTCATCGAGACACCTAAAACAAGGCATGAGTAAAATAACTAAACCACTTGGCAATTTAATGTCACCGATTAAGTAGAACGTTTATGCTGTTCTGTAAGCCAACATCAGATGAATTGATACCAAATTTAGCCAAGCTAGTAACAGCCGCAGCTCTGACGGTAGCATTCTCCAGTACGACGCGGTTGTAGATGAACCGGATGTATTTGGTAGGCTGGGGAGATTTCGGGCCCTCCATCCCAAGCAAGTGCAGGATGCGGACAGATAGTTTTGTGAATTCGCAGTCTTCGATGAATTCACAAAGGTGTGCGAGGGCCTGTTCTTTGCAATCCTTGATGAACTTGATCATATCGAACATAGCTTCAACAACGGCACGCTTGAAGTCGTACCCGCCCTCATCGCGCAAGACTCCAGACAAGAACGTGAGCATGGAAGCATGTTTTGTGGGGAATTTTAAGCACAGGGAACGGACAGCGTCAACGATGATGACTTTGAATTCGTCGCTGATCTCAGTCATGAAACCAGTGATCTGTTTAATGAGACGATCAACTGAAGCTTCATTGCCAGTCTGGTAAAGCGTGCAATTAGCTTCATCGATGTTGATCATAGAGAAGTACATACCTTGAGCAGAGTCGTGATTGCATACGTCGCAACACTTCGGTTCGGATCTGCAATAAGGCTCTCCAAGTCGACATTGCAAGTAGCTACGCTGGCAGGATGAATAAGAGCAAGTGAAGCAAGGGTTCTAGATGCAGCGAATTTCAGAACGGGCTTCGGCGAGGACAGGAAGAGCTGAAGGACTGCAGAAATATGAATAGGCCATTTGTGATCTTTTCACAAAGAAGGACCGACCTGCGATAGGTTTCGTCAACTGTTGAGGTGTCACGTATTTCATTTCACAAATAGTCCGTGCCGCTTCGAAGTTGACCATATCACTTTTGTGCCTTAGCCAGCCTTCCAACAGGTCCAGCATTTGCCTTTGAGTACTAGATAGAGGTGGATATTCAGCAAGGGAATATCTCGCGAGGGCAAAGATTTACTTGGGATCTTCTTCCATGACCTTGGCTGCATAACGAATGAGCATACAAAGAGCCATAGGGTTTTTTAATGTCGTCCCAGCACCAGATTTTCCTCCTCCTAGCTGGTGGATCATCTTCGTTACCGCCATTCTGTCCTGTTGACGGATGAGATATAAGAGGCCCAGAGCATGATATTGAGTAGCAAAGCTGGAAGAGGGCACAGTTTGTTGAGCGTTGGCAGAAGAACTAGATCCGCCGAATCCCAGATATCCACCACTGCTGGACACCGAACCAAAGAAACTACCCGGTGCTTTTGCATTGACAGCTTCTTGGACCTCGTTTACCCATCGCTTTACCACATCTTTGGCAAAAGGATAGAGGTGGTAAGACGAGACCAGCGCGGCAGAGGAGATGGAAGGGTTACGATCAACGATAGCAGCTTTGAAGAAACGCTCTACTCCTTGGGCCATTGAGGGCTTTTCATCGCGTTATGAGCAGGAAAAACTACAGAAGAAACCTGCAACTCACATCAATGATTCTGCAGAGTGCTCGGATAGCATTGGGTCGGTAGATAACCTCAGAATTTGGTTGCATATCCTTCATGATACTACTTGTCACCATGATTACATCTTCTGCGGTTGTGGCCAGCTCCTTTATTGCAAGGTAGACGGCCTGCCTGAGAGCACTCTGAGAAGAACAAAACCATGTTCCTATTTACCATCCAAGGTCACAAGAGAAAGAGACATACATCTTTATGCTGGAAGAGCTTCGTTGTCCCGAAGAAGAGTGTGGTGGCCTCCTGCGTACCGAAAGTTTCGCCAACATAGAGCAGATAGACTATTCGCGTCAGCAGTGCTCTGCATTTCCTTGGACTTATGGGTGATTCATTGAAGACGCGAGCTTCTTGAATGACAGTTGTTTTGTTGTTATAGTAGGAGCTGAGACCGGCTTCATCTTCCTTTTTCGACTGGAACGATAAGGCAAAAGAAGCCATATTAGCGAGGTCAGTCGATGGAGTTGTGTTAATGCTTTAGACAGCTTCAAGAGGCCAAATCGGTACGTGTCCGTGGCTGTGCCAGCTATTTGTTCACTGTTTGGCCCAGGGTCTTAATATGAGAAATTCAAGGCCTCAGAGATACACACAACAATACATTATAACAATCACAATGTAACACAGCGCAAGGGCAGTAGAAGGAAAGGAGAAGCTAGTTCAGCGAATAAAACAATATCCGAAGAAAGATGTGTCTCTAGTAAGTGAACGACCACCTTATTCGTATAATGACCTTGTATCGTAAGCTACTCTGAACGCAACCCACCACCTCAAGCGCGACGCCCTCTCCCATTTTCACGCCCTCCACAAAGGTTTGGACCAGATGCAAACCAATGAGAGGTGGAAGATGAGAGGACCACACAGGCGGAGAAGGGAATCAGAAAACCCAAAGAAAAAAGGATAAGGAGCGTAATCGACCGTCAAGCAGGTAAGTGATATGGAAAGTGGATGGAGGATGATGGAAGGAAACACGACATCGTAATGGAAATCGTGATGATTGACAACATTTGAGCTGTGACTGTAAACATACGGGCGCTGGGGGATATATATAATCATGACAAGGTAAACAAAGGAAATGAGGCGGTCAGAAATCCCTCCCTCTCCGAAGATTAGGAGGTAAAACCAACGTGAAGAGAAACTAGCGTCCGTATTCAGGATAACAGAGAGGCCGTTATAAGCCAAGTTATGGTGTAGGGTGTAATGTAGATTCTGGAACCATGTTCCGTTATTCTTGCATGAGAAACCACATCGAGCCCCAGGCGGCAGCAATGACGAGATAATTTGGGAGATATAGTGCTGGCCAGTTGGAGTTATTGCGAGAAGACCTTGGGCGTTTCCCCTCTGCTGAAACCGCACAAACTTGGCGTGCCCCAGCTCAATAACCCAGGCTTCCAAACAAGTCTATAATCGTGATCTCCCTCAGCCTGCGCGGTCCACGATAACTTCAACCGGACCGGATACCACGAACTGACCAGGCGATCCACATAAGCACCTACCTTCCTCCCCCACATCGCCCTTCACCCGAAACGAACATAACAAGATACCAAATGAAAGACCCCTTTACCAAAGCTCAGCTTCACGGCCACGAGTACCTCTCTGCTGCCCGACGGCACCGGGAGCGCCTTGTTGAGCCTGGCGAGTGTGAGAGCGAAGCCTACACAAAATTGTATCAGCATACAAGGACGCATGCAGCAAGAACGCAATCATACTTACATCCGGTCGCTCTGACGATGTTCGTCCTCCTCCTGAACGACCTTGCGACGCCCAGCAGTAATCTTGCCGACACTACCGTCTTCCTGGGTCCTCTGTACACTCCAGTCGAAGACATAGTCATACTGATAGCCCTCACGAACAAAGAGATCGCGGAAGAGCTTTCGAAGATAGGAGTAATCAGGCTTGTCGTCGAAGCGAAGGGCACGTGTGTAGTTCAAAAAGATGCCAAATTCGTTCGGAAAACCACGGCAAAGAAGGTCGGTGGGGGTGGTCATCTTCTTCTCCATGATACGGTCATACTTCTGCTTCTTAGTAGCAGCTTTCAAGCCCTGCCAGGGAAGAGCACCGCGCAGGAAGTACATCAGGACATAAGCGAGTGATTCAAGGTCGTCACGACGAGCCTGCTCAACACCCAAATGGGTGTTGATAGAAGTGTAACGGGCAGTACCCGTCAAGTTCTTGTTCTCGCGGTAAGGAATGTGAAGGTGAGTCTTCGGGTCCCTGAACTTCTTCGCAAGACCAAAGTCAATAACATTGACTTGGTTTCCTCGCTTGCCAATACCCATCAAGAAATTGTCGGGCTTAATATCACGATGGATGAAGTTGCGAGAGTGGATGTATTCGATGCGGGAAATCTGATAAAACTATGTAAATGCACTCTAGTATATGGGAAATCAGGACGACTCACAAGTTGATCTGCTAAAAGCAGAACGGTCTTGAGGGTGAACTTCCTGTTACAAAAGTTGAAGAGGTCCTCGAGTGAAGGACCTAACAAGTCGAGAACCATTGCATTGTAGTCGCATTCGGTGCCAAACCAACGAACAAAAGGGACTCCGACACCACCGGCGAGTTGCTTGTAGACTTTAGATTCATATTCGAGCTGTGGGTGCTTGGCTTTGACCGACTCGAGCTTGATAGCGACCTCTTCCCCTGAAATGATGTTGATCCCGAGGTAGATGTCCCCTGTCGACAATCAGGATATTCAGAGAAGGGTGAAAACAATCGAAAGGCTGGGTGTGCGCACCAAAAGAGCCGGAACCAATCTTCTTGCCTAGCCTGTATTTTCCACCCACTCGGAGATCTAATCTGTGAGACGATTGTTCGGCCATTATTGGTTAAAACAAAAAAGAGACTAGTGGAAAGAGGTTGGTGAGCGTTAAGTATGGGAAGAGTAAAATGGAACAGTAGAAGAAAGAGAAAGGCTGCGAGCACAGGCATTTTATAATGCCACAAGGAAAAGGTGTGCACTCCGGCTGACTTAGCCGACGACACACGTAATGACAACGCTGGCAAAAGGTTGAGAACCCCCGAATATACTGAGAACGCTCAACAGCCAACAGAATGGCTCAATGCTACGGTGAAACACCCAAATCTTAATGCCAGCTTCGTAGCCAGTATCAACCCCAACTAAGGCGGTGTGGTGCCTCGAGGCGTCGACCACACAACTTGAATTTTACAGGAGAAGAAGGTAAAGAAATCTGTCCAATGTACTCACAGACAGAAGTTGAGACGTTGAGCGATGTTTTTGAGAGAGATTAGACTATAAAGTGAAGAAGAAAGGTAGTACAAAGGGAGACGACGACGACGAGGCAGAATTGAGGGTGGGAAATTATCAGCCCATTCTGATCTGGAGCTTGTGCATCTAACAATGACAAACAAGATTTCCGATCGGTCACTTTCAAGTTGGACGTCCCTCGCAACGCTATTATTTCTCTGCACTGACTGTGTTCCAATAGACTGTCCACTTCTACTACCTCACGGCGGATTACTGGATCGCTAGCCTTTACTTCCTGATTTGCTGATCTTCACCACATCGTGTTTTGCTCTTACGTTCCGATAGGACGCTGGTTAGAACGCTTGAATGATATCTATCTCTGGATTGAAATGCACTCTTCGCCTATAGCTGAATGGCTGTGTTCGTTGGTTGCGTTGAAACGCTCATCTCATCATGCATCATGATTGGCCAGATACGTTGTATCTTTTCCTCCCTTGAATTCCAGGAATTCGCTGTTCCGGTTGAGATTTATGTTCAGTTACTACTTGAATACCAATCTTGTGTACACCCCGGGATTTTTTCTCTTTCCGGTGTGTGATATGTACAGCGAAATACTAATAGAATTTGAAAGACACGTGGGATAAAATATTCAATTACAGGTCTCTGTTCTCCGCCCATCTTTCTCCAAGAGCACTTTAGCTTTTTACCAGGTTTCTAGTGTCAGTCGTTCAAATAGGGTCATATAGACACTGTCCATTCACTTCAACACAATTCACCGCCTCCATTTATATCCAAGAAAGCGTTGAATCGTTTCTCTATCCAATATGGCTTATCAACAGCAAAACCACGATCCTTACTATTCCCAACAACAGCAGCAGAATTCCTACGGGAATTATAACACCTCTACTGCTCATTTAAACCAGGGCAACGATGGCTACTATAACGAATATGACCACCAGCAATCCAATTGGGATGCTCGATCCAACAAATCGTATGCGAGTACACATTATGGCTCTCAGGTTCACCTAAACCCCCATGAAATGAGCCAAGCGGTTCCCGACGTTCCTTCCATACCTTACGGAGCTCAGAACGGGTACGGGAATTACCCTCCAGCGAGACCAGGTCCCTATTACGCTCAGAGCACTGGTGCATACTCTGTTGCTAGGGAGAAAGTGCTCAAAGGCCGCGCCGTCAAACAAGTTGAGCTCTTCCAGGGGAACTTAGTACTCGATGTCCCTGTGTCCTCTCATATCGTTCCTGCTGGACGCCAGGATGTAGAAGAAATGTCAAAGATGCGCTATACCGCAGCAACTTGCGACCCGGATGATTTCCTCAAGTCGCGGTACTCGCTCAGGCCGTACCTTTTGGGAAGACAGACCGAACTTTTTATTGTCATGACTATGTATAACGAAGATGAAGTGTTGTTCACAAAGACGATGAATGCGTGAGTTGCCGTCTTACTGGCTATTTTAAGTTGATCTTTTTCTCATCCTGGAATAGAGTCTTGAAGAATATCGCGCATCTTTGCGGCCGATCAAAATCCAAAACGTGGGGATCTGAGGGCTGGAAGAAGGTCGTAGTTTGCGTCGTTTCTGATGGACGTAGCAAAATCAACAAGAGGACGCTACAAGTCCTCAGCTTGGTACAAGCACTTCTCGCCGTTACCATCTAGCTTTGAATAACAGTGTCTCTTATAGATGGGCTGCTATCAAGATGGTATCGCGAAGGATTCTGTTGCTGGCAAGGACGTCACCGCTCATATTTTTGAGTATGTGTATAGATCTGTTCCTCATCATCCGTTCTTATCGTTTCACAGGTACACAACCAGCGTGATGGTCACTGAACTTGGCGAGGTATCTCAAACGGGATGCCCCGTACAGGTAATTTTCTGCCTGAAGGAACAAAACAAGAAGAAGCTAAACAGCCATCGATGGTTCTTCAACGCTTTTGGCCCTCTCGTCAAACCCAATGGTACAATACTTTCTTTAACATTTTCCAGCCTACGTCTAAACTCTTTTTTAGTCTGTGTACTCTTGGACGTTGGGACCAAACCTACTGGTACTTCTATCTATGAACTCTGGAAATGCTTCGACAAGCATTCAAATGTTGGTGGTGCTTGTGGAGAGTAAGAACAACTCGAAGACCTCTAATACCCCCTAATACTTATTACTCCTCTTAGGATCTGCGTTGATACTGGTCGAGGATGTTCTCTCCTCCTCACCAGCCCATTGGCCGCATCCCAGAACTTCGAATACAAAATGTCCAATATCCTTGATAAACCTCTTGAAGTACGTTTTCTCTGTGTCTATCCGTCGATAAATATCAACGCGCCATTATCTAGTCTGTGTTTGGCTACATCTCCGTGCTACCTGGTGCTTTCTCTGCATACCGCTACGCCGCTCTACAGAATGGGCCAGATGGTAAAGGGCCGTTAGCTTCATACTTCAAAGGAGAGACGATGCATGGCGGAGGTCCAAGCGGAGCGGGTTTGTTTGAGAGAAACATGTATCTGGCAGAAGACCGTATTTTATGTTTCGAGATTGTTACGAAGAAGCGAGAAGGCTGGGTGTTCGTGCTGTTGCAAATTCACATTGCTCCCATTCTTACTCCCATGATTGCACAGATTGAAGTACGTCAAGAGTGCGAAAGCATCCACCGATGTACCCGCTTCTGTCCCGGAATTTATCTCTCAGCGTCGGCGTTGGCTGAACGGCTCACTATTCGCATCAATCCATTCCACTGTGTTTTGGTTCAGGATCTGGACTTCTGGTCAAAACTTCTTTAGGAAAATCATTCTAACGGTACGCATATTGTCTGGTCCATATACGTTTGCCAGTTGAAAATTAGACTTATGTTTACAGATTGAATTCGTTTATAACGCCGTACAGCTTCTGTTCACATGGACGTCTTTAGCCAATTTCTACCTGGCTTTCTTTTTCGTGCGTGTTTCTGTCCTTCCTATTGGTAGTACATCAGCTGATTCCAAGTTCCTTGCGACAGTTGGTTTCTTCAGCAACATCTGATTCGACCAATGATCCCTTCAAGTTCATGGCTGAGGGCGCTGGAAAGGACGTCTTTGAGGTCGTTCTCAAGCTCTACATTGCCTTGATATTTGTCGTCTTGGTCTGTTCATTAGGAAATCGTCCTCAGGTTCGTGTTCCCACACGACATATGAAGGGTTAGTTGATATTTACATCTTGAACAGGGCTCGAAATGGACGTACACACTTGCAATAGTGCTTTTCGGACTATGCAATGTCGTAACGTTGTACTGCGCAGGATATACTGTCTACCTCGCCGTCCCGCATACGGTTTCAGGATGGGAAGACTTCCCGGCACTCGTTAAATCTACTCCCGCATTGCAAGACATCGTTATCTCCCTTGCTGCCACATACGGTCTTTACTTTGTCGGCTCGTTCATGCATTTTGAGCCCTGGCACATGTTCACCAGCTTCATTCAATATTTGTTCTTCCTGCCTAGTTATGTCAACATTCTCAGTAAGCTGCCTACATATCTCCTTCAACATCGTCAGTCTGGCTGATGATTTTTTCCAGTGATGTATGCCATGTGCAATCTGCACGACGTCACATGGGGTACTAAAGGTGATAATGGGGCAGCGAAGGACCTTGGCGGAGCTAAGAAAGTAAAAGGTGAAGGAGGTCAGGAGCTTATGGAGGTCGAGGTTGTCACACAGAGAGAGGATGTTGACCAGCTTTGGCTTGCGGCGAGGAGCTCGATGAAGGTCCAACTTCCTTGAAATATCAAGTTTAACGTTTCTTTGACTGACCATCTTGCCCGTTTTAGATCAAGCCGCCAGAAGAGAAGGAACACCGTGATGCCGCGACTAAGCAAGCTGATCATGACCGCAATTCCAGGACAAACGTTGTACTGGCGTGGGTTGGAACCAATATGTCAGTATCGTTCTGACTATCTTTCTAATTACCTGTTTTATCTCGTTCCCTTTGTGATAGGGCGATGATCATTATCTTCACCTCGACTGCTTTTACTACTTGGGTCTCGACTCATGTCAACGAAGCGAATAACTCCACGTTCAATCCCTATTTGACATTCTTGTTTTGGTCTTTGTATGTTCTTTGTCCATCTTCCATCACGGTCAGTCATTAATTCACGACTCGTATAGGGCTGGTCTTTCCGCGATCCGATTCGTTGGTTCGTTCTTATATTTGCTGTTCAGGCTTTTCGGCCAATGAGCTGGTCGATTTCGATATGTTTATTGCTATCTTAAAGCACTTCCTTCCTTTCTGCTTCGTTCGTCGATTTTCTTGTAACTGATATGACATTCCGTCTTTCTTCGTTCCTTCGTTATATTATTTAAAGAAGTGATTTTCATCTCTATCTCACTTCATCCACTCTTCAGAGTCCTTTTCCTTCGCTCACTCTCTACTATCCGTGGATGGAGCAGGCGCCGCGCTCTTTGATTGTACTTAACTTCCATAGCCTGGTTATATGTGTAATTTTATTATACCCTAGCCGTCCATTCAGGACACGGTCAGGGAGGACCGGTGTAGCAAATTCATCTCAACTTCCACATAGATGAAACGGTTTGACGATTTTTCAAGTTTGACCTGTCCTGTAATGAAATCTTTGGACCATGGCAACTGCCAGTGTTATGAAGCACGAACTGAAGCAAGTTTTATTGCATTCTGTAACGACGATCTTGGTCGAGGGCCTATTGACTGCGTAAAAAGTTGAGGCGCTCAAGTTGTAAGTTTTAACGCGCTGAAAATCCTTAAACAGGAAAGACCTTGATTATGAGTTGTTGATCCTTCTCCGCAACGTCGTTCTACCTGCAGCGTTCACTTCACGCCCTTTCAATGTTAATCTAACGATTATTTCTTTCCTCTCCTTCCAAAATACCCTAATCTTCTGTGCTCCCATTTGACTTCTTTCGCTCTGGAATATTTGCACTTTGTTGGATCTGGCGGGTATATTGTTAGGCAGGGCTTCTACAGGTGCGCGAAAAGAAGCGTTTCTTTGGAAGGCATACTGAACTCTGCTCACAGCAATGTCTACGACAAACGACACGACCAATTCTTCCGATAATGTACACACTACTTCGACGTCCACGTCCACGACTTCACTTTCACCGACATGGGCACCGCCAAAAGCGCCATTGCCTCCTCATCGACTGGCAAAGCTGGCCAATGCACTGGGTGTCTCCACTCCAATACCAGTTCACCACAGAATAGACAGGGTAGACAGATCACCAAGTCCATATTTGGTTCCGTCCCCAGCTTTATCGCTAAATACACCGGATGCATATGCTTCAATACGCGAAACTTATGCCTCTCTCAGACGATCTCCTACTCCCTCCTCGGCAGGTAGTGTTGTAACTTCTGGCATGCCTTATACTTTTACTTCAAAGTTTCTCCTTCACGTTATTCCGCCTGTTTACCTGCCGCACAATGCTCAGCTGCGGGATAATGTCCCTTCTGGCTCAGGTTACCATTCCCAGTTTCGAAGGGGTACTCTCGTTTCAATACATCCTACTCTTCAAGCACAATTATGGGCTATCGCAAAAGAATACGCTTTACCCAGTATAACGGGTATCGTTTTATACATCGTGAACACCTCTCAGCCTGCTCAGGATCGAATAACACCAACGGGCGCGGAAGATGAAGCGGCATATGAAGAGCCTGGTCCTAGATTATCCGAGGAAATTTGGAAGCATTTATGGATAAGGGTCTGGAAGGCCGAGCGCGAGGAACTTCCCCCGGCGTTAGCTCCTCTAGGACTTCCCGGTCCAGTAACTTCCCCGCCATTGTTTGCAATCGACTCTGGAACGCCGATTTCTCCGTTGAGGCCGTTCCTATCATCTACAGGTATCGATTCTCCTGACACCTTTAACCAAGCGGGGACGTATCCCTCTCCGTCAACGCCATCTAGCGCCTCTACCCTTGCCTTCACTAGGTTCCTTCATTCTCGGTCACCGACATCCGAAAGTCCTGAAACTGACACTCCTCCAACATCACATTCCAATTCTCTTGATGACACCGATGCTAATCTCCTCCGCGCCAACTCCTTTCCGCTGCCGGGGCTAAACTCTCCTTCCCTCATGCCAATTCTTGCGAAAGTGGAATTTGATATAGACAGGAGGAAGGCTGGTTGGTACGAACCATGGGCCAAACGGCGGAGGGTGAAGAAGCAAAAGAAGGTCAAGTCTGACACACTTGTAAACAATCATCCTAAGCGTCTGAAATTGGCTGGCAAGGCGCAAGCAGGCCGTCCTGGATCAGCCTTTTCGTGGAAAGATCAGTCAACCTCAGAATCACTCACCGATGATGACGAAGAGGAAGATGAGGAAGATGATATTGGAGACGAAGATGAAACCGCTAGGGTTTTATCTCCTTCAGGTCCGAGTGAGTCTTTTCTTGTAGGGTTTTAAGATATATGAGCTGATATTTGCGCACACCTTAAAAGGTTCTCGATTTCGAAGAAATATACACGATCTTGATGACGACGATAGCGAGTCCGAAGATGGAGGTGTCGAACAGAGCGAGCTTACCAAAGGTGCGGAGGAGATCTCCGAGATTATGGCGCAGATGGGACAAAAACCGTCTCGTTCCAACTCTCTCTCAAAAAAGCGCATTCCTCCGCCTCTAATCCTCCATCCTGCCGGCGGTGCCGCGAGCAAGGAACTCAAAGTCCCCAGTCCTCTAAACTCTGCAACATTTACTCCCCCAGGTAGCAGTAGTAGTAGTAGCGGAAGCACAAGTCTGCCCTATCTAAAGGGTGTATCACCTCACAATGGCGCGGGAAGATACAACGATGATCCAGAAGGTTCCGAGTTTTCCAATTTGATGGACGACGAGGTTGAAAGATACAGAACGAAAAGTCCCTTGGAATCCGAGAAAAGAACTGGTGGTGTATACGATGATTTGGATCTGGATTTGGGAGAGGTGAGTATATTTGTTCTATTCTCTGAAAACTAGAGGAACGGTTATCACTGGCATAATCTTCTCGCGAATTATACAAAGCCATGTGGCTATATGAGATATCAAGAAACTAATCTTCGTTTAAACAGCTCGATGACGATGACCCTCATGACCGGAGGAGAAGTCAAATTATCTTCAAAGCCAAATTGGACGAAATTGAACGGGTGAGTATACGTCTTCTTTGATTCATATACAATGATTTTGCAGTCGGACTGGTAGATTCTCTGCTCTGGTTTTGACTTTTTCTATGAAACATGAAACGTCGCAGAGTGCTCAATATTCTTACAGAATCTCGCTCAACTGTCACCGCGAGCCCTTAAATCCGATCTCGAGGACGAGCAATTTCCGCAAATGAGTGCTCGTATTTCTTCTCCTGGATCACCGTTCTTGGGCATTCCAGCCAGTGGACAAGGCACTCCAATTTTGATGAACTCGGATATTTTACCTCCAGCCTCAGGAAACTTCAACGGAAGTCCTACCAGACCAAGGAAGGGTTCTACTGCTACTTCGTGAGTCTCTCTAAGACCCTGATTGCAAAGTGCTGATGTTTTACATTCAGTACCTCTCCGTCTCGAGCTCAGTGGCCGGCAGTCCCATACTCCGTCTTGACAGAAGATGAGGATACACTTGAACCCACCCGTAGGTCTCGTGCAGAATCCAACGCTTCCCCGCCACGGCTAGCTATTAATGGCGTGTCGACATTCGCTCCTCATGCATTTAAACGACATGACTCACTCAGTGGCTCGTCAGACATTTCCGCTGAGACTATGAAAAGACGTAAAGAGGCCGAGGAAGAACAAAGCCTATACCCCGCTTTCAATCCTCTTTCTTCCGGTTCAGAAAATAGTTCTCCGATAATCCCATTATCGCCAGATCCCTTTGGTAGATTCTCCTCAACGCCAGAACCCCCAGAAGGAACCCGTCACAATATCAAAGTTTGGGACAAAGTGCCCTTCGGCGGGTCAGTTGAACAACTGATTCAAAACAGCAAACAAAGGCGGACAACATCAATATCTAGTACAGGTATTAAGGAGGTGCCTCCGCGAAATAGTGAAGCTTCTAGTCGTTTTTCAGCTGATTCATCCAAGGATAATATCGAAGTTCCTACATCCATAGTCAAACACTCGTCAGGATCATTTTCGACAAGTACAGGGAATAAAGACAATATCAAAGAAAAGACAGGGAATAGAACAACTGTGATGAGCATGAAGGGTATCAAGAAATTGTGGAGGAAGTCCAACAAAACGTCAGTCTCCATGGCGGTACCGCCCACTCCCATTCCAGAATCCCCGGTGTTTCCACCAGGGTACTCAGCCGATGAGCCTCTCGATTCCCCTCATATACCATCACTTCCTTCAACCCGTGCTCCTTCCCCTCAGTCCCTTCAAAATCTACCTCAGTCCTCCGCAGCTCCCGTCAGGCCCACAAGACCCTCAAAGGAAGAGCTAGACATCCCTGACATTCCTGATCAACTAGCGATACCTTTGCAACCCGCAAACGGCAGACCCGCTCCGATGCCCATAATAGCTGCGCAGATGCAGGTTGGGTTGCATTTGAGATCGTCAGCTAGCGGAGATCGTATGCAGTTTGACCAGGAAAGCCCATATCCTATGCCCTCTAGGAGACCGCAACCAAGGAAGATGAGTGTGAGCATGAACAGCGTGCAGTCAGCTCCACACCCTCCCACCAGAACGCCGTCACCGGCTAGTTCCACTGGGGGTTCGATAGGTGCTGCAGCAGGTGCTTCAGTGACGGGAGAAAACAGACAGGCTAACGTAAGGAAGTCGATTTTGAAGTGGAAAGCTGCTGCAGCTGTACACCAGAACGGTGAACAGATGAATTCCAATGGTTCTTCTTCCCGTTCCAGCTCCGAACATACCGCGTCTGGTAGCACAGTCCGACCTCGGGCACCTAGTTTTAGCACTGGATCACACCGATCCTCCATCAGCATTGCCGACATTCCACCCAGTCCCAAAATCCCTGAACACTTCTTGGCCTCTCGAACACCTCCCGAACACCTCCGCACGGGGTCTCATCTGACAAACTCTTCCACCGATTCCAGATTGACAACTGTGACAGATATATCATCCTTCCAGTCTTTGAACAGTCCACCGTCGTCACAGACTTCGCATGGCTCACCACCGTCCAAGTTAAAAACAGATCTAAATCGAAATTCCAGCCTTGATTCAAATGCGAAACTAAGCATGGATTCTGGTGGTCCCAGGAAAACGAGTTTTGACTCTCAATTCGATAGACATACGACGGATGATGATGATGCATTTTCGGATACTCGTCCGAGTATAGACTCCTCGCAATTTGAGATGGTGTCTCCGAAGATGGAGGTAGGTACATTATCGTATCCTTATACGACAGTGGGCATGCACCAATAATTTGCTCCCGCCCACACTCTTCATCTTGTGTATAGTTATCTATATAATATCGCGTTTTCGTTCTGTTCTAGGACCATTTTCCTTTAAAATCTAGCATTAACATAGCATGTGTAAATTCTTTTTGGATTTGTTTTCCATGCTCAGATACTCCCATATACCACTTATTACATACTCTTTAGAGTTTTGCGTTGCTGCCATCTTATTATAATTACTCCTACATTGTAAACCATCCGAGTATGAGTTCGTAAGCAATATTTTTTGAGTTAGGCCTCCCGTACAATAAGTGGTGGAGGAGATCGAACAAAAAAAATTTTTGTTCAATCGCAAACACCACTTACCTTGCGGGAGGTGGTTGAACTTACGAGGCAGTATATATATATTGGATTATATACTCTACTAAGCCACTGCTTCAGCATTGAAGAAAAAATTTGGGCTGTGACTCAAAGTAGTTCGGGAAACAATTTTCTACCGTCTTACAGCTGACGACGCCAGGGGGAGTTGCAGAGGGGGGTATTGCTTTCCAGTCTTGAAGTGATCACATAATACTGACTAGGCCTTTCCAAGAGGGAACATCGGACGAAGTTCTCTACGTCTCACGAGCGCAAATGAGAAATCATAGAAAAATCGAGCCATCGACATTTCTTCGAGCTTTTGAATACGCTCTCTGCCGGCTTATGACTGGCTGCCCAAGAAAGGGGACTGCAGAGCGGGGAGTATCATCCAAGGCCGTGAGGTCGAGGTAATGTTGAGGTCACACAGAAAAGATAAAAGCAACCGGTCCTAGCACAACTCTGCGGATGAGCGTACTCATCATTCAATAGTCACTGGATAAGAGGACATACTGAACTTACTGAGGGAGGTTGAAAATGTGGAAGACGTCTCTCCACCGCCTTATGACTGCCAAACATAAGAATTTTGCAGAGCGAGATGCGTCTTCTGAGCGTGGAGTCTCAGGCTAGCAAGCTCGATTTTACGTTAGCGTATCGAACATGCGCAGAGCAACCGAGAACATACTAACGAAATTGATAGACCACAAAGAGGGCCCAACTATCGACCTATGGAAACTTGTCAAGCGTGGAGTGGCTCGATGTTGAGACTTTCCAGTGGGAGGGCTTTTGGATGTGTTACAAGTGGATGTTTTTACCTGGCTGTTTTTATATTCAAAAAGGCGATGCAATCTGCATCTACCGGTACAGTGGTTTGTGGGCGAATCATCGCCGCAGCGATAACCAATAGAAGATCATGAATCACGACAGCGAGCGGAAATGAAGAAGTCCCACTCGACACCCACAAATCTAGCAATTAGATCTTTCTTCTCACCTCACAACCCGACGCGCGATAGTGCACAGCGTGGTCAGATCCTTTTTATCGTATTAATCATACTCCGAGCAATTGGGAAGTTTCTCAAGCATGATGTTGACTGATTAAAGCGATAGAGCAGAAAGGCTTAATAAGTTCGCCCACAAATCCACTGTGCGCACACAATTGTCTTCCTATATTACTCTCCAAAAATTCTCAGGCCCAACGTGGGCGCCAACCACAAGTAGCGGCCCGGAGCCTTCCGGGATTTGCACCTCCACTAATAGCCATCATGCCTTTCATAACACCGCTCGCTCCTCCTCCTGGACCTCTTCATGACTTGTCCAATCATGCGGCACAGGAAACGACTATTGCCAATAATCTTACAAAGACCGAAATCAACACAGAGACCAATGACTTCGCGCCGAAAATACCCAGAGTCTGCCTTGACCTGGATACCATACCAGATATGATGGCTGCTAAATTGGCTACGAGTCTATTGGGGCATATACTGTTTCTAAAGAACCAAATACCATTGTAAATTCTCTATCTTATATCCAATATACTTCCGGTGATCTGTATTTGTTTAGCCCAGTTCTTCAACTATCTCGTCTTCCCGGTGGAAAGGCATGTACCAAGCTATATCCAAGTTCTCAGTTGATTCACATATTTAATTCTTCAGTCAAATTCCCGAGCCGCAAAGCTCAAACGCGACCTAATCGAATCATTCGACACTCTATCTTCGCACCTCGATACTACATTCACCGCACTCTCTACCGCTTTTGCTCGATGCTCGCCTTCAGATGCAGTACCTTCAAAGACTGGCGATGCTAAACAAAGATCAGGAAATCAAGCTTATATGGCGATTCTTGTTGGACCTAGCATAGGAACAGCCAAATCAAAGGTTATTTTCGCTGTTGATGGTTTGGAAACCAAGATCTGGGGTGTCAGGGATGACTTACCGCGGAAGGCCGACGTCCAGGGAGAAGAGAGCGACGATAGCGACTTGGAAGAGAGTGATGACGAGGAAGACTTGGAGCAAACACACGAGGATTTTGACGACGACGATGGAGATTCTCGTTCCGAGCCCGAAGATTCAGGTTCAGAAGATGATAGCGATGCAGATTCTATCAGTAGCCGTTCCACCTCGCCAATACTTCAATCACCCACTGTATCACGTCCCTCTACATCTATAACGCATACCTCTTCGGCTCAAGATCACGCGCGAGAGCAGCAAAAAATTCGGGCAGCCGATCAACTATTGTCTCGTACTCTGGCTATGGCCGATGCGGAAGGTCGTGGTATGGCTTGCGAACTAGGTAATCATTCTCTTCGTATACAGTTGACTGAATCACATCTAATTATCGTTCAAAGCGCCCACACAAACGCATGTTCTCTTACGCGCCCCACGACGTTTCTCCCATCCAGCTTGGGTCCCTCGACCTAACTTCACCAACTCGATGGAGCACACACTCTCTGACTTCCTGGAAGAGACACGGTTACTTGTCGATGTCTCTACTGAAGATAAGCCCAGAAATAGGAGGTCGCAAAAGCAAAAGGTCGAGGGTGTGTGGGTTGCAGCAAAGGTTTTGTCATTGAACACACCGCCAACGCAATTATCCCGAATCACTGGCGAGCAGCAGTCAAAGCCAGAGCAAGGTCAAGATGAGGCAGATGAAATGATTTGGTGGAGCTGGGATGGCAAGATGGTTGGATTCTCGAGTTGGTAAATGTGCCACCAAAACGATAATAATAACGGAGGTCCCCCAAAATATCCAGGGCCCTTCGAACCTCGAAAGCGTATTCCAAGTAGATTCCAGCCTGTTGGGAAATGCGACGGATTAAGATCAGGCCAGTTGGTAACGTATGCTTTGGGTTCACTCTATCGCCAGTGCATTATGGATGGACACGAGGGTGGAGTTACGGGTGCCTTGTGGCAAACGAGGGAATGGACTTGCGGAGGAAGTGGGATATTTGCCATGCGGCGAAGGACTAGACTAGCCATTACTTTTACATGACCGGATGGAAAGGAACACGGAATCGGGATGTAACGTTTACATGACCGGATCTCCTGTGAAGCACAGTGAATGATACAGCACTTGAACAGCTAGTGAAGAGCGATGCTCAATATTTGGTGTATATTTCCCAGCAACTAGACTCAAAGAAGGGTAATAACCGGGTATCTTGAACAGGGTTCGGCATTGCTGACACTGATACCCTGCGCTTACATAGGAAAAATCGTAAGACACAAAATGAGACCAACAACGATATAGCCCCAAGTGATGAACCACTGTTATTGTTGTTGAACTTGTCACCCTAAATTTGTTTGTCTTGAATATGCCTGCGCCGTCGTTGCCAACTGCAAAAGTCATCCAGGTTGATACCAGGGGAGCTGTTATCCTAGAAGAAGAGTCACCTGAAGTGTGTTCAGCCATTGCTTGCTTGTTATTGACTCATAATCAGACTCATAGACCAGAGACAGCAGAGGAATTTACTTTCCCAACCATATAGAGCCAGTGTCCCATATTGCGGTAGACGTGAGTTGTGATTCTTCTTCATATTCACATCATCAAACTGAGCCCACTTGACAGGTCGGAGGCTCTTTGGCGAAGGTTGTTTATTTCACAAGGTCTCCAGAACCGCCGTCTTCTCCTTCTATTGCGGCCACCAGAGGATCTTCCAGTCCACCAGAACCCTTGACTCCCCGATCTAATTCTCCTTCGGCCGAATTCCCGACTTCCTCTTCTCCGACCAGCTCTAACATTCGTCACAATGGCGCTCTTACACCCCTTGTATTGGACTCTCAGAACCACGATGATTTCACGCTCAGTTCCGAGATGCTCCGAGATACCATGCTGCGTCGAACTTCGCAGCATTTTCCAGGAGGCTCCCTGAACTTTGAGCGATTCGAGACAGATAATATCCACGAATGCGTCGAGTTTATACAGTCTCTTATCGAACGCTCGGCGAAGGTCAACGATGTGTCTATTGAAGATATGCGCAAAAGCGTGAAGATCATGGCTACCGGCGGAGGTGCACACAAATTTTACGAGTTGTTCAAGGATACACTTTGTGTGGAAGTTAGACGGGAGGACGAGATGGAATGTTTAATTGAGGGTTTGAAGTTTATCACTCTTATTCCTGACGAGGCATACTATTTTTCGGATGAACTCATTCAGTCCGTATCGCATCCTTTGCCCTCTGCTTCGAACCAACCCAGTCTTCCTTCGACTGGATCCAATGGTGTATTGGACAGACCAAGTCCAAGCCCGCCTAAGTTTGCTGTCACGTTCGAAAGCAATCCAGCTCCACAGCTGCCCTGTTTGCTTGTCAATATCGGTTCAGGAGTGTCCCTTATCAAGGTTGACGAGGATGGTCAATTTGAGCGTGTCAGCGGAACTAGCCTTGGGGGTGGCACTCTTTGGGGTTTACTCAGTCTTCTCACCCCAGCTACTTCTTTCGATGGTTCGTCCTCCCCGGATCTGTTTGCATTGATGGAACTGATAAACGATATATCTATAGAGATGTTGAAATTGTCCGAGCAAGGTGATAACGCAAATGTCGATATGTTGGTCGGCGATATCTATGGTCAGGATTACAGTAAACTGGGTCTCAAATCTACGATGATCGCTAGTTCATTCGGGAAGGTATTCAAGAAGGGTAAAGGAAAGGGTACCTTTTCTCCGGAAGACATCAGCAAAAGTTTACTCTATGCAGTCTCGAATAACATTGGGCAGATTGCGTATGTTCGTTCCCTTGCTATGAGGTGGTTCTTCCTATGACACTTTCCCCTGCTAGTTACATGAATGCGGAAAAGTACAACCTAGAAAGGATATATTTTGGCGGATGCTTCATCCGAGGTAAGGCTAATCATGGAACAGTCCTATTGATATCTCGCAATTGAGATGTTTCTGTTCTGTAGGACATGCTGCGACGATCACAACCTTGTCCTATGCCATCCGGTTCTGGAGTAAAGGTACTAAACGTGCATTGTTTCTGCGTCATGAGGGTTTCCTGTTAGTACATTCTTGTGCCTTCGTCCATATCCGTGCTTATCTACTGTTTTTTTTTTCAGAGGATCTATCGGCGCTTGGATAAAGAATATTGGACCCGAGTCGTGAATGCCATCGCTACGCAATTAAACTGATGGAGGAGAATTATTTCAACTAATTAGCCCAGTTCCAGACCGACGATTTACTACTGTACTTATAAACTTCTAACGATACTCTGACACAGCACATGTAGATTTATTGGTGTACTATATAGCTGGGCAACGGCGATGTGAACAGCTGTAGCCCGGCGTTAAATATTAGGCTAGTGCCTTCGATAGGGTTTATCCGATACTGACATGGAGCTGATTTGGGAAAAACATGACATGCAGAACTATAGATAACGCAGCAGCTGAGTACCGTCACGCCTCGTTGGGGGATGGTTGAGAAGAGGGGAATAAAAACCTTTGCCTGACCATCAGTTGAGCACAAACGCAAAAATTCTAAAACGGACTTGAAAATTTTAATTTAATGACTAATTCTCACGATACTCTTCACTTATGCATTTGTCTCATTAGTAAAGCGGCTCTTTTTTGAACCTCTTACTTTCTTTCCCCTCTGTCGGCTCACGTCGACAATGCCCCCAGTTTCTCATTCACTGTCTTCAGATATGAAGGACAAACAAAAGAAACCGAGGCATAGACACTCTCCAGCCCAGCTCCTCGCTTTGAATGAACTATACGATAGAGATGAACATCCTGCGCTTGATCTTAGAGTTAATCTTGCAGAGCGTCTTGGAATGTAAATTATCTTTTCTCCTCCATGTTCGTACTCATTCAAGAATGCCTGCAGGGAGACAAAGACCGTCAATGCTTGGTTTCAAAACAAACGGGCCAGCTCAAAGAAACGTACTTTGACCAGATCATCGGCCCCATACGATAATTCTTCTATAAATTCTTCAACTTCTTCCTCGACTTCTTCATTTCGTCGACCTGATTACGATGAATTCGACGAAGATATAGATTTTCAATCGTCCTCTCATCCCGATAACGGCCGCATTGGTTCACCGTTCTATACTGGCAATATGGAAAACACTCATTTCGAGGACCAAGAAAATGTGCACCGTCGATCTCGTATGCGTCCCTCTTCAGAGCAGGTCGAACAGCTCAAAAATTTGTTCAATGTGAACCCACTCCCAACTACTGAAGACAAGCAGGCTTTAGCAGATCGTATTGGAATGTCAGTTTCCATTTTAATAATGCGGTACCACTTGCAGTACTCATAGTACTACTTGACAGGCGATATCAAAGCATCACGACCTGGTTTCAAAACCAGCGCAGCATCTTGAAAAAAAGACAAGAAGGCGATACTGACCTTACGGCAGCTTCTTTCACAAATACCGAGTATCCCTTTGACACTCCTACCCGGAAGTATTCTGCGTTCCCACCGCCCACACATCATCCGTCACTCAACTTGCCGCCACCAAACTCACATCCATCCCTTCCTTCTATACCCGGGCGCGGACGTCGAAGCCTATCCCCTAACCCTGCTTCATCACGTAGACCCAGCCGCCGTCGGAGCGGGACGCCGTATGACAGCGTCCTCAACTCTCGGCCTAGACGTACACGCCCAGAACCGTACCAACTCGATGCACTAAAGGACATGTTCCTCAAGACAGCCCATCCGACTATCGAGGAGCGCACCGCGCTGGCTATTCAAATCGGCATGTAAGCCATCATGTCTACATCAGTATCTTCATCAATTTACTCATTCTTGCCGTTATTCTTTTAGGGACCTCGGTAAGGTGACCAATTGGTTCAGAAATCTTCGCCAAACCACACGCAGACGTGCCAAAAAGTCGGGTAGCGGGGAAGACGATTATGATTTCGACGACGACGCTGATTATCCCGATCATGATCGAGATACGTCTATCTCGCGATATGGCTCTCCTTCATCTTCTACGTGGACCAACGACGATTCTGTCTTGTATGACGAGAAGGTCCCCATGCACAGTGGAAGTGTATCCGACGCAGGCAGCGATGATGAGTATGAAGAAGCTGTAACCCCCAGTTCCGAGTCTTCTCGGTCACCACCTCCCCCACTAGCCAGGTCGCCATCGTCTCAGGTGAACCTTGGCAATTTAACGCTGGCAGCGTTAGAGTCTGCGACCATCGCAGAGATGGATAAAGTTTCCTTTAAGAGCGGAATTAAGGTCGAGGATGCCTTGCTCCTACTTACCTTCCATCACCAAGTGGTGCAGTGAAACAGTTTGTGTACGTATTGTATCTGTTCGGAGCTCATCAAGCCATTAACAACTACTACAGAGCCAATAAATTATATATATCTTCAAATCTTCCAAAACAGCGCTTTTCTCGTTGCGAAGCGTGTCATGCGTGTATCTGTAGCATGCATGTAAATGCTTTCATTCGTCTTCCTACTGTAGTCTTCAAACCACCAAACAAACACCACATAACTTATTGTTGTGCGCTACCGGTTGGTGCGCGTACGTCTATCAATACCGTTCCGGTGTTACATCCTTGTCATGTTCCTACTCTATTTATCATCTTGCGACCCCACCTTCCATCGTCGAGAGACTACTTTTTTTTTGCTCACGTCTTTTGCATATGATCTATGCGTTGTTGATATGCTTTATCTCACTTCTACAATATGCATAAATCCTTGATACATACGCTACTTATGCTTGAGCATCAGCTCTGTTGTGCCCCTTAGTGTTCCAAAAGTTCTTGTAGCTGTTCTACTTATTATAAACGTCAATAGTGTACTTTGAATCTAACTTTTATCAGCAAATACTTGAGAATTTCGGATTAGACGGATCGATGTACATGTCAATACTTGCTGTCAAGGAGATAGAGTCTTGTTAAATGCACGTTTCCTTACAGCTTTAGTAGGAGTATTAACAACCCAATCTTCTTCCATTCCGTCTGTGGAGTCTTCTTCCACAGATCGAGTGCTTCCAGTCCCTCTGGTCGGCGTTAACAATAGAACATCTGGTGAACTAGATCCCGCAGGGTCCCAAATCTCTTCTTCACTGACAGACGACAGCATGCTCGACGCGCGAGGAAATAGCGTCGTCCCAAGTGTAGATCCTTGCATCTGAGTCTGTGTCACTGACGCAGTCCGGATTGGCTTCATCGGCGTTGCTTCTACTAACACAATGGCTGCCTCATTCATCGACGATTCTCGTTTGGTTGTTCTTGCCTCTGGCTCCCGTCGACGAGTGTCGGACATTAAAAAAGATGTCGGAGCAGTGACATTTGTACTATCCAGCACTTTGCTCTTCAATTTGAATGTCATGGAAACCTCACGCGAAAGTAGTCTGCCTTTATTCGTACCCAAGCCAGTCTTCTTGGCTTTGTGTTTCTCTTCAGCCTCCTCCGCCAACGATACAGACAATGATCGAGACCGGTCACGTTGTAAGGTAGGACGCTGGCGAGAACTCTGCTGAGATGGGGGACGCTTCAGCTTTCGCGAGGAAGTAGTAGAAGTCGTGGAGAGAGCAGGAGATGGATATCGAGTGGGCGGATCAGACAGTCCAACCGATGTAGCTGTGCGACTACGCTTGAGAGGTGGTTCAGGAGAGCTAGATTCTGAATGTGTTGTTTGTGAGTCGTAAACATGCTCCTGTTGTTCGTCCTCGTCGTCCGAGAATGGTGAATTAGGAAATACTTTCGACCGCAGGAGTTCACAAAAAGTCGGTAAATTTGGTTTGAACCTGTGTAGCGTCTTTAGAGTATAATGTCATGGAAAAACACAGAAACTAACAAAGGTTCAACAATATTTTGGCAAAACAGCTGTATCCAGTCGAGTTCATTGATAGTTTTGGCTATAGCACGGATAGACTCATTTGAATCCAAATCACCCATGAGTTGCCACATGGACAGTTTATCCATGAAGGCCTCCAAGCGGTCGGCGGGAGTTGTAATAGGTGCGGCCTTCTTTCGTGGCCGCTTCCGGCGTTTCACGGATGATATTTCAGGAAGCTCGGGTGGTGGTAGAGCCGGACCAGGGAGAGAAAGGATCAGCAAATGAAGGAGGATCTGGATCTTGACTCTAAAGCTCAATAACTCAGCGAAGGTCGACGAGCAACAAATGTAAGCTCACTCTCGCCGTTCCATTCTCCTGATCCACTTGGCCCTCCATTTTTCATCCATCCAAATGGGAAGCTCTGCACTCTGTGTACTGCACTCTGAGCTACCGGTATTAGTGCGCGTCCGCTCGCGCTCGTGTTGACCATCACCATTAGCCTTCTCAAAACTCAACGCAAACCACATCATCGTTTCCTCAATCTCTCCAGCACCTCCATTGTTGTCGAGAATCTGCGGAAGTTCAACCTGATATTTATTCGCTGCAGTACGTGCAGTGAGAAGGAGAGGGTCGAGTAGAGCGTGCAAAGGATGCGGGGATGACAAAAGATCTGTGGAAGTTGACGCGACTTGAACGCGTCGTAAAGACGCTACAAGTAAGTCAAGAGGCATCAAGGACTGAATATCAATTCAAGCCATATAATGCAGTAGGAATAACATGTATCACCTCTGGAAGCCACAGAAATTGAAGATACGTCCGCGCGACAAATTGGTCGGGAGTCTCGTTATTCAAGTCGGTGAAAGGATATTCTTTGATGATACTCTTCTCCTGCGACGAAGACCATTTGATTCGTGGTTTGAAATCAATAGTACGGTGCAAACGAGAGATCATGGGCGTAGTAACCTGTAATTTCTCACGTGACGCGCTCCGTTATCGGAAGATCGATGAAAGCTAGAATACAAACTATAATTTCTATAACTTGTCTAATTCATTTCGAGTCATACGGCTTCAGCTTCTCCCTTAACATATCTTCTTCCTCAACAAACCCCATGGGTAAACCTTTACCAATGCCAAAGAAAACAAAGAGCGCCCATTTCCATCTGAACGGGTTGATAGCGACACAGAAGAAATACCACCAAAGTAATTCTGTATACGTGAAAAAGTCGAAAGCGGGAGTTGGCGAACGCTTTTTGAAGAGACGCGTCATATCAATCCACGCTTTCATTAAGCCTTCTCTTGGACGTGTCAGCGGGTCCACAAGAAATGTGAGCAGTAATCTGGTATAAACTCCAATATGATAGTTCCCCACAGTGCCAATGGCATTGACGTAGGTGCAGTTATTGGCGCAGACGGACATGTAGCCTGGAGGAAAGGTTTGCAGGTACCAGTTCGGTGGAGCGTATGGTTCCTCGAAGCAATTGTCGGGTAAGAAGCTGAGTTTGGGGCGAGTGAAACCAGTGGCCATAATAACAACATCACATTCAACGGTTATCTCCTTTCCTGGTCCACCCGGAGGCACTCCTTGAGCTCGTTGGACAAATCGTATGCCGTTTTCAACAAATTCGACAATATCACCGCGCAGCCATGCGGCACTTCCTTCCCGAATTTTGTCAAGAACGTCAGAGTTGACCATTGGTGTTTCAGTAAAAATTCCCTTATTGGAAGGAGGCGCAAGATCTGCAAGGTCCCGGTAGAAAAACATACGAAGAAGCTTTTCGGGTATCCAGGATAGAAGTATTTCCTGACCAAAGATATTCATAGCCAGGAGTGTGTCGACTGCTGCGTTTCGGGGAATGATCCATTTGTCAGACTGAAAGGGATGTTATAGGAAAATCCGATTCTGTTACAGAACCACGAAGAGGATACTCACTCGAGAAAGGATAATGGTCTTTTCAGCTTGAGCCGCTGAAGTGAACTCCAAAGCTTCTACAGCTGAAGCACCGCCTCCGATTATAGCAATCTTCTTCCCTTTGGCATCTTTACCATCTAGTTCGGACGAGTGGTAGATATTCCCCTTAAACTTTTCCTGTCCAGGAATATGCGGTACTTTAGGCTCGCCACAAGTCCTAGAAATGCATGGACGACGGATCTAAACAAAACAGATTGACAAAGCTTACCCGATAGCGGCGATAATTCCATCGAATTTACCATATTGTTCGTCATTGACAATCCAATGTCCATCCCCATCCTGCCAAACCTTCTCGACAGTGACTCCAAACTCGGTTTTCTCCTCCAGGGAGTACTGGTGCCATATATTGTATATATTATCAAGAATTTCACGTCGATTCGGATAGCCACTTTTCCATTCAACGCTTGGGAAGAAGCGATACATCAGACTGTGAATTTGTAGCCCGGATGTATTATTGACACCTAGAGAAACATCACGATATTGAGTGAATATTCGACGGTGGGGCTTGAACCAACTGACGCGCCCAAATACCGCCTAAACGATTTCGATCTCCAGCCTCGAATATTTTAACGTCAAAGCCGTGACCGACACAGTGAGCAGCTGAAGAAACACCTGCGACCAGACAATTCAGACGCGCACATCAACGACACTAGAAGTAATAAAGATTGTACCCGTAAGGCCAGCGCCTATGATTGCAATTCTAGGACGGTTAAGTTTTGCATTGGGTAGCGGTGGATTGGGGGATAGAAGCCGGGCTATAATATGTTGGAGAAATTGGTAGACAAGAAGAATTGGATTCAAGGTCATGGTCAAGAGGAAAGAAGGTATACGCGTCGAGCGGGTGGAAGATTATTCAAGTACATATTGACGTCACTTGAACTTTCAGCTGAACTTTTAGTTAAACATAAGAACACAACAAATAAACTGTGTATTTGCGCGATTTGTCTACTTATTTAGAAAGAATTCTCTGTAGAATCTTTACCTACAGCAGATGTGCTCGAGGAGCCCGACGAAATGGTGGAGATTATTCGGTCAATGTAGTTTGCACCACTCCTAAGACACAGCATGGGTCAAACTTGAAGGAAAGAGGAAAGACAGTTTGAACGAACCATTTCTGGTGTGTCAAAACATCGCATCCAATTTCTTTCTCTTTTCTCTGAACTAGCTCTACGTATGCAAGCATTCCATCCTCTTTGAAGCGTGCAGAGAGCTCCGCTGTTCATACTAATTGTTAGCACAACTTAAAGTGCCAACGTATATTCATACCTGTAGCTGTAGCATTACTGTGTAGGCCGGCCAACGATATTAGTTGAAGGACAAAACTATGAAAATTCGATGTTAAGGGTGAGTCCGGAACACAAAAATGACCAACATACCCTGATTTCGCCAATTCAAAAACAAATGCTTTCAAATCTGCGTCTAGAATACCTTCTTCAGTACAGATAGTTTGCAGAGCCATTTTGTACAACACCACTGACCAGAGAAACCATGTGACGACCAGTTGAAACTAGGTGATAAGTTATAGACCAGAAGCCTGTAATTGATGGTAAGCGGCTCGAAAGTAATCGTTACGACTAGTTAGGCACTTACTTGCCAGGATATTTCTCCCGAATCTTGCGGGCAAAAGAGCGAGCTTGTTCGAGGTCCGGTGTCTTAGTTTCTAGCCAAAGCAGGTCTGCATATGGCGCGAAGGCCATCGCTCTCTTGACGGCAGGCTAAATGATATACGACAGTGAAGATCGACGACAACGAGCTACAAAGGAGTCTACCAACCTCAAGACCGCCGACAAAATGGTAGTAGCCTTCTCGAGTGCGTGTTACTGAGAAGGATGAATCAGCAAACATTCGCAACACATAGGTTACACGAAAGATTCATACTATCGCAATCCCAGTAAACACTTGCACCTAGAAGATCTTTCGCTATATCCCGAGCATCAGAAATGGAATGTCCGGCAGCAGCATCCAAGTATGCCTTTACAGCAGCAGGTTTATCGCTGATCGTTGACCTATTGATCTCCTGTTCAACAGCTGACAGATTCTTAGTCTGCAGACTGCGATGAGAAGTAAGCGATTCAAGGTAATTCACCTTGATTGAAGGTACGCAGATGATGTGTGTCAGTCCAATCTTTCTCCAGCTGATCAATTTCTGGACCAGATGCACCTCTGGATTCTGCCTCTGCGAGAATGTCCGCCAATGCTTTACCTGGAATAGTTGTGCCCAAGATAAACTCGTGGTCCTCGAGATCAACAGTGCTTGAGATTAGCTTAGCTGACTCCGCATCCGTTCTGGCAATGAGAAGCATGGTGTTTTTCATCAGATCCAATTGAAAACGAGCTGCAACAAGGCGAGAGATATGTGTTGACGTTGGAACGAGAACCTTTCCTGCTAGATGCCCGCACTGTAGATGGGGTTAACATTGACTGTTCTTCAGACATTGAAAAAGTGCAAACCTTCTTGCCTCCGTGAAGTTGGTCCTCCATATGTATGCCTGCTGCCCCCTAAGTCCATGAGTTAAGGTTGAAACAAAAGAATTCTTTAGTGGTAACGTACAGACTCGGCAAATAGTTTTACCAGCTTCATCACTGCAGAAATTCCACCGTGGCTACAAAAATATCAGAGAGGTAAAGGAATAAGGTTTTGCGCAGGCTATACATACCCTGTGTCAGCATCGGCTATGATGGGTCGCAGGTAGTCGACAAACTCCATCTTAGCCCGCTGTTCAGGTGTGGCCATCATGCGCTCATCATAGTGTTTCTTGTCATGGAGTTGTTGTGCGCGGAAGATACGATGGACTTGATTAGGAACAGTAGTATAAGGGTAGTCTCTACACATTACAATCTTAGCACAAAGTGGTGAGGAAAACATAACACGCGCGCACCCAAAATCGGGCCCAACATCATTGTTCCCAGTGGTCAGCAAGCTAGAGCAAGCCCATCCTGATATGTATACCACTTCCTGGTGACGAGCCATCTGAGTCATTTGAACAGGATCTATAGCACCCATAGTGTGGACGGGCTTGGATGTTTCTGCGGCTTTGAACAAGATACCATAAAGCTTGTCAGATAACAGTGTGGAAGGCAACGGAAGAACAGGCAAGGATCCCTGCTTCGACACGATATCTGCAGCGGTATAGGGACGTTTGATTGAGTTGAACCGCGGTAGAGTAAAGAAGGCAGCCATTTCCGAGACGCGTGAATCAAATTGGGCTGATTCTTCGTCCAATGAGGGTGTCTGGAGAGGAAGTACAGGTAGTTTTGAAGACATGGCACGAATGCTACGAGAAATGGCTGCCCGTTGAATATTTGTTCGGGCAGACAACATCGTTCAATGTTAAGGGACTTTCGGGAGCTGATTGAGGCGGATCTGTTCCGAACGGCAAAGAACGGTTTATGAGCCTGCCGAGTGTGCCGAGAGCCCTTGTTCCGGTCATCTATGTAGATGGCTTCACAAAAACGCGACCTTTCTCCGTCCAGAAACGATATACAGAATAGCAAAAAGCGTGCTCGTGTCGCTACTCCGGAGCCCATTGTTGTTGAAGATGATTCTGACGACGATCTCGCTGATATCCTAGCTCAAATCAGGCAACAAGAGGAAAGCGAGAGGCTTGTCAAACAGTTGCAAGACGAGTGCGCCACGGGCGGTAGCTCCAGTAATGCTATTCTCATACAAAATGACACGGATGAAGCGCTTGCTATGCGGCTAGCAAGTGAATGGGAAGTAGCCGATGCCAATGGCGAACAGAAAAGCGAGACCATCGTCCTAGGTAAAGCAAGAATACAACAGAGATGTTTTTTACCGTCTACGGCGGCAGTAAAGACGCCATCAGATAGCTTGTCTCTATATCGAACGGTTTTTACAAGGGACAGAGCATGTACGAAGTGTGGGGAAAATGTGAAGTCTCCTCGTGGATATGTACGTCTCCACTTCTTATCCTTCTCACAACGACCATCATTTAATCCTCTCACAGGTCATGTTGTCAGGAGAAATGATATCTCCTAGTCTCGGTTTCCTTCTTCACGCTCCGTGTTCTTCTTGTGAGACGAATCACTGTAGAGGTTGCTTCAAACCTTGTCTTTGCCCGGCAACATGTAAAGGTATAGTCAGAAACACAAAATGTACGGTGCATACTTGCTGTGCCGAAGTTCGTGCAATCGCTATATTCGAGGCTTTGGGCGGCTTCGACAGACAATACATAGGGGAAAAGACTATCTCTCATACCCGTGCTGTGGCCATCGTTACTGATAGCAAAAAGAACGGTACTTCTGCCTCTGTCGGGCCAGGGGGTACCGGATATGGCGTCGGACATGGCGGACATGGACGGGGTAAGCTCAAAGGTACCTTTTCAGAAGCTGAGCGCGAGGCTTACCGCGAGGCCGCCCGTCATAAGGAACTCGCAGATTTTTGGGAAGTGGTGGTAACTCGCGCTTTGCGTATGATTGCCGCTCTCCTGCCCTCTCCATACGCAGATTCCCCTCAAGCTTACGACTTACTCCCTCATCCGTTAATTGGACATCTCTTAAGCTCATCCAAGATTCCTGATCTTCTCGGAGACCTTTTGCGCAATGATTCCGTCACGGACTGGATTGCACGAAGCGATGTATATTACGCTATGCTAGCTCTGTTGAAGCGTATGGCTGATAGTGAGCTCACCATATCGGTGCTTTTCAAGTCGCGATGCGTGATGGTCGAAAGTTCAGGCATCGAACAATGGATGTGGGACGAAGGCGAGATTGAGTGGGCGAAGGAGGAGGGAGGAAAACTGGAACGTGCTCCTCCCCTCTATGATTACTTTAGAAAGTTAAGTAAACAAAGCGAGGCCTTCATAGCAGGTGCATCTCAACTCATAGAAGCCGAAGAAAACGCGGAGGAAACGATCAAAGCAATCTCTTTGTGTGGTGATATCATTGCGGCTCGGGACGACGTCGAGCGAACTATATCTGTCCTAGGTGTCACATCTGATACAAATAGTCACTTGGAAGGGGACTCAAAAGGGAAGGGTAAAGCTGCATCAGCTGAGGTGGAACAGGCTTACTCCATGGCTTGCGAGCGTCTTGCATTCAGATATATCCCGCTATATAGTTCTCACTCAGACATCCAAGGTAAGGGAAAAGGGAAGGGCACTGGGCTACACTACAGCGAATTCAATTACGATACCGCCGTCACAAGCACCCAGAATGGAACTCGTAATCCCAAAGATCGACTACTTCTCGTTAAAGAGCTCGCAGTTCTTGCTACAAGCTTGCCGCCTGGCATTTGGGTGAGAGTTGATGAGGTTCGAAACGACGTTATGTTGGTGCTTCTTCATCTCTAGGATCTATTCTAACTCCGTTCACAGAAAGATTATGATCGCCGGACCAGAGGGGACACCATATTCAGGCAGAGTGTCGTTTCTGTCTATCCCTCACAAGTAGTTCTAATCCTGATGTTGGCATACAGGTGGTCTTTGGGAGTTTGACTGTTTTATGCCCCTGGCTTACCCTGCGGTCCCACCACAAATGCACCTGCGAACAACGGGAGGTGGCACTGTCCGATTCAACCCTAACTTGTACGAGGTTGGCAAAGTCTGCCTTTCTCTCCTAGGAACATGGCCTGGAAGGTAAATGTGACTATGGACTGTGATGATCAAAGCTAATACATCAGTCGTCAGCCCAGAGGAACAGTGGTTGCCATACAAGTCTACTCTACTGCAAGTTCTCGTCAGTATCCAGAGCATGATCTTAATCGATTTGCCGTATTTCAACGAGTAAGTAACATCTGTCTTGGTTTGTTCTACATCCGATACTACTTAGCCTATCATGTTTCTGCACATCCTTTTGCTAGACCAGGATATGGTCGAGCCAACCCCAAGTCGGCCGCAAGCATAAATTATAATAGGAACATTTCTCTCCAGACTACTCGATGGGCTATAGTTGATTGGTTGAGGGAAGAACATCGAAATGGTATATGGGGTGTAAGTTTATTTCTACCTTGATCTTTATTTCACGGCGATGTTTAGTCATCGGCTGACCCCTTTTATCGCCTGCAGGAGGTCATAGCCTTGCACTTTTCTATTCGGAAGGAGAATATACGCAAGCAGTAAGTTGATAACCGCGCCTCAAACCTTATCTTCGATCCTCAACATTCTATCTTTTGCCTACCTAGGATATGTGATTGGGCCGAAAAAAATCCTTTGATGCGTGCATATACCCCCAGGAGTGCCCAGTATTCGGGTTTTGTTAAGCCGAATCAGGCCATGAGGGGGGTTCAAGCGCCCAGAACTCTACCATCACAGGGAATGGATTTAATCAAGGAATACGATGAGAGAATGTTGGAAGTCCAGAGGTGGAACTGGGTTGATGAAGGATCTTAGAAGTGCAAGGGATTGAGAGTATTTTAGTCAGGGTATGGGTCCCCCAGCAGCCCTTAGCCTGGAAGGGGTCAATCGATTGAATGGCCGAAGCTGATTAGCACAAACTTTGTAGGACTACCACTGATGATGGCTGTAAGTACTACTGATTGAGAGGACAAACAATGAGGGTTCATAAATCAGACTCCCTGGTTTGACTCAGGTCGATTTCGTCGGAGAATGTAATCAATGGTGTTTCTTACAGTCGACGGCGTCTCAGAGTCTTCATTCAAGTTGAAGACGAATACTAGCAACTAGGGCTCATAGCTTCATGGGTGATGTGCATGATTCACGACCGGCGTTCCCAAGCGATTCGAATGAAGTCTGTCAGCTGGCGGAATAAACAACCCACGAGAAGAAATAATAGTTCGGCAACTTCCATGAATGAGTAACACAACAAAATGCAACTTGTAAGTACTGTTTTCTGACTCCGACGTCTATGAATTAGCTTCAGAAAGCTGTAGAGCGATTCTATCGCATTGTAGCTGGCTTGGAGATGAATATGGGTGCAAGTGGGATGTTTCCCAATACTGGTCAGCCTCCTTCGAGTTCAATACCCCAAGCATTACCCTCTTTTAGGCTCTTTTACATATTTTCCACTGCTTTTGGCAGAGTTTGGCAGCCACAGAGCTTCTAATCTTGACTTCGGACTTCTCTGCCATCCATTTGACCCTTCTT
Organism: Lentinula aciculospora; assembly: GCA_028011355.1. Lineage (NCBI taxonomy): Eukaryota > Fungi > Basidiomycota > Agaricomycetes > Agaricales > Omphalotaceae > Lentinula > Lentinula aciculospora. The sequence continues at coordinate 1,773,953 of JAOTPV010000003.1, forward strand.
TTACCACTTTGTAGGGGTCAAGATGATTCATCGGTCAAGGGCGACTCAAGAAAAGCAGGCATTGCTCACACTTTCCATGGCTCTTGTGTGGTTGGAGTTGCTAAACCTTGTCCTAATCAAACGGCAAAGGACTAATGCTAACCTTAAAATACTGGCAAGTTATTCTGAAGTTATCTAATTCCAGTGTCCCAACTGAATATTGAATGCATTGACGTACAAGAAGAATTCGCTGTGCTAAAGCATGCAGCAGTTTACACAAGTTGTTTTCTGTCTTTTTGCCATTTAGTTACTGTCTGGATTTCCTTGGACGCTGCCGAGAATTCGCTGTGTCAAATACGAATCTTCGTGAAGATTAAAGCAGCCAGAGGCCGCGGAAGACCGTTCACGTCATGTCAATGCTCGTTTCCGTTTCCACTCGATTAAGAATCATTACGGGCAGCGGTTCTTGATGCTATTCTTCGCAAAGTATATAACTACTTACTTTTTCTTCTCCCCAATACTTTCCCCAACAGTGACAATGGCATCTGCACTAGAAATCTCTCGCTCGACCCTTATGCACGCCTCTCTCGCTTATCTATCTGGCGAGCTTCGTACTATGGACTCAATTATCAACGCTCATAGCACCTACAGCCTTCCACTCGAACTCTTATTACTTATTCGCCAATATCTCCTCATTGAAGTCACGGACCACCTCATCCTCTGCTCATCGACCGCGCTGCAGCGGTACGAAATGTCTCTTCGATATCTGCTATGTCCGGAATGCATAGCATATAACCAGGACGTATACGGGAATGATGTCTGGGAATGGGAACAGTTCTCAGGTGCCTGTGCCTGCTTTACTGCCACCAGATATCGTTCTATCTCCTCCCTGATCGCGCTTCGGAGACTTGACTCCCTCTTATCAGGTTCCATGATTTCCTCCCCTGCTTCGTTAAACCCGAAGAAATTCACCAATCGCCACCATTGGCTCGAATTCTATCTTTCGATGAAGGCGCTGCGCCTTTTTAGCAGTCGTTCCTCTCCTGACTCATTAGTCGGTGATCCGAAAGTCATATGGGACCTTGTATCAAGTGTGTTAGAAGGCTACGGTTGTCAGAACGTTCGTGCTCGTCACTCTAGCTTAGATAGGCGCTTCATGCTGTCTTCCGGAGGACACGAATGTTGTCTTGTTGTTCCCCAGGAACGTTTTTCGGTTGTCACCGAACACAGTTCCACTACTCTGAAGCGAGTCGAACGTGATCTCGCACTGGCGGTGGAATATGATTCCCTCCCGACTCCTCGTACAATTTCGAAGCTTGGGCGAATCGAAAGATTTTCTTTCGATTATAGTCTCAGTGATCATCGCTCTGATCCAATGATTGCGAAGGGTAAATTTGCACTGTCAAAGATTGCGAACTCGCTTCAGTCAATATTATTGACCACTCTTTCAATCCCTTTGTCTATTGTCACTTTGGTTTTAACGGTCATTTGTTTTTATTCCAGACCATGGGCTTTTAGAATACTTTGATTTGTTCAAGTTACCGGACAACTTCGTTTTAGACAGTGTATCTAGCACTACTTTTGGGCATTTCTAGGGAGGTTTCGCATACATATCTTAACTGTAACGCATATATGAAAAATTCAATGCAGCACCGGCTCGTCGGTCTTCCGGACCGAACTTTCAACTCTTCCAAGTTCCGCTTCTACATATACACTGCAGTATACTTGGTAACACGTATTGACCTCGAGATGGAGGGCGCTGTAGACCAAGGAAAAGCAGACAGGCATCCTTTAGTGCTGCTTGTCTCTGCTTGCTTTTGGGTCATTAGTGCGTACCTACAAGTCATTGACCTATGCGTGACGGACAACTAATGGTCTTCCTACAGTGTGGATCTTGTCCTGGGCCAAGTCTCTTGTGGCTTTTGTGACAATTACAATTCCTACGATGATCTACTTTGTCTTGTCGTATTCGATGACATTGACTGTGCGCATTCATTGCCTGGCCTTTCGCATTCTATGTACTCAGTGCGGGCTAATAGCTCAACTTTTGGTCATTTGCTCTCATATTCACGCTTTTCGCGGTCGTGCTGAACTACTGGATTCGGTTTCGATATCTCAACGATTACACGCAGCTCAAGGAGCCGCCGCTAGTCAAACCGGATGCAAATGAACTTCACCCGGATGTAAATACAGGTAGGAATATTAATCAACTGGCTGCGGAAAGCTCAAGCTTACCCTTCATGCTAGAGCCACCACCATCCTTTCATAATTATCTGGACGACTTTCTACAAGCTGTACGGGTTTTCGGTTTCGTGGGTGCTCGCGTCCCTTCCTGTTACATGTTAAGATGCTCATTATCGTGATTCGGATAGTTAGAGAAACCGGTGCGTGTTTTATTTTATTCTATTTTATCTAGTGAAGATAGATTTTACAATTTGGTCGTAGGTGTTCCATGAGCTTGCAAGACACCTCCAGACCAGGAGATTGATTGCAGGGGACAGCATCTCCCTTGACGAGGACAAGAGCTTTTACTGTGTCATTGATGGTCAAGTGCAAGTGTTTAGCCAAACAGGCCAAATAGCTGATCATCAAGGCGCTTGGGATAATGAAGATGTGAATGGCTACCAACTTCTAAATGAAGTCGGTAGTGGAGGGACGCTTTCTAGCCTCTTCACCATCTTGAGCCTCTTCACAGAAGATGTTAAGATGAGTTGGCAAGACGACCACATGGAATCTCCATTTCATACTGACTCTGTCACTGGGTCAACTTCCAGAAGGACTAGCACCCCCTCTAATGCAGACGTCCTAGAATGGGAAACCCCGCGAAGCCATCGTTCTTCCCTCTCTTCTACTGCCTCAACCGTACACATAACTTCACCGTTGTCTCCGGAACGAGAAGAGTACACATCATATTCGGAAGAAGAACCAAGATATCCCCAATCTCAGAAAGAAAAAGAGATTTACCACGGGCTAATTGCTCGCGCGACGGAAGATACTACGCTTGCTGTTATTCCAGCTGAGGCTTTTCGCCGCCTCACCAAGAAATTTCCTAAAGCAACAGGTCACATCGTGCAAGGTGTGTATGACAACATTTCCATCTCAACGTGCCTGATATCGGATTCTGTTTCCAGTAATCTTGACGCGTTTTTCGCGTGTGACATTTAATGCAGCACATAAATATCTCGGCTTAACTAGCGAAGTAATTCGAACCGAAAAAGTCATCAATGATATTGCTTGCCATCCTTTACCACCTTCTTTCTATGAAGAAGGCGGACTACAAAATCTCAGAACTCGTTTTGATGGCATGGATCGGTCAGATACAGACAGTGATTATTTCTCCTACCCCCAGTATACAAATTCTCCTGCATCCATCTCATCAAAAAGCCTATCCAATGAGACAATTTCAAAGGTTCCAGAAGAAACTACATCTGTAAAGAAGGTCAAGGTTGCAGATACATCACGGCCGGTACTCCCTAACAAAAGCACATCGACCGTAACTTCGTTACCTTTTAAATCTCACAGCTCTAGGCACGTTGTCCAAGCCGGGGACCTTCTCACTTCCACTGATAATCCTGATGAACCACTCCAACGAGGACCCCTAAACCGTAGTAACAGCATTGTGAATATGCCTCATCCCACTCGCAAAACCCTGAATTATTTCGAAAACAAAAGAGCAGCTAATGTGTCAGGAGATGATTTCGATCTGCGCGAGGAGGTGATGTCCTGCATCGCGAAGTCGATTGGGTTGCTACAGCCACCGATGAGTGGAGGCGAATCCGGGGAGGCGTCACCTGCAGTTAAGGCAGCGGATGACCTGAGATCAGGCTCTGAAAGACTATTCACCTCCTTTAGTTCTCTCTCTCTTTTAGACTTGAATGATGACGTGTCAAGTGTCACCGGTGGTTCTTCGACTTTGCTTTCGCCTAATGGATATATGGTGGGGCTGGATAACGAAGTTGAAATTCTCTTTTTTGCTGCTGGATCGACCCTTGTCAAAGCCGGGGAAATGAACAAAGGTGTGTTGATTTTAAGCAGTCACGGTTTTTGAATCTGAACCTATGTGCGCAGGTTTATTCTATGTCATCGATGGATTCTTGGAGATACTACTTCCACCAGAATCGAGCAAGAACTCCTCTGATGGAAGAACTGAAAGTGTCAACAATACGCGCAACACTCCTAAGAATAGTGGTGACTCGAGGTTGTTGTTTAATGTTAAGCCGGGAGGAATTGCAGGATATCTAGGTATGTGCTTCGTTCAGTCTTCTTTCCGAGGTTGACATTCTCGTAAGCATCTCTCACCCATACGGCTTCATATGTCGATATCCGCGCCAAAACGAACGTCTATGTCGGTTTTCTACACTCAAATGCCCTCGAGAGGATCCTCGAGAAACGACCCATCGTTCTTCTGACTTTAGCCAAACGTCTAATCTCCCTTTTGTCCCCTCTCGGTAGGTCAACTTTCTCGAGCATCTGTCGCTCTGTTCGAGCTCATCCGGCTCTTATGAAGTGCTTCACATCGACGCCTCTTTGGATTGGATGCAGGTGAACGCTGGTCAGGTCCTTTGGCGACCAGACGACAAGAGTGATAGTTTTTACATAGTAATCAATGGCCGTGTTCGTGTGATCACTGATAATGTGCGCGGTGGGCTGGACATAGTCGGAGAGTATGGGCAAGGGGACACAGTCGGAGAGCTGGATGTCATCACAAGCTCGCCCCGAAGCAATACTGCTCATGCAATTCGTGATACGGAACTTATTAGGATGCCACAAACGTTGTTCAATGCAATTTCTGCAAGGTGAGTATAAGTATATTTTTCAGAGAATCGAGATTGACATGCATGCAGGAACCCACAGACTACAGCTCAGCGAGTATCTCTGGAAATGTTATTTAGTCCCATTGGCTGACTTGATCTTTATTTGAAGGCTCTTACGCACTATTGCCTCTCGTGTCAGGGAGGAGGTCCATCCGTCGCCCACTCGCAGCAGGCATTCTTCTGAGCTTGGCTACAACAATAACCTCAAGACTGTCGCAGTGCTCCCTGTTTCCCGCAGTGTCCCGATTGAAACATTTTCCAAGAGTCTTCAAAAAGCACTCGAGGGAATTGGTGCACTTACGGCTCATCTCAATCAAGCGTCAATGTCGAGTCACCTGGGTCGGCATGCTTTCACAAGGATGGGGAAGCTCAAGGCTGCGGGATGGCTAGCTGACATGGAGCAGAAGTATCGTATTGTCCTTTATGTTGTAGATTCGAGCGTCAACAGCCCTTGGACGCAGACCTGTATTCGTCAAGTGGGTTACAATCTTCTAATCCATCATCTATATCTGAGCCTTTTTAGGCTGACTATGTAATGGTCGTCGGAATGGGGGACGATCCGAGTCTGGGTGAATACGAACGTCTCCTTCTATCAATGAAAACAACTGCAAGAAAAGAGTTGGTGCTTTTGCATCCTGACCGTTCGGTGATTCCTGGATCAACACGGGAATGGTTGAAGGTACGTCCAGACGTACTCTGCGGTTCTCAGGTAATTTAAAATGCTCTTCAAGAGCCGTCCTTGGATCCACCAGCATTTACATGTCGAGCTACCTGTGAGTACCAATGCCTCCGAATGCCGTCATTACAAAAGCAATCTAACATCTGAAAGGGAATCGTGATGCCTATTCCAAAATCCGCAGTACCAAAAGACTCCGATCCCATGTCTGCTCTGAAAAATCTCAAGGATAAAGTGCAAAATGAAATACAAAAGTACAGAGGAGGCGCACATGATCCACGTCCGCAACGCCTTCCTCATGCCAACGACTTCTCCCGTCTTGCTCGACGTTTATGTGGGAAGTCGATAGGCCTCGTTCTTGGAGGGGGCGGAGCCCGAGGCATATCTCATCTGGTGAATAAGCGTGTGCACTATTCCGCCGGTATTTTCTGACCATTTCTACACCAGGGTTTGATCAGAGCGTTACATGATTACAATATTCCAATCGACCATATCGGAGGTAAGGTCGATATATCCTTATTTACGCCGTTTACGAATGGAAAATGCTAGGTACGAGTATCGGGGCCCTCATCGGTGGGCTTTACGCCCGTGAGGGCGACATATTGTCTTCAGCTGGGCGTGCCAAACACTTTAGCTCAAGAATGGGTAACATCTGGCGTATACTTTCCGATGTGACTTATCCAATTGGTCGGTCCTGCCCCTCCGTTTCGAGTACACATTCTATTTCTAACGAAACAATCATAGTGGCTTATACAACAGTACGTCATGTTGAGCTCAGTTCTTTCTTCCAACACTTGATATCTTTCTCGAACTTCGCGTTAGGGTCATGAGTTCAACCGCGCGCTGTACAAAGTAAGCTATAGTCCGTATGATTTTCCGTTTCATAGTTGACCTTCCGGTTAGGCATTTTATGATCTCCATATCGAAGATATGTGGATCTCATTCTATTGCAATACAACAAACATCACAACGTCCACCATGGAAATCCATGAAACTGGCTATGCTTGGCGATTCATTCGTGAGTGTATGTCGGTGGCAAAGTGTTATCAATGTTGAGTCTTTGAAATCATAGGTGCCTCTATGACCCTAGTTGGTCTATTACCGCCGCTTTGTGACAATGGCAGTATGCTTGTTGATGGCGGTTATGGTCAGTCGGTTCATTATCATCCCCCGCTGTGTCCCTGATACCCCCTTCTTTTCGTCTTTCCAGTGGATAATTTACCTGTAGAGGGTTTTATTGAAAAAATCTACAAGGCGCTAGACTAATTGCATCGTTATAGGTAGCTGCAATGTTTTCCAAAGGGGCGAGCGCAGTGTTTGCCTGTGACGTTGGTTCGGTCAGTCTTGCGAATACAGAAATTTTGAAAGATCCGACTCAATGTCTCTCAAGCTTGATGATAATTCTCCGAGGGATTTCGGCGATCATGTCTCCGGCTGGTGGTTATTGATCAATCGTTGGAATCCATTCTCGAGTGCCAGACGGATTCCTGCAATAACGGAGATTCAAGGTCGTCTAGCATAGTGCGCGGTTCGGTTCTGCCGTTGGTTACTCATCTCTGACAAATTTTTGTCCAGTGTATCGAGTGTGAAAACACTGGAAGAAGCAAAAATTGCGCCGGACTGTATCTACTTGTCAATGCCCGTTCAGGATGTAAGTGTATGCTTGGGAATTGCTACAGCTTTCGTGCTAATGTCAATACAGTACGGAACACTTCAGTTCAGTAAATTTGAAGAGATACAAAAGAAAGGTTATCAATCTGCTTTAGAATTCCTTGCCAAGTGTGCAGATGAAGGAAGGCTCCCGTCTGCTTTCATTGATGGTCGAGATGGGACTGAGAGTACGACCAGAGGGCGCAGCGCTCGGCGCAACTCAATATAAATTTCTATGGACGCCCGCCGACATTGGAGATAGATAGCTTTTGTAGTTATATTTCTGCAATCAAGAACCATGTGTACAACTCAGACCGTGTCGTCAAAACAAGTGTTTGTTCGAACAGGGAGCCAAGCTATCTGGAATTTTAAGGGTGCATATCAGACCACCGACAACAAACTTCGAAATCGAGATGTTATTTCTCCTGGGGCTGGGAAAGAAACATTTACTGAAGCCTTCGCCTGACGTTCTGCCTAGTTGAAACCCTTTCCGCGACCTAAAACCTCTTGACAAGCTTTACTTTGAACACCGTTATGATCACAGGCAGAGCATACTTCGTCAGCCTTGCCTTTGTCCCTATTGTTACACTTGCCGACATTCACAATCAGCAATGAGTACTGTCTGTCAACATGCTGTTGGTCAACCCATCTCGCAAACTGACCTCAATACCTTATATGATACTACATACTCACACATCGATTTCGGGCATCCGTAAATCAATGAAAGCCTACATCAGATTCACAGAAAATGTGTTTCCTATCCAGATTCAGTATTCGAAAGAGTTCTGGAATGAAGTCAGGCTCCTACATTTACAAACATACTCTCGGGGACGTCAAAACTGTCGGTGATAAATTCCTAAATACGCATGTTTTTTTGCCAGAAGGAAAAATATCGTCCAGTTTTGAGTAGGCAATGAGCGACCGTTGCCCTTGAATGTTTTGGTTATATAAAAAACAATGGGAGGGAACATTGGCGAATTCAATGAGTTTTTAGAAGAACTCACAAAGTGGGACCGCGTCAACACATACAGTTTTGACCCTAGACTACTCACAGCGAAGAAAGAAATTCTCATAGATATGTTGTACAGAGGATAATATATACTGGCCCGAAAACGGCGCCACGTACGTAATTTAATTCCGCCAATGTCTGCTGAAGACCAACAAAATGCCGAACTACCACTGGATACCAACCTCTTGAAGGAAATCAGCAAGAAAGCACTCGTAGATGCTTTGAACTCTGTATGAATGCTTCGGCGAAACCAGTTTTTCTGCTCTTATTAGTCTTCCGGACAGGTCCATGGCTCAAAGACGCTAGTCTTGGATCCCTCTTTAGCTGGACCTCTCGGACTTGTCACTGAAGTCGCCCTCCTCAAGGTGTGTTTTCAATTATCGACTCTCAACTATGCTCAATTCCACAAAAGCATCATGGTGTAGATAAAATGTATTGGCTTGAACGCGGACCACTATCATCCAGCACTACTAATATCGTTTATCTCTGCCGGCCCTTGGTGAATTATGTGAAGATCATTGCTGGTATGCTAGATGACCTATGCATTTCCTTTGCATTGCTGACAGTCGTCTTCAAGATCACATCAAGAGGCATGCTAAAGAGTCCTCCAAGCACAATTATACCCTATTACTTGTTCCTCGTCTATCTTCACTCGTTTCGCGTTTGCTTGAAGAAGAAGGAGTCTTAGGCGATATCACTATATCAGCATATAACCTGCAATTCTTACCAATCGCCGACGATGTTATATCTTTAGAGTACGAGTCCGCTTTCAAAGATATATGGGTGGTTAGTCACTTCGATTCTCTACATCTGACTGTCTAAATTCTCTCTCTCAGGACGGAGACGAATCCGTAGTGTATGACTCCGCACAAGCATTAATCACTCTACAGAAGCTGTTTGGGTTGTTCCCTCGTCTACTAGGGAAGGGTGACTATGCTGCAGTACGCCTAGGATTCTCACTTGATTCTCCAGATACGTTTCTCATACTACTCCTGCAGCGTCTCATAAATCTTTTAACGACATACCTAACCCAATCGCATGATTCATCCACTGCCGATACCCTTTTGGAACCTTCCAGCAATTTCGACTCCCTAGTAGTTATCGACCGACGCGTCGATATGATAACTCCACTCTTGACACAACTAACTTATGAAGGCCTCATCGATGAACTCCTTGGTATCAGGAATTGTGAGTGTGTCTATTTCAACTTGTGTAACCCTCAGTTGATGAATTGCAGCACATGTAGAGCTTCCGGCGTCCCTTGTGAATCCACCGTCAAACGTCTCTGCTGATACCGCTGCCGCTCCTCCTGCCGCTACCTCTTCTACTTCTTTGAGGAAGGAGAACAAAAAAAAGTATCACCTCACTTCTTCTGATTCCCTTTTCAAGGAATTGAGAGATCTCAACTTCTCAAATGTGGGGAAACAATTGAATGGGGTTGCGCGCAGGTTAGACGATGACTACAAGGTAATGAGGTTCTACTTTTCCTCGCTACTGAAAATAAACTACATCCCCATTTTTAGACCAGTCTGCAATCGAAAACCACCGCCCAGCTTCGAGATTTTGTCGAACGACTCAGAGGTCGCTTATACTCCGAACACCAATCTTTACGCATCCGTATGCACTTTGTTTGTTATCTCTTTGTTCGATCCCAAAATTAATCCACGATTTTGCAGACACTGGAGTATCCGAGCTCCTGGTTCCTATGACCCGAACCGAGCAATTCAACAAGTCTCTCGAAATTCAACAGAGTAAGCCTGGACCTAATTCTAAAATGCCATCATTGACAACTTGAATAGACCTCCTTGCTTCCTACAATATTTCCGACCAGATCTCCTCGATAGAGGAACTGATCGCCAAGGGGGCGGACATTGAAACAGTCGTTCGACTATTGTGTCTTGCGAGCATCACCCTTGGCGGAATTAAGGTCAAGGCTCTGGACAATATCAAACGCGAATTCCTTCAGGTCCGTACTTCCCTCATGTATACAATCGTTGCTGATAGACTGAAGCTAGGCATATGGATACGATTTTCTGCCTTTACTGTTATCGCTTGCCGCCCCGTCACTTGCCATCTTATTGCCCAATCCTTTGCCGCCCTCCACTCCGTCAGCAGTCCAAGCATCCAAGTTTCCATTTGCATCTTTGAGAAAGTCGTTGCGCCTTCTCATAGACGATAACCCAGAAGCATTAGACGAAGTAGAAAATGATATCAGCTTCGTCTACTCCGGTTATGCTCCTATCAGCGTTCGCCTCGTTCAATGTGTTGCTCAAAAAGGTGGGGTTCTGAGCAATCCTGCCGAAAAAGAGAAAACATTGGCACCTGATGGTTCAAAGAAGTCCAATGCCGATGGAAAAGTGCAAGCGCATCCTATAGTGGGCTGGAAAGGGTTCGAAGATATTTTGGCAACGCTTCCAGGGAAAACCGTGGATGAAACACAGAATCCCGTGGGTGTCATTGCACCATTGGGAGGTATAGGTATGGTAGCATGCTGTCCTTAACATTCCCCAACTAACATATCTTTGTGGTCAGCCCGGCCTAAAAATAAGACTACGACAACCGTCGTGTTTTTCCTTGGTGGTTGCACCTACACTGAGATTGCCGCGCTGAGATGGGTCGCACGACAGAATAGAGGTTTGCTGTATTCCTTCAGATTAGAGATCCTGTTTTCAATCAGCATTCTAGGCCGAAATTTCCTCATTGCAACCACTGGAATGATAACCGGATCGAGTATTGTTGAAGGAATAGCTGGTATTCAGAAAGCAACGGCTGGAGCCAAGGACGCAGGGATCTGACCGCGCATGCGTCAGCTTGTAATAAGGTTAAGGCACCCCCGCTGAGTGGGCCAGTGGGAGCACAAGTGGGGATCTTGACGGAGGCTTCTTCCATTCCATGAAGCACATGGACAACTCTGTATATAGCATCACAATATTCACGGAGAGATAACGTTTAATTTTGCTTTGACAAGAACAGAATTCAGAAAGGCGAACGCCATGTTTACGCGACGCGTCTGTTTGGTTGAAGGGGCGGAATTGATGAATGGGGAAACCCCAGACACCCTCGAAAGAACACATGGCAAGTAGATCATTTACGAACTATAACTCTACAGGTAACGAATTACTTTTCAGAAGCCTCGCTCGGAAGATGCCTTTCCCTAGGTTCCCCCTCCTTCCGTAAAGGTCTTCCTCGATGCACGATCCGCCCGTGACCTGGATAGTCAAGAGTCAGGTCAGATTTCACGGGCATGGGCAGCCATTATCTGCCGGTTTCAGAGACCTTTGCTGCCCGGCACCTGACCTTGTTAACACTGCTTCAGAGTAGGAATGTACTCAAGATAAGTATTATCATCTAACCAGTCTTGAGCCTACAATCCTGGCAAGCAAAATGTCGTTCAATTAACTTCAGTCTTCACACTGAGGCTGGAAATCATTATGGGCACCGCCGTTAGTGTGGGAAGGGGCGGCAAATAGGTGTCAGGGGGCTGATCACCCAATTTTTACGAACGAAGCTGTCAGGGTGCGAGCTCGTGTTCGTATAAGTACCGCTGCGCAACAATGTATTCTGCCTCTTCGACCTTTCTTACGCTTGATCAAACACTTCCATCTTGCTGAAGTTCTGTTTTTCATCGGTCATCGGGAAAGGTCCGTGAATTCGCCATTTTCTTGTCTAAGCTATTCCATTTATTTTACATTAGCAGACCAGTTGGACCCCCTTCTCCTCCATAATTCTGTTATCTACAAGAATGGCGCCGCGCTCATCGACATCTGGAGCATCTGAAAAGCCTACGAGAAAGAGTAAGTAAAACAAGCTCTAGTTTTCTATTTCTCATCGCTGCTCGTCAGCCAAATCCCGAGGCGGTGGAGGCAGAAAGAAATTGACCGCCTTCAATAAATTCATGGTAAATAATTTGGACTAGAATACTCCGGACTATCTTCTGAGGCTCCACCCACTCATCGTCGACAGCAAACCGAAATGGCCCGCCTGAAAGAAGATGAACCTGACATTACTCACCAGGAAAGGTGAGTTTTCGTGTTGTTGTTGACTCGTCGAACGTTTTCTGAATGCCAGTCGTAGGTTCAAAGTCGCCACTGCGAATTGGAAACATAGTTCACAGAACCCCAACAAAGCTTCCTAATGTCTTGCACGCGCGATTTCTCATACCCTTGGTGTTGTATCCCTGGTCACCAGCTTGCACGGACTGTTTTATATCCCCGTCATATTATTATTTCTCCCTTACGCTCTGCTTTTACTGTTCTGTATCATTCATGTCAGTTTTATTTTAGGTTTCTGATTGTTGAAAATTGCTCTTACCTACGAATTCATTCCACCTAGAACATTGAATTTTCAGGTCCGAGAGGGCATTGATATCCCGAGGATGTTAGCCATTTTTCGTCTTCGGCTTACAGCATGTTCAACCATGCTCAGAACGTTTCTCCTACTACCCCTGGACATCTGATATATGGTGGATCGTCGTTGGAAGTTCGTGGGGGTTGGCCTATTTTTCGTCCTCGGCAGTGAATGTACGCTTACTTGCCATTCTCGTCTGGCCGATTGCTTTAGGTTGGTCCATACCCAAAATCAATTCTCTTCTTTGTTCCTTGTGCTCGCATGGCAAAAGAAGTTTTTTTTTCGGAACCGCATATCATTTTCTCATGTTCTTGCGATTTTCTTGCGACGGTTTTATATTGGACATGGCCACTCAAACGCACCAGAACAGGCTACCCAGTCAAACGGCGCGGTTGGTAACATTCCATGCGGCTATATGCATTGCAGACCAGCCGAATACATTCGGGTGCCTCTGATAACGATAGCCAGTAGACCACATTGTTTGACTGTCTCGATGTGGGCTTTGACTCTGCGGTGCGCATCCGGAAAGTATAAATTGTGTCCTTCTGCACTTTTATGGGGCCCTCAGGCATTAAAGCAAGACACGTTGCAAGTTCCAAGAAAGAAGTTGCCAAATTTCGCTGACGTGTAGTTAAAGGAATCAGACTATGTACGAAGATGGTTACTGGTAGTCTAGAATTTAAACCTACAGACGGTACGATTTGGAAACTTCAAATCGGATTTTTTACTATAACTTGCTCGATGGTCGAGATAAATATGAGCTACTGGAAAATTCACAGGTATATAGACGTACTGAGTATGGCGAATTTTAAATGCAAAGGCTCACGAATACCTAATCTGGATCCTTGAGGGCAAGTACAAGCGGAAAGACCCTCTCAATTATTTTGCTTATCTAGTCCCTTAATTCATAGCAGCCCTTTTTTTTGGTCCACATGAGCACTAGAAAATCGCGTACGGTATCGACCAAGCGCTATATTTTTCGTGCAATGGTGGGCACCGACAAACACTTAGCATCGACAACAAAAGAGGAGAACTGGCACTCAGGACCGATATCGCCGATGCTTGTTCACGTGGACAAAAAAGTGGGCGCTAATAATTACAGGACAAGGGAAAACTGCGACGGTATCGGTATCGGTCTCGTTCTAGGTCTTGTTCTAATTTTTTTTGTGTGCTTATTGCGCCGCCCTTCCCTGCTTGCCAATGCAGACGGATGAAACCACAAGCAAGAGTTCTCTAGTACATATCTCTTCTGGAAAAAAAAACAGACAGATCTTTGTTGAGCTTTGTACTGTGACAGAGGTGTGTGATGTAATTGGTCACACGCCTGCAGCTTTGACAGAGGTTGCCAAATCAATCCATGTTCTATAAACCTCTCCGGCGGAGTCTCCGCTTATCTTTCTTCTTCTTCCCCCTTGCTTGAGATATCTGCGATATCAATCCGCTGTCATTCCGACAGTCTTAACGGTCTCCACGTTGCTGCTTGCATGAGGTAGATATCCGGAAACTTACTCAAGCATGAGTACAACATATGGTACTGGCGACGAGCCCTTTCTGCAATTTGATCCATACGAAGAATCTAACTATCCTATGAATCTTTCATCGTCGGATATGGACTTGCTCGTTCTCGGCGATGATATGACTATGCTTGTGAGAGGAGGAGAAATCGTCGGTGGTACTAGTGAAGACTCAATGGACAAAGGGAAAAGAGCCTCCAGGCCTCTTCCTATCATGATCTCCGCACCACAAGTTCCAAATTTTGACGATCTCGTCATGTCTCCTGCCTGGTCTACGTCGAGCTATTCAGATACTCCTACTGAATCACCTTCACCTGGAACCTTGGGATCTTCTTCTTTCCCGAGCTTTACCCTTGGGTCATTCAGTGCAGCCTGGCCGTCATCTAGTTGCACTTCGAACCCTGATGCATACCAGGGACCTTCAGTGGATCAGAGTGACGCGGATTTGCAAAATAGGAAAGGTAAAGGAAAAGAACGGGACGACGGAACGCCGTCTATTCCTTCTTTGTCGCTTTCGCCTATCACCAAGTCTTTGGAATCATTGGAACTTAGCAGTCCAGGGCCTTCATCATCTGCAAATAGAGGTTTGGTTGAGAACGAGTCTGCATCTGCATCGACTGAGCTCCCTATCAGCCAATCCGTGCCTCCATCCCCTGTTGTCAACAGATTGCCGTCTTCTCGAAGGCATACTATTTCTCATAACATTATCCGATCTAGACATACATCATCTCTTATTAGGCTCAAGGCCAAATTCACTTCACCTAGCAGAACTCATACTCGCAAAGTTTTATCCAAGAAACTGATTACCCCTCCCGCGCAGCTTGCTATCCCCCAACTCACTCCAGCGAGTAATGTTCATATCTACTCCCCTGCATCATCGTCACTGGAGGTTGAAATACCTCTTGAACATGAAGCTCTGGCAACATGTCCTATGCACACGGTTCTCACAGTGAAGGGACGTTGTAATTCTTCACCTTTACCAATGTCTGCTCTAGCCTACATCCCTGCTCATACAGAGGAAGGATTTGTTCCAATCGCATCTTCGTCTAGTAATATCTTCGACGAGGTTTTACCGAAAGAACTAAGGCTTCAGATCTTGTTGTCGCTCGTCGCCATACACGAGAGTGACAAGCGGAAGATGCTCGATCATGCCGATTGGAGTGTGATGAAAGCCATCTCCTCCAAGAATAGATGGGTAGGCAAAGACAGAGCTGTCAGGGAGTTGGTAAAGCTGAGTCGAGTGAGCCATAAACGGTCGTCTTCATTCGCTATTGACGAGGCTGAATGATAATTTCATAGGTTTCCAAGTCTTGGAGGGATCTTATCCTTGACGGCCAGTTATGGTCTACCCTTGATTTTCATTCATTCCCCACCATGCCGAGGGCTTTGCTCTCCAGCATTGCAAGATCTGCAGCTCGTTTCATCAATTCTATAGATTTTTCTGGTCATGTCTATATCAGCCCCGCCATTCTTCAAGATGTTACAGATAATTTATGCCTCACATCCATTGGATCTATGTCCGCATCCCTTTCCTTCACTCAATTAACTGCAGTGAATTTCCGTGGATGCAGTGCTCTATCAACCCGTTCCCTTCATTATCTCCTCGTTCGATCTCCTGAATTGCGACATGTCTGTTTTAGAGGTCTGCAGTGCGTCACTAACACGACTTGCGACATCATTGCAATGTATTGCCCTCGTATTACGAAGCTCGACCTGAACAGGTGTCCCAACATGGATGCTGATGGTCTCAATCGGCTTATTTCTGCCGTCAAGGCTCGAGGGGAATTACTACATTTAATAGAGCTTCGTATTTCTGGTATAAGGAACATCGACGATAGCACGATGCGATCGTTGGGCCAAGTCGCTCCCTTTTTAGAGGTCCTCGATCTGAGCTATGCTCGTCATTTGCACAATTCTGCTCTGGATGCCTTTGTCGCCCTCAATGATGATGACGACTATGTTGATGAGTCGGTCTTTCTGACAGCTCGCGAGGCGGGACGTGACCCTGGTGATTTTAGACGGTACAGAAGACGTGTAACTCGCCTTCGACATCTCTCCTTATCTTCCTGCATCTTGTTAACGGATATTGCTTGTTCTCATCTGGCGCATGCTGTCCCTCGCTTGGAATTTCTTGAACTTGCAGGGATCGGGGAAGACTTGGGTGATGAAGGGCTTATCAGGCTGTTGAATACCACCCCTTTGATTCGGCGGTTGGACCTCGAAGACGCTACCGAAATCACAGACGCTGTATTGTTTGCTATCACCCCAAGACCTTTGGATCCAACTTCCTCTAGTAAGCCCGCAGAACTTGAGCCAGGTCATGCTTTAGAACATCTGGTGATATCTTATGCGATTGGGATCACTGATGACGCTCTCCTCCTCTTGATACAATCGTGCACTCGTTTAAAGGTTCTAGAGGCAGACAACACCCGAATGGGTTCCTCTGTATTGCAGAAATTCTGCGAATTACAAAGGCCCGGATCGAAGATTGTTGCAGTGGATTGCCGATCTATCCCGGAGAACGTAGTGAAAGAACTCGCACCTTTAATCCGTCCAAGACGTGGATGGCGAGGATGGGATGCTAGGAAACTACGATTCTTAGACGGGCGGGACTTTGGAGTCAACAAAGGAGAGAGGAATAAGGAGAAGGAGGCAATCATGAAAGTGGCCTTGGGTCAAGATGAATTAGACGAGAAGAGAGTTGTCGTGAAGACATTTTATTCATGGCAGACAGTTGATGCGGTCTGGTCTGCCAGGGATAAACGACGCAAGGCAATTGCACGGAGAAAGGCTACCGAGTCTTCGGAGACTGATGCAGAGGACATTGATTCTGCTGGAGGGAATGTACGCGTTGGAGGAACTAGGTGGTGGTCGCCTGGTGGTCGAAGATCTAGGTCTGCGAGCGGAAGCAACTCGCCGTTGACAATTCCAGATCCCGCTGATGATACGTGCGTAGTGATGTGAAAGCTCAAAGTTTTGCTGACTCTTTTCAAGCAACTCACAAATCTTGTGTATATCTGCATTTTATATATGTACATTTCTAATTACTTGGCCCAAACATACTATCACATCCTTGAAGACTATGACTGCTTACGATGTTTTTTTGGGCTCGGTGTTGTAAAACATTTATCTGTACATTTTGCTACAATCTGTAAATATTGTATTTGTAGAAATGTGTATATAATTCAATTTTATGCGGATGATGCAGTCATCGTCATATTGGAGTTGGTAAAAGGATATATAACAGAAAACAACAGAGATACTTGAAAATTATATTCTACAAACATGTCAAACGTTGGGAACAAAGTCAAGTAAGTACACTGCAGCTCAATACTCTATTTTACTAACATTTTACAGAGGTGCATTCAACACTGTACACGGTAAGAACTCACTGACAAAAGGAGAGTAACTACAGGATCCTAATTCATAAATTAGGAATTGGCGAAAATGTCCGTGCGACAGCTTTGGGAGCTGTGGACACTATCGCTCATGATAAAGAGGGAGAAGTCAAGAACGACCAGATAGCCCAACAGGGCAGATTCGAGACGGAGAGAGGCATGGAACAAATGTCTGGACGTTCACGGAATATGAACGCCATGGCGAATTATGATACCACCACTGCCGATCCTACACTGTCAGCCAATTCTACGGCCAATACAACAACCGATACCACAACCAATCCTGCCACGAATTCCGAATACCCTCAACATCACCGCGACAATGAAGTTTACAACGACTCGCAGGCACAAGCAGTTTACAATCAGGAAAATAACGCACCTTCTCAGCCTGGATATAATGCAGCAGGCGGAGCGCAACCGTCACGAGATACTGGATATGGGGCTGGACAGGGAGGTGGATCCTACGGATCCAGCAATAACACTGTGAATTCGCAAAACGATGCTGGCAACTCACAATATGATTCTGGAAATCCTCGTTACTGAAGTAACATCTTGTCTCTTCAATAGTATGCGTACGTGAACTTTGAAGCTCATGCCATTCAAGCCTCATGTGTAGTTTAGTTTCTAGGTGATCGCATATAACGATCAAATTTTGCGTAGGAGATTGTTATTTGTCCCGTAGAGGGACATTCACTGGTCTAGTGTAGAGGATTACTTTCATATTCCGTTGTTGTATTTGAACATAATAAATGCTAATGAGATTTCTCACGGTAAATACTAAGACCAGCTTTGACCTGCGGTCACGTTATCCTCAATTGCAATGACTTCCACAGAAACTAGAAGAGCAAAATCAAGGCTGAAGGTTCTTTCTTCTTCTCTCGACGAGGTCGAAGCTGCTATAGCACCTTTATTATCTGGAAAACAAACACTTCCAGAAATTCTACTCTCGCTGGAACCCTTGAATCAAGCAAAACTTCAAACGGTGTTGCCGTATCTCGTGTATGATTTACTTTTTAGTGCGTCTCCTAGTCCTTTTTTCAAACACCACGTCTCATCTGTGTATCAAAAAAGTATATCTGAGAACCAGAGGCATTGACCCTAAAAGCCATCCAGTCGTCGCAGAACTCGTGCGTTGTCTTCCATATATATAAACGGGGTTTTGATATTGTCTTGACAGGAAAGAGTACGACAATACTTTGAAAAGATAAAGGATGCAGAGAATCCAGCTATCCGTAAGTAGCGAATGAATTCCGTCATTGTACTGATATCCTTAAACCGTTACAGGCGGAACACAAGTAGACAAAGCAGCGGCTAATCGATTCATCAAACATGCTATTTCCCAAGCCCAGATTGACGCTGACGCTGCTGGTGTAACATATCCACCCAAAGCCTCTTCATCTGCTGTGCCAAGCTCAGCTGTTGTCAATCCATCCGACTCTTCTCCGGTTCATGTACCAATCAAATTGACTTCCAAAATGTTGGAACGACAAGAATGGCAGAAACGTGTAGATGAAGCGGGGAGTGAAGAAGAGGAAGATCTTGAAGGATGGGATGATGATGGTGATGATGATAATAATAATTCGCAAGGCAAGGAAAAGACCAAATTTGACTCGAAAGGGAAGGGTAAAGCTGTCGAGGTGCCCGAATTTGTTGAGCAGTTGGGAAATAAAAGACGTCGGCCTGCCATTGATCCTTTTGCTGCCAGCGGTATGGTTTCTAAATGCCAGGGACTGATTCATTTTCTAACATCAAGTCTGCTTTTAGGTTATGACGACTCTGATAATCCCTTGGATTCTCATCTTACCAAAAAACAGGCTCTTGCACCTGACGCATCATTCACTGTTGACCCATCTTCCACATCAACTAATACTACACCGGCAACAAAAGCGGAGAAGAAGAACCGCAAGAAACAGAAAGCAAAAGAGTTAAAGGCTCCTGATAGAGCAAGCCGTGTTGCTTCATTACTTGCTAAAGTGGCGGCATCGCAGGGAGTGATGTTTTCCTCTAGTTCAAGTGCAGAGTATAAAGACGTGGAGATGGTTGAGGCGCCTTCAACGCCAGAGACACTTGCGATATCAAGTGAAGCGGGAGATAAGAAGAACAAGAAGGGCAAACGGAAGAAATCTTTGAGCGGATTATCGAATGTGTAATGTTGATTAGATTTTATTGATTCTACGAGGAATGTTATGAATTCAAAGCTTTTTTTTTTTCATATATTTTATGTCAGAAAGTTAAAAAAGGTTTGCGAAGGGCGCGCACACACCGCGCGTCTGCCGACATGCCCTGATCTCCTAAGACTAACTCGGTCGGCACTGCAGGTTGCGGAATTGCTTCCCTGACCTGACAAGTGCACATTATTCCAAGCTCAAACCACTCTTTACAGAGCGATAAGCGATGGACACCTAAGTTTTCTGGAGGGGACAGTCTTGAACCAGCGCGCGAGAGGTTAAATTCGCTGATATAAGCCACCTCACATTCCCAGGTTCGGGCCATTACAGCCACTGAGCCATTTGTTTGATATTCCTAGTACACTAAATCAAAACATAACCACGGTTTTTTTTGCGTTCATCAAGCGATTAACGACTACAACTGTCGTTGGACTTGTACCTCCGTGTATACTGTATACTGTATACAATGGTGAGCTGTTCTTATATTATGTTTGACTGGACACTCACTTATATCTTCAGTCATCTGAACTTCGATACACTGCTAATACGCAATTAGAGCACTGTGAGCCCTTTACCCTACCCGGAGTTTCTTGGGTTGCATGGTTGACTCTCTCTTTTTGTATCGCAGTGCACGCTCGTTACACGGGAACTGGTAAGTACCGTGGAAAGATATTCTGCTTGGAAATGCTTTGAAGAGGTTTTTCGTTCTGATCTCGTATTTCCCCCGTTATCTTTCTGGGCCATCGTTCGACCTGCATCCAGGCCACGCAGATTTGACGAAATAGTGAGTCCACATCTCACTTTGACCGGAAAGTAACGTCTGTCGCTGCTTCTGATTCTGGGTTTCGCATGGAACCCTGTCTCTCCATCTGCCATATCCGTGCTAACTGTCAACTTTTTTTAACATAGTGAATGGTTGACCCACCAACACCGTGATACTTTGTCGTCCATAGTTGGCCATCCCAGTTTGATGGCTTTTGTTGCTATCGCAGATGGTGTATCTCTTGGCCGAGTCAAGTACGAAATGACTGAGGTAAGTAAATATCTTTCTCTAACGCTTTTTTGCTCTTGAACTCCCTGCTCTTTTTGCAGAAAATGCTTCAGCCATGTGGCCCGCCTCCGAAGAAGGACGACGACTAGATATATGGACTGTAGTACACATATGTAGCTAGTGAAGATGCCTGCTGACTTTTCTGTTGTCTGTCCTGTCCGACTCGGATGTCCGGACAATCCGAAGTATATGCGGAATACCTAATTTAGATAAAGTGCGTCGGTAATAGATTTGTTTTGATATTCGGTTTGTCAAACTATGTATACTGTTTTGGCACTTGCCTTTCTCTTGCCGTTTTGCTCTTTTCCCTTCTCATTGTATGTCAGCTTGGACGAACAAAGTGGTTAGGACGTCGTGGATTTAGCTGGCCAGTCGAATTCGCTTGAATTACACAAAAGACTGTCATTGTTCGCCTTGAGCATTGAAAGGACGTAAGTCCGCTAACAGTGAACAATGGCCGCTTCAACTACATCAGATAATTCCTTCGACAATTTTCTTGCACCTCTACCACCAACCACTATAAATTCCCTCACACCTCGCTCGCGTTCATCTGCTCACTATAGACCCATTTCAACCATCATTTCTCCTCCGTCGGATTCAGCGACGGTATTTGACCTGTTTCCATCGAAATCACGACAGTCCAGTACACGAAATAGACCATTATCAACTGCATTTCATAGCATGGGATTTCTCAAGCCCACCAAGTCCAAGGGGAAGGAGAAGGAGGATAGGCCGATTACGCCTCAGAGAGATGGCTTTTTCAATAGGACTCTCAAGCCTAAGAAGTCGCTAAATGCTCTCATGGTTCTTCACGAAGAAGTTCCTCAGTTGTCTTCGACACCTCCAGCCCTCTTTACCCCAAGTCTGTCCTCGACTTTCGCCGAAAGTTCGACTGCAGGCTATTCGAATGCTTCTACACCAACTGCTGCCTCTGCTTCCGGTTCCCATTCCACTTTCACTCCAGTCACTGGCTCTCCCGAGACCTCATCGACCAATCTCGACGATTATGAGTACACACATGGAGATAGGTACGAAGTCAAGGAAAATTGGATCACGAGAAAGCATAGATTGAAGCTACACCCTTATGGAGCCGAAGCTCCATATATGCAATCATACGACTCGGTCTCCCTCTCTGTGTTAGTGCCTGCACTTTGTTTTCGCTCAAAGTCTAACTTTTTTTTCCTGTAGCGATCGTTACACGCATGTACTTTTGCGTCGTTTGAATTCGAACGGCACACCGAGCTTTTATGATTATGTCAAACACAAGAAACCTATTCCTACCTCTATTCTAGATCTAGGTTGCGGCGAAGGACACTGGATCCTCGATGCCCATGCTTCCTGGCCTGAAGCACGCATTGTTGGTTTTGACCTAGTCGATGTTATACTTCCCGCAGTCCGTCAGAACGATCACCTGAGTTTTGTCCGCGGAAACTTGTGCGTCTTTATTTATTCCCTCTACCGTTTTTCTCTCATATTTGCTTCCTAGTATCCGCTACCCTCTCCCTTTCCCTCACAGCTCATTCGATCTCGTTCGTGTTTCCAACTTGTCCCTGGCGATCCCGACCGAGCGCTGGAACTTTGTGCTGTCAGAAATTCACAGAGTACTTCAAGTTGGAGGCCGATTGGAGCTCATCGATGATGCTGTCCGCTTTCCCTATGGGAAAGAATCATCCACACCTAGTCCACGGACACGAACTTTTGCTACAGCTCCCAACCGACGAAGACGTTCCTCCAACGACCAGAGTTCTTCCGCATTTGACTTGTTTGACACAGACGACGAAGATACAGAAGAACTTGACCAAGGCTCGACAGATGGAGAGGGAAAATCTGTTCGACAGAGGAGTTCGTCGGACACTGCTAGTGAGACCCACGAGCAAGAAGCAGATCCTGAGATTGTTGGGCAACCAAGCCCTTTGATCGACGATGGATCTTCAGACTGTCCATCTTCACCGGAAACTTCTGGGGATGGACTATTCATGGATGTGGAAGACTCTCAATCTTCCGCTTCTTCTCTACAGGATTTAGAGCAGGAAGATTCCAAGTCATCTTCCCTGCGATCACTTTCACTTCCGCCTTCTAGACGCTCGATCAGGCCTCTTCCTCCTCCTCGCCGACCTCTGCCTCCCATCCCTACCTCTCCTTCATCAATGAATACTACCTTTGCATCCACCGGGAAATCTTTTGACGATGAAGACGACCTCGTGACCCCGACAAAACTCGAGATCACCCTTCCCACTCCTGCTTTTGTACTGAACTCGGCCGGACTGGGTAGCAGCTCTCAAGGCTCTTCCGAAGGCGAGCCAGCTGCGATTTCGTTCCCAAAAATCACCCTAGATCTTCCTGTGTGGCCTTCTTCGGACGAAGACTGTTCTGAATGGGCCAATAGCGCGAAGGACGGCAAAGCGTTAGAATCTATATTCTACAATATGCTTGAAATCAAGTATGGAATTCACACACGGACTCCTAAAGGCATCACTACGTTCATGAAAGACGTATTCGGTGCAGACAATGTTCGGAAAGTACGGACTCTGCACCTCAAATTAGCGCCCTCGGAACTTGAAGAACTCATTCCTCGTACGAAACGGCCTAAGTTCCGCGTCAGATCGTTGAGCAAGGGTACGCAATTGGATACCCGACTCGAGCGCGGGGAAGAGTTCGGTGCGGCGAAAAAACCCGGGAAGAACGACGCGGAGGCTAAGAAGGAGAAGAAGTTGAAGAAGGACAAAGAGCATTCTGTTCCCTTTCCATCGTTGAGGGATCCTGTGATTCGAAGTCGAGCAAATCCTGCCGAATCCAATGAAGTTCGCTCCAGCTCGGAAAGTAGTGCTGATCCCGGCACTTTGAGCGCAAAAGCGGCCGGACGACTTGGGATCACTTACAGTGCTCTTGCAGCGGCTTCGAAATCAGCTCAAACTCCTACTTCTGCTTCATCCAGTGCCTCCGTTCATTCGAATCACTCTTCTAACAGTCTCGCCTCAATAAGTCGTATTAGCGATGAATTACCTCTCAGTTCGTCCGACACTCAAACTTCGTTTGATCTTCCTGAAGTTGTCCCGGTGCAACAATCTCCGGGACTACTGTTGCTCCCATCTACATTTATCCCCATGCCTCCCGCAGAACTGGAGATGCATGCTTGTAAGCACATGCATAGTCTGCTCAGCTGTAAACGCGCCATATCTGATTGGCTACTTTACAACGACGATGGGACTGACAATGATTGTATCTCCGAGGAATCTCTTCGAGATACCTTTTTCGAATACGATACGTGAGTTTTTTGTTTGCTTTATCCTATCGCTATTTTTCCTGATTTTTCATTCCTCCGCAGTTTCCGTCGTCAGCGTCTCAATTGGCCTTCTCAAGTACCCGAAATAAAATCGACCGACTACGATTATAAAAAGAACATTGAAATTTCTTTCGAGGGCCCCAAGTCAACCGGATTTCGATCTTCGACATTCTCCATTGATTCTCGCCTCTCATCAACCTCGGAGGCGTCCATTGGTCCATACAATAGACATGAACTCACTCACGTCCGGACCTTCCGAGTTTATATGGCTGTCAAAACTCGAAGACTTTCATTCAGGGCCTCCACCTGAGTGCCGTTGAATATTATTATCCACTGGTGTTCTTTCGGTATATACGCGAGTTCCCGGTTTGCATTTTGTGGCGTTACATTACCAATTTGCGTTTCAAACGCCTTGCACTCCTTCTTATTCTCATCCCTTCTCACGTTCTTTTTCTCCAGCTCCCATCCCGTCTTTCTTTTATTTGCATTTCGCATCTTTCTACTTGCATCTCGTCGTTCTTTCTTGCATTTAATTTGGCTTTGGCTTTGGGCATTCATCTCTCGCATAGGTTTAACGTTAAACTTCATTGTCTGTTGTCACAACGCGTATTGACCTCTCTTCTGTGTTTTTTTTTTCCTGAATGTCCAACTTAAAACGGGAACACGCTCACACTCTTTTGGCTCTCTGCATTATCATACTCAGTTGTTGGATTATTGGTCAGTTATTGTTACTTATCCGGTTTTGCTTTCATCCCCGCCATCGTCTCAATTGGATCCTCCTGCACATTCTGTGTTCCCTTGTATCTGTAGCTAGCTTAGTGTAGTCTCCCAATGAATTTGTTTTCTTAAAACCACTACTTTATTGTCGACCACGTGAAAGGCATGAAGGCTACGCGCGTCTTGCTCTAAAGAATTACTAATTATCATAATTTGCAAGTATTTAAGTGACTTCGACTACCATCGTGTACCTCTTCCTCCTGTATCCCTCGTATCTCTAGCAATGCCAGAAGTCTATGTCCAGTCGTTCACTCACCTGAAAGATCGCAAGTCAGTTCACAAAGCATTGCAAATGCTTCAACGGGTTGCATCTCTAGTTAAGCCAATAATGCGTGCCCATAGCTGGGTATTGCCAGTCCTAGCAGAATTCTTCCCCGATAATCCCAGTCTACTTGGTGAGCGTATACCTACTATTGAACAAATAAGCCGGGCTTATAGCAGACTGTAGGTTTAAGTGCGTAACAGACATCCCCTTTCAATGGACCTGGGTCTCTCATCAACTATAATGCTATCATATTATAGACGTGAACATGGGACAGAAGATACTGGTTAGGCTTCGACCTCATCACTCTCCAGACTCTTTCCTTCCAGAGGAAGACGTAGTACAAACTGTGCTTCACGAAGTAAGTCATATCTTAAGGTTTACTTTGATCTTAAACAAAGTTCCTACCTTCATATCGCGCTTTAGCTCACCCATAACGTCCACGGCCCTCATGATGAGAAATTTTATAAGTTTCTTTCTGAACTGCAACAAGAATACGATACTCTGCAACGTACCGGATACTCTGGTGAAGGATTCTTTTCCAAAGGAAAGAGATTGGGAACTAACATTTCTCACAACGTACCTGCTCATCTGAGTCGAGTACAAGCTGCCGCTGCAGCTGAGAAGCGAAGGGAACTATCGCAAACATTAGGTGGAAGTGGACGGCGCTTAGGAGGAGGAGACACTGGAGAAAGAGCACTAAGTCTACGAGAGCGCGCAAAACGCGTCAGTGTCATACATGCCTTACGTTTAATTTGCTTAGTTACAGAGCTTGTTACATTTAGGCTGCCGAACGTCGACTCCTCGATGAGAAATCTTGTGGCCAAGGAGAAACTGCACAACAAGAAGCCGACAAAGCTGCTAAAGAGAGCGTTGAAAACAAAGTTATCGACCTCTCTCTCGACCCCGACGATGAACCAGACACCGTTGTCCTGGATAATACGATGTCTGTCCTTAAACCCTCGAGAATTGCCGCTCAGCTGCCAAAAACCACTCCACCTTCCTCGTTACCACCTCGTCCAACCCGTACTTCGAACTATTCTACGACATCGCGAAAACTTGTACCAAGTAATACGCCGCCATCAATAGATCTAGCTACGAAGCTTTCCCGAGATGGCTGGGAGTGCCCGACTTGTACACTCATAAACCCGACCATGTCACTACAGTGTGAAGCTTGCCTGGCTACTAAGCCTAACGATGGACAAGCTGGTTGGACGTGTTTGACGTGTGGAGAATCAGGAATGCCGCATGAATTCTGGTCTTGCTCGTTTTGTGGCACTATCAAAGCACAGAGTTGAGATTTTGGTATCAGTAATTTGACTACACTCGGAGGAATCTATGTTACTGTATACTACTATCCTTATATCATTCGTGATCTCCACAATATGTAATTCGTAGAATTCTTATGTCGTTCACTGAAGCACTGGCTTCAATCGCATCCACACATTTATACCCATGTAACTCAGGAAGAAGGATGTTCTCCAGGAAGAGACCTTTTTCTGCTCGATAATAATATCAATGTCGGCCAGCTTCGAAAATAAGTTGTTCCGCTTTTGCATTACCTCGAGCATGATCCAGGAAATACTGGTAAGTTTCTGCATTTCGAACTGTTGAGGCGATGATTGCTGATCTCTGTACGTTATTTTCGAAGCCAAGCTGAAGAGCAATCGCAATAACTGTGACTAAGGGCGGCACAAGGGAAGGATCAAAGATCTGACATATAGTATTCAGCGAGCTCAAAAAGGCTCAAGGTAGGAATAGGTATTCACGCACGATGTCAGCCCCAAGAATTACATCTGGATTGATCTCATCTTGTAGGAGGGCTTCAAGTGGTTTAATGCTTGTCCGTAATGCTTCTGCCCAGTCTAGAACCCGAAACTGGACGGATTTGTGAAAGGCAGAAATATCTACATTCGGTAATCATGTTGGTTCTCGGTAAGTAACTCATGAAAGATGGTTTACTGCAAGGTAATTGGAGGTTGCGCTGACACTGGGCTAAAACCTCTTCATTCACATCGGTCAGCCAGAGAGAGGACGCGTCCATTGAAGATAATTGTTGAAGGCTTGCCACAATGATTCCAAGAAAGCCAATGCCTGATCCTAGTTCTAAAACACGTTGACCCTCAACTACGCCTGTTCAGTTTGCGTGAATAGCTAACTTACGGTTGATATGTGCAAACTTACTAGAATTTTGGGTGAGGTATCTGGCTAACATACGACTAGCAAACCACGTACGCAAACCTGTGGTACCACCTTCGATGGTTGTCCGTGACTCCTCGAGCGTAGAAGTCTGATAATGAGCGAGATTCGCCATGTCTTGGCGACGTTCTTCTTGTGTTTGGTTTATACTAGGTTCCCAGAAGTAAGTCACAAACGATTTTGAAGGAGCCTCTTCCAATGGTAGTCCTCTTTCGCAGATCTGACCTCTCAAACTAGCAGCGGAAGACCCAGAAAAACTATACACGGAAGTAGTTTCGGTGAGTTTGTATGTCATTTATGAAAGGATACATACGGTCCGGAGGATGGCAAAATTGAGAGATAGAAGTGTAAAATGCGAGGATCTATCTCCTCTTCCTAGTAATCGACACTTGAGCCACGTCGTTATCCCCTGCGTTCTAGCGCACCTCATCACTCGTACGAGTAAGCAAGTCCTCCAATTGGCCTATGATAATTTTCCAAAAGGACCTCTGATATTGTTTTGAAGGGGGATACTTTTCAAAGTGAGAATTCAGCACGATTAGATCGAGTAAACAACGATTAATCTCGGCGAACGAGACATTAGAGGGAATAGAGACGAATCTTGTTGGAGCTAAGGATGCATAGTCTTGAAGTAGTGCAAACGTTTCCCATCTAATCGCGTTCATTCTGGGATAGCCGTTGGCTACAAGCTAGCTTGACGAATAACAAGTCTTTAGACCGAATCACGTGAACCACGTGTAATCTGAAAATTTTGACATGATTTTTTTGGCGCGTTATGTCCTCTGCTCTGCTACGTTTGTTTAGAACTACTCAGCCCCGTATATGGTCCCAACATCGACCATGTTTTCAGCGCGGCATTCACTTCTCCTTCCCGGCTCGCACTGAGCTCAGTCCGGAACCTCCTTCTCTTGAAGAAGTCGAGTATGAAGAGGAACTTGCCGCTCAAGAGGAAGAACTCGCTGAGGCAATGGAAAAAGAAGCTGAAAGTGCTCCTCATTCGGCTGAAGATCAAAGCGCTGCTCCGTCTGAAACCTCATACAGATTGTTCATGAGAGATACTGCCCCGGACTACAAGTTCGCTTCTTCGCAAAACTGGCTAGGTGATGGTGTGGTACGCATATCTTCTCCCTCTTGTATGTGGGCCTTCATATGACATTCTACCTTTTCTAGCCATTTCCACTGAATAATTCATTCCTTCCCCCTCCGCCAATATCCAATAAACAACGGGATGAAATGTATCGACTGTATATGCTTGACCCGGAGAAGAACAGCCTTCGCGCGCTATCCCAAAAATTTCACATAAGTTTGGACCGTGTGGATGCTATCTTACGCCTGAAAGGTATGGAGAGTGCTTGGGTCAAGGTGAATTATAGATCTCGATTTCTTTTTCTGTCTACTGCATGATGTTTCAACGATTAGTCTTTAAGACGCCTACATGGTTATAATCCTTTTATGTTTCCTGATTTACTCTTCTTCCT
The DNA here is from genome assembly GCA_028011355.1 of Lentinula aciculospora. Taxonomy (NCBI): domain Eukaryota; kingdom Fungi; phylum Basidiomycota; class Agaricomycetes; order Agaricales; family Omphalotaceae; genus Lentinula; species Lentinula aciculospora. Next base: position 1,802,558 of record JAOTPV010000003.1, read on the forward strand.
CTGCCATTCCGTACGAATGCTGATTTCAACTCTCCTTTCTCTATCATAGGAGGTGAGCATCTGTCCACCCCGTTAATCGTATGATATGATGAAATATCATATCATTCGCTAAAATCTCTGTGGTCGTTCAGAGTCTGGCTACGCCTTGCCACAGTTTCTTGCGCGTTTCTTTCCAATTTTATTGACGATCGTCTTTACTGCAGGGTAACACATTGCAAGATGGGTTTGTAAGAGGGATGGAGAAAATTCTCGGTGTACCTCAGTTCAATGCTGTTACCTTAACCCCGGAGGGCCAGGAAACCAACGAAGAAATGCTCGGAATGCGGCACGACGTCCATGAGGCAGATATAATGGAAGAGGCCGAGAAAAATGACCCTGCTCGCCAAAGATATCAACGAATGTACTGGGAATCGCTGCCTGAATTTGCCGGAGTCAGCATCTCTTCTTTCCTTTACTTCATATACATTCTGAATATTGTCTTTTCAGGAAGCAATTGTGCCCGCATCCCTTGAGCGCAGTAAACTAACAGCCGAACGTTTGTCTGCGAAGGCTGCTCAATCGAAGGCCCACAAATATCTCCTCCTTATCCCTGACAATGATACGATAAAAACACCCAAAACACCGTTTCAGATATCTTCAAAAGATGGTCGACCAGATATTCACTTCATTGATGTAGGCACGAAGTTTTTGGACGTCACCAGCGAAACGAAGCGTCTCGCTCGCATAGAGACACGCGCCAGATTTCGAGCGAAGAAAGCAGCAGAGAAGCAGAAGTCACCGGTTTAAGTCGGAGGGATTGGAGGGTCCGGAAGAGTAATCACTATATCATATAACCGCTATATGGTATCTATACCAGTACTCCGTTTGTTATGTACCGCATAGCGACTAGGTATTGCGAATTCGATATCCTATACTAGTATGCGAATCTGAAGTCTAGTCGCTGATTCCCTTCATCTTTGGTTGTTTCTAGATACTCTTGTTGTTGCTGTTGCATCGGTAGGTAAACATTGAGCAGTTCAAGACCTTTGGAAGTGTACAGACCTCTTTCGTCCAGGTATTCCATATCCTATCTCGTCGTTCGTTAAGGTATTTGTAGAAGAAGTACGTCCCAATATATAGTACAATGTTCATGGAGCATATACCAAGGAGTGCACGGTTTCCGTTTTTGTCTACCACAGGAGTTTAAGCAAACACTCGGAACAGAGGAGAGGATTGGAAGTCGCACACAGTGGCTAGAATAGAGAATCGGAGGACAATGTTAGATTGGAATCATTGGATGGATGGAACCATTTACCGCATCCTTCGTCTGATATATATTGGCCTAGAGAGGGAAACCGAGTTGAATCAACTGGAATTTGCTTTAAAGAGAATCCTACATATACCACCGCCCCGGCCTAATGACTATGTCAGATAGTACATCTTATTCAATAAAGATAAGGAACATACTTGCACGAACATGTTATAAACGCTGTAAGGCTTGATCAGAAGACTTTAATATTTAAAGGAGTATTTTTACCTTGCGGAAACGGTTCTGTAAACAAACTTTCAATAGATTTTACAGACTGAAGAACAATTCATTTTACCTCGTTCGTACACTGTACGAATTCCTAGAGGCCCATCCTACCTGGATAGGGTGCACATAAGGAAATCCAGTGCATAGTGTTACGACGGCGTAATACACCCATTGCGATGTGTCAGCATTGAAGGTATAGAGCGCGATAAGAAGGGGTAACGCCCATAGTTGCAAAATAATGGTTGCGAATACTCGACTATTGATAATTTCACTCAGGTAAACGCAGAAAAGCAGCATGAGCAGGCCAAGAACACTGGAGGGAATACTGAGAAGATTTGATTGCGTTGTGTTGAAACCAAGATTCCGCAACGAAAGAGTCAGGTAATTTTGAGGGGGGCCTACAGGGACTGGAATCCGGTGTGAACTTCTCGCTGATATTTTGATACGGTAAAGCTCACTCATGTGTGTCAGGCCGAGGATATAGAGTGGCCACATTTTCCAATCTTGTAAAGCTTTCCATATCGCTCGAACAGAAAGACCTTGACGGTTGTGCATGTCACTCTTAGAGGGATCATCGCGAAGAATACTAATGTGATACTCAGACAATATGCCATCGTTGATACCGAGTAGGGTACGCACCGGTTCACCAAGATGACTTCCTCTCTGGGTGGGGATTAGAATAAGCCAATGAAATGAATTATGTAAGCTCACCGTTCAGTAAACCAGCCTTGCGGTCTGAACCAAGCTTTCGTTTGCGTGGGACCTGGTGGTAGCAAGAAGAAAGAACAGATGCCAACCAAGAGTGTACCCGCTCCTTCAATCAAAAAAAGATAACGCCATCCAGCATGTCCTCCGACTCCATCCAATTTGAGAATTCCAGTTGCCAGAAAGGCGCTCACAATTACGGCTATATAATTCGAGACCCAGAAAAAGCCTAACCGGATGGGCACTGCGAAGGATATATCATAAGTCAGGAATATCATTGAGAAGGGAGCGTTTGGACGCCTACACTCGGTCTTGGTGTAGAAGTAGGAAAGATACAGGACCACGTCCGGGATGAAGCCACCCTGTAGGAAACCAAGGAGGAATCTAATGATAATATAGATCAAAATCAAAATCCAAGGTCCGTTAGTATTAACACTGACCTTGTAACGAGGAAGGAGGCGCGTCCACTCAGCCAAAACTGACTCAACGCTGTTATACTCCAAACAACCATCTAACTTAAAGTTGGTCGAAGCAATTTGAATTCATCCTGAACGTTGACAAACCTGAAAGGGAATCCACACATCGGGCCCCACTCTTTTGCAAACGTTCAACAAAGCGAAGCATTAATTACGTGCGGGAACAGTACCTTTTCGAAACAAGCTGTGACGGGAGTTCTTTGGGAAATTAAGGCTATTACTGACGGAAAGAAAAAAAAAACTTTTGAACGCGCACCTGCTATGAGAAAGGCAATCCTGAACAGAGAATTGCCCAAGTTATAGTCATTCGTCGTCATACCGAGGCTGGGTAGAAAATTGTCGGTGTTCGCCTGAGATATATTGTTTCGATCTAAATCGAGCGCGAAGAACATAATACCAGCCCATAACATGACCCGCCAGTCAATTTTTCGCACAAGTTTCTATACATAGGTAAAATTTACAAGTGAAAAACATTAATCAAGGATTGAGATCATACCTTTTCTTCCCTCCAGGTCCAGCGGGCGTCAGGATCGAATTTATGGGCATTCTCGTATTGAGGCGGTGGTCGATAGACTTCGCAGGTGAGAGGGTCATCAAAGACCGAGGGCTGTGTAGCAATACTATCAGGATCAATGTGAGATTTCTTCAGTCTACTCCATATCCCTCCACCAACACTCTCTACTGGTATACCAAGAGGTGGTTTCTGTTCAGTGAGAGAGGTAGTAGGAGTAAGATCATCTTTCTCGCTGCTGTATCTTTCTTGTACCAAAGGTTTCTTCAAAAACGGAAGAACGGTAGTCATGATAAGGCAAGGAAAAGAGCCCCAAGGATACTATGGCATAATGGTCAGTAAGCATTGAAATGAGAAATAATTGGCCAATATCGTCATTCAGTGTGGTGACCCATTGCGCTCGAAAGTCAAGATATTGCGCGATATCATATATTAGGAGCCGTGTGACAATTGAATCCATCTGAATTGGATACTGCTCCTTCCTTCCTTGAGAAAAAGGACTTCCATATGGAAGGTATATTTTTTTTGACTACAAAATCAGGCGGATGTCATGTAATTCTCTATTAAGATTGTTTTGGTTCTGGTTCACCGGCGAGGCATACCTCTTCCCCTTCCACGCAATGCTCTCTGAGCAGTACCTGGTGGAGCCTTAGGTCCTGGGTTTGGCTACAACAGAGATTGGTTAGGTTCCAGAAGAGAAAGAGTTGGTCTGCATACCTGTTCACTTTGGGGGTTTCTTACAGTCTCGTCGACACTGAGAATAAGCGAAGCAGCCTCTGCCGCACTGCTGATAGCATTCAATTTAACAAGAGCAGGTTCCCAAACGAAGGCATCCATATTGTCACGGACACCTGAGGCACCATCAACGTCTACCCCAAACCATTTCTCTCCTTGGGCGTGCTTCATCCGAAGTTTGTTCAGGATGTCTGTAGAATCGAGTCCAGCGTTATCGCATATTTGTCGCGGAATGATTTCAAGCGCTTTCGCGAAGGCAGTCATGATGAGCTGAAGTTTGCCAGGGATCTCGAGAGCATGTTTACGAATGTGCGCGGAGATATCCATCTGAGTAATTTTGAACATCAATTAATTGTCATCGTAAAAGAATGTACATAGGCTTACCTCGATAGCACCACCTCCTGCAACAACATCACCATTCCTCACGGCCCTTTTCACAACCATGATAGCGTCGTGTAGACTTCGCTCTACTTCCTCAATGAACTGTTCGGCACCACCACGCAGGACTAGTGTACAAGTTTTTGCTTTTGGACACTGCTCGAATAGATTGTACCGTTCGCCGCCAATCTGTCTCTCCTGGAAAGATCCACATGTGCCCAGATGTTCTCTAGTGATATCGGAGCATGTTGCTTGGATAGACCCACCAACAGCTTGAACCACACGACGAAGATCTCCAGCAGCGACGCGTCCTGCGCAAAAGATGTCGCGATCGGCAAAATACTGTGTAGCCAGGTCACCGATGGGTAGTTTACTCAACACGACCTTAGCGCCGGTCTTTTCGATAGCGTCTAGCTTTCGGTAGATGATCTCCCATTCAGCATCCACGATCGCCTGATAGTCCGATACATGTTCAACTCGTACTTCTGCGTTGTCTTTCTCAGCTTTGAGCTCAAGTTCGACGTTCAAGCACAGAATGAGAGGATTTTTGAAAGATTTGGGCTGTTGCTCCGCGCCAGCATATGTAAACGTCTTTTTGAAGGCAACACCTTGGATTAGCAATGAGTCTTGCATTCCTCCACCGGCTATTTTCTTTACCCCGATGAGAGATTCATCAAGATCATCTTGGTCGAGGCACTGTACGGCATCGACAACCATTTTCGAAAAGAAAGGTTTTTCAGAATGGATAAGTTTGGAGGACATCGATGTCGATGCACATTTTAGTAATAAAGAACGGAAGCGCCTGCGACTGATCAGTTTTCGCTGAAATGTAAAATAGACTGCGAACACACTCTGGATCCGACTTTTCAACTGTGACCTGGATTTCTTTTATTCTGTCCATTGCCTGGCCAAAAAATGAGCACATTGCACAGGGGATAAAATGACGCGTACTAGCTGAGAAGCTTTCCTGAATCCCTTCATGATGATATGTGGACTGACACCTTCTTCGATAAACCCTCTGATTTCTTTGAGCAATTGGGCAGCAAGGAGTACAACACTGGTGGTTCCATCGCCAACTTCTGCATCCTGAGCACGAGCAATATCGACCAAAGTCCGGGCAGCTGGATGAACGATTTCTAGTAATTTCAGAATGGTAGCTCCATCGTTGGTGATCTGAGCTTCGCCACGATCGGACACGATGAGCTTGTCCATTCCTCGCGGACCGAGGGTGCTTGATAGGGTCTCAGCGATCGCAAGACAGGCCGAAATGTTGGATAACAATTGGGGATTGCCTTGGGAAGTATCGGTGCCCTCTTTGAGGACAACCACAGTGGGTTGCTGGTAACAATACTGTGAGCACGCTGGCTAAGTACAAGAGAGCACTTTACCATTGGTAGGCCGCGTTGCATTTCTATGAAGAGAACGCGATGAAAGTCGAAAGAGGAGAAATAAACTACTTCTTTATTTTTCTCACGGTGCCGGTGTGCAAACGCGTTCGCGTCTTAACTCTGATGACTGATTCTGGGGAGCCTCCTGCCTTGTTCTTCACTTCCTCGGACGATGAAGACGCGGCAATGGTCATTGACTCTGACAATCTCAAGGCTGAATGTTCGAAAGCCGCCCAAGATGAGCAGAAAAGACTCTTCCTGCCGGCAGAGAGCGACGACGACGAGGATATCCCGATGATACCACAAAAAAGAGGAAGCTCCCCTGACATCTACCATGAGAATCTCGACATGGAAGCTGTAGACATTCAACGTGCGTCGAGCGTCAGCGCCAGCTCAATGTCTGAACGCATTTCCATTTCCTCCGACTCCGAAGAGGAGGCAGTCTCTCGGTCATTCAAGAAAAGACAGACCGTTCCGTCTGCAAAGAAGCGCCGCTTGTCACCATCTCTAGCTCTTCTCTCTCCCTCTGACAATACTCAGTTCCCAGTCTACGTAGGAGAATTCCTTGTGCCAAACGCGTGGAGTAGCATTGCTGGGTCTGGCTACGTGAAAATCAACGATGTTGTCAAGATAGAACGCGACGTTGATTACTCTAGACCTTCTGAAGCAACCACAAAGGGAAAGAAGAAGGTCGACGACAAGAACAAATCAAACGGTGGCAAGAAACAGGTGTCGCTGACATCTATGCTCAAAGCACAACCCACCAGAGCACCGAAAAAGAAGACAACCGATACTATTGTGCGGCTCGTAACCAGTCGCGGTATCGGTAGGTGCGCTCCAGTAACACTCCTTTGTGTGTCTCATAATATTCACCTTCAGAATTTGGACGGCTTCCCCAGGAAGTTGCATGGTGGACCTCAAAATTATTAGATCTTGGTTTGTAAAGTCTATTGTATCAAACTCGATAAGCCCCTAGACAATGCATTTCAGGTGTTGTCGAATTGCGAGGAAAGATGACCGACTGCCCTTCAAAGCTAACTATTGGCACCAATCTTATTGTCTCAGTTGATGTATATCTTCTTCGCACCGCGTTCGTCCCAGTGAATGTGACAGTGAGCGACGACCGTCCAAGGACCATGTTTGAGGAGGGCCTAGAGACCGACGAAGAGAAAAGCCTCAGGGAACGGAAGAGCGCTATCCTCAGATTATTTGAAGTTATAGGTATTAGGCCTCAAGCTGGTGTTACTGTCGACTGGGAAAAGTCAGAACGCGAACACCAGGAGGACGCCTCGCAGAGGACACACATTTCTCATAAGCCAACAAAGCATGTCGAGGTCGTCGGCGACGGAGAGGAAATTGAAGTTGAGGACGGTAAAGATCTATCAAAAAGTGATCTCGATATAATTTACAAACGGTATGAAGGACATAGCTCTTGCTGGCTGACCCAACCGTTCACGCTTGATACAGGGCGCAATACCACGATAAGGATATGGACGAAATGGAACCCGCGAAATCGTTTACATTAACGTTACGTGGTTATCAAAAACAAGCCTTATTGTAGAGTAACTTTTATTCCCTCAATGCTTCTCCGTTATGATATTTTCTTTATGCAGTTGGATGGACTCACTAGAATCTGGAAGGATAGACGCTAGGGAAGCTAACACGATACATCCTCTGTGGAGCGAGTGCGAATTTGATATGTTAATAGATATTATGTCTTTGCTGATTCTTTCATAGATATGTATTCCCTGCCAAACCCGACGCCGGTTTCATCGATCTTACTGAAGACGACAAACTTTTTTACCTGAATCCATACTCTGGCGAGATGTCACTCAAGTTCCCAAGATCAAAGCGTAACTGTAAAGGTGGCATATTAGCGTGAGCTGCTTGATCGTTCAGTTTCAGGCTACAGACTAACCGATTCGAAGTGATGGTAACTAGCTCAATACTCCCAACTGATCTTTCGTTGACATAGTCTGTTTTTTTTCTCATTGATAGAAAGTAAGGATTTACCTACATGTCGTCTTTAGCCTGTGAGTTGACTTCTGTTGCGTAGTGGGAATGGGAAAAACCATCATGATATCGTGAGTTTTTCAATCTCTCGATTGCACACCCGTGATTTTATCTGCTGTGGCATCCTAAGTGCACTCATACAAAGCAAGCTTGGCTCAGATGAACCAATTGATCAGGGTTTATCATTCAAACAGCGCCAACTTAAACTCAATAATGCTTTTCGGCCAGCAAAGAACAGGAAGACCCAAACTTCATCCCCTCCTTCAGCTACACTTATTGTCGCCCCGACATCACTCATCGATCAATGGGCAGAAGAGATTGAAAGATCGAGCGAACCTGGAACCGTTAAAATCGTCGTTTGGCATGGTCAAAATCGCGATGATCTCGATTTTCTTCTGGAAGAAGATGAAGATGACGAAAAAGGACACGCGAAGCTGATTAGAATTATTGTGACCTCGTACGGTACATTGGCCTCCGAGCACGCCAAAGCCGAAAAGTCCAGATCAGCAGTGTTCGATGGTACAGTTCCTATTTATTCAATATATTCTCCGAGCAGCTCATTGCCAATCTTACAGTGGAATGGCTCCGGGTAGTGCTAGACGAAGCCCATTCTTGCAAATCTCGTACTAGTAAAACCGCAAAAGCGGTCTATGCTCTTCGGGCTAGAAGGCGATGGGCAGTCACAGGTAGACCGATACCACAATTACTGCTCTTTTTTTTTTTTTGTCATTGATGGCTAATCTCAAGGAACTCCTATTGTGAACAAGCTAGAAGATCTGTATTCATTGCTGTGAGCCTTTCTTTTCGGCGCCCCCCATCTACGCTCAATGGCAAGCCTAGCAAATTTTTGGATTTCAAACCGTGGTCAGAGTTCTCGTTCTTCAACTCGTACGTTCTTTGCGCATCCTTTCAACTCTGGATAACTCACCGAAGACCAGCTTCATCACCCTCCCCTTCCTCGCTCGCGATCCTAAAGGCATAGAGGTTGTACAAGTAATTCTAGAATCCATTCTCCTGCGCCGAGAGAAGAACATGCTTGACAGCGATGGCAAGAGAATTGTGGAATTGCCACCCAAAGAAGTTCGATCTGCTTCATTGCCTACATCTAAATGTCAGCGCTCAGCACCGTTTCAGATTACTATTGAAAACCTGGAATTCACTTCCATGGAACGAAAAATCTACGATTCCATCTATGACTCAGCCAAAAAGAACTTTGATCAACTGAGAGCAAAAGGTCTTCTAGGCAAGAAGTACACCCACATCTTAGCAATGCTCATGAGGTGTGTTTATTGATTTTGATTGACATTGGTCTTAAACTTTGTGACTCGCAATATTTCAGACTGCGACGGGCAGTTTTGCATCCCAATCTTGTCTTCACGAACACTGATGAACGAGCCCTTTCGTCCACAGGCGATGGGGTCGTTGACGTTAACGAAATGATTAAAAAATTTGCGGAAGATGAGGGACAATCGAATGTGTTTGCGAAAGCTGTTCTCGCTGATCTAGATGACCAGGCCGAGGGCGCTTCGGAATGTCCTATATGCTTGGATGTTATGGAAACACCGACGATTGTTCCAGAGTGTTTGCATAGATGGTCTGTGGCATACTAGCCTAGCTGAAGAAAGAAATTTGACACGTAACCCCATCTAGTTGCAAAGACTGCATCACAGCATATATTGCAACATGTGAGATGAAGGGAGAAGAGACAAAATGTCCTACTTGTTCTCGTGGGCCTATCAGGGTGAATATGTTCTCTTTGTTTCGGTATCATTATATTAAAAGGTACACTGGCTTCCAGCACAGTGACCTCGTCGAAGTCATCCGTCCACCACCCAACTCTCAAAATTCCCAGCCAGATTTAATTTTACGCCGGAACGACTTCACTTTGTCGACGAAGCTTTCTGCACTCATTCATGACCTTCGTACGCAAGCATAGCTTACTCGATCGCAAGTGTTTACACTAATTTATATCAGAACGTATCCGTTCGTCGAATCCCGCCTTCCACGCCGTTGTTTTTTCCCAGTTCACATCTTTTCTTGATCTTATCGAGATCGCCCTTGAGCGAGAAAAATTCGACCACTACAGATATGATGGCACACTTGATCTGAAGGTAATTATATTCCGTTGGGCTAAGAGTCAGTGGGCTGATACACCAGAAAAGAGGAGACAGGGGGTTATTACAGCGTTTAAGCAAATATCCAAGAGGCCAAAAATTCTATGTATCAGTTTGAAAGCAGGCGGCGTTGGGCTTAATGTGATGTTCCTTTCCGTATGCGATAACCTACTCACATCTGACATACTCGTAGTTAACTACAGCGAATCATGTCTTTATGGTGAGCTTGACTGATTTTTTTGTGGAATTTCCTGTAACTTTTCCCTAGATGGATTGTTGGTGGAACTCTGCAACAGGTACGTGAACGTTCAAAGCTCAACTCTCTCTGTTTCTCTGAGATTTTCTTTGAATAGAGAACCAAGGTAACCGGGTGCTGTCTTTTCTTTGCATTTACTGATTCTTTGCAATATAGCCATCGATAGGGTGCATCGTCTCGGTCAAGACAAGACAGTATACGTGAAGCACTACGTTGTATGTTTGGATGAATGACCTTCATTCACAGCTAACGATTCATTTTTCACAGATTAGAAACACGATTGAGGAACGTATTCTGCTTGTTCAGAAACGCAAAACCGCCCTTGTGAAAGAGGCATTCCGGGGAGCTGGAAAAGCCAAGGAGGATCCGGATAGTATTGAAAATTTGAAGATCATGTTTGGAGAAAACTAATCGTTTCTGGTGTCTGTGAATACATCTGATGTTCATATTTAAATGTTACTATATACAGGTGCGAACTCCAATTAAACAAAGCTTCACCTTCACAAAAACTGAGGTGTAATGTAGAATCCGTGTTTGTTACCCCTCGGCTCATTTGAGCGATGGGGACAAATGTTTTGAAGTGTAGCTCAATATCTATACATAGCACTGCCTTAGTGGCCATTTCCGAGCATTGCGTTCTACTCACTTAAGTAGATGGTGTACTCCCCCAGTTACGATCAGTCATATGTTGAGAGGCAAACAGGAAAAACACAGCTTAAATCATGATCAAGCAGTGATGCGTTTACTTGATGTACACAGTAAAATGACTGGAGACTGGAGATAAGGCCCATGGGCAAATTTGTTGTCAATGTGTTGCATATCCGACTATAGCTCTCGTGAGTCCGGAGATACTCAGCTACATGACGCCGCGGGCTTCGGTGGCCCCGGATATGCTTATTCAGGGGAGATGTCCTTACATTCATAATCAATTGAATCTCACAATCGATCACTGAAAAAAAAATACAGACAGGGGGGGTGGATAATTAGAAAAATACCTACTATGGTTCGTCAATCAGGATAATATTCTAGATTGTCACCACTGCCAGCACTGTTGTTACTGTTGGAACGGACACAGCAACAGGTATGTACTGGTGCATCGCAGCGGCCCGGACGGTCTAATGTCGATCGGCGGTAACAAGCTTCACAATCCTTTCTCCTTCCCGAGTTCCAGCGACAGGACATCATGCATCATTATTCAACTATTCAACTCAATCTATCTCCTACCAGAAAAGGATCACTGGGCCCACTAGGCCAATCTTGCCCAGGGGATACCCATTGGGGGAGCTTTCCACAAGCAATTCAAAGATCAAAAGTTAAAAGATCAGGTAAGACTGAGATAATATCAAGAATCTAGTGGGCGAGTCGGCGGGTTGCTTCGCAAAATGCGGACGTTGCTAATAAGGCATACCTATGACTGACGGTAACTAAACCCGTAACATGGCACACTGCACTCTCATTTTTGCATTAGATATGAACCGAATGTGTCCTATTGTCAGCCGTGCAAAATTCTCATCAACCTATCTTATAAGTACAGTCGCCTGACTTTCTTTTTTTAATTCCTTCCCTTGTCCTTGGATTTGAACGTTGAACGCTCGAATCTACTCGGTTTCAGGCATTTGTATCACTCTAACGGAATGATGACCTATCCTGTCTTCCAGCCTCCGATGCCATACGCTGACCATCACTTCACCTTTAACCCTCACCTCAGACTTTCAAACCAATATCACGACATGGAGACCTTCGACCAACCGCTGCCTACAGAGAAGCCGTCTACAGAGCTTTTTGCTGCTCGCGAGACAGAGGGGATCTTGAGATTTCTCGATGAATTTGATCATACCGAAGTTGATCAAACATCTTGGGATGTCAAGCTCGAACCTACAGAGCAGGACGTTGCCTGGCACGGCGTGGACAACCTGCAGCTACACCAGCACGGAATACCCTCGAATACAACTCCATATTCCAATAATCATCCCGACCTTGATCCAAATGTGTCGGTAATTCGACGAAGGAGCTTTCCGATGCAATCTGATTCTTCATTTAGGATGGGGCGGGTTTCATCGAGGACTTACAACGTCAGCCAGGGGAATGCCAGTCGGTCCTCTGTGACGAATCGCACTCCCTCTATGCAATTTGCTCATTTAAATCTCAACGATGTGCCCTCTCCATCGCTGAATTACACCCGACGCGCTTCACTTCCTTCAGGATCATTGGTTAGTCACCCCTACCACTCTCCTTATATCCCCGAGCTCCCTTTATCACGCACAAAGCCTCTCCTTTCTACGCCCCAAAAGCGCTTGAATCACATAATGTCAGAACAGAAGCGACGAAATGCCATTAGAGATGGCTATGCGCAGCTTATTGCTTTACTTGCCGGGCCCGAAGGTTCTAATTCAATTTTAGTAATGCCCGCTCGGGGTAGGCCAAAAGGCAGCGGTGTGAAGGGGAAACAGGCAAAGAACGGGAATGAAAGCGAAGGAGCGAAGGGTAAAAGTGGGGTCCTGTTCAGGGCTGTTGAATATTGCCGTTGGCTAGAAGAGGGAAGAGATGCACTCAAGGAAGAAGTCAAGAGGGTGGAAGCCGCTGCAGGAATTTTGTCTACATAGCGAAGCCAATATTATGATCACCCCAGCATCTGTAAGTTTGGTATCCTCCGTTTTGGCCCATGCATTTGTTGACTTTTGCCCTAGGTTTGGACGACATCGATACGAAACGGAAAATGAAGGAAGTCTGCTTGTACCACCATCTTAGCAATTGTTGCTGTTGTACTCATCCATACCTCATTCTCTTATGGGTAAAAATATTATCATTACCGCCAAACCATAGTCATTCTTTTACATTTTATGTTATCTCTCGCCTTGCTTCTCCAAGGAGCCACGAACATTCGTTTGTATTCTCGGGACATTTTCTGGATTATATATACGACGAACTCTCCCCATTAATCGACCCCTAGGACTTTACATATGTGTTTAGAGTATAATTCTGTACATAGCCATTGTTGGTAGTGACATACCATCCGATAATCAGATTTGTAGAAAGAATATATCCGATATCGATACTCTGGTTTGATTGGACAAGGTAGACTCAATACTAACAGCCGCGCGAAGGATCTCAGGCTGTACGGAAGCTTGTCGGAAGCTTAGCTGGTGGGAAGGATCCATGTGTGCACGAACTCTCCGCCGATACGGTCCAATTAGGTCTTTATCCTTGATTTATCCCCGAGGTCCCAAACTGACCGGGTTCAGAGGAAAATAGGCGTACCTTGGAGTTGAGCCCCCAAACAAAGTGGCCCCCCAGCTGGCCTTTGATTACTGTCAGTAAATATCGATTGGACGGACTGTAGCCTACAGCTGAGAGGGAATATTAATTATTAATTGTGGAGTAGAATTTTAAATTGACTGCGGGCCGAGAGTTCTTCAACCATTTCCTTCATGATCCCCGATATCGAACTCGATACGCTACCTACCATTATACGCCAGTCGGTTCGGCAAATCTCATCAGCGGAACTCAAGCCGTCCCCCGACCATGCTTCAGAGCGTGGACGACCAAGGTATACGGCGTCTAACCAGCTCGAAGACAGGACACTCGGTTCGTCGATTCAGCAAACCAAGGAACAGGTCATACGCTCTCGCGCCCAATTTACGGTCACCTGCTGCTGCATGTTTGCCATAGGGTTTAATGATGCCTCTGCCGGTCCACTTTTGCCTCGTATGCAAAGCGTCTACCAAGTCAGGTTTTCACCATTAATTGAAGAAATACATGCCTAAAACCGCTAATTAGATATCGTTCCTGATCGTGTCCTTGCTTTTCATATTTGCTTGTGTGGGATTTATCCTTGGAGCGTGTCTGAATGTTCTCGTATCAGAGCATGTGGCTTTTGGGAAGGTAATCATTCTTTATTCGAGTGTCCCTTAGGAATTTAATGACTTAAGCATTCCAGCTCCTCGTTCTTTGTGAGTTGGCAGTTTCCTATTTTTTAGAAGCTGAACTGATGAATTACCCTGGTTTCAATCACAGCATGCATCCTGCAGATGATTGCATTCACGCTAGTCATTCCCGCCCTTCCTTTTCCTGTTTTTGTACTAGGATATTTCATCAATGGTGTCGGGTCAGCACTTCAGGTAAAATCTCACTACCACTGTCGTAAGCTTGGAGCTGAGACCATTATAGCTCGCTCAAGTTAATGGGTATCTTGTAGTAATGGACCACAATGTTAATGGAAAAGTAGCATTGTCGCAGGCATCTTATGGTGAGACATACCCTGTAAACGCATTAGCCAACAAATTTCACTCCAAGGACCAGGTGCCGGAGCTTTTGTCGCACCTCTAGTTGCAACACAGTTTTCTGCTATGCGACACTGGTCATTCCATTATCTTGTCTCCCTTGGTATGGTGACGATAAATGCATTTTCAACTTCAGCAATTTTCCGCCTCCGATCTAAAGAAGGTCAGAGTCAATTCTAGCTCATGTCGTCCTCGGACTAATCAATTATCCATAGATTGTCGTGCGCAGCTCGGGCTTGAACCCATGGAACTTGTCACCTCAGAACACAGTCCATTCAGGCAGATAATGAGCCTGAAAAGTGTACACATCTTAGCAGCTTTTATTTTCTTGTATGTTGGTACTGAGGTATGGTATTCAGTAATCGTGCCAACTCTCCGTTCTGATATTCAGGTGTTCTAGGTCACAATCGGGTAAGCTGAGGTAAAAGTTGCATAGACCGTATGATGATCAATGTGTGTTTTTCCCCTAGCGGCTGGACAGTCACCTACATCGTTCAACAACGCGACGCTGGCTCTAATTCTGGTTACATTGCTTCGGGATTTTGGGGAGGTGATTCCAAGCGGCTCTCCAACCACCGGAACTCGAATTTACGTTCATCGCCTAGGCATATTGTTAGGTCGAATAATACTGATCCCTTTGAACAACTGGCTTGGAGATCGACTGGTCATGCTGATTTATATTTTTCTGGCCATCGGGTACGAGCTCGCCTTCAATATTTCCGGCCATTGATCCCAATTTTGCCCTTCGACAGGCTTGAAATCGTTGTTTGGTTAGTACCCTCACTCATTGGTGATGCCGTCGCTGTCTCTCTTGTTGGACTCTTCTTCGGGCCTATGTTTCCAGTCGCTCTGAGCGCGTCTCGGAAGGTTATTCCGCGATGGATATACACTGGAGCTATCGGCTGGATCACAGGAATTGGACAGGCGGGAAGTGCCGCGTTGCCTTTCTTGACTGGTGCTCTCGCCGACGCTGTCGGCATCCGCAGTCTGCAACCCTTGTGAGTGATGGCTTGCGCCGTTGAAAATCAGCAACCTAATACTTTTGTCTAGATTGGTGGGGATGATGTCGGCTATGATTGCGACGTGGCTGCTTGTACCCCGACCAACGAGGCCCGATTGACCCGTTCAATCGTGGGTTTGCAGTAATATGAAGTACGAGCATGTGAGAAGGAATAAGCGTGTCGATTCAAATGTTCATCACAGACTCATAATGATCATGTTGTACTTTATCGTACGCTGTGATTTGCGAGAAGCAGAACGGAGCTTCGAATCAGTCTGCATGGGTTCCATATACACAAGACGGAAGTCCCATTGCCGGAGAACAGGATTAACTCGTGCATAATACACAGAGAAAATAAAAAAGTCGTGAAGTGGTGCGAAAACGAAGGTCACAGTACATGCATAATGATATGGATTAACATTGTGGGTTGAGGTGAATGAAGGAACGATCATCACATGTACAGTTAAAGTTGCGAAGAGGACATAAAGATACAACGATGAGGGCCTTTTTTGGGCTATATTAGAGAACGTTGATGGTATCAAGAATGTGTATTACACGTTAAGTGGTGGGTCTAGAGGACGGTATGATGAGTTGATGTGTCAAAGACGTAAAGAAAGACAGCATACATCACTGAGCTACGGTGCGAACAGGCCAGGCAGCGGCGCTGGCTATGATTCAGTGAGATCGACTGCTGTTTCGACTCTTGCTACTTCTTTCCTGAGCGCCTCCCCGCCCTCTTCTAACCATCGACAATATTCGACTGCCCTGAAGAGAACACCGCTTTTACCTTTCGCGCCGTCCGCATCGTTTCCATCCTTCTTTCCGGATTTTCCTCGGGATCCGCTACCCTTTGGTCGGCCCCTAGTGGGCATTCCTAAAGCAGAAGCATTTCCACTGGGTGCCAAAAGAGCGATAAGTTGAGCATATCCATCTCGGATCGCATTCCGACGTTTCTGTTCTGACATGATATGGTTTAACCTTTTCTGTGGAGTGGACAACAGTGTTTTAGCGCGCGTTGTGGCGCGTGACTGCGTCGTAGACGGAGTATCCAAAGTTGGGGACAAGGGTTCAGTGAAAGACTGAGCAGGTGGTGTTGTGGAAGATGAGGTATGACTGGATGATTTACTCGTATTCCGAGTAGCTAGCCTTCCTGATCTAGCCCGAGTAGTTTTTCGCGGCCGAGATATTGGAACTACAGGATTGGACTTTGGAACAGTCTTCAGATGGGGATTCGAGTATGGCGTGTGAGATGGAAGACGAGGAGATTGCGGTGAAGCGTCGACAGGGTTATTTTCAAAAGAATCGGGGTCTATGTCCCAAATGTTGTGATCAAAACCATCTAGAAAGTTGAAGAGCTCGTTGGTCTCTGATTGAGAGAATAGTTCTGCAGAAGACGGTAACTGTGGAGGGGAAGGAAAAAGATTGGATAATTGAGGATCGAATGAGAGCTGAAAGTCGGCATAAGGGACAGGAGGCATAAGCGGGGACTGCATCCTCGCAGACTGAGACTTGGCAGCAGAATCACTGTAAGGACTAAACCGTTAAATAATAAATTACATCGGTAACCGGAAGTAGATAGCCGGATAGCCGAGGCACCGGAATGATTACGTATATCTTCCGTGAGAATTCCATCAAAGCTCCGTTCCGCCCATTTTTGCCCGTTTTCTGTTTTCTCTCCTCCGACGACGGTCGCTCGGTCACTCCTCCGTTCTCCAGCCCGCCCTCCGTACAGATAACCCTAAAAGCAGTAAGAGCATGTCCGCTCTGCCTGAAGAGCCCGTTCAAGACGGCCTTGACGCACAACTTCAACACCAGCTCGCTGCTAGCAATGCTGAACAGCAGCCTCAGATCCTCCAGCAAGTTCCAAATGTGCAGACACCTGAAAGCGCTAGTTCTCGAAAACGTATGTTGTGAACGACTATCTAGTGCTTCACATTCCGGTAAAATTCTACATTCTGAAATGCTGTTCTGTAGCCAAAGCTCCTTCAGTACGCCGTGCCTGTGTTTCATGCCATTCAGGTAGTCAAAAGACACGCCATAGTTGTAGGGAAGATACTCATTCAAATTATCATATGAACAGGAAAAACTCGATGCAGTGAAGTTCTACCTTGCCAGGTCACAAGTTATTTATTTCATCATTCTCTTTGGCTCAAACATAACCCATAGAGCTGCCTCAAGCGTGGCTTAGGAAGCTCCTGTGCATACCCTGATCCCGATGCTCAAAACAGTGTCAGCAACAGCAACAGTAACAACAGCAGCGCTAACGGTCATCATGATACATCTCATGCTGGTGAGTAATGTTGAACTTCCTGCACATCTGTCGAAAGTCTCATCAAGATTCAGTTCCGTCCTTCGCTCCTCCGATGTATGCTGCTGTGCCTACTCATCCACCTCCCGTCTCTACTCCTGCCAATATGAACCATACCCAATACTACGACTACAATGGTCATTTCACTGGCGCTTCATCTTCCTCTTTCCGTCCTGCCAAGCGTCCAAGGCCGCTAACCGATGAAGAAACCCAAGCTATAACCCGCAATTTCTCTAGAGGCGACTTTTACGTCGGGACCAGTGCGCCTGTGAGGATCGACCCCAGGTTACCCGTGCGACTTACCTTGGGAGAAGGCGATAACGTCCACTTTACAGTGGGTGATGCCTTGGTGTAAGGTCGCCACGTCTTATTAGAAATTTCCGTAGTTTCACCGCTGTGTATCATTCTTATCTGATCATTCTTCGATTGTCCTCTGTATAGTTTATGGACTGGTTGTTTCTTATGCTGGGTCGTTTGGCAACTAATTTTGATTGCGAGCTAGCCTGTTGTTTTGCATTTGTCCTTCTCTTCATCATTCGCTTATTTGTAAATCCTCACTGTATTGCTTAGTGCAGAATCTTGAACGCCAACGTTATTTTTGCTACTTTGTTGGTTGAGAGGTTCAAAGCGATACTTCGTGACTGTTGATTGTCCCCATGCGTGCCCCACGGACGTCCGACATGATTCGGAGCGAGCTCGGCGCTCAGCCCTCATATGTGGATTGTCGATCCTCAACGTACATTCATCGCGAGGTAGACCGATGGTTGCCCACTAGCAACGAACGTTCATACTGAGGCGTCCAAATGATTCTTCATTCTCGGATAAACGGAGTGCTTTACGTTCAATGAGCACAAGCCTAGTTTGGTCAATCGAGATTAATGTTACAAACCAAGGCCAAGATGAGGGGTGTATCCGAAATCTCGGCGGGGGGTTAAGTATGGAGACTCTGTGGCCAGTGATCATTCTCTTAGCAGACTGACTATCAGTAGAACGTCAATTTACGGATATGGAGAGGGCATGTTCCTTACGTTGCAATAAGTATTATTACGGCCAGCGCAATGGGCAGAGACGGGGCCAGAATGACCCGAACTCGGAAGGGCATACACTGTCCAAGGCATCGGGAACGAGATAAGCTGTATTCCGAGTTCTCATCAAATATTTGCTTCTGGACGTGAGGACTACATGGCCATGATAGAAGTCTGTCGTGCGCCATCTATTACTGGTAGCAGCAAACTGCCAACTTATATTCGAGGGTGATGACGATCGAAGCGCAGGATCTGGTAGGATTGGCAACTCATTATTTTCATTTAATGGAACAGTACGCTTCCCATAACGCCTCTCGAGGCCAATTCGTGAGCTCCAGGAACAGATCCACGTCAGAGCTCCATCTCGATTCTTCCAGTCGGGCGTTCAGAGCACGGAAGAAGAGGCCTTTCCCTATTGGCGATGAAGGGCCTGAGGCCGACGACCGTGTCATCGATGGTATGGATGATGGAAATGAGGGAGGTGCCGATTTCGCGTAAGACATCGCGTTCGATGGTGCCGAATGTTGTCGGATAGTTGGTGAATACGGCCCCGTATCTGATGTTGTATCAATCCAATCAAAGAAATATGCAGTCTTTTCATAACCAGCATCCCAATTCCAATCCCATACCCACTTGCCATTCGGCTCTGGTACGTGTTTTCCCTTCGGTGGGACCCGTTTCCAGTGAGGGGGAGCAAGATTTTCGTGAAGCCGGACGCAATCTAAAGCGTCCATGAGAAGATGTAAGGTCAGTGATCGCAGAATGCTAACCAGCGATGCCCTCGATCAGCCCACCAGGAGCTGTTCCATGACCATTGTACTGGTAGCAGTGCACGACCTCATGCACCAGCACGCCTAGGATTTCTTCCCGTACTCGGACATTCTTCTTATCGTTCGTATCGCCTTTGTGTGAATTTACGATGTGATTGAGAGAAAAATGAACGTCCTTCTGTGCTCCATCCTCAGAGCCAAATGTATAGGCAACACCATCCATAGGCCGTAGGGTGAGAGTGATGCGCTTGACCCGCCGGACACTATCGATGGAAATCCATAAGCTACAAAATCAATAAATTAATCCGTGCTAAGCAGCTCACGCTAAAGGAGGTTTCATCATTTGACTATTCTTATCATGAGAAATGAATCTCTCGTCCCAGCCATAAAGCCATTTCCAGCTAGCTTCCACAGCTCTCTTCATTGCATCGTATGGATTTGAAATTTGATTGAAAAAGAGCTTTGCACCAGGATGGCAAAGGTCTTCGACGCGAAAGTCGAGTTGAGGCAAGGACCAAAAATCTCTCTCAGGGTCTTGGACCGGAGCCATAATGATTTTGGAGGAATCGGAGATTGTTGCGCTCGGAAATTTCGCACAGTCATATACTGAAGAAAGCGTTCGATTATGAGTAATAGCCACGAAAGCACGTGCCTAGGAGGCTTTGACTTTCGACCATGGAGGTTGACGCGCCAACGACGGCCTCGAGTTCCAGCTCTCCTCATTTTTCGCGCTCTCCTAAGCGGAAGCTAGTCGAAGATGTTGAAATGTCTGCTACATGCAGCCCAAGTTCATCCCCATTGACCGAAATAGATGAAGAAGAAAAATTATCCCTAGCTCCTTTGCCTGCTCCCATATTGCTTCTCCATTTACCAGCTATTCTCATACACCCACCGAACCATCAGCTGCACGCACGTTCTCTATGTATGTCTCTACTCGCGCTGAGAAGATGTCTTAAGATCTCAGGCCAAAGCCCCGACATCGAATGTCGAGCGCTGACGTCTCTGGCCGAAGTAGGAATGATTGTCATCGATGGAGGATTCGCCCAGCAAGAACAACATGTCTGGGCTCATGGTATTGAAACGGAGGTGAGCATATAATCTTGTTTGGTGGTTGCATATCCTTTTGCCTAATCTCATTTTAGGTTGAAGACGCCATCAGTAAAGGAGTAAGCCAGCTGTCATTATTCGTTGATACTCTTGCTAATGTATCGTTTTATAGTTAATGATAGCGCAAAAAGTGAGTCTAAATTCCGTCCAAAAATCTTGTTATCTCATCCGTGCCTCAATTTCAGCATCCAAGTCTACGCATATATCGTTCACAACTAACTTTTCTTGCTGCTCAACTTGCCGCATGGCAGAACAATATCAAATTTGCACGAATGCTTCTTCGCCGCCTCTTGACCACGTATCTTCCCAGCGATCCACCGCATATCATCTACACTGCTCACCTCAAATTCATCTCGCATTTGATTACTCCAATAGAAACACAATATAAACCCACCACAATGGTCTCCAATGCATCTCCAGTGAAGTTATCGCAAGATGTCAGACAAACCATGTCAGCTATACAGGCCATGCAGAAACATGCGTGCAAATACGGTCATAATGAAGTCGTTCTCTTGACCCGTGTCCTGCGTCTTCGACAGCTTGTGTCTTCTGGGCTCTGGGATCAAGTGAGCGAGGCTTTGGCTGAAACCGAGGAGGCGCTCGGGCTTCAATTTGCCGGTGAACAAGACACTGTTGATCAATCTGCTGGTCAATCACCCCGTAAAGGTTTACGCGTCACAGATCTCAATACCGTACACATGAATCCACCTTCACCAACAAAACTTTCATTTAGCACAAAACCTTCAAATACCTCTGACGCTCAACCTTCACTTACACCCGTGTCCGAGGCTACTCCTTCGTTCAAAATGTTCCACACATATTTTGAGCGCAGTATGGCACTGCATACCCTCCTCATCGGCGTGGTGTTTTACACTTATGTCGGGAGGGTATCCGATGCTACACAAAGATTGTCACATCTCCATGCTTTACTGGACGCCGGTGCACTACGTTTTGACAAGAAAGCTGTATCTACTTCAACACCTTCCTCTTCGGATGCCTCTCCCACTCCGAATGATTCAAATACCGCAGACGCTCCTCAAACAGAGGTTACATCGCAGGATACGCAGGAAATCGACGACGCTGCATGCGGAATTGTGTACATCCCATTATCTGAATCTTCACCGTCTTTGTATGTTCAGACAACACATCCTAGGATATTATATGTCCTCGCCTTCTTGGTGTCGTGTGTGGCAAAGAAGGACCCTGTTGGGAGAAGGCCGAAGCGGAAAATATTTGCCATTGAAGGCTTGTCAACATGGGAAAGGGAACTGAAAAAAGAATTACATCGTGAGTCCCTATAGCTTTCTCCCCCAAAAAGTAAGGCTGATTCATGTTCTAGTACCTTCGTTCGCTAGCATGGGTGATCTTGAAGGGATTGATACAAGACTGGCAAAGATTAAGGCCGATTTGATGTGCGAGCTTGTAGGGGTATGGCATTCGCTAACACTCATTCGAACTAGCCTGATACGCGTTTTTAGGTTTCCATTATGCGTTCTGAATTTAATGCTGCTGAGCAGGTATGCGGTTCACTATTCATACCCTTCAGTCGAGGTCTGATCGCATTTTCGAAAGACGCTTTCGGTACTGATAGCCCACTTGCGAAATGCTGATTTGTTCTTGTCTTTCTCCGGTCGTGTAACACTACATCACGCGCATTTGGCTCATGCCCAAGGCCAAACAGACCGTGCGATGCAATGCTACGAGCTAGCAGAGGCGTTGGCTGGAGAACGCGGAGATGATTTCGTTCGGATCTCAGCTCGTGCAGGCAGGGCTTGTTTGTCAATTGGCTTGATCAGGGACAAGGAATACTCGAGAATGGGAAATAAAGAGGAGGTGAAGCGGGAACTTCCGAAACGGAAAACTCGAGAGAAAAGCAGGGAGAGGAAAGTCGTGGATGAGGACGCGATGGTTGTAGACGGAAACACATTGGTAGCGGAACCAGAGGAATGGGAAGATGTACAGAAATTGGCAGAAGACGTCGCAGAAGCTTGTCGTGGAATGGGCGGGACTATGTGGAGTGTAGGCAGAGTCATCGAGGCGTGTCTTACCGAAGAAATTTTGAAATCAAAGTTCGTCGTTTTTCTCTGCTCCGGTTGCTTGTCGGACTAAAATGTTAGCACAGGCAACACCTCAAATCTGCCCTATCATTTGCCTCCTCGGCAGGTGATAACCACCTCCGTGCACTGATACTTGCGCTCATTGCGTCGCACTACTTCCACACGGCGACAGACGATGCTTTAGGCATGCTTGGTATGTGCGAGAATTTGGCTGCCGGTCTTGGAGCCACCGTAAAACCTCCGCCTGGGGCAAAGAGCAAGGGAAAAAATGGGGATGCAATTGGTAATGCACCTTTGAGAACCTGGGTCGGTGATCGAAGTCTTGGTAAATAAAATTCCTTCAACAAAGCGAAGCTACTAACATGATTGTGCTCGTTTCAGAAATTCACAAGAGGACTGGAAATGGACCTGCAGCGACGAAACAGGAAGCTGCAAATCGCGCCTTACAAACTCTCATACGAAACAAATAACCGCCGAACAATGAAGGAATGGCATCGATAATAATTACCTGCAAATAATGTACCAATTATGTAATATAATAATGCTTTGCCGGCTTCGCCTCCGGACTTGGTCCGGGGAAGTAAATCTTTAACACCGTAAGCGCTCGAGCAAACAGCCGCACATGTGGCTGTGTGAGACCACATACTTTGGCAGCTTTTCAGTTATTAACAAAGGACCGGCGCCTACGAGTCAGGAAATACATTCTGAACCGCAATGAGATAGAGATATATACTGGATGCGTGTGCAGTTTATCTACAATATTACAGTATAATAATGCCAATGATTGGGTGACAAATTCCGCAGATTGCCTACAGCCCTATCACGTATGCAAGGTGTGCAAACGAGACAAATGAACGAACAGCAGAGAACAGAGAAGCAAGCCCAAACCCAAATAAGATCAATGCAGAAGACTAGGAATACATTGTTGACAGACAACGACAAAGGGGAAGCATTTGATATAACAGAGAAACAGCACCAGGGAAATAGATGACAGCACATACAGTGACGGTTTCAGAAATCCAAAATGCACTATCCCCACTCATTTTCCATCTCCCTCGCCAGAAAATCATCCTCTGCGCTTTCCGCTCCACTTTCGTCTTCATCTTCATCTTCATTTTTCTCCCTTCCAACGCTTAAGCCTGATCCTGTAACCTCCTCCATATCACTATCATTTTCTGGGCTGTTCGCTCGTGATCCCGCCAGCCTTATTACAGGGCTTGCACTCGGTTCTCGGGAAGCAGGACGACGAAGATCGTCCGCGTGAAATGCCACCTTCAGTTTTGACATCCCTGAACGGTCCGCGGCAACCTTCTTTCTTTTCGATAACGGTGACCGTAGACCGTCTGCGTCACCATTCATTCCTGGTATTTCAGAGGGAGTCAGACTTCGTAGCCGTTTCCGTCTGCTTTTCGGTGTGTTATTAGCGCTACTAACCATTTAGTCGATTAGCTATCAGAGAAAACAAATCTCGACACACCTTACAACACTATTTGACTCGTCTGACCATTCCTCCTCGCTGGCATTTCCACTGTGCATCCCACTCCTATCACTTCTTACACTTTTGACTTCTTCCTCTTCTTCTTCGTCGTCACTTTCCATCATTGCTGCATCTACCTCATCATTGATATCGTCCCAATTTATCTCGTTCGCATGGAATGCACTTTGACTTACTCCAAGCGCCACACCCCCGCTCGTTGGTGGACTATCTAGATCCCAATCCTCATCGTCGACATCTAGGTCCAGATCAGACGAAGCAGTAGGAGGACTAATGCTCGGTCCTGCGGCAGGAGGCGAGTCTAAAAGGTACCGTTTCTCGTCTTGTCGCTGCCAAAGGGCAACAGAGTCGGTGAACCACTGGAGCCACACAATTTTGATTTTGCCCCGCCGACGAGCGGTGTCCACCTTGACCGTGCCCCGCTGATGATTATCGTTAAAATCGATGGATCGATCGAGAAGCAAGAGGAGGCACAAACTTTCGCCGCGACTACATGTGTAGTTTCGGGGGTCAATTCTGTCGTACATTTTGCCCCAAACATGAGAGCCATCCGCCAGATCTCAGTACTTTCTGGTCTAGTGTCTAGTGGTATGACACTAGAAAATAAAAGATGCACCCCCTTCAATACGTCCGCGCGCATTTCTGGGATGATTCGCTGGAACAAATATAAGCGCAACGGCAGACCTAATGTGTATGAAAACCCACTGTGACATCATAAAGCGGTTTGTTGGATTTAGATGAACCAGACTTGTGTTTTTGAGTTGGATTTTCAGGCTTTTTTGAGCGCGCATCGTATGCATTATAGAATTTGTAATGTATTTCGCTCAATATCTGTCAATGGACAAGTGAACCACAGGCCAAAATAACGATAGTGATTGAGACCCTACCTCGTTTATTCGTGTGAGTTCATTGTCGTTATTCTCTAGCAGCGCTTTCCGACGAGGGGAGTTTTCTGGCTTGGGAGGTTGCTTCGAGTTGGGATCAGGCTTGTTCATCTGCTCCTCTGGCTTCTTTTCTTTGTCTTCTTTGTGTTCGCTGTTATCCCCCGTCTCCTCTCCCTCTTCCGGCTTGTCGGAAAAAGTCGCTTCAGTTTGCGAAGGTTTCCCTTCATCGACCGTTGACTGTTTCAATTCCTCCTGCATCTTAGCCAAAGGACGCTCCTGAACTTGCGCATTGAGAGTTTCAGAGTTCTTGCTAAGCATTGTTTTCTTCTCTGCTTCTGACCGTTCAACTTCTTCGGGAGTGGGACCAGTCTCAGGAATCGCAGTGGAGGCTGAAGTGGATGTTTCAGCTGTAGAAGGGGAAGGCGGGGTAGAAACTGTGAGCGGTTCCACTTTGGGTAGGAATGTGGAGTTGATATCGCCAATCCCTACAAAGAAATCGACTAGAGAAGAATATGCATGAGATCCATGAAGTATTCGAACGCTCGCAGAATATTCGTACAGGGGACAACTTTAAGCAAATTGGGACTCCATTCCCAGACGTCTGCACGATCGTCGATGATAACCACCATTGATGTGTCGCAAGGAAACAGTCGTTGAAGGCTCTTTTGGGTAAGACCTGGCAGTAAACAAGTCGGGATGAAATACTATAACTCAGGATATCCGCACTTACTGCCGCTCTCATCTCGACTTAATATTCGTCCTCCAAATGCCTTTCCATCAGGATCAATTGCTGCACATACTTCTTCAGCATAAGCACGGGTTCCCATAGTGTACACATGCATTTCGAATAATTCTGCCATTTCTCGAAGAAACTTCTGCCAGCTGGGTCTATGAGAAGGTTTAAGCTGATCTTTCAACGGTACATGCTATCAAGTACAGACTCACCTAGGCTTGATATAATAGATACAACCGTCATTCTCTACTCCGTTGTTAGCGAGTACCTTTCCTTTGGTCCGAGGTGAACTCCTTAGGGTTTCAGGGCCTAGCTTAAACTTCTTGACATCCTTGAGTGCATCCCAATTTGGATTACATTGGTCGTCAAGATCATGGTCATCCTCCCCTGAGCCTTGGGTGGCACGTTTCGCTTCCCATGCCTCGCCTTCAGCTATCCATTCGCCAACGGTTGGGTCCACCGTGGCATGCACTATTGTTTGGTCTAAATCAACGATTAGGGAAAGTTTCCGATCCTTGAGCAATCTTCTCGCTGTCTCGCGTTCTATCCGCTGAGCTTCTTCGAAGGAGACGGTGGGACCTGAGGCTGAATGTGTCATTTGAATAGATGCTCGAGAAGTATCGGAGAAGCCTATGTAATCGATGCTAGATTCTCTGCTTAGTGCTAAACTCTTAGGCGGTATGAAATACACTTACTTGGTCATATCTTTACCACAGAGAACACAGAGACCATTCAGCTGCATGCCATGTTTGCAAGGTTCAATGACTACCGCTACTGCTTTTTCTTTGGCCTTTCTCTGGGATATCACATCTCCGACGTTGACATTCCAAGTCTGAAGAGTACCGTCGATGGCAGAATCCCATGTGCCGAAGCGAGTTTCGGGCTGAGATCCCGGTGCTTGTCCAAGATAAACAAAAGAATAGCTGAGCAAACGTGTTCCACGGGTAATATTACTTGGAGCGGCAGTGTCGATGGATGAAATCTTGATAGGATAGGGAAATGAAGACGGTAAATACAGCTTTGTCGGACTGGGCTCCATGTTAGCCCAGTATTTAGTATGTGAACGTGATCGTTCAGGTTCAAGTTGTATGGATCATCAATACTTTCTCAACAATCTCTGATTTTTTGTTCACTCCTCTCCGTATTTCCGGTATGAAGTATCTAGTACTACGCTAGAGTTTATTTTCATTCAAGCAACAAATCATTCATCAACGACTTCGGACCGGCTACAATGAGTTTGATGCCTTTAGCTACCATCTCTCGAGTCTCTTCCCTGCTTCCCCATGGCACTCGAGGCGTCCAAGCGATCAAATGGGCTCCCCAGTGAAGCGCTGCCATCTGAGCTATATCCTCCTCTGCTGAATATACACCATAGAAAGCCGATAACATCTTGGTACCAGCAACCTTGAACGAAGGATAAAACCTCCGAAGCAGATCCATTTCCGCAGTAAACTGGCCTAGATCTAACCCAGGCAATCCTGTTTTCGACAACTCCCAGTCGATGACATTGATCTTGTTTAGAACGCCAGTGTTAGAGTCGAAGCTGAGCAGAATATTTCCTGGCCAGAAATCTCCCATCACGAACTATAATCAAAAGCTGAGAGCAATGAGTTTCAAAAAATTGAACATACTCACTGTATCTCTGGCTTCAAAAATTAGAGCAGAAGTCTTCTTCGCAGCTTCAGAAATCACCTTCATATCTTCATCTCCAACATCTAATGTAGGACTGAGAGCATTCAGCTCAGCTAACGTCGACACAAGCTGTCCATATGTTGCCCAAGCTGAAATGCGTTTCCCTTCTACATTGCCTTCGAACACATCACAGACAGTCGGATGCTGTTTTCTATCTAATGTACTATGCACTTGACGCAAGAAAGCTCCTAGTTCAGAGCCTATGGTCTGTGCTATGTCCGGTGTGCAGTTACCGTCCAGAATGAACTGTTTAAGCGTTATTGACTGGTTCCCGTTCCCACAGTCGTCCGTCCATTATGATGATTGATTCCTTCTCGTCAAAAAAATGGACTTTGGGCACCGTTACAAACGAACTTTCGGGGACGGATGCTCTAACAATGCTCAGAGCCTCCACCTCGTATTTCTACAGCTATAATCAGACCCCAGGACGAGTAAGTAACATATCAATGTCACTTCACCTGTCGTTCAAGCGCGAATGGAAATTTCGTCGCCGATGTGAACACATATGGTTTGGCATGCTTCAGCACCAACGTCCACTGGTCTTGGTATCGCGCGATTAAATGTAGTCGACAGGCAAAATTTCCTGTGCCACCGGTTAGAACATCAACCCCAGAAGAAGCGAACGGGGTATTCTGCAAATACTCTTTCAAATCCTCCGTATTGGCGAGATCTCTCGAAGGCATGGTTTATCAAGTGGGAGTTCGTGACAACATTAAAAATCATTCGCCGAACATTCATGCATCGTACAGAGCGGAGCCGGCTCGAGTTGACAGTCAAGAGGAGTCAAGAGTAGATTCATGATTCAAGAAACGTATATTGTAGGTTTACGTTTTCTTAGAGCAACAAAGAGTAGAACATGATATGTCATTATAACAAGGAAGGACAGAAAGTACAGGTCGTATCTGTAATCGAACTAGTAGGAACCGGCATTGGGAGCAAAACACATTTATCCGCAATTCTGTACAGTTCATTCAAATTTATAGTTTGTCGTAGTAGGTGTCAAGAGGAGGGATTTCAGGCTAAAAAGCACAACGTCAGTCATATCGATCACCCAGAACCACTTCGCAACATACCTTGAGACCCTTGCGAACACGAATCTTAGTAACAACATCCTCGATCTTGCTTCCCTTGTCGAGTGGTGCTATGTTTTAAAAGTATATCTCAGCTTGGAAAATGTCAAAAGAAAAAAAATGACGCAAAACGCACATCCGGGCATCAACTCCCAGTGGTCAAACACACTCTGAGGGAAGGCCTGGCCGGAGGTATGTTGTCGAAGCTCTCCATTGAAACCAAAGGACTCGGCGACAGGGAGATAAGCCTTAACCGTAAACATAGGGGTTCCGGGCCTTTGCTCCTCGCTGAACACCTGACCACGACGCTTGTTCAGGCAAGAGTAAATACCACCGATACCATTCTCGGGACATTGGATTTCAACTAGGATGGAGATCAGTAGAAGGACAACAAAGTTGAAAGATGTGATATGCACCGAGGTAGATAGGCTCCTGAAGACCAGGGGTAGCGAGCAGGCAGGCAGCATAGCAAGCACGCCTACAAGTAGGGATGATCTGTCCACCACCACGATGAATGGCATCGGCGTGAAGCTAATGAAAGGCAGTTTTAAGCACATACAGAAAAAGCATTTTGAAAACAACTTACAGTCACATCAAGAATGTTGAATCGCACACCACGCATGTTCTCCTCTGCACAAACACCTTCTTTTGTTGCCCACTGGAAAGCGGCAACACAGGAGTCCTTAATTTCGTTAAGATATTGCACTCCTTTAGTGACATCTACCATCAAGTTAGGACCAGTTGTGTCGGGACCGAAGCACCAGATTTTTCGTGCATCAGTGACATCCCAGCCAAACTCGTCGGCGAGAATACGTGCACGGGCTTTGAAATCATCACGAGAGCTGATCTTGCCCTCCTCAATTGCCTTCGAAAGTTCGTCATCAATTGGCAAAGCCTTCACATACAGACGGTTGTGTTTGTTCTGTGATTTCGAGAGAGCAACGATGGAAGATTCGGCTTTGACAGTCTCACGGTAAGGCACAACGGGATCCGAAATTTTGAGTGGAACACCGGCGTGGTCTTCTTGTAGATCCTGAGGGATAAGGTATTATTACGTGAAAATGTGTGTGCAAAAAAACGCTGTACCTTCAAGCAGATTTCCAAGTGCAGCTCACCAGCACCAGCAACAATGTGTTCACCAGTTTCTGATATCCATGCCTGGACACAGGGGTCGGATTTCGATAGACGCTTGAGACCTTCGACGAGTTTGGGGAGATCAGCAGCATTTTTGACCTCGACAGCGACCTGCACGACGGGGGACACGGAGAATCGCATGACTTTCATGTTGTGCGCAGTCTCAGAGGTGGTCAAAGTACCATTTTTCAGCAAGAACTGATCGATACCGACGAGACCGACGATGTTACCAGCGGGACAATCCTCAATGGGCTCGATGTAACGGCCCATCATAAGAACGGTTCTTTGAATAGACTTGACAAAGAGATCGTCCTTCTTTCCGGGCAGATAGTTCGGACCCTGGATACGGATCTTAGGACCAGAACGAACAGTACCAGAGAAGACACGGCCGAAGGCGTAGAAACGACCCTTATCGGATGTGGGCACCATCTTAGAGACGTAGAGGACAAGAGGACCTTTGGGATCACAATCACGGATACCGATGGCAGACTCGTCGTCCATGGGCCCTTCATAGAGTGTCTCAACACGGTACCGCTGAGCAGTGGCAGGAGAGGGAAGGTTAATGACAATCATTTCCAACATGGAATCACCGGCGGGGAGGAATTTCCGCATGACGACTTTGAGGAGAGCTTTACCCTCGAGATCCCGCTCGTCCTGTGCGAGTTTGATGTCGAGTTTGTCTAGCATAGGGCCGATGGCTTCCTTTTTGAAGTTCATGACCGCGTCGAAGATCTTGAAGATGGGATCAAGAACGAACGAGTTGAAGGCACGCTCGAGAGGCTTGCCATCAGCATCGGTATTCTTGGTAGTCCACTTCTTTGTTTTTGGGTTGAAGAAGTTGTCGCCCCAGAGCTTGGCCATCATCTTCTCCTTGTCAACACCAAACTTCTTAGCGTAACGTGTAGCAAACTGGCGCAGGGTGAAAGCCCAACCGTGAAGACCAGAACCGAAGGCGACGGTGCCTCGGTCAGGATATACCTGTACATCGCCGAGGGCAGTGTCATGATATGTTGATACAATAACGTTGACACTCTCAACGGTACGCTGGAAAGACTGGTAAAGAGATTCCTTGTCGACCTGCAGTTCGAGCAAAGCACGATCAACCTTGTTGATAATGACGACGGGCTTGATACGTTCGGTCAAAGCCTGACGCAGGACAGTTTCTGTCTGCACACAAACACCCTCAACACAGTCGACAACGACAAGAGCACCGTCAGTGACACGGAGTGCGGCAGTGACCTCCGATGAGAAATCAACGTGTCCTGGAGAGTCGATCAAGTTGATCAAGAATTCATGGCCTATGAGGTGGATCGTTACTTATCGATGCCACTATTGATGTTCAGAAGTACACACCATCAGTTTTCTGCTTTATGGAAGGGAGTTCCTCCTTGTCCACCTCGAAATACATGGAGATGGCGGTAGACTTGATGGTGATTCCACGTTCCTTTTCATCTTCTCTTGTGTCCGTAAAACGCATGTCTCCAGCTTTTGCTGAAGCAATGATGCCGGCTTTCGACACCAGCGAATCGGTAAGGGTGGATTTTCCGTGATCGACTGCAGGAAAAAAACCCTTGAACATCGAGACGAACGCAACGGAGATTGATTCCTACCATGGGCGATAACACTCATGTTCCGGATGTTTGTGGGCTTATCCATGAGCCCACGGATTTGGTCTGCACATTGCGAGACGAAGATGAACAGTGGACACTTTGAAAAAGTTTTTTTGCTTACCGACGGTGAAGTTACTGCATGAAGGGGAAAAAAAGTGAGCAAAAACACTGGCTAGAGCTGAAGATGCTCGTACACCATTGTATCTAGATTTTACAAGAAAGAAGCACAGAAGCTAGATCGGAGAAGAAAATGGTGATTTTGGCTCGACGTAGCGGTGCAAAGCCCGAGACAATCGAGAGGCAGCGTTTGGATGAGAAATTCTTTGCTGGGTGACAAAGGTTTATCGAAGAAATCAGAACGTGACCACTTTTAAGACCTGCCCTTAGCTCGCCAAGTCAGCTTGCCTCGGCCCTCAATTTCATCTACTCCTTCTACTGGTGAGTTAAATCTTTTAGAATCTCGTCCGAGCGAAGTTTTTGTCAATCCTCCTCATTCGAGTGATATTTCAAGGCTCTCGGATATGTGAAAGCACCCGGGAGTCTGGGTCTAGTTCAAGGCTACTTTATCCATTAAGAAATAGGGACAGCCCACGTAGCTTTTCTGCGTGCAATTTTGAAATGAATTACAGAGCATGGAGACAATTGGGTAACGGAAATTGTTGAGCAGACAGAAGAAATACTTCAACAGCAAAAAAATGCTCAAGGAAATTACATTCCCCGACAGTTATTCGACGGACCTCCTGTTCAATTCATTCGAGAAATCAAGGAAGATGGGACCAAAATATTTATTGGTGACTGTCGTTGCGAGACCATGGAACTTACGCCCAGGCGTGAACATGGATTTTGAACGCCGAAGGCTCACCGAGTCACCCGGCCTGGCCAAGATGCTCCGTGATAACGGGGACCTAGAAATCATCGTTATGGTCCCTTTGTGCATATGCATAGGTATCTTTCTACAGTCTGGTTCATGGGAGTTACTTTCAAATGCTTTGGCACATACATAGATGAACATCATTTTCTAAACTTGTGAACATCATAAAAGGCAGCTTATCACGTAGGGTCTTCTAATGCTGTGGTTCACTGAATATTCAGAGGGGAACTCACATTATGTGTACTTGACTGGGTACTGTGTGTTTTGAAATGCTTTTACTTCCAATTCTACTTCTATGTGATATTTTTACTCAAAGGTTATGAAGGCTCTGTGTGCACACCTCATCAGCAAAACATGTATTAGTCCAGCACCGGCCATCAAAAATTTAAATGACCGGCTCCAAGGTTTTGCTGGTGCTACATGTGAGGACTCCATTGATATTGCAGCTTGAATGTCGATTATCATTTATGCACAAAGCCACCACAAATCTGCATACAGCAAACACACTGGAAAGAATGGAAAAATCCGCTCAGCGGAAGAGGCAGCAGAATCCAAAGATTTTAGTAGATCACTCAGTGAATTGCCCAAACATCATATATCAGTGGCACTGAATCAACTGACAAAAGTATCAGAGTGATGTACTGGATCCATCTTGTTTCTGCACAACATTCTGCTGAGCGGGATTTTTTTAACTTGCCGTGTGACATGAAGCCAACACAACACATAGGCTACTAAGTGTAAGATACTCGTAAGTATAGTATTCTCAGAACACACCGAAGGGGTGTAAGAACTCCATTTAGAGAACTATTTACCTGTAAGATACTCGTAAGTATAGTATCTAAGTTAAGACTATTAGCTATCCTACAGGTTAATATACAAGAATGAGCACTCACTCTCAGAACACACTGAAGGGGTGTAAGAACTGAGAGTGTCGATGAGAATATGTAAATATATATATACTAATTTCTGTCTATGAGTGATCAAGCGGGCACAGTCAATTTCAAAGAATGATACCACCCGCAAGACATACGATCCAACTGAGACACCGATAAGGAGGACAGATAGCCAAGACCAGAGTAAAGTAAACTTATTCTATCATGGGAGGGTGCCGAGGACAAGGTATGCGTCTCCCCTATAATCTACCTTCCACACTCCCCTAGGTGCATGCATCGCCACGAACCGAAAGACCCATTTTTTTGACCTGAGCCGTGTGAAGTGTAGCACCTAAAGACTTCATGAGGATATCCGCTAAGTTCTCCTTGGAAGGGCCATACTCGATTGATATCTCCTTCCTCTCGACTCCGTCTCGTAGAAAATGATATCGTACATCTATGTGTTTAACCCGTGCATGGAATTTCGGGTTGTGAGAGAGAGTAATCGACCCTTGGTTGTCACCTCTGAGTCGACATGGAACGGGAGTATTATGTCCTATTTCTGATAAGAATTGGCGCACCCATTTCGCTTGTTGTGAGCCCTTTGCCAGTGCAATATATTCTGCTTCTGTGGTTGAAAGAGCGATGACATCCTGTTGTTTGGATGACCAGAAAGTAGGACCACCAGCCATCATGGTGAGGATTCCTGTAACGGATCGTCTTGAGTCCACACAGGATGCGTAATCTGAATCGACATAAGTGATGGGTTCGAGGTCCTCCTTTGCACTTCGTCGATAAGGAATTCCATGGTTTTTTGTGCCGATTAGGTAACGGACCAAGTGGATTAGAGTGTTCCAGTGTGGACGTCCAGGGTTGTGTGTGAAACGGCTAAGAAGATTTGTGGCATAGGCAATGTCTGGTCTGCAGGCGGCCTGACCAAACTGGATTGCTCCTAGGAGCTCTCCATAAGGTTTATCTTTCATATAGAGGATATCATCTTCATTTTGTGGGGACTGAGAAATCGAGAGGGATAAGCTGAGTGGGAGAGGAGTTTTCTTTGGCTTCATATCCTGGAGGCCGTATTTGATGAATAACCTGTCCCAATATGCTTCCATGGAAAGAGTAGTGATCCCCTCCTCTCGGTTATGGGTAAGGTGCATACCTAAGGCAAACTGGACACTGTCCGTATCTTTAGTCCTATATTTCTCCCCTATCTCCTTCTTTGCTCTCAGCATCTCTTCTCTTGATGATGATCCACCCAATGTATCGTTGGTATACATTCCCATAATAGTCTCCCCTAACTCTGATACCTTCCTTCTTACACATTGATCTGCCTGTGACCTTCTGTATCCAAGATCTTTGTACGCCGCGTCAAGAGTGAACCACCAATTTCGGCCTGCCTGCATAGTCCCGTAGATGGATTTATTTAGCCTCATTACCTTCCCTGTCTTTCTTCCTTCATAACCCTCCGGGGGCCAAACATAGATCTCTTCGTCGAGTTTGGCATTGAGGTAGGCTGAGGCAAAATCTATCTGCCATATGTAGTGACCTAAGGTGACCCATAAGGCAATTAGCATATGGAGAGACTCGAATCGCATGACCGCAGCAAACGTCTCATAGTAATCTCTTCCTGCCTCTTGTTTTCCTCCATTTACAACGAGCCTTGCCTTCTCATCCACGATATCACCCTTCCCATTGAGTTTGTGGGCGAAGACCCATAAGGGAACAAGGATTGTTGCACCAGGAGGTGGGTCTTGAAGGTCACTAAACATGGAAAATTCCTTCATTTGCACCATCTCCTTCTGAATCGCCCCTTCCCATCTCATAGGGTCCTCCATAGCAGCCAAATAACTTTTTGGGATTGGAGGAATTCCCATCGTTACCAGGGCGATATTGAAGCTACAGTTGACTTCGCCAAATTCGTCAATTATTTTGGCCAAATTCGCTACATGAGTCGAGAGTCCAGCCCATTTCTCTCCAGCTTCTCTGGCCTCTATTTCTCGTATTTCCGACTCTTTTGAGGCTATTATGGCTGAGCTTTGAGCACAATCTCTTGTGGACCATCGAAGAGGGATTATGGATGTCTGTGGTGTTGCTCCTAGATCGGTAGGTTGATGCTCATGGTGAGAGGATTGATCGGAATTATCTGAGGATGGATCTTGGGCTTTGGCATTGAATGGCATTTGTACATCTTCATTCCCTTCATCATACTCCCCTCCATTCAGCTTCAAGGTCCAGTTTCCTTGTCCTTCCTCAAATTCTACATCCTTACTCTCCGAAATTTCTCCAGACTTCATGTACAGAAGGTAGGTGCCTCGTTCTACATACCCAATCATCTTTCCCTCTTCTGCCCTTACGTCTGTCTTCCCAGGTTTTCCATCCACAATTGTCACCCATCCTCTGGCTCCAAACGGTCGAAGATGAGATATATCTTGTCGTTTCTTCATCCACAGTTCGGCCGGGATTTGGTGATCAGCTCTAGTCAAAGGCAGGAGGTTTTCCGTGTATGTAGCATATGCAGCAGCATATAACCATAAGGAAGGGGGTAGGCTAGAGTCATGCAGGAGAGTGCGGACTTTATCAAAGACAGTATGGTGTTTCCGTTCAGCGACACCATTTGCTGCTGATGAGTATGCTGGGATTCTCTCTAGCTTGACACCATGTTTCTTCCCCCATTCTTGCCAAAGGTGATTGTTGAATTCACTGCCACCATCTATTCGTACACACAATAGTCTCTCTCCAGTAACGTTCTCAGCCATTACTCTGTACTCCTCCATAACACCTACAGTTGTTTCAGCCTCTTTGTTTTTAAGATAGTAGTCCTTCGTAAATGCAGATTTTCCATCCACAATCGGCATCATGTACCGGAAACCACCTCGAGCAGGTGTTCTCATAGGACCTGTCAAATCGGTGTGTACTCTCTCCAATAATCTCGACTCTCATTCCACCTTTGCATCAAAAGGCCTTCGAGTGGCTTTGCCCACAAGGCAGTCTACACACTTCCCCGCTGTAGTCATAGTCATGATTTTGAGTCCATCTACCAGACTCTTCCTCACCATAGTTTCTATTCTTGATACACCTGCATGAGCTAGCCTCCTATGCCAGGTTTCGATGTCTGTGGGCTTATCCAAGGAACGTGCCAAGGCTGCCATTGAAATAGGTTTTTCCAACAGGCGATATAACCTCCCAGATCCATATCCGGTTAGAAAGTGTACGACTTGAGGAGAGAAGAACCTTGCCTGACCATTTCCGAACAATACATGATATCCGAGCTGGTCCAATCATCCTATGGAAATGAGATCGGATGTAATATTAGGTGCATGGAGGGCATTGTCGAAGGTGAGAGTGATCTTTTTTCCACCTTCATAAAGAGTCTTCTGTGCCTTCCCTCTTCCGATGATTTGAAAGGATGTATTTTGTTCGGATGATTGACCTGAGGATTTGTAGGGCTCATATGTAACAAATTCGGAGCGGTCCCGAAAAAAATGGTCAGAAGCAGCTGAATCAGCAAATACGAATCCAATATTCTGGGATGGGGTTGCCATCATGGCATAATGCTGGGGGACATTGGTTACGGCCAGATTTGCAGTGGACGATGCTGTATGTTCCTTTTTTCCTCTCCACCATGATGGATATTGGCCCTCTTTCCCTCATCCTTTCCTATAACAGTCCTCTTTGATATGTCCTTTCCTCCCACAATTGATGCATTCCTTGTCGGTCTTTTGTCCTCCCACTGCAAGCTGAGCACTCAACTTCCTTTCCAGTTCTTCTATCTTGGAAGCGAGATGTGCCTGTGAACCAATCTGATCCCCCCCTATTGATCTATTTACATCCCATTCCTCAATTCTCTGTCATGAAGTGAGCCACCCCTATCATTTTCCTTTCTTTATGATACACCACCCGAGCTCTCCTACCTACAATAATCATTCCGGAACCTTCCATTCCATTCTATTAGTTCCGCTCCATTCCTTGTGCCTGAGCTATACAGTATTACCTCATAGTTCCCACACTCCACCTTGTATATATAAGTCAGCCCCCACAACCCAGTCCCTTATCTTGACCTCTTTGTCATTGGGACCAGGTATGCCTTTTACTTACTTACTTGTATTTATTATCAATATAACTTTGTCGTTGGGACCAGTATCTGTCCGCCTCCGCTCAAGTCTCCGCTCTGCTCCGCCACCGTCGTCACCTCTTTGTGACAATAGGTCAAGATCCCCTACTGCACCGATAGCCTACCGATTAGGTTATCCTTGCAGGTTCCGCTTTCACCACATCTACAGATGCTGCCGCACCAAGCCTGTTCGCCCAAGCTATTGACTGCTCAGCCTATCCACACGCTTTTGACACTAAAGACCAAACTCACATCCACAGCAGCAAAAGCAATTCCTGGGCTGACTGCAGTTCTCAACCCTGTCCAAATGCCACTGCCAACTCCATCAGTAAAGAAGAGAATCTTTCTGACGGTACCGTGATCACACCCATCCTAACCCCTGCTCCAACTGTACCCCCACCCACTATGTCAACCCCCGAAGTCAACACCAATCAGCTCATGGCACAGCTCATTGAGCAGGTGGCCCAGCTCACGGCCAACCTCCACAAAGCCTCAGCCAAGTCCAGTATGAATAAGCCTGAGCTCTTCAAAGGCTCTAGTAGTGCAGAAGCACGTCGCTTCATTGCTCAGTATCAAAGCTGGGCAATGGAACAACCAGATTTGAACAGCAACAAAGGGAAGCTGATCAAGGCAGTGCTAGGATTCTTCTCAGGCAAGGCTGCTGACTGGGCCACACCGTACCTCCTAGAATTCAGCCATAACCAACAACCCTTCAATGGATGATGGGAAGACTTCAAAACAGCCTTCACCCTCCGATTTGAATCCATTGATGCAGGTATGGAGGCCCGGAATGCAATCCAGCATCTTAGACAGGCAAAAGGTCAAATGGTAGCGGAATTTGCACAGAATTTCAAGGACATTGGTGATCGGACCGGGCTTTCAGACGTCGACCTGTGAGAACGCTTCCATAGCGGCCTCAACCCAGAGATCCGACAAAATCTCATTGTGGTCAATATAGCCCAGGGACTAGCTCCCACCCTGGAGGAGGCTATTAGGCGAGCGATTTCAGTGGATGTGTTCCTGCACGATCCCACCATGACAGGTTGCAATCCAGGCACCTCCCATATCTCCTCCCCCCCTGCCAACTCCCATGCTATGGATGTCGATGCCACGCACACTAGTGGTAACAGCAGAGAAAGCTTCGTGGCTCAGATGAGAGGAAGGTGTTATGGGTGTGGCTCGCAGAGTCACGAAAAGAGGAACTGCTCATACAAGGAGACAGTTTGTCGCTACTGTGGACAATGAGGCCACCTAGAATCAGTCTGCCAAGACAAGTTCATGGGTCTAGAACATGGCCGGGGTAAGCGCCAACAACCCCGCTGTCAACAAGTCTCTGCTTCCTCTTTGACACCCTTCACCCTCTTCCCCAACGAACCTGTCCAAATTGCCGCTTCCACTCCAGCCCCCACTGCTCCGTCCCCACTTATGCCTGACCTCTCCACCCAGATTGCCCAGCTCCAGGAGCTCCTTAACAGAGCCAATGCCATGGCCCCAGCACCAGGTTCTCAGGAGGGTTTTTAAAGCGGGTGCCTGTCTCGGCTGCATCGAGAGTACCTGTAAACCAGTTCGCTATACATTCCACATCTGCGTATGATTCTCTTCCATCCTGTAAAATATCTACTATTTCGGAATTGAACTCCAATTCATCTCACTTCCGAATTAATGCAAAACTAAGAGGAAGAAATCACAGTATAGCAACTGCAGCCATGGTTGATTTTGGAGCCACTGCTCTATTTTTGAACCAAGAGTTTGTCACCCGCCACCGTGTAAGGACCTTCCCACTCAGGAAACCCATTGGCATCTTTAACATTGATGGGTCTGCTAACCAAGCAGGGCAGATCACACACTTTGCACGTCTAGCCCTGACTGTTGATAACCAAGAACGGTGGACAGACTTGCTAGTAACTAATCTGGGAAGTGAAGACCTAATCTTAGGACTCCCCTGGCTACGTAAGGCCAATCCAGATATTGACTGGGAGAAAGGACGACTCACAGTCAGATCACAACAAACAACGATAGAGGAGGTGGAAGAGCAAGACACAGCAGAGGAAATTGAAACTGTTATCACCCCCGAACCACCACTTGACACACTGGATGAGGAGACAGAAGAGTCACCCATACACTGCATTCGAGCAAACCAACAAACCCGACGTGCATGGGTGAAGTCAGGAATCTTACACGGACAAACAGAGGAGGTCTGGTGTGCTGCAGGGTTCACCTACTCCCAACAGCTAGCGGAACAGGCCCACAAAACAAAACCCGTGAAAACCTTTGAAGAAATGGTCCCAGAACCCTACCGCAATTTCGAAAAAGTATTCTCCGGAACTACTTCAGAGTGCCTCCCTGACCACCAACCCTGGGATCATGCCATTGAATTGATCCCAGGTGCACCGGAAACCATGTGCACAAAAGTCTATCCAATGTCATTGAATAAACAAGGCGAACTTGATGTAAGAGGTTGATGTCGACACACAAAACCACAAGCGGCTAAGTGTCTCAGACGTCTCAGAGAAGAAACCCAGAAGTCAAGTTGAATAACGAAGCTAAGGTCACTACAAGACCTTAGCTGACCTTATATACAAAAGTACGAATCTAATCTACAATAGAGTCGTTGGTCAAACGCTATGACAAACAAGTCCGTGATAGATACAAGCACGGATGCTAACCGAGTATAAGTAATCAAGAGGATGTCAGCAGCGGGTCGTAACCGAGTACGGGACCCGATGAGTAACGTAGAATGCGTAAAGGAAAATGAAGAACTAGAATATCCAGATGCCCAGTCACAGGACACAAGCGCCCTACGACAGGCGCCTACGCGCTAAGAGTTACTCGTAGTGTTAGTCGTTCCTGACATTACCCCCTCACCAGACAACTCGTCCTCGAGTTAGCCTTGACTTCCCCCTCGTCGTCCTCGACTTCTCCCAAACGGTCTGGAACGACGAGCTACCTGCCGAAGTCGGGTCTCTCCCTCAACTTCCACAGGAAAAGATGTCCAAAAGTCGACATCTCGTTGCGACGGAACAATCAACCTACTTACGTCCATTCGTGAGGTTGGTGCCATCGCCGGTAGAGCAGTCGGTACTGAGACCGACATAGGAGTGTGTCATGAAGTGAGCCCCCCCCCCCCCCCTATCATTTTCCTTTCTTTACGATACACCATCCAAGCCCTCCTACCTACAATAATCATTCCGGAACATTCCATTCCATTCTATTAGTTCCGTTCCATTCCTTGTGCCTGAGCTATACAGTATTATCTCATAGTTCCCACGCTCCACCTTGTATATATAAGCCAGCCCCCACAACCTGGTCCCTTATCTTGACCTCTTTGTCGTTGGGACCAGGTATGTCTTTAACTTACTTACTTGTATTTATTATCAATATAACTTTGTCGTTGGGACCAGTTGTCCGCTCCCGCCTAAGTCTCCGCTCCGCTCCGCCACCGTCGTCACCTCTTTGTGACATTAGGTCAAGATCCCTTACTGCACTGATAGCCTACCGATTAGGTTATCCTTGCAGGCTCCGCTTCCACCACGTCTACAGACACCTCCGCACCAAGCCTGCCCGCCCAAGCTATCGACTGCTCTGTCTACCCACACGCTTTTGATACTAAAGACCAAACCCACATCCACCGCAGCAAAAGCAGCTCCTGGGCTGATTGCAGTTCTCAACCCTGTCCGAACGCTGCTGCCAACTCCATCAGTGAAGAGGAGAACCTTTCCGACGGTACCGTGATCACACCCATCCTTATCCCTACTCCCACTGCACCCCCATCCATTATGTCGACCTCTGAAGTCAACACAAATCAGCTCATGGCACAGCTTATCGAGCAGGTGACTCAGCTCACAGCCAACCTTCACAGAGCTGCAGCCAAGTCGAGCATGAATAAACCCGAGCTCTTCAAAGGCTCGAGTAGTGCGGAAGCCCGTCGCTTCATTGCTCAGTATCAGAGCTGGGCAGTGGAACAACCGGATTTGAAGGACAACGAAGGGAAACTGATTAAGGCGGCTCTAGGATTCTTCTCGGGAAAGGCTGCTGATTGGGCCACCCCATACCTCTTGGAATTCAGTCATCACCAACAACCGTTTAATGGACGATGGGAAGACTTTAAAACAGCCTTCACCCTCCGATTCGAATCCATTGACGCAGGCATGGAAGCCCGGAATGCAATCCAGCATCTCAGGCAAGCAAAAGGTCAAACGGTAGCAGAATTTGCACAGAACTTCAAAGACATCGGCGATCGAACTGGGCTCTCAGATATCGACCTACGAGAACGCTTTCACAGTGGCCTCAACCCAGAGATTCGACAAAATCTCATCGTGGTCAACATAGCTCAGGGATTAGCCCCTACACTAGAGGAGGCAATCAGGCGAGCAATCTCGGTAGACGTATTCCTGCATGACCCCACCATGACAGGCCGTAATCAGGGTACCTCTCACATCTCCTCTCCCCCTGCCAACTCCCATGCTATGGACGTTGATGCCACGCATACCAATGGCAACAGTAGAGAAAGCTTCGTGGCCCAGATGAGAGGCAGGTGTTACGGTTGTGGTTCACAGAGTCATGAGAAGAGGAACTGCTCGTACAAGGACACAGTATGCCGCTACTGTGGGCGACGAGGTCATTTAGAGTCAGTCTGCCAGGATAAATTCATGGGTCTAGAACGCGGCCGGGGTAAGCGTCAACAACCCCGCCGTCAACAAGTCGCAGCCTCCTCTTCAACGCCTTTCACTCTCTTTCCCAATGAACCTGTCCAAATTGCGGCTTCCACTCCGGCCCCTGCTCCTGCCCCTATTGCCCAGTCCCCAGCTACCCCCGACCTCTCCATCCAAATTGCCCAGCTCCAAGAACTCCTGAACAGAGCCAATGCCATGGCCCCCGCTTCAGGCTCGCAGGAGGGTTTTTAAAGCGGGTACCCGTCTCGGCCGCACCGAGAGTACCCGTAAACCAATTTGCTATACATGCTACGTCCACATATGATTCTCTACCCTCATGTACCATATCTAATATTTCGGAATTGAACTCCAATTCGTCACACTTCCGAATTAACGCGAAATTAAGAGGAAGAAATCACAGTATAGCAACTGCGGCCATGGTTGATTCTGGAGCCACGGCTCTATTCCTGAATCAGGAGTTTGTCACCCGCCACCAAGTAAGGATCTTCCCACTCAGGAAACCCATTGGGGTCTTTAACATCGATGGATCTGCTAACCGAGCAGGGCAGATTACGCATTTTGCACGTCTAGCCCTGACTGTCGATAATCAAGAACGGTGGACAGATTTGCTGATAACCAATCTGGGAAGTGAAGACCTAATCCTGGGACTCCCCTGGCTACGTAAAGCCAATCCAGATATTGACTGGGAGAAGGGACGACTCTCGGTTAGACCACAACGGACAACGATAGAGGAGGTAGAAGAACAAGACACTGTGGAGGAAATTGAAACAGTCATCACTCCCGAAACCCCACTGAACTTAGCAGAGGAAGAGGAGGCAGATGAGTCGCCGATACACCGCATTCGAGCCAACCGACAAACCCGGCGTGCATGGGTGAAGTCAGGCATCCTACACGAACAAACAGAAGAGGTCTGGTGCGCAGCAGGATTCACATATTCCCAACAGCTAGCGGAGCAGGCCTACAAAGCAAAACCCGTGAAAACCTTCGAAGAAATGATCCCAGAGCCCTATAGGGATTTCAAAAAGGTATTCTCTGAAATGGCCTCAGAACGTCTCCCTGAACACAAACCCTGGGATCACGCCATTGAACTGATCCCAGGAGCACCCGAAACCATGCGTACGAAAGTCTACCCAATGTCATTGAACGAACAAGGCGAACTCGACCGTTTTCTGGATGACAACCTCCGAAAAGGCTACATTCGCCCCTCAAAATCGCCACTGTCTTCACCTGTCTTCTTTGTGAAGAAGAAGGACGGGAAGCTCCGTTTTGTACAGGATTACAGGAAACTAAATCAAGTAACCCTAAAGAACCGCTATCCTCTCCCACTGGTTGCTGACATCGTCAGCCGTCTGCAGGGGGCACGGTACTTCACCAAATTTGATGTCAGATGGGGCTACAACAATGTCCGAATTAAGGAGGGTGATGAATGGAAGGCTGCTTTCGCAACCAACCGAGGGTTATTCGAACCCAGTGTAATGTTCTTTGGTCTCACCAACTCCCCAGCGACCTTCCAAGCACTCATGAATTCCATCTTTTCAGACCTAGTGGCAGCGGGGAAAGTAGCAGTGTACCTAGATGACATCCTTATCTTCAGTAACGAGCTACAACAACACCGGCAGATAGTGCGGGATGTACTAAAACGGCTAGAGAAACATGACCTCTATCTACGACCCGAAAAATGTGAGTTCGAGGAGCTTCAGATCGAGTACTTGGGACTAGTGATATCAGAAGGGGAAGTGCGCATGGATCCGGTAAAAGTGACTGCAGTTCGTGACTGGCCTACTCCAAAGAACCTGCGAGAGCTGCGAGGATTCTTAGGTTTTGCCAACTTTTACCGTCGATTCATACAGAACTTTGCCCGCATAGCACGCCCTCTGAATGACCTAACCAAGAAAGACTCAGGCTTCAACTGGGGAACACATCAGCAGCAAGCATTCGACACCCTAAGGGAAGCTTTTGTCACAGCTCCGGTACTGGCACTCTGGGACCCCAACAGGCTCACACAACTCGAGGTAGATGCATCAGGCTTTGCCACAGGAGGAGCTCTAATGCAGAAACAAGACGATGGTCAGTGGCACCCAGTAGCATTTCGATCAGCCTCCATGCAACCAGCCTCACGAAACTACGAAATCTATGACCGGGAGATGCTGGCAATCATTGAAGCACTAAAGGACTGGAGAAGCTTCCTGGAAGGATCACCGCAGACCTTCGAGATCATCACCGACCATGCAAACCTGGAATTCTGGCGCTCTGCACAGGACCTTAGCCGACGACAAGCGCGTTGGGCACTATGGTTATCCCGATTCGACTTCCGGCTGACTCACCGCCCAGGCAAGGCAAACACACAGGCAGATGCTCTGTCTCGCATGGCAACGCATCAGGTGTTGGACAGTGAAGACAACCGACAACAGACCGTTCTGAAACCAGCCCACTTTATGCAAGTGGCAGCAGCCTCACTACAGAACCCGTTGGAGGACCGCATCCAGAAGGCCTCGCAAAGAGAGGCCCAAGTACTCGAAGGACTGGAAGAGCTCAGGAGGAGCGGCCTCCAACGCTTGGCCAATGGGATAGCAG
Source organism: Lentinula aciculospora (assembly GCA_028011355.1). Lineage (NCBI taxonomy): Eukaryota > Fungi > Basidiomycota > Agaricomycetes > Agaricales > Omphalotaceae > Lentinula > Lentinula aciculospora. The sequence continues at coordinate 1,846,916 of JAOTPV010000003.1, forward strand.
AATGGGAGGAGGATAACGGACTGGTGTACCACCGAGGTAGGGTATATGTCCCACCAGAGGATGACCTACGGACAGAAGTACTCAAACAATGCCACGACAACCCCTCCGCTGGTCACCCCGGACTTCACAACACCCTTGATCTCGTTAGCACCCACTTTTGGTGGCCCACCCTGCGATCCTTTGTAGAAAAGTATGTGGAAGGATGCGAAACTTGTGCTAGGAAAAAGATACAGAGACACCCACGAGCAGTAACACTACCCCTAGATGTCCCAGCAGGTCTGTGGGAAGAAGTGGGAGTTGACCTGATCACACAGCTGCCCAATTCACAAGGATATGATGCCATCCTTGTCTGCACCGACCTCTACGGGAAACAAATCCACGCAATCCCTTGTACCACATCAATCACAGCAGCAGGTGTCGCTGACATCTACTACCGCGAAATTTTCCGCCTCCATGGCCTCCCCCTCCGCTTTGTATCAGACCGAGGACCCCAGTTTGCAGCAAAGCTCATGCGATCACTACTCTCCCGCCTGGGAATCAAATCCAATCTCACATCGGGATACCACCCCCAAGCGAATGGGCAAACCGAGCGGGCAAACCAAGAAGTCGAAAAGTATCTCCGGCTGTATGTGGGACGTCGTCAGGATGACTGGGCAGAGCATTTGCCAATGGCGGAGTTTGTGATTAACTCACGTACCCACTCTGCACTTGGAATCTCCCCATTCGAGCTCACTTACGGCTACCTCCCCCTATTTAACATTCCCGTTGGTCAGCGAAGTGGGATTCCAGCAGTGGATGATCGCATTCAGATCCTTTGAGAGGTGCGACAGGATGCCGGGGCAGCTCTACACCTGGGAAAAAGATGGCAAAAGGAAAACTATGAACGAGGAAAACGAAAGGCACATCAGTTCCAAGTAGGAGATCAGGTCTGGCTAAGCGCAGAAGACATCAAGCTCCAACTTTCCAGTGAGAAACTTGGGGATCGACAGCTAGGACCTTACGCCATTTTGGAGAAGGTTGGTCCCCTGGACTACCGCCTGGACCTCCCACTGTCACTGGACCGCATCCACCCAGTATTCCACGTTGATAAACTGTACCCTTGGAGAGGGAACACCATCAATGGCGAAATTGCAACACCACCAGAACCAGTATACCTAGAAGATGAAGACGAGCCAGAGTACGAAGTTGAGGGCATCTTGGATAGTCGGGTTAGGTGGAAGAGGTTAGAGTACTTGGTAAAGTGGAAGGGATATGACGCAGGACACAACTCATGGGAACCCGCTCAAAATCTTGAGCATGCACCAACCACTGTCCGAAAATTCCACAGAAAGCATCCCCAGGCGGCAAAAGCTTGACCATCGAGGACAATGGTCATAAGGAGGGGGGTAATGTCATGAAGTGAGCCCCCCCCCCCCCCCTATCATTTTCCTTTCTTTACGATACACCATCCAAGCCCTCCTACCTACAATAATCATTCCGGAACATTCCATTCCATTCTATTAGTTCCGTTCCATTCCTTGTGCCTGAGCTATACAGTATTATCTCATAGTTCCCACGCTCCACCTTGTATATATAAGCCAGCCCCCACAACCTGGTCCCTTATCTTGACCTCTTTGTCGTTGGGACCAGGTATGTCTTTAACTTACTTACTTGTATTTATTATCAATATAACTTTGTCGTTGGGACCAGTTGTCCGCTCCCGCCTAAGTCTCCGCTCCGCTCCGCCACCGTCGTCACCTCTTTGTGACAATCCTGGCTTGCACGCAATCAGAAGAAACTCAGAGCTGAGGTTTACAGTGGTTTAGTAGATGCTGTTCATTCAGGAGATGTTCAGCTGCAAGATATAGGGCAACGAGTTATCTTACCCTCTTCTTATATTGGAGGATCAAGACATATGTTCCAGCTCTATCAAGATTCTATTGCCTTAGGAAGAGCATTTGGAAAACCTGATCTATTTCTGACAATCACTGCAGATCCAAATGCACCTGAGATTAAAGAGGCTCTCCTTCCCGGACAGACAGCACAAGACAGACCTGATTTAGTTGCCAGAGTTTTTTGTGAAAAAGTACGGATCATCTTGAGGGCTATTGACAAAGGGTGTTTTGGAAAGTGTAGAGGCCATGTTCACACAATTGAATTTCAGAAGTGAGGACTACCTCATATACACATTCTTATTTTTCTCTATCCCCAATCACAGTATCAAGAGGCTCATCAGATTGACAAAGTAATCTCTGCTCAGTTGCCTGATCCTGAAACACATCCAAATTTATTCATGTTGGTTGAAAAGCTGATGATTCATACACCATGTGGTGATCTCAACCCAAGTGCATCCTGTATGAAGGATTCAAAATGCTCCAAGGGTTATCCTAAGGTATTCCAAGAGCATACTGTTTTGTCAGAGGATGGCTATACCCTTTATGCTAGACCCAAGAATGGAAGGCTTTGCAAGAAAAAGGTCAATGGCATAGAAATTGATATTGATAACAGATGGGTTGTACCTCATAATCCTTGGGCTTTGATGGAGCTCAAATCACATGCCAACTTAGAGTGTTGCATTTCCATAAAAGCTTTCAAATACCTTCATAAATACATTTACAAAGGCCATGATCGTACAACCATGGCAATTGGGAAAAATAAAGATGAAATACAGCAATATATAGATTCCCGTTATGTATCTGCCTCTGAATCAGTTTGGAGGCTTTTTCATTATGATATGCATGAAGAAATCCCAAATGTTGTCCGCCTTGCAGTACATACAGAGGCTGGGCAATTTGTAGTGTTTGATGCTGATGCACCAGTAGAGGAGGTTCTTCATGCTGTTGGGTCAAAAGACAGCACACTTACAGCTTACTTCAAAGTTAATGCAGCAGAGAAGAAAAAGGCTGAGGATGATCCTGAACATGCAGTAATGGTTGCATGATCACTTTTGTACCAGGAATTTCCTACAAAATGGGTCTGGGTAAAAACTACAAAAAGATGGAAGATTCGTGAGGGTAAAGCTGCTCTTGGGTGGATGTATTTTGTTCACCCTGCAGCTGGCGAAAGGTTTTATATTTGACTGCTGCTTACAGTTGTCAAAGGTGCTACATCATTTGCAGATCTACGTACTTATGAAGGAGTGGAATATCCTACACACCAAGAAGCATGTTTGGCCCGTGGGCTTTTGCAGAGTGATTCTGAGTGGAAGGACTGCCTAGAGGATGCAAGACATATGCAATCTGGATCTGCACTCCATTCACTCTTTGCAACAATTCTTAAAGATTGCCGTCCTGCTCAACCTTTTTTACTGTGGGAGCAGTTCAAAGAACACATCTGTGATGATATCAACCACCATTTACAGACCTCAGGGATTATTGCCAACCCAACACAGGATCAAATTGAAGATTATGGTTTATATCTTATTGATAAAATCCTTTTCCATGCAGGAGTACATGATGGATTAAAAGGTTTTCTGGGCATGCCAGTTCCTAATTATGAATTTTGGGCAGGGGTTGAAGGCAATAGGTTGATACGAGAGCAGCGTGCCTTTCATGCTGAAGAACAACAGCAAAGAGCATCAGAGAATATTGCAAAGATGAACAGAGAACAAGCAGAGGCCTTCAATACAATTAAAGCTGCAATATATGAGAATAACCCTCAGATGTTCTTTCTCCATGGTCCAGCTGGAACTGGAAAAACATTTACATATAATACACTCTGTTATGCATTGCGTGGAGATGAAAAGATTGTATTGTGCTGTGCTTCATCAGGGATTGCTGCTCTTTTACTCCCAAAGGGGCGAACTGCTCATTCCACATTTAAGATTCCTATTGAAATATATGAAGGAAAATTATGCTCTGTCAAGAAGAACTCTGATCTGGGTGAACTACTGCGTGAGACCAGTCTTATTATTTGGGATGAAGTTCCAATGCAGGACCGGTATTGTCAAGAGGCTGTGGATATAACTATGAGAGACATTAGGGACACCCCTAGCAAGCCATTTGGAGGTGTTACAGTTGTTTTTGGAGGAGACTTTCAGCAAATACTTCCTGTGGTCCGGAAAGGACACCGAGAGCAAATTGTGGGTCAGTGTATCCAGCGATCTTATTTATGGCGTGACATAAAGATCCTTTATCTAAAAGAAAATAAAAGATTAAGTAGTGGTACAGCAGAGGACAAAGAGTATGCAGAGTGGTTACTGAAGGTTGGACATGGTTCAATTAATGGTCCAGAAAGCCAAATAAAGCTTGACCCTATTATGAAGTGTGGGGACTCTGTTGACTCCTTGATCTCTGTCATTTATCCAAATCTCAATGTTATTGACTGTGCAGCAGATAATGTTGATTCATGGTTTTCAGAGCGCACTATACTCTGCCCACGAAATGATACTGTTGATGAAACCAATCTCATGTGTTTAAATACATTGAGTGGCAATATCAATACTTATCATAGTGCAGACAAGGCTGTCATAGATGAAGCAGCAGATGGGGATTCTCAATATCCTGAGGAATTCCTTCACAATATCAATGGTTCTGGCCTGCCACTGTCACAACTACAGTTAAAGATTGGTGCACCAATAATGGTTCTTAGGAATCTTGATCCATCAGCTGGAGTTTGTAATGGAACCCGTGCAATCCTTACCCAATGTACAGCAAGAGTACTAGAGGCTAGAATACTGGGTGGAGATAATGCAGGCCAGATTATATTGATTCCACGTATTACACTCAGCCCATCTAATCTTGATTTACCTGTTGTCTTTCAAAGACGCCAGTTTCCTGTGAGGTTAGCATTTGCAATGTCCATCAATAAGTCTCAAGGGCAATCAGTTAAAACAGTTGGGTTGAACCTTCAATCCCCAGTATTTACTCATGGTCAACTCTATGTTGCTCTTTCTCGCTCTACAACAAAGCAAGGAGTCAAAACAATTTTTCCTGAAGGTATGTTATATACTTATAAGTTTGTGTTTTATTTACTCAGAGCAATCTACAGGAAATACAGAGTGCATAACACAGAACATTGTCTATCCTGAGGTTTTGCTTGATTACAGTTTAGTGCTGTTAAATTATATTGTATATTTGAATAATGTATTGGCTCAATACAATCAATATTATATGTGTTGTTAAAAGTCACTGTCCCCTGCCCGTGCCGAAGGCACAGGTCAAGCAAAGCTTGTCATGATCAAATCCAAGGACAGTCATAGGTAATACCTGTTATGTTCACTTAGTGTGGAAGGTAGATTATAGGGGAGACGCATACCTCATCCTTGGCGCCCTCCCATGATAGAATAAGTTTACTTTACTCTGGTCTTGGCTATCTGTCCTCCTTATCGGTGTCTCAGTGTCACGAAACATTTTTTTTCATTATTCTTTTCTTTTCTTTTATTTACTTACCTAATTGCCAAAGCGCTTACACTAGCGCTTATTATATTTTCATTATCATTTAGGTTACACACGTCTGTCAGGACTCGCTAGCTCTCACAAGAGACAACCAGGCGTCACACGATAGACAATGAGCAAGAGGACGAAAAAGCAAAAGAGGATGGATAAAACAACCCAACTACAAGTCTAGCTACCGAGGAGAATAGACGAGAATAGAGCTAAGGAATATAACTACAAAATACTAAGTCTTATATACTATTGGGATATGAAGCTGTGAGAGACGTCTTGCACCGTAACTGTGAGGATCTACAATAAGAGTCGCTCGTATCCATAAGTAAAGCTGTAGGTATTAGGTGAGTAAACAATAAGGCAATATAAAAAGAAGCATGGAAGCGGAATGATAATGACGTCGTCCTGTCAATGCACTGACAGGCACGAGAGAGTCGCGCCTAAGTGAAACAACAACGCGAGAACAATAAGGTTGACGCGTGTAACCTAAATGATAATGAAAATATAATAAGCGCTAGTGTAAGCGCTTTGGTGATTAGGTAAGTAAATAAAAGAAAAGGAAAAGAATAAGAAAAGAATAATGGAAAAAGATCGTTTCATGACAACGTCAACCTTATTGTTCTCGCATTGTCGTTTCAATTAGGCGCGACTCTCTCATGCCTGTCAGCTCATTGACAGGACGACGTCATTATCGTTCCGCTTCCATGCTTCTTTTTATATTGCCTTATTGTTTACTCACCTAATACCTACAGCTTTACTTATGGATACGAGCGACTCTTATTGTAGATCCTCACAGTTACGGTGCAAGACGTCTCTCACGGCTTCATATCCCATTAGTATATAAGACTTAGTATTTTGTAGTTATATTCCTTAGCTCTATTCTCGTCTATTCTCCTTGGTAGCTAGACTTGTAGTTGGGTTGTCTTATCCATCCTCTTTTTGCTTTTTCGCCCTCTTGCTCATCGTCTATCGTGTGACGCCTGGTTGTCTCTTGTGAGAGCTAGCGAGTCGCTGACACTCAGTTGGATTGTATGTCTTGTGGGTGGTATCATTCTTTGAAATTGACTGTGCCCGCTCGATCACTCATAGACAGAAATTAGTATATATATATTTACATATTCTCATCGACACTCTCAGTTCTTACACCCCTTCAGTGTGTTCTGAGAGTGAGTGCTCATTCTTGTATACATTCGCAGGTGGGAAATGATCAAAGGCAACTATGAGGGATGGGGTGCTCAGGACTATGATTTGTCCATGAAGCACCTCTTTGGTTGTGATCGTGTCAGGTGCTCTGTGGCCATCAGCTCTTCCTCAATGCCTTCAAAGGGGAAGAAGCTGGCCATTGAGCAGCAGGTTTGTTTTGCTTGGAACGCCAGTACATGCACGGCATTGCCATGCAAATAGCTGCATCAGTGCTCCAAGTGCCATTCAAGGGACCATACAGACAAGAATTGCACCAAGACAGATGCCTGAGGTCTTGGCAGAGCAAGTCGGTGATGGCGCCGCTCCCTCCGCTATTTCGCTGCTTGCTCTGGCCAGCAGTCTCCCTCAGTTCCTTTGTCTTCTGGTTTTCCGCTCCTGGCTACTTGTCCATACTCTTTACCTCATGCTGAGTTTTTTCCACCTCTCTCTCTTCCTCCTGTGCGCCCCAATACCGATCCTCATTGTAATACCCCCCTCACGAACACTTCTCATTTGCAACCTATTTCTTCTTCTCTCAATGCTGCAGCTTGGGACTTCTACTTATCTGATTACCCTGATTATACATTTGTATCCTCTTTGATGCAGATAATACAGTTTGGTGCCAATATTGGTTATGTTGGAAAGGAGCATCACAAAACTGTCAGAATCTCCGGACAGCTCTTGACCAGTCAGTCTTTACTACAGAATCGGTCAAGTCTATGGTCTCAAACCGGCACCTGGCTGGACCTTTCAACAGTCCGCCAATGGCTGGTTTCTGTGCCTCTCCAATCGGGGTTGTCAGCCGCAAACGCAACCCTGGTAAGCTCCGTCTCATTCACCACTTATCTTCACCCTCTAATGGGACATCTGTCAATGATGGTATCGCCGACTCTGAAGCATCTATTCAGTATGATCGGTTTGAAACAGCCATTAATGATCTTATACATTCTGGACCTGGGTCTCTCATGGCGAAGTTAGACCTGAAGGACGCTTTCCAACATATACCTGTTCGAGTACAGGATCAAAATCTTCTGGGCTTGCACTGGGATGGCAAGTTTTATTACATGCTTGTATTGGCCTTTGGGCTACGCACTGCACCATACATTTTTAACCTTTTTGCCGAGGCTCTCCATTGGATCATCCAGCGGCACATGCCAGCTGTTCTCTGTCACTATCTTGATGATTTTCTTCTAACTTTTTCTGCTGACAAACTCCTTATATCTGCCTATGCTGCCATTGAATGGGTCATGGCGCTTGGTCAGCAGTTGGGTCTCAATTTCCAGCCCTCCAAAACAGTTTGGCCAACTCACATCATCGAGTTTCTTGGCATCATCCTCGACTCGATTCGGATGGAGGCATGCTTGCCTGCCAATAAGCTGGTTTATCTTTGATCTCTTCTTGCCGCATGGGAGTCCAAAGAGTCTTGCTTGCTTTTGGAGGTTCAGGAACTTTCAGGCTTCTTGCAGTTTTGCAGTCAAGTCATCCCCTACTCCCGCTCATTCCTGCGCCATATATTTGACTTTCAGTCGAAGTTTAAATCACCTTTCACCAAGCTTCACATTCCTTCGGGCGTCAAGTCTGACTTGGCATGGTGGATCACATTCAGTGAACATTGGAATGGTATCCAGCTTCTGCAGCCCTCTCAACTGGCACTTGACCTCTATACTGATGTGAGCGGTCATAAAGGGTTATCTGGCATCTTTGGTCATCAATGGTTTGCTTCCCGAATACCCCGATGTTTTTGGGGACGCGATATCCAATTCAAGGAACTCTATGCCATCCTTCAGTCGATCTTGCGATGGGGTGATGAGTGGTCCGGGCAGCACATTGTGTTCCACTGTGATAATCAGGCTGTAGTGCAATGGCTATCCTCTGGCACCTGTCGCTCAGCACATTCCATGCCTCTGGTCTGGCTCATAACTGTGTTTACTGCTTATCTAAAATTTTCTTTTTCATCCATCTGGGTTTCCTCTTCTAATAATGCACTTGCTGATGCTGCTTCTTGTTTCCAGTACAAGCGGCTGTTCCAGATTGCCCCCCACCTGGATCAGATTCAGTCCTCTCCCAAGTCCCATCTCATTGGTATGAAACACACACTAACGTCTCTCCTCAAGTCGCATTCTTCCTCTGGCATGGCCTCACATCCAGTACTCGAAAGACTTATTCCACTGGTCAGAAGTCATACATCGACTTCGCTCGGCTTCACCCCGAGCTCTGTCATGACATGCTATACAGGATACAGTACTTATCTTATTTTTCCTACATCTCCTCCTTCCTTCATCATTGTTACTGCTTGGATACATCTACAGTGTTCAGCATCCTTCTATCACATTCCAAACGCTTCCATCAACTTCCCATGCTGTCGCTTACTCATCCAAACCCTTGTATATATAGTACAGTAGTTGACACCTAGTTCCCCCATCTTGACCTCTTGGTCTTTGGAACTAGGTTAGCACTTGTATCTTCGTTTACACTCAATATACTTACTTGGTCTTTGGAACTAGTTTTCCTTGTGCGACCCTAGTGATTGGCCCTGTGCTATCACTGTTGTCTTGATCACTATATCTTTCAGCCTTCGTGTGTGGTGCTAGCCCCACCCCTCACTTCGGCTTGTGCTTGAGCCTGTGCCTTCTCCATGCTTTCTCCCTTCGTCACCACATTAGGTCAAGATCTCTACTCGTACCATCAGCCTCTCCAACTGATCCTACGAGGAGTGGAAATCGGACTTACCCGGTTCTCCACCTTCCATTGCCATTACGCCTTCATTTACACCAGACATCGATTGTTCAGGATTTCAGCATGCATTTGATACTCAAGATCAGTGCGACGTTCACTCTAAATACAATCCAGATGAAGAACGTGACACTTGGTTTGACTGCAATGAAAACCCTTGTCCCAATCGATACCGCAACCCTGCTCCCATCGCTCCAAGCGATTCAGAAAGCGGACGATTCATAACCATCCCCAGAATTCCAAGCCGAGTTCCAAGCCGGGTTGGTAGACTTTCAAACCCCACCAGTGCTGTCCCATCCACTAGAGCCTCTCCTGTGCTTATTCCCACTGCTATCCCAGAACCTGAGCTAGAAACTGAAGCCGACCCTGTCGCACCATCTCCAGAGCCTATTGTTATCGATATCTCAGTCACACCAGAACCATTATCCCCATCTCCTGAACCTATCCCTGTCGAAACCACTCTCATCATGGCCCATCCCCCTACCACCCAAGACCTTGCCGTGCTAATTCAACAACTTGCAACACAACAGATGGTGCTACAAATGGCAGTAGCCAGTATTGCTAACAACATAAGCACCAATAAAGGTGTTAGCAAACCCCAGACGTACGACGGGAAGCACAGTGATGACGCAAGACGCTTCATTGCCGCCTTTGAACTCTGGGCTCAGGGAATCCGTTCCCTTAGTAATGAACAAGAGAGAATCAAATCGGCTATCTCATACCTGGATGGTGATGCTGCCATCTGGGCTACTCCCACCTCGGAGAATATCAGTCAGGTCGCTCGAGCAGTTGCTGCAGGACTACCAGCTCCCGCCCTCCTCTACCCAACCTGGGCTGATTTCGCTGGCGCCTTTAGGCAACAGTTTGAAACAGCGGACCCAGTGGTGGAGGCCAAACATGTTCTCAAAAGTCTTTGGCAAGGAAGGGATCGTGTGGCAACATATGCTGCCACCTTCAAGCAGTATGCTAGCAGGACGGGATATTCGGACGCCGACCTCCGAGATCGTTTCTATGACCATCTCTCGAAGCGAATCAAGGACGGATTGGTCAACTCTCAGGCCAATACAGATTTTATGCATGATCTGATTAGTGAAGTGATTCGGATCGACAACCGACAGAATGAACACACCGATGAGGAAGGGAAACAATACTCCCGGAACACTCCCAGCTTCGGCTCCTATACCCCCACTCCCTTTGTCCTGGCACGTGATCCAAATGCAATGGAGGTAGACGCCACCTCCATGGGACGATCGGCCGAGGACTACTGCAGAGCCATGTCAGGCAGATGTTATGGATGTGGGTCCAAAGAACACTGTAAGGCGGACGGACACCACGAACGTGATATCTGCAATCACTGTGGGCTAACCGGTCACCTGGCGGCTGTCTGTCGCAGGAAGTTCTTAGGACTCCCAAAACCCCTCCCTCGTTCTGCAGCTGCTACCTCAATGGTTGCGGAGCCTTCCACTTCCATTGCTGCTGCAACACCTGCCCCGGCAATGGACTTCACAAAGATCCTTCAGATGCTCACTGCGGGACAAAAGGAGTTGGCAGAGCAGATGGCAGAGCTGCGTTCGAATTTTTAAAGTGGGAACCTGCCACGGCTGCCACCTGGTTCCCTAGTCTGTATTCTTCCTTTACTTCTACCTATGCATCTATACCCTCATGTACCATTGGCTCCGCTCAATCTAGTGACATTTCTCACTTCCGCGTTCCAATTAAGTTGCAAGGCAGATTCAAGAATACAAACAGTGCAGCAATGATAGACTCTGGCACCACGGGTCTCTTCATTCATGAACATTTTGTGAAACAACATCGAATCCTCCCTCATCGTCTCCGTCAGCCCATTGCCCTCTATAACATTGATGGATCTCCTAACACTGCAGGACAGATCACACATTCTGTACGTCTACTGTCCACCATAGATCAAAACCAACCCCAGCTCCTTGAATACCTTGTCACCAACCTCGGTTCTGAAAACATCATCCTTGGACTCCCTTGGCTCTGAAAGGTCAACCCAGACATTGACTGGAGAGAAGGGCGACTGGCTATCACCCGCCCTAGAAAAGTCCCATCTCCTATGACCATCGAGGAAGTCCCTGAACCCAAGGAGAGTAATGTGGGAGGAGCCACAGAGTGTCATGAATCGATCTTTTTCCATTATTCTTTTCTTTTATTATTCTTTTTCTTTTCTTTACTTATCTAATCACCAAAGCGCTTACACTAGCGCTTATTATATTTTCATTATCATTTAGGTTACATGCGTCAACCTTATTGTTCTCGCGTTGTCGTTTCACTTAGGCGCGACTCTCTCGTGCCTGTCAGTTCATTGACAGGACGACGTCATTATTGTTCTGCCTCCATGCTTCTTTTTATATTGCCTTATTGTTTACTCACCGAATACCTACAGCTTTACTTATGGATACGAGCGACTCTTATTGTAGGTCCTCACGGTTACGGTGCGAGACGTCTCTCACGGTTTCATATCCCATTTTGTATATAAGACTAGATATTTGGTAGTTATATTCCTTAGCTCTATTCTCGTCTATTCTCCTCGGTAGCTAGACTTGTAGTTGGGTTGTTTTATCCATCCGCTTTTTGCTTTTTCATCCTCTTGCTCATCGTCTATCGTGTGACGCCTGGTTGTCTCTTGTGAGAGCTAGCGAGTCGCTGACAGAAGAATAGAGCTTCTACCACATACCACCCGTCACAACAAAAACTTTTACAAACTTGCCTAGGATTCAACACACCGTTGGAAACTAGTTTTCTCGATACGTTACACATTTTCATTTCTACCAAACACGCTCATCCCCTCCTTTCCTATAAACCAACATGACTGATCGGTCGATACATGCGCCCGACCCAGCGGAAGTCGCTGCTGTCACTTCTAGTCCACGCCGGGTGTTTGTCAATACACCAGGAAACTACGATGGCGACCCCGCCACCTACCGGCCATGGCGACGACGAATGATGGCTTATGTCTCCGAGCTAACAGAGACAAAGCAGGTCGACAACTCCCACCGAGTCACGACCATCATCATGTCCTTCCTGGTCGGAGGAAAAGCCGACGAATGGGCCCAGGTCTACTCTGATGACCACTTCGATATCGACAGAGGGACATGGGACATTACGGGGAAGCAGCTCATTGACGACATGGACAGGGAGTTTACGAACGTCGCGAAGGAGAAGGAAGCCCGCGACAAACTAACTTATATCCGACAGGGGAAGTCTTCGGCCGGCGACTTTTTCAAAGAATTTGAATTGTTGCTGAAGGATGCCGGATACAAGAAGGACGAGTCGCACGTCCTTACCCTAGCGGAGAGGGCGGTCGATCACACCCTTCTCTACGACATCATCAAAGGACGAACGGAGCCCTTTGAAGACTACAAGGAGTTAAAGAAGGTAGTCACAGGGGCTGACAATGTAAGGCGGCAGTGGGCCGAACAAAAGAGAGGTTACGGGTATGCGGGGTGGTGGAACGCTAACCCACAGGGACAGAGTCGTGGACAGTCGTCCACTCAGCAGAACCGACAGGAGCCGAAAGTAGCTCCAAAGGCAGAATATTCGGCGGCACCGAGAAGAGATGCTACCGGCACCACGTTCGGAGGAATGGGCAGGCCGATGGACATCGACCAAGTGAGAGAGAAGCGTCTGTGCTTCAACTGTGGCGAGCCAGGCCACATGAGCAGGAACTGCCCGCACAAGAGAAAGGCGGTAGTCAGAGGTATTATGTTGAATATGAGTGAGCAGGAACGTACGGACTTTATTAATGATTTGGGTTTTCCAAAGGCTCCGCAGTAGATATAGGTCTGCAGGAGCCTTTGCACACGGACATTTCGGAGTTTGTTGATAATGGCGTTGACTATGTAATCAGTACAGGTACTAAACAGAAAAACGCCTCCACCTTCATCCACAAAACCGAAAAAACCGAAAAACCTATACGGTACGAACCCGACACTGCTGAATGGCTAACTCAGAGAGTTAGAGAAGACCAGATCCCGAGAGCAGTAGGATTATTACGAACTTGGATGCCCTTTTCACGGGAAAAAGAAGCCTCTGAAGAAACCGTCATGGACATACGAAAACGGAACTGGAAAACGGCAGTCACCGCCATCCGGAGTCTCAAAAACAAAAGGAGTTATGTTCGCGGGACACGCGGCAAAAGTCTGAGACTCCCAGCAATACTCGAGACACTGGAGGATGCTCGACAAATCGTCACAGAAGGACTCCTCGACAGTGGAGCTACTGGTTCCTGTATCGACTCAGAATTCGTCAAACGGCACAACCTTGTTACGAAAGACTTACCAATCAAAACCCCTGTCTACAATGCAGACGGTACGCTCAATGATTCCGGCTCAATAGACAAGTACGTCGAAATCCGGATGACCATCGGTGATCATTCAGAGATCGTCCAATTCGGAGTAGTAAGTCTAGGAAAGAATAATATCTTTCTAGGACTAGACTGGCTACGACACCACAACCCGAGTATCGACTGGAATACGTCTGAACTAACCTTTGACAGGTGTCCAACAAGATGCGGTTACAACCCACACTTTTGGACGCCAGAGGATACCCATTCTAGAGCGGCATTACAGGAAGGCGAACAGCTTTTCCTGTTTGACTGGGACAGGTATGTTCACGAGCAGGTACAGTCGAGGAAGTGGACGGAAAAACAAGCCAGAGAAGAAACAGCCCAAGAGTTCGACACTTCCAAGCCCTACATCGAAAAGTACCCCGATGTTTTCAGCCAGAAGGAATTCGACCAACTGCCACAACGACGTCCTTGGGACCACGCTATCGACCTAACGCCAGGTTCTAAACCTTTAGATTGCAAGGTGTACCCATTAAACCCAAAGGAACAAGAGGCGCTCGACAAGTTTCTTGAAGAAAACCTTCGAACTGGACGAATCCGACCTTCGACTTCGCAGATGGCATCTCCTTTCTTCTTCGTCAAAAAGAAAGATGGCACTTTACGACCAGTACAAGATTATCGCAAACTGAATGAGATGACGGTTAAAAACCGGTACCCACTTCCTCTCATTCAGGAACTAATCGATCGTTTAAAAGGCGCTAAGATCTTCACGAAGATGGATATTAGATGGGGGTTCAACAACATCCGAATAAAGGAAGGTGACGAATGGAAAGCGGCCTTTCGAACTAACCAGGGGTTATTCGAACCGACCGTCATGTTTTTTGGACTCACTAACTCTCCTGCGACATTCCAAGGTTTCATGAACCACATCCTGCGAGACCTCATCAATAAAGGTCATGTTATCGTTTACATGGACGACATACTGATTTTTACCGACGGTATAGAAGAACATCGACAAATTGTAGAACAAGTACTCGACATTCTACGGGAACACAAGTTGTTCCTTAAACCCGAAAAATGTTCTTTCGAAAAACCGGTTATCGACTACCTCGGTATTATCATTGGTAACGGAACTATTCGCATGGATCCCAAGAAAGTACAGGCCGTTCGAGAATGGATTACTCCACGAAAGAAGCGCGACGTCCAACAGTTTCTAGGATTTTGCAATTTCTTCCGACGATTCATTCGTGGTTTCAGTCTGGTAGCAAAGCCATTAACACAGCTCACGGGAAATGGAACTTGGAAGTGGGAGAAAGGTCAAGAGGAGGCATTCGAGGAACTGAAACGCCGTATTTGTGAGGAAGTCGTTTTGTTGATTCCTCGTAACCACGGGAAATTCAGGGTGGAAGCTGACTCGTCCGATTATGCTAATGGCGCCGTTTTGTCCCAGTTCGTTGATGGTAGATGGTATCCCATTGCCTTTCGTTCTCGTTCCCTTAATGAGGTAGAGCGTAATTACGAGATTTACGACAAAGAACTTATGGCAATTATGGACTCCCTCGACGACTGGAGGCAATATTTACTAGGTGCGGAGGAACAGATTGAGATTTATACGGATCACGCAAACCTCCAGTACTTCAAGAAGCCGCAGAAACTCAACCGACGACAAGCGCTCTGGGTACTGGAATTAGCGGAGTATAATTTCGATCTCGTTCACAAACCTGGTAAATCGATGACGAAAGCTGACGCCCTGTCGAGGATGACAGGTCTTGAGACAGGGGACAAGGACAACGAGAACATCGTTCTCCTGAAACCGGAACTTTTTATTCAAGCTCTCGACCTATCGGCTCCCGAAGATCTCCTGTTATCAGAGATCCGAAAGAGTAGAAACCAAGTAGACCGAACTGTACAGGACGCCCTCGCTGCGAAAAATCCAGAGTGGACTGAGACCGACAAAGTCATTACCTGGAAAGGGCGTGTTTATGTACCGAAAAACCGCCTACTCCGGTCCAAAATAATCACTCAGTACCACGATACACCGCTAGCGGGACATCCAGGACAGTACAAAACCACGGAGTTGATTACTCGGGACTACTGGTGGCCAGGAGTGACACGAGATGCAGGGAAATACGTCGAAGGATGCGAGAAATGCCAGGTGACAAAGTCACATCGTACCAAACCAGTAGGACAACTTCACCCACATGCAGTACCAACTGAACCGTGGCAAATAATCGGCACTGATATGATAGGGGAACTACCGGAATCGGGAGGATATAACGCCATATCGGTGTTTATCGATCATTTTTCCAAAAGGTTGCGACTTGTTCCGTCTCACACTACAGTCACGTCAGAGGGAATGGCAAAAATCTATTGGGATCGTATTTTTCTATCCACAGCATTCCACGAAAAATAGTACATGATCGAGGACCGCAATATCATTCTCGTTTCATGAAGGAACTCTACCGTCTTTTAGGAATAGAAGCAAACTACACCACGGCGTATCACCCACAGACCAACGGCCAGACAGAACGAACAAATCAGGAGATAGAACATTATCTCCGTTTGTTCATTAGTTATCATCAAAATGACTGGCATGAGTGGTTACCGCTTGCAGAATTTGCCTATAACGATCGAGTACACTCTGCGACGAAGGTTTCCCCATTCTATGCTGACAACGGTAGACATCCCTATAAAGGCACGGCACCTCAAATGACTTCGGACAACCCCACAGCACAGGCGTTTGCAGATGGAATGAGGAAGGTTCGAGACGAAGTAGGAGCGGCCTTGGGAAAGGCCAACGAGGACATGAAGAAGTTTTATGACCGAAAGCGAAGAGTTGGAATAGAGTACAAGCCAGGTGATAAGGTCTGGCTTGAGGGAACTAACTTATCGACAGACCAGCCGATGAAAAAGTTAGGAGATAAACGGTTTGGACCATTTACAGTTCAGAAGAAGATAGGTGCTAGTTCCTATAAACTAGATATTCCCTCTACGTGGAAACGTATCCATAACGTTTTCAACGAAGTCCTTCTCACTCCCTATAGAGAACCGCAATTTCCCTCTCAACCACGAAACACTCGTCCACCTCCTGTCGTCGTAGGAGAAGAAGAGGAATTCGAAGTCGAGGAGATTCTCGACTCACGAAAGGTAGGAAAAGGGATTAAGTACAAGGTCAGGTGGCGAGGTTACGGACCACATGAAGACACTTGGGAACCTCGGTCCAACATCACCCATTCCTCCGATTTGTTGAAGGAATTCCATGATAAAAACCCGAACAAACCCAAACCCGCTACCCTGAGTCGACTCGAAATCCCTATTTCCTTGTTCCCTACCGAGTTATTCCGCCCTATGCCTCCGCCAGATACCGAAAATACACCCTCACAATTACCCTCCGAAAATTTTGTTAGACGACAAGCGCTTCGTGGAACTCGCGCTCTAGGGAGGGGG
The DNA here is from genome assembly GCA_028011355.1 of Lentinula aciculospora. NCBI lineage: Eukaryota > Fungi > Basidiomycota > Agaricomycetes > Agaricales > Omphalotaceae > Lentinula > Lentinula aciculospora. The sequence continues at coordinate 1,863,953 of JAOTPV010000003.1, forward strand.
TAATGTCATGAATCGATCTTTTTCCATTATTCTTTTCTTTTATTATTCTTTTTCTTTTCTTTACTTATCTAATCACCAAAGCACTTACACTAGCGCTTATTATATTTTCATTATCATTTAGGTTACACGCGTCAACCTTATTGTTCTCGCGTTGTCGTTTCACTTAGGCGCGACTCTCTCGTGCCTGTCAGTTCATTGACAGGACGACGTCATTATTGTTCCGCCTCCATGCTTCTTTTTATATTGCCTTATTGCTTACTCACCGAATACCTACAGCTTTACTTATGGATACGAGCGACTCTTATTGTAGGTCCTCACGGTTACGGTGCGAGACGTCTCTCACGGTTTCATATCCCATTTTGTATATAAGACTAGATATTTGGTAGTTATATTCCTTAGCTCTATTCTCATCTATTCTCCTCGGTAGCTAGACTTGTAGTTGGGTTGTTTTATCCATCCGCTTTTTGCTTTTTCATCCTCTTGCTCATCGTCTATCGTGTGACGCCTGGTTGTCTCTTGTGAGAGCTAGCGAGTCGCTGACACAGAGCACATTGTAGAAGCAAACCCAGATGGGGGCCCCACGTTCACCCCACATGTTCACTTCGCCACCCCGGAGTCTGACGACCAATCCTGACTGCCTGAAGAAACGCCTCCCAGACCTGACCCAGAGATACATGAGTACACTGAAAGCACACCTCTGTATCGACTGATAGGCAACAGGAAGCGAAGAAGAGCATTACTTCGAGCAGGAATCATTGGCCATATGTCAGAAGAACTATGGTGTTCCGCAGGATACATATATTCACAACAACTGGCAGAGGCCGCCTACAAAGAGAAGCCAATTAAATCTTTCGAAGAGATGGTCCCCTTGGCATATCGGAAACATGCAAAGGTCTTCTCCAAGAAGGAATCAGAATGACTACCGGAACATAAACCTTGGGATCATGCCATAGACCTGAAACCCGATGCTCCTGAAACTATGTGCACCAAAATCTACCCGATGTCTCCAAATGAGCAGGAAGAGCTTGACCGATTCTTGGAAGAGAATCTGTGCAAAGGCTACATTCGCCCTTCCAAATCCTCATTGACATCGCCTGTCTTCTTTGTCAAAAAGAAGGATGGTAAACTTCGATTTGTTCAGGACTACTGGTGGCTCAATGAATACACGATAAAAAATTGATACCCACTCCCTCTCATTACAGACATTGTCAGTCGACTGCACAATGCCAAGCTCTTCTCCAAAATGGACGTTCGCTGGGGGTACAACAATGTGCGAGTGAAAGAGGGCGATGAATGGAAGGGAGCATTTGCCACAAACCGAGGACTCTTCGAGCCCCTCGTTATGTTCTTTGGTCTGACAAACTCGCCGGCTACGTTCCAGGCCCTCATGAATTCCATATTTGCTGACCTCACTGCTGCTGGGAAGGTGGCCGTTTACCTGGATGACATCCTAGTTTTCACAGAAACTGTCGAGGAACATCGCATGGTAGTCAACGACGTTCTTGCATGCCTCAGCCAATACGACCTGTACCTGCGGCCAGAGAAATGTGAATTTGAACGATCTTCCATTGAATACCTAGGTTTAGTGATCAGTGAAGGAGAAGTGCGAATGGACCCAGTCAAAATAGAGGCGGTCAGAAGCTGGCAGGCACCTACAACGCTACGTGATCTTCGAGGTTTCCTAGGATTTGCTAACTTCTATCGGAGATTCATCAAAGGTTTTGCAAAGAAAGCACGACCTTTGAATGACCTCACCCGCAAAGATACCAAATGGAACTGGGGATCCCTACAGCAGGAAGCTTTCGAATCATTAAGGGACGCCTTCACCTCTGCACCAATCCTCACACTATGGGATCCATTGAAATCAAGCCAGATTGAAGTAGATGCATCAGGCTTCACCACTGGAGGTACTCTCTCACAACTACAGGAGGATGGACTCTGGCACCCGGTCGCTTATCGTTCCTCTTCCATGGATCCAGCTGAGCGGAACTACGAAATCTACGACCGAGAAATGCTAGCCATTATCGAAGCATTGAAAGACTGGAGAAGCTTCTTGGAAGGATCCCCAGAACCGTTCGATATCATGACCGATCACCAGAATCTGGAATACTGGAAAACAGCCCAAGACCTCAGTTGTCGACAAGCACAATGGTCACTATGGCTCTCCCGGTTTGACTTCCGTCTTAAGCACCGCCCTGGTAAAGCAAATACTCAAGCGGATGCACTTTCACGTATGGCGCAGCACCAAGTCACAGATGCAGAGGACAACAAGAAGCAAATCGTACTGAAACCAGAGCATTTCCTTAATGCAGCGACCATGGTCCTTCTTCACAACCCCCTCCTTGACCGCATCCGACAGATCAGTGAACAAGAGGCCGAAGTACTAAACGGTCTGAAAGGCATCAAGACACCCCAGAGCCTTACAGGCAGTCTAGTTGAGTGGAGAGAGGAAAGCGGCTTGGTTTACTACCGCAACAAAGTCTACATACCACCAGATAGCGCACTATGGAAAACAATCCTGCAACAATGTCACGACGCCCCCACTGCAGGCCACCCCGGTATGCATGGCACCCTAGAACTAGTCAGTAGACTCTACTGGTGGCCCGGAATGCGCTCATTTGTAGACAAGTACGTCGATGGCTGTGACCACTGCCAGCGCAAACGCCTAAACCCCCACCATCCCTCTCCTCTTCAACCTCTTCCCGTACCGGAAGGACCCTGGCAGGACATTGGTATGGATCTCATCGGGGAACTACCTATGACACAGGACAGCCACAACGCTATCATCACCTTCGTGGACCACTACACAAAGATGGTTCACTGTTTCCCCTGCACCACTGAGATAACAGCAGAAGGAGTAGCAGATTTCTTTTATAAAGAAATTTTCCGCTTACACAGCCTACCCCGTCGATTCATCTCTGACAGAGGACCCCAATTTGCAGCAGACGTTATGCGACAGCTACTGAAGTGACTTGGAATCGACTCCTCCCTGACCACAGCCTATCACCCCGAGACAAATGGACAGACGGAACGTGCTAACCAGGAAATTGAACGCTACATTCACATGTATGTAAGCCGCCGACAGGATGACTGGGACCTCTTAATCCCCACTGCCGAGTTTGTCATGAATGCTCGTATCCACTCCGCACACAGCCACTCCCCCTTCGAAACACATTACGGTTATACCCTGGAGTTCACCATTCCAAACGGCGTCGAGACAAAATACCCATCCATTGAACGCCGACTAGAGCTGTTACAGCATGCACGGGAGGATGCAGAAGCAGCACTACGGATGAGCAAAGAGCGCATCAGAGAGGGAGCAAAGGGAAAAATACAGGGATTCGAAGTAGGACAACCGGTTTGGTTATCCTTGAGCAAATTAAAGGTGCGGCAAAAGAACCAAAAACTGGGGAGCAAACGCCTAGGCCCATTTGAAGTCGCAGAGAAAACGGGTCCACTCACGTACTGGTTAAACCTACCCACCTGGATGAATATCCACGACAACATCCATACCAACCGCCTGACCCCCTGGAAAGGAAATGACGTTAACGGAGTTGAACCACCACCACCAGAACCCGAAATCGTGGAGGGAGAGGAGTTCTATGACGTAGACATGGTCCTGGACAGCTGGGTCTTTGGACGGTGGAAAAAGCTGCAATTCCTGGTAAAGTGGAAAGGGTATGACGAGGGACGCAACAGTTGGGAGCATGAAGAAAACCTAGTGGGCACAAGTGACGATGCAATTGCGGATTTTTATACAAGACACCCAAACGCACCACGAAAAATTTCAGTGGCCATCTTCCACTCCTTGCCCTGGCAACCCTACGAAAACTTTACAGAAATAGTCACTGGGACATCGATGTAGAAGGGGGGTAATGTCATGACATGCTATACAGGATACAGTACTTATCTTATTTTTCCTACATCTCCTCCTTCCTTCATCATTGTTACTGCTTGGATACATCTACAGCGTTCAGCATCCTTCTATCACATTCCAAATGCTTCCATCAACTTCCCATGCTGTCGCTTACTCATCCAAACCCTTGTATATATAGTACAGTAGTTGACACCTAGTTCCCCCATCTTGACCTCTTGGTCTTTGGAACTAGGTTAGCACTTGTATCTTCGTTTACACTCAATATACTTACTTGGTCTTTGGAACTAGTTTTCCTTGTGCGACCCTAGTGATTGGCCCTGTGCTATCACTGTTGTCTTGATCACTATATCTTTCAGCCTTCATGTGTGGTGCTAGCCCCACCCCTCACTTTGGCTTGTGCTTGAGCCTGTGCCTTCTCCGTGCTTTTTCCCTTCGTCACCACAAGCTCCTTGAATCCCCTGGCCAGTTCCTTCCAGCCACAGTTTCGGTGCTGAAGGAATGGATTGCACATCTTGTCATGAAGTGAGCCACCCCTATCATTTTCCTTTCTTTATGATACACCACCCGAGCTCTCCTACCTACAATAATCATTCCGGACCCTCCCATTCCATTCTATTAGTTCCGCTCCATTCCTTGTGCCTGAGCTATACAGTATTACCTCATAGTTCCCACACTCCACCTTGTATATATAAGCCAGCCCCCACAACCCGGTCCCTTATCTTGACCTCTTTGTCGTTGGGACCAGGTATGCCTTTTACTTACTTACTTGTATTTATTATCAATATAACTTTGTCGTCGGGACCAGTATCTGTCTGCCTCCGCTCCGCCACCGTCGTCACCTCTTTGTGACATTCTCGAGTATGAATATATAATCTGTTGGATGACTGCTGCCGATGTCTTGTTTTGGGGCATTGAAGAAACAGTTTGTATAATTGTGTCGAATTCGTGGGATGGGAATGCAGCCAAGATGGTTTGACAAAAGGTGGAGTCATTGACCTCATTTCCAGCTTTGGCAGCTTCCTTGCATAGGACACATAGGGTTTTGAAAAAGCTTTCGATGGATTCTCCACCTTTGAAGGTATACAATCGTAATTTTCTCTTGGTAAGGACTTTTCTCATCTTGTCTTGAGCAGCGTATTCCGATTCAAAAGTACCCATTAGCTCAGAGGCCGACAAGGAGTCCGCATTTGGAATAAGTGAGGTCAGATCATCTACATAGGCCTCGATTACTCCCTTTGCGCGGTCGTTCCTGAAGGTCCATTCTTCTAGAGATGGCATCGTGGAATACACAGGGGTAGAAGGGCTTGATTCGGAAAGTTTTGGTGTGTCAGAGGATGATGATGTCGATGAAGATGGTGTAGGTTTCTTTATAGAGTTGTCGATATAGCCTGTAAGGCCCTGGGCTCTTAACACATTTGTAATTTTTCTTTTGACTGGTGCCCAACTGACTTGAACACCACCATCAAACTTCTGGTCCTCAGGAACCTCGGGAATTGGAGGAGGAATAGCACCGTTGCTCGCCATCCTGGTTCAGGATTTTTCAGGGGTTATTTCAAATTTAGGTATCATTCTCAACGTTCAGCAGCGGGCGGGGCCCATAACCTGTAAGATACTCGTAAGTATAGTATTCTCAGAACACACCGAAGGGGTGTAAGAACTCCATTTAGAGAACTATTTACCTGTAAGATACTTGTAAGTATAGTATCTAAGTTAAGACTATTAGCTATCCTACAGGTTAATATACAAGAATGAGCACTCACTCTCAGAACACACTGAAGGGGTGTAAGAACTGAGAGTGTTGATGAGAATATGTACATATATATATACTAATTTCTGTCTATGGTGTCTTGCGAGAGAGATAGAGAGGGAGAAAAAAGCTGAATAATCAGCCGACCAGACTTTTGTGGGCAAACAAACTATGTTTGGACACCCAGAGCTCTCTCGCAGACCCAATGAAGGGGTCAATGCTCAAGCCACAACAGATGCGAAAGGAAGGTCCAGAGGACTGGGACGTTGAGCAGGAGCGGAGACCCCATGAAGACGAGCTGAAAGATGGAGCATGCGATCAACTGCAACATCAAGATAGAGCTTATAGGCGTCGCTACGCCAGCGACCAAGCAGTTGGATTTTGTAATCGGAATATCCAGCTGCCGCAGCTGATGAGGCTGCACCTCGACAAAAGCTGTGGCCAGAAAAGCAAGTAGCATCCAGTCCAGAGATGGCAACACGAGTCTTCAATGTTGAAATGAAAGAAGAGCAGTGGAGCGGCAGACCATCAGCACCAGCAAACAGAGGAGCCTTGTCTAGCAGTGGATGGATGGTGAATAGATGCTTCAGGACAGTGACTGGGCAGGTAGAGAGATGAGGAACTGCCGCAACCATAAGTGTTACTCCTCGTCGAAACGGATCAGTTTTTGATGAGAGAAGGCTGATGCGAGCATGTGTGGGGTTGTCAAAAGATGGGATAAATTGAACAGAGTCGCGAGTAAGGTGAAAAGTAGGATCAAATGCTTCGTGATCACTAAGCGCAAACTCCCCTGTCCGAAACAAGGCAGACCAAGCGAGCTTAGCTGCTGCATCAAAAACTGCATTAGGAATGAGATTGAGGTTGCCAGAAAGTGACAGGTCCATTATTGCTCATAAGATGTCCAGGGTGATAGGGAGCTTTGGGTTCCAGCCTTTCTCCCCATAGTACCACTTAATTCCCCGAATGATGCGTTGTAGAGTCACTGACTCACAAGCATCAAAGGGGAGGTCAGCGTTCACATGGAGTGACCGAACATTGGACAGATATGCCTTGATGGTCTTGGTGTCATATGTATGCGGATCGAGTTATTCTGCGATTCCGCGATCCATTTACCTACTTCGCGAAGAGTTCCTAAGCTAGGACTCTTTAATTAATTACTTCGCGAAGAACATGATTTTATTGGAGGTGGATCGAAAGGATGTGGTGATTGGAAATGGGTTTTAAGTTGGTGGTTCGCGTAGCTAGTATCCCCCGGTTTGCTAGACGTCCCAACGTCTAGACAATGAGTAAGGAGTCTTGAGTAGCTATTGAACAAATTTGTTCATGATTCCACGGAAGGAATTCCGAGAATACCGACCCCCCGCAAAGGGGGTGAACTTTCCCAACACCATTCGAAAATTTTGCGGAAATAATTCCGCGAGGAAAAAACCCCTTGCAAAGGTGATGAATAAAACACCACAGGAGCCTTCCGCAGAAGGAATTCCGCGAAGAAAGACCCCCCGCGAAGGGGGTGAAGACACCACTAGTTGACAACATTGTTGAATTTTTTGTAAAAAATCCTTTTAAGATGTGAGTCGATGCCTTTTCTGAATCAATCATGAAAAGAGGTGCTCAGGTAAAAACCTTTTCAGCAACCAAAGGAAAGGGAGGGGTAGATGGTTCATCCAAGAAAAAATTAGTTCAATGAAGAACTAACAGCTAGCGTGAGCGTGTCTGAAGAAAAATCCGAAGGACTTTCCGAAAAATCAAGACACAGGTGACAGATCCCGCGAGGGATCAGAGCCGCACACGAACAATTTGTTCGCGAAAGTGGAAGACGTCTAAAAGAAACAAAATGTTTAGTGGTTCGGAAAAAATTGTTTCTCGAAGCCCAGTCAACCAATGGGTTGTAATGGGTCAAAAAACTGTATCCTAAAACTGCTTAGCATGATGAATCCGAAAAAAATTAACATAAGATGTTAAAAGGGTAGTAGCAGCACGCCATAAATGAAAACCAATGAAGAACAAGTCTTTGCGAAGGTTTTCAGAAGGAAGACCATTAAGGGTGATGATTGATGAAGTAACTCTGGAGTTGGCATGAAGGATGTTTTATCAAACAAAATGAAGTCAATCGAAGTAATCTGAAGAGCCCAAACAAGGAGGTAAAATTGCGGAAAACATCGAAGAATTGTTCCACGAAGTAAGAGTGAACTTGTAAGTAGAGAAAAAATTTCGTAATAAATGCATTGTCATTTTACAATGAAAGTGAGTTTACCCTTTTGAAAAGAGTGTGAAATGACGTTAGAAATAAAGGATCGACGTGACGAGTGTTAGTTTTAATATACTGTTAAGATCATGCAACTCCGGAATTGCGGAATGATCGCGATTTAATTACGGAATGATCGCAATATAATCGCGGAATGATCGCGATGTAATCGCGGAATTGGTTGGGAATGCGAGGGGATAATTCCCTCGCGAAGTGAGGAACGATTCGTGGAGTTATGGGAAGGTAGTTGGACATCGACACTACTATCGGTAGTGCCCTCAACACGTCGATGGTCCAATATGAAGGTAGTAGCAGCATCAGTTCGCGAAGGTTGCTTCGCGGAACGTCAGAGCTGTGTTGAGAATGTATCACAGATAGTAAACATCTGTAATACGAAGAGAGAGCAGATCTAAGTCGATATTAAAACTCCAGAACTACCTATTCGATGTTGTAGCTTTATACTATGCATTACATAAGCGTCGCGAAGCGATACTAACTCCGAATAGACTAGCTTGTGGAGTAAAGAACAAAGGAAGGGATATAATAGGTATAGTACTCATCCGATAATGATTAGGAAAGATAACGAAGGATTCCTGAGCTTAGGAACTCTTCGCGAAGTAATTAATTAAAGAGTCCTAGCTTAGGAACTCTTCGCGAAGTAGGTAAATGGATCGCGGAATCACAGAATAACTCGATCCGCATACATATGACACTTGGGTTGCAAAGGGTGCATCCCAAGATGTGTCACAAAGAGGTGATGACAGTGGCGGAGCAGAGCGGAGACTTGAGCGGAGGCGGACAGATACTGGTCCCAACGACAAAGTTATATTGATAATAAATACAAGTAAGTAAGTAAAAGGCATACCTGGTCCCAACGACAAAGAGGTCAAGATAAGGGACCAGGTTGTGGGGGCTGGCTTATATATACAAGGTGGAGTGTGGGAACTATGAGGTAATACTGTATAGCTCAAGCACAAGGAATGGAGTGGAACTAATAGAATGGAATGGAAGGTTCCAGAATGATTATTGTAGGTAGGAGGGCTTGGATGGTGTATCGTAAAGAAAGGAAAATGATAGGGGTGGCTCACTTCATGACATTACCCCCCTCCTTATGACCATTGCCCTCGATGGTCAAGCTTTTGCTGCCTGGGGGTGCTTTTTGTGGAATTTTCAGATAGTTGTAGGGGCATGTTCAAGATTTGGTGCAGGTTCCCATGAGTTGTGGCCTGCATCGTAGCCTTTCCACTTTACCAAATACTCTAATTTCTTCCACCTAATCCGACTATCCAAGATGTCCTCGACTTCATACTCTGGCTCATCCTCATCCTCTAGGTATACTGGTTCCGGTGGTGTTGCAATTTCGCCATTGATGGTGTTCCCTCTCCAAGGGTACAATTTATCGATGTGGAACACAGGGTGGATGCGGTCCAGTGATAGTGGGAGGTCTAAACGGTAGTCCAGGGGCCCCACCTTCTCCAAAATGGTGTAAGGTCCTAGCTGTCGATCCCCAAGTTTCTCACTGGAAAGTTGGAGCTTGATGTCCTCTGCACTTAGCCAGACCTGATCTCCAACTTGGAATTGATGTGCCTTTTGTTTTCCCCGTTCATAGTTTTCCTTTTGCCATCTTTTCCCCAGGTGTAGCACTGCCCCAGCATCCTGTCGTGCATCTCGCAGTATCTGGATGCGATCATCCACCGCCGGAATCCCACTCCGTTGTCCAACTGGAATGTTAAATAGAGGCAGGTAACCATAGGTGAGTTCAAATGGGGACGTTCCAAGTGCAGAGTGGGTGCGGGAGTTAATCACAAATTCCACCATAGGCAGGTGCTCCGCCCAGTCATCCTGGCGGCGTCCCACATAGAGCCTGAGGTACTTTTCGACTTCTTGGTTTGCCCGTTCAGTCTGTCCATTTGCTTGGGGGTGGTATCCGGAGGTGAGGTTTGATTTGATTCCTAGGCGGGAGAGTAGTGATCGCATGAGTTTTGCTGCAAACTGGGGTCCCCGGTCTGATACAAAACGAAGGGGAAGACCATGGAGGCGAAAAATTTCACGATAGTAGATGTTGGCCACCCCTGCTGCTGTGATTGAGGTTGTACAAGGAATTGCATGGATTTGTTTACCATAGAGGTCAGTGCAGACTAGAATCGCATCATACCCTTGCGAGTTGGGCAGCTGTGTGATCAGGTCAACTCCCACTTCTTCCCACAAGCCTGCTGGGACGTCTAGGGGTAGTGTTACTGCTTGTGGGTGTCTCTGTATCTTCTTCCTAGCACAAGTCTCGCATCCTTCAACATATTTTTCTACAAAGGATTGCAGGGTGGGCCACCAAAAGTGGGTACTGATGAGGTCAAGGGTATTGTGAAGTCCAGGGTGGCCAGCAGAGGGGTTGTCGTGGCATTGTTTGAGTATTTCTTTCCACAAGTCATCGTCTGGTGGGATGTATACCCTCTCTCGGTGGTATACTAGTCCATTGTCTTCTTCCCATTCTGCTATCCCATTGGCCAAGCGTTTGAGACCGCTTCTCCTAAGCTCTTCCAGTCCTTCCAGTACTTGGGCCTCCTTTTGAGATGCCTGTTGGATGCAGTCCTCCAGTGGATTCTGTAGTGAGGTTGCTGCCACTCACATAAAATGGGCTGGTTTCAGAACAATCTGTTGTCGATTATCTTCACTATCCAGAACTTGATGTGCTGCCATACGAGAGAGAGCGTCTGCCTGAGTGTTGGACTTGCCCGGGCAGTGAGTGAGCTGGAAATCAAAGCGGGACAGCCATAGTGCCCATCGCACCTGCCGTCTACTAAGGTCCTGAGCAGAACGCCAGAATTCCAGGTTTGCATGGTCGGTGAGAATCTCGAATGGTTGTGGTGAACCTTCCAGGAAGCTTCTCCAGTCCTTTAATGCTTCGATGATGGCGAGCATCTCTCAGTCATAGATTTTGTAGTTTCGTTCAGCTGGTTGCATGGAGGCTGATCGAAATGCTACTGGGTGCCACTGGCCATCGTCTTGTTTCTGCATTAGAGTTCCTCCTGTAGCAAAGCCTGATGCATCTACCTCGAGTTGTGTGAGCCTATTAGGGTCCCAGAGTGCCAGTACTGGTGCTGTGATAAATGTTTCCCTTAGGGTGTCAAATGCTTGTTGCTGGTGTGTCCCCCAACTGAAGCCTGTATCCTTTTTTGTTAGATCAGGGCATGCTATGCGGGCAAAGTTCCATATGAATCGACAGTAGAAGTTAGCAAAGCCTAGGAATCCCCGTAGTTCTCGTAGATTCTTTGGGGTAGGCCAGTCGCGGACTGCAGCTACTTTTACTGGATCCATGCACACTTCACCTTCTGATATCACTAGTCCCAAATACTCAACCTGAAGCTCCTCAAACTCGCATTTCTCTGGTCGCAGGTAGAGGTCGTGTTTCTCTAGACATTTTAGTACCTCCCGCACCACCTGCTGGTGTTCTTGCAAATCGTTACTGAAGATGAGGATGTCATCTAGGTAGACCGCTACCTTACCAGCCGCCACTAGGTCTGAAAAGATGGTGTTCATGAGCACTTGGAAGGTAGCTGGCGAGTTGGTGAGACTGAAGAACATTACACTGGGTTCGAATAACCCTCGATTGGTTGCAAAAGCGGCCTTCCACTCATCACCCTCCTTAATCTGGACATTGTTGTAGCCCCATCTGACGTCAAATTTGGTGAAGTACCGTGCCCCCTGCAGACGGCTGACAATGTCAGCGACCAGTGGGAGAGGGTAGCGGTTCTTTAGGGTTACTTGATTGAGTTTCCGGTAATCCTGTATGAAGCGGAGCTTCCCATCTTTCTTCTTAACAAAGAAGACAGGTGAGGACAGTGGCGACTTTGAGGGGCGAATGTAGCCTTTTCGGAGGTTGTCATCCAGAAAGCGGTCAAGTGTCAGGAACGACTAACACTACGAGTAACTCTTAGCGCGTAGGCGCCTGTCGTAGGGCGCTTGTGTCCTGTGACTGGGCGTCTGGATATTCTAGTTCTTCATTTTCCTTTACGCATTCTACGTTACTCATCGGGTCCCATACTCGGTTACGACCCGCTGCTGACATCCTCTTGATTACTTATACTCGGTTAGCATCCGTGCTCGTATCTATCACGGACTTGTTTGTCATAGCGTTTGACCAACGACTCTATTGTAGATTAGATTCGTACTTTTGTATATAAGGTCAGCTAAGGTCTTGTAGTGACCTTAGCTTCGTTATTCAACTTGACTTCTGGGTTTCTTCTCTGAGACGTCTGAGACACTTAGCCGCTTGTGGTTTTGTGTGTCGACATCGACCTCTTACATAATAACGAAGCTTGTACAATACTCCACCGGCACTCACTACGCCCCTGGTCTTCTACTCTACCACAAATCTTTTTAACCCCACCCTATCATTTTTTCTTGCTTCTAATCCTACGTTTAACATGTCGGCATCCTTGGACGTTCTTTCGGTCAAGATCGACACTCTTATAAACACCCTCAGCGAGGTCGCCGTGACCTTGAGAAGCACTACAACAACCTCTACCGCAACGCCTGTTCCCAAGAAGAAGGGGAAAAAGGCGGCTCCTACACCTGCTGCTACAAGCAGCGCACCTGTTAAAGCACAGCTACGCCTTCCTACTACTAGTGCAGACCTTGAGAAGCTAACGATCCAGGTTTCGGTGCCCAATGCATCGGCTGGTCATTTAGTTGGTCGTGCAGGTGCGGGTCTCCAGCAGATCCACAACTTCTCTCGTGCTCGTATCTCGGTTCCACCATCGGGATCTTCTGGGGCACGACTGGTTACTATACGGGGCTCCCGCCGTGAGGTGGGAGATGCGCTCGTCGCTATTGGTAAGCGACTCGCTGGGAGGCGAGTTCGCGTGAACCGTCCGGTGAAAAAGACGGACACTAAAGGTAAAGCATCCGCTTTACCTCCCAATCCCCTTCCTACACCCACTGGCACTCGCCCCTCTACCACATCTGTGTCAGTGGACACACCTCTTTCTAGCACGGTGTCGTCATCCAGATCGACGACCCCAGTGCCGCCAGAACCAACGTTGGTTTCCACACCGGTTGGAACTGCACCACCCACTCTGTCACAAAGAGGTGACGACGGTGGCGGAGCGGAGCGGAGACTTAGGCGGGAGCGGACAACTGGTCCCAACGACAAAGTTATATTGATAATAAATACAAGTAAGTAAGTTAAAGACATACCTGGTCCCAACGACAAAGAGGTCAAGATAAGGGACCAGGTTGTGGGGGCTGGCTTATATATACAAGGTGGAGCGTGGGAACTATGAGATAATACTGTATAGCTCAGGCACAAGGAATGGAACGGAACTAATAGAATGGAATGGAATGTTCCGGAATGATTATTGTAGGTAGGAGGGCTTGGATGGTGTATCGTAAAGAAAGGAAAATGATAGGGGGGGGGGGGGGCTCACTTCATGACATTACCCCCCTCCTTATGACCATTGTCCTCGATGGTCAAGCTTTTGCCGCCTGGGGATGCTTTCTGTGGAATTTTCGGACAGTGGTTGGTGCATGCTCAAGATTTTGAGCGGGTTCCCATGAGTTGTGTCCTGCGTCATATCCCTTCCACTTTACCAAGTACTCTAACCTCTTCCACCTAACCCGACTATCCAAGATGCCCTCAACTTCGTACTCTGGCTCGTCTTCATCTTCTAGGTATACTGGTTCTGGTGGTGTTGCAATTTCGCCATTGATGGTGTTCCCTCTCCAAGGGTACAGTTTATCAACGTGGAATACTGGGTGGATGCGGTCCAGTGACAGTGGGAGGTCCAGGCGGTAGTCCAGGGGACCAACCTTCTCCAAAATGGCGTAAGGTCCTAGCTGTCGATCCCCAAGTTTCTCACTGGAAAGTTGGAGCTTGATGTCTTCTGCGCTTAGCCAGACCTGATCTCCTACTTGGAACTGATGTGCCTTTCGTTTTCCTCGTTCATAGTTTTCCTTTTGCCATCTTTTTCCCAGGTGTAGAGCTGCCCCGGCATCCTGTCGCACCTCTCGAAGGATCTGAATGCGATCATCCACTGCTGGAATCCCACTTCGCTGACCAACGGGAATGTTAAATAGGGGGAGGTAGCCGTAAGTGAGCTCGAATGGGGAGATTCCAAGTGCAGAGTGGGTACGTGAGTTAATCACAAACTCCGCCATTGGCAAATGCTCTGCCCAGTCATCCTGACGACGTCCCACATACAGCCGGAGATACTTTTCGACTTCTTGGTTTGCCCGCTCGGTTTGCCCATTCGCTTGGGGGTGGTATCCCGATGTGAGATTGGATTTGATTCCCAGGCGGGAGAGTAGTGATCGCATGAGCTTTGCTGCAAACTGGGGTCCTTGGTCTGATACAAAGCGGAGGGGGAGGCCATGGAGGCGGAAAATTTCGCGGTAGTAGATGTCAGCGACACCTGCTGCTGTGATTGATGTGGTACAAGGGATTGCGTGGATTTGTTTCCCGTAGAGGTCGGTGCAGACAAGGATGGCATCATATCCTTGTGAATTGGGCAGCTGTGTGATCAGGTCAACTCCCACTTCTTCCCACAGACCTGCTGGGACATCTAGGGGTAGTGTTACTGCTCGTGGGTGTCTCTGTATCTTTTTCCTAGCACAAGTTTCGCATCCTTCCACATACTTTTCTACAAAGGATCGCAGGGTGGGCCACCAAAAGTGGGTGCTAACGAGATCGAGGGTGTTGTGAAGTCCGGGGTGACCAGCGGAGGGGTTGTCGTGGCATTGTTTGAGTACTTCTGTCCGTAGGTCATCCTCTGGTGGGACATATACCCTACCTCGGTGGTACACCAGTCCGTTATCCTCCTCCCATTCTGCTATCCCATTGGCCAAGCGTTGGAGGCCGCTCCTCCTGAGCTCTTCCAGTCCTTCGAGTACTTGGGCCTCTCTTTGCGAGGCCTTCTGGATGCGGTCCTCCAACGGGTTCTGTAGTGAGGCTGCTGCCACTTGCATAAAGTGGGCTGGTTTCAGAACGGTCTGTTGTCGGTTGTCTTCACTGTCCAACACCTGATGCGTTGCCATGCGAGACAGAGCATCTGCCTGTGTGTTTGCCTTGCCTGGGCGGTGAGTCAGCCGGAAGTCGAATCGGGATAACCATAGTGCCCAACGCGCTTGTCGTCGGCTAAGGTCCTGTGCAGAGCGCCAGAATTCCAGGTTTGCATGGTCGGTGATGATCTCGAAGGTCTGCGGTGATCCTTCCAGGAAGCTTCTCCAGTCCTTTAGTGCTTCAATGATTGCCAGCATCTCCCGGTCATAGATTTCGTAGTTTCGTTCGGCTGGTTGCATGGAGGCTGATCGAAATGCTACTGGGTGCCACTGACCATCGTCTTGTTTCTGCATTAGAGCTCCTCCTGTGGCAAAGCCTGATGCATCTACCTCGAGTTGTGTGAGCCTGTTGGGGTCCCAGAGTGCCAGTACCGGAGCTGTGACAAAAGCTTCCCTTAGGGTGTCGAATGCTTGCTGCTGATGTGTTCCCCAGTTGAAGCCTGAGTCTTTCTTGGTTAGGTCATTCAGAGGGCGTGCTATGCGGGCAAAGTTCTGTATGAATCGACGGTAAAAGTTGGCAAAACCTAAGAATCCTCGCAGCTCTCGCAGGTTCTTTGGAGTAGGCCAGTCACGAACTGCAGTCACTTTTACCGGATCCATGCGCACTTCCCCTTCTGATATCACTAGTCCCAAGTACTCGATCTGAAGCTCCTCGAACTCACATTTTTCGGGTCGTAGATAGAGGTCATGTTTCTCTAGCCGTTTTAGTACATCCCGCACTATCTGCCGGTGTTGTTGTAGCTCGTTACTGAAGATAAGGATGTCATCTAGGTACACTGCTACTTTCCCCGCTGCCACTAGGTCTGAAAAGATGGAATTCATGAGTGCTTGGAAGGTCGCTGGGGAGTTGGTGAGACCAAAGAACATTACACTGGGTTCGAATAACCCTCGGTTGGTTGCGAAAGCAGCCTTCCATTCATCACCCTCCTTAATTCGGACATTGTTGTAGCCCCATCTGACATCAAATTTGGTGAAGTACCGTGCCCCCTGCAGACGGCTGACGATGTCAGCAACCAGTGGGAGAGGATAGCGGTTCTTTAGGGTTACTTGATTTAGTTTCCTGTAATCCTGTACAAAACGGAGCTTCCCGTCCTTCTTCTTCACAAAGAAGACAGGTGAAGACAGTGGCGATTTTGAGGGGCGAATGTAGCCTTTTCGGAGGTTGTCATCCAGAAAACGGTCGAGTTCGCCTTGTTCGTTCAATGACATTGGGTAGACTTTCGTACGCATGGTTTCGGGTGCTCCTGGGATCAGTTCAATGGCGTGATCCCAGGGTTTGTGTTCAGGGAGACGTTCTGAGGCCATTTCAGAGAATACCTTTTTGAAATCCCTATAGGGCTCTGGGATCATTTCTTCGAAGGTTTTCACGGGTTTTGCTTTGTAGGCCTGCTCCGCTAGCTGTTGGGAATATGTGAATCCTGCTGCGCACCAGACCTCTTCTGTTTGTTCGTGTAGGATGCCTGACTTCACCCATGCACGCCGGGTTTGTCGGTTGGCTCGAATGCGGTGTATCGGCGACTCATCTGCCTCCTCTTCCTCTGCTAAGTTCAGTGGGGTTTCGGGAGTGATGACTGTTTCAATTTCCTCCACAGTGTCTTGTTCTTCTACCTCCTCTATCGTTGTCCGTTGTGGTCTAACCGAGAGTCGTCCCTTCTCCCAGTCAATATCTGGATTGGCTTTACGTAGCCAGGGGAGTCCCAGGATTAGGTCTTCACTTCCCAGATTGGTTATCAGCAAATCTGTCCACCGTTCTTGATTATCGACAGTCAGGGCTAGACGTGCAAAATGCGTAATCTGCCCTGCTCGGTTAGCAGATCCATCGATGTTAAAGACCCCAATGGGTTTCCTGAGTGGGAAGATCCTTACTTGGTGGCGGGTGACAAACTCCTGATTCAGGAATAGAGCCGTGGCTCCAGAATCAACCATGGCCGCAGTTGCTATACTGTGATTTCTTCCTCTTAATTTCGCGTTAATTCGGAAGTGTGACGAATTGGAGTTCAATTCCGAAATATTAGATATGGTACATGAGGGTAGAGAATCATATGTGGACGTAGCATGTATAGCAAATTGGTTTACGGGTACTCTCGGTGCGGCCGAGACGGGTACCCGCTTTAAAAACCCTCCTGCGAGCCTGAAGCGGGGGCCATGGCATTGGCTCTGTTCAGGAGTTCTTGGAGCTGGGCAATTTGGATGGAGAGGTCGGGGGTAGCTGGGGACTGGGCAATAGGGGCAGGAGCAGGGGCCGGAGTGGAAGCCGCAATTTGGACAGGTTCATTGGGAAAGAGAGTGAAAGGCGTTGAAGAGGAGGCTGCGACTTGTTGACGGCGGGGTTGTTGATGCTTACCCCGGCCGCGTTCTAGACCCATGAATTTATCCTGGCAGACTGACTCTAAATGACCTCGTCGCCCACAGTAGCGGCATACTGTGTCCTTGTACGAGCAGTTCCTCTTCTCATGACTCTGTGAACCACAACCGTAACACCTGCCTCTCATCTGGGCCACGAAGCTTTCTCTACTGTTGCCATTGGTATGCGTGGCATCAACGTCCATAGCATGGGAGTTGGCAGGGGGAGAGGAGATGTGAGAGGTACCCTGATTACGGCCTGTCATGGTGGGGTCATGCAGGAATACGTCTACCGAGATTGCTCGCCTGATTGCCTCCTCTAGTGTAGGGGCTAATCCCTGAGCTATGTTGACCACGATGAGATTTTGTCGAATCTCTGGGTTGAGGCCACTGTGAAAGCGTTCTCGTAGGTCGATATCTGAGAGCCCAGTTCGATCGCCGATGTCTTTGAAGTTCTGTGCAAATTCTGCTACCGTTTGACCTTTTGCTTGCCTGAGATGCTGGATTGCATTCCGGGCTTCCATGCCTGCGTCAATGGATTCGAATCGGAGGGTGAAGGCTGTTTTAAAGTCTTCCCATCGTCCATTAAACGGTTGTTGGTGATGACTGAATTCCAAGAGGTATGGGGTGGCCCAATCAGCAGCCTTTCCCGAGAAGAATCCTAGAGCCGCCTTAATCAGTTTCCCTTCGTTGT
Source organism: Lentinula aciculospora (assembly GCA_028011355.1). Lineage (NCBI taxonomy): Eukaryota > Fungi > Basidiomycota > Agaricomycetes > Agaricales > Omphalotaceae > Lentinula > Lentinula aciculospora. The sequence goes on from JAOTPV010000003.1 coordinate 1,881,912, forward strand.
CCTTCAAATCCAGTTGTTCCACTGCCCAGCTCTGATACTGAGCAATGAAGCGACGGGCTTCCGCACTACTCGAGCCTTTGAAGAGCTCGGGTTTATTCATGCTCGACTTGGCTGCAGCTCTGTGAAGGTTGGCTGTGAGCTGAGTCACCTGCTCGATAAGCTGTGCCATGAGCTGATTTGTGTTGACTTCAGAGGTCGACATAATGGATGGGGGTGCAGTGGGAGTAGGGATAAGGATGGGTGTGATCACGGTACCGTCGGAAAGGTTCTCCTCTTCACTGATGGAGTTGGCAGCAGCGTTCGGACAGGGTTGAGAACTGCAATCAGCCCAGGAGCTGCTTTTGCTGCGGTGGATGTGGGTTTGGTCTTTAGTATCAAAAGCGTGTGGGTAGACAGAGCAGTCGATAGCTTGGGCGGGCAGGCTTGGTGCGGAGGTGTCTGTAGACGTGGTGGAAGCGGAGCCTGCAAGGATAACCTAATCGGTAGGCTATCAGTGCAGTAAGGGATCTTGACCTAATGTCACAAAGAGGTGACGACGGTGGCGGAGCGGAGCGGAGACTTAGGCGGGAGCGGACAACTGGTCCCAACGACAAAGTTATATTGATAATAAATACAAGTAAGTAAGTTAAAGACATACCTGGTCCCAACGACAAAGAGGTCAAGATAAGGGACCAGGTTGTGGGGGCTGGCTTATATATACAAGGTGGAGCGTGGGAACTATGAGATAATACTGTATAGCTCAGGCACAAGGAATGGAACGGAACTAATAGAATGGAATGGAATGTTCCGGAATGATTATTGTAGGTAGGAGGGCTTGGATGGTGTATCGTAAAGAAAGGAAAATGATAGGGGGGGGGGGGGGGGCTCACTTCATGACAAGGATAAGCGTGACTGATCAGTTTGGGCCCATGCATCAACAATATATTGCTGAAAAAGATTTTTGGCATAGAACAGATGGTTTGATTCAATCTCTAGATTGCGTTGATGAAGGCGATATGCATAGTACTCCATCTGGGTAACATGATCATCATTAGAGGCTGGTTCATTAGGTCTATCTGCATATTTGATATTTAGGTGCCATCCTAGTTCACCTCTGGGAAACAGTAAAACATAATGTAAAGGTGCATATGCAGGATTGGTTTCATATATACATTTCAGTGGCCCCTCCTTACATTGAAGGATAATATCTCGATGATCTGTGGCAGTACCTGGGCCTGGAAGAACAACTGCAACCTCATCAGCTGATGGCATATTATATCTCCTAGGATCATTTGTATCACTGAAATGCAGTTTGATATAAGCACCATTTAGGGAATTTGGAGCCTGTGCCTGAAGGTTTTGTATTCTCTGGTATGCTGATCTGTAGAGATTCACAAAGTTATTATTGCGGTGAAGGCAATCAGATATTGTTTGCATAACAGATGACAGTAACCCAGTACCATGATGTCTGTTATTGGCTAAGCGCTGCTCTAAAGCAGTCTCAGGTGCAACTATGTAAAGCTGTGCATATACTGGGGGTTTGTCACCCTCAGGCAAAAGGGAGCCTAGAGAATGCCAAAGTGCACCCTTAATTTTAAACTGCCTTGGCCCAGTATTTGGAAGTTCAGGATCATTCTGTGGTTGAATCTTAAGGCCCAATGATACAAAAGCAAAAGCAGAATTATAACTCCTTATGTTGTCTAAAAAGTGCTTTGAGTTATGATCAACTCCAGTAAAGAGATTCCTGATTTCAATAGGTGGACTTTGTAACATAGGTAGCTGAATCTTCCCTGATTTGCAGCATGCTCCAAATTTAGGATTTATTACAGAGGAATGTGTAAGTCTCTCTGCTTGCCAATGCAATGCACCACAAAATGGACACTCTATATCCATTTTTCCCAAAGAACAGAAGTTATAAATCCGATCATTCTCAATAGGTTGTAGACCTATTGGAATAGGCTCATCTGGAGCATCATTTTGATGTTCATGATCTCCCACATCAATTTCTTGCTGTTGCAAGTGCTGCTCATGCACCTCTTGGGAGTTGTGCATCACATTTTGCAACTGTTCATGTTGTTGGTGCATGTCATGGCCTTCTGGTGTGAGATAGCCAGGACCTGGTGGAAGTCTCTGGCTATTCTCAAAGTCATCTTGTGGAGGATCATTATTCTCATGCTCATGGGTCAGCCTTTCTGGATTAAATGATATAGATTCTGAAAGTAAAGATAGTCAGCAATAAATAGTGTAATATAGAAAAGAATGTATTACGGATATGACTTTGGGCTCTTCTATGATTCTGTCTCAATGTTGGTCTTGCAGGGTGAGGCTGTACAAATGCTAGTTGAGCTTGTAGCTCAGCAGGTAAGTGAGGAAACTACCAAGAGAATAAATGAGCCTTAAAATCTCTAAATAAGTATGCTAATACCTGATTTTGATATGCCAAATTTGATGGTCCTGCATGGGCATTCTGATTCTGATTATGAAGAGACTATAAGGTAAAGATATTGATTGGTGGCCACAGCACTATGTATTTGAATTTTTACACCTACAACTGCTTGATTTGAAGTACAGCCATGGCCACGGCCCCGTGTTGGTAGTAGTGGAGGTAAATTTCTGAGTTGATTAGCAATTGAGTCAATTGAAACTCTTGGCCATTATGGTTGATTACTTGAAATAGATCATCTTGTGAATGCTGGGAAGGTACATAATTTTGAGGTATATTGAGTTGGAATGGTATTGGTCCACCATGTGGTGATGGTTGAGGTGTACGTCGATTTTCAGGGCTGCCTAGGGTACGTGTTTGTCATTCCCTCTCACGATCAGCATTTTGTTGTCGATGTTGAGGTGTATTGGGAGGTGACTCAGAATCCCTTAAAGTGAGAATAGTAGTCAGAGCCTGCACACAGGTCAATAGCTTGTAAGAAACCAAACATTTTATCTGTAGTCAAATTTCCTCTATCAGGAACTTCAATTATAGTGTGAAATTATAGTAGAAGATGGGAAAGGGAAACAAAGGAGAGCATAATTATCATGCAATGCATGCAGCAAACATGCAGCAAACACATTGCAAGCTTGAAGTAATGTGTGAGAAAAACCTAAGTCAACTCAGCAAACATGCAGCAAACACGTCGCAAGATTGTGTATTGTAATGTGTGGGAAAACTTAAGTTGCCGCTGCCGCCGCAGCACTAAAACGTTGACAGTTTTGCTGACATAAATAATGACTAATAAGAAAAAGCGCTGGTTTAGGCGCACCGCCCTAATTTATAGTATAGGATATTGTGGCGGCTTTGTGCATAGGTACTGATTCACATTCAAGCTGCAATTCCTCATATGCAAAGGTCACAAAAGCAGGACAGTAATCCTTTCTGCACGCAAAGCCTCCATAACCTTTGAGCGTAATCTCTTGAGTAAAATTATGATATCAAAGCAGAACTGTGTAGAAAAAGGACATGAAAAGTACACATGATGTGAGTACCCCTCTGGATATTCAGTGAATTCCAACTCCAGAGGGTGATCACGACTTTTGTGTCGAATTTATAGTTTTCCAGTTCAAAGATATAGCCATGTACATATGCCGGACACAATCTCAATGAGAGCCTCGGCAAGAGGAAAGGGCTTATGTCAGCAAATTCATTACACAACGAGTTCACCAATTGACAGCGATTTGCGTTCAACTTTTTGAAACCTCTGTTGGTTATTATGCCTCCCCGTGGCAACGAAGGACTGGACTTTACCCCAATTGTGACTCACTATCTGTTTCTGTTCACGTCTCTTCTTGCCGTTGTAAGTCACCATTGTCTTCTCGCACGTTCCGTTGTAAAATTTACTTCCTTTTTAGCTTGCCTGGTTCATAGCATTCATCGGTCAGATCATTGCTACTGCGAGTCGTGAGTGTTGAACGCTTGGTTGGCATCATGGTCAGATTGCTTGATCAATGCGTACAGGCGGTAATGGCGACGTTGGTGTCCTATGGTTCGCGATATTCCTACAACTTGCTCTTATTCTGGGCGTTCTCTACACCCTCGCAAGTGATTCCATAGCAATGCACCGCTTTCAAATTTCTGTCTTTGGTGCAGTCGCCATTGTGTTCGCTGTGAATGGTGTTCAAGCAGGTATTTTCACCGGTATAGGCTCGCTCGATGCAATGTCTGTTGGATGGCTCATCCTTGCCATGGTCGATATCGTATGGGTCTTGTACTTCACCTCAGAAGAAGATTCACTGGCGTTGCACATCTTCAATTCTATGGGCACAGGCGGCCTTACTCCTCCATCTAGGCGTCGAAGGACTCGGGCGCAATCGGTAAACGTTAATAATGGATATGCAGGCTATACCACTGGGGGCGGAGTCGGACCCCACGATATGCCTTACAATGGGAAAATGTCTAGCGGTATGGGCAGCGGAAATTTGGCAAGTCCAATTGGCATGGGCAGTACGGCAGTGCGGAGTCAAAACAGCTTTGGACCTAGTCCTGACGCTGCGACGCGTAGTTTGGGAGGAGGCAGTATAAACAATGCTCCCAGTGCCGGAGGACCAGGATCAAGTGGCGGAGGGGATAACGGTCCTAGTTCACCGCTCATGGCTGGTGCTGGTGTTGGTGCCAACGTGCCGCAAGATACTCCAACAGATGCCTCCGGCATAGATACATACATCTATAAAGCAAAGGCTCTATACGCATGTGAGCGCATCTGGTCTCTTCTGTCATCGTTGCTCATCGAGATTCGTCTTCAGATACCCAATCGCCCGATGACCCCAATGAAATATCATTCACAAAAGGTGAAATTCTCGATATTGTGGATAAGCAGGGCAAATGGTGGCAGGCCAAAAAAGCAGACGGGACGGTTGGAAGTGAGTTGATTTATGTTTCATCCTATTCGTTTTCTAATTTTTGTCCGTAGTCGCTCCGTCCAATTATCTACAGATCATATAATGATAACTCCTTTTTTCGAGTCCATTGTTTCTCAACCTCCCAGATTTTCCTTCTCTGATCTAACGATTTCATGTCTACCACGCTCGCGCTACACAAGAATACTCAAGTGGAATTCCTCGGCACTTGGACATCTGCTCTCGATATCATTTGTTTTTGTACTTATCGTGTTAGTTTACTTCTTACCTTTTTCCCCCTACTTATTGTCTATCTTTCGTCCTCTCTGCTGTGTTATCGTTTCTTTCGGACACCCAATTCCAACGCAGTTTTCGGTAAGCTCTACCTTCACTTCCATAGCATTGTCTATGAAGGCTTCAAGCGCCTGGTGTGCTCGACGAGATGGGAATTATAGAATTGTGATGCTACATACATACACGGAAACAAAACGAGAAAAAGAAATACAAGATTATGGTACAGTAAATGAATTCGGCATCGTGAGTAAGGCAACATTGAAAGTATTAGGTCGTGGGCGTTGAACATCAAGAGCTAGGACGTCGCACGTAACGTATCTTGGGTGAAACAGGGGCGTTGAACGTGAAAGGGTTGAAGGAGTAATTTAAAAAAAATAAGGCTAGAAGCTCAGACTTTATACATGAAGACGTTCTTCCTAGCTTTGAATTCTACCAGGTGGAACAACATCCCGAACATGAGGATAATAGACAAACCCCCTGTAGAAAAATCATGAATAACTCCGTGGCAACGGTTATGTACGATGATAAGACTTACACAATGTCCAAGCGAGTCCTTGCATAGTGACGACGCGCGCACAACGGTCAGAATAAGCAGCCCAATTCGGACTGAACGAGGAGCTCGGTTTATCACAGGTGAAAGATTCAAAAGGGGAGACATGGAAAAGGACGCCAGCTCCCGTCCCCCAGAAGACAGCGAGGACGAAATTGACGAAGATGTTCACTAAAATCAATTTGAATTTATGGCTAGATCAGATAGAGATTTTGAAGACTCACAACCCATACTTATGAAAGCGTGCCCAATAATGTACAACAGAGAAGCGATGCATGTGAAGAGTAGCAGACCCAAGTCATGCTTGAACTCTGCGGACGGATAATTTGATTCTGAGTTACCGCCTTCGTGCAGGAGATCGGATACAAGACCAAGTTCGGCACCGGCTTAATATCTGTAAGCATCGATACACTGTGACGAAGTATGAAGAGGTAACTTACTCATTCCGAACAGGAGCACAAATGCACAGGAATACATCCAGAATTTCCTGGTGCTGTAGGGACTCAAGGGAGCATCCTTCTCGCCGTGTTTTCCTTTGCCCGAGATACATGCGCATCAGCCTCAAGCATAGAAATAGCAAAGGAAACAAGCGTCGTACCAGGCATAACTGAAGTTTCCAAGGGTAGATGGTTAATTAGAGACGTTAGAGGTCAGAGTCGGTGTGGGAACCACAACTGCGTTCTCTGGGAGGTTGGAATGATTTTTATAGCTATGAGTAACTGGCCAGGGTTAAGAATAATTCATGGTATTATATACCAGCGAACATTACACAGATTCGATGAGATTCGATGAGTGAATTAAGTCATGCTAGATCGCAAACATCCGGGATAGGATGGTCTCGGGATGGTTGAAGTAGCAGGTTACTAAGGATATCTGACCAGATCAGACGATGCCGTCGTCCAACGAATGTTTAGTCATTTATTGGCTAAGTCCTTGAACAGTTCTGGACTTGCCCCGAACCAGATGACTGTACGACTGAACCTAAAATGAAGAAAGACATTTCTAGGTCACGGACTGACTGGCCACCCTCGAATTCTATCTACGCATCGGAGATGAGCTTCAGCAAGTCCGGGACAAAAACCATCTGAGTCAGAAGAATTAATTTGGCCGACAGTGAGAAAGTCGAAGCGACTTCAGCCGATTCCAACTTCGTTGTTGTACTTACTCCCGTAACAGTCCCGAAATTCCGATACCCCATCGGCATCGGATTGGACGTGCTCTTGAATCTTTTGCCGCTTGAAGGCGATAATTTAAGGCGGACGTTGACCTAATAGTAGATACGATAAATTGAAAATGCTGTTACAGCGTATCGCGATCTTAAACTTGTTTAGTCTGAAAAACAAATGAACTGTAATCAGAAGGAATCCCCCTTTGAATCCAACACTATCAGCGTCCTCGTCTTACCCCGCTACCGCCAAGAACAACTAATCGATTGTTCCGCTTCTTCTTCCCTCCCCCACCACTTCGTTGTTCGAGCTCATGCCAGGCAATGTCCATATCCCATTCATCATCAGCGTCCCTCTGATTCTGAGTTCGACGATTCGGCAGATTCCCTCTGGAAGTCGTCGAACGTAATGCTGAGGCAAAGCTACCCTGTCCCCAAGCGCCAGAAACTTGCTGAGGAATTGGAGCAGGAGCTTCTTCTAATTCCGGTTCTATCACTGTGACAGGCTCAGGTGGTATGACCACTCCAATTGAGTCCCATGAAGGATGCGAAGTGTAGTGTCTCTTCTCTCGCTCCTCCGCTCGGGCCTTGGCCCGATCATCCTTTTTACCCTTCTCCTTTCTGCGTGCTTTGCGCATCTTCAGTGCACGTTCAAAATTCTTCAAGCCCTCAACGCCTACGGCTCCCTCGAGGTCAGCTTCAACAAAGATCACATCAGCACCTTCAGGAAGATGTGCGAGGTACTTGCAACGTTTGCGAAGCTCGTCATTAACAGTGCCTTCGGAGAAAGCGTCGACGCGAATAGTAATGTTGTCTGGAAAAGAAGCATACCCTCCAAAGTGGGACAGGAGGATTCTGATATCTAGTGGATGAAGATAAAGAGGAAGGCCAGAATCAGCCTGATAATAGTAGTAAGTCGATGTAGAGGGGGGAGGAGGATTGATGTTGCGACGTTGCTTCGGAGTAGATCGCGGATTGGAACTAATGGAGTTGAATGCAGGGGGTGATGTAATGGACGGTATAATACTACCACCTGCCTTCAAGGCAAGGAATTCCTGCGGAATATCGGTAGTGTTTGATTCAGAGTTTCCTTTTACTTTCCGGATTCGTTCATTTAGTTGCGCTCGCTTGCGGAGCTCTTTATGATCCTTATGCGCTTTCTCGATCTGCTCTCGTAGAATGGGTGTGTCGAGAGCAGAAGCTTTACTAATCTGATTCTGGACCTTCTGTTGTGCGCCATCGATGAAGTATACCCCGAGATCATCATTCATGCTAGTGAGTACCCTGCGCTCAACGCTTAATTCATCAAGATCGCGAGTGAGATCGGCGATAAGCTGTGATGGTGTTGCGAGCATGAACTTTGAGAAGTCGAACACATCGGGAAGGAAATAGAAAGGCGCTTGGTGAGGAGGTAGTAAGTCAGAGGGCCAAGTGAGGGAGCGAGGTAGAGCGAGAGTGGTTATCTGAGGACGTTGTATAAGTCGCATGCGCATTGTAGCACCTTCCCGAGGTACGTTATCGAACGCCGTGTCTGCGATAGAGCTGGAAGATGAAGTCGATGCATATAGAACGTCTGTAGAATCTTCCACGGAGTGGTCAGGACGGTCAAACCACTTGACGCTCTTCAATTGGCTAGAATTAACGGAATCGAGACAGAGAGGACATTTTGCCCATTTACTCTCTGATGCGCTGAGATAATGTAAGATACAAGGGAAACAGAATATCTAAAAAGTGATATTGTTAGCGACGAGGGAATGATGGTTACATGGATAAACGTACATGACCGCATTTGGTCATTCGAGGAGCAGTGGGAGGGGAAAGACAGATAGGACATATCGTGTGTCCTTCATCCGAGCCAGCACGATCGCCGGCAGCTGCTGCAGACGCAAACGCTGAAGAGCGTGGTATGATGACTTGCAAGATATCGTTCCATTGGAAGTAACTAATAGTTGAATAATCGTCAGGTCAAGCTTGCACTAGATTGAGTACACGTAGTACACTCACATATCAGGATCCGCAAAATGAACTGTGTAGTCGCCAGTGGGGTTCATAACGAACCGATACTGAGCATTAACGAATCCTACGATAAGATATAGCTTAGTGTGATACGGATTTCTGCAGAAGATGGACGTACGTTCTTTATTCCAGACGCCATGACTAGCGCCTGATCTTCTACTTCTTCTCGGAAGATTGGACAAAGGCTGATGCTGTCGAGGAGGCAAGGAAAAGTTGAGAAGATGATTCAAGTTCTGTGGGGAATTAGAGGCGGAAGCCATCTTGACCGTGCGCTTTGGCGTCGTCTGCGTCGAAGACGGCGTGCTGGTCATTGGATAAAGATAATCAATACACGAGACTGAAGAAGGACGCTGCGTATGTACTGGAATTGCTGGTGACTGACTCCCTGCCAGTGGGAGTACACAGTCGAGTTGCCAAAGCTTTAATTCGGGCCGTCTTATATATCGGACGCACGTGCGGAACCGAATTTTTGTCTTCAACCGGTCCCAGTCATTATGGGCAAGAACTTGAATCCAGCCGACGCTTATCGTATGTGAATTTCTCTGAGCATACATCTATCTTCTTATCTTGTCTGCAGGCAAATCTCTACGCAAGAAGGAACTCAAGAAGGCGCGTCAGTCGAGAACACTAATTCAACTCATGTCTTTACACTGTTTTCTGCAGTAGAACAAGGCAGAACGTTCGAAAGCGCGAGATTTTGCTCTTGTGAAGAAGGACACCAGAGGTCTGACTGCTCTCCTTGCGATCTGTACTATGCATCTCAAAGATTTTCTGAATTAGATCTAGAAGACGAAATCGAAAAATTAGAGGGTCTTCCTCAGCCTTCTGCTGCCGACAAGTCTCGACTATCCGCTGCAAAAGCAGAACTAGAAAAGATCAATGTGAAGAAAGAGGAATACGTCAAGGAGCACCCTGAACAACGCCGTCTAGTCTATCGGCCTCGCAGAGTTACAGATGATGAGAGGCCTGCTGAAGAACTCATTTTACCCAAGAAGAGGAATTATTTCGACAAGAACGGACTGCCTCGACATCCAGAACGCTCCGTATACTATGACAAAATAATGAATCCCTACGGTGTTGCTCCGCCTGGAATGCCATACATGGAACGCCGTGAGTTCAGTTCATTTCCTCGACTATAGTATGCATATTCAAATTAATTATTAGCTCTGCTTCCTGGTGAAGTTGATTCTGAAGCTGAAGGTGAATATCCCAACCTTTAGTCAATACGTGCTTTTCTGACTTATCGTGCTAGATGAAGATCAGGACGATGACATTGTCATGCCAGAAGGACCTCCTCCTGGAATGGATGAACCAATAGACAGCGACGATGATATTCCAATGCCAGGCGATCCGTCAGGTGCCGAAGCTCAAGGTGCGTTCCCAGCTTTAGATTAAGTATTCGGATACTCATCTGTTTCCAGACGTACCTACCGCCAGTACTTCACAACCTCCACTTCCAGTAGGACCTCCTCCTGCAGAATCAGCTTTTAATCCACTTCTGCTATCTGGACTGCCCCCGCTTCCTCCAGTTCCACCAGAATTCCACATCGGAGGTTTCCCTCCGCTCGTTGGATTTCCCTCTGAGAGCCTACCACCTCCACCACCGGCTGGATTCCCTCCCGGAAGTTTACCGCTCCCTCTGCCCATGGGCTTTCCCAGCTTTCCTCCTAATTTACCCCCTCCACCCCCACCTCCGACTGGGTTTCAACGTCCAATGGGACAAGCACCGCCTGGCTTTTTCCCTCGTCGGGACAAATCTGCTTCAGCCATGCAAGATCCTCTTTCTTCCCTCCCTCATCAAACATACCAGGCCCATCGCGCCAGCCAGCTATCTGGACATCCATCCCTCCCTGCAAAGCCTGGCACGGTCGGATCTTCGCGCGCATCAACACAGAGTTCGTCTTCGCCTACCGCCTTGACTGCCGCTGCGACGGTTTTTGCCGAACCTCAGTTGCGCGATTTGAAAAAGGAAGCAACGGCTTTCGTACCGAGCGCGTTGAAACGGAAACGAGGAGGAGTTTCGTCAGTTCCGACATCTAGAGTGAATGCTGCTCCCGGCGTTGGGAACGATGATGTTGACACGGATTCATCTATCACCGCTGGGCCTGCACGTCCCGACCTTTTGAGTACTCTTAGGAATCAGTTTGGTCCGGCTCCTTCTGTCACCAAATCTGAACAACCAATGAAGAAGTCCAAGCTGGAAACGTCTCAGAAAAAGGATGAATACGAACGTTTCGTTGAAGAAATTGGTGATATATTAAACCCTTCATAGTGGCTTTGTGTCGTACGACAGGCAAGTGAGATTGGGGAACACATCTGTGAGAAGTGACTGTAATTGTACTTGTCCAAGCGCAAACCTCAGGCAAAACCAAGATCAGCGTTGATGAGGAGTGTACAACTGGTTATTCTGTGGAAGTAGGGAGGAAGACATCTCTTGATTTAGAAGGGAGTGACTCTTGCGGGATGGACAGCACTTGGTAGATATTTGTTGTTTGGAATTTGACGCGTAAATCAATGAGAGTTTCTGGACATCGGCCATTGACATAGAAGCATCGGCAGAAATCGGCCGACAGTGATTCGGCCAGAGCTCCTTTTTAAAAAAATCCATTGCGGCGACACCTGATTTCAAAGCAAACAGGCCTAGAGATTCAACTAGGGTTCAACGCCAAAAGTCCATTCCCTCGATATCGAGGGTGGGAATAATTCAATCTCGGAAGTTCGGAATGTAGGTGCCTCTTCGGAAATTCACGGATACATACTGGAAACGAAGCCTTTTTGTCATGAACAGTCAAACGGTATTACTCCACCCACGTCCCTATGCTCACCATTCTGGATCTTTAATCCTATTACCTCTTCTACAACCGCCGCAGCTCAAAGCAGCTCTTCCAACCGAATTATGGACTCAAATATTTGAAGCACTTGACCCCGAACAGAAAATCACACATCTATTATCTGTCCTACTTGTTTGCAAGAAGTTTAAGGTGAGTGAATATTGGTATCCTCGAGCTAGGAATACTAAGGGGGGATATGCAAGCACATCGTTGATCCACTGCTTTATTCTCGTGTCAGTTTTGTGCACTATCATGCCTTGCACAACTTCAGCAAGCGAATACATGATGCTGAGCACAAATGGGACTCATTGCGACGTATCTCATATTCTGCTCCTGGGAGATGGGTTCAATCGCTCGACGTTTCCCAGTTGGAACGACATATGTCAAGGCATACTCTTGTGGAAGACCCTTTGGACAACATGGAACTGATCGCTCTCCGGTTAGACTCCTTGCTCAGCAATCTTTTCCCCCTTTTGCCTTTCCTCTCCGAATTCCTTATGAACCCAACGTTCATCTTCTCTCGGCGCGCTTTCGTATCTTTGAACGAGAGAAATGGCGTCAACAAACTAAGGTCGTTACGTGGCGTTTTCTATATACCATCACATGGTCTACCCCGCGAAGCTTTAGTAGACCTTTTACGAAACTGTCCGAACCTTGAAGAGCTCGAGGTAATCGGTCCCGACATTGATCCCTCCGAGCACGATGTTATGTCGCTGTGGTACGGACAGGCAACTTTCCCCCCTTCCTTCGAACCACTTTATCTTCCAAAATTGCGAGAGCTAACTCTTCTTTCATCCTTACAACTGTCGCCTCTCATGATTTGCTTACTCTCCACACCACTTCCATCGCTGACCAAGCTGACAATTACCCCATACGATGATATTCCTTCCCCCGCATCATCACTATTCATATCTTCCCATGGGGAAACACTGCAATCACTACTCTTACTAACTCGGAAATCATGGCCAACCCGTTTACATTCTTCGCCGTCAAATCTCCTCCAAACTTCGCCTTCTCTTAGACACTTGTCGCTGGAACTTCCGCTTCCAGCATTGGAGTTGACCAAGGACCATCAATTGGAGATACTCTCGATTCCCAAACCCGGATACGATTCGTGGATCCTTCTTTCTCGCCTTTTACCTCATCTTCCAGCTCTGAAGGCGATCAGGATGAGAGATGTGAAATGGCTTCGAAAAGGAATGGGACCTCGGGCAATGGAAGCGGGTGTTCAAGGCGAAATGCGAGAGTGGCGCCGACGGTTAGCACGACGAGGCATTCGGGTTCTGGATGGCGAATGGAAAGATACCGATTCTGCTTGATTTTTGATATCCGTAGTCGACATCGGAGTTTTACAATTTGCGGCAGATTCTACTTCCGTCGTAAAGAAGGGCAATAGAGGTATGCGTTGTGTCTACTCCATATCTCAAAGACCTAGACCTTGAATCCGAAAAATCGAAGAAAGAGTGATGTGCCAAGGAACATCCTGGGCAGTGCCTAGCCTTGGAGCTCGTACAGATAAAGATGGCAGACAGCCTGCTGAGGAGCTCGTTCTACCCATGAAGTGAAATCATCTCCGTGAAAAATTTTGCTCGTCATCTAGGACGTTCCATTTCCCAAGATTATAAATTTTCATCACGTTGCTCTTTCTAGAAATTAATACAAAACATCACTTCAACGAACTTGTCCATTAAACTATTTATTAGTTTTACTTCCCAGTAAAGATGGTTCTAGATCTGAAGCTGGTAGTCCTTTCGATCTTCAGGCTTTTGTTTGCTGACTATCGAGCTAGATGAAGAGACTAGGATAACCTGTATTACCACCAGCACAACCAACACCTCCTACGCTTGCTGGATTTCCACCACCTACTGGAATCCCAGATTTTCTGCCTCCATCACATCCAAATGATCTTTTGACCTCCGCCTGGCTCTTTCGTCCCTCATCAGACATACTAGGTCAATCGCGGAAATTAGCTCCCTCACTATCTATCTGACTGCAAAGCCTGGCATCGGCACATAGAATCGTGCCTTGGCTGCTGCTGTGATTGTTGTTGCGGGACCTTAATTTGAAGGAGATAACCATGGGTTTCGCGGAAATTCCGGTTCTATCCTGGGTGAGTGCGGGGTCAATGAATGAAAGTCCTGCCTAGGGTACCTAAATGGAATGAAGACATATTGTTGGAGGAATTGGCGGTTTGTATCGTATGCAGTTCATGGACCAGAATTGGTATAATCACAAGAGACACAATTTGTATGCGCGGAGGATTTGTTAATGTTATGAATTTCAGTGGTATTGACGATCATTGTTCGTTTACTCGACATAAGAAATAATAACGTGTAAAGGACTAGATGTTTGAGCTTGGACTTTGCACTCAAGGAGAGTCCCGATGGCAGAAGTGAACGGCCGCTTCAACATTTCTTATCATTGAGGGACATTCACACAGGTATGTTACCGGGAAAGGAACACTCGAAACAGTACATCGCCCGTCTTGCCTTGACCGAATGATTGGATGCAGGAAGATAGTGAGCGATTTTAGCAGCTTTCGGAGATGGCTCCTCGGGCAAGACAACCAGATCAATGACATTTTCTTGCCAATAATAACCGAAGCCCTCTTCAGAGTAAGCGTCTACGCCAGCAGAGTTGTTGGGAACAAGCTCGAACGGTAGCTTTATTCGAACGCGTGCGTATTTCAAGGCAAGTCGCTGAAATTTTTTTAGATCCTTATTCTTACAGCAGGGCCCAACTGGTTAGCGGAGTCGGGGTTCAAGAGCGAAATGATGACAGTAAAAAGAACTTACTACGCTCTCATCTAAACTTGCCTGCCCGCCCTTCCTTGGATCATTCTAGTATCCAGTCTGTTGACAAGGACGCTCCAGAATCAGCCTATCCGTGTTTCGTGTGTGTGTGTTGCCCACCCGCATGGGACTGCCCCCACAGACAAAACATCATCTATTAGAATAGCACTCCATATGTAAGATCTTACGGTAGGATACACTTTAGCTTGATAGAGCAAAGAATCATTTTACATACTGTGACCATGACATTCTTGGTACCATAACTATAAGAAAACCATACGCGGATTTTTATTACTGATGAGTGTGAAATGACTATGTATATCTGTCCTATCCCTTTGCAAGAAGTTCGATGGCGAACAGAAAGATGCAGACTCCACCTGTTTTCGATTTCTACACTAGTCATTACTATGCTGTTTTCAGTGTTTTGTTAGTTCCTTGCTTTGAAGTATGTATACTCCCATGGTTTATGACTCCTGTGTGTAATGCGCTCGAGTCACTCGATTTCGATGTATCGTTAAAAGGTCCCATGGCAAGCCTTACTCCCGCTCAACCTGCCCGGGTTAAAACATGTCTCTTGACCGATTCGATTCTCCTTCATCCGAATACTATCTGGTTGCCGCGTTTTCAGATCGGTAATCCAGCCGCCGTAGCCTTCTTGAGTCCAAAAGAAACACCCGAGAACATCCTTGCTGATGTTGCAGCTACCTTCAAGCAGCCTATGACTGCTTTCCTATCCAAAGAACCTAGCGGCGCCGACATGACTGTCGAGCATTTCTCAGTACGATACTTCACAGCCGAAGAAGAAACATCGCTCTGCATTCATGCATCCCTGGCTGCTGCTAAGATCATCTTTCAAACGAAGCGCATGGGTCAGGAAGTTACTTCGCTCAAATTTATAACGAAGACCCATGGTGTAGTCGTTGCCCGCAGAATGTCAGATTGGATCGAAGTCGAACTTACCAAGGGTGATGTCGCCAAGGTATTGGGCTCCGAAAAAGAGAGGATCGCTAAGATTGTAAACGATGCGTTCGGAAAATCGCTCACAACTCATCATGTAGCAAAAGGTGTAGGAATGTATGGACATGTTGAGGTGGACGAGAAAGATGAGATCAGGAATTGCCAGGTCAGCGCAAAATCAGGGAGTACGTTTTCTTGATGCACATCCTGTCCTACGATCGACTCGGGAACTTTTCTTCAGAAAGAAACAGGCTACTCCATCAACGCTATCACTGCTAAATCGTCTACTGGAAGAGAGCACTTTGCTTCGAGGGATTTCGTTCCGTTTGATAGTCTTGGGGGCGAAGACCACGTATGCGGCTCGGTCCACGCGTTACTTGGACCTTATTGGGCTACGAAGCAAGCTCTCCCTGACGACGAAGAAATACGGGCAATCCACATTGGTCGAAGAGGAGGAAACTTGCGTCTTTTTTGGGTTCATGGGCAGCCAAAGATCAGAATAAGGGGGAAGGCTACGGTGATTGCCAATGGTACTTTCACGTTCTAAGCAGATCTTGTACCAGCCCTCTTGTACCGTACTACTCCGAGCTTTGACCACGAGCATTTTGGTATGTCAAAGGTAGAACCATACTAGAATTAGAATGACCATGGTCATACGGAATGCCTTATAGCTTTTTGAATGTAGTGAACCATTAATATCTCAGTCAATCAGTCAGTGGGGCAAAGCCCATCTCAGAGGTTGAGTGAATATCGGCCATCTCCTGCTATATCCTTCCTTCCTAATGTGGCGTTTCCTTCAAAACAATAAACTCGTCCCATTCAAGAACACAATGCCCAAGTTAGGCCGATGTAGTTGGCCATCATATCGCATTGCCACAGGGAGATAAAAAAGAGGGTTCTCCGGGAAGGCCATTGTTCTAACTCATGGAATGTATAAAGCTGAACATCGCACTAGCACTTACTTAGCTTCTGCACTCTATCCAAAGCTACTTCCTTGCTTTATATTCCTCCAAGTTTTACCCTCCGATGTCGACTTTACAGTTGATCTACGACCATAAAATATATGAGCTATGGTCTTGGGAGTCTCAACAAAATGTACACCAAACAGCCCAGGTCATCAAAAAACCCCTGACCACTCGCGGAAACATTCGTATCGCGTACTTGGGTCCTCGAGATGCGAATGACCCCGAGTCTCTAGTCATCATCAAATTGGCTCGTGACAATGAGGTCAAAGTGCTGGAGAGGGAGTACAGAGTGTACATGGACAATTTGCGGCATTTGCAGGGCTCTGTAGTTCCTATTTGCTATGGCTTCTACAGGGGAAAGGCCCAAGGCGAAGATTTCGCATGTATGCTTTTGGAATATTGTAGAGGCACTGTGACTTACTCAATACAGGAGCGGAAGTGCGTGCCCAACCTCTGTCTCCATTGGAATATTCTTGAACTAATGCCCCCGCGTGACACTTCTAGCCACCAGATCATGCTTGGAGTTTGCAAGCTACATCAAGCGGGCATTCTGCACGGAACCCTAGACGACATGCATCACATACTTTGTTCAAATATAGGCATACGCATCATCGACTTCTCGGAAGTGATTCAGAATCATCGCTGCGTAGGCGCTACTCCTCTATTGACGCATCCGAGCTCAGTGGCAGCGAGTAGGAACGGATGTCCCGAGCTTGTGCTGATGGAAAAAATATATGGTCTCATGGATTTGCTCTACCGAAGGCCATAACTGAGATCAGGATGGGTCTTGGAAGTAGTATTATATTGCAGCTCGGATTTGTATGAATTTCACAACTATATCATTGTATACCTAGGTGTTCCGTTTCATCCATATATCCGGCATGTGTGTGTACTCTCCACATACCTAGAAAACCTGCAAGCGATGCAAACTTTCGAACGCAGCCGCGACATCTTCATAGAGATCATGCCCCCAAACATTTTCCCACATCCCAGATAGTCCTTGTTGCAATCTGGCTTCGTCTTGTTCCGAAGAGCGAAAAGAGTCATATAACCTGCCAACTCGTGCGCTTGCTTGTAGAACGCCGTTGGCCCTCGGAGGTCGTACATTGTCATATTGTGCAAGAACATCCTATACATGTGTATGAGATGAACCATAATATATCCAATCATTATTCTTACACAAAGATTAAACTTTTGAGTTTTAGAATGAGTGAGCAGCTGCACGAGAACGAAGACATCTTCAAAACCCTGGCCTACGCCTGCCCCAAGGTGCGGAAGCATAGCATGCGACTAGCTGTAGCGTCAAAACAATTTAAAGTGGAGATGACATGGTATGACACACTGCATCTCCAACCAAAACAACATTATCACGGACGTAGCTTCGAAGAGGTGGATCCAACGCATGAATAGACCATTTACTAGGATTTTTGAGATGGTCGAGAATGATCATTGGATCATGTCCCCAGTCTTTGCAACTGTCTTTGAGCTCTATTTGAGATGCAGATTCGACCCAAGGATAAGGTAATTCCGATTGCGGAGGTTTGTCATAGTCGGTCACAAAAACAACGATGTTAATCTTCAATATGAACATATGAGATTTAGGGAAAATTAAGGATTTGGATACGCACCACAGTAGCACCCTTGATGGGGAAACATATCATGTGCTAGCAAGAATTAGGCATCTCAAGATGGCATTAGACAATGTTCTTACTTTTCCGGAACCTAGAAAACATATCGGACGGCCCGTCAAGTTAGTCTGAACACCGGCACGTCGGAGATCTTCTGTGGGCACAAGTCCTCGGTAAGCTGCGGTGTTGGGATAGGCGAGAGGATTTTTCAAAACTTGTCCAATAACGTAGCGACGTGTTACACTCCGGACACCGTCTGCCCCGATGACTAGGTCCGCTTCATGAATGGTATCATCGGTAAAGTACATAACGTGTTTTCCAGTCTCAGAGACATTCACAGACGTGCATCTCTTTTGAAAGTGGATGATGGAAGGATCCAGAAGGCTAAGGAGCGCCTCAAGGAATGCTGGTCTAGCAGAGCGATGAGCAACAAGGGATACGGTGACGCGAGAGGTCTGTACAGCTACAGACCTGTATATTGCCAATGCAACGGGGTCTTCGCATCTCGTTTCATACTGGTTGGGACATAAGGCGCTCGGTCAAAAATAGTTGGCGCTTGTAGCACAAACTTACGCTGAAAATAAAATCGTGAGGATCTTTTGCAGAAACAAAGCCGAACAATCTGGGGGCAGGTTCAGGTTGATCAGATCGTGCAAGGATAGCGTCAAATATCCCAAGGCCCTGGATGAAGTTGAGATTATCGTTAGAAGAGTATTTGACATGATTACTTTCAACGCGCGGACGGCGTTTGGACTAGGGATAAATATCAGCGGACAGAACAGATGCTCTAATGAAGGAAGTGGCTCGCCCGAGCCCGACGCCAGCACCAGACTCCTGTGAGAACGAGGAGGCTTCGAATACGGTTACCGAAATACCAGCCCTTGATAGAGCCACCGCACAGGCTAATCCGCAAAGCCCTCCCCCACAGATGGCAACTGTGAAATCCTTGCTGGACGACATGGTGTATATAATGAAAGATGTCGACTATTATTGGACTACATTATCACGGTGTACAACTCTGTGGGATAGCAAGGGAACTGCATTGGTAGATCTGGGATCATGAAAGAAATATTGCTGAGTCATCGCTTTCTTATCCGTGTCAAAGTGATGAGCTCGCTCTTTTTCTCATCCTTCGAAGTCACTAGGCAGTGTTTCTACCGCACCTCACTGAGCTACGCTATCGTTAATCTCAAGGTCCGTAACGTCCACGACTTCCTACCGCAATAAATCATTGCTCAACCATGCGTCTGCCAGCCAATCGTTCCTGGACGTAAGGTGTTATGAACTGTTTCAGAGCTTTTATATATATTGTCTAGATGTCCTTGTGATCCCAACGAGGAAGGCCCTTCGTCTGTCTGACTTGGATGGTGTGTCGCAATCGATATGCTTTCAAGAGCAGAATCTAATTACCACTCAGACGCGGAACTTGCGTCTTTGATGGGTTCCGTACAACGCGTCGGCACTGTTGTTGAGCGCGCTTATGGGGCTAATGCTTTGACTGTCGCCTGCCAAGTAGATGCTTTCTAGTCTCTTGTCACATACTTTCTCAAATGTGATTTTGATATCTCACAGGACGGAAAAGCTGCAGGGCAGTCAGTTCCTCATGTTCACTTTCATATCTTGCCCAGAAAAGCAATCGGAGATCGTTTTTCAAACAACGACGAGATATACCCCGCCTTGGAGAATTCGGAAGGCTCTCTCAACACCGATTTGCAAGAAAACACCAGTAAGAATCTGAGGGTTGACGCGGATGAGAATCGCAAACCCCGGCCAGAGTCGGAGATGGAAGAGGAGGCTGCATGGTTGAGAACGTTTTTCCAGTAACTGTTAGGTTTGTACTGACGATTCGAATCAACCTATCTATATAACTTATGACCTTGCTTCAAAGTACGTTAGATCTCCCACGTATAATACATATTCATGATCTTCTATGTGCTTGTCCCACAATCATTCTTTGCCTCCTCCCTAACCTGATTTCAGTAACCGCTGGGCTCGAAGGCCGTGTGGTTTTTCTGCGTTGTGCATCTTGTGATAGAGGCAAGTCCACATGGCCTAGGGCTCTTCTATCTATGATTATCTTTGCGAAAATATTCCTGGAGACCGAGCATGTGCATGTTCCTTACATGACAGCGCTCTGTGGCCGAGCATCACTACTGACAATTTGCTGGCTGGCGGAGGTTCATTCAAAATGCCTACGATTACGCACGTTTTCATCTATTTTAGCTACTTTTACGGCCTCGGTTGAAGTGCACATGGAGTACTGTGAACTTGGAGTCAAATTGATATGACATATTCCAATAGTATAAAGCCTGCTTCCCCAATGCTTCCCTTCTGAATTCTGTAAGGATTCAATCATTGGACACGCTCAACATGGTCGTCCTCAATGGTCTTTTACGTCCCACTGTAGCTGCTGGCTCCATTGCTGCCTCTCTGATGACAAACTCGTTCAACAGGAGAGAAGGATCCATCAGTTCTGGATGCGGTACTACCGGTGCACTGTCTTGTTCGTCGAACGCAAAGGGTACTTGTTGCTTTGAAGCACCCGGTGTAGGTTTTTTCTGTGGTCATTCGACCTCTTCCATAGCTAAAGCGGATGATTGCAGGGTCTCATTCTTCAAACTCAAGTACATCATTTTCCTTCTTCCACTAATCGTCGCAAAATAAATGACATTATATGTATGATAGTTTTGGGATACATCTCCAGAAACAGGCCCCACTGACAGTTGGACTATTCATGGTTTATGGCCTGACAAGTAGGAGGTCTTTCAAGTGATGCACAACCATGTGTCTGATCTCGACTGCTTTTTCCAGCTGCGACGGTTCCTTTTCGGAGGATTGTGATCCTTCCAGAGACTACACTGGTATATCCAGCGTGCGTTTTCATCTTGTCTGACTCACCAGTCATAATATATGGTCTCTTCCAGCTTCTCACTGCTCAAGGAGCAAGCTCGACTCTCAGCTTTATGGATCAGGTATTATTTCGAACTGCCCACCTTTGTTGACGCTTAAGTATTCTATAGTTCTGGCTCAATGATCCCGATGATGGCAGCAATGAAGAATTTTGGGAGGTAAGCTTCAAATCTCTTGATAATCACAGTGAGTCCGTGTCGGTGATTCAGCCAATGTTTTTCTAGCATGAGTGGTAATTTACACGACACGCTATGAGTCTGCATATTTAGACCAATAATCTGCTAGGGCCACACATGGCACATGCTACAGTACACTCCAACCCAGTTGTCTGCCTGAAGGAAGTCCCAAGGGCGCCGAGGTATGCTCCTGCCAGAGGGTCACATTGTCCATTGTAGTAATATCAACCTGTTAGGCCGTAGCATTCTTCGAACAGGTTGTGACTTTGTTCCAGGTGAGATACATTCTCTTTGTCTGACCTCATACTCACATGCATATACCAGACTTTGCCTACTTACGAATGGTCTGCACACCAAGTTTTTGGCAATTCGTTTCTCAAATACACATTGAATTTTACCCAGGCTAACAAATCAAGGAATTAAACCGAGCACCTCTACCACACACACATATTCTGCTTTGACTGCTGCACTTGAGGCGGAAGCTGGCGTCATCCCTGCTTTGAACTGTGACGGTAGCGATCTGAACGAGATTTACTGGTACTTCCACTTAAGAGGCTCTGTTATCGACGGCGATTTCGAGCCTATCTGTAAGTGCCTTTTCTCCGCTGAGTCTGTGATTGGTCGTAATCATGTTACGTTACTATAGCTGCCCCAGAAAAAGGCGATTGTCCTTCGAGCGGTATCAAGTGGCTTCCCAAGAACTAGTCTGTACTCTACGAATGAAGAAAGAGAATTGTGGACATACACTTTCAAGGTCACAATGATATCCAAGGCTAGGCTAGTAGAGTAGTAGTCAAACTCTGATTGAGTAATATTAGCCAGCAAGGTGTCCGAATCCGCGTTGCCTTGAGGAATTAATGTTCTCCTGCTCCGAGATTTCCAGAGGATATATAAGTTTGAGTGTTCAGTGTGAACTCTTGGAGTTCTGTGGCACCAAATGCTAGCATGTGGTCGACATAGTACCTTACTAAGAGGTGGGACGTAATCTCTTCTGATTTAGTCATTAGAAAATTGGTGGCAGGAGTTTCCATGCACTGACTATTCTGAAAGGTCCTGGTACAATCTGGTTAGGTTCTGCAACCTTCAGATTTCATTCCCTTCGCGGATAAATTCGTTCGCCAAATGAAAGTGTTCTAACCTACTCCTTGTAGAAAGTGCCTCATGTCTCATGATGAAACATGTTGATAAGTAGGTGAAGACAGGGTGAAGGCAGGGTGAAGGCCAAATTTCGGCGACAATAACTCACATTTTCTATGCCCCGATGTTCGCAACGTTCAATCGTCCTAGTAACGGGGTTCGCTCAAGCAAATGGGGGTCTGCGAAATTTGGCCTGCCAGCACTGTTGAGTAATTTGGAGACGGCCAGCAAGGTCTCGAATAGTTGTCTGATAAGAGCCGCGTGTTGAAATTTTCCGAGCACTGGATGCTAGTTCTCGACTCTCGGGCGATATTAACCTATATCTGACCACCTTCACTGACGCGTAATACATCGGACGCCCGCGATAAACTCGAGAATCGAGGGCTGACCCGGCTCAGCTAGTTCATTCGAAGGTTGTGTCTTGGGCGGTGTTATAGATAGAAGAGTCAGCGGTAAATCATTCAACCTGAGAATTGCCAATGAGATTGAGCTGCTGTAAACTCAAAGAGGTCAAGAACAAGAAAGAAGGGAGGCCCTAGAGGTCTATAGGAACAACGTCAATCCGGCCGGGTGAGTTGATGCGGGCCGATTCGGCCGATTTCAGGATCGGCAGTCCGATGCAGATCCGATCAAGGCGAAATCATATCACGGTAAGGCCTCGAAGGGTTTTCTCTTTCACTGCCAGCAGCATATAAGTATAGAGACCATGTCCCTTTATCTTCAATCAACGAAGACATGACCGCTGCATCCTCTCTTCCTTCTGAGCTTTGGCTTGAAATCTTCGAATGGGCAACGTTTTATCCTGACGCCTATGCGACTTCATATAAGCCATTTTGCACCACCGCTTTTTCGGAATCACAGCCAACTTGTCGCGATACTGTGATCAGCTGCAGCTTGGCCCTTGTTTGTAGACTCTGGCGTGCTCTTGTAGCACAGTTTCTCTATAGGGACGTTCGTATTGGTCACAGTCAAAACACACTCAAGGGCGCGTTATGCGATGAACAAGGATATGGCAGGTTTGGTATGTCTTTCCTTAATCTTACTTCCAATGTACTTTAACAGTCTTGCGCTAGTCCGCAGGGCTGTTCTGCCATTTCAATATACCAGTACTCCTGCATGGAGCCCGGCTCCCCTTCCTTCCGTAGAAATACTCAAGTTCTGCAATCGTCTTGAGGTTCTTATTCGCCCGAGGTCTCCACCGCTATCTGTCGTCTCTGAACAGTTCCAGTTTGATGCCGACTCTCTTCCTTTGCCATCTTTGAAGCGCCTTGAGTGGAACTACAACCCCGATGCTGAGCATTCAGGTGGTATTAATTCCCTTGGAGCTACCCTGCAGAATACCCCAAACCTGCAATACCTACTCATTGGCAGTGTTCCTCGCTCCCCAATGATGGATTTCCGCAAAGTTTCACTGCCGTTTTTGGAGACTTTAGCCATCTCGTCTCTCAGCGGTCAATTGATGCATCAGATTTCTTACCGCTGGGCCCTACCATCACTTTCTCACATTGTCCTTGGGGCTTTAAGTATTCCTGACATGTCATGCCTGTGGGAGGTATACGGTGGACAAATCAAGTCCTTAGAGCTCGGCCGACATGCCAGTTTTCTTGTGCGCGATGTTATTACCTCCGCGCTGAATAACTGTCCGCAACTCGAAGAGCTCAATTATTATATGTTCTTCACTCTTCCGCCCATACTGCATGACTCTCATGACTCAATCCACACAGTCGGTTTACATTCTGCTCCAAATCTCATGTTTTCATCCGACGATAATTGGATTTTGCTAGAGCGACACCTCCACTTCCTCACCGAATATCTTTCATCTTTCCACACTCTTCGGCTTTTCGGGGATTGGAGCCAAATTCTCACTGATTCTCGTTTCGCACCAATCTATGTCAAACTCCGTCAACGTGGATGCCAAATAGTGGTTTAAATTAATTCTATGCTATCTTATCTCTTGCTCAGTGATCGTTATTACTCTTATATTCACGCGTACAGTTGGAGACATAGATCTCCATAGATCATATCCTTAGACAATATTTTACAGTTTACTATGTGCTTCCTCAGGCTTCCTCCTACTAATTCGGTATACTAGTTCGTTGTACCTTCTCCCCTCGTGTGTGACTCCTTTCATCTTTACGTACTATTTGTCCTACTTATCATGTTCTCGAGAACCAGTATCCGAATGTCAAAGCTTTTATTAAGCAACAGTGGCCACATATCCGCGTACATATCTCCCGAACGTGTCTACTGAACAGACCCGAATCCTTGCTGACAATTTTGACCGATGCTGGCGGATCCGCTACGAATATAACATATCTTCGCAGTAATACAGTCACCAGTACACGTTGGAGATTTTACCGATTCTTTCCCTTGGAAATTATTGAAAGTCTGAATGACACAAGTTAGGCTTTGTCAGTGTAAATAGACTATATGAACTGACCGTGACCAGAGAATTGTCGGCTTCCATGGCTGAAGTAGTTGAATCGTCAATGTGTTATAAACATTCAAAACATTGAAAGTACTGGAACACACCTTCAGTCACTAGATGCCACCAGGTAGAGTTCAAAGGGTCCGAATCGGTCCAACCAGTGATATTTTGGCCGTACGTCTCACGAGTATTGTACTCGAAAGAATAGGTTGGACCGAATTCCAACTGGGAATCAAGCTCTGGGAAGGCATTCACGTCGCTCTTCCAACTATGTAGTGTGAGGTATGTATGCCAAAGATCAGCGAACGATGGTCAAAGCTTACGTGAAGGCGTCCATAATCTCAAATGTCTATCGAAAGAAATCAGTAGAATGAAGAGAAGATTGAACTTCACATACCGCGGAATCCACCTCATACACTCTCTGGATATCATATCAGTATTCGGCGGGTACTTCATTTGTGTCCACATGTCCACTTCAAGCACTTACAAAGCCGCTGTTCACGTTGGTTAGCTGGAAGGAGTTAGCAAAACCTAAAAATATTAAAAGTCAACGGCAGACATACGGGAGTGATTGAAGGACCAATCCAAGCTTGAGCGAGAGCTGTTTCGGCGCTGATGTTCGTAGCATTATTAGCATAGAAGATCTACTTGAAGTTTAGGGTTTGAGTTCGTCATTGTCAATGTCAACTACTGACCGAATGCTGGTCTTCGTGTGTGTGTCCCCAGAAGATGTCTAGAAGAACTGCTTAACAATTCCACCTGAGATTGGGTAACGCTGGATGAACATACTAGCAATAACATGAGGAGAATACCTATCAACGCTGTTCGAGACAGGCACGTTAGATGAAGGAAAAGGAATGGAGCCAAAACACGTCGCACATTTGGTAGAATAGATTAGTGGGGTTCAGCAGAGGGTTTGTTCCATCCCATCCACTGAGGACGTGTCCCATGATCCAGACTTTCGAGTGAGAGTGACATTGAGGACTCGAATCTCACGGAAGACAAAGGACTGCAACGTACCTCTCTCTCCCGCATCTTCCGACTCCTGCAGCTCATCAGTCAGCATTCGCAACATCCCTGATACGTCGGGGTTCGTCATGTTGATGTAGTTAAAATAGTTGGGCCTTTCAGAATCTTGTAAGCCAGCGAGCGTCACAGAATGAAGAGTGGCCTTACCGATACCCTAAAATTCATATGTCAGTGAGCACAATCCACTGTTTAGAGATGAAATCTCACAAAGGTTTGTGTTCAGTGAGATGATTTTCAAACCGTCTGACCTCTGAACTGAATATGCCGCATAGTGGGTTTTCGCAGAGTGAGCGACAGAGTTGTTCAACCACCCTTCGTGTTCCCATAGAGCAGAAACATGCTCGTAGTTCCTAAATATGATGGATAGCACTTCAGGGGTAAAATACGCTAGACAATAGTATGGAAAACATACCAGCTGTATTGATTATGACCGGGAGCGTCGAGAGAATTGGGTGAGCCCTGGGCTCTGACAAGAAATCATCAGCAGATATTCACAAAATAGCAATTGGCTTAGTGCATACTGGGAGTAGCTGTCATGATTTCCAAGCGTAGCGTAAACTGGTCCCGACAGCAGGGTGCGTTTGATGAGATCGAACAACACAGTCTAGCACAACTCTAAAACTGAGATAGTTACGAACCCTTACTGAGCATGGACCGACCTCCGTGTATTCCACATATTCTCTGTGACACAGCTCGTTGACATTCCAGACAAGAGCGAAAGAACGCACCTAGACAATTCGTTCTCAGGATCATGGGAAACAAGGTCTCCAGTGAATATCATGAAATCGAAACCAGAATCCTTGGTGTCAGTTAGAACGGGTATCGCCTCTAGTGCAGATAATATAAGAGCGTATGGCGAGTCACTAGTCGAGGTTGTGAGCATAGGCAGATGAGCTTCTTCAGATATTCTCACCAAGAATAGGTTCCAAACCGAGGAGCCGAGAATACTGTAGCATTTGGACTAGTTTTGTTAAAGTTGTTTGCACGGCAGCAAAGACCTGAGCTGCATGACGCTATGATATAGTTGATTTGAGTTGGAAGTATGTATGAGGATCCGCAATTTACTAACCTTCCGAGCCCTGTCGTGCGAAAAATGTAAGTTGAGACTGACCATCAAGCTACAATTTACTTACTGTTGAATACCTAGGATCAAGATGGAAGTCGGACAGATGCAGCACTTTTAGACGTTGTCCACTAGGCGTTTTGGGTGCAGGAAGAGGATCTGGCTTGGGTTTCGCGAACCAACCTGTCAAATCGAGGGGGCTAGTCGGAGGGAGAGGACACAAGCTGAGGAAGTTTTGGCAAAGCATCTATTAGTCAAAGGTATTCAATCCTATCCAGTCTAATCTGGAAGGAGAACAATACCTGTCCGTCTAAGCCGCCAACATCGGCGTTGCTGACCACTTGCGTAACGACGCCGCCCAAAGCATGTGGTCCGTAAGTCGCGTTGCAAGTGCTTGAAAAGCCGAAAGAGTTACAAAGCTCCACAGCAAATGTCGGGCCTTGTTCAGGAGCAGCTAATGCCAGGAATTTGGCAACCTCCAAAGACGCGATGCATTTCGCACAAGTACCGTTTAACACGGTACTGTTGGCAATAGACTTTACTTGAGCGATGGCGAACTGCAGTAATTTTGAAGACGATGCCGTGGGAGGGAGAGGATGAGGGTCCTTGGAGTTGATCGTGGCTATATCATTGGGATCCGTCAACTCCAAAGGGTAAATTTCGTGCTGGAGAACGCGTCAATTTAGAACTGGCAATGAGTATCTTGCACAGACCGTCACAGGATCGGAGATGACTGGTTGAACTTGAGCCGAAGTCGCAGTTGGGTTGTTGTAATATTTGCTGTAAACCGAAGTAGGAAAGGCTCCTGGTACAGTGAATATTGAGGCAGGAAAGCCTGAGCTGGATGCAGCTAACGTTAAGCACGGCAGTAAACAGCCATAGAGAACTAAAAGACCCAGCGCCATGGGGGAAAAAGTTAGTATATTCGGCTCAGCATTAAAGAGATTATAAGGGACTGTCATCCATATGGTTCCTATCAAAAGATCAACTGTTTCTATTCCCGTACGATTTCTTGCAGGTGCGAGCGGGAATAAAGCTATCTGTGCTCGATGAACTAAGTGACGAACGTGGTAGTAACTGCGCCACAGATACTTTTCCTCTCGGAAGTAACAAGAGCACTTGAACACTGGCTAAGGCTTGCAAAAATCTACTGCCAGTGGGTTCTATAATTCAAGATCAGATAATTCCGTTTGTATGTTGGAACCATCATCACTTCAAACTCCCGCTCAGTAAATTGAGCCCATATTACTACTCTCAGGGCGAATATCTTTTCCAGATTCCTGAACTCTATCAGCACTCAACGTCTGTTTTCAGCGTCTTGTGGTGAAAGTTCTGGTAAGAATAGTGACGCGTGGACCATGGATAAAGATGCGTTAGATACGCGAATGCATATTGTAATAGATACGTTCTTGGTATTGATAATGAAGAATCGATAATCTAGTCGTAGAGGATCGCAGAGGCGACGGCAGCAGCCCGGAAGCGCGTCACACGACCGAGATTAGACAGAGGGAGTAGTCTTGTGAACGGAAACGGTAGGTACATAGAAGGAGTAATATCACTACGGCAAATATAGAGGGGTTGATAATATGGGCTTGTAGATGTGTCGTTACATATAATAGTATGATAGACGTCGTGCCGAGTATAAGATACGGCTGTTTTGACGATCTAGGCGGAGGATACGGATACAAATACAAAAGTTGATGGCAATAAAGAAGAAAAGGAGGAATGTTAATCGTGAGTCGGAGAATGTTGGCGGGCCAATGGTACAAGTGGGCAGACAGCAAGCATAGCAAACTATGAACAATAACACTGGGAAAAAATTGTTATTGGACGCTGAGTAGTAGAAAATCTGGGGAATACCAACCAAGGGATGATAATAGGCAGACACATACAAAGGACACACGGCAACCTGCACTGTGGACCTAACTAATTGTTACGCGCTTGCATGTGTTCTAGAGGACGACCTCTGGGAATCACGCCTCAATATTCTTCGGGCATCACATAAAGCATCGTCCTTTGACCGCGCTCGGGCCTTTTCCTCCGCCAGCTTCCTTGACTCCGCCCATAGTCTAAGGGTATAATCGTGCACCGACCGGGAGTAAAGAATAAAAGGGTCGGTTTCGTGTTCGTTGCGACTATCCGGTTGAGGAGAAACCAAAGTTCGGACTGGCATTGGAAGTTGAGAATGAAAAAAAGGAAGACAGCGACGGATGGTCCAGCTTTTATCAGGAGACTGCCGTGAAGCTTTCCGATCACATGAAAACACCACCTGCCGAATGGAATAAAAGTGAGTGGAGCTGAGGGGCCTCGACCAAGAATTATACAACTCTTTCTTGATGGTTGCCTGGCTGTTCGACCAAGCGATATGCTGTTGTGCGCCTTACCTGTGCATCGACAAGATGAATTCAATGAAGTGGAACGTTGAAACCAGTGGAAGGTTAACCAACTCCGGCTGGTATGATCCGTTAACAGCTTATACAAAAAAAAAATTACACGCGCTCTTTTTCAGTTACCTAATTCGGGGTCATTTCCCGGTCATTTCTACCTCTTCGTACCGAATTTCCATCGTGGCGAGGAGGCCACCAATAGATACAAGGCAAGATAATCATGACATGCGGTGAAACTCCAAAAATTTCAAACTCCAGCCCGCTCTTGCGGGTCAGCTGGGAAAAAATTGATCATTTCTACCTCATTTTCCAAGCCATCTCTCATCTCTCAATATCTCTGATCCAAAAAAATATTCTGAAACTCATAGATAAAAGGACATGCATATGTATATGGTATAAAATAATTCACCAAGCGTTTGTCACGACGACCTCTGTTCTAATGCAGCAGCCTGGTCCTTTGTTCGAACATCCAATGTGACAACTAGGTCGTGGTACTTCTGCAAATCCACAGCCTCCGACCGTGCGACTCCTGCGGAGTCGTTTGGTAGCCAGATGATTGGAGGAGGTGCTATAAGTTCTGGAGCATACAAAATGCTTGCCATTTCCTCTGCGTGGTCGGTAAACGGTAATGATGGTAAATGAGGTGGAGCATCAGGATTTGTTCTTGCTGCTCTTTCTGTTGCGGTTAGATCATCCAACGTCTCCGTTTCTATTGAGAAATAACCTCGTCAGAAAAGAAATGAGATCCGTTCCAAAACTGAAATGAAAAGCGCGTACGCAATGGGACCGAGATTCTCGCTGGAGATGGAGACGGCATCACTGCTAGGGTCAAGCTCATCATCTCCAAAACTGAGGCCATGGAACCACGCGTCCGCCCGCCTGGAGCACCGGTTCCGGTACTAGCTTCGTCGACACTTGTACGTTTTGAAGCTCTAGCGGCGTCCCGGAACGTATCTAAAGAATCATTCGTGATAGGCGAGAGAGAACTTCTTCCCGGGGTACGAGTTTTCCAGGTTGCATAGATTTCCACAAATAAAATTACCGCACCCCCGGTGCCAACCAGAACTCCGCCTTCTATCCAGAATTCCCGACTGAGGAAAATGAGTCCCAGAAGAATGGGTTGAAAGGCTAAAAGGTTTGCGAAACGACGTAGTAGCCACAGTTGAAGTAAGCCACCAGTCTGGGAAAGGGTCCGTACATATACATATCCGATAAGGAAGCGATGAGCTGTGGTCGATGTCAGTAATATTATCAGTGGATGGAGAGCGTGCTGTACAATGACTCACCAATAAGCGTCAAGAATAGCAAAACGACAACAGCAGGTCCGATTAGTGGAAAGATAAGTGAAAAGGTGGATGCGAATACAACTAGAAGACCGTTAGCTTGTCCTGACCTCATTGAAACAGTATTTAGCCTTACTAGCGAGGATACATGCTCCCATAGCAAACGAGGGATCATACGGGCGAGGATATACAGCTGTTTCAATATTGTCAGCCAGCAAGTTATATGACGATACAACGAATGCGTACAACGAAAGCGTTGACGGGGCGTGATAGAATTTTTCTCAGCCCGAACTACATCCCACAATCTGTATGAAATTAATTTGTGTCACCAAGTCAAGTGAAATGAAATTGCCTTTGGGGCTGGAGTAAAAGGAGGCCAGGAAAGATTATTGCGATTTGCAAGATCATAGTCATCGCCAAAACGGTCATATATATGGAACCATTTGCAACCGATTTAGAAGGTGTAGTCCCCGTGCTGAATGCTTCCATCGCGAATAGTAAGGCCCCGATAGTAATTAACAGAAGGCCTACCACCACGGTGATGAAGAAGAATGTGATTTTGAATAACAGCAATTGTCCACCTGAAACAGATATTGATCCACGGATATTAGCTATCCCTAGAACCACAGGCTCATTAATATGAGATTGACCATCCATTGATAAACTCACATCTTACGAAGGCAAGAGCTATTATAATGAATAAAGAAATGGCGAGCGCAGGTATGAAGAGAGTAGCAATTCCGGAACCTAGTGTGCTGTCACTCAGGAGTGGGGCTAAGAACGGTAAAAAATGGGCAACATCTGGAGCTGTAGCTAGTGATAATCCAACAGCGGCAGTCACTAAATTGAAAATATCGTTAGCGACAACATTCAGAAAGGAGCGATGATTTCGCTTACGTCCTGTAGCAAGGACTATCGCTGCTAAAATAGTACATGCCCACATCGCACTAGAATCCAGCATCGTTCTCTCGTTCTGTAGAACGTCCCATCGGATGTCTTCTTTCGCCCGCCCTTCAATGAGCTCAATTCCCGGAATATGCCTGAGTCCTCGACCAACCAACAACCATCCCTTGATCCTTGCGCCATCTGCGATGTCATTATAACTATCCCTCTGAGCGTTCGAGATCTCAAGATTGATAGCTTTCAGCTTGCTTCTCCACTCTGTGATAGAGCTGTAGATGTCGCCTAGAGCTTCGTAATTTATGCCTTCCATGGGCCGGACATAGGGTTGTGTTGGTTGGAGACGCAAGTGGGGCGGTGGAATTGCGTCTGCAGCAATGTTTCCCTTATTTCGGAAAGGGAAGGTTTCCCGGCGGAGAGAAGGTATTTTCTCCGATCGTGCAGGCCTTTTGGAAGAGGTAGGACCAGCGGGAGCAGCCCCGTTTTCGACGCTAGCAATGTCTGCAGTAGCATCCGAAAGCTCCATCCATTCTGGCTCTTCTTCCAAAGTGCGTAGACCATCTTGATCGGTTTCATTCGACGACTCTAGCGCATGGTTGGGCCCGTACTTTCGAGGGTCTGGGTAAGGAAGAGAAGTAGATGAGCTGACCCCAGCCGTGGCAGCTAATGCACCCCCTTCGTCAACTCTTACCTGGCTGCCCAAAGGCAGACGACCGTAAACACTAGAATCACGATTCATTGGCATCTCCTGGAAACGACTGCCAACGGTACGGGAATTAATAGACTCTGATAAGCTAGGCTCTTTCCCGTATAATGAGTCGGCAAATCTGCCGCCGCTCACTCCAGATACACCTTTGAGGCGGTAGTATTGAGATGGTGCAACAAAGGAGGTTGGTGCTAATGAAGAAGCCGCGAAAGCGGGATTCTTTGAACGCCTACTGCGACTTCGCTGAGATAGCAAAGAAAGATTAGTACTAGACTTCATGGGGCACAGGGAAGCGTATATACCGATTTGTTTAGCCCTAGTGGCCTTGGCCGGCTGATATAAGGCCTTGAAGATTCTTCAGGTGCTGGAGGCTCCCAATCGGCAAGGGAAGGGTCGGGCGTGGTAAGACGGAATGAGTTGATATATCGCGTCTCTGAAATTTCCAAGTTTTCTAGAATTTCATCGCGTTCTTCGATCAAAAGAGCAATTGCTTGAGTATCACTAGATATAAATTCATGGTCGATCAAACTCGATGTCGTTGAATAACGACTGAAGGACACACCAAATGGAAAAGAGACTCTGGATGTCTACTTCCAAGCTTGCTTTCTCGGAGTCATTAAGCGGCTCTCTTTCCGCTCCATGTCTCGATGGATTACGGGTTTGAGCTAGGGATCTCGAGCCATTTCCGTTCCCACCGTGCCCATTCCTATCTAAGGAAGAGCTTAGCCCAGTCTTAAGAATGAAATCCTTCAAGTGTTTCTCGCCCCAACCCACAAAACCTGGAGCCTTTCTCGCACTCAGCCATGCCATCTCGATTCCCTGACACCTAGTTTCTATCCATCGGCTGCGGTAGGCAGCAAGTTTGTTGAACTCTCGGATGATTTTCCACAACGCCGGAAATAGTGCCAGGATAATAACGAGCACAGTAAGAACGATGATTCTCGCCCTCAAGTTTTGGGGGTCATCTGTAGCTCGTTTTTGAATTACGATGAGTGCATTTGAGGAAACATCGCTGGCATCGAATGATCTCAATAGTCTGACGAGACTGAGATCTTGTAGGGCAGAGTATGAGCCGCCATAAACGGTCGTGGAACGCTGAGATGCTAAACAAGGGATGGTGACCAGATATAGCGGTAAAGCTCCTACAAGGCCGAGAATAGACCATCCTAATACTATAAGGAAACTGATCCAAATGGCGCGCTGGGAAAGTTGTTCATCAGAAGGGAATAATTCAGCGTCTCCGGAAGCTGACTGCCCAAGATCAGACACGTCTGAAGGCATAGAGGGTACAAGAGGAACATGTGGTAATAGGAAAGCGAAAAAGCCACTTCCAAGAGGTTTTGGGCGAAGGCTGGAAATTCATATACCGGGAGGATTCATTTAAGTCATACTTTCAGAGTAAATAAACATAGCACACGCACTCTCGCTGCACAAACCATTCCCTTATAGCATACACTTGTCGATAACGCGGCCGTAAAATAGCAAAAATCAGCTGAACAGAGGGTCAGCATGCATGAACAGGCCCAAATGATACATGGCTTGAGCTCACCCAAATGATGAGGCCAACAACAGAAGGAACAATCAAAGCAGCGAGTACACCATCTGAAGACGAATCGACTCCATTTCCAATGCAGATCGGACTATTGCTAGATAACTGGCTGGCGGGTGTTGATGAGCTCGATGCGGCGGAAGCAGAAGTAGATCGTGAAGATTCTGAAGAAGTAGGACCAGTTCCGGAAGAGATAGCAGATAAAGAAATGGGTATCGTTGTCGTGAAAATGGATTGCGAAAAGGACGTGAAAGTCGTAGACTGCTGCGCGACAGTTGAAATCGGAAATGAACTGGTAATTGTCGTCGTTTTGAGCGAGCTTCCCGAAGCTAAGTTACCGGATGATGAAGAATATAATAAGGAAGAAGTCGTAGAGGGTATAGTTGTTATTGTGGTGCCTCCACTTGTAGTCGTAGTTATCCAATTTTGTTGTTCATGGGCTGTCATCTGTCGCCGTTGTCGTGTAGTCAAAAAGTTCAAGTCATGGTCGGTCATGAGGGCATGCGCCAAGCTCGTCAAAGTTGGCAGAACTGGGCGTTCAATTTTTCGCGACGCGTCCAAAATACCAACAGTCGGCTATCCCCGAAAGGAAAATTAGCACACGGATTATTAACCTGTGGCGTACACTGACTCTTTGATCTTCAACCGGTCTTCAAAGCAATTTAACTCTGCCAGTTATATAAGATGCAGTAGGCGGGCGGGACTTGGAGGAACAGCGGAAAGAGTGTATATACATGTGTCATTGGTTAATATATGATAATTATGGCCAAGGAAACGAGAATAGATATGATACTCCCATGTAAGCCCCGTGTCTCGTCATAGTGGTAACCAAGTGATAATCAGGGGTGCCTTGAAGAATACAAGAACGACATGCATACATGGACAGCCAGCATGGACAGCCAGCATGTACTCAGATGGAGCCTACCAATGGGACTCGACGATGGTGAGTGCTCTGCTCTAATCGGGTATATCAAAAACCTAGGTCAAATCGCGCTCACCACTCGTCTATGGGACCAAGAGAATTTCGAATCCGAATAGAGCTACCCTTTTCAACGATCAGCTTAGAGTGTCCGGACACCCATGGCGGCAACAAGTCGTCTTTATTGCCTGTGATACGTTGTTTCTCGTTGAGCTGGCTATCTACTTGTAGCTCCTTCATTTCCTGTCGGACTAATTTACTCGGTATGCAACCCATCGCTAAAGCTGTACATAAAAGGACTTGTGAATGAGCAAAATACTGGCTGGGTCAAGGGTAACATCCATTACCTGGCCCGGATATTGGTGTCACTACTTGATATTCGTAGAGTGGATGGGAGCCTGAGGAAGTACTATCTTGAGCTTCTGAGCGTCGGATACCACTGGTTATGAATAATAACAGCGATCAAAAACCTGTAGAGCCTACTTTAACGTTGCAATAGCGAAAAATTATCCGCTTTTCCCTTGGGTCCTGATGTCCACTGATGTCCACGAATGTCAAAAATCGCATTCATTGCAAGACTTCTTGACGGGAATGACAATTCTATTCGGCCAACGTTGAACAAGTAGTAGCAGGCAGAAGGTTCCACCAGAAGATCACAGGGAGGTGCGGGCGCTTATAACAGCGCCTAAAGCTCCCATTCGTACTACTTCGATTCGTAGTACAGTCTTTTCTAGTCGTTGAGTATGTCGAGCTCGACGCTGAGTAAAGTAGGCTTTATGCTTAGCCATCCAAAATTTGCTTACTCCATTTAGGCAGCAGCGCCATCCACGCTTCAGCAAGCTCAAACTGCAGCGTTGCTCTCCCTTCTGAATCTCAATACCGAGCCAGTGACTTCTTCATCTTCCCAATCGTCAAAGGGCACAAAGACACCAATTGTCGCCGGTCCACCAGTCTTCAAGATTCTGGTTTTGGATCAGCAGACGAAGGATGTCCTCGCGACGGTGCTACGTGTTCAAGATCTACGTGACGTTGGTGTAACTCTACACGTGTAGGTTAACCAAGTTGTTTCTCCAATCGTCGTGATATGCTCATGTAATTTTCAAGGCAATTGCACTCTACGCGACCTCCACTGCCTGACGTACCGGCTGTCTACTTTGTTTCGCCCACTGCTACGAATATTCGACGGATAGCAGAGGATCTGGACAAGTCTTTATACGAATCTTTCCACCTCAACTTTGTTGAGCCTCTGCCACGGGCTTTACTAGAGGAACTCGCCGCGTCTGTGGCGCGTGATGGTACAGGGGAATTGGTCAAAGAGGTGTGTTCTAATTGTTCGAAAGCTCCAAATATCTTACAAAAATTTCCGCAGTTGATAGATCAGTACCTCTCCTTCATTGCGCCATCTCCGTCTCTTTTCTCCCTCATACCTCCTTTAGCACAACCGTCTCCTGCTGCAACCGCTGCCGCCGGAGGCTCGACCGTTCCTCCATCAACTTATACAATACTCAATTCCCCCGCTTCATCTGAACAACAAATTGAAGCAGAAATAGAACGAGTAGCAAATGGTCTTTTCAGTGTGATTGCGACACTTGGTATGATATATGCTAACATGCTTGTTCTTAACAGCCACTTATGAAAATTCTTAGGACACGTCCCATTCATTCGTGCTCCTCGAGGAAATGCAGCCGAAATGGTGGCAAAGAAGTTGGACACTAAAATCCGAGATGCACTCATTACTGCCTCTCGATCTCATTCTTCATCTCTGTTCTCTCAAGATGCAACAGGCTTGTCAAATTTGCAGCGACCTCGTGAGTTCAAACTATCCAAAATGCTAATGCTATAGTAAACTTTTTTGACGCTTCAGTGCTGCTTATACTCGACCGAAATGTTGATTTAGTATCGACTATCTCCCATGGGTGGACGTATCAGGCCTTGGTGTCTGACTGTCTCGAGATTAAACTCAACCGCGTAGTGGTTACAGAGCCTCAAAAGCGTTCCTATGATCTCGACGCGAAAGACTTCTTCTGGGCGCGGAACGCGGCCAATCCGTTCCCTTCAGTCGCAGAGGATATCGATACTGAGCTCACGAAGTACAAACAAGATGCCGCAGAGATTACTCGAAGCACAGGAGTCAGCGATGTTAATGACATTGCGCAACTCGATCTTTCCACCAATGCATCCCATCTCAAGACTGCCATCACACAATTACCCGAGCTGACTGCAAGAAAGGCGACTTTGGATACTCACATGAATATCGCTACAGCGTTGTTAGAACAAATAAAAAAGCGAGGTTTAGATGAGCTTTTCAGCACTGAGGAAGCTATTGGTAAACAGGTATGTGGTTCTCTATCTCTTGGGCTTTCACGATAGTGAATGCTCTTTTTTTAGACCACCCAGACCATACTTGAGATATTGCGAAGTTCTCGCCCAGATGGCAATTTCACCCCATTGGATAAGCTTCGACTAGTCCTGGTCTTTTATCTATCCTCACCCGACATTAGCAAAGACGACATAGCTGAGCTCGAGAAGGAGCTTCAATCAGCAGGAGCCGATGTCGCTGCATTTGATTACGTTCGAAGGACAAGGGAGATCTCAAAAATGACTGTATCGAATACTTTGGGAGGAACTTCAACGCCTGTGGCTGGGGCTGGTGGACAAGGAGGCCAATTATTTACAGGATTCAGTGTTTTTGGGAACAAGGTAGGTACACTGCTGCTGCTGCCCGTTGGACAATTCTCAATGAGATATTTTTCTCATAGCTGACCGATCGGCTCAAGGAAGGCGGTCTTGAGAACCTCATTTCAGGTGTCAAGAACTTCCTCCCCGCCAATAAACTCCTCCCTGTCACGAAATTGACAGAAGCTCTCATGGACTCGTCTTCAGCTTCCAATCAATCCCTTCAAGAAACGGACGATTATCTCTTTTTAGATCCTCGTGCACCGAAACACGTCAATACTGGCTTGGGTGGGCCTGGGAGTAGTGGGGTGAGTAAAGGCCGTCGGATGGCTTTCGCGGAGAGTGTCGTCTTTGTGGTAGGTGGGGCCGGGTATGTCGAATATGGCAACCTCGAGGAGTGGGCGTCGAAGACTGGTAAAAAGGTTGCTTATGGCGGTACGGAAATTGTGGACCCCGGAGGGTTCGTTTCAATCTTGCATGGTTTAGGGAAAGATAGTAGTGCCTGAATGTGCAAACATTTTCTTGGATGAATTCTATCTGACAATAGGTTTTTCGGTAATGAGTCATCCCGTTGCACCCCGATGCCTACCTGATGTCGAAGCTGGCTCGATTCTCTTTTTAAATGATATCCTTATCACGACCTCCAAAAGGGATTGGGTTCGTAGTCACAACCGCCATGTTTGGATTGGACTTGACTATCTTTCATAATCCTTGACTTGGATGACGATAATGTCTTTAGGTTTTCCAGACGTTAATTGTATTCGCTGATGCTACCAAGAGTCGTCGTCGGACAAGCAAAACATCAATTTTGCTCAGCAGCTCCATAAACCGCACTGGAAAAGGAAATGAATTTCTCGCCAACTTATCATAGAATGACAAAGGCAAGACCGAAGCGTATTAGGGCGCTTAGTGCGCTTTCAGTAGTTGTCCTAAATATGGTATATACACCCTCACAATTATATCACCCTCTACAGTAAGACCATGTCATTAACAGGGATCTCAACGACGGCCTTTCCAACAATCTGCATTCCTCATATAAAGGTTCGTCTTATTTTCATGTCCTTGTCACCCAACATTGCCCGGTATGAGCTCGAATCGTTTTACTGGACCGACCTCGCTTCGAAAGGGACAAGCGTGCATTTACTGCAGAAGAAGAAAAATGGTCCGCAGATCCTTCTCTGATTGCCTTGACACCAAACTTACGCATTTTGGGATAGAGATGTGACGGGATGCGTCCTGTTTGCGGACAATGTCGTAGAGGACAGAGGCCAGAGGATTGCGAGTATACTGATCGACAAGGTCAATCGCGTATGGAGGCTTTGGAAGATAGTATAGCCCGTTCGAAAGAACGCATCCGCGAGTTAGAAAATCCTACCAGTACCCCCGCGGAACAGGCGGTTGTTCTACATCAACCTTATGGAGGGAATACGAACTTGCCAGATGGACCTCTTGCTCCCCTCATGACCGGTATGCGGTATCAAAATATGTTGGCATTGTCGACCTGAATCTTTGACAGGTTCTTCTTTCGGTGCGAGAGACGCGGACGCTTCGACATCCACAGCAGAACCCCCGAGAGAAATCATATCAACCCTGTACGCGGTCTCATCATTCCGCGCAATCTGTACTAATTCTACGGAATATGGAAAAATTCCGCAGTCTGAACAAATTCTTTGAACATGCAGCTGATTTCGGATTTTTTCTGTCCGCATCAAAATTTCAAGATTCAGCTCTTCTGCCTTATCCAGTGGGAGATCCCAGACGTCCATCAGGCTCACTCTTGGCTACAGTGTATTTCGTCGGGTGTATCGTCTCGGACACTACGGCCTGGCAAGCCCGATCACCAGAATACCTGGCACAAGCTCTGCAGCGAACTGGTTCACCTGGTCTCGTCGGTAGCCATCCTCAGAAAGTCTTGCATACCATCCAAGCTGAGGTACTACTCGCCAATTACTTTTTCTCGTCAGGTAGACTTCTCGAAGGCCGGTACCACGTTTCCACAGCCATGTCTCTTTGTGTTGGGAGTGGTTTGAACAAAATCCATTCTCCCGATCTCCTGATGATCGTGAATAACAACAATGGTTTGTTCCCAAAAGCAAGTGCACCGGTAGAGATCGGTGAACGAATCATGGCTTGGTGGGTAACAATGTCTTTAGATCAAGGTTGGGCAGCGGCTTTCGAGGTCAATTCCTACAATGATCCAATTATTGCTGAGACCGAAACCCCATGGCCCCTACGTGTCGAGGACTATCTGCAGGTATGCATATTGATGAGAACAAGTTTCTTGCAACAATCAATTTTAACGTTTTTCGATCGCATAGGGGCAACTTATCCCAAATGCTCCTCGATACAATCTCACCGTCCAAAGTTTCCTTGACGGAGTAGATAAAGTTGACTTTCCTCAATATTCACCTTTGGAGTTGATAGCTAAGGCTTCGTTATTGTGGAAGCAAGCACATTTACTCAAAGAAGCTTCAACAGGTAGGACTGTATTTGCAAGTACTTGCTTCAAATGGCAGCTTACACATAGCTATTTTCATAGTCACTAATATTGGTGCCCTACTCCAAGCTACTCGGGATAGGATAGACGAGTTGCTGACCCTTTTGAATGCCTTGCGCGATCGGGATTCTCCGGATGCATCAAGCCTTTCACTGCTGTTGGCCCGTGGTATAGCTCATGCTGCTCTAATAAGCCTTATTTGCTTGAGATCCAGCAACGTCGAGAGTTTAGAGAAGGTTGTGAATAGCTCACTTGCCATATTAGAGATAATTGGAAAGCTCAAGCCTCGCAAGAAGTATATCAATCCCCTGTTCACGGTAAATTATATTGTTATCCCATGAGCAATACTGATGCTGTAAATGATATAGTTGTTGTGGACCCTTGCTAACCGATCTCTGTTCCGTATCCTACAAGGAGTCCCTACCATCTCGAGTGATAAGAGAAACATCCTTGTTACAGCTATGCGGAGTGCATTGTTAGTTATGAATCAGTTCGGGTCGAATTGGTCTAGTTTAACAAGTTCAGTTCGTTCGAACCACCCTCGATTGGATACTTATTTCCGCCTTCTAGAGCACGAAGTCCGCAAGGTCCATGAAATGCTTTCGAACATTTGAATTTATCTCAAACCCCAAACCTCAGATTCTGTATAGATGCGCACTGACTGCGTGCTGCTAGACGATACAACTTTGCATATAGTAATAATGTACAAGCCAACATGTAATCTACTTCGTGTTCAGTGATTCCTCTGCAAAGGTAGAGTGAATGTGGACGTACGACAATAGAGCTGGTATGGAAAAGAGATCATTTCTTTTTGTTTGTTGCGCTGGTTTTCAAGCCCAAGCCACATAGAAAAGATATTCTCATGGAAGCTCCGACGTAGACAAAGCCCACGCTACCCCAGACCATCGCGTTCCACTCCCAGACTTTCCAAAATACGTCCGTACCTAAAGGTGCCATGGAGAACAGATGGCCAAAGTCTGCGATGAGCAGGCAAAATAACATTCTTTTCCATGTGATGATGGATGTCGTGGAGGAAAGAACCAGATGCTCATTCAGAGCAAAGAGTAGATATAGATTCGCAAGCTGAAGCAGAGCCATGTTCATCTGGGTTGTGACCAGTGGTGTAGTAGACTTGACGACCGTGTCGGATAGGCTAAGGTCGTTCAAGTAATTTTGTGGTTTAATCGCAGCATAGTAGGCTCCAGCAAGTGCTGAAATAGGCTCGATATATAGGAAGAAAACGGTGTAAGGAAAGAAGGGTATTGTTACCGTCGGCATGATAGTCTCTGATAGTCAATCAGATATCTTCTCACGGTCGCAGAAGACCACCTTGGGACTAGCAAAAATTCGCTTTGAGCTCAACTCTCTAAACTTTCGAATCGGCTGAACGAATGGACAGTAAGAACTGCTATCTATGGTACAACTGCAGGCAATCGATTATTCTTGTTTGTTGGCTTCATTCTTATTGCCAGACTATTGGACTAGCGAGAGCATATATCTCAGTCGACAATACTAAATTGAACAGACAGTACTAACCTTCAGTATCAATTGCGCTCCTGTATCAATGGGCACAACCATCATCTTCCTTCCGGTTTCCTGCCCTGAGAGGATTTTCCGGCCGGCCCCTCGTCAGGTTTGCTTGTCTCGAGGCCTCTTTCATCCATATACTGCTTTCTTCCACCGTAACGAGTATCATGGTCTCCATTATAGTTTGAATTGGTGTTCTTGTACTCTGCAGACTCTGCACCGACCTTGAGGATGAATCAGCAATAGCCGCGAGAGCAAAATAATATGAATCAAAATACTCGGCTATATGGACCTGAAGGAGCCTACGACTGATAAGTCATGGATACCTTTCTTGTGGCGATTATCTCACCTCGTACGGTTTCTGGGCATCCGAGTTTGGATCGACACGGTGGATTTTCGAATCGGGTGGTGGGGATACATCCGTGTCGTCTTTGTTGTAAGATTCGCTTGTATGCGGAGGAGGGGGCGCGGCAGCACGACGAGCAGATGAGTGTAAAAAGGCAGCAGCAGAAAGACGAGAACGCGAAGTAGCACGAAAGTTACGAGGAATCATTGTGAAATTGGTAGTTCTGGTTTAGAACTGAGAAAGAAACCAGTAACATTTTTGGATGTATAACTATGACGTAGATGCTCGCTGCTAAAAAAAATTAAGTGAATATTCATAGATAATTAGTATTATTACTAAAGTTTTAAGTATGATATCTAGAGGTTATCGATAATCATCTAGATTCTACCAAGAAGAGTCCTCATCGTTCAAAGAAATCCCCTTCATCGCCCGATTATCTTCAATCTTCCTTCTATCATAGTCGAATAACGAAGCAAAACCATATCCTCCAGCAGTATACGAGAGCGTCGTACGAGGGTAGTCGGTAACTGGACGATGCCATACTGGTCCTCCACTGTCCCATTCAATTCTGAGAGAAGGCCTTCTGACCTTCAAATCCTGGAGAAGGAGAAGAGCGTCAACGCCCGAAAGGTAGACATATGATAATCGAGGGCAATAAAAGCCGGTTTGAATGTCCAGATGTCCAGGTTTTATCTCGGACAGAACCTTGAGAAGATCCACGCAACCAAACTTGTTGAGTGTGAGCGATTCCAGTCGCGGTAGATGACGGATACACCAATCCCAGTGAGCGTCCGTAGATGAAACGCAATGTATACCAGCAATCTCCAAACTCTTGAGAAGATCCAGACCACTTGATCTATTATCCTTCGTCCTCAATTCTCTCATCAGACTCTCCATCACTCTGGCTAGCTCCTCTCCAGCACGAGCCCGCCTGCCATCCAGATCCGTCAGGCGAAGTTTCTCCAACGAAGCTGAAGCCAAAAGCTTCAGTGTAAAGGGGAGGTTGTTGACACGTAATGATAACGATTTCAATGCAGGTAACTCTGTTTCCAAAATTGAATTTGGCAGCGGCTGTCCCGAGATCCGGGAGTCAATGTCTAAGTGGATCAACGACGGAGCGGAACTTATCATGCGCAAAATTTTGAGGGTGGGTAGCGGAGGCGCAGTAAGGGGACGAACGATCGAGAGGTTCTGAAGGTGTAAAATGTTTGGAGGAGTAAGAGCAGGTAGAATATGATTTATGAGCTTGAGTGAGTCGAGTTGTGGAAAGAGCGAAAAGGATTCAAACACAGGCGACCAGCCAGATGGCATTGGTGGGATGTCAGTTGTGATCTGTATGTGTAGGCTATGAAGCTGGAGAGATTCGGTAGGGGATACGGGACTTGTAGCCGTAATAGCATCAAGGAGATCATGTGCCTTCAGCTCGGTATCCGACTGAAGAGTTAACGCATGGATTCGATGAATATTCTTCCGAAAAAATGCGATTAGGAACGGATAATTGTTCGTAAACCATTCTGATTCGGAGGTAGCTGATCTCGTGGCACATGTGTTGGTGATGTTCATGAAAACATTGAGAGGGCATGCACCGCGATTTTTGAACCATAATCCAGCTTTTTGGATCTGCGTAAATTCTGTCCCGAAACCTAGACGAAGCCGAAGTTTGTGCCAGACGGATGGATGATTATGCGCTACCTCCCGAAATCGTCGACTGACTGAGCCAAGGAGAAGTGGGGCGTCGGCATTATAAGTAGAGCAGTATTGGAAAATCTCTGCTAATAGCTCGTTGGGAAGACTCGACATGGGGAGTTTAGCGGAGGTAAAACCTAGGTAAACATGTTATAAAGGCTCGTATGCAATAAAATATTCATGGAATCGCGTAGGCCCAGGTCCAGACTCCAGACCGTTCATTATACAAGATCGGAGTAAATGTATCAGTTTAGGCGCAGGCGGAAAAGTTACGTTGAAATGCCAGAGAGCCTACCGAAATTAAGACATTGTGACTGAATCCTGTTTCAAGACTGTGCTTGAAGCTTTCAGATCGAAGGGTGCAGAAAACAAGGAGGAATTCTGAATCGTACGGGCATTACATTCGGAATCCGATTACCATATATGGACAAGGTAAGAAAACGAAAAAAAACCCCCAGTCTTTCCAACATTTACAATATGCTTGCATTGTCAACATATTACACAACAGTAATCTTGAGAGCATGATTTATTTGACAGGAAAACACATCGTAGGATAAGAGAACGAGGAAAACCAAAGATATAGATCAGTCGAAGAGACCGAAGCCCTGGAGAAAAAATCGAGATTAGTTTTACGGTTATCCGGAAGAACGTAAAACAACAAACCATATCGTCGTCTGACTCTTCTTTCTCCTCCTCCTTCTCTTCTTCTTTGGGTGCTTCTATTGCACCGGCACCAGCACCACCAGCGGAAGGTGCAATAGCAGCGGGTGCTCCTCCACCAGATCCAACATTTGATAGCAGCTCCTTAACGTTCTTGCCTTCTAGAGCCTTTGCTAGTAATGATGCCCATATAGGTTCCAGGTCGACACCAGCGGCAGACGTTAGAGCAACGATTTTGTCGGACTGAGATAGGAAGTATCAATATCGAGATAATCATTCCACGAAACGGAGGGCGCACAGTAATTTCAATACCGTCATCAGCAAGGATGAGGGCGGCGTAAGAGGCGGCGAGATCGGTGTTACTCTGCAAAAAAAAACGGTTCAGCCATCGGTTTCGCAAACGTTATCCTATCTCCAAATCTCCAATCCAGCCATTTTCTTGCGTCGAATCCACGCGAAATCCAGCATAGACACTTTGACAACCTCTTGGAGACAGACGACAGCAAAGCTACTAACCATTTTGATGAATAGAGGATGTTAGAAGAGACTGAGGACACTGGACTGGACACGAAACTTTGACGTGAGACGATTTGGGCGCTAGCGGCAATGGGGCGCTTAAATAGATAGTACTCGTTCTAGTTGTTATTCGAGTCAATGTAATCGTAGGCTACAAGTGATTTCCTAGTATATGCACTGGTTTTACATGGTGAAAAGAAGAATACATGCTAATCTTCATCATCGTCATCGTCGCCAGCGATATAATACCCAGGCATAAGTAGTCGGCGAAGTGTCTGCTGTGAAATCCGACCTGACCTTCGCGTCGAGCTTCCACCCTGAGAGGTATCATCCTGCTCCTGGCGCCTCTTCTCTTCCCAATCCCGAATTGAGTTAGACATCTTCGATAATCCTTTCCATTCATGCCGAGCAAGAGTGCTGCCGTGTCGGGAAGACTCCCATGCAGCAGATATTATGACAGGTTGCTGAGAAAAAAAGATCAGCTC
This sequence comes from Lentinula aciculospora, assembly GCA_028011355.1. Lineage (NCBI taxonomy): Eukaryota > Fungi > Basidiomycota > Agaricomycetes > Agaricales > Omphalotaceae > Lentinula > Lentinula aciculospora. Next base: position 1,926,793 of record JAOTPV010000003.1, read on the forward strand.
TCAAAGTTGGGACGAGACGGGGGAAGGCTCAGGTTGATACAGACCTCGGATGACCAACTGACATCCCGCACGCATGAACCGTTATTTCTGTGAGTAGGTCTAGAATATTCGACACCGGAAGGATCCGTTTGTATAGGAAGTGTTTTTGTACGGTCAAGCACTTGAACTAATGTCCCATCTAATGACCATACCTATCAAATTCGGTGCAATCAGTATATGGTAACATGAGCTAAACACTCCAACTTACATGAATTCTTCCATCTGCGGAACCTGAGTAAAGATATTGTCCTCCAGTTGTTTCCACAGGAGAGAAATGGCAACGGATGAGTGTCATTAATACCGAGTGTCCTCGGTATGTCATCACACTACAATCCAAAGGATGCGCTTGATACCTAGGTCTAGGATAGCTAGGATATCTGGAGTAGATGCAAAGTGAGTAAAGGTATCAATGAGCGCTTTCAGAGAACCAACCTATAATCAAAATTCGGAACGCCGTATTCAATATGAGCAGTTCTCTCATATTCACCACTACTTCGCATCTTGCGGAGGTCCCACAAGCGCATTGCTTGGTCTTTGCCATTGGAGATGATGTATCGTCCGTCACCTTTAGCAGATACATAGGTTATGCCTTCAGTATGTCCGACAAGAACGCCAGATGGTTTAGGTGAGCTTCCAAGAGATCGTCTGTCCCTATAACGCGATCAACGTCGATTTATTTGCTTCAAAGCTTTCGAGTACTAACCAGACTTTCAAGTAGCTGTCATCTGAAGCACTGACCAGCACATTCCCGGACGATGTATCAGCCCAGCAACAACTATTCACATCATCTCCATGTGCCAAGATCTTGACGTCTACAAAGTCAATGAATTCGATTGGCCTTAGACTGGGACAATACCCGCTTACTCCGTCTGTTGGCCAAAAGATCGTAGACTGGGTAGGATTAGTGAATAGTCATCGGAGGCACAGCACCATATGACAAACCATATATATATCCCCGACCACCAGCAATGACTTCATTACCGTCTGCTGAGAACCTACAAGAAAATAACCCGAAGGAACCGGGTCCAGAATCCCAAAAGCCATGGTGAACTCCCAGAGAATCATGGAATGGAATGGGAATTTGTGTGGGATTGTCTTCCCGGGTGCTGCACATGTATGCAGTTGAAGTCTGTCGATGTGTTAGCTACATTCGTCGCACATATTATTAAGTATTCATACGATTGAGGAATAGATTATTCTTTGAAACATGAGCATCGACATTACACGGATGTGAAGATAACGTACCTGTCATTGTCCGGGGAGAGATTGGCATCCGTGATTGTCCATCGACCATGTTGTCCTTGTATCCTGCGGCTGACATTCATCGTTGTTTGTAAGTGGTCATGGGCTAAGTCGCCCCGCGACATTGCTCTCTTCGGAGGAGCAGTAGTGTCATATATATGAAGACGGAAATCTGTGCCATGATCAGGCAAGCCAAGTAGGACCTAAAACTCCGAGACTGTACCTTGTGAACAGGTGTAGAAGAAGGAAGAGTCTACGGAAACTAGGGGTCAGCAACGAGGTGCTGACAGTACGAGAAATCCGATGTCTTGCCGTTTGAGTATTGCGCGGTGTAGATGTTTGCATCGTAATTTGCTACTATTACTCCATTAGAATTTGGGACGATGTTCTACAACCACTTGAGTTCTAGAACATACTTCTCTGGAACAAGACAAACATACAGCAGTAAAGTCTTCCTTGTACACTACAGGATAAGGACGTGTAAGACGGTTATTCAGAACAGCAGCGAGATTTCGATTGTTCTTTCGAGCCTTGATCTTGGGTCCCACTCGACCAAACTCTCCGCTTTTTATTAGATTCACGCCTGCAGCCTGAGGCGTGGTGGATGGAGAGTAAGTGAAGACGGTGCGAGGTGTACGATAGAAATTCTCTTCATCATCTTCCATAGCGTCTTCTTCCACGTAGTCATCGTCGTCTCCATCGTCAGTGCCTAATTCTCCCTCTAATTCCTGGTCATGGTCGCCAGACAGCAAGCTTGCTATAGCAGATGCAGCGAGGGTCCTAGGATCACCCAATATCATACCTGATTGAGAGGAATTTCGTGCTGCTAATAAATCTGTAAACGTGCTTAAAAATACGGTGGTGGGAGAAAAATATAAGGATGAGCAACGGACTGAGGAGATTCTGGAGATTGGATCGACCGTTGGCGGATGTGTGGGACATATCTAGCTCTAGTGAGTTCTCTGCGCCCTCCTCAGCGTCGAACTCGGAGTGTTCGCGGTCCATGGCTGCAGGATGGAAAGACACGGGTACAATTCAATTTCTTGGGCTGGTCTGTCATCTCGCATTCTTGCCGCGGCGGATGCAGAAATCACAAAAGCGCCGGAAGTCTGGTGACCATCGTTGGCGCTTGTCCGGCCAAACGACTTCCACTCAAGTTTGAAGTCCTCTTAGACTTTTGCACGATGTCCCCCATCTCTATTACTTCGGATGAGATTAATCGTCTAATATACGCATACTTTCGAGATTCCGGTACCTATTCTCACTCAAAAACATTATTATTGATTTCTCTCACATCGCATCTCATGCTCAGGCTTTGAACATTCCGCTTACACCCTCGTGAAGGAGGCCCAGCTCGAAAGATCACCGGTCTTCAAGAAACACGTCCCAAGGGGAGAACTCGTTGAACTTTTAAGCAAATCATTGCTCTACAATGAAGTTGAATGCCATTTCCAAGGCGGGGAGGTCGCAATCAAATGCAAGGCAATGTTCTCTCTCCTTGAACCTCATACATGCTCTTCGAACCCTCCTGAATCCCATACATTCGTCACTCCCACATTTGCTCCCCCTCTAATGGTGGTCCCTCCACCGATTCAAAGCAATGGTTCAGTACAGGACTCATCGAAACGGATGATCAGCCCTCTCCCGCGAACCATCATTTCTACTGAGAAACGTTCACGGAAGGAACCGAATGACATGGATGTTGACGCCCCCGCGGAACGTTTGTAGACCTGCCTCTTTGCCTCCTCTCCCCTCTAACATGACTGAAGTGAAACAGAAGGCACCCGAATCTTCCAAAAAATCTACTTCAAAACCGAAGAAGTTGGTTCAAGGACCTATTGACGATGTCACAGATCCAAATGCTATCACCTTAATGTCCGGGCATAAAACCGAGGTTCTGTTTTATGTTTTTCACAGACATGTATCCATAGGTTCTCATAAGTCGTACAGGTATTCGTATGCGCATTCAATCCTGTTCAATATAACCTGTTAGCTTCTGGGTAGGCTCCTGAAAATTTTTCTTCGAACCGGATGTGACGATTTGTTTTCAGATCCAAGGACGCCATAGTGAAGATATGGATGCTTTCCGATTCCACAAATGGTTCTGCGCAGGCTGGAGAACCAATCACAATTGACTCATTTTCCCAGGAAGAATCCGCAGACCTGACTTGTTTGAGCTGGAGCCCAGATGGAACTTTGCTCGCCATTGCCTCATATGATTCCAAGTTGCGAATATGTGATACAGCTGGCAAGATGTACTTCGAAAGTGATATACATAAGGTATGGTGTTTCCAGTATGTTGCCCGGTATTTTGACTGAAGAAAAACCTTCTATCAGGGTCCAATATTCACCACAAGATTCTCCGCGTCAGGTCGATGGCTTCTAACAGCAAGTTTGGATGGAAGCGCTTGTCTGTGGGATGTTGCTGGTAAAAAATTACATCGCCAATACCATGGACACAAAGGTCAAAGTAGAACGTCCATCCATTATGCTTGGAGGCTTACCATGTCAATCATAGATTGTTGCCTTGATGTGGACTGGTTAAACAACAATTTGTTTGCGAGTTGTGGTGCTGATCGACAAGTCCATATCTTCAGTGTGGATGAGGAGAAGTCGATTAAAACCTTTGGGTACGTCTGGCGTTTCAAAGAGACTACCTTAATTAACCCATGGCATATACTCATATCTAGCGGTCACACCGATGAAATTAATCAGATTAAAAGCAATCCTTCTGGGACACGTCTTGCATCTTGTTCTGACGATATGACAACTAAGATATGGAATGTCGCTAACATTTCCGTTTCAACACCTTCAGAAGCCGATTCTATTCCAGGCTTGGGTAGCACCGAGTCTGATCAGGTTACTATTCTCGAGGGCCATAAGCATTCTGTCAGTACTATTGGTTGGTATCAACCGCCAGGGACTGAAAACGAATTGATTGCTACGTGAGTCGTATTTTGTACTCAAAATCATTCCTTCTCATGAAGCATCTTTCAGCGGTTCATTTGATGGTGCAACTCGCCTGTGGGACTCTGTCACCGGACAATGTCTTCATGCGTTCGCAGATCATAGACGCCCTGTATACGCACTTGATATAAGTCCTAATAATCATTGGCTAACAACAGGTGGTGGGGATGGGTGGTTACATGTGTATGATTTAAAGGTACGAGATACGCTGTCACCAAACTCGTGATATTGAAATTCTACGTCGTAGACTCAAACGAGGATATGGTCATGGTTCGCTGGTGTTGACAGACCTGGGGTTTTTGAGATAGACTGGCAAACCCATAAGTCGCATAATATTGAACGTATAGCAATGGCACTGGAATGCCGGTTGGTCGGGGTTATCGACCTGCGCAGGGTCCCTGCTATCGCCAATTCAAGGAATTCATAGCGTTTCATCCTTATTATGTATAACTAGGTGTATCTATCCGTTAAAATCATTTGCGACACAGGGTCACCTGACTCATACTCGAACGCGTTGGTCGCGTCATCAGCCGTTTACATAGCTCTCTATTCAAACTCCCACACCGTTTGCGACATCTCACTTTCTAATGCCTCCCGTAATTCGCTCTGCTCAAGAAGAAGCTACCCTTTTGCAAGACCTGTTCGCCGAGTTGGATGACTCGGTTTGGAACGCTCCACCGACTCCTGACCCTTCGCCTGTAAAGAATAGACCAACAAGCGTTCAAGCAGCGCAGAATCCCCGTACACCATTGAAGAAAAGTACATCCAAAGTAGCTACACGGCCGCCAGCAGCATATAAGCGCGGTGGCCCATCTCCGTCGAAAATTTTCGCGGCCAATGATGCGGATATAGAAGCGATGTTAGAAGGAGTGGAAGATGATTGGGATTGGGATTCGAATGATATTTCACCAAAGAAGAAACCTCACGCAGAGGTGTATACTCGCTCTATTTTCCGTTTTGAGCCTCCATGAGACTAATGCTCTTGTTGAACAGACCTTTCAACTGGCTGGATCTAGACATGTTAGTGAAACCTGCACGAGATGTACTGTTGAAACAGTCTCTGAGAACGACGCAGGCGGCCGTTATACAAAGGTACTTATGGAGCTCTGTGTGGTGTGGCAAATACTTTACTCCTTCATATCCTAGAATCTTACAGTGACCTTAGAGAATGGAGAGCGTCGTTCTGTAATCTTACAAGATGATTGGGTTACAACAGGAATTCAGCCTAGTATGCATCTTTTTCATCAATGCTCGAGAGTAAAATCTAATGACTTTGTAGAGGATATCGTCAATGTCATCGGCACATTTACTCCACTTCTACAATCATCATCATCTATAATATCTTCTATCATCATCTCATCAAAGCATAATCTTCTCATACTCCATCCAGACCTTCTCCTTACTGCTACGGCTGTCTCTACAGCAGCTCAATGTCGTCGTCGCCCTCTTCTATCAAATATGATCCGCTCTTCGAGTGATGTATCACCCGCATTGGTCTGGGGACATATCCTACACACAGTGGTCCAAGCTTGCTTGTCCGCTCGTTGTTGGAATGATCGATGGTTGCAGGAGAAGATCGACGAAGTGGTTCGTGAAAACCTTGTGGACCTAGTACGCATCAATGTCAATGTGGAAACCGCGATCAGCGAAGTGAAGGCTAGAGCCAAAGGTGTACAGTCCTTCTTCAATAGGTATATGTCTGAAACGCCCAAAGTATGTTTTTTACTCCTGCGACCAAGGAAATTCTCAAAAATACTTGCAGGCTGATGCTATTCTGAGCAACAATCGTGCTGCTCGTGACGAGGTTGCACTGCTTGCGATGTCTGAGCTCCTTGACGTGGAGGAGGATATCTGGTCGCCTACGTACGGGCTGAAGGGGAAACTAGACGCGACCGTGCAAACTACAATTTCCCCCAAAACAGCTGCAGGGAAATTGTCCTTCTCGAAGGCAACCCCCATCCACGGTCCTAAGCCTCTCGAGATAAAGACTGGACGTGCCACATCAGGCATGGAACATCGTGCTCAAACATTGCTATATACCCTCCTGGCCCAGGAGCGTTATGGTATCGATGTCACCTCTGGCTTGCTATATTACACTCAGAGCGAGGAAGTTGTTCAAGTTCCTGCAAGCCGAAACGAGCTGCGGGGTCTCATCATTGGTAGGAATGAGCTCGCGATGTATATGATGCGTCGGCAGACAAACTCCACGGAACCTTTCCTTCCGCCTACAATTGATGACGAACGTACTTGTAAGCGGTGCTACTCTCTGGATGTATGCATGCTCTATAGGAAGGCAAGACCTGCTCTGTTCTTCCTGCCTATATTCTTGCTTTAATCTAACAGATTACAATCTATAGGCCGTTGAGAATGTCGAGGATCAAGTCTCTCAAATCGCGGATGCCTATTCGTTGAAAACTGCACATCTTACACCTTCTCAGACAGTATTCTTCAAGAAGTGGGAGAACCTTCTCTCGTTGGAAGAACAAGACGTTGGCCGGTTTCGCAAAGAGCTTTGGACAATGGGCGCCACAGAGCGTGAAAAACACGGTCGGTGCTTTGGATCCATGGTTCTTGATTCGTCCTTTGTTGCTCCTCTGGTCAAACGTCCTGGTGCTCGAGATAAAATTCACACATACACTTACAAGTTTATTCGCGAGTCAGGAAGTACATCCACTTCATCGTTCTTGAATGGATTTCTAGACGTCAACGACCCGGTCACAGTCTCTGTTGAACCACACCTTCTCGCTCTCGCTCGTGGATTCATACTGGAGCTTACATCAACAGATGTTGTTATCGGTGTGGACCATGATATATCCCTGGACAATATTCGGTCCCGGCTCGCAGTGTTCGAGTCCTCGCAACCGTCTTCGCCGAGAGCAGTCATTTTTCGAATTGACAAAGACGAGATGCACGGAGGCATGAGTCGTATTCGGGATAACCTTGCTCAGCTTTTCTACGCCGATGGGGATTCTCACATACTCAAACTCATTGTCGATCTCCAGAGTCCCCAATTTGATGATGCACCGTCCATAGTCATTCCTCCTTCCGCGGCGCACCATTTGACACATTTAAATCCCAATCAGCGTCAAGCAGTCGATAAAGTCATAAGAGCGGAGGATTATGCCTTGGTTTTGGGCATGCCTGGAACAGGAAAGACGACTGTCATTGCGGCTATGATCAAGGCTTTCGTGGCTATGGGCAAAACAGTCCTCCTGACATCTTATACCCACTCTGCCGTGGATACGATTTTGTCGAAATTGAAAGATGCAAATTTTAGTATTCTCCGGTTGGGAAACATAGACAAGGTATGTGTCTAGTACACAACATTCGCTTCGTTCTTACCCAAAGCAGGTACACCCCGACGTCCGCCAATATACCCTAGATCACCAAAGACATGCTACTACGGTCGAGCAACTCGAGTACCAACTCATGTACCCGCCCGTCGTAGCCACAACCTGCCTATCCATTGATGAGTAAGTGATCCTTGAACCAACTGCCCTATTGCGACGTATAACGACAGTGACACTAGTGCCGTCTTTTCACGAAGAAGATTTGATTACTGTATTGTGGATGAGGCTTCACAGATCACTCTACCTACCTGTATTGGTCCTCTTCGATTCGCAGAGAAATTCGTTCTCGTAGGAGACCATTTCCAGCTCCCGCCTTTGGTATGTGATAGAACATTAGAATTTGTAGCGTTTTGACTGTAGTTTTTAGGTTCGTAACAAAGCTGCTCGAAAGGGTGGTCTTGATGTCTCGCTCTTCCGCCATTTATCTAACGCTCACCCTCACGCCGTGGTCGATTTGACGTATCAGTATCGCATGAACGCAGATATCATGCTGTTGTCTAACATGCTCATATATAGCGGTCGTCTTCGCTGTGGCTCTGAAGCTGTAGCCCGCCGTTCCTTGGATATTCCCGATAAATCCTTTGTTCATTCCTTACACACTAGTTATTCGGCTTGCGAGGAGTCTAGATGCTGGCTAAACCATATTCTGGGAGAGAGGTGAGCTTAGCGGTCATCTCCATTAAAGACCCTAGTGATGAATCATGATACTGCAGGTGTAAAGCTGTCTTTATAGACACCGACCTTGTCCCTGCTTATGATTCAAGAGTCGGTGACCTGGTGCAGAACGAAACGGAAGCTAGATTAGTGTATCAAATTGCTGAAACCATGATTCAATGCGGTGTCCCGCCTGCACATATAGGCATTATTTCGCTATATCGTCAACAGCTCAAGCTTTTGGGACAGCACTTGCGAAGTCGTCAAGGACTAGAATTCTTCACAGCCGACAAAAGTCAAGGAAGGGACAAAGAATGTATCATTATATCTATGGTACGGTCGAACGACACGAGCCAGGTGAGTGTTTCGTTTTCCTTGGTTCAGGGCTCCAGGTTGAAGAAATTTTCTAGATCGGAGAGCTCTTGAAAGACTGGCGTCGTATGAACGTGTCTTTTACACGTGCCAGGTCCAAGCTTGTCATAGTTGGCTCTTTAAAAACTCTTCAGGGTGCGCCGTTGTTGAAGGAATTCTTCAATCTTATGAAGGATCGAGACTGGATCCTTCGCCTTCCTCCCGGAGCAGATTTACTGCATGCAGACGCCTTCGATACGAAACACAATGGGCTCAAACGCGGAACGACTGATGAGAATGCGGCTTTGACTGAGCGACAACTTACCAAGAAGAAAAGTCGGAAGATCGTTGGTGAGGATGGTCTGATTCGGGGAAGGCCGATATTGCAGGATTTGTTGAACGATGTCAAGTAGAATAATTTGTAGATATAAATCAAAATACCAGTGTATACTCCAGCGAACTCGAAACTTCAGCCTTCGCCTTTTTTTGCCGGTGTGTGACGCAAGGTCGGCAACTCGGATACTAATAGTACATAAGCGCCTTCCACTTTGTAAGTTTCTAAACACCATGCAGCGGTCTCTCTTCTCATTTCGAGCTCTGTCTTCGCCGGTCTCTTCACGAGTTCTCACTGAACGGCCTCTTCAAAGAAGATCCTTTAGCCTATTTCGTTCCAATGCAAACACTCAGAAAACACGCAGTCCCTTCAGCTTCTTCAACGACCTGAAATCCCGAACGTATATGCAAAATGCGCCTCTCATCCAGCAAGCTCAGCCTATCACTTGGCAGAGGATGGCTCTGACTGCGGTATGTCTCCTCCTCTGGGCCAATGCATCTGCTCATGACTTGTGGCAATTATTGTAGGCGGGTGTTGCTGGTGCCGTAGTGGTTATCGATGGTTTTTTGAACCGAGAAACGAGAGACGGGTTATCTATTGGAGAGCAAGCTCTACTGCATGATACTTTCAAATATACCGGTGGCGGTCTCGTACTCACTGCCTTAGGTCCGTCGAGTTCATTGTGGTTCCCTAATCACTAAAATTTTACTCTGTTTGCAGCCGCCCGCTCTATGTTCAAATCCGGATTGGCATTCCGGATAATGTCAGCCAATCCTTGTGCGTCCTCGTTCTCGTCTTCTCTATTCAATCGGAACATCCCTCATGAACCTTCACAGGGCTGGTTCTTGGCGTCAGTCTTGTCGGAAGCATCGGAACGATGATGGGGACGTTCTATACACCTCCGGAAAACACAGTACAGAAACATTTACTTTGGCTGGTCAGTGAATCGTTCATCAGATTCATATCCTCGAGACTGACTTCCTTTCCTCTTCAGGGTTTCAATGCTTGTCAAGCCGCCACCCTAAGTCCATTGTTCCTCTTTAGCCCAGCTATCCTATCTCGCGCAGCATTATACACGGTCGGTATTGTAGGATCGTTATCCTATGTCGGTGCTACTGCTAAGTATGTCGCATTGTAAAGTCTTATTATTGTTCATTGTGTTGAGATCAATTTTCGGCATATAGGAACGACACTTTCTTGAATCTGGGAGGCCCTCTCCTTGCAGGTGTCACTGTAGTCGCTCTTGCTTCTCTTGCACCTATGGCACTTCCACTCGGAGTCAGAAGTTTGGCAGTTACTGAAGCTCTTTCACTATATGGCGGGCTTGCTGTGTTTGGAGGGTTTGTTTTATACGAGTACGTTGACAAACACTTCTTTGTGATTCTCTCTTGTTAATGACCATGATAGCACACAAAAGATCTTGCACCACGCCAGATTGTCAGAACAAGGTCTTATGAAACCAGACGCTATAAACGAATCGATTGGGTTGGAACTGGATATGATCAACATCTTCATTCGTCTTGTGCAGATCCTGGCTATGCAAGGGAATAAAAAGAAATGAGGTGTCTTCTCTTGTGTATTACTAGATACTATATTCATTATAACTTTGTTTTACTATACGTTGCCTTTGCCCCCTCCCCATCTTCCCTACTGTAGCGGGCAGGACATCCTGAACACCGTCGATTGGCGCAGAGGCGCGAAAGCAAACCAGTTCACCATCTCTACTTCGTCGACGGACAGACTTTAACAAGTTAAAAACACCGTCCTACTTTATCCTTTTTGAGACCAAGTTCCGCCCTCCGAGCAACAAGCTTTGATTGTTCAAAGTCATTAAATTTGCCGCTAGTCCATCACACCATCAGCTAACTTCTGTAAACCTTCATGGTTTCATCGCTCACGATGAATGAGTCTGTCCAAACTTGTGCATCCGATTCCACTGTTAATGTGATAATCAGACCCTAGCTCAACGTCAGGACAGACTTCAATGGAGGAATCATAATGTGAGAGGGAGCCTAAATGAATAGCCAGTGTTCCTCTAAGGAGGACAAATAGCCTACATCCTTACTGAGCCCAATGAGCTCATATCAAGTCGTCTCAAATAGCCCGCTATCAACTGGTTAAATGTCTAGCGATGCAGACCGTGAATCAGGATCTTCTGTGGTCAAGGATGATTTCAGGGCAGAATAGGAAGCGTTGGTCAAGAAGCGATAGTCCGGAAAGGTGAACTTCGGCAGGAATAGCTAATGAGACGAACATTCTAATTTGAATGCAGTCTAAAATCCGAGCTTTGTCGAAGGGTTTGCAAGGCAGTGGCGAATAGGCGTGGCGAAACGATTCAGATGATGGTGATGGAAATTGAGAAGGACATCTGATGAGGGCCTTGTCGACAGCTTCGGGACTCAATTTCCAAGCTCAATCCACTCACATGGCATAATACGCAGCAGGAACACAATTGGTACAGTTTGGGTCTAGTAGTCCTAGGATAGCACTGGAGCCTGGCAGACGCAGTGAAGCTTGGCCAATCAATATATATGAAAGACTTTTGATGGTGAGGACCCAGTTCTCGGGTATATATTTCGATGTGAATAGCCCTGTAAGCAAACTCATCATGGTGTTGGGATGCGGAACGCGCTCACTTGGTTCCCGGGGGGCTTCAAGTGTCACACCGGGAGCTCAAGCACATTGAAGGCATACATGGGTGCAAGCGCGAGGACAACAAGAATAAAATGGGTGAATATAAGAGAATAGAGAGGCAAGTCGGGCAAAAGAGGCAGTTTCACTGACTTCGCGTAAAGGGCCAGTAAGCAGGCTGCCCATAACGTCGTGAAGGAGATGAGTATCGAGGCAACTTGGCCAATGAATGATGGACAAAGACTCGTGGTGATTGCCATGCGCCATGAACAGCTGAGGCCACTGTGTCGAATGAGGTCGAAAAAATAGCGAGGGAGATTCAGGAGGGTCGGAAAAAGTGGAGTTGAGTATTAGGCCGAACTAGACTTTCACCGCCAGACTGGACTTCCCTAACTTCATCCACTTCTCCATAACCACCGAATTCTCCACCAAAAGCAACGAAGAGGACTGCAGGTAAAAGTTGCGTGGTGCTAACCACATTAACTAGCAAATTTAAACCCGAAGGTTTATAACCGACCGTAAGCTGGAATGCTGGAAACATTATTTTTTGCTGTTTGTTGGCGATCCCTGTATACCTTGGGCAGCCGAGACGGTAATTCACGGATTCAGTGTTTCCTGTTTCCGCTGCTGTATTTTTAGCTCCATCTGCTCGAATACACTCAATGTTACATCCTTCTTGCTTTCATTTTCCGCGGCTGTAAGGCACATTCGCAAGCTCTGAGGCCAATCTGACTCTGGTACACCCATGCTATTGAGTGAAGCCGTGACTTTGGCGATAGCTTCCCGATATGCACTGAGCGAATCTTCGTACAAGTCATACACACAGATCGCACATCCTGACATGCAACATTCGTCAGATTGAGGCTCTTTGGGCTTTTCCGGTATGATAATCCCTCGGAATGTGTCTCGTGGTTGACCGTCAGCTAATTGCTTCCGAGTGAGGCTCGGCCCAGTCAATGTAGACCGGTGTAGATCTTCATACTCCGTCTCTAAAGCTTCTTTGCCTCGAAGAGACTTTTCCAATCGAATGTATCGTTCTGAGAGGTTCTGGCCTCCGCGCTGAGAATGTTGTCTGGCCCTTCTAGAAGGATGGGCAGAACGCGAAGAACGACGCTTGACAATCAGGCATATTTGGTCACGAAAAACCAGACGTGGAGCGAGGATATACATGGAAAAGGGCAGTAAGAGTGAATGAGAAGTTTGAAAAGTCAAATTGATTCATCAAAGGATTTATAATCCAAGTACGCAACGTCGAGTAACAAGTGTACAAAAGCTAGCGTAAAAAAACTCCCCACCGCCCGTCTTCAAACGGAAAAGGGCCACCATACCTTTGATCATCCCATTCTGCCTTCTCGTGTGCCAAATCTTTCATTGCTTCTTCATAATCCTCTGGATCCACAGCCCCCTCCTCAGTACATCCCAACTGCTTGGTCAATATCGCTAACCGAGCTTGAAATTTTTCATGTCTGTGTATTCTTTCATTGAGCTGACAGCGCTCTTCTACTGAGAACGCGTGTAAGCAGGGACCAGCCCGTTTATCTGGCTGCCATGCATCACATATATAGGTCAAGAGAATGGCAAGGTCCATGGGACCATCTGCGCATGCAAGAAGCACACTCTGGGTGAGAACGTACAAGTGAACAAAGAGTGTGTCTGGCCATGGTTCAATGCGAATTATACTCTTCGAGAAGGCAACTTGACGTGAGGCAAGCCGGTGTTCCCAGGAAATTAGATCCTGTTGGTCAGTAGGCAAGTCTCGGTACTCAGGCAGAAATGGAAGATTATCCACTCCAATTTGAGAAAAGAGAGTCGAAGGCATTGATGCTACAAGGAGCAAGAGCTTCAACGTTAGTGAGCAGGCCCTCAATTTCAGGCAATCCCTCCAACGAGCTACGCGTGAATTTCATGTTGGATGGGTTTTCTCGATGTCGCTCAATGGCACGACGGCCAATTGCAGTAGCTCCGAATTTTTGACCCACTTGCACTCATGTTGTTCATTTAATGTTCCAACGATACATACCAAGAGCCATTCAGCGTCGACTTTCATCTACCAAACATCGCCGCAGAAGGAACTATATGAAATAACAGACTCACATTAGCTCTATAATGAAATGCTCCGCAAGAATTTTTGATCATCTCTCATTCACATTATTCTGAGCATACAAGTTCTCAGAACTTGACTAGCATCGGGTAGAGTTCGATGTGTCTAATCTAATAAGCACCGCTTGCAACTCCTCTAGCGCTCGTACTCGTACATCCTTGACTAAAATCGCAGAAGGTAGCCCTATTTATATGATTGCTGTCCTCTCAATAACCATCAGTCTAGGGTCCTTCAATAAAGTTTTTTCGTTCGAATATAGACACCGGAAAGAGTGTCATAGCTCGTATATCCTTCTTGCGTATGCTTGCTAGTGGAGCTCCTCAGATAATCACCAGCGAGGTTGCAATGATGTCTGCAGTAAGTCACCTCAATCTGCGAGCACCAAAGGTACTTGCTCGGGCCAGCTATTTCAAAAACCCTGTACGTATTCCTTATAATATCATGAAAGACGTGGATGGTGTCAGTCTAGGTGACGACTGGATGAATAGAGACATGCGCGGAATCCCCGTGGCCACGATGATTCTCCAAGTTTGCATTCCCATGTTTCGCTCTGCCCGGCCTTTATTCAATCAACTTGGCAGTCTGTATTTTACCAATGACCATCCATCGTCGCGATCTCTTCTAGCTCCCGAACAAATTGGACGCTTTCCAGGTCTAGAGGATACCATCACTGTAGGACCCATTGCTGATGTCCATTTCACGACGCACATCGTCTCATCCGGGGTACATGGGACAATATCAAGGACTATTTTCTCTCAAGAAGAAATACCAAAAATTGAATTAGGTGTGGCGCATGAATCTGTAATATATTTACTGGAATTTTGGACATCATAATTAGTAGTCTTGTTTTTTTTTAAAACATCTCAGCTGGACACAACGTCCTAAGAATGAGAAGCTCGCCAATGGCAAGAGTTTGACATTTTTGTCGAACTCGTAGTGTTGAACACTGGTACCTTTGTAGAAATAAGGGCATACGGCGACTCCCAGCGAATTTGTTTCTAATCTAAATGATATTTGTAGGAAACATACAGTCAGACCAAATCAGTAACCATTGGGTAGAACACCACACAAATCCATGGCTCATTCCGTCGTATCGTCACTTTGAGGAGGAGAGTGAGTAGTGCTTTTGAAAATCCACTAAACAATCGGCATATTATAACTCACGTCATCCGAATGTCAAACACAAAACGGATTTAACCAACGGTACAACAATTTACTACCAAATGTTCTTCTACTCCGCGTTCTCCTCCTCCTCCTTCTCCTCTGCCTTGATCCTGGCAACTCCACCTTTCACAGGAAGCCCGGAAAGCTTCGATCTCAGCGTCTCATACTTCCTCCTCTGCACAACGCTAACGCTGGGATATACTTTTTCTTGCGCATTGACAAAGTCGGTGTCTTGGACAAACACGATTGAGGGAGTCGGGCGCTGTAGACTCGTATCGGCGTGCGCCACGAGATCACTCATCACCCCCAACTCATCCAGCAGCCCCAATGTCCGCTTCAACGCTATAACACCCGCTTCCCTCACTAATGCTTTGAGATCAGCTCCGCTATATCCATCGCATTTTTCTCCACGAATGAAATGTTCTATGGTTTCCAATGCTAATCCTCTGGTTCCTTCTCCCCCTCCGGCACCAGCACTACCTGACGTCCCACTTCCCAGCGGCACCCCTCTAACTAACGTTCTAACAATCTCCACCCTCTCATCTCTCGTCGGCAAGTCCACGTACAACAATTTATCCAGCCTTCCAGGCCTGACCATTGCAGGATCAATGATATCGGGACGATTCGTAGCGGCGATGACATAAACGGATTTGCGTGCGTCGAGTCCATCAAGTTCGGTAAGAAGTGTGTTTACTACGCGAGAGGAGGATTCAGATAATGAATCGTCCCTTCGAGGAACGAGTGCGTCGAGCTCATCGAAAAATACAACACAAGGAGAGGAAGCTCTCGCGCGTGCAAATACTTGTCGGACTGCACGTTCGCTTTCGCCGACGTATTTGTTCAAGAGTTCGGGTCCTTTGACACTGATGAAATTTGCTCTACTCTCATTCGCTACCGCCTTCGCTAATAACGTCTTTCCACACCCTGGTGGGCCCCATAACAATACACCGCAAGCCGCTTCGATACCGACACCCTTGAAAAGGTCTGGGTGTTTGATAGGCTGGACTATAGCCATATTCAACTCCTGTCGGAGATCATGCAAAGCCCCGACATCCGACCAAGTGACGTCGGGAACAGTAGCGAACCCTTCTCGTTTCGAAGAAGGCTGCACCTGCTTGAGGGCTAGTGTAAAATCGGAGGAGGTTATACAAAGAGGGGAGAGTTGAGAGGGGGTGAGCGAGTCTGGATGCGCGTTCAAAAAACGAGCGATGGGGCCTACGGATAATGGAAATGACAAGGGAGAGGCTGGAAAGGAAGAGGGGAGGGCCATGGGGATTGATGCTGAAGGTGCTGTTTCGATTACTTGAGATAAATCGGTTTCTGGTCGTGTGTCTGCACTGTTTCGTGCTGATAGGTCGACGTCGATTTGCATCATAGCCTCGTTTACATCGTCCGTCGACAACATTTCTACTTCCACTACTACCCTTTCTTCGGCTGATGCAGCTGCGATAGTAGTGACATCGGCGGTACGAGTAGTAGCAGTGTCACCGACAACATTAGAAGCAACAGGTAAATCCCCCAGCTCCTTGAAAATCCTCTTCACAGCATTGATCCCCGCTGCAGCCGTGAGCGAGGACAAATCGGCACCGACGTATCCTGGTGTGGCTTTCGCTAAGGCGGTAAAATCAAAGTTGCCTTCGAGTCGAAGTTTAGAGGAGAGGACGCGGAGGATCCTGATGGAAATTGGGGGTCTGATAAGATAAATTGAGAGGGGATTTTTACACACTTTTCCCTGGCTTCATCGTCTGGTACACCGATGCTTATCTCATGATCGAACCTCCCTGCACGTCTCAACGCAGCGTCCAACGAATCCGGGCGGTTGGTTGCACCGATAACTAAGACCGGCTTGTTTTCAGTTTTCTCCCAGGATAATTCTACCGCGATGAGATATAAAAAAAGCGGTCGAGTAGAGCAATTGACATAGAACCCGCACATACCATCCATACAAGTAAGAAACTGTGCAACAATCCTTCGTTCCATTTCTCTCTGAGCACTTTCCCGCTTGGGAGTGACGGCGTCGATCTCGTCGATGAATAGTAAGCTAGGTGCGAGGCGCTAGACGCAAGAAGGGAGGTAGTGATTGCAGAATCCAAATAAACGACGCATACCTTTGCTTCTTCAAACGCATCCCTCAATGTCTTCTCTGACTCTCCAGACATGCCAGACACTATGGACGGAGCAGAAATGTTGATGAACGGCACACCTAGCTCCTGCGAATCAACTATTCATCAGTATAACAGTAATCGAGAACTAAAATCCATATAAACTGACTCCAGCCATAGCATTAGCCAACATCGTCTTCCCGCACCCCGGAGGTCCATGCAACAACACACCTCTCGGAGGTTGGATCCCAGTGTGTAAATAAATCTCTGGATGACATAAAGGCATAGCGATATACTCGAGCATCTTCTCTATGCAGGCGTCGACTCCGCCGAGATCAGAGAGCCTAGTTGAAGGGGGGGTATAATCTTTAGTGGATTTAGAAGTGGTAGAGGTGGAAGCGACTTTTTGTCGTTTGCTTTCCGAGTCAGTCGTTCGGGATGAACGGATTTTTCGTTTTCCATTGACAGCTACATTCGAAGCTGCTGTGCCCTTCTGAGCTGCAGGGATTGGCTCTGGAGGTGTATTTTGTCCATTATTCTGATGTTGAACAGGAGTAGAAACTGATTCTTCCGTCGTAGCAGTGGTCGACAAATTTGAACTTGAGTTTAGATTTATTTTATTTTTCCTCCAGAGACCTTGCATTGACCGATTCAGCGCATTGTTTCCACCCTATCTGGCTTTTTCGTAAACAATTTGACGGACTTTGAACAGTAAAAAAACGCACAGGACTTTCCATCCTTATAGAATCTCCTTTACGAAATAAGCTCCAAGGTCGGAGAGCAGCGTTTAAAAAATAAGCGCTTAAGGGAATTAGAATAAGCGCCGTTATTTTAAGCTTCAACTTCGACCATTGTAAATTCTTACTGTAGATTATCATTCTCTCACTGACCCATAAGACAGATCATGGCCCTTGCTTCTCGTTATCTAATAGCTTCCACGTCCACCAAACGTCTTCTCACACGCACAGTTTCCACCACCCCAATCCGTTTACAGGACATCTTACCTTCTTCACCACAGAATAATCACTCAAACTCACCTCCAACAACACACTACAAAATAACTCTCCACCGCTCCGCCATATCTCTTGGTTCCCGTATCAAATCCACGCTCGAATCTCTGGGAATACACAGACGATTCCAGACAGTGTATCACCGGCACACGCCGGAAGCTGCAGGGAAGATTCTGAAAGTGAAAGAGCTGGTGCAGGTCGAAAATGTGACAACAGATATGGTGAAGACGAAGCAGGAGATGACGAAGGATAGGAAGGCGAAGAGAGGCTATACGGTAACTGGTGAGAGGAGGAGTGCTATATAGGTAAGAATAAAGGTTGTCCAGGCCGGCTAAGCCACTCATGTCTGTTCATAGGATAGATTTTGCTCATTTTTGGCATACTATTTGATGCTCAGCCTCATAACACTACTCGTCGCACTATTCTAGTGTCTGCTTTTCACTGAGATATGCGCTTGAAGAGGTAAAGGTCGGTGTTTCCACTGACTCTTACTGATTTTGATAACGAAACGGGAGGCCGGTTTGTATTTTTATGGGTAATACTCTGAATGCCCTCGATTTCCAAGATTCTTCGCGTTCTTGGTTTTTGAAATTTGTAGCTCTCAGTAGATTACAACTTGTAAGATCAAAAATTGTTTGTTTTGAAGACATTTACAAAACATGAGTAGGCCATAGTACTCTTCAATATGCAAATGACCGAGCCAGAATACGCGAGTTACCTTTTCACGCTAAGGGTACACGTACGAAATCTGTGCCATTCAACTCCTTCTAGACATACTGTAGATGGCGGGTAACATTGCAGTGAGTGAAAACTAGAGTCTATAGAAGACCATGATAAGATGAATGGAAGGTGGAATGTAGATAACTGGATGATAAGATAACTCTTTGCTGGAAATTGGCTGTGCCCGAACGTCTTTGATCTTTCAGCCGACACTTGCCGACCGCCTCATCGCCTCAGTGTCAGTGTAATCTCTTGTCTACCAATGACGGCGACCTCTGAATATTCCCAATACTTGCAGTCTAATGGATTTCCTCCAGGCTACTTCATTATTCGTTCGTTGGCAACAGGACGATTGCTGGATGTCGCTGGTGATTACACGGAGGATGGTAACGATGTGATTCTTTGGCCAGAGAAAGAGACGTCGTTGGTCGAATGTCAGTCACTTTGTCGTCTCTCTGGGCTCTTTAGCTTCTGATTCCTTAAATTATAGCTCGTCGGGATCCTCAAGCCAATAACCAAGTCTTCTTCATAGATACATCCGGTGCGCTTTGTTCAAGAGCGTCCGGACATGCTATCGATATCGAAGGTGCGAGAGTCTCCAAGTCGTTACAGATCCATCATTGAATTCAATACACCACCAGATAATCGTCTCGTCCTTCGGCACCGCCGCCCAATTTCTCTCCCATTTCCCAATCACTACGCACATCCCCTCCCGAAGTTCAGCTACATCCCTTCCACCGGTGAGATCCACGTAAACTTTGAATGTGATCCTACCTTCCCCGTTTTCTCTGCTACTTCTACTTGGAAATCAAACTCCTACGTACTAACTTCAGTCCCGCTCCGTAAACCCAAATCCTTCATCGACGATGCCTCGGAATTCATCTCATCAAATTTCGCTTCGCCTCTAATATCGTTCTTCCAAGGTGGCGTAGACACCACTACTCATAATGCAACTCCGGAAGAAGTGACCAGTGTCGGTGTTGATTTGGCGGAAGAAGAGGTGTTGGAGGAAGATCGCGGCGAGGAAGCGGAAGTTGACGATTCCTCCGATCCGAAGAGGGACATTCGGGTGTTAACGATCCCAAAAGAGCGCAAAGATTTGAGTTTGAATTTAGTAGAGAAAGCAAAATTGAGAAGGAGATTTGAGGTTGTTTCGTTGAGAGCTGTGAATAAGCGGACGAATGGATTGTGACGGAAGGGAGGGTCCTTTGTAAGATATGTACTATTTAATATGTTCTGTACAATTATCGCCAATGGAATATGGATGTAACAAATAATGACATGGAAGAAAAACTGTATGGTTTACCCACGACCATTGTCTCTTTCGTATTGTCAACACCGTATTCTGAGCTTTACCTAGGCATTCATCAACTCGTCCTTCTCAATTTCATCAGGATCTATCACGCTGTCCCGAGTTTTTGATATCACGGATGGCGAAATGCTAAAATACTTCCCATATATGCCTCCCCGCCTTCGATGATATCGATCTAAATATGAGAGCAAACGATGCCCGAAGATGGACGTACCGCACCCAGGAAACTATGTCGGCTTTTCTCTTTGGTTGGTCTCAAGCCTTCGTCCAACAGTGATATATGAACCTCGGACAGAATGGCAGAGGCCAACAGAACTTGGAAATCAGCAGCTGAAGCTCACGACTGCTTCACTGAGAATGCAACAGGCACATCTGTCTGTTCTATAAGTAAAACAATCTGTCAAAGACAATTTCATACTGAAATCACACACTCAGAGGAAGGGATCAGTCAATATGATTTAGCGGACTTCTCTGACGAAGCCGCGTATCTATTTGACTTCTATCTATCTGTCACATTACAGGATAATCAGGTAGCCGTCTCTCATACTTAGAGAGAATGATGATCATCGTTGGACCATAATTACTCTTCTCTCTTTGATGGGGACTTCTCCTATCCTTTATCCCTGTCGTTCATTTCTATCTTTCATTCCTATCCTTGCATGGTTTAGCTACCCTTCTCTCCTTGTAAAGGCAGCTACCAGCACCATTGACGATGCAAATTCCGCTTTCACGTTTGCTTCGGCTTGGAACGCCATATCTCCCTCAAATCCGTGCGATGGTTGCGCTACAAAACTTGATTCTACGCAAGTCCTGGACGGCACCTGGCATGATGGCTCAGTAGCTGGTAGTACGGCGTCACTCAAGTTCGAAGGTATGAGAATCCTCAATGAATTTTGGCAAGCTCACAGTTGTGTATCATTTAGGTTCTGGTGTGACCCTCTATGGTGTAACTAATGCGGACCAGACCTGTGCTCTGACGTTCGTTCTTGACGGTGGCAATCCAGTTAATCTTGACCTCTCGACGATACCTCAGTCTCCTACCAAGGTGTACAATTATCAATTTTTCAGTGCTTCGGGACTTTCTAGTGGCTCTCACACTCTTTCATGGACCATTGAAAATAGCGTTTCCAATGCGGTTGCGTTGATTGACTATGCGATAATTACTTCTGATGTTGTAAGCTCGTCGACTACGTCAAGCTCGAGTAGTACGAGTCCCGGTCACACTGTGTCCTCGTCTAACAATAGTGGTCAAACTGTTACAGTCATTCAATCAGGCGGTTCATCGTCTACTTCGTAAGCTAGTCTTTCAAAAGTTAGACTCTCCCATTTATGTGTCCCCCAGGTCTCAGGTATCCTCTTCCACCCAATCTAATCCAACCTCTGGAGCTTCTTCGTCCAATGCTTCCAGTGATCTGTCAACTTTGACTAATGGTCTCTCCACTTCCACTGCTCCAACCATCACCTCCACTTCTACATCCAGTTCCATTCCCTTCTCTTCCGTTGTCCTGATTACAGTTGGAGCATCAATCGAAACTTCCATTATATTGCCGTCTCCAACAGCTTCGGGGTCTGCTGGCACTTCAGCCTTGGCTTCCCAGAAATCCAATACCGCTATGATTGTAGGCGCGGTTCTGGGAAGCATCATAGGTATAACATTAGCTATCGTGTTTTTCCTTTTGGTACGACGAAAACGACGGCGTTCAAAGCCTCCAAGCTCTCTTCCAGGTCTCGAGACCTTCCGTTTTGATCATAGTGAGAATTCGTCTCTTTCTCGAGCACTGTCGCTGACCTGGAATCAATAGATTTGGATAACTCTCTCCCGCCAGAAAAAGGAGTACGACTCACAGATTCCCAAAATACAATATCTGCGACTTCTCCGAATCCACTTTCCAGTCAGCCTGTGCTCCCGTTGCCTGTTCATACTCAAGGCACCGGTGAGTCTAAAAATCCTTGGCAACTTCAGTATGTAGTACTTACGCAGCGCACTAGTGGAATCCTCATCTAGTACAGCTTCTGAAGCTCAGCAGGCCTCAGCTAGTAATACCACTTCATCTGAAAATAACCCGGAGACCCCCAGTGAACCCATAAGACGAATGGAGCAGAGGATCTTTATGCTTGAACAAATGCTCAGGCAAGCGGACCAAGTAGAACTTGCCCTGCATGATACTTCTCCTCCGCCTTACTGATTTGAGTTTTCCGGCACGGTGTTGATTTACATATCTGTATATACTTTTTGCATTCATGCGCATATTTCAGTTGGCATGGACCTTTGGACTATCGGAAGCTATGTCAGTGTGTGGATTCAAATGTTGTCGGATTAGTTTCGGGTGTAAGGTACATATTAAATCAATAATTTCTGGATGCAGACATCAACTTTGAAAACATGGCGCAGTTCTTCGTTCTCACCACCATGTTGCACTGTTCATCTTTTATACTCGGAGTTTTGCTTTACTCTGTAGGTGCTAGAGCTCATGATCATCCTCCGGAGCAAGCCACCTTCAAGTCGGACAAATTTCAAGAGTCCACCTGGTTAGGAAAATATGGTCTTCAGATTGACCAGCCGTTTTCGGGTCCTCTTTCTTTCAGTCATTTGCTGTACACAAGATGCCTAGAAAACGAAGAGACAAAATTCGATATTGCGATCTTAGGCATGCCTTTTGACACAGCTGTAACCTACAGACCTGGGTGACTTGAATTGTTCATATATTACAATGTCAATTCGGTGTAGCTCACCATCGATCCCAGAGCTCGTTTTGGACCATATGCCATACGTTCTGGGAGTCGAAGGCAGAGAGAGATTCGAGGATATACGATGTCTTGGGCAAAGGATCCTTACGCGGAAGGCGTTAAGATACTTGACTGCGGAGATGTGGGTCACAAATACGATCTGAGAAGAAATAACATTCTGGAGTTCATGTAGGTTCCTGTAAATCCTTTCGACAATGCTCTGGCAATTGACCAAATGGAGGTGGCGTACTCTACGTTACTAAGGAGGCCTCTTGCTACACCGGAAAAAGCTAAAAGTGTAATACATCCCCGTATCATAAGGCAAGTCTGCCGACATTCAACCGAGTACGCAAACCGAAGTAACATTTCAGTCTCGGAGGTGATCACACTATTGTTAGTCGTTGACCGGTTTACACACTTGGAATCTCTGAACTATCTCCCTTAGGTGCTTCCGATTCTTCGTGCACTGAACAAGATTCACGGTCCCGTCTCCGTGATCCATTTCGACGCTCACCTGGTTAGTGTGTGATTCTGATCAGACAAATCTCGATGGTTTACATATTCCTTAATGCTCAGGACACTTGGCGCGACTACCCTGGAGGAGTGACGAACCAGTCTCGAGTAACGCATGGCACCTTTTTTGCCATTGCACAAGAGGAAGGTTTGATTTCTAATACGAGCATACACGCTGGCATTCGATGTAAACTCGGAGTGAGTAGCTTTGACTGTTATTGCAACTGAAAGTGAAAAAAGTTCAAACGTCTGGGATTACAGGGCGAGGAAGATCTCGAAAACGACAAGAGTGTGGGTTTCCAACTGATCTCCGGGGACGATATCGATGATTTAGGGATTCCCGAAATCATTCGGCTCATCCGCAGGAGGATTGGGGATAGCCCAGTTTACCTGAGGTCTGATATAAATTCAAAGTTTGGCTCAGGCTTATTGCTCAAAACATCTCTAGTCTGGATATCGATGTGTTAGGTTCGCGTCTGGAAGTTATCGTAGGCCTTACGAGCTAACACTTGTCACTTGCTTATATTAGATCCAGGCCTTGCACCTGCCAGTTAAGCTCATAACTATCGTTGATACTCATTAAGATTGACGTTTTCACAGCTGGAACACCTGAAGCTGGAGGATGGACTACCCGGGAATTGAAGCGTATTCTCCGTGGGCTCGCTGGATTGAACTTCGTGTATGTAAGAAATTGAAACTCTTCCTAGCTGCGACTGAATTGCTATTGAACTTGAATATGCAGAGGCGCAGATATCGTGGAGGTGTCGCCAGCATACGATAATGGTGATCTCCTCCATTTTTGCCCCAAGTGGGAACTGATAATTTTTGAAAATTCAGCCGAGGTCACTGGGATTGCAGCCGCGGATTTAGTGCACGATTTTCTGTCGATGTTCCTGTCCGACCACCCTCCGGCTAGACGTGAGGCCAGAGTAGTTCGAAGAGACGAGTTGTAGGTTCTCCCATAAGGTGGCGGGATGTAGTTTGCCTTGTGTACTGAAGCTATTGAAGCGATACAAAGAAGGTATGGTTTCATAATGCAACATCGTAACGGCGTGAGCAATAAAAGAGAACAAAATAGATAGAGATTGTCCATTGGTAAAGGAACTCAAATAAGTATATGTCCAAGATTGAGACCATTCAGGTTTTACCCCAAGCTCCGGTTACATGACCAGTACCTGCATCATATAAAGGTGGACTATCGTCGTACTGCTGAGGCGATGTTGTACGTTGTGGTACTGAAGCAGCTGCCTGTCCATGTAATGCCGAAGGAGAACCGGTAGAGTATGGAACAAAACCTGCTGTCGAGGGATGGTCCGGTAATGCAGGGACAGAGCCCGAGCGTTGTGGAAGTGGCGGTACAGAGTTTGCACCGTACCCGTTACTTGGGTAGTGATCTGGAGTGGCATTAGCATAATAGGCGGACTGGTTGTAACTTGGCTGATTCGCGCCATATGGATCTGGTTGAGGTTGTTCATATTGTGAATAACCGCTGGGATATTGTTCGTGCGCGGAATGATCTGGGTATTTGGGATATGTCAGTACATTGGTTATCGAAGTCGATATAGAGGTTCCGAGCTTACAAGTAGTGCCCCCAGCAGTATGACCATAACTTTGGCCAGATGCAGCCGATGAAGCACGATCATGTGCGATTGCGGGTGCAAATAACTGGTTATTATTGGGCGGGGAAGTAGCGCGCGAAGACATATTATTGGTGTAGGTAGAGGGTGCGTAATTGGAAGGCGCATAGGTATGCGAACTCCCTTGCCTTTGCGGATTCGGTTGCGGGGGGTACGAATTAGGCACGGCAGCGGCGCGAGTCGGGTTATAATATTCGTCAACGGCACGAGTACCTACGGGAGCCTTGACGTAACCTCCGCCCGCGTATCCACCTGCACCACCGTTGAACTGCCTGCCGTAACCAGTAGGAGCAGGACTGTGGTCTTGATAAGGTTCGGAATAGACATTGTCACCGTCAACACGGGCGGTAAGAGGTAGAGTTTCCGAAAATGCGGGTAATCCAGCTTCCTGTTGCCTAGCTTTCCGATCCGCTTCAGCCTTAACCGCATTTGTTCTCATTTGTTCAGCGTAGTCGTTGTACCCATTACCACCACTAGCATTCGTGGGCGCCCTTTCGTTATCTTTATTCCAGTCCTTGTCGCGTGGACTACGGTTGCTAATGCAACATCGTCCAAGGGTATACATGCATCCACTGAAGAACAGGAGCACCCACGCAGCTAACGTGAGCCATATGGCGTTCCCCATACTAGCACTTCCTACAGAGTTGATACGGGATTTCGCAGTGAAGAATAGAGCAAGGTCGAATATGAAAGCCAAGAGTGCAATAGCAGCTGCGAAACCTGAGACACAGGTGCTGCAGCAACTCATGGACATCTCACGAACATGAGCTAGAAGACCAAATACAGCGGAACCTCCTGCCAAGGCAAAAGCAACTATGTGAAGAACGAGAGCATATGTGATCCATTTGACCGCAACTTGAGGGATTTGAAGGGCAGTATCGTCTCCTACAAGGCTGTTTATGTCTATCTCCAACGATCAAAAAGAGTACACTCGGGTAGGAAATTATGATTACATACCGAGTTGGTATCCTACAGAAGGACTTGAGCAGGAAGTGCCATTCGAGAGCTCAAGGCAATATCCTAAAGTTCCGAAGGTGATTGTGCCATTGAATCCATCCTCAGTAATGCTGGCTTTGAGAAAGTAGACTGATTTGAAGTAAGGAACGCAAAAGGACACAACAGCAAGTAAGGCTGTTGCTGTCAAGGTGCAGATGAATCCAGGGGTAGCAGGCCGAATACAGCCCATGGGTGTTGAAAGAAAAAAGAGTAGTTGCCCTAATTCCTGCCAAGGGCGAGGTGATTATTCCGGCCCGGAGCGGACGGAGGCAGTGAGCAGTAAAGCTGTTGTTTAGCTGCTTGATCTCGCAGATCACAAAACCCATGTGGCCATTGATTTACGGTTATAAGCGTTGCACAGTTTTCATTTTCCAAGGCATATGTACCCCAAAGACCTTCTTTTCATACACACCATGATGGAAAAAGATACATACAACAACTGCTCTTTATACCAAAGCGCGTCGAACGCTCATAGTGATTAGTTGGGACAGCATACTCGGGATTTTGTCTGCCAGCCACACGTCTCGCGCTGATTCTGTATCCAGGTGAAAGCAACGAAACTGATTCTTACAATTGTAAGTGGGGCCGCAATTACAGTAGTAACATCGGCATTTTTTTTACACGGCACTGATGACAGTGACATTAACTAGATTAGCCGACTATGTAGCCGAAACCTCTATATGGATGCAGAAATTTACCAGCAATTCTCTTCGTTCACTCTCCAACTCTGTGTCCCTCTTTCATTCCAGTTAATCCGGAGTTTCAGTGCCACCGTGCACCGGTTGCTGCAGTCCAGCAACGCCGATACTATATGCAGCTCTGGCATTGTTCAATTTGGGGAAAAATCTTGGCACATACCATCCTACAAGTAAGCGGGAACGTTGCCGGTTCTATTATTTAAAAACAGAAGCTGCGCTTACTTTGTCATTCCATGTTGCGCACAGCACTTCCAACATACAGCGTCCTCCTTTCTCTCACAATGTCGCTGACGTTTCTGAAGCAGTCGCTTGCTCGGCCGATGCATAGAGTGATAGTTGGGAGTGCAACCGTTATATTTGGATGTTTGGGATTTATGCTAGTGCGTTTCAAGCATTTCGCTTATTCTTAACTCATTTCGGCGGAGGTGCTCAAAATATCTCTCTGCAGAGTGTGATAACTGTAGTCATTCATTTCTCCTTCCCAGACCTACTTCGTCCCCGCGGCCCTCAAAAATCCCACACAGTCTCGAGAACATCTTCTCGCCAAACAATTCGTCGCAGGGATGAAACTAAATCTCCACCTTCTACAGCTGGTTCCTCACCCTCCTTCGAACTCTCTGTAGACGCACGCAATTCTTCGAACTTGAGATCATCGTATCCGCCACATTCTTTGAAATCATCGTCATCTGCGCCGACAGAAATGCACACTTCGTTACCCTATCCAGTCGATGATTATTTTCCTCCAATGGATCCTACGCCTAAAATACCCCATGTCGTAGTGATTAAGACTTCATTAGATGAAGGGACTCGTAGATCGCCCCCTACACAGCGGCTCGAAAGTACTGGCAGAAGGCCGGCAGCAGTCTCAGCTTCTGGGACCGACTGTACATTGCGCGGGAGTCGTAGCATGTCCTTCTTCAGATCAAAGGGACACCAGAGAACACCTAGTGACCCGCCCACTTCCAGGGTATGCTCATGCTTCCGCTCAGAAGTTTCACCGTTCATAATATCCGTAGACTCCTCCATCCCCTTCGTCTGAGGGATCAACACGCGAAAAAGATAAGAAGAAGAAGAATATTCAGGCTGTACGTCAGCGTACACAACCATATGAGGCCCCGTACTTCTTCCCTACCCCCGTGTCATCTTCAACGGAGTATTTGCGACCTCGACTGGATCCTGTTCGCAGTCAAACCATGCCTTTGTCGCCGAGAAGGGTAACATGATAATTGCGAAAAGCAGATTGTGCTCTTAATTTAAATTATATACTTCATTCCCTTATCCTGGCCAATTTGGTCACAGGGTCATCGATATCCAATCATTAGCGCACCACTTCAAATGATCCACTAACTGTAACACCAGATGATCACTGGATCCTACGTACCGAAAGTTACTGTACATATAGTTTAATCAAATATTTTAGCGGAATTCCGGAACAGGATGATCGACAGAGGGTTCAGATAAGATAAGATAACTGCAAAGCACGTGGTTCCAATTTTGAACAACCTCCGCGAACTTAGATTTGGACGACGTGAGGTCTATTTTGACCTGTCCTATCATTACCTTAAACGCGACCGTGGCCATGTCGGCATTTCATACCCGAGAAAATTCTCCAATGGCTCGGCCAGGCTCTCATCTAGCTCTTGGTAACACCACTGTCATGCCCAGGACACCTAAAGCTTTGACACCACGGCCACAGGGTGAACAAAATGTGATCCCAGGCTCTTCTTCAGCTCAACTATCAGAGATGTCCAGACCTCTGAATGTCACAGATGCACTCAGTTATCTGGATGCTGTTAAACTTCAATTCGCAGAGAAACCAGAGGTCTACAACAAATTTCTGGATATCATGAAGGATTTCAAGAGCCAACAGTGCGCTCTCTTTCGCTTGATTATATGTTTCTTTACTAATCGCATTTTCCACCCAGGATCGATACACCGGGTGTCATTGGCCGGGTATCGAAGCTCTTTCACGGAAATCCCCCTCTAATCCAAGGATTCAATACTTTTCTTCCTGTTGGATATCGCATCGATGTTTCTGGGGATCCACTGGATCCAAATACGATTACAGTGACCACTCCACAAGGGACTACTACGCAGACCACCACCCAAAGTGCCACTACTCACGTACCACGAACTATATCGCATCCACCGCGTGACATTCCTGGGTTCGGACCAAATCTTGCACAATCTTTTGCTTTTCCTGGAATTAGCACGTTCAATCCTCCAAATCCAATTTCTCATTCACCTCCGCCATTCCACGTTCAATTACAACACATGGCCGACCTTCAGTATTCGCCTTCGATTCAACAGACCCAGGCCACTGCTGCCGCGTCTTTTCTCGGCAATCTGAACAATAAGAATCTGCTCGAAAAACAACCGCAGGGAGAAGAATTCAACCACGCCATTCAGTATCTGAATAAAATCAAAACTAGATATTCTGATGACGCGATGACTTACAAGCAGTTCTTAGATATATTGCAGACATATCAGAAAGAGCAAAGGTACCTTCAGGACGTGAGCTACATCTTTCCTCTCTCTTTATCTAAACTGAGATCCTATCACAGTCGCAGGTTTATGTTCAAGTCCAGATTTTGTTCAAAGACGCGCCCGATCTCTTAGCCGAATTCAAAGACTTTCTTCCTGAGGTCACTGGAGGTCTTGCTCACCAAGGAAACGCTGTTGTTCCGCCTAGTGCTCCTACCGCAGGTGGTCCTAGCTCACAGCCATGGAACAATCCCAGCGAACCTGCATCAGGCTCCCCCGAGAAAGGTTCAAAGAAAGCTGCTGGTTCTGGCGCGAAGCGAAAGAAGCGCGTCATAGAGAAGGAGCCAACTCCCGCACCTCCACCGAAATCTGTGCCTAGTAGAGTGAGTAATTTAGTTGGAGGTTTTATCGAGTCTAACCGTTCTTCGATGATTTAGGTCAAAAAGCCCAAAGTTGCCCACAAGGCTGATCATGGATCTCCTTCGTTTTCCCCTTTCCCATTGCCAAATTCACCACAGCTTCCAGCGCCTCCTCATCCTCCTGTCCAACATCCTCAACCATCTGCACCTTCCTTTGCCCCAGCACCCCCAATTCCGACTACTCCAAGCAAACTGATGTTCTTCGATCGTGCAAAGAAGACACTGGAGAATCGAGAAATCTATGAAGAATTCTTGAAGCTTCTCAGTCTTTACTCTAAGGACATCATAGACGTCAAGATATTGCTTAGCCGTGCCGCAGTATTTCTTGGGGAGGGAGAACTCATGGACGAGTTTAAGGAAGTGGTCGGATATGATTCAAAGCAGGACGACGTAGAAAACGGGCCGCCTGGGAGCATTCGTACTGGTCCTCCTGAAGCACTAGCTGCACAACCTAGCGACGATGGGCAAGGACCAAGCTATAGAAAGTTACCTTGGAGTGTTAGTCACTTTCTACCTTGCCGTCTCCCCTGTCTCATGTTTTTCTTTGCTTGTAGGAAGTGCGCCTTGCTTGTTCAGGCCGGGACGAACTCTGTCGTTCCGTTCTGAATGATGAGTGGGTTTCGCATCCTACCTGGGCGTCTGAGGAAGCCGGCTTTTTGACGCTTAAGAAGAACTCTTTTGAAGATGCGCTTCATAAGAGCGAGGAGGAACGTCATGAATATCACGTCCATCTCGAAGCTATGACACGCACAATCGCGCTATTGGATCCACTCAATGAGCGAATTGAAAGCATGACCGCGGATGAACGTAGTTTGTACAAGCTCCCTCCTGGTCTCGGAGGGCCAAGTAAGGGCATTTATTCCCGTATTATCAAAAAAGTCTACGGCCGAGATAATGGCGCGGAAATTATTCAGGCTCTACAAGACTGCCCTGGGGTAGCCATTCCCGTTGTACTTACTAGGCTCAAGCAGAAGGACGACGAATGGCGACGCGCTCATCGTGAATGGAGTCGCACATGGCGGGAGGTAGACTGCAAGAATTTCTACAAGTCTCTTGATCACCAAGGCATCAGCTTCAAGCAAAATGACAAAAAGTGCATTACTGCAAAGCACTTTGTTGCTGATATTGAGTCGATTCAGGCCCAACAGCTCGAGGAGATCGATGATCTTGAGACTCGCTTCCAGAGTGGGATTGAGAAGGGGAAGCAGAAAGTCTGGGCTTTGCCGTTCGCTCGGGGCTCTCTCCCAGCACAGCTCGAATTTCAGATGCAGGACACGGCCGTGTTACATGACTGTCTAAAACTGGTGTATTCATTCCTCGATCGTTCACAAGGCCAGTACAGTGTGCTTGAGCGGCGCAGTGTTGAAAAATTCCTGAGAGCATTCGTACCGACTCTTTTCATATATCCTGTTACCGAATTCAACCTCGCGTGTGAACTGCAACACGAAGGTGCAGGTATGAATACTGTCGGTACTGACGATGTGAATGGGACAATTGAAGGCAACCAAATGGATTCTTCTTCGAATTCTAAAGGCGGAAGGAAAGTATCTGGCCAGTCTAACGGCATTGCAGCTGGGGACTTGCGGAAGAAACTTCTCAAGACAGCTAAGGAGCGGCGTCGTATTCAAGAACGTGGGGGTTCAACTTCAGCGGCGGCATCTAGAGCTGGCTCCCCACCATTCGTTGAGAGTCATCGATCTTCACTAATACCTGCGTCGCGTCAAGAAGAGGATTCCGCAGCCACCGCTAATGAAGATACTTGGATTAAAGAGTCTTCCGCATGCGCGACAACCATGGACTACAGTAACTCTGACGAGTCTAGAAGCGGTAAATGTGAAAGACCGTTCTTCGCGAATACTACTTTCTATACACTCTTTCGTTTGCTTCAAGTAAGCATGTCTTTTTCACATCGCCGAAGGTGACTAATTTTATGAGGTTCCCGCTTAGCTGCTATATTCACGTCTGCTCATGTGCAAGGAGATTGGACAAGATCTTGCAACGAGAAAGCACGCGCATTTGCTTTCCAATCCCGTCGCAGTTCAGTTAGGTCTGGATGACCCCAACGGACCAGCGACGGTTTTAGCGCAAGCCATGGAACAGCTGAATGGTGGTACTAATGTGGTTTACATGTATTTATTGGATGCCTGCGAGAAGGTATTTACGGGAGACTTGGATCAGGTTTCGTTCGAGGAACACATGAGATGGTTCTTCGGCAATAAGGTGAGGATGGATGTTCCCTTCACAATAATAGCTGATGCACTGGTGTTTTTGCTATTCTTAGGCCTATCACCTGTTTACTTTGGACAAGTTGATTATAGCTCTTGTTAAGCAGGTTGAGTTCTTTTTACGTCGCAGAGTTAAAGCGGATCTTATATTTGCTCTCTAGGTGCAGACAATTACCTCTGATGCGAAGTGTCAGGAGCTGTGGTCCTTATTGCAAAGTGCACAAGTGTCAGAGTCGATTACGAATCAAGATATAATACGATATCGTAGGGAGGCGGAGACGAATGTCGGGCCAGATGGACATCTTTACAAGATTCAATGGGTACGTGAAGTTTATTTCTGTAACAGACAGCATGTTGTGACCATAATCAAAAGGAGCGGGAACTGAAAATAATGCGGATCCATATGATGAGACAGGAGGATGCAAGTGTCAACAGTGTCCGAAACCCTCACAGTCGTTGGAGGGCGTACGTAGACAGTTGGGTTCTCCGGTATCCCACGGAGTGGATGCCCTCGCAGAGTAAAGAAGCGGGCATTCAGCCTGTTTTCCTACGAAGGTGAGTTCCATCATCAAGGAATAATGTTGCCGAGGTTGATATTCGACCAATAATAGGACTCGGCAGACAGGTGAAAACAGAACGATCACGATGGATGGGGAAGTGAAAATTGGGATTTCGCTGCCAGAATATAAGATTGTGTATGAGAGGGAGTGCGAAGAGACAATTACCGTGAAACAGAAAGACAGAGAGATAATGGAGGAAAGAGCTCGAAAGCGAAACGAGCAAAGCCAGTCGTTTATCAGAGGGGTAATTTTAAAAATAGAAT
Source organism: Lentinula aciculospora (assembly GCA_028011355.1). NCBI lineage: Eukaryota > Fungi > Basidiomycota > Agaricomycetes > Agaricales > Omphalotaceae > Lentinula > Lentinula aciculospora. The sequence continues at coordinate 1,959,292 of JAOTPV010000003.1, forward strand.
GAAAGTTTGTAAGAATGTACATGTACATCCGAAGGGCACCGTGAACTCTTTTATCAACAACAAACTTGCACTCGCACACCCCCCATCAGTCCACCCTCTCTTGGCACTTATAGATATCCTTTCGCCAAGTAAATGCTCTCATTGTCAGAGCTTTCATCATCGACGGCCACTACTCTATCATCTGACCGTCGTAAACGCCGGCAACGTCGACGTACACGACGTCCACCATATCATTCTTCACCTTCATCCGGTCTTCTTTCATTACTAGCAACCGTTGTTAGTTCTACTCTTGTGAACGCTGGCCCTGTTGTTCTGCCCTTTCTTTGTCCTGGTGTAGAGGACAAATTTCTTTACCCCAAACGTGAGGAATCTTTCAGTGGAACAGACAACGCGAAGTCGGCTAGAGCAAAGGGCAGGAAAAGACGACTGCCGGATAGATATGTGAGAGGAAGTGACGGACTCTGGAGAAAGACTGATTGGAACCTATATGGTTCAACTATGTGTGCTGTACGTCTACAGTCACAGTATTTTACTTCTGCCACTATCTTACGCTCTACTTTCTATCTACAGGATTGCCAGGCATCAACCTCTTCAACGTCCATGCCAACTGCCGATGCTGATGATACCGTCAATACAGGAGCAGCCAGTTCTACCACTACTACATCTACAACAGCGGCATCAACAACATCTCTTGATGATTTCATGAATTCTCTGCCTCCTGGATGGAAGCCTCTCACAGACAGCGATCATACAGCTATGATCTTGACCATATCCCTTTCTCTCGCTTTCTTCATCTGCATTGTCATGATATTGTGCGTTATTTGGAGAAGAGGGAAAAAGCGTTCAAACGACCCCGAGAAACGCGCTCGCAGAAAGAATACAAACTCTGGTGACGATCTCCAGGTCATGATTGAGAAAGAGTTGAAGACGAAGAAAAAGGTCCTAGCCCGAGCTACAGCTCGTTGGAAGGCCAATGCTCGTTATACCTTCAGGCAGAGGAGAGGCAAACGGAAGATTGTACATCATCTTGATAGTGATACAGATGTTACTCCCACAAACATCACGCAAGTCCAGAGCTCTCTGTCTTCTCCAGCACATTCAAGACGTTCTTCCATCGACTCTATTTTAACCCGAAACTCAGATTCATTTGTTGACCAAGTACCCGGCTCATCGGGGGAGCGTCCCTCTCCCTTAACATATCCAATATCTTCTCCACCTGCTTATCTTCATCATCCTCTCTCAACCAACAATCACAACTTAATGCCTTCGGGCAAAATTACTCCTACAACCCCATCGCATAGGGCGTCAGTATTATCACTCACTCCAAGTACACTCAGCATCGATCAGCCGGTTCCATATACCTCTTCTTCTCACCATATGGCTCATGTGGCTACAGACGACAAGGCTCTCTTAGAGCGATTAAATCAACTGGTCAGTGCACCCGACGCATCTAGGCTTTTGAACAGCCACGACACATCAACTGTCGCTCCTGTCTGGCAGGATGAAGAATTGTCCGATTTCACTGAACTGGGAGGAATTCGCCCGGAATCCACATCTAGCATTGAAACAGTAAACGACAGTAGCCACGGCTACTTCCATCCTTCCCACAATGGTGGCATCATGATGTTCCCTCCTCCTCCCATTCTTTCCCTATCGCCTAACGAAAAAGGCAAGGGAACACAGGTTTATCCTCACGAATACCCTTATCACCCAGATCGGTCTTTTGGGTCCTCTTTCGAGTATGAGCAGGACATATTGGACGTTGAACCAGAGGCAGGTCCCAGTGCCCCACCTTTCGAGGCTAATATCGGAACTTCCGATCCAAGCCCTAGTGCTCCACCGCTTGAACCCTCCGAAATTTTTATCCCAGAACACCCAAGTGCCCCTTATTCTCCGACCTCAGATGAAGCAGACGGTGATTCGGCGGTGGTGGAATCGGACATGGTCGAGGCGCACGGCCAAAGTCTTTTCACAACAGAAGAACTCGCTGGGTTATCGGAAGATTCAATACGTGCCTCGAGAGCATGTGTTTCCGTTGTTTCTCCAGAAGAGCCTGATGGACTGTTTGCATCTAACAATGTCAGAGATACGCACGGGAGAACATTCGGGTCTTCTTCTAACTGGTCATAGCTCTGGATCTTCGGAACGTTCGACTCTCTTCTCTTCGTCGCATTCTTTCTTTCTCCTTTTGTCATTCTTTTTCAAGGATAAACTATTCGTACGTCAACCAAATGTAGCAATCTATATTCACCCTTTATTGCATTCGTCGAAGCATATACTTACCGCTTGTATCCAATACGTCGTTCATCAAATAATCTGCAAGTTTATATCGGCCGACCCAGAGGCGCCATTAATATTAACGCAGGACGCTCTCTCTCAGTTCTCACCTTCTAGGTACAGTCGATGGGATCGTGTAAGCGCTTTTCACCTGATTCCAGGATGAAGCTGATGTGCTTTCGTTTATCTTCATCTGTTGCCCGTCTAACTACAATCAATCCTCTGGAAACGAGAAGAGATATTCACGATAAGCAATCTCATAAGAACAACTCTTCGGTTCCATCCAAACTCCATCAGCCTTCGCATATCCTTCATTCAGGCAATCAAAATAATTTTGAATTTTTGGGCCTTCGACATTGATCGCTTTCTACAATCGTGCGTGTGTAAAAATTGCGGTGGGAATACCTCGGGCATGGTGTACTATTTTCCTGGAAAGATAGACGATTGATTGCAACGTGGAATGAATGGAAGAAGAATTCTCTTCTCTGAGATGAAGTTACTGGTATAAAAAGAGCTCTCGACATTGGATGATGCTCAATATTTGTTCACGGCGATGACTCCAATGCCCGATGCCCATGTTCCATCACGCCAATATGGTAAAGTAGAGCTGCGGATCGTGGATGCAAGTCCAGTGATAGCTGTACTTTGTTGTACACAAACGTTACTTCCAGAAACACGTGCTCATTTCAGGTGTGACACGACGGGAATTGGGAAGATAAAGATTGAATATTTGCGGTACTTGCTCGAGAGCGAATGGGAATCCCTGGTTACATGCATGAGAAGAAATATGAGAACCAATGAGAGATAGTTTGAGTGGACGTATAAGCTGATAATTAACCAGGTTACCCACCAAGTGGAGACGCTAGATATGCCATGAACAGAGAGGCAATTGGGTAGGCGCTGTATTGTTAAGCTTTGATCAGCAGGCGCTTGAATTTTGCGTCCTCAGATACTACAAATCCCAATCAAAATGGGCAAATCTCAGAAGAAAAAGTCTATGCGCCGGCACAATCCAATGCGCGTTCCTGATACTCACTTACCAAAAGGCCTTGCTTCTGCGTCGTCAACGTCTACTAAAAATGAAGCAATCTTGCCAATTATCCAAAAAGTTTGCAATCGTTCTTCTTCGGCCCTGTTTTACAATCGCTAAATGCACACACAAGCCAGATGGAGAGCCCAGATGCCTCGGATAGAAAATGGGCCTGTGTGGCTGTCTCCAATCTCATCCAAAACGATCCTTCTACTAGACGGCTACTTCAAGGCAAAAATGTTGTCGGCGCCCTTATTGGAAGGCTTACCGACAGTGAAGACGAAGTTTTAGTGGAAGCTATGGGTGCTTTAAGGTATTTACTTGCTTAATCGCGACGGCTGGACTCGATTAACGAGATGCTGTTCTTCAGAAATCTATGTATCGATGGGGGATATGACATCTGTGCAGAAATGTATAACAAAAACATCCTTGCACCCTTGAAAACATTTATTCCTAAAGTAAATCGACCTCATCCGGTATTCATGTCGTATACTCATGATTAAAGTCTAGATATCTACCGTGCTCTCGCAATACCTGGAGACGCCCAAAACCGCTCCCGAAAATGCGCAACGTCTAATGTATGACTTTGCCGAGAATGTAATCACGACACTTTGGTGCTTGTCGTAGGTTCTGATCCATAGTTTTGCGCTTCATTCAGGACTGATTTTCAACAGCGAAACCTCGAATAAAGCTCTCAATGCTATCAACTCGATCAATCTAATCCCATTCCTCATGTCGTTCTTGGCCTCTCGGGACAAGCTTTCTATTGCTCCTGTCGTTGCTGCCGGTATGCGGTCTCTAAGTTATGATTTTTGGACGCTCATAATGCATGATTTTGTCAGCACAGTGCTTATATGTTTTGACCGATGATAATGATCCCGCTAGTGCCACTGTGAAATCGGATGCAGGATATATATCTTGTTTACTATCCATAGCACAATTGCATACTCATCCCGCAAATGACAATGGCAAATATGCAGGTGATCATAGGCAAATCACTCTTCGAGTCTTGAGCTCAGGTGAGTGCTTATTGTATGTGTACAACTTTTTTTAAAGAAACTCTTGTAGGGATACTTCGCAACATATCCCCTTTGCCACAACCTTCTGCGGCTTCTGTCGTAGACCTAGATAGAGAGATTATTCTGCCTCTGTTGCAACCTGTAATCTCTTCGGTATCACTTGTAGTATCTGCAAGTCGTGTACAACAGCTGGTAGATGGACTGGTAAGTCCAATGACGTTACATAATACAAGCAATGCCGTCCTAATTTCATCCGAGGCATCCGAACCCCAGATTGAAAAATTGTCACTCCAAAACGCGCCCAATTCCGATCACAAATCGAACTCCGAGATAGAATTAGAGCAGTTGGAAGCAAATTTACGGATGGTGCAGCTGGCATTGGAAATCCTAACAGGAGTCTGTGCAACACTTCCAGATCCTTCTGCAGGCGTTGAAGGTGAAACCGAGGATAGAGATGATGAAGATGATATAGTAGAAGACGATGAAGGTCGGTTCACCTCTCATCGATAGATTGCCTTCTTATTGTTACTCTAGTAATGAAGGAGATGAACATCGAGGTCTCCGGAAAAGGCGATGGCTCTGTCAATTTCATGTCACAGTCCTCTCTCGTACCGTCACTCTTAGCATTGATACAACCCGGCTCCCTGTCGTTCCCTCCTCTCGCTGCCCCATCGCCTCACCCTCCAACCACGTCCGCACTGAGTGCTATTCATATCAGCGCTATGGAGTGTTTAAACAATATATTCCTTTCGCTTGCTACTTCCTTTAGTTCATCAATACCTGCGGATGTTGAAGATGGGCGCAAGGTGTGGGATGAAGTATGGGCGTCCCTCGGTGTTGTTGGTACTGAACTTGGGCTGGGACAAGAGCGGAGAAAGGAAATGTGGGAAATTGGAGTCGGCGTGCTGTGGGGAGTGGCATTAGTCTGGAAGGGAAAATTAGTTCGTAGGGTTCAATTTCGATCTAAATTGCTGCATCGTCTAATTGTTACTAGTCTGCTACCGAGGAGCAGATTCAGGTTTTGATTCGGTTCTGTGACGGTGCTCCGGACGAGAGAACCAAAGTCAAATGCGTAGGCACATTGGAATGTCTTGCACAGTATCCCCAGTCGATAGCGAGTAATCAGGCAAGCGACCTCTATATTCCGTGAAAGTACCGTGTTCTCATTTTTCATCGTGTAGGTTATCGCCAATTATCTGCTCACGCTCCTCCCTACCGCTTCCTCGCGATCCACTGCGGGCACTGAAACCCTTATACAAGCTGCGTCTGCGCTGATTGATATATATTCAGACGAAACCTTACCTTACGACGTCAACTTCCGCCAAGGTGGCATGCTACAGATTCTTGTGGCAAGCGTTGAAGGGGTGCGAAAGGCCGTCAAGGGGATTGATAGGAAAAAGTCGGGAGGTAAGGACTTACGGAGAAGAGGAGAAGAAGTTCGCGATAATTTGGTTGCGTTCATCCAGTACCGTAGAGATCTTGGGCTGCAAACCTGATTTCGAGGGAACGAGTATCATCCACTCGATCGACAGTCAATGGTATCATGGAACGTTGAGCTCATCCGAGGGTCCGTTTATCCGTGGCCATCACAGGTGCTCATTCAAATGGATCACAAGCTGAAGATCAGTACCGTAGGATAGCAACTCGCCAGGACAAATTTGCAAACTTGAGATTTCACCACCGATCAAACTATGTCTCTTGCCATTGAAATATTTATCATAGGCTAAACTTTCTTGCTTTTGTGCCACAGGACTGTGGATGGTATGGTATGGGTACCATGTATTCTCAAGATGCTGACTTGCAGCAGTTTTGTCTGATGTCGAGAGGCTGAACATGCACATACTGGTCCGCTCTTAATATTAGATATACCCTAAGATTTCTTCCTTCATCACCAAACGCCACTCAACGCGTCGATGGCGACGTCAACTTGCCTCGTCAACCGCGGTTTCAACACATTGAACGTGGTCAAAGTCCTGCACCTAGCCACGTCTCAGACTAGGAAAGACAATATAAGCCTTCCGATGAGAAATACGTCTTTCAAAGCTTTCTACCTTCAAGGACCTCACTCTCTCTGCCTTTCATCGAGGTATCTTCTCGGTCGGTCACAGACTGTCATAACCCGCGAACGGCTCCTAGAAATAGACTCACAGCCGAGCCTGATATGTACTCTCCTCCACATCTCGAAGTGTCGCCTCAGCCATTTATCAGTTCCTCTCATGAAGAATTTTCTCCAATGCAACGAGGGCGACGTGGAGCTTCGCTTTCGAACTGCCCTGACATGGATGTTCAATCATCGTCGTCGGAATACACACTCACGGTTCAGCTGCCGGACCACATCAAACATGAAATGGTGACAATTTCGGTGCTGAAGGGTAGTAAACTAAAAATCATTGCGGATGCGTGGCATATGGAAGCAGAGTGTGAGCTATTTTCTAGATGTTGCTTATCTTTTTGAGAGATTCATAACCTTGTTTGTTTTAGGCCACTTTGAATGGGTGATTAATTTCCCTCCTCACGATATCGACATGAGTGGCGTGCATGCTCAATTGGGTGCCGATGGTGTGTTAGTCATTGGTGTACATCGTCGGCCACGCTACCATGTCTAGTCGAGGGACTTTGAACATCTACGCGATCCTTGATTGGGACTTTGCAGGTTTCTTTTACAACATGTATAACTACAACTCCACTTACATTCTTCGCAAAGCGTCCTCTGTAGTTGTAAAGTTTATTGTATTTTATACTATTATCTAACGTATTTACTTGTATCTATAACGCGTGTCCACTTTTGATGGACTACAAGATTCCACGAGTCTCCTCGAACATTACAAAAGCTTGAGCTCGATCGAGCTTGATGTGCGAACGGATATGCTACGCGCGTGAATGCTATAAGCAATGAGGGTTGTAAAAGAGTGCGTCCGTATTATGATTAGCCGTCTTGCGAAGTACTTCGCATGGTAAGAGAAATGGCACAGTTCGCAAGAGAGTTCAATGTAAACTTCCACCACCTAGAATATGGTGAAGTAATTCTTCGCAGAGGACGCCGCATAAGTCCAGTGCAACAATTTTTTGTCCCACCAAGTGACTAAAGTAAGACTTCAGAAATCTGAAGATGATCCATGGCTGACGCTTCATGCGTTTGGGAGATCATAACACATATGCATGTAGAGATGGTAGATATGGGAATTTCACACCAGTCAAAGCGCTTTTTATTTCACCTTTTTCGGGTGTTCGATGTGAATTATATTTGAAGTTCAAATTTCTACAGCTGAGTTAGCTATTTTGCTAAACTAAGAATAATTATTTGTCATGAAGGCTGAAGTAGAGTTTACAGAGTAGACATGATTTCGGAGCAAGGTCATCTAGATGATATGCACAAAGTCTGGCGTCGTGATGAAGATATGCAGAAGAGGAAAATTGGGCAGCACATATAGAAGAAGTTTCAGCAAGCTTGGGGTGATTTTACAGACACAACTCCCATGCCGACCCTCATCTATACTGCCATGTTGAGGACAGTTATTTGACCGGGTCAAGGCAGAGATACAACGTGATGAAGTACAACTTCCACGCAATATTAGTACGTTGAGCTCGCTTATGGAGTCCAATGGTGAGAGGACCGGATTACTGTCCTGGTTGCTTTTCGTCCGCCCCATACTCTTCCCGGACTGAAGGTGGGTGTTCGAACTTGTGTCTCTGTTTCTCCAGATCGGTGGCGAGACCGTATTCCATCGCGGCTCGTTCAATCTCGTGTTCGCTCAGAGAAGGCAGTTCATGAGCCGTCTTGACATACCACTCCCCATTTGTGTAAGCTTTGGCAAAGATAATGTCGATTTCTTCCAGTGATCGGCCTTTGGTCTCGACGTAGAAGAGGTAGATGAAAGGGAAAAAGCAGAGGTTGATCACGCCGAAGAACATGAAGGTTCCAAAGCCTTTGATGGCATTGAGCAAGGGTGGCGTCCACATAACGACGGCGAAATTCCAGCTCCAGTTGGTCATAGTGGAGATGGCATTGGCATTTGTACGGATAGCATTCGGGTTCACCTCAGCGGGAAGCAACCAAGGAAGTTCGAGCCATGTACTATGAGGATGCTGGTGATTAATAAGGACTACTTTGGAAGCAACGAAACTTACCATCCGAAAGAGATAAGGAAAACGAAAAGTCCGACCACGGCACCTTTGTTTGCGCCACTCTCCTTGTTGCCTTGCAAATCCGCAGGTATTAAACAGAATGAGGCTAGGAACTAACGAAGTATTCATGACATGGCATTTATACGGGACAGAGAAAATGAACATACCATTGCCAAGGCCTGACCCGCGGTACCCCACAAGAACATTTTCCGACGACCAAGACGTTCAATCATCGGATATGAACCGAATGCTGACAGTGCGTATACCGTGGAGTTAACACCGCCGAGAATGAGAGCAAGTCTACGGTCGAGACCGATATATTGCTCGTAGATAACAGGTCTGGAAAGCGGGAGTGAAGAATCAGCTGAGGACCTGAGCGTATGGATCAGTCGACTCACGCAAAGTATATGACTGCATTACAGCCACCGATCTGCTGGAACAATTGCGAAGAAGCACCGATGAGGGTACGACGAAAGTGTTGCGAAGGACCGCCGGTAAGGACGTGTTTGATTTGAAGTTCGCCAACATTCTGAAGAGCCTCGATAATCAACCTTTTCTGAAGTTGAGTCTCTTCATCATCGACTGGTAGAGCTGCAAGGGCTGCAACAACATGGGTGCCTTCGTCAATTTGACCAGTGGAAAGAAGGTATCGTGGTGACTCAGGCAGATGATAGATGCCAATGAGGACAAACACAGCGAAAATGATCTGGAGACCGATAGGAAGACGCCAAGAGAGCGAATTGTCAACGAAAGAAAGGCCGAAATCTAGGTAGCCAGTGTCAGAAGTAAGGATAATAAGTGCAAAAGATGAACCTACCAATCCAATATGCAATAACAGTACCAGTGGCAATCATAGAAGCCTCGATACAGATATGTAAACCGCGATTGTGGGCTTTGGAACATTCCGCCTGCCAGCTAGGCACGGTGGCCGTATTCAAACCTACACGAGATGTCAACTATCGTCCTCGACTGAAGAAATCAACGGATCCTGGGTACCATTTCCAAAACCGGTGACGATACGTCCGATAACGAATTGGTGTCCTGCTTTCTGCCTAAATCACAGGAAAGACAATGAGATAAAGATGAATAGACCGGGATGGAGCTACATACCCAGGCATAGGTGTTATCTGAATAATCGTACCAATGATCACAAACGTAGCACCGATAGCAATGCAGCGTCGTCGGCCGAGCTTGTTACCAAAAAGAAGTGCAATAGTAGCACCAGCTAAACATCCAACTTCGTATATGGCGGTGTAAAAAGCCTGCATCGTTGAAGAGTGATCACTTCCTGATACATCTGGGTTGAGATCGGGGAATATTCTATAGAACTGGGGCGCAGAGATGATTCCAGACATCTGCAGAAATGAGAAGTCGAGATATTCGTATTTGATTGACTACTAACCACACCCTGGTCATAACCAAACTTTGGGACAGTTATATTAATCACCGTATCTGCATTGGGATGCGGAACTCACAAGTAAGAATGCTAGAAAACAACGATAAGCATGAGCACTTTGAACGACGGATGGAAGTGAGCGGACTAACCACAGGTAGATGTAAAGGTGATCATTCTGAGCAACGCTTCACCACAGAGCTTTCCATACGTTGGTATACCATTGCGTATGGTCGCCCTGATATTAACTTTCGAATCCGCTGGGGAGGAGGACTGAGAGACTTCCTTTGAAGAATTCATGGTTCGGGTAGAAGGAAAGGGAACCGAATGAACGAACGGCGAAAGCGTCGTTTATATATTCCGAGTAATTGAATGCATTGAACGCGAAACAGTTTTTCTGACGGGAAAGGGGAACATAATGTGGAGTTCAACAACAGAGAAGCTCCACTGGCCGGATTGTTCGGTGTGATATCCGTCTGTCCGCCGATGTAACTTTCAACCAACTTTCGACCCTCTGGGAACCATACCTGTTATGAAGATGAAGCTACTCGTAGCCGCAGACTGCGACAGACCGAGCGCAATTTTGGTAGAATTATCGTGTATTCGTTTGAAAGTCTGCTCTCTTCCGATCGCATAGGGATGAAGATTTTGTAAACCAAAAAATTTTAAGCACCACAAATTTTGTACCCTAGAAACGCTGGAGACAGCGGTCAAAAGTTCACCCGAGTGGAGCATTGCTAGCAAGGGATGAGTCTTCAGTCTGTGCATATTTGAAGGCTTTCGATGAAATTTGGGCTTTCGGGCCGATTTGGGAAATGGGTTCGGATGTCGGTACGCATACCTCCGTACGGTAAGAGATTTCATTGCCGGCGTCTCGGCTGCTAGTAACCACTGACTTTATCAAGCTGTTATTTTGGAAGGAACAAGCTTTGGAGCCGGTACCTACAATAAGTGTTGTGCGGCACAAAGAGCTTGTGCGGGCTCCGCGCGGCGCTACATGGAGAATTCTGGCATAAGCGCCGCCATATATAAGGAATAATAGTTTTTTAATGCCTACGCATGCGTCGGGGTTGCCGCTCTCTTGATAGGTGCTGAATTGAGATGGGCTGCGAATTTTCCAGAGAAATAAACAAACATTTGACATTGCGTCCAAGAAAATTAGTACAACAGGGAATTTTCTTAGTAGATCGAAGCCATGGTGAAAATGTCAAACTATGATTATGCCTCTTCGACAACGGCCTTGTCCTGCATTAGAAAGCACAAATTTATTGGAATTCACTCATTAAGGATTGAAAACATGAAGGCATTACTTACCTTTCTGCTATTAAAAGGGTCTAAACCGGCAGCAACCCGCGATCCTGCAATCAACGCAGTCCAATCCAGGACATCAAGGCTTTGGGTACCCTCTTCTTTTTGAGCGGTATGTATTGCCCGAGCGGTTATGAGACGTTGATGGGCGATATCGATCATTGGCATGGGTGCATTGTATTTTGCAGTAAGATGACGGATGTGTCTGCACGCCAGTCAGCATACACGCAAGGCCGCCTACATTAATGGATTGCCTTACGATGCGTCTTTGATCCCACCGTCCAGGGAAAAACCATCCACGCCGTCGTAATCGTCACGGGCCATTCGGTCAGCATATCCCATTAGGCTACGTCTTGTCAGCTTGAATTTACTAAAAGCATAGGTCGAAACGTACCCAGGCGCTGGAAGAATTTCTTTGGAACAGCCACTTTGTATCAGATAACAGTACTGATAGCATGAAAGTGGGAGTACACACCTCCTATGAGGTCGTTAATCCGTCCTGCCTCGATGCCAGCCTTATCACCTGAAAAGGCATATCATTGAGGAAACTTCCTTTGGTAGATATGATAAGATTCACCGAGAGTATATGCTTCAGCAATGACTTCCACAGCACCAAGAATCATCGAGTTTCCAAGAAGTTTGAAAGTAGGAGCTTTTCAAAGATTTAGAAGGTAGAAAACTGATACAAATCACTTCCTAACCTTTCTCAACGTTTTCTCCCAGATCTATAACCTTGCGACCTACACCGACTTAGATGGAATATTGAAAATAAATGCAATCACACACCTACAGCCGGAACGAGAAGGTATGCTGCCTATAGGCGATGACGGATGAAGATTAAGCATCTAGTGGCTCGTCCAAAACTGGAAACAAACCTCTTTCTTGGAGCGGTACTCGCCCGCCATCACCTATGCCACCGCTATCAGTTTCATGCAAATGGATACTCCTACGCCTTCTTACAATTAGAAGTTGGGCTTTATCGGCGACATTAGGCCTGCCGAATACTGGGGAGCTGATATAATGGCAATGGGCAAGGTGGGAGACAAGATAATCCAGCTCGCCTACGCGATAGGGGATTTGTGAGTTATCAAGCTGTACAAAGGTAAAACCACGTTACCTGAAAGACGTGGCAGGATCTGAAAGATATTCGAATTAGGGGTTTGAGGCTCGATAAGAATGGAAACGAACCGTGCTTGTTTCGACAAATATCTTGTTCTTGATTGGGGGTGCAAGCTGCAGACCGAAATAAACTAACCAAGAACGATGATGAGAAACAGAGATCCATACTCGAAGGTACCGAGCGCATTGCTCGTAAATCTCTTTCACCACCTCGTCGTTAGCAAGGTTGGTAATGATAACATCGCAGCTCGTAGCTATCTCCTCGATGTCCTTTGCCACAACAACCAGCTCTTTTCCGAGTTGTTGTCGAAGCTTTTCGGCTTTGTCTGCCGTCCGATTCCAGACTTTCAGAGGCAAGGGCTGAGACCCGAACTGTGTCGTTCGCTATTAGCCATATCAGCATAAGAGAAGCGACCTAACATGTATTGTGTACGCACTTTGGCCAAATTTCGAGCCATATAATAGCCTATGTAGTCCATCGCGAACGATGGTAAGTATACAAAGATCTATCGAATTTGCACGAATGAATGCGTGATGAACGAACCCATTTGCCCGAGGCCAATCCAGCCGATCTGTACATGAGAATGGGCTCCAGGTGTTCCTGGTCGTGAGTATGGCAGCCCGAGATTCGCGAGTAGGTGTTCAGCCATAGTTGTCGATCGTAGATGAAAGTGCAAGACAGCGGATGCCACGTGGTAATGAGCAACTGAGCAACTGTTACTACTTAGATTTGTGGTCTATAACTTCCAGTTGCTTTTCTTTCATTCTTCCAGGTTGCGAGCATATAGGCTGTGTTAATGGACGCTTCACAGGCCTTTGCCTACCAGCAGAACAAGGGAACACTCGTTCCAGGTCAATCCATTTCCGTCAATAAATATACCGTCCAAGTTGAGCGGTACCTTTCGCAAGGTTTCACTGTTCTCCTTATCATTTCGTTCGCGAAGCTCAACATACATAGGTGGATTTGCTCATGTGTATCTGGTCCGAACCGCGACGCCAGTCTACAACACAACGCACCATGTTCTCAAGAGGATTGCCGTTGCTAACGAGGCCATGTTGACCGATGTAAAGAAGGAAGTTGATATAATGGTGTGTTTCTTAGACTAGTCTTCGCGCTGGTTCATTGAATTCTTATTGCAGAGGCTGTTGAAAGGGCATCCGAACATTGTCCATCTCATCGACGCTGCCTGGCACCGGATGGCGAACGGTTTGTACGAGGTGTTTATTCTCATGGAATTCTGCCCAGGTGCGTTGTCAGAACTATCAAACACGCGCTCGATCTTGACCAAAAGCATCGCAGGCGGCGGTATAATCGACATGATGAACAGGCGGCTACGCGAGAGACTGACGGAAGCGGAAATCTTGCAAATATTCGTTGATGTGTGTGAAGGGGTGGCTTACATGCATAATTCGCGTCCTCCGCTACTCCATCGGGATCTCAAGGTGGAGAATATTCTCCAAGCATCACCCACTTCCTTCAAACTATGTGATTTTGGCTCAGCGACCACTGTAGCAACAAGGCCGCCCGCCAATATGCAAGAGGTTCGAGCTTTGGAGGAGGACTTAAATCGACACACCACCCTTCAGTATAGGGCCCCTGAGATGATCGATGCTCATCTTCGACGGCCAATTGACGAAAAGAGCGATGTATGGGCCCTGGGTGTTTTGCTGTACAAATTATGCTATTATACTACCCCTTTCGAGGAGCACGGTCCACTAGCAATCCTCAATGTTCAATATCGCATTCCCCCGTATCCAGTCTATTCATCACAAATGAATGCTCTCATTGGTACGCTACATGACGGATTCTCTGAAATCCGTAATTCTTAACGTATCTGCTAGCGTATATGCTTCGCGAGCATGGTACTCAAAGACCTTCGGTTTTTGAACTGCTTGTCCAGGTACATCTACTTCGAGGCACTAAATCGCAATTCCAATACAATATACCTCAAACCCAACCTCTTGCCCCTCGGCCAAAATCCGAACAAAAGTCCCCTTCAACTAATGTTGTTCACAGTACAATATCATATCGACAAGGCCCTACAATGGCTGTTGCCGTCAATGGTGCCCCTGCAAGCACCTCTCCGGCACCATTATCGGTCTCAACAAATGCTGGTGTTCAAGCCCGCGATAAAGTACTTGAAGCGATCGCTCCGATGAGGAGAGGTCGACCGACTGCGTCTAAAGAATCGTCTCGATCTACTAGTCCGGCAAAGGTAATTGAACCTGTGAAAGAGAAGACTTGGTTAGAGGACGAGGAGAAAGCATGGCAGGCCATCACCACCAAGTCCTCGCGCCCCGATAAGCCTCAGGAGGATGTCTGGAACGTCAGTTCGGATCGTGCTGGTGGGAAAGCCGCTCAACGAGGGTTCGGCGATGATTTCGGTGAACAGTTGTGGAAGTCCACCAATCCAAACTCACAAGTCATGAAGCCAACGGTTTCCCCTAGCCCAGGATTGAAGGCTCCAGGAAGGCCCCCGCTTACTCACCGTATCAGCGATCAACCGCTGAAGCCTGTAACCCACGTGCCGGAAAAAGATGCATTCGACGGGTTAGGCCTTTCTTCGAACAACAAACCTGCCCCTACCCTTGCGGAAGCGAGGAAATTGAGGACCGGTCTGGCTATACCGGTTAATCAGTACTCGAATGGAAAATTTGGGAACTTTTCAGTTTCCAAGCCCTCGTTGTCTCCTGGACTTTCATATTCATCGCTGTCTCCCGGACCCCAATCTCTAGGTATCCCTGACATTCCTCTGAAACAAGATACATCTGGCTCTTCATGGAGTTCTCAGCCTCCTTCTTCCAGGCCTAACTCATCCCAACCGCAATCTGCAGATGCATTCGCTGCAGAGTATAAATTTCCGTCGTTGGAGGAGCTTGATGCATCATTTGCACCAAGACATAATCGCCAGCGTAGCACGAGCTCCATCAAGCCTGTCCCTCACGTACCCAGCGAACCGCAACTATCCCATAAACCCAATGTCGCTAAGCATTCTGCTTCCAACTTATCTCGTCCTACTTCTTCTTCACCAATGGCACTTCGAACAGACGGTGTCCGAACAGAACAAATCAGTGGTATTGCTATGCGCGCGGGAATTAGTTCGCCTAGTATCGATGCTTTGAAAGCCACAAAGACGCCTAACTCTTCCAATAGCATCTCGCGCGGGAATTCGATCCGCAAACATCATAGCTCATCAACCACGAAGGTATCACAAGACAGAAACTACGGATCACAAAATTCCAGCAGTTTGTTGGCATCCCAGACACCTGTTTCTTCAGAGGTTGCACCCCGTCTACCCCAAAGGCCATCTCAGCGTGACTGGTTAACAGGTGATGATGATCTATCAGAAATTTCGTCGCTAGCGACACGTAATGTTGAAACATCGCAGCCTGTGTTGCGTGATTCTCCTAGTAAACGGGCTTCTTACATTGAGAGGAGTCATATCCCGATTCAACAGGCGGTTGCTGTAACCCCTGAGTCCTTACCCCCAGAATCCCCTTCTCGGCGGGCACATCGTGTCTTCCCAGACTTGGAAACTACCGCTGAGCCGGCACGTGCCGAGCATTTGACGGAAAACTGGAGTCCTGTTACCACTTCTGTTCCCGAGCAACTCAAGGAACCTGAAACTTCGTCTAGCGCAGACGAAGAAGGTCCAGAGGATGTCACTCGTTCTGTGCATACGTCCTCAGATGCTCAAAAACGTAGGAAAGGTCGGCAGAGCTCTGTACATGATCTTGTCGATCTATGGGGAGGAGGAGGAGGTGGAGGTGGAGGAGGAGGAGGTGGTGGTAGGATCAGCCCCGAAAAGAAGAGGGATCCTCGAAAGGACTCAACACGTGCTACGGTAACGCCTTTACCCAAGTCGAATGGCTTATCCAAACATCGTTCGTTAGCCACCCCTATCATCCCAACTCAACCACGCCAGAGATCCATTTCTCCACAGCCAGTCTCTCCTCCTAGTCCGAACCGGCCACTAGGAACTTCGACTACTCAAAAAAGTAACGTTACGAAGTCAACATCGCTGAAGAGTAATGTTACAAATCCCGCTTCATCTGCATCGCGTTCCCGACCACAGTCGATGTTTATATTTCCTTCTAAATCCACAGATGGATTTACTCCCCCGTCTGCCGGACTAAGTCCCCCTGAAGCTCCACCAGCGAGGACTACTCGTAGAACCTCGATTTCTGATATGGTACAGAAATTCGAGTCCATTGATGCTGTTGCAAAGACTGGTGTACCTTCTGCCTCTTCCAGGACCATTTTACAGAAAGTACCTGTCCCTCTTTCTGAAAATAACTCCTCTTTACTGGCTTCCTCCCTTTCGAAACGAGACACATCCTCAAGTGGAAATACGTCTTCTGCGGATGTCGGCCAGGTAAAGAGTCGCTCAATATCTAGTGGAATACCTCGCCGTTCGCCCAACAAGTACCTCACAATGTCGGAAGAATATACCGAAGTAGCAACTCCTCGTGCCCCTCGAATATCAACAAAGCCAGACACTCAAACACCCTTCCCCCCAATGCGGAAACCCACGTTAATAGCTGACGAACCCGCCCGGTATGAGGATATAAGGTCACCTTCTCCGGAACGGCCTTACCAGGGTGTTGGCAAGTTAATCGATCAATGGCAGCGTAAAACTGCAGCAGAATCGGAAGCAACCCGAACACCCACTCCAAAGCGAGGCGGACTGGTATCCAAACGAGCTGCCTTGGTCAATGGAGGGAACTGAGCATGGTCTGCTTTATTTCCTGCTTGTATATTTATGCATCTATCATGGGAATTCCTTGTCATCTACTATTCAGCCTGAGCATTCATTTACTGTTACCGATACTTAAATTTATGATATGATCTGCAGACTGCAGGACTTTGTTACTTTATATCTCGGAATCTGAGGAATCAGTATCTGAGCCGACATTAGAAGGATGTTGGTTTGCACTATATTGCCGAGATCTGCCCAATAATGCTCTCGCAGCATCTTGACCTGTCCCGCTTTTCCATGAAGTTTCCTCTTTCAGTAGGTACTCGCTGCCACTGACTCGCTCTGTTGGACCACCCAGTCCTAACTGAAGAGCAGCAGCGTCCGCTCGCGCAAGATTTGAGTGCTGAGGATGGATGAATATACCATCAGGTTTGGATTTCGAGCGAGGGCGTTGACGGTCTGGTGTCTCGTCGTGAAATGGTTGTTCAATCGATGTGTACGAGCTTGAATGTCACCAAATGTGTTAGCCTAATTGATATATACAATCAATCTCAACGTACCCTCTTGTATCTGAGGACTGCATCTTTCTAACCTCGACCAATAGATGAGCCACGGCCAATGAAGTAACCTTTATGATAGAGTTCATATCAGTTTGCTCTTCTGAAAGACAGTTTGCATACTATGACCAGCAGTAGTCCTATTGAAGAATTAAAGGGATCAGCCGCCAGTAAAATCATGTCGTGACGAACAAAGACGTACCAAAATGAAAAGACATGGCACATAACATGTACAGCCTGTATCAGGGACTATGCTCAGTTCCACCTCTGTGAATGTCCTCAAAAACATACAATCTAAGCAGTGTTATGACCCAATACAGCGCCGTTTTCCACAAAGCATTCTGCCATCGAGAACGGGCGACAAAGGAGGGTCTCCATTCTTGTTCGGAAATAAAGGAGAGAAAGCGTTCGGATAAACATATGGCAATGACTAGTAACGAAGCAGCAGTGAAGGTCCCGAGAGAAGTAAGACGAAGTCCTGGAAAGAGAATGTGCGTGCCACAGAACGACCAATGCAGAATATGACCTTCGTAGGCAGTTTCCATGTAGATTTGATTTTACAGAAATTGTAAGCAGAGTCGAACGCAGTAAGAATAAGAGAATATAGAAAGATTGGGCAAGATGGCAGATTATACTAAAGGAGTTGTTGATGGTGACCTTGGCTACCTCGCCCTCCACTGATATCTCTGGCGCTCATGGCTCTACATAGCAAATTCATGATTGCTAGTTATGTATAGATATCTTGTGAAATAATGCTTTAGCTACTAGCGTTCTTCTGCTGTCTCCGAGATTTCAATCCTTCTTCAACCTCTCTCGCCTTCTGTTCACGCCATTCACAACCAAAGCGGTATTCGCAAGAGCTGAATAGTATAGCAATAGTTAACCGATACACACTGTCAGAACGGAATCAAATATACGCACAAACAGCGTCCTGACTGCTCCAGAGAAACGCCTACGGGTTTGCGGTCACCGTTCCACCACTTCATGATATCAACCAGATACTCATCAAGATACTGAGCGTCGAACTCGAAATCCTTGATCCCAATGATATCAAAGTAGTGAGTCTCAGTCGGTTGATACTTGGCGGAAATGTCGGCAGTTGTCGAGCTTTGAACATTTTGGGCAGGTGATTGAGCTATATCGAGAAACTCAACACAATATTCCACCTCCCAGGAATATATACTCACTGACAAAATCTATTCCTGTCTCGTTAAGATGCGTCAGCAGCGACTGCTCTAACGCCCAGAGCAGCTCAGGCTCATCGACAAGATTTTTATCCTGCTCAATCACCGAGCTACCAGCTTCTGTATCGGTCAAACTCTGGACTAAGTTTTGAGCGAGTTTTTGCTCATCCTTCGGTACTGACCAAACATCTCGCATACTGGCTTCGATCGCTTTTGCAATCTCGATTTCTTCCTGCGAACAAGTGACATTACCATTCAAATTCTTCCTCGGAGAGCTCCGTTTCCGAGTTGAATGTCCTGGTTGCAAGCGATAGACTAGTTGAAGAGTTGATGATATTCTTGCCCCGTTTAATCGAGATACTGCAACATGCCATAGATCGGTAAGATGGTGAAGACAGGTTATTTCTGGCGTCAGTAAAGTTTGAGCAAGAAATGTTTGCGAAAATAGTGCGGTATCATCTAGTTCGAGTTTCTGCCAGAAGGAGGAAAAGTCGAAGGTAATGGATGTAGCCATTATATGTGTGAACATACGATGATAGAGCATGAGCTGAAGGCGGGAAGGCAAAGTGTCTTCATCTCGCGGTAGTGAATTTGTTCGTCGTGTCTTGTTATCAATCAGACGCAGGGTATGTAAATCAACGTGAGCGCTTGATGGAGACGAAGAATCTGAAGTGAAAGGTGTCTCAACAGCGGATGCTTTGGTGGGAGACATGAATGAGGTGATGCGGGACTGCGAGGGAGAGGGAGATCGACGAGTTCTCTTGGGTTTTTGAGGCGTCGACGGCAAAGATTGCAGTCCGTGTTTCTTGTCATAGTTGTGAGGCGAAGGTGGTACCTGTGAAAAGGTGATCTCGTCCTACGAGTACGGATAAGGGATGAAAAATGTGATCCTAGATGTACACGCACAATAATCCCGACGACGATTTTTCCTTCCACAAGGCCGAAGACAGGTATTTCACGCTGATGGTGTTGTATTAGGAGCGCTGATTTCTTAGGATATATAAACGCACCGCGCAGCCCAATAGAAGTAGTGAGTCAATACAGTCAATCATATTGATGATCCTAGATAGGGGAGTTAGCTGAAAGTGTTTTGACAGATAAAAGCCATGGAAATTTCTTTACCGTAGTCCCCAACGTTCTTCTTCGATGTTAACTTGTACGCTGATCTCTTCTGGTCGTATTTCTCTTTCGAGTTTCTTGTGTACAGACTATGATAGCTCAGCGAAATTTTGAAAGAAGGGAACCGAAGTTCATACAGCTCCTTTTTTCTTTGTGGCGTCGGATTTCGCTGCTACGCCGCTGTCAACAACAATTTCTTTTCCCAGTTCTGTTACAAAAGATGCTGGTCGATCTTTAAGTCTCCTATGTCGCTGTTGTCGCAATCCATAGTCAAATTGCACTTCGCACCTACTATTGTCAATTCCTCATAACTTTCACAAAACCAAACCACGTACCATGCAGGTGAAACTAGATCTGTCACAGAGAGAATATTATTCTTACGAAACTGTTGCAAAGGAGTAACACGGTCGGCTTCTTTCGTTTTACTAGCGTTACTGGATGTGTGGTTGGACGTTCCAATTCCTTCAAGCTCAATCTGAACGTGAGGAATACTTTTCGAGGTCGATGCCAGTGCAGAAGAGGTAGCAGCATCAATCTGTGCCAGCTGTTCTTCTGTCAGATCGGAGAAGTCATCGTACAAAGCATATTCGTCTTCAGCATTAGTGGCATCTACCATTTGCCCAAGGGTCGATGATAAATAGCCGCTGACGAAAGTTGGTCCGTCGGTGAGCACGTGAAGTGAGTCATATGACTTCTTATAAGTGCGCCGCGTTCGGCTGCGCCTTCGTCACTCTTCCGCTACTTACTACAATGCCATTCACTGTTAAAGCAACATACCGCTCTGAGACTCGCAAATTGAGTTTCCCTGAATGCAATACTTTTCCTTCGTTTGACCAACTCTACCACCAAGTATGTTTCTTCATCCTCACTAACCACAAATGTCAGGCTTATCTCCTCGTAAAGCTGTACAGGGTCTTCCCAATCAGCCATTCTATCATTCTTTCCGAGTTAGTCTTTTCGCCCGACTCTTCCATCTCTCGAGTGCTTCTCAGTAGGGAAGTGCGCACTGCTGAAGAATATTCTCTTGCCGTCACTCCTTTCGCCGGCAGAGCCTGGACGAGTCCGTTGCTAAGGTTTTCGGTTTCCGACGAAACTCCCCACAAACTTCCTGCAATTACTCACAAGTCGCAAGCCCAGGCTTCAAATCCTCAGAAACCTGTGATTTCCAACCCATTTCCTGTCGTCGAACCGTCTTTTGGTCGAATTTCCTATTCTCATATTCCCCCTCCACCGATCATCTTTTCGTCGAGACCAAATTTTCAGGAACCAATAGATGCCGGCATATCGGAAACAAATGGCCCTCCGCAGCGTGATATTCCTTCATGCTGCGCTGTTGCTCAAACCAAGAAAGATATACAACAGTTAATCACCGGCTTCAAGGTCGACTTGGATCGCGCCATTGCCTCTCTTGAATCTCAATCTCAGGCAATGGGTCAATCTCAGAATGTCTTCCCTACGTCACCAATCCAAGTTCCTCTTTGTGATGAATCAATCCAATCCGTACCACTGGCCCCTCCATCTGACCCTCCTGAATCGCCAATGCTTTCCCTACCTTCGGTACCTATGTATCCGCCTTTGTGTCAGTACAATCTTTGTTGGAACTGTGGTGTCCTTAAACAGGGCCCTTGGTTTGACTGCGCCAAATGTGACAACAAGCTTGTAGGTGTCCTTAATATTTAATCCATTTGAATCATCTCACATTATCCTTCAGTGCGTCACCTGCTTGGATACTGCGAGCATTGGCGATTGCTTTTTTGGAAGTCCGCATGTTTGGAAGAAACAAACGTGCAAATACTGCGTTCCCAGTGCCACACCTGTTCTTACCCCCTCTCTACTTCAGCCCACCTCTTGGGGTTCTATCCCATTGAACAGTTCTAGTTCTCCTTTGCTCCCATCTGCGCCTACGATGCTGCCTGTAGCTAGAGAAGAAGTATCTCTCCCCCCTGTGCCTTTTGCTGTTCCCGTATCTGAAACTGAATCTCAGAGGAATGAGAATGGTCGAGTTGTGCACCACGGAGTTTGGTGTGATTCTTGCAACACCGTCATAGAAGGGGTCAGGCACAAATGCCTTGACTGTCAAGGTCAGTGTTCACTGTCTGATTGTCGGCATCATAGAACTTTCCCCATTAACCCATTTTGTAGACTATGATCTATGCACCTCTTGCATCTCTAATGGAGCTGCAGGAACCCACAATCCTTTCCATGAGTTCTTTGAAATATCAGAGCCTGGACGCGTGGTGGTGCACAACGTGTTCGGTGGTAACGGCGAACGAGAAGCGGGTCCACCCGGGCGTCACAGCGAAGCCCCGGCTCGATCGTCGCCGCTCGCCGTCCACAATGCGGTTTGCAATTTGTGTGAATCCAGAATTCGTGGCATTCGCTATGTAGGTTTTCTCCCATTTGTTTTCAATCTTAAAACTGATTATTGCGCATAGAAATGTCTTCATTGTCCAGACTGGGACTGCTGTTGTAAGTTATGTTACTCATTAAAGTACCGCACCCTACTCACACGTCTCTTCAGCAACTTGCTTTGCGTATGTGACTCGCTTTCATTGACAGCTCAAGCGCTGATCTCCGGTCTAGCATTACTGAAGAACACCATCCTCGTCATCCGTTTGTAAAGGTCTCTCATCCCGATGATTTTGTTGTAAGTTGCTTTACAGAATGATATACAGACCTATTTGAATTCATTTCTACAGCACCAGGGCCAGGGTACCGTTAAAGAGCATTATGCTTCATGTGATGCCTGCTCACGACAAATTTTCGGTATTCGTTACAAGGTGATTAAGCTGTATTTTGTTATTCGTGAAATTAACACTGTTCTAGTGCATGCATCAAGACTGTCCAGATTTCGACCTCTGCAGGTAAGTCTGCAGCAGTTTTTGATCTTATGATTCGTTGACAATGCTTTCAGCGCATGCGAGGCGCTACCCATTGCTGTGCATCCAGCCAGTCATCCGTTGTTGAAAATCAAGGATGTTGGTACTGCTATACCCACAGTATATCGCAACAACTTAAGTGCACCTCGACCAGATGTCACTGACGTGGAGACAAACACTGAAGACCGTTCCCCTCGCGGACAGCCTACACCCGGTAACCCTCGCGCGCCTTCTCCAGTTGGTTCATACGAAACCGGTTTCTTGCGAAACCCTGCAGCACGCGCGGACAGCGTATTCACGCCTGAGATTCCGCATACTTCCCCCTTTTATTTCATGTCAGAGTCTGCTCAGAGTCCAACGCCGCAACACCAGGATAGTGAGGTGATTTGTTCACTTCCTGCTCCTGCTCCTGTACGCAATCTTTCCCCTGTTTTTGTGCGGAGTCCGTCACCTCCCATGATGATACCTGGTGCAATGCCGACATTTTTCAACCTTCCACCAATTGAATCCTTGTCACTTTCGCCTATATTGACATCATCTATCAAACTTCCACCTATCCACAGGAGGTCGTCTGTCGAAGAAGTTGATGAGCCAGAAGGTCCAATCCGAACTCCATCTCCTCTCTGGAAACACACACCGTATGCACGGCCCCGTTCTCCGTTCGTCATTCCTGGACAGTACTTGTCTGAATCCCAACGCTATTCTCCCAGTCCCGAACATCTCTGCGATTTTCCAGTAATGGCTCCAGCCGGTGCAGAACCTACTTCTCCGGATTGGGAACATAGTCACGCTTATGGGAATCCCTTCCCAGTAAGGCTTCAACCTCAGATGACCAATTATACGTCTAGTTCGCCCCATGTTCTTCCCCCGGTTCAAACTTCGTCAGTCAGTTCGGGCTTTTGGCCCGAGAACTTTCAGGAGATCAGGCATTTGATGGAAGATGAGCCTTCGTTCTCTCGTGATGTTCGTCAGTCATTGGGTCAGTCCTCTGAAAGTCACCCTCTCCGAGAATCACCTTTGATTGGTGAAAGAGAACCTCTTCTTACGCGGCCGGCTTCTTCTAACTCTCTTTCTGACTCTGAGCGCTCAGTGGGCTCCTTGGCGTCTATCTTAAGTGGCATCCAAATTTCGACGAACAACCCTTTCATCACCGCAATGGAATTCAAGGGGCCGCTTGTTGGAACTCCAACTGCGCCTGTTGCTGCTGTTGTTTCTCTGCCTTCCACTCCTGCTTTAGAACCTCTCAACGCCCAGTTCGTCGCCGACAGAAATATTGCTGATGGTCAAGTGATTGCTCCAGGCGCTGAATTCTTGAAAGCATGGGTAATTCGCAACGGCGGAAGCAGGCCCTGGCCAGAGGGTACTGAACTTGTCTTCGTTGCAGGCGAATCACTTGCGAAAGACAGTAATTCCATACAAACTCAACCAGTTGGGATTGTTCAACCTAACGAACAAATTGAATTGTGGACTGGAGAGCTCAAGGCGCCCGAAACTCCAGGACGTTTTGTGGCTTACTACAGACTCAGAGATGGTGAAGGAAACCTCTTTGGTCATAGTATCTGGCTTGAGTAAGTGAAATCTTGTCGGTTTGATTTAATCATGCTCATTGCATCTTTTTGTCAGCATCAACGTCTCAGTAACTCCTCAACGAGACACCCCAGACACCCTTGCTTCTTCCGAAGGCTATCTGTCATCGTCTTCTATCATGGTGATGCCTAATGGTGCACCTACTCCTGCAGCTGCAAATGGCAGGGATCAAGAGAACAGCGCCTTCGAAGAACAGAGTCCGAATTCATCAGTGCTGGGCTCACCCATAACCGCACGCTCGATGCACTCGGTTAGCGATGAGACAGACTTATTCGACAATGACTCCGACGCGACCGGGTCGTTGCTGAGCGTCTCTGAATCGGATTCCGATGAGGAGCTATGGCAAGACAGTCGAACTAGTATTCTCGTTGAAAGTAACGTTGCTGAGTCTCAAGCGACTTTAACGGCGGCTCAACATTCGGATGAGTATGTAGTCCTTTACGACGAGGCTACCTCTTCCGAAGAAGAGTAAATTGGATCTGCATTGGATCTGTGTATCATCTCTGGCTTCGCAGCCTTGTACAATAATTTTGTCTCAACATGTACTACCACCAACATCTTGATAGTTTTTAGGACGGGTGCCTGTATAGTACTTATATAGACTCTCAGTGCTCTACACCTATTGACTACCTCCTGTTTTCATGTACTTCAAATATACGTCGCTAGTGATTGGTAATATGTAATGCAGGATGCATGTCGTCGAGGCCTTGCAATTATAAATTCATGAATCCTAGCTCAATGGCCTTGATTTCCAACGCCTATGCGCTTACGAATCAGTGTGTTCGTTACCCTCGATATGAAATTATCTCACAAGCTGCTTTGAGGAAAATCTCGAAGAGAAAAAATCTCCGGTAGCGTACCAAAGCTGGTTCAACCAAATGAGCGCGTTGATACGTTTTCCCAAACAGGGACTCACCCCAGGGTGACCAGAAGGTCTATAACTACCTTTGATTTCACCCTCGTCATCAAGGCCCCAGACAGGTGTTGTTAACTCAATGGTTTCTTCGCCGAAAGTCTCTTTCATTGTGTCCCGAATGGAGTGGTATCCAGTTCTAAATGCATAGGAACAATATTGATTGGCGTGCATGAAGAAATAGCCTCAGTAAATCCCTGAAAACTCACGCGAAGATAATGGCATCGGCTTTTAATGAAGAACCGTCATTGAATATCATAGAACTTGTGGTTAATCGTTCTGCTTCGACGCCTTGTTTAATCTTGATTTTTCCAGAGATTATCAACTCGGCCGCCCCGACATCCAACCCTTCATAAAGTCATGAGATCAGTTGGAAGGTTCCGTCAACCCGAGTAGTGAATGTCACTAACAATAACCTTGAATACGAGAAAAACACCATAAGGATATATACTGGCTTTAATTCGAAAACACTCACCTCCAAATCGACCGAAAACTAGAATAAAATTTCCGGCTCCATTGGGTCCGAGGTTCACCTGCATGCCAGCTTTTTTCAATCCTTCTTGCATATCTTTTGTAATTTCTGCTATTTGTACGGCGCGGGATGCAGACAATTTATGAATGAGAGGAAGAGGTAGACTAGCGAATTTCAAGTCTGAAATGTTAGTCGGCACTTCTAGTGGCCACATGCGATCGAGCTTGGTTGTAGACACTGGACGCGGGACAACGCATGTCGAGGATCGTTGGACCATTGTCACTTCAGCGGCGCCACAGTGGACAAGGTCCTGACATATATCTGCGGCGGTGTTACCAGCACCGACCACCACAACACGATTTCCAGCAAATTTTTTTCCTCCACTGTACTTTGTAGCATGTATGATGTCTCCCTCGAAAGTGGTCATATCAACCAGGGTAGGGATTCGGGGATGTCCCAGCGTACCACTAGCTATGACAATGTGAGCGGGATGGAGATGTATCTGTTTCCCGTCGCGTAAAACAGTGACGGTCCATAATTTCGAAGCGTAATCGTACTTCGGAGTAGGAAGAATGGTGGACCGAGTCCAAATAACGAGATCTTGGGAGTCAGCATACTGCTCGAGCCAATTTGCCAATTTATCCCGTGGGGTAAAAATGGGCCAAGTTGCAGGATATGGCTCGTACAACACTGTCCAGATGGTCAGGAAGATAGAATGAAGGATAAGTATTAAAGTAATCAAAATTTACTTGAATGGTGGTTCTTCGGTGTATGCAAGCTCAGAGTCGGGTATCGGTTTCGCCAGTTGTCCCCTATTCTATCTTCTCGCTCTAGAACTATGCTCGGAATTTTCATCTGATGAAACCTCGCAGCAACGTTCAAACCCGTCTGTCCACCGCCCACTGGATCAATGGTATCACTGAATTCAATGCACGACGAAAAAGATATGGGTCGTATGCGTACAGATTAAAACATGAGGGTTATCCTCCACGGCCTTCCGACGCTCTTCATTCACGTCTACCCATGAGCGAGTATGGCCTTCATAAACACCTTCTTCTGGACCTGATTCTTCATGACCTATGAGATCTTTAATCATCATGAGCGCCGTCAAAGCTTTCCAAGTTCCAGTTTCATCTTGTGAAAAATTCACAAAACCTTGTCCGAGTGCGATAGGCGTCCGAAAGGTGAAGCCCGAGGACACTGCCTTAGGTGAAGATTGACTATAGATTGGAGCGAGATGAGGTTCATCATTCAGCTTGAAATCTGACAGTGTGTCTTTCTTCAAGGTCCCCTCGAGGTAGGCCACAATGTTAGAAGTACCAAAGAGCGAGCGGTTGTTCCATGTGAAGACGAGGATATCTCGAAGCCATCCGTCTTCAAGAAATGCAGAGGCAGCCGCTTGGCAATCGCCTATCGAGAGAGAGCGAGAGAATCCTGTCAGCCACACCTGCGCTATATCTTGGGCAGATAATGAGTCCAATCCGGATTCTGACATGGATTTGAGGAAGACGCAGACTGGGAGTGAATGATTTATACTTGATATATGGGCTGGGTGTAAATCCTTCGTGATAAGTAGTCCTGTGAGAAGCACAATCCAGCCTGTGAGAAAGTGCAAAGATTACAGGAACTTATTATCTTAGTATTGTGTAGAATTCAATTTGCGGACTGTGAGAGTGATGAGTCGGGCAATACCAATGCAAAGAGTATAAGATACAAAAATCCATTGAAATTTTGTGATTATGGTTGATTTACATGTGAAGCTAGTGTAGGAAATGTCGTTGGTGTCCTCTACTACGGCGGTTGATGTTAACTCCATTTTTCAAAAAAGCGCCACGGAAAAAGCACATAAGCGCTCAACACCTGCCTGCGCAGTTGCGCACTTATACTTTTTTAAACTAATTCACGCTCCCCCGAACATGTCTGAACAAGAGCTCGCAATCTTGACTCTGAATTGCTGGTCAGAGCTATATAATTTGTTTTTGAACTTACTTTGACGTCCATCCCGCAGGGGCCTAAAGTTTGTCTCTAAAAATCGCAGGGAAAGAGTCGTGGCTATCGCGGACGAACTTTCACATACGGAGGAATACGATATTGTGACTCTCCAGGAACTTTGGGTATCTTCCGACTTTGAATATGTCCGAGAGAGTGTAGCAAAACATCTTCCATATTCCAAGTTTTTCTACAGGTCAGTTTATGCTCCTTTCAAACTTTGCCCACTCAAAACAACGACCAGCGGAGCACTCGGAGCAGGGTTGGCCATATTTTCACGGTTTCCTATCATTGCTACAGAAATCTACCCTTACTCTCTCAACGGCGCGCCCATCGACGTTGCTGGTGGTGACTGGTTTGTGGGCAAAGCGGCAGCAAGTGTAATAATTATTCACCCCATATTAAGGGAAGTACAGATCTTCAATACTCATGTAAGTTATTTCAATGCGCCTCATGTCCCTGTACTTACAGTATCCAGCTCTACTCCAAAGGAGGCGAAGATGGACCAGAACACAACCGCGCACATCGTTTAGTCAATGCATGGGAGTTTGCGAAACTCGCGAGACGAGCCGCTGAACTGGGACGTTATGTTATCGCAGTATGTGGCTATCTATATCGCCCGTTGGCTGAGCTCAGAATTTTATCTATAACTTAGGCGGGAGACTTCAACAGCATACCCTCTACGCTACCTATGACTGTCATCCGAGAACACGCTGATCTCACAGACTCCTGGCTTGTAACACATCCTTTTTCCAATACTCTTACGGATGCTACACCTTCCCCTCAAGAAGCCATAGACGATTTCGGAGTCACTGCAGACTCTCCAATAAACTCCTACTCCGCTGGTAAAGGATTGGACGCCACTGCTCGCCGGTTCTGCGGAAAGCGTCTGGATTACATTTTCTACCGGCAACCCCAGTCTTCTAATGCTGCGGAACTACCTGTGCTTCACTGCAAGGAATCGAGGGTGATGTTCACTCATGAAGTACCTGGTACCACATTCTCCTTCTCCGACCATTTCGGTTTGAAGTCCGTGCTTCAAATACAGACTCCAGGTGCTCCACCCTCTATCAATGATGCAGTATTCCCTTCGGAAAGTCAGACCGCCGCTTGGTCGATGCAGTCTCCAGAACCTTTGGAGATTTCTAATGCCTGTTTAACGAAAATGATACAAGCCCTTACCGCCTGCTATCGGTTTTCGAAATCTCGGGCACAGAAAGAACTAGCGCTGTTCGTGCTTTGCTTGATGTTGTTGATCACCACTGCGGTCGCATCTACATGGTTTCCGTACCCTTGGCTCAACCCTATATTTATCGTTTTTACTGTGTTTCTATCTTGGCTGGGCACAACGATGCTGTATGAAGGATTTGTTTATGGACAGTGGGAGTGCAATGCCCTTATGAACGTTGTCGAAGAACTGGAGGTATATAAACAGGGTCTAGAACTACAATCCAATAGTAGACATAGGTAGTACAATAGACAGATTATTTATCTACTACATATTGCATTGTGTATTACACTTACTGCAACACTAATTATACATACAAAAGAAAGTACAGTTCATGAGCGTGAAAGAGGATATATGAACGTGCGATTAGCAGGGCCTGCGTGTGCCCAGCTTTGTACGAGAGAAGACAGATCCTGATGGCTAGTTGCTCTCGATGAACGACGAATAGACGGTGAAGGTGGTAGACTATCTGTCGGGGACCATGGAGGAGTAGCAGGGGTTTCTGATCCCAGATGTGGTATCTTATTATTCGCTGAGCTTATGCGAGGCGGAAACCCTGACCGCCGTGAACTGAAACTAGGGACGGGTTGTGTGATATGTGATTGCGACCTTGTGCGAGAATGTGTAGGTCTATAAGGTGCAGCAAAAGTAGATGGACGAGGTCCGGAAAAAATTGGACTGGAAGGTAAAGTGTCTGCACGCCGCCGAGTTGAGTTCAAAGACTTGGGGATGGAAATACTGGGCGAAAACAGAGAAAACGGTGACAACCCCCAGGAGCGACGACCCCAGCTTGAGAGGTCTCGAGGGGGCTTGCGACGGTGATTCTCTTCCTCTGTGTCACTACTGGAAGCTTCCGCTGTGACACTTTGTTCCAGACTTTCTATACCCGATGCGGTTTGTTGTCCATCTCCTCCAACCACGAAAACTCTCTCGCTCTCGATTTCGTCCCCAATGTCCTTCTCAGCTTGTTCATCGAGTTTATCAGGTACTTGACTTCCAACCTGAGGTAAGAATTCCCGAACAAACTCGCGCATGGAGGCGAAAGACCGAGGTGTGGCATCAAGGAATGGATATAATTGGAAAACGTGTATCTATGAAAGAATAATCATGAAACATAAGCGCATTGGCACCACTTGCAGGACTCACGGCATCCTCGTACAGTTCATGCCGCACTTCAACTCCAGCCAAAGACGCCTTGTGTGCAAGCAATGTTATCTCGTCTCTGAGAACTTCTGAATCTCCTGCTTGTATAAGCAGCGGCGGAAGGCCAGTGAAATTTCCAAACAAGGGACTCGCATAAGGATGTGTCATGTATTGTTCCATGTTATCACCAAGATAGAGTGCAACAGGATTCAGGTGGTCGTCCGGGGCAGGCATCGGAATAATATCATAAGGTTCGTTGGAGTCCCAAGATTCACAGCTCATAGTCAAGTCTACGGATCATATGTGTTAGGATATTCACTGATTTCAATGAGGAAGATATACTCGCCGACCCACGGAGACATGAGAATTGCTGCTGAAGGTAATTCGTATTGATTATCACGCAAGTACATCAAAAGTGCTGAAGATTCGGATGAATATCCAATCCAGAGGTCAGTTAAAGGTATGACTGACCGAGAGCTAGACCTCCCCCTGCGCTGTCTCCGGATAGGATTATATTAGAGGGTGGAATGTGCAAATCTTCGATGAGCCGGAAATAAGCACTGGCGGCGTCGTGTAATGGGCCAGGAAATTGGGTCTCCGGAGCCAAACGATAATCCAAGGCTGTAAAGCGTGAATACTTGAGCAGGGCAAATTTTACTTGATGTGTCAAATCTTACCGAAAACTCTAGCGTCAGTATATTTCGCAAGGGGGATGGTAATGGTTCGCTGAACAGCGGCGCTGGAAACATAGTATGCACCTTGCGTTATTGCTCTCAGTGAATGAGCGGTCTAAGTGAGAGGATGTACACATACCGCCGTGTATATAAAGAATCACCCTCTCTTTTCTGTTCTTGCGTTTCTCATTGGAAGTCCGCATCTTCTTCTTCCACTGCCATGTTTGCCTACCAACAACCCATTCTCCTGTCAGCTCGCGAGTTCCCGTCTCTTGTTGATCACATTCAGCCAGTATACCGCGTAAATTTCGTTTGCGAACATAGAATGTGACCGGCGACACTAGGGCATCGGAAGGAAGAGGTACCAATCCCGCAACACTCATCAGCAGCCGAATAGTGGTCTGGATATAAGATCAATAGTGAAAACTAGGATAGAGCAAAAATGAAAGGGCGCACAATGTCTACGAGATAACTGTGACGATTGACACTTCGCATAAGACTGTTGAGTATTGTCATCTCAATTCCCCATGACTTTTTCTTGGGTCCCCATATTTGGTGTGAGAGGATGGCTCCAGTAAGCTCCGTTGCTGCGAGCACTGCTTGGTCTTATGTGTAAGAAAGGAACAAAGCAAACTCACCTTTGACTGCTGCAATGAAACCATATTTCCACAGGTGCCATAGTCGAACTGGACGACGTTCTTGGGGTTTGAGCTTTGGATCTGACCGAGCTGAAGGAGGAGCGACTCCGGGAGTAGTGTAATGAAGAAGAATGGATGAAAGGGATTGTGGATCTTCGTGCAGTTGCTTTACCTCCAATGGAGGAGAAGGAGGAACAGACTTAGTCCAAGTAAATGGCCAGATTAACATTGGAGAAACGAAAGTAGTTGATGAAAGGGAAGAGGGCCAGTACATGAAAGAAAGAACAAGAATTACACCATGGGGTGAGTAAGAACAGAGTAAAATTACTGTATAGGATGAACTCAGTCAATGTGGGGAATTATGAGTGCACTGAAGGTCCGGTTTCATGATCATGTGGGGTAAATAAGAACGTGATTACTGTCATTTTTATCACTGTATTGGTTAGTGCTCCCCAAAGTTCCCTCAAGGCAGTGATACAAAGAGGATATCACACGAGAACACGTAGATAGGAGGAATAATCCAGTACAAATGCGCTGATATTAGTAGTCATCACCTCGACTTACCACCTCCTTCACCGTGGGTCGCAGAAGAATAGTATGTTCCTAGAAACAAGATAAACCAGCTTCGTTTTACGCGCATGAAAAAGCATTCTGCTCACATATTGTGCTGTCATAGACCCTACCTGGTCACAAAGTGGCGGATAATCCCGTACGATACCTTGTTGTACTAGATGATTCAACTATTCGAGTTCTTCAACGTTTGTAGCGTTAAGAGTAAAACAAGCTACGTACGGCAAGCAAGTATTTGGTTTCGCCTGCGCGATCCAAATATCGTCGACAGAAGGGCAGTGTACCGAAGTTCTTGTCAATATTCTTGAGAAGGGTCTTGGCGCTTTGCAGTCTGAGGAAGAATCAGTATAGGCCGACTACAGTCGAAATGCACGAACCTAAGCGGAATTTTAGGTGCGTCCACGATCTTGGCATAATGCGAGCAATCTCCCTACCGTCGAGAATAGGTTAGCGAAGAGAGCCTGGTGGTATAATGGGAACAAATTACACTGTCCACAACGTGTCCTCTTTTCTGTGATATTAACACCCAATGCAGGAGAGTATATGAACCAAGATCTTACCTCCCAGTACTGCAAATTTTGAATCACTTCCTGATATCTACTCAAAATCGAAAGACTTACCTGCCAAAAGTCTCTATCGCAAAATATTCACCTTCCTCCATCTTAGTCATGTCGTCGTTTTTGACCTGCATCACAGACTTTCCTCCGTGAATGTTGTAGAGTCCAATGGAATGTCCGCTCAGGTTCTGAATAGTCTTGACTGGAAGCATGGACCATTAAAAACGCCAGGAAACTTCAAATATTGTCATACCCGGAAGCACTTTTCCTCCGACCTCAACTTCATACGCCTCCATAGTCTCTTGGATGTAACCGCCAAGTTCTCCTAGCCGAACATCAATTCCTGCTTCCTACAGCCTGTTTCAGAAGCTATCCTATGCCGGTGAGATGACATAACCTTACTCGAACTCCCGTATTTGTTGCGTCTTTGACAGCCTCGAGAAGGCTGTCGTATGTATGGTCGAATGTGAGAGTAAAGGCTGAATCTAGTATACGACCTTTTACATGTACACCAAAGTCCACTTTCAAGACATCTCCCTGCTTCAGCACTGAGCCCCTCGATCAGCGCACAGACGGGGGTATGTAAAACTGTGTGAACACACCGGTTGTGTCTCCGGCGTTCGGAGTATAATGTGCAGCGCAATTATTGATGCTGACACCAGTAGGAAAGCCAACTCCAGATTCCAACTCATGTTCTTCCACCAGCGAGCGAGTGCCATCCTCAATGTTCTCTACGATGTCTATCATGGACATTCCAGGCTTGATATACTTTCGTGCGTGAGCACGAACTTGTCGGTGAACTTCCGCTGCTCGTCGGATGTTCTGATAGGTTGTCTGCGGATCCTCGTTGGCCAGCTTCTCTAGATATCGCTTTTCCTCGGATGTAGTCCTCCATGCATTACTGTATTAAAAGTTCATTGATTGAGATCGTTCTAGATGAAGAGATCATCTCACTCGTCTTTGTACGGCTGAATTTCTCCTTCAGGATAGACATTGTTAGGAAAGAGCTTTGACAAGCCGACGCGCGGAGGGTCAGACTGTTCTGCCTTCTTTTTTCTGTGTTTTTTCTTCTTCTTCTTCTTCTTTGCATCCCCTATGGCTGTGTAAGTATCGATGTGTTGGAGAGTAGAAACCAGATACGAGCCTGTGGACGAAAGGTCTACTTCTGCCACATCTTCCTCCCCATCGTCATTGTCTTCAATGACTTGGAAATGCTTTTTCCCGTTGATTTCCTCCCGAGGATCGGTTGCTACGGTCATGGTTAGTAGCTGAGTACCTTGAAATCATTAGTCACGCGTAAAGTCACAAGCTTACACCCAAACCACCATGACCACGTCTTCCAGCGGTTCAGCCATCACCGTACTCACTCGCGACGAGTGCGTCCCCTTCACTTTCGCCCTTCTACATCCACTCTGAAGCCTTTTAGTATCTCTATCGCTACTCGCGCTGCTGACAAGTTTACACAACTGTATTACGCCACGTATGATTCTCCCTCTCGACTCGCAGATCTACCGAATTTCTATCGTCCCGTCTCTTCTTTGACGTGGAACGGAAAACCCCTACAGGGTTCAGATGGGCTTCGGTCATTAATCGAGAAAATGCCTCCCACCAAACACGAGATGCAGTCTTTTGATTGTCACCCGATACCAGGTTCGTCTTTTAATTTTGAAAATATTGCAGGTGTCCTAATGTTTCATCTTTTCCAAGGTGCCTCACCGCCCTCCCTTCTCATCACCGTGTCTGGGACTGTCATTCACGGAAAACCAACCCAGCATGCGCCTGGTCAGCGCTCAAAGTCAGTTGAAGGGCAATCACGTGTGTTCTCGCAGACTTTTATGCTCGTCCCAGATTCTGCTGCAGCACCTTCTCAACCAGGAGAGCCTGCCAAATACTACATTGGAGCAGACGCTCTGAGATTCGTTGGATGATTTTCGTATGTCAACATCTGTATTTAACTTATCGCTCAATATTCATCGTACCCATGGTATTAATGCTTCCCCCCAAAACTGTATCGTTAATGTTCTCGCACATATAATATACATGATATATATACACCCACTGAAATGCCTCAACCAAACGTTTGACTCTGTAAAGAGAATGTCAGTAAGAATTTGAACATTTACTGAAAAAGACATACCGAACGAGCACTCCTCTTGACTTTTGATAACCGCCACTCGTCTTCTTTTTCGTATTTGTTGTACAGCGGCTCAATCTTCTCTTGTCTCTTCCTCTTACTGATCTTGTTTGCATCCGCCACTTTGAAGAACTGAGGTGCTACTTCTACAAGCCACTTCGGTTCAACAGCAGTAACGTTGTGACAGTATTCCCTCGTTGTCAAGACTAGTTCGTGGTATATAAGCCATTCGGGATTACGGTTGAAGAGTGCTGAAGAAGGATGAATGTACACCGGAGTTCCTTCCACAAGTGTTTTATATCCCTCTTGAGGGTCCTTTTTCGCAGCGTGCCGGAAAAAGCCCGAACAGATTGCTCGACGCACTTTGTTGTAGTCTCGGCCAGCAGAGAGAATATCATGTTTATATCGATCCATGATTCCCAACAACTGTTTTCTGACATCCTGTGCACGTCGCATACTTCGTGCTTGAATGAAGTTCTCGTAACACCAAGGATTGGAAAAGTTGGCGTTCTTCCAACCATTGTAGACGGTAAGCAAGGTGAGATGGTCACCTTCTGGCTGATGAAACTTGGCTTTCTTTGAGTCAGCCTGACCTTGTTTCTCCTTCGGTCGATAGAAGACGCTTTGGACGGAAAGCATAGCTACGATCGAGAGAATCTCTTCTGAACAACCTAGTTCAACAGATGCAATGAGCATCTTGGCTAGCGGTGGATCTCCAGGGAAATCCGCCATTTTTCGTCCCAACCTTGTGAGGAGACCTTCGTCATCCAGTGCGGAGAGAGCGTACAACGATTCCAACGCGGTAAGCATAGTCGGTGCAGGAGGAGGGTCCATGAAGTCGAAGCTGAGCAAATCGTTTATACCCATTGCTTTGAGCTGTAAGATCGTCGAAGCCAAATTCGTTCGCTGAATATCGGGAATTGAGTTCGGTAACATCTCATTACGGAAAGCAGCCTCCGTATATAACCGGTAGCATTTGCCTGGTCCTGTACGACCTGCACGTCCTGACCTTTGTCGGGCCTGTGCTTGTGATATAGGCATAACGACTAACGAATCCATACCCAATCTCGGATCGTAAGCGCTCTGCTTAGAAAATCCAGGATCAATAACATAGTATATAGCGGGTATTGTCAAACTCGTCTCCGCTACGTTTGTGGCGATGACGACCTTCCGCGCTCCCGGAGGAGTTGGTTCAAACACTCTAGACTGAACTTCTGACGGGAGAGCAGAATAAATGGGTAAGATGTGAAGTTCAGGGACTTTGGGTCCCAGAGCTTTCATGCGCTCGAATAAGATCTCACAAGCGGTATCAATCTCCTCTTGTCCAGTGAGGAAGAGCAGAATATCGCCCGGAGGCTCCGATAAATGGATCTGCATAACCGTGATGAGAGAGGCATCGAGGTAGTCGGTTTCGGGTTCCTTCGTATACAGAATCTCCACCGGGAATGTACGGCCAGGGATAGTGAAGATTGGGCAACCGAAGAAGTACTTCGAGAACTTTTCTGCGTCCAAAGTGGCGGATGTCACGATGAGCTTCAAATCTGGTCGCCGTTTGACTGCCTCTGTATAAATAGAACAATGAGCTGCGTACATCGCTGAGAACAGTGTGAACACAACTTACTCTTCATGAGACCAAAAAGCACATCAGTAGCGATCGTGCGTTCGTGCGCTTCGTCCAACATGATCACCGAGTACTGATTACAAAGTGGGTCAATGAGACATTCACGCTGCAGCATCCCGTCTGTCATATACTTAATCCGGGTTTCGGGACTTGTGCAGTCCTCGAAACGTATCGTATACCCTACTTCCTGACCTAGTCGACATCCGACTTCTTCAGCCACACGCTTTGCTACGGACATAGCAGCAACACGACGAGGCTGCGTACATCCAATACGACCGTGGTCAGCGTATCCTGCTTCAGCAAGGTACTGGACCATCTGGGTCGTTTTTCCGGATCCAGTGTCTCCGACAACGATCAGCACTTGATGCTGTAACCAATGTCAGTATTTACTATGATGAAGGATATATCACGTACCTCTTCAATGGCCTTCAGCAGTGGGTCTCGTAATTTGAAGATGGGTAATCGCCTTCTTTGGTCCTGTATGGAGAGTGTTGTGATTTCACCGTAGGTTGTAGCCTTGTTAAAAGTTTCTTGCTTCCAAGAAGGAACCTCTCCGGCCTTCTGCCCTTTCAAGTGGCCTCTCATGTCCTGAGCAAATACCTTATCTCCTTCCTTCGCCATTGGATCTAGCCAAGGTGAACTGAAATCCCGTGCTTCCGAGTCAGCTTGATCATTGGCCTCTTGTTGTCTTAGCTCCCGACGTTCTTTCGCCAGAGAAGCACCAGCGAGAGCAGCTCTGTTCAAAGAGCCGTCGGGAGCTTTGACAATTTTCACAGGACTTAATTCGAGAGTCTTTTTGGTCTGACCAGCGAGGAACGGCGGCTCGTCCTCTCGGATTTCCACATCTAATTCTTGTTCGATTTCTGCGTGCGCCATGGGGTTGCTTAAGTCTTCGTCAAGATCGGGATACTCTGATGCGTCTAATGCCCCAGAAGAAATGAGCTGCTTGATTTCCCAGCGTTCTGGCGATGTAAGGCGCTTCGCGGACCTGACGGGCCCGTCATGAATCTTAGAGTTAAGAGGAAGCGCATTGGCACCAGAGGAAGATACCCGTGCTGCCCTGGTTCGCTCTTCCTCCATTTCTGCTTCAGATTTGATTCGCAGATGAGGTGTAAGATCCCGACCCGTGGTTTGATCAACATCCTTCATTGAGAGACCAATTCTGTTTCCAGCAACACTCATGACTTTAACTTTGACATTCTGACCTCTACTGAGGAGGTCCGATGCTGCGTTCGCTCGCGCGCCAGTCTGGATATTGGAGACATGGACCATACCTAGAAACAATCAGCTTCGAAAAAGTATTGCACGCATGCAAGTCATCACATACCTTCAACACGACCCGCCACACCTTCCAAATTAACGAAAGCACCGAAATCTTTCAACCCAGAAACTCGGCCATTGTAGATTTTGAAAAGGACAGGTCTGTCGTCCTGGAGTGGCCGCCCGTTTCTTCCTCTACGGTCATAGTCTCGCCCACGAGGAGGACTAGCAGTACGCCTCTGCGGTGAGGGAGACCTGTCTCGTCTCTGCCGTTTTGGAGACCGTTCAAGCTGAGAGGTACGTTTCTTGCCAGAAACCAAGTCCCCAAGCTCTTTCAGAAAGACATCGTCTGAAACTGCGTCTTCCTGTTCCCTGTCCTTCAACGAGAGTCCAGGAAACATTCGTTTCTTCTTCTCCTGCTCTGACAATTCTCCATCTCCCTTCGACACAACTTCTCCATTATGTAGTGCCTTCTTTTTGTGTTTAGGATGCATGCTGAGGATGAGTCGGTCGACATTTTCAATGAATGAGTCTGGAAAGTCGGCTCCGACGCTCTTTAACTTGTCTTTGAATTCCGGTAGACTTTTGTTGGCCTGGTCATGAAGGGATATTACGAATTCTGCGAGTACTTTATCGTTTATTCCTGTGTGATTGTCAATCTCCTGCGTGATTTTGGAGACTAGCGAAAGATATTCTAGGTTATAAAGGTCGGAGTGGGCCATCCAGGATCGAGGAGGAGTACCAAGAACTTTGCTGTGAACGTGACCTATTACTCATATCTTTCAATCTCTTTCCTTTTCCACCTCAAGATTGATGCCTCCTCGTAAAGGAATAGTAAAATCGGGGAATGCTGGTAATTCCTCAAAATTCAATAAGGATCCCGTTGTTGTTGGACAAGAACCCGAAGCTCAGGCTTCTAGCGAAAAATCCCTTTTTCCTGCAGGCTCGAAATATCCTGCCAGTTTACTGCACGAACGGTATGTGGCTTATGCTTGTTCGTGTAGCTTAAATTTTAGATCCATAGATGCCATAAAAATGGATGGGAGAAACCCATCATAGATGCTGTGAGTGACATTCATTGCGACTAATTCAATCTGTTTGACCTGAGTAACTGCAGAGAAAGAA
Organism: Lentinula aciculospora; assembly: GCA_028011355.1. Lineage (NCBI taxonomy): Eukaryota > Fungi > Basidiomycota > Agaricomycetes > Agaricales > Omphalotaceae > Lentinula > Lentinula aciculospora. The sequence goes on from JAOTPV010000003.1 coordinate 1,997,913, forward strand.
TGCGGCTGGATGGTCTTTCGTCGTTACGCTCAGCAGAATCAATAAAAAGAACGAGAAAGAGTCTGTACGGTTTGAACCCCATCCCCCGTACTTATGTCCGTCTCCCCTTGAAGCCCGCCATTGGGGTGCTACTTATGCTTTGTACCGAGTTCGTCTCAGACTCTTCAATGCGGCTGCTTTTCACTCTGAAATCCTGTTGAACAGTTTTCAAATTCCCTTCAGCTAAATCGGGTTTTACCGCGAGGTCCCTCTGAATATTGGAACGAACTGGTGGTGATTAGACTTCTGAAATTCTGGATGCTTTGCTCACTCGAGCATGCAAGGCGGAACATAAGCAAGCCCCAGAACATATGAAGTGGATGTATGATGCTGATCCCTTTGCTGCACGTAAACAAGTCGAAGAAAGGCAAGTGCGAGCAGCTGAGAAACGTGCACAGGCAATATCGAGCACTCAGTCCGGTGAAAATACCCGAAAAAATGCTAGCCCAGGCGCTGACGAGTTCGCTCGGGCCCCAGAGGTTAGAATGGCAGTAGCTCTTCGTGATCAAGTCGAAGAGGCCGTGAAACAGGTTTGCAGGCACAAATTCTCAAAAAATCTCTTCCAATGCTACCTTGCAGGGATTATCTATATATTCTGGAATGACAGAAACAGAACCCTTGACCATTGCAGTGGATGATGTCGAGAACGTAATCCAACAATTGACACGTCTTGGTTTCAAATCTGTTCAAGCTCGAAACGCAGTTGAAGTCTTGTCACAAAACTCCCCCATGACCGAGAGATTACTAGGCACCCTCTCACCCCTTGACGCTTCCATCGAGTACCTAGTCCTCCATTTACCCGAAGACGCTCTACCCGAGCATTTTCTTCCGTCTATCAATTCGTCCAATCCTTTTATCACCGGAGTACATTCTGGTAATGAGAACTTGAAGGCCCGCTGGGCGGCTGAGAAAGTGATAAAGGAGGCTGGGTGGCCTGTCCATGTTGTGAAAGAGTTAACAGGAGATCAACGATATATAGACGAATGGGACCGATTAATTGCAGTGCTTGGGAAAAAACTCATTGGGGACGATACGTTTATAAACAAGGCTGGGCAAGACGATGAATGCTTCCCCATTGATACACTCGAGGCAGAAGCATTCGGTGGGCATTTCGAAGCCCCCGACCACTTTGTCATGCCCATGTTCAATGCGCCAGCGACGTTACATGTTCTGGTCTCGAGCGGGTCGTATCCCCGTCGTACATACTCTCCAATGTATATAACAGGCCCTTCAATACCGGCGTATGTCCGACTACACTTATTATCCCGCCTTCTTCTTACCATCGGGGCCCCGAATTTCCGAGAGGACGAAGAAGGATTCTGCTCTGCGGCAATGCGCTGTTTAGAAAACGTATGGGCAGAAGTTGAGGACCAGGGGCCTCCTGACATGCTCGAAATTTATAAACATGTCATTCCCGCACCACCTATCACATCTGCTAAACTTGTAGTCGCTGCTTCAACTGAACCCGAACGAATTCAGAAAAAGACTGGCACCAAAATCAAAAAACGAGACATGAGGAGCAACGAGCAAATCAAAGCGGACTTCGAACAGATTTGCCACAGCGAAAAGGTGAGCTTCTGTTTGCTGTAAGGCCAGCACCCTATCTGATTCTTCTTTTTCTAGTATCGCCAAATATTTCACGAACGACGAAGACTGCCCTCTTTTACAATGGAATCGCAATTCTTGGATCTCTTGGTGTCAAATCAGGTTGTAGTGGTAGTTGGAGAAACAGGTCAGGATTTCCATTACATGACTTCATTCTCCATCTGAAAACGCTATTTAAAGGTTGCGGAAAAACTACACAGCGTGAGTTAGAACTTAGAAGGACAATACAAAGACTGACGACTCCTCAGTACCTCAATTTATTCTTGACTCGCTAATCAAGTCGCACCAAGGCTCTAGTGCCTCAATCTTGGTCACTCAGCCTCGGAGGTTATCTGCGATTGGAGTGGCGAATCGGGTCTCTGCAGAGCGGCTTGAAGACGGTTCCGTTGGATACGCCATACGTGGAGAAAGTAATCGGTCCGAGAAAACAAAGCTGTTGTTCTGCACTACTGGTGTGGTGTTACGCCGTCTGAGTTTAGGTGACAGACTAGAGGATGTGACGCATATTGTAGTGGACGAGGTATGACTTCAATAGCATTAAAAATGATCATTGACCGCCGTTTCAGGTTCATGAACGTTCTGTCGATGGCGACTTCCTTCTCTTGGAGCTCAAGGAACTATTAAATCAAAGTTCACGAATTAAGGTCGTTCTCATGTCCGCAACCATCAACCACGAAATTTTCATACGGTATTTCAATGGTGCCCCCCTTCTCACCATACCCGGTTTTACCCATCCAGTTAAAGATAGGTGTGTCGCGCAACTGGTCTGTTGTAACTTCTTATCCAGTAGTATCCTCATCGCAGATATCTGGAAGAATTCATACAGGAGCTAGATCATCAGCCTCAGTCCGGGAGAACACACTCGAAAGGATCGGATAAATCTCGAATAGCCGATGAGGATACCCTCAAGTCGCACGGATTAGACGAGAAAACTATCTCTACTCTTCGAACTATTACTCGGTCCGATACCATTGACTACTCGGTCAGTCTCCTTCTTCAACACAGTCGCGAGACGATCCTAATCACTCATTCATAGCTTATTTCTGCTCTCGCGAGCCACGTAATGGCAACCTCTCATAAGCGAGGCGGAATACTTATATTCCTTCCAGGTGTACAAGAAATACGCCAATGTATAGATGTTCTGTTAGGAGGAGCTACCAAGAGTGAAGCGGACATACTGCCTCTGCATGCCAATTTATCAAGCGCAGAACAGATGAAAGTTTTCGCCAGAACAAGCAAGTGGAAAATCATCGCTGCTACTAACGTAGCAGAGGTGCGTGTACATATTCTTTGTTGGTCATCCATACCGATTAAAAACGTTATATAGACCTCCATCACGATTGACGATATACTTTATGTGATCGATGCGGGGAAAGTTAAGGAAGTTCAATATGATCCAGAAGCCAACATCTCAAAATTAGTCGAGACTTGGGTCACTCGAGCCGCTGCCCGACAACGAAGGGGCAGAGCAGGACGTACACAGCCTGGAACATGCTACAAACTCTACACGCGAAAACAAGAAGAGAGCATGGCAAATTATGCGGTACCCGAAATTCACCGCGTGCCGCTCGAGGCCATATCTCTGGCTGTCAGAGTTATGCGTCCAGACGGGGACGTTGAGGTAGGCTAGCCTGGAAAGATTCATCCCAATATGTTGACTCTTTGTGATCAGCATTACCTTTCAGGAGCTATTGACCCTCCGAAAGTGACCGCAATGGAAACGGCATGGTCTACCTTAAAGGAACTGGGTGCTCTCGATGAGCGAGGGAAACTTACCCCGCTGGGGCATCACATTGTACGTTTACTTACTGGCCGGAGAATGATAATGCCTGACTATAACCCCTTAGTCTATGCTTCCTATCGATCTACGGCTAGCAAAGGTCGGAAACAATCATCCTAGACGGAAATTTAGTATTAAACTAGACACATTTAGATGCTCATTCTTGGAACTATCTTTCGTTGTCTCGGGCCAGTTCTTACCATTGTAGCTTGTCTATCATCAAAGCCGCTCTTTGTCAGCCCGATGGATAAAAGAGAGGAAGCCACTCAGTGCGTTCGGATAGTTTAAGTTTCTTTAGTTGAACTGAGCATAATTTTTTAGAGCTCGAGCTCGATTTTCCAAAGGCAGTAGCGATCTATTAACCGACATGAATGCATTCGACGAATGTTTGCGGTTAAGCTCTAATGGAAAATCGCAAAGTTTTGTGAGGTCGTTCTGTGAACAGGAAAGTGAGAGCGTGCTAGAGTGCCCTGCAGAAAATTGACTTCCAACAGAATTTTATCTCACAATCCACCTTGCGAGAGATCTCGACACTGCGGCGTGATTATCTAGGTCCTCTAATCGCCATAGGCTTCGTCCCTCTTAAATCAAATCCTAGCTCTCCTGAACTAAATGTCAATAGCTCTGAGGAAAATTTGCTGAAAGGTATAATTCTTGGCGGGCTATGGCCTACGATTGCTCGTATTCACCTTCCAAAATCGGCGATCAAATTTGACAAAGTGCAGGGTGGAACGGTACAGCGAGAAAACACTGCCAAGGAGTTCAAGATATTCGACTTGCGGGAAGGGAGGGTTTTTCTTCACCCATCAAGTATACTATTTGGACACGCGAGTTGGAAATCTCCGTTTGTCACATACTTTCAGAAAGTTATGACCAGTAAAATGTTTTTGAGGGATGCAACAGAGGTTCGTTATTTTGTATTTTCCTCCTTAAGAACAAGACTCAGTCTAGCTTACTTAGGTTCCAATATGGAGTATCCTACTGTTTGGTGGACCAGTGTCAATCAATCATGTCAGTGGTGGATTGACTGTAAGCACACAAGACAATAAGATCAAGCTGAAAGCTTGGCCTCGTATAGGAATATTAGTCAATCACATTAGGTTCGTCATACAAAAAGACGGTGCATTCACACTGACTGATTGGTTGTTCAGACATCTTTTGGAAGCGAAACTTCAAAAGTGCATCGAAGATGGTACAATGCTCAACGAAGGGAATGACGGACCCACCATCGCTGCAATCCTAGCGTTGCTGAGAAATGATGGGATGTCTGATCAAGTCGTCCTTTAGAAGTGCATGTAATTCTCTCCTAGACCTATCTACAATGAAGTCCATTACAAACAGTGATTGAAACAAAACAGTTTTTCTTCTATCCTTATCAATCCTTAGAGACGGGGAGATAGCCTTTTGTGCCCGAAATCAGGTTGAGGAAGGGTCAGTGCAGACACGAAATCAAACAACACGTTCTACACTGTAAACGATTTGAAAAACTAATGAGATGCGAACATTACAATGAACCAGTGTATTGTAGTAAGTTGTTGATTACGAACGAAGTTAAGAGTAGGGGAGCATACTAGGCGATTTGATGATAGGAGTCCTTATACTAGGGCGGCGAAATAATGACTCTAAGGGGTGCGCGTCGTAGGCAGGTCTAAAATATGAAGGTGGCTGAAAAAGTGGCTTCGGGGTTGCGGGGTATGGATATGGCGATTTGAGCTTCTGCGTCTGATTGTTTATCGATTCTATTGAGGAGGCCGAGGGATATCGATGCCCATCTTCACTCGACAGATGGTGTTGCCACGTTTTTTCTTCAGGATCTGATTTCATCTCTTCAACCCCTGCTCCGTATGCCTTCCTGCCACACATATCTCTTACAAATCCCGACCAAGACTCGAAGAATACAGTTAAAAGTATCATGCTTGCAATTGACGCGATCACGATCAAACCGATTCCAATTACTTTCCATTCCTTGTCCCCGTGGATAGAGATAGAACTGACCGAGTTAACATTGTGCGTGGCCGAGGCTGTTGGTGCAGAATATGAAGACATAGTGGATGTCGACAAGTCATTACTGGTGGTCACAAGCGGGATACTAGATGTTGCAGGAAGTGGAGGGAGCGTGCCAATAACAGAGTGTGTTTCGTCGTCTTCATTGATTGTGGACATTGATGAACCACTTCGATGACTTGCTGTTCCGCCAGCGGAAATGGAGGCACTCGAAGACGCTATTACGTCCGATTTTCCCGTATCGGTCTCAAGTTTGTTTGATGTAAAAGACGGCAGTTGAGTGAAAGTAGGACCGAACAATGGTGAGAACTCGAAGCGTCGGGTTTTCAGCAATGCGGAACTCTGATTAAGCGGATAGGAGGTAGCAGTTTGTGAGCGGAAAGCGAACATAGCGAGAATCAGGAAAGGGTAATTTCGCATAACCCGACGCGGTGATTGTGTACGAGAAAGAAGAAAACGGTCTAAAGAATGAGTCTATGTAAAATCTATAAGAATACGACACGTGACCCTAACCGACGACGAGCGCTTCGAAAAGAGACCAGTCCGGACTTTTCCGACACATTTCCCTAAACACACCACCCTCTTTTTTTAAAAGATCTTTTGGTGTTCCAAACTCCGCGACTTGTCCGTTGTCTAATACTAATATGCGATCGTAGTCAATGATTGTCTTCAATCTATGAGCGATTGTAATAACGATTGCTCCTCGAAGTTCTTCCCGAATGGTCTTTTGGATCTGTGCAGAGATCGTTAGCGCAAAGCCTAAGTAAGATTTGCAAAAAAAAAAAAGCTACGTACGTTTTCGTCCAGGTAAGCATCAATCTGGGATGTAGCCTCATCCATTATTATGATATTCGTGCCTCGCAGTATTGCCCTACTAAGAGCCACTAATTGCCTTTCCCCGCCACTCAGGGAACCTTGATTCACGGGCAGATTTAGAAGAGCATTGTCGTCGTTCTCCTTGTGAATGATCACAGAATCTAAATGACAGCGCTTCATCACCTCCAAACACTCCTCTGGACTGTGTTCCTCCATGGGATCCAAATTGCTCCGTAACGTCCCAGAGAAGAGTGATACATCTTGACTAACAATGGTCTATACATGCGAAATTCAGTCCAACAGCCGGCAATAGTACAGAAAACCCTACGATACGCGTCCTAAGGTCTTCAAGGCCTATTGTCGATACATCGATACCGTCGATGCTGTTCGAATACTATTCAGAGCCAGCAGTACAATAATAAGTATATCCACACACACTATTCTTCCTCCAGCTGGTTCAATGATTCTCAGAAGAGACAACGCCAAAGTTGATTTTCCTGGATGGACCGATAAAATCAAGCGCCATATCAAAGTACAACACTAACCAGATCCGGTCCTCCCAACCTAGGGCGCAAGAAAGTTATTACACATTGCAGATAGAAATGGCAAAGGTCGTTTACTCACCACTCCGATCTTTTCCGAGGGTTCGATGGTGAAGGATATATTGCGTAGAACAGCAGGGAGGGTCGAAGCATATTGTACGCTCAGATTTTCTACAACAAGCCTTCCTGAGTCTGATGGCCAATACGCCGGTGGTCGATGATCCTCGATGATGGCGGGTGCTTCTTGAGGAATGTCAAGGTATTCAACAACTCGCTCTACGCTATTGAAGTCTAGTTCCAGCTGAGCAGCCACCCTAAGGAAGTGGAATGAACAAGAATTGAAATCAAACTCTTCTACAATTCACCGTGCCATACCTTACGAGCTGCCGGCTGGCTTCAGCGAATACACCCGCTTGAACAATAACGATCGCAGTTGAACCATCTTTGACTCCCATCCAGAGAGCGAACAATGTCGAGAGCAGGACTATAACTGATCCCAGACCTATAGTCAATGACTGTAAGCTTGCCGCACACTCGTCGAACGTAAACAACAAACAGTCATATCTCCACCGCAACCAACAATTTACGAGCCACTAGCAAGGTTTGAGTGACTTATGCAAATGATCACTGAGGATTATGGACGCACATAGCAATGGTCAAATGATTGAAATTTATCAACTTTGGCGTAGAAACTGTTCTGATATCTCTTCTCCATCCCAAACGCTCGTATGTGCGCAAGTCCTCGTAGTAGCTCATCAAAGCCAACGAAAGCCGGAGATAATGATATTGATTCCAGTCGTCTGAGATCTCGAGAAGCCCGGATGTAAGGAGGGGCAAGACGGATATAAAGCCAAGCTATGAAAAGAGCAAAAGGGGCGAAAGTTGGGATTACGACTAATATGACCAAGAACGAAGCGAGAAAGTTGAGGACACCAGCAAGGCAGTTTCTTGCGGAGTTTTGGAGGGCGCCATCGATGGTATTGATATCCGTCGTGAACCTGGAAAGCGATTATACGGATGCTATTGGATAAGTAACAAACAGACCAACCTGTTTAGAATTCGACCTGAAGGAAGAGTGAGAACATTAAGCCAAGGTCTTGTTGAAAATTTTATCTGATGACTGACCTATAGGAGTAGTATCAAGCCATCTACTTGACGCTCGTACGAGCGAATTCAAGAGTCTCACAAAAAGTTTTCTGGATGCTTGTAGACTGGCATAATATCCCAAAGAAATGTAGAAAAGCACACAGAAGGCGCCTGCCATAGATATATAGAAATATACCATTAACCAAGGCTTCACATTAACGTCGGGAGATGGGAAGCTGTCCCAAGGATACTTCATCCTGACGCTGATAATCATGGTTAGCGCAGGATGTTTCTCTTGGTATGCTTCTCCCCAAGCAGCCAAAAAGACCTGCAGAGTTTTGTGAGACCCTTGTCCAGACCGAGTCGAGATACACCATTACCTGATTTCCAATGTTGATTGCGCGAATGGCAAGCATCAGAAGAAGTGTGAATATCCAGGACATTACACCAGCAGCTTTGATGTAGGTTAGATATGTCTTGAGGGATACACGCCCTTCTGCACGAGCTTCAGCATCTATCAATTTGCCATGTTTTGATTCCAGCGTAGGTTGCTGAAGAAATTCGTTGCCACCCAGCAGCACGTCTGCCTCGTTCACCTGCAAAGGAAGGGCTTCACTGTCTTCTTTTGCGAAAGGCTCATCTTCGTTTTCGATTACATCTTGCAGGACCTTATTTTCGAATTCTTGAATCGGTCCCTTACGAATGACGGTACCATGGGACAGTTCGACAAGGTAAGACGAAATGGGTAGACAGAGTCCAATATGATGAGTAACAAGAATGATCGTTCGACCGCGGACTAGTTCGCTTGAGAGACAGTTATTCACCAAATGTTGTGCCGTATGCATATCAACTGCTGCGAGGCTGCATAATGTTCAATATGTCTACAATCTGAACATGTACTGGAACTACGCACGGATCGTCTAGCAGGATGATGCGAGCTTGCGAATAAAGTGCTCGGGCAAGCGCAATGCGTGCGCGCTGGCCTCCCGAGAGAGTGATACCCTTTTCACCGATCTCTGCGGCATGCATAAGTAATGGCACACCTGAGCGCAAAATTCATATACCAGTCATATCCCCTGCGTCAAATACCTCAAGGTCTCGTATGAGGGCACAAGCTTCAATGACCGCTTGGTAGCGAGCTTCATCAAATCCAAAGTCTGATCCAAATATGATATTGTCGCGAATTGTAGCATGTTCAAGCCCTAAACAAGAGGCAATAATGGGTAACTGGAGGTCTTCCTGAGTGAAGTAACCCACAGGGACTTTGGGCGCAATAAGCCACTTGATGATTCCTTTTATCCAAATGAACCTGTCCAGATAGACATTGCATTTCTGCGTCAATTTTTAGTTCTTGAAGGGAACATGTTGACTTGATAGTGAATTACCTCCTAGTAATGCAGCAAGTATAGCGCTCTTGCCAGATCCCGTCGCCCCACTGATGAGCGAGACTTTGCCAGTTGGAAAAGTAAAGTCCAAGGGACCCAGTTGAAAACTGTCAGAATCGGGTCCTTCTGGGGGCGTAATTTGCCATCCAAAGATGGCTTGAGTAAATCCAATTTTGGGATCAGACTCGGTAGCCGTCGACATAGAAAATGCAGAAACCCAGGCCGGTACTTCTTCCTCTTCAAGATAGTGCTCGATCCTTTGCATAGATACATAGGCTGTCCATGGATTCGTCAGCACGCCAAAAGAAACAGCAAGGGTTACTAACCATGTAACATCGCGAAAAATTGCCCAGGTAGAGCCGTCATGGGTTCTTGAAGTTGAGTAAACAGGGCTATCGCAGTGAATGCTGTGGAAACTGTTAATCGCTCCCCAGCAATCAAGGTATAGCATAAAAACGACACAAAGGCCGTAGCAGAAGGCATCCATGTCCTTGTACAACACAATTAGTGACGAACTGTTTTTTAAGCCAGGGGTGATCGCACCAGATGAACGAGATTGCCGTGTCGACGATGTTTTCCTTTACGCGCCAGCTAAGTTCATTCTCTCTGCGATCTGCAGTCTTGTTACTCCAATGATACTCTGCACAGGATACAACATTGAGTGTTTTGCTTTGTGATACATCGGAACAGCATACTTACCCCACCCATAGAATTTGAGAAATCGGATATTCTGGAGTAGCTCGTCAACGGTTGACATTCGTCGATCTTTGGCTTTCCAGGATTGCCTAGTGATCTTGAAAGGTTGTAAGAACGATGTAGAGGATGCATCGACTAATCTTACGTGAATGTTGTATTTAGCCAATGGATAATTGACAACATAGGCGATGAGGACCACCAAAACACCTGAAAGAGCGGTCCATCCCAGTATTCTAATGTATGATTAGTACTGAATGGTGGACGTAGTCCAGCAGACTCACTTGTACAAGAAAACTAAGGCGATGACTAGGCGAACAGGAGAAGCGATGATCGCAGAAAACTCCCAAAATCTTTGAGAAACTGCATACGAGTCACCTCTGAGAACGAATTGGTTAACAAGTAATAAGTATAGGAATTTCAAGCAAACGGACTGCATCAAGTTAACTATCTTTCCTAGATCAGCACTCTTATTTTCTTCTTCTTCACTATCAATATGGCCAGTCAGATCTTGCCGTTTCAGAGCCCTATCGGAAAAGTGATGAATTTTTCAAAATTAACGACTACAAGCGATATACGTATCACTCACTTGTAGTGGATGGCACAAAAAAGTTGACCGCGTGTTCGTTCATAGCATCGTCTTGTATGCCATTGTTGAATGAGATCTTTCTGAGCGAACGAAAGATGAGCTAAGAAAGTGATGAAGGCCCAAAAGTATGCTGTTTGGCGGCTCTCTGGTGTATCGTCTGCTAAAACAGACAGAATTTCTTTGAGAGCATACGAAGGTACAAATCCTTGATAACGCGAATGAGGCGTTGTTTGACGAAACCCAAATATAAAGACCAACCAATTACAGCAGTCCACAGTTCCAAGACAACATCCAATATGAGGTCCAGCGAATTTGAGACCAAAAGAAATCGAAGTAAAGAATGCTTTGGATGCCTATAGTTGTATGCGGGTAATCACTAACCTGGAGGGAGGCTCAATGACGGGATAGGCTCACTTGACCCGATATTCCAAGCACTTAGTAAACAGATTCTTGTGTTTGAAGTACGGCGAAAGGCTCCAAACATCCGTATCACCAAGCGTTCCTTTATTGGCGACAGCAAATATTGGTTCAACGAATGTGAACGTCAACCACGACCATAGCGTAACATCGTCTTCCGGACAGGTCAAAGCCACAGATGGAGCCTACAACGAATTCGTCGATAGGTTATTATAGAAATGCAGCGTAGCAGCATTATAACATACATCTTTCTTGCTAGCAATCCTTTCCCCTGAAGGAATATCTTGTAACGGAAACGTTCCAGCTATCCACGAAAACAAAAGGGGTATCACTACGTTGAACACACCCCATAGGCGAGGGGTCTCAGATGTGTGGAAATTGAGATTGAAGACGAAAATGAATGCATGGAGGGACGCAAACAGAATTAGAAAGTATGGCGGAGTGGATGGTTCCTTGACTATAACCCTGATAGAGGCGTAAAACTGCAGTAAATTTTAACGCAAAGGATGATGCGGGAGAGTTGGGATCCCGCACCCAGGTAATGAAAATCAATAAAGCTCTAATTGTTGTGCTGGTGCTGTCGTGATTGACACAGGTGTACACGAGATAGCCTAGCCAGCTGCTGGACTGGAGAACACCCAGTACGCAGAGGCCTTTGAGTTTAAGTTCTGATTTGGGAAGAGGCTTCCCTGCGGGCTCATCGAAGTCATCATGGGTCAGAAAGTTCTGGAAGGGTGTGGTGATATGTTGCCAAAGAGACTTCAGCGCGCTTGGTAAAGCGGCATGAAAGACAGATACGATATCATACACAATGGTGAAAAGGATTATGAAACTGGGAGCTAGAATATCGACATGGTATCCTGCAGACATCCTTAGAGGCCAAACGTTAGATGGAATAAAGGGGAAGTTTGAGAGCGGGCATACCTTCCGTCCGGGTCCGGGGTTCCAGCAAGCGCACAGATCCCTGCTGAGAGATGCAAACAAAATGTTAGCCAAGTGCGATAACAAGTGTCGAATATTACACGAAAAAAGGTCGAGCTGTCAGTAAGCCCGGTATGCGATCTCATGTTGACATATGAGCAAAGCTCGAAGGTCATCGTATAATAGGGAACCACGATCATCACGTAGAGAAATAAAACAAAGGAGCTTGCCTGTAGCAAAGAGGACCACGAACAGCAGGAAAACCTAGCAGTGGTGATACTGATAGCAAGTCGAAGTAGACGGTGAGAAGAAGTGTGAGAAAATACTGCTCGGTAGTTTTTGGATTTTACAACTTCGAGATAATATTCATCTGGGTACTACATACATATGCCCAACAGCTTCTCTATACATATAATGCACTCGTACTAATGTTCAAGCTACAGTTTGCTCAAAGGACATGGGTATCAGTTTGGTTTCAGTCATTTTATGCGAAGCGGACTTTCTCTCCAGGACGGCCCTCGGAAAGAAGAACAACAGCCTAGACAAATCACGATGAGTGAGAAAAGTCATGTCAGCACCTGAACGATACTCACGTATTTTCCACTAATCTTCCAACCAGGTTCTTCGCTGTCAAGCTTTTCAGCAATCTCATCGCCCTCGTCACCCAAACCAACGACTACATCGCTCTTGATTGTCCTCAGACTGGCGACCTTAGGTGCTCCTGCGCTGTTAGCCATCGGCCCAATGGCGATCTCAAAAGGCGTCGAGGCAGGTGCAGCGCAATCGTACGTCAACTTTCGGTGGTTCAAATCACCTTTAAAGAAAACAAGATCGGATCGCGAGAGGTGAAGGAAAAGGTCAGGAGCTTCCGAGTGGAGATCCCAGAAAGTGTATCCGGTGCACCAAAAAGGATGTTGTTCGTAGACCCATTTTCCTTCTTTTTCGTATCGCTAGAGACCAACTTGGATGTCAACATTTGTCGAAAAACCGCAATCTCTTACCTTCCATCGGGCACCAAGGCGTCTCAATGACTCCAATTCGACATCGCTAGCTTTAGGGAATAATTGCCCGTAGACCATTGTGTTCAACAGCCACTCCCAATCTTTCTTTGTGACATCTGAGACGAACCACGGATAACGCTTTCCGTGGAAGCGAATTTCTTTGGCAAGCCCGCTTTGGATGAGGAAATCGGCTACAGAAGAATCATCAGGGTAGACGGCAAGGGAGGGACATACAGACTCAGTGCTCACCATAAACCATATCACAGTACAGCTCGAATCCGGCATTGTCCAGGACAAAGTCAATGCGTCCATTGGTCTTTTGTCGAAGCTCTTTGACGGTATTCCAAAGGTTTCCCAAATGGTTTCCAAGAATATTCTTCTCAGTCGCGGCAAGATGATCGCCTCCGGTAGACTGAAGTGCCTTGATCTGCTCTTCGGTCATGTTTATGAGCAGTGAAAGGTCAGTCGAGTTACCCCATAGGCAGACTAAGAAATTCATGTCAAAAAGTAAGACTTTTGCAAAGGTGTCCGCATTGCATACCTTGAGTAAGCTCCAGAAACATCAATCGTTCAGCTTCAAGCTTTTCCTCAGCGGAAAGTTTATCAATCATAGTGAAGGGCTCAGCAAAACGCAAGGACAACTCGAAGACAGCGTCGGCGGAGCGAGAGAAGGTGTCACACTAGGCATTAACATGAATGTTGCTCACAAGAAATGCAAAGCAAAATGAACCTTTTGACGGTAGAAAACATCGTAATCGGACCAGAACTTGGAGACGCTAAAGCACTCCCTAAGACGACGATATTTGTATGCTTCGGCGAATAGCCAAGGCGCATTCATGAAGTCCTTGCCTGACAACAACAGTTAGATGAAATACATTTTAACATTCAATCCAACGATACATACCCTGGAAGTACTTTGCGATCTCCTTGTTCCACAACGCAACATCAGCCTCGTTATCATCAACGATGGGACGAAGTTTTGCGTTGCCACTCAGATCAGTCATAAGTGTCTCCATGCGCTCAATGCATTGTACAAGATCGATGACTTTGTCTTCAGATGATTGCTCGTTGAGAGTACGGGTAGTATCATCAATAGCTTTGCCGAGGATGGTCGGTAGACGTGATTGCATAGTTGCATGGGCGAAGGAATACTCATGGTATCCTCGAAATGCGGGCCACGGAGGGTTGTTGGGGTCAATCTAGCATATACTTGACTGAACGCAGTTATACGATGAATAGTCAAAGAAGGCTGACCCTAGTTGGAGTCCTCGGCCATGGCGCTTTAATGTTCTTTTTGCTGGGCAAATGGCCAAGAGACAGAGTTACTCGTGAAGGAGCCTCAGCGCCAGTAGACATTTGAAAGAAATTGTTAGAAGTAAGTAACCAAGTGGCGGTTCAATGTTATAGTCTAATCACAATATATGGTACGTTACAGATGTGACATCACTATCTTCCAAGTAATTTGGAGTCACTTCCTATATACTTCCAATAAGAGTCTCCACTTCCGAGGAGAGAGCGTCGGATATACAAACAGAGGCCGCATTATTGTTCCCGACTGAAGTGTAAAGTGGTTATAGAAAGGAAACTGCCTATGAAATACACGCACTGAAAGCATACCTTAAGCACCCATATCGAGAATTTGCACTTTCAATCATTAGGCATATTCTAAATACATCTCAATGGTCACAGAAAGCAAAGGAATTCGCAAGATGGAGAAAGATCTGAACCGTTTCTATTTCCCTGAGCTAACTTTGCTTATCCGGTAAAGTGCCGGCTGAGCTTCAACTCATTCAGATAAATCACGAGCCCGCTCTTGATCAGAAGTAGCATTACCATTTGAGAGTGTGTTATCTATTTATTCTACATGCAGGCCACCATTGGGGGGAAACCGGCACCTGCAATTAATACGACTCAACTTCCGACATCGCGATCACATGATGTTACCACGTGCAATTTGAAGGGAAGGAACGTTGAGCAACAGGGTTGAAACTTGGCTTTCAGCTCTATCCTCTAACACTCTATCGGGACTGCGAGATTCGTCAAGGTCTCTACTATGTCTATCTTTACTTTGGGGATGAATGATATCTCAGAAGACATGCAGGCGATGAAGGACAAACTAGCAAGCAAAGGTGTGTGGTCATGGAATAGTATTTACTTTAGATGATAAAGGGCTCTCTAGATGCGCAAGTTGTGGCGCAACAGGGCGATCTCATGAAGAAGGCCGAAGAAATGCAAGAGATGAGACGGACTCTGAACGATGTTCTGCAAAAGGTGCTATGTATGATCCGCTCTATTGAAGAGCTCATGTTGACTGTTTCTTAGTTGAACTCTGAAACCTCTCGAGTTCTTCAACTCGAAACCTCACTGGGAAGAGTCACGACGGATCTACAAAACTCGAGCTTGAGTGCTCAGAACACATCTGCTGCCCTGGCCTCCACGGAAGAGAGGCTTCGGCTGAAGGATCTCGAGGCGAAGGAGTTGGAAAATACATTGATCTCGTTGTCACGAGATTCAGAAGGGCAGGAGACACGGTTTGTCAAGATAGAGCAGGAAAAGAGGAAATCTGAAGCAAGAGTGAAGGAGCTTGAATCCGCTTTGAAAGCCGTTGCGATACCCCCTGTTGCCCCAAGGACACCAGCTCGAAGTCGGTCATCTTCGTCGTCCGATTTACGAATAACCACAATGGAGAATGAACTCGCAGAACTTCACGCCACACTCGTTTCTCGTGACGCCGAAATGCGAACAATTCAAACCAGATTAGAAGTCGCTCAACGTGATGCGCTCAAGGCGAATAACGAGAAGATGGCTTCAGAAGCTCGACTAAACAGTCGGATGACATGCATGGAAAGTGAAATTGCGGAGCGGGAAGAGGAACTACAGTACCTCCGGGAGCAAGGTGGCTCAGGAGGTCTTGAGAGAGAAGAAGAATTGCTCAAGCGCATTGATGAAGATGAAGCCAAAATTCAAGCCCTAGAGCGTCTCATCGGAGATGCACACGACGTACCTCTATTAAAGGAGAACTTGGAAGATTGCGAGGAAAAGCTGAGGATGGAATTGTCGCGCGCTAGTGAGCTCGAGGACAGGAGTATTGAACTTGTGCAAGAGAAGGAAGAAATCCTTGACGAGCTGGAAGACGCGAGGGACAGGATTACTGAGCTTGAAACTCAGAATAGGGAGCTCTCAACAAATCTCGGAAGGTGAGTAGGATTATTATTGCGATGATTTACCGAATTGTTCATGGATCTTGCCATAGATCGTCGTTTCCGTCTCATCTGAATGAGGAAGCGGTTATAAATATGGAGAAATTGCTCGGCGCTGTTGAACGCCTCCGAGGCGAGCGCGACAGTCTCCGAAGAGACATGCAATTTCTCGACATGGAGTCTAAATTCACGATTGCAGCTCTTGAAGCAAAGGTTGCTTCCCTTTCTTCAACGCATACTACTTACGATGCCTCCTTCGATGACAACAGGATCATTCCATCGATCCTTATTACGCCTTCTGAAGGCGAAACCTTATCTCAGAATAGCACCATATCAACGGCAAGTGAAGGCCAGCGGAAGGAAATTGAACGCCTACGTGGGTTGGTTTTGGGTTGCAGTCTTGTCATCAGTCAGGTAGAAACAAATCGCAAGGAGCTGGAAGGGCAGCGAGACGCAATGCACTTTACCTGCGAAGAAAAGTCCAACGGACTTGCTCTGGCGGAAAGTCAACTACACGATGCAGAAAGCAGGCTCACGACCACGATACAACTACTCGAGGAAACCACTTCTCAACGCAACGACACAATGTCACGTCTCACCGCTATTGACACAGAGTGGCGCACAAAACTCGAAGCTGCGAATACCGAACAACAAGAATCCAAAACTGCAGTTGACCATTTGAACGCGCAACTGGACGAAATATCTAGAATGCTCGAAGCTGTCACGTCCGAACGCGATTCCCTTTACGTTCAAGTGACCAATCTTAATTCTGACATTACATCTGCTCGGGAAGAACTTACCGAGGCGGAATCGCGCTATACCCAACTCCAATTCCACCAACTCTCTGACATGCCGTCAACACAAGCCACGAAAACGCTTCGCTCCCAGATTGAAGACTTAGAAGGACGTATAATGCGCCGCACAGAGCAGATCGGTATCCATCAACATGATATCCGGAGGTTAGAGACAAATTTAAGGCTGCAGGAGGAGAGATTGACCGAAATGACATCTGAAATGGAGATGATAGTGGCTCAAAAAGATGCCATGGTCGAGGACTGCGCAGATGCGCGAGAGCAGCGAGATGAGGCACTGTCGAATGTCGAAAGATTGGAAGAGGAGGTGGAACGTCTGGAAAGTCTCCTCGAAGACCGGAATAAAGAGCAGGAGGCCATCATTGAAGTCATGTTCTTGAATTCCGCGAGGACGAAGGAGAAGATGAGTGTGGAGACCGGTCAAATTGAGGAAATGCGGGAACGTACGCAGAGCCTCCTTGAAGAACACGATAATACGCTGCATAATGTACAGATTCTCAACGAGGAACTCCAAGAGGCAAAGCAACGGCTAAGCTCCTCGGAGCAGGAAGCAAAGCGAGCAACCGACTCTTTCGCTCTGTCACAGGCGGAATTGACCAGGAGCCTAATGTCTACTCAAGATCTTGAAAAAGTGAGAACCGATTTGTCTGGACAAGTTCGAGAGCTGGAGGATCAACTCAGATCCTCTGTCGGCGAGGTCGCCACTCTTGCGTCCCGGCTGGAGAGTCTGCAACAAGAAACATCAACTACTATCAAGCAGCGGGTTGAAATGATTGCAGGGTTGGAGTCTCAGCTCGAGGACGCTCGAACTTTGCTGTCGAGTAAAGAAGCGGATCATCGTGCAGCTTTGGAGAATCTTCGGCAACAGATAATCCAGAAGGATCGGCTCCTGACTAACAATGATTTAGAAGGAGAACTGGTACAGCTGAAGGTGAAGCATGTAGAAGAACTTGCGCAGTTGCAGTCCCGTTTAATCCAAGTAACCACTACCCTGGATGAATTCCGGGCTAGGCACGACTCCGCTCAAGTTGAACACCAGCAGTCATTGGCTGACTCTGCTCAATCAAAGGCCCAAATAGAGCAGCAGCTCCAGGAGACAGATCGGGAGCTTCACCTCTTGAAGGAGTTGAAGGAAACTCTTCAAGCCGCCAACCGCAAACACGCAGACGAAATACGACGATTAGAAGAATGTGTGGCCGCTTCAAATTCAGAATTGAACCTCGCACGCGATAACTTGGACAAATCGGGTACATCCCTTCAGCGTAGCCTTGACGAGTTAGCGCAAACTCAGCAGGACTATGAAAAACTCCTGACTGAAGCACGAAACGCACTTGCAGAAACACGAACCCGACTTGATGAAGAATCTACCACGGCAGTTCGATCTCGTGAACAAGCTGCCGCTCTGCAGAAAGAATTGGATGAGGAGATGCAAGGCCGCTCTCAGGATCGGTCGTTTCATGAAGAAGCGCTTCAGAGTGCGAAAGAATGTCAAGATCGAGCAGAGTTACGGGTGGAGCAAATGGGTCAGGACGTCTTAACACTTGAGACACAGATACAGGATGCGACTGCACAGATTCGGAACTTACAGGATGAGAAAAAAACCGTACAAAGGGACATGACTGCTCTTGAAGCCAATGTTCAACGATCATTATCCATGAACCGCCATCTGGAGAGTCAAATCCGTGAGAGGTATGTATCGCACGCATTTGTTACGGTGTTGTGGGCTGATTCTTATTTAGTGAACACACGATCACAAACTTACGTTCTGAGCTCGAGCATGTGAACAACCATCTAGCCAAGGTCGAGAAGGCTTGCAACGCAGCTGAGGTCAACCTGAGTCTTCAAAACGTTCAACATAAGCGAGAAGTTTCTCGACTTCAACAGGAGGTGGAGACCTTGAAGAGCCGTCCAGAATTAGAGAGCGTAGTCGCCGAACTAGAGGAACGTATCAACGAGATGGAAGACCTGTTGAGAAGAAAATGCGAGGAGATTGAGGAAAACGACGACGTTAAACTGGGGTGAGCAACAATACCGATTTCGAACTTGACATCGAGCTGATCTTATGCTATTTAAGATTGATGAAAGAGAATAAGAGTCTGAAAACGAAAGTGGAGTCCCTTACTCGGAAAGTGAATAATCTTCAGACAAAACTTGCTGCTGCCAAAGCCACGCTTCCCGCTCCAACGGCGGTTGAGCAACGCATACCTTCATCATCATCTATTGTATCAGTATCATCTTCTTCTTCTTCTCCTTCAGCTTCTTTCCCCACCTCGTCTACGTCCCGTCCTCATTCGAATACTATGGTTGACACACCCGGCACCTCGATCTCTTTCAACAAAACATCTCCTCCTGCAGTTCCCGAGAGACTGAACCGAGTGGTGTCGGTTCCTTCAGCATTGCCCAGACCTAAAACTCCTGAGAGACGGAATGTGCTAGGTCCTGTGTTCAGGGCCATGTCACCCAAAAAGCCTAAACGTGAATCCTCTCCCGTAACGCAAACCAAGAAGCGTCGAGCACCGGACGACTTTGAAGGATACGAAATTCCTCCGCAGGCTTTCACAGCGGACAGTCTTCCGGGAGAAGGCGAGAATGTATCTGAACATGCGACGCCAAAGGTCCGGAGAGTTCTCAGCAGTATCCAGACAGGATTCACACCCGCACGACATCAAAACCGACCTATGATTCCTATGCCTTCGCCTAAACGTTCCAACCCCGTATTCATTAAATCTCCTCCTAGTGTGCCTGATCTTTCGGCCTCCTTGTCCTACGCAGGACAACCTGTAGACGGAAAGAAACGTAGTTGGTTGGGGAAGATACGTGGAGCTTCTTCAACTCCAGGACAGCGAGATTTTACATGATTAGGACACATCATGCTCTGTATCATTAGCACCATCTTTTACGCTGTGTACTTATCTTGTTTTCTTGGTGCATTACATTTATGTGTACGTTGAGTTTCAATATATTCATCTATGGATCAGGCATTAAGGATAATCGATACAATAATGTATATGTCACGGTAATCATATGGAAGAAGCATGTTTTCTAAACACCATGAGTCTTTTATTGATCTCTCTCTTGACTTGCATGAGCCACAAGATTGGAAACCTGGAGTATTGAGGACTCTTGAATATGCATCAAAGGTCACTGCGCTTGCGTACGAGCCTATTGCTGGTCTTTTGGCAGTTGGTGCGTAATCTTCTTAATCTTACTGATCACAGAAACTCACAGTAATCCTAGGTACTCCTGGAAGCATCGAGTTACTTGGAAAACCAGGCGTAGCATGCAAAATTACCCTGCCTGATCTACACGAAGTGAAAATACTTCACATCTCATCTTCTACCTTCAAGTTGTTATGCCTTGGTATGCGAGCTCATCAGGCATACGTTCCCGTGTTGACATAGATTCAGACGAGCATAACAAGCTACATATCTGGGATCTATCGACTTACGGCCAACCCAAACTCTTGACTACTGTGAGGTTCGACCAGTCAAAGTGAGAAGAATTTTTGCAAATCACCAATACTAGTCTCATACAATAAATCTTCTTAGTTCGGTCACCATCTCACCGTCTCATTCGCATGTTTGTTCTGTCCATAGCCCCATTCCCAGAAGATGCGGCTGAACTTTGATATCAAAGGCCTTTATTGCCCAGCAAACTGGTGAAATTAAAACGTACGATTTGGAATGCCTTCGTAAATCATCCTATAATATCCCGAACATGTGGACATTGTACGAAGAGAAAATGGCTGCAAGTGGAATGCCAGAAATTGCAACGCCAACTTCGTAAGGAGATTTCCCCTATATCATTTCTTGAACCATTTATCGAGCAGTTAGATAGTGGAATCGCAATAGACACCGTAATACACCCCCGAGACTTGAATTTATTGTTTGTCGTCTACGGAGGTACGTCGATTTCACTAATGTAAATTTATACATCCTAAGAAAGTTTCCCGCAGGAGGAGTTGTACTATCCGATCTGGCAAGCTCGTCGTCGAAGCTCATCATCATGTATACATCTCATCGAATATTTCCAGAGCGAGCGCAAGACTCTCCGGACGTATGAACTCGTATACCCACCTGGAGCTCCGGGAGGGACTGGGTATAGAAGTAGTGTGAGTATGCGTTTGGAGCCTATCAAATAATAGCACTAGTCCTCATACAATACTTGTTAGGATATTCTCACCCATCGTCGTCCTGAAGCAACTTGCATGGCAGTGCATCCAGCTGGTCACTTTTTTGCAGTCGGATATGCGGATGGGTCTATAGCTTTTTGGGCGATAGAGGATGAAGATCAGCCTCTACTTGTCCGGACCCTTGATGATCTTGATGTGTCCAATATTGATGCTGACCAACTTGAAGCGCATCTTGCCCCCAAAGGTGAAACGGCCGCTGCGTCCGAGAAAGAGCCTATCTTCAAATTATCGTGGTGCTCTTTCCCAAATTCTTCAGATCCCAGAGGTGGCGAAACCGCTCTCGTAATTCTCGGTGGCCTAAATTCCGAAGACTCTTCCGGTATAACCGTTCAATGGCTTCCTGCGTTCAATCCGACAGACCCTCTCGCTACACAGTCCGTCGCTCCCTCCTTGCATCCCCACATAAGATCGAGCATGCGTTCATCAGTCGAACCCCTGGATTCCTATTTCTATCAGGTTAATGGAATAGTTCACGACTATGTCCTTATACCACGAGAGGAACCTCACTTATCTGGATCTTTTGATGTGATATCTATTCTGGTAGTCAGAGAGTCCATAGCGGGGATGCGGGTCGTCGAAGCGTACGAGTTTCCGCCCCCAGCTGTTGTTCAGCATGCCTACGACGACCCACACTTGGACACGGAAGTGGAAGAAGGAACAGATACCCTTGATGATCTAGCCAGCACGTTACAAGACTTGCAGTCAAACGTTGAACCTCGTCGCGTCGAGCTCCCGGGCTATCTCAGTAATGGAACCAGTGGACTTCTGGGAGGTGTGATCCGGACGATGACTAAAGACGCATATTCATCCCTAGTTCAAACCGATGCTCTTCGATACTCCTTGTGTCTCAAAGCTGGATTTGCGTGGTTAGATCCTATTGACCACATTTCCAAGGTATGAGCCGACTGAAATTGAGAACAGGAATATTCACTTTTCATTACATTAGTATCAGCCTCCTCGTATAGCTATCACATGGCACGCCGATTTCTCTGTTCAAGTGTGGGACGTGAGCGCCCAGCTGCTTCACAAATTCAAACCAGATCCCATCGAGAGCGATTTTCCAAACCCATTACCGAATCTCACTCTCGACACTAACATAATACTAACGGCTGCTTCTGTGGCACCTAAGCTTTCCTCGCGCGATCTATCTATTAAATTTGTCAAAATTGCGCCAGAGTCCTTGGAATGCGCGGTGGTTTTTTCTTCAGGGTTGATTATTGTATACCGATTTGTTTCACCCCCGGACTCCGTAACTCCCTTCGAAGAACTTGTTGATCCCGAACTGTTATCTCTGACCCATCTTCCTCCTAGCCTCAATTCGAGGTTTTCTCCCTACTTCGCGTTTTTGCCAAATAGAGGTCAGGTATCAGCTTGTGCTCTCGCAGACGTTGGTAAGCATATTGGTTTGAAATTGATCGTACAACAATCCTTACTTATGCTCAGGCTTCTTTGCTGTCACCTATACTGATGGGACTCTGTTTGTGGTTGACATGAGAGGACCAGCAATCATTCTACGCCATGGCATCAAAACAAAGAACAGACACTCGATTGGCGTACACATGGACCCAGACACAGACCCGATCACTTGCCTTGAATGGACCATAAGTCCTATAGACAAGGGTATGATATTACTCCTACGTGTAAGTTCCAATCTCATCTCTGCATCCAGATGAACGCCTTGCGCTTCGACTGGTAGTGGGACATGACTCGGGAACTTTTCAAGTTTTCACTTTTGGTCGATCTATGAATTCCTCTTGGGCCCCCGTTAAAGAAGTGGCCAAATTCGACGGACCTGATCACCCTATAGACATGTTTGTCATTAACAGCAAAAACGGAAGTCGATGTCTTGCCAACAGGTCAAGACTCGCTGCTGCCTTGAACGACTCCGAAACGACACGTGGTACTGTTCCGGTTCTATTTGTCACAGCTGGATTGAAGGGTGCTCGTTGCAATATGAATATCTCTGGTGACCGCATTGGTAAAGTCGAATGGAGTCATAAAATGGGCAAAGTTTTGAGTGTTCAAATCGTTCAGAAACTGAGTATGTCCCACGCTCTACGCAATATCGATGTGTTAATATCCAACCATCCGTAGGTTCCTATGCTTTGGTCGCGTTTACGGAGAATCATGAAGCATGTGCTTATTCTCTACCCACCCTTGAATTCTTGCACAACATGGCCCTTCCTCCAGTCACATATTTGTGCGTTTTGCCTTCTCAATTCTCTCCACCATTGTTCTTACTTTCCTCTTCTCGGTATAGACCAAAAACTGTTGACGAAACTGGAGATTTCATCGCGTGGACTCGGAATCCAGAGACCGGACTGATACGACAAGCAACTTACGGGACGCTGTTCAATTTTCGTCGCGTCGATACACCACCCGCAGTTGACTTCCTTAGCACCAAACCCATGGTTCCTGCGCAGCCGCAACCTGTATCTGTAGGACCTCCGTCGATTCTGGGCTCCTGGTTCAACTTCGGCCAATCAATGACCGGCGCTCAAGTTGATGTACTGCGTAAGTTACCGTAACTTCAACCATATCCGGGATATGGAATATTGACCCTTTTTACCTTCTTAGTCGGCGGACCTGATAGACCTGTACCTATTCAGAAATCAAAACTTCAACCCCCTGACACCTCAGCAAGAGAGATTGCGAAGCAAGCAACTGCGACGCAAAGTTCATTGTACGATAGATTAACCGCCGCTGTTAATGAAAGAGGGTGCGTGAATCCATCAATCTGTTCAGCAGGTGATTTTGATCTATGCTTAGACAAATGCTGGGTGATCTGGAGGATCGCTTCAATTCTTTGGAATCTGGAAGTCGCAGTATGGTAGATCAGGTATGTTCGATTTCTTGTGGCGAAGTATGATTTACGGACGGGCGTCGTTCTTAGGCAAAGAAATTAGCAGCCGAACAGTCTGCAAAAAGCTGGTTTAAATTTTGATCGCATGCAGTGAGATTGAACTCTGAATAAAACTTTTTCTTCCTTGTACAAGTATGATATGTACGATACGTAACTGTGTGTCAAAAAATAATCCCAATCGGTTTGATATTTTTCGCCAACAATCTTGTCGGATTGGCGATGAGATTCTTGCGATATTCTCTCAGCGTTCCGAAAATGTGAGTTATGGAACTTGAGTGGCTTTACACTTTGAAACCTTGCAGGAATGATTCCAGCGGATGATAAGATACAGGACGATGGAAGTGGCACCTCGGTTGAATCGATGAATTGGGCTTTGATAGCCCCCACTCCTTCAGCAATACCGACACGGGTCTTGGAAAACAACATGAATACGGAGAACGTTCTCCAGAAGGATAGTGTTAATCGAAAGCCGTCAGGGTGATTGGGAAGCGTGGAGAACCTCTTGAGGAAAGCAAGTGATTCATTTTCTATTGTTCCAGCATCTCTTTCAAAGTCTGTATGATGTGTTACTCAAAAGGTTGGGCATCACGCTCCTGGAGTTCTTAGAATGGGAAGGCTCAAGGTCTGCGACATCGGTGTTCTGAGTAGTTAACACCATTGTGGAAAAGCCTAAATCGCGGTGCAAATTGGAGAAGTCCGAGTCTAAAGTTTTGAATGGATCATATAGCAGCATTTACTTGACACAGAAAATACTGGTTTTTCTTCAATACCATTCTGCAAGCAGGGACATTGATATACGCGTCGTGATACAATGGCTCTAATACTTGACTTGTTTATACACACGGAATACTGAAAAAAAAACATTCGCGTCGTGTCACGTTGAGCTAAAAGGCTCTTGTCATCAAGATTACGCATTGGACGAGCGCTTGTCTGCACCACGCTCCGTAACAATGTCCAGCTACGAACAACTTCACCGACAGTGCAGGACGCTGGAAAATCTATTCGACACCAAACTTACCTCCTACTCGCAGCTGGTTTCGACTATCTCGCGACCCTCGGAAGATGTCGAAGCCGAAGGCTCGAGAGCTAGATGGAAAGATCTCGAAATGGAAGCCGAAGAGCTACTGGAAAAGGTGAGTCTACAATTCGTGTCTGGTCCTTTTGCGAATTTCCTCTCATATATTTGCTTAGCTAGAAGAAACCAATGAACAACTCGCTGCATTCGATTCCGAGACTTTGTCGCCATCCATGTCACGTACAATACAGAGACACAGAGAGCTGTTCCAGGATAACTCGAGAGAACTCAAACGTACAAAAGTGAGTGGTTTTTGACCTACGGGGCTGTAGGTTCAAACATGATTCAATAGGCTAGCGTTCAGAACGCGTTAGACCAGGCAAATCTGCTGAGTGGTGTCAGGAATGATATCGAGTATGTTACACAACTTCTTGGTAAAACGTATATCATTAACTCTGAACTCCAGCGCATACAAATCTTCCGCTGCCGACTCTTTGCTAGCAGAACGGGGAAGAATCGATAGTTCTCATCGTATGGCAGATGATGTCCTCAAGTACATCTTTCTTGTCTTCCTAGGTACGCCTTGATGCTCAGTCCTTTTGTTTAGTCAAGCCTACGAAACGCGTGCGGATCTTGCTCGCCAACGCTCCTCATTATCAGGCATCAACACCCGTATGGGCAACGTTCTAAGTGTGTCTTCCCTATTCTTCCGCGATGTATTCATCTCAAAAGCGGACAGATACTATGCCTGGTATCAATAACTTGGTCTCTATGATCAAATCTAGGCGGAGACGTGATTCTGTCATCTTGGGAGTCGTCATTGGGATTTGTATTATACTCATTTTAACTTACTTGTGGTAAGGAGCATTAGACTTGGATATTGGTACCATGTAAGTCTTGTCCTTTCTGAAGTGGACTTGAATGCATTACTTTTTCCTATTTACGGAATGGTTCCCAACCTTAAACCTTTCCCAGTTATCTTCCAACCGCCGGACAGCTCCCCATTTCGAAGGATCATTGCTATTTTCATTCCAGTCTGTTTCAATTGTCCATCCTCTGACATCGGCCACAGTGCAAACCATATTCCAACTTTGTTCAGCACACATATCCACATCGTTGTAATCGGATTCCACTAGGATGCGAAGAGGATCAGAGACCTTGATCAATGATAAATGATTGGGGGATCGACCGTTTATTACGGTGGACAGCGAGAGGAAAATGTTCGGATAGCGCCTCTGTGTAATCATAAGGAAATATCTAGTGAAGGTATACATGTGCATCTTGATAGAAGACACTACCTGTATATCTTTTAACATCTCTGAACTGCATCCACAACTATGCAAGTCTAAACTTATTTTGTTCCAACGACTCGTACCATGTTTGGCCTCCATATTAGCAAGTAGTTCCATTGTAGGTTGATGAGCTTTGACACTGTGCAGACTGATGTTTCGGTGTAGCTCAACTGCAAGATCCATTTGTGCTTGCAGAACTGCCATTTGATGCTGGATCGGAACTGTGAACGGAGACAACTTGCGGGGAGATGCATCATAATCATATGGGATGCGGAATGCGCGATCGAGGCCGACTTCGCCTAACATAGCGTCGGGAAAATCTTGGAGATTTCGGCGTAGTTCAATTATGATGCTACTAAGGGGAATGGGGTGGGGAAGACTAGTCAAAAGGGTAGTCAAGGCTTCGAGATCTTCATTCCTAGACGTGCTGAACAACTCTCGATAGTGATCTTCTTTAGATATATTATCCCGGAGACAGATAAGATGAGAGAACCAAGGATGGTGGCCTGAAGTACGACTGTGAGCGTAAAAAATTCGCGCGTATGTTTTATACATGGACGAACCAAAACAAGGAATCACCTTCTTAGGGTATAACTTGGCTAAATTATAGACTAGCGATTGATCTGAAGCTCTCGAGCTCATAGCACAAATAGTTATACCTAGCTTTTCCATTGATTCGGGAAGTATCGAGGGGGCATCTGTGGGATGGCAGTGAACATCAACTACATGTCGTAAAACTTCGGACGATGGCAGTTCCGCTAAAGGCATATTTATTGACGTTCAACGGAAAGCAAAGTACGCCGTTCTGCCTGTAAGGCTGGTCAAGATCAAGAAGACGCAATCACAGATGGAGTACCCTTAGCAACAAATATTTCATATGTCCAACGACTTTAAAGATCGGCAGGAGTGTTTGGGGTCCTTTTGCCATGTGCCATCTTTATTTTGATTGGCTGTCGCGTTCTTGTCGTGACATGCCATTGCTTAGATTTGGACCCTCAACTCGTCGAATCTACTCAAGAATGTCCCGGGAACCGTACTTGGGATCACACTTGGATACTACGCCACCGAAATACAGTGGTCCGCTTTACCCTCTTGATAAGTCTGCGTTCCGAAAATCTATTCCAGTTCTTGCCGCTCGAGTTCCCGCCTCTCAGACCTCCTTGATCTTACGTTCGGAAGTGACGCGAAAGTATGTTTTGGATTTGTATCAGTCGTATCTCATCCTTATGAATTCCTGCCAGATATCTCATTGGTCTCCCGAAGGTACGACCGGTTGTGAGCGATCCTTCTGCACCAGATGGCGACAAACTAGTTTTATTGGGCGTGTCTAATCAAGGTGAACTTTAGCCCGTAGAAGCTAAAATTTGGCATTGAATAAGCAGCAAGGCAGACGATTTATCTCCAGAATCAATGAAGCTCATAGAAAGCAAGAGCAATGGGTTCGCGAACTACAATCTGGTTTTGGATTATGATTACTGGACAGCGAGTATGTCTTCCGAACTCAAACTCAGTGAACGTACACGTTTTATACCATTTAAGGTGAATTACTACAAGCTATACTACCCGAAAAACTCCGTGAAGGTGCCCCCGTAGGATTTGCAGCTACCGGTCACATAGGTACGTTTATGGTTACCTCCCCTTTATTTACACTCAACGGATATCAAGCGCACGTAAATCTAAACGATGAATACCTTCCCTACAAAAAGACCATTGGCCAACTATTTCTCGATGTTGGGTTTTCACCGATCACGTTCTGATTCATGCGCTCAAGGCCTTTGCTTGCCTAGAAAAACAAAACCATAAAAACTGTCGTTAACAAATTGGACAGTATTGACACCCAGTTTCGTTTCTTCCAAATGGAGGTCATCGCAGGAGAACCTGACTTTATTGTGGAACATGTTGCGTATGATGTTTTCGTGGAAGACACGTTCTTACTGGCAGCTTTATCATGTTGCAGCACGAATCTGATTGTCGCTTTACCTTCGATTTTTCCCGCGTGTATTGGAATTCGCGGCTTCACACTGAACACGATCGTATCGTGCAATCAGTCCATCCCGGCGAAGTGCTCGCGGACGTCTTCGCTGGCGTAGGGCCATTTGCTATCCCTGCGGCCAAAAAAGGGTGTGCTGTTATGGCAAATGATCTGAATCCTGCCAGTTATACATATCTATGTCAAAATATCAAGGATAATGAGGTATGTTATACATGGTCGTAATGCCTTTCTCATTATATGACAGGTCTTTGACGAAGTGAGGGCATTTTGCGAGGATGGTCAGGCCTTTATTCGCAATGTATTCAGAAGGGTATATGACACGCCATTTCCTCCTTACACTGGACCCAAATTGAGCAAAACTGCGCTGCGGAAGCTTCAGAAACAAGCAACGCGCGACAAGTCCAGCAACAAAACCTCATCATCCGAAGAGATCAGCCCTTCTAGGAGGAAGATAGATCATTTCGTTATGAACCTGCCTGATACTGCGATCCTCTTTCTGGATGCCTTCCGGGGTGTCCTTGCAAATAAGGCACTGCAGGAAATATATTCGACGATGCCAATAATTCATTGCCATTGTTTTACAAGAGAACTGGAGTCAGAAAAAGCTGAGGCAGATATCAGACAGGTTGGCTGTTACTGTATGTGTCCCTTATCACCCTCTTACTGTTCAATATAGCGGATAGAAGAAAAGTTAGGAGCACCACTTCAAGACGACACTGAATATAGGAAAGTTCGATCAGTTGCTCCTGGAAAAGAAATGTACTGTATCAGCTTCAGGCTTCCGTCTGAAGTTGCGTGCGCTGCTGAGGCTTGAGCATGTATCCAGCCGGTATATGTATGTACTTACTGTATGTACTTCAGCATTGTACAGGGTGGAGTGTACTTGCCCTCCGCATTAAGTGCGCATCGGAAGCTGACGTAATGCACTCCTACATTACTACTTCTAACGCGTACAAGGACAGATTTTCTATTATTCCCTCAAATTAATATTGAGCTCTCTGCTGCCTCCCGATACCCTTAGACTACTACACGGTTACATAACATGGGCTTCTTGTCTGCAGTGTTTCCCATCGTCCACTGCGATTCCGATGGCTCACTCGCTGCTTCTGCCTTGAAATCCGTCCGAACCGCTGTCAGTGTCCCGGAGACAGAACTAAAAAGATGGAGGCGTGTGTTCGACACCAACTCCAAGGTCGTCGATGGTGAACGGTGAGTGTTCAACGACGATGTTTTTCTGCCACCGCTTACATCCCTCGTATAGGTATCTAGACCCGGACAGCTTCGTGAATGCCATTGCTCCTGCTGGCGACCTTTCCAAGATCGGAAAAGCGCAATTTGCTATCCTATTCAAAGTCGCAGATAATTCGAGACGTGGTTTAGTTTCCTGGGAGGACTTCATCGTGTTCGAGACGCTTCTCAAGCGTCCCGACGCCGACTACTGGATGGCTTTTCAGTTTTTTGACGTGTATGAATAACATTCTGTCTGAATGATTTCAAAACTCATATATTATCAGTGACAACTCTGGTTATATTGATTTTCACGAATTCAAGAATGTTATGAGCGCCAACATTGGTTCCGATGCCATTCCGTTCGATTTCGACTGGTGAATTGCTAGAGTCTCGGCCCTCTTGTATTTCGCTATTCTAACCCTGGCGTTGCAGTGACTGGGTCAAACTTTACTTAGGAAAAAAGAATGGCGCGCACGTTCTTGGATGTGAGTTCACGCGTGCCTCTGTGGTAGATCGTCTGACAAGCTTCTAGACAACGAGTTTACTCAACTCATGAAGGGATTACAAGGCGAACGCTTGCGCCAAGCGTTCAAGTATTTAGACAAGGACCAAGATGGCTTCATTAGACCCGATGAATTCAAACGCATCATCTTAGTACGACAGTCATCCCTCGTCCTCAATGTTACAGTCGTTCTTATGACATATATGTGTAGGAAATTGCAGGTCATAAACTATCCGACGCAGTAATTGATAGACTCCCTACCCTTTGCACATTATCACCTGGTCAACGTATCTCTTATTCTGAAGTGATCGCTTTCCATAATGTCATTAGAGAAATGGATATGGTCGAACGGTGAATGAAATTTTTTGTGTGCTTTGTACTTACTAATCAATTTCCGTTATAGCATCATACGTGAAGCCACCGCTTCAAGCAAAGACGGTCGCATAAACCAATCCGATTTCCTCGACTATGCCTCTTCTAGTTCTCGATATTCACTTTTCACCCCTATGGAGGCCTCCATTATTTTCCATTTCGCTGGTCGTGGTAATGGCGCTCAACGTCTGGCACTCCTTGACTTTGCCCAATTGCTTGATCCGCGATGGGTGGCACCTCACGACGCTGTCGAAGAAAAGAAAACGACTTCCACGTCAGCACTCCATGCAATAGCACATTCGGCTTATAGTTTCACTCAGGGAGGTATGATACCCTTCACGCCGACTCTCTCCCTGTTTTCTAAAATATTTATATTTTGTTAGGGTTTGCTGGTGCAGTTGGAGCAACTATTGTATATCCCATTGACATGGGTGAGTATTCTAATTCAATTATCTGAAGACCTCACTTACATCTCATTACAGTTAAAGTACGTTCTTAACTGCTTTTCAGGCATCCCAAATAACAGTGATGTTTCCGAATTTTTTTAGACACGGTTAGTTTGATTGGTATACGTTGAGACGTGTATTTGAACTCTTTTTGCCAAAGGATGCAGAACCAAAGGAGTACAGTGGTCGGCCAAGTGTTGTATAAGAACAGCATCGATTGTGCTCGAAAAATTCTTCTGAATGAAGGTTTCCTTGGGTTTTACCGTGGCCTCGGACCTCAACTTGTTGTAAGTCTCGTATTTTGCGAGCAAAGTTCCGTTCTTCTTCAGGTCTCAGTATTTTTCTACAGGGTGTAGCTCCTGAAAAAGCTATTAAGCTGACTGTCAACGATCTCATTCGGTCCCGAGCGATGGACCCTGAAACCGGTCGTATTAAACTTGGATGGGAGTTAGTCGCTGGAGGTTCTGCAGGAGGATGCCAAGTGGTCTGCACCCGTTGATAATCACATAGCAACAGATATACTGACTCTGACACAGATCTTTACAAACCCTCTTGAGATTGTGTACGTTCTACTATTCGCGTCAAGAACGTATGTGGTCTTGACTGGTTTCTAGTAAAATCCGATTACAGGTTCAAGGTGAGGCTGCCAAGGCTGAGGGAGCGGTACCTCGAGGGGCCATGCACATCATACGCCAGTTGGGTCTTGTCGGTCTCTACAAAGGTGCTAGCGCCTGTCTCTTGAGAGACATTCCTTTCTCTGCTATATACTTCCCTGCGTACGGACATCTGAAGACGGATGTCTTCAAGGAAGGCTACAATGGCAAGCAGTTATCATTTATGGAAACGCTTGCTGCTGCTGGGATTGCGTAGGTGTTCTCTTCCAATCATTTGTAGAGGTAGTGCTTTGACGTCAAGTGGCTGATATCATATACAGTGGTATGCCAGCAGCTTACTTCACAACTCCCGCAGGTGAGGAATTTAATGCCTCCATCATGTCGCGGCGCTAATCGGTCACATTGAAAGATGTTGTCAAAACGCGTCTCCAAGTTGAAGCTCGAAAAGGGCAGACACACTACAAAGGTCTTCGGGACGCGTTCGTCAAAATTTGTAGGTTAAATGAAGGAATGATTATAATTCCGAGGGTCTTACATTGTTGCCTTAGATCAGGAGGAGGGTTTCCGTGCTTTGTTCAAGGGCGGGCCCGCTCGAGTGTTAAGGAGTAGCCCTCAATTTGGATTTACTCTACTCGCATACGAACAATTGAAGAAATTCGTAAGCAATTTCGCTTGATTCCACGATATTGCGCTCATTGACCATTGCCATATGTTTGTTTAGTTTCCCGTAAGTGTCCCGTTTCTCTTGGTATTGATGTACATAGATGCATTATCGTTTTCCAGTATCCTTGGGACGGCAAACCTCGCCGAATGGAAACCGCATTAACTTCGCGGCCAGACGAGATATCCAAAATTCGCGCCCGAAACGCTTTGAAAATTCTTCTGGACGTTCATGGGGACTTTGGAAGACGGGCTGCAGCCTCGGGAGATAAACTGTCACTCATGTCACCTAAACTCTACCCAAGGAAGGAATAGGTAAGTGGATGAACATCTGCTGTGTAGCAGTTGTAATGACATGCAGTGTAGTCTGTAGTACGAATTCTTATTGGATGATTCCGATATTGACCAATAGCATGCCGAGCCTGAACCAAAGGAAGGGAATGTCATATGAAGTGAGAACAGAGACCCTGGAGACACCGAGATGTCCAACTTCCAACGTGTGAAGACTGATATCAGTTACGGTTGGTTGCGAAGCGATTCCGATCATTTCACGAGGGTTCAAATACTAGGTTCAATCATTGTCGCCTTTATCCTTCTCCCCTCTTTTCGTTCTCTTTTCGTTTTCTCTCCATCCCCTCTTTTTTTACATTTTCGCGGTAGGTGCTTTGGGAATGTTGAGCTGTGGTTCTTGAATCGACGATAGTGTTTGTAGAGCGCTTGCCGCTTCGTTTAGGCTAGCCGCACCACCCCACACCTTACTGCAAGCCAGTCAGTCAATCAGCGTAGAACGCCAATTCGTTTTCAACTTCTACTTTGAATTCCCTATTATCACCGCACGCAGCCACTCTTTTGATCATGAAGTCAACAATCCTCGGTCTCTCCCTTGTTAGTGCTGCTGTCGCGCAGATATCAGTCAACGGTGTTTCGATGGTACCTGCCATGACGGCGTACAATTATGCTAGTGCTACGGCTGCTGCTTCTTCCAGTGCTCCTGCTTCTTATGCCACGGCTGCGCCATCTTCCTCGGATTTTTACTCGGTGATGCCTTACTCATCATATACGAGCGGTGGATACAAAAGCCTGTCTTGCGGTTATGGGTACTCAAAACAGTCTGATGGTTCTTGCCAGGCTGAGTCTTGGGTGTGTAGTTTGAGCAGAGAGCATCGTAAATTACTCACTGATCGATATCCTAGTACAACACCCAGTTCTCCGGATGTTACGAGACTATCATCATCAAGTGCGCCCCCTTTCTCTATTCTTGTTCTGCAATCTTCTAAAATCCCTCTAGCGAGGGTAGCTCGGGATACTGCGATAACTATGGGTATGGGAGCGTTTCTACTGTCACTGAGACTTCGGTTAGTTTGGGTCTTTCTATTTCTTTGCCTTTACATTTTCATTACATTTTAGACCGAGTATTCGACAGTTACAATGGTAGGTTCACGAATCTTCACGCTTTCCAGTAAAACTCACATTCCTCACAGACGTCTACTATGACCGAAGCTACTACGGTCACAATGTACGTGACCCAGACCCAGGTAGGATCAAATTTTTCTTGGCTTTGATTGCGCTCATTTTCTACTTTTATTTATTCGAAGACCAACACAGAGACAGATACCCTCACTCAGGTAATGCATGATGTAGATGTATACCGTCCGATAACTCACTATCTTGTTTTTTATGATCAGACACAAGTGTATACATCTATTGAGATTGTCCCAACGGTAGGCAGGCTAATTGCTATTGCTTACACGATATCTGACCTGCGGATAATAGACAAAAGTCTATGTATCTACTGAAGTCATTGATAACACTCTCACTCAAGGTACTCTCTATCTCCTCGATTATTTTCGTCCATCTAACATCTTTTCCTCCAGAGTACACCATTACCGCCACGGAGACCCAAACTCAGACTAACATCTACACAAAGACCGACACTGAGACTGACACTGCTACCCAGACTCAGATTGATACACAGGTTCATATGTTTTTCCCTTTTTATCATGCTTGTGATTAACCTATGTTCATAAATCCAACAGTTTGTCACCATGGTGAATGATTACTTGGCATTAGTTTGATCAAGACTAATCTCTTGATAGACCGATTTCTCGACCATTGTTCAGCCCACTACGTACACGAGCATTTATGTGAGCACCGATATTGTGAACAATGTAAGTGGTTAGAGGCGACCGCCTTGCGACTCTGCCTACATATGAAGGAGACACTGATGGGCTCGATCTACAGACGTTGACGGTCGAGAACACCCTCACGGCAACTCAAACCGAGATGTGGGTTTGATTTCTATCCTTAATTCTGGGGTACTCATTCTGCTTTAACAGGTTCACCAGCATTCAAACTCAAGTTCAAACAATGACTGCTACTGGCACGTTCAAACCACTGACTAAATTACGAAACATGATTGCTGATAGTTCACATAGATTTCGTCACAATGACTGAGATCAGTACGATGGTGGAACCAGTATGTTGATGGATGGTTTTTGCTTTCTTGTGCTCATTCACTACTCCACAGACAACATATGTTTCGACCTATGTTTCCACTCAGATCATCGACGAAACATCCACTGTCGAGAACACCCTGACACAAACGATGACAGACACTTTGACCTATCTGTCGACGTTAGTCTTTATTCTCCGAACGTAAATATAACCCTACTAATCAAATTTTAGGTTGACGTATCTTTCCACTGCAACTGCGACTGCGACTCAAACCGAGCAAGTTACGACAACAGTTCAGGAAACTGCCCTTGCATCTTGCCTCGCTTCCTGCAAGAGTTCGTGGGGAATGACAGCTGGGAATGGCATGTCAGGAAATACGTACGCCAGTATGGCTACTTCAACTGCCGCTGCAACATCAGCGGTGACTTCGGCTGTCTATTCGAGCATGTCAATGGTCTCATCGTCGTATTCGGTCGCTAGCTCTACTGCTTCGTCTTCCTATGCTGCCGCTACCTCTGCTGCTGCCAGCTCCGCAGCGTCATCGTACGGTGCATCGTCTGGGTCTTGTTCTTCGGGCTCTTGCTAAGGGGAAAATTTGAACCCTTTGCTAATGCAGTAATGTCGTAACGTCGTCTGTTCGTACTGTAGATTTTCTCCGTCGTGGCGCACTTCATGGACCATCTTCCACCTATACACTCATGGACTTGACCTATACCATTTTGATTTCTCGCTGCTATTTAAAATTATTCTGGTGCTTAATACGGTTTTTGCGAGCGTAGATCTGTTCGACGATAGGTTCAGGGGTCGATTCCTAGTCGTTCTGTTCGTGTAATTGGTGTCTTTCCTCGTACTATCGCGTATGTATGTAGGACCACATGAATTACTTTGTTTCGCAAGAAAAGCTTAATAGCAAAACCCCTGTGCTACACAAATTGAATAGCAGCCGATCAAATTGTCGTGAAAGTTGCTCTAATGACCGGCCTCACGTGACCAGTCACGAACCATCTGCAACGCTTACTATGCTTCCAGAATCCAAACTATAAGATGCCTCTGGTTCAGATCGTTCATATTTTTCATCTACGATGCCTATCCACGTAGCGGACTCGAGCACTACTGCAGAATCTTTATCTGAAGTTTCCGACGAATACTTAATCTTCTACTCCTCTGTCGTAGATGGGCAAATGTGGTGTCCAGTAAGTATAAAACGTCTTTGAGTATACAAGGAGCTCAATCACATTTAGGATTGCCTAGCTGTTGAAGAGCTTGTCAAGGACATCTTCTCTTCTGCAGACGCTCCTTCCGCACTGATTGTATATACTGGCGACCGTCCAACGTGAGCCTGGTCAACTTTGACTTACTTACAGACTTCGTACATACCCTGCTGATGGCTCCTTCGAAATCAATTTCACAGCTGGAAATCTCCTTCGAACATTTTTAGGAGTGGGCCGTTTGGTGTTCAGTGTGTCCCTACTATTGTCAAGGTACAGAATGTACGCAGTCTGTCCTATCTCTTGTTTATTGGCTTTAAGGATTATAAATTAACATTCATTTACCAGGGCAAAGAAGTAGGCCGCTTGATTGATCAGGGAGAGATTATCCCAGGTTTAGCAAATTTTGTTCATTCCTGAAATCCGATCCTAGAGAGAACAACGCGGACGTAGCAATGGCCTGTACAGTAAATTGTACGATATGAGCTCATGTTTAGAACGAATTATGTCCTAGAAAAATCCCCACTTCTCCCGCCTGATTTTTTAGACACCATGATTTCACTAATAATCATCTCCTTGCCCGCGACAGCTTTCAGCATGTCCCAGACTGTAAGCAGGCCCACGGAAACAGCTGTCAATGCTTCCATCTCTACTCCGGTCTTCCCTTCGCAATCTACGGAGGCATGACAAACGACACTATATTTCCACGTTCCTTGAGGTTGTTCGATAGCCTCACAAGTCAGGTTTACTTTGACATTTGTAAGCGGCAGAGGATGGCAGAGAGGGATCAAGTCAGAGGTTTTTTTCGACCCCATTATTGCCGCCAGTTGTGCGACGGTCAATGTATCACCTTTCCTGATAACCTTCGTCTCTGCCTCACCCGTAGGAGAAGCGTTTATCGAATGAGGTTCGGAAGGGTAAGACGTGTTGATCAGATCGTAAGCACGTTTAGGAATATAGATTCGCCCTATTGCGGTCGCGGAACGCTTCGTGACCAACTTTTCGGATACATCGACCATTGCCGCACGTCCCTGTCTGTCAAGGTGGGTCAAACTAGAGAAATGTTGGATGGCTGACGAGTAAAAATTTCGGATCAGCCGTGGCTGCTTCATGCGGACCTTGAGATTCCGCGTAAATGCGTAAGAGTTTTGCGTTGATAATACAGTGGGATATATAATCGCCGGCCCTACAGTAAAAGTATCAACATAACAAATATGGATACATCTAATGTCAGATGAAAAAATGCACTCAACCACCAATTAATATCATCGGTCGATTAGAGACAACATCAATATCTTCCATTTGAAGATGTTTTTCTTCTTTACCGTGAACCGCTTGTCCGATTATTCGCAGAATTTCAGAATCACTAGCTCCTTTACGCATCTCATCTCGTAAAGAGATCTCCTTGGCATCGAACAGGCAAACCTTCGCAAACCTTAAGAGCTGACTGACGGAATTTTAAAGATGGAATTCTTACTTTGATTTGCCCATCCGATGTAATTCTGAGGCGATTACAGGTCGAACAGAAATGATCAGACATACTGCTGATAAACCCAAATTCTCCTCGGTATCCAGGAATCTTCCAAGAGCGAGCCGTGTCGTTCGCATCATCAGATATTCGCACTACTCCAGAGTGTCTTTCGGATATTGTTTTAAGCAAGTCGGACGAAGGCACCATCTTAAATTTGTTCCATTTGTTCCCTTAACACCTGTGAACGACAACGATAACTGTGATGGGACGAAAACATACCAGTGAATGGCATAAATTCAATAAATCTGACCGAAACTGGTTGATCCCTTGTCATTTCGACAAAATCAGGGACTTCAGAATCGTTCAGGCCTTTCACAACCACAACATTCAATTTGACTTTTTGTAAACGTGGGGATTGCAACGCAATATTAAGTGTTTTGAGGACAGCATCGAGTCCTGGACGCTTCGCCATGAACTCGAACTTGAAAGGGTCAAGAGTATCGAGACTGCCGGCGAGATTAGCCCGGACTCTTTTGGAACGTGAATGTAAGCTCACCTTAGATTCAGATGAGTCAATCCATTCTCCACAAGATTGGGTAGCTGCCGGTGAAGAGCAAGCCCGTTACTTGTCATAGCTATCGACTTCAGACCGTCGGGACGTAAATCGTTCAAACCACCTATGGCGCACTCATGTTGGAAAAAGGCAAGCGCACAGAAGGTCATATTGTGCTCACTTATAATATTTGCTATGCCTTTGCGAATCGTTGGCTCTCCTCCGGTAAGCCGTATCTTAGTGACTCCAGATTGCACGAACAGCTTGGCCAATCGAAGTATTTCTTCATCCGTGAGTATCTTCTCGCTTGGCGAGAGTTGGATACCCTCCTCTGGCATGCAATAGAAGCCTATGAATAAATCGGTACTGCGAGGACGGGGTTGAAACTAGAAATTTACAGCGTAGATTGCATTTTTCAGTTAAGGATATGCGCAAATAGTCATGGCGCCTGTTGTAAGAGTCCACAAGAGCTCCAGAGAATGGCCTGATTGAGTCTATGAAATCGAGTTTGGCCTATGCATGCAGAGGGGGGCGACAGTGAGTTTGAATCTCTTCGACAGAGATAACCCCTACATGTGCAGCTCGCTTCACCTCGCTAGCTGAAGTATACAAATTTGGAGCTGATATCGAGGAGGCACAAGTGCTTAGTCGATGAAATTGATGTCGATAGGCAGATATGATCATAGTCGGATACAAGGATCCGTGTTCAAGCCGTACATGTCTTCAGCCAAGTCAATGGCTGAAAAAGAATTCCGTCGTTGAGGTCAAATTCCCACAGCTTTCCGCTGCCCACGTCTATGTGGATTATCAGATTCTTCTTCGTAGGGCTGTGGGGAACCATCATTGCCTTTCTAGTCGCGAAGAATCCACCAGATGACCATTCTCCATTAGCTTCAGGCCATCCATCAAAACTTTCATTCTCCCTTTTGAGTCAACCAACCGCCGACACTACAGCGGTCGTTCTGAACTGGTCTAGATTCCCCAATGTACTCCGGATAGTTTCTCTCTTGTGTCGTCCTGAACTGGAAAGCACAATTGCAATTATACATGTATGGAACAACAGTCCGACCAAAATCTCGAAAGAAGTGCATTCTGTCGTGATACAAGACTCTTTTCTCTCATTGAAAACCAGCTTCTAGAATGTCCAGGAAATCGTCTTCAAATTACCAATTCTCCTGCAAATATTTACTTCCAAGCAAGATTTCTTGCTTGTGCGGAAGCCACTACACCGTTTTGCTTCGTACAGGTATATTGTCATATTTCCCACATTTCACTTCCCTAATTCCATGGTGTTGATAGGACGACGATTATTTAGTTTTACCGGAAATTATACAGACGATGCGACTGCGTTTTTCAAACGATTCGCTGTCAACAATCTATCTACTACCTCCCCACGAGGCTCTATCGAGTGATTTGAAAAGGATACGCGTAGGTTCAAACATCCACACGTCTTTTGCGTGGTTGGGACACGGCGCAATCATGAGACGAGCCCAGGCGCGAGATTTCTTGGCACTCATGCAGTACCTCAATGTCACTGAGAATGAGATGAAGATGTCCGATAATTATTATGCTCTACTAGCAAACGTCTATCCGGAAATTTGGTTTGACCAAGGTATAGAGCTTGGAGGTGGCCAGGCTTTTACGCAAGGTGCAGAAGGAGACGAACGAAATAACAGACATATAGTATGTGACTAGCAACATTCTATGCCACCGAAACTAATATTAAACGATACTAGGCGCAAGCAGCGAAATATCTCGATCAGATAATGGACTGTACGCATGGCCCATGTCTCCGCCATGATATTCCTTTTATCAACTTGGAAGACCAAACACTCTCTGCAGTATATAGAGCCCCCTGCGTAGGCTTACCATGTTTGTTGGAAATCACGATCCCATTGGTTCCCTCCACAAAATTTGACGTAGGGTCTGCAAGTCAGGTCTTGGATATTGAAAAGCTCAATCGTGATACATTCCAACGGATAGATACAGAAGACTATCTTCTGCATCCTCCTTCTCATGCAGTTGATGGAAATCCTAATACTGGGTTTTGCACAACGAAAGGTAGATCTTGCATCAGTAGATTGCAATTGACTGAACATTCTACAGGGGTTAGGATGGGAGATACGATTGAAATGAATCTCCTTGGGCCTGTAGCAAATAGCGGCCTGGCAGAGGTCGTGTTCCTGGTCGACAGCAACGCTCGATTCATGTTACAGGCTACGGCGACTCTGCAATTTCGTGATAATGAATGGGTAAGCGCAATGAGCAAGTTATCTTCAATAGACCTCATATTTCTCCTCCAAGATCAACTCGAGTACAACTTTCGCTTGTGTTCCCATTGAACAGGACTTGAACCAATGCAGCTCTCTGACGCCTTGGTTGCATTTCTCAGCCTTTAGGGTACTTTTCGAGAGAGATGTTGAACGGAGAGCGTGCTTTCACGAGATATGGGCGCAAGAGCGTTTGTTGTCATACTCATCAGATATCCAAGTAATGCCAAATGTGTAGAAATACAATAATTACATTCCCCCTCAATCTCCGCCTATCCTTACGTCATTCAAAACCATACGCGTTTTGACCTCTTCTGCTGTATTTCTGAACCACCACTACATGTTTCGCAGACCAGTAACAAATTTTTTATCCACAACCTCGAGACGGTCGATTTCTGTAAAAGTGAATTTATTATAACAATCTTCTATCTCTTTTGGTTTTTTTGACCGGCAGACAATGTAGCACATCCTACACGGTTCGCCCGAGGCCCAGCAAGCTGGAGAAATTGACGTTCAGCAGGTTTGCAAGACTCTGATGATTCGATGATTAACCCGATGATTTCTCATCGAAACCTTCCTCAATCTCCACAGCATTCTCGACTTGTCGGTCGTGGCAAATATGTTCATGGTTTTGAGTGTACGTCCGTTATAATTCTGTCATTATCTGCATTAAGCAAGGGGCTCACATGCGTGCAGTTCATTGCGTAAAGCCCGACAAGGCTAAAGAGTACAAGGAGGCGGCGTGAGCACTAAATCCTACACAGAAACCTACGAAGACGATGACGCGAGAACTACAGTGAAAATTATTATACAGGGCTCATACGAGATCCAAACCTGCATGTGAAGTTGAGTGGGTCGTGGGAGACACTTGTTGGACAGCAAGATACCTTTTTGCACATACTTGAATATGAGAATTACGGAGGCTATGACAAGACTATCGCTTTGGTGAAGAACTCCAAGGTGCGAGTGCAATTTATATCGGCCTCGAAACATTCCTAATTGTCTCCTCTGCTTTTAGCACCTCAAAGATTATGAAGCCATGCTTCCGTACATAAACTCTCGATCCTTGCAACTCAATCAAGAATTTGCCTTCTTGCCTACTGCTCCGCCTCATGCCCAAGGTGGAATCTTCGAGCTCCGGAGTTATCAACTGATACCAGGAACCCTTTTGGCATGGGAACATGCATGGTACACATTGCTTCTACCTTGGAAGGTTTTTAGCTTACTGACCCATCTCCAGGCGCAAAGGCATCGATGCACGGAGGAAATTTGTTGCTCCTGTTGGTGCGTGGTTTTCGCAGGTCGGCCGATTGCATCAAGTACACCACATGTGGCAATACCCGTAAGCCTTCAATGGTCTTATAGGCTAGTGTTTCAACAAACTAACACGAGATTGTTTTGTTTATGTAGCAACCTTGAAAGTCGCAAGGAAACTAGGGAGAAGGCATGGCAGATTGATGGGTGGGCCGAGACCGTGGACAAGGCAAGGCTTTCTCTACATCATGTC
Organism: Lentinula aciculospora; assembly: GCA_028011355.1. Lineage (NCBI taxonomy): Eukaryota > Fungi > Basidiomycota > Agaricomycetes > Agaricales > Omphalotaceae > Lentinula > Lentinula aciculospora. The sequence continues at coordinate 2,039,445 of JAOTPV010000003.1, forward strand.
CACCAATTATTCACCCCCGTTTCTGCTCAGACTTCGCAATTGGCTAAGTTCATGGACTCCTTCATCCTCTCCCCCCTATCGTATAGTCCTTTGAAGTAAAATTGGAATACTTAGTGATATAGGAACAATTATCTTTGACTGTGTCCTCCAACAGTGAAAAGTGCTAAAAATGTCCGTCGAGCGGAGCCCTAACAATTACGAGTTCGGGAGAATCGGGAACCTATCCGAGCGATAATCCCACGTGCTTTTCTAGGATGTTTTGAATTCTGTCATGCAGGGATTATAAGTTTTACATATTTCCTTCTCTCATTCACTCCGTATCTTCTTTTGTCAACTTACCTCCTTCACATGGACTGGCACGATTCTGACCCTTCCGAAGACGGTGATGCTCCCGAATCTCAAATAGCATCTCGAAAGCGTAGTAGCAGAGGTATATCAGTAATCTCTTGATAAATGTATCATATCTTAAAATCCGAGTCACAGCTTGTGATCAGTGCAGGCAAGAACCGATTTTTTGCAACCTTAGCTCATTCAAATTCAAACATTCATGCAGGAAAACCAAGAGTAAATGTGAAAGAGTTGCTGGAGAGGGCGTTCCTTGTAAGAGTTGTGCTTTGGCTGGAACCAGTGAGTGCCAGTGTTTGTAGATAAAGCCGGATCACTAACTGCTTCATTCAAGCATGTACATTCCTTGGTAAATGATACTCTTTGGTTGACCTTTAATACGCAGAGGTTCATTCTAATCTAGGTCCAAGTTATAAACGAGGACCTCCGAAGGGTTATATTCATGCAATTGAGCAAAGATGGCATCAAGTCGAATCGCTTCTAGGAGTCATTTTACAGTGTACAGATCCTCGCGTACAAGGTGTAGTTGCAGACCTTCGTCAAGATGAACTCGCATGCGAAATTTTGAACAGGGTCGATATGGGACCATATGTATGTTTCCCTGTCTTTTCATCCCCTGTCTTTTCTTCATGTTCCAAACTGACTCAACAACAGGGCCCGTCAGGTAGGCGTTTTCGGCCGCAAGGTGCAACCAAGGAAGACTTTTTCGCGTCCGTATTACGAAGTAATGGAGGTCCTCCTGGTCGTGACCACTCCCGTTCGAGGAGACAGTCGCGTGTATCGAGAGAAAAAGTATCTCTCACACAAGGTAAACTCTACGCCGACCTCAACTTTTGATCCGTTCCTTCATAATCGCATAAATTTGCATCTAGATCGGGGGTTGTCCATTGTTCCAACCCAAGAATGGCAGGAGAATCTTGCCGCTCGCCTTTGCTCCTCGGGACCTTCGTCTTCAGTATATGTCACTTCTGCATCGTCGTCTGAAGAGCCTGCCACTCAGAGACGTCGACTTGATTCGACCCCAACTGATTCCCAAGGACACCCTGATTGGAAGGATATGTATACTCTCGAAGCATTATCAGGTGAGTAAGGCGTTTTCTTATGATGCGTTCATGAACTCATCTAGTCCTAGATAACGAAGAATGCGATGGAATTGCTGAGGGAATGGGAGAGTTGTCACTTACAGAAAACCAGGAGGTTGGTCTCAACCTTATATCGTGTTTGATGACCTTACAGATTCCGTCGTGTAGATTCGATATCACGGCAAAGCAAGCGGGCTGCAATTCCTCAGCAAAAATAACCGAACAGATGACCGAGTGGAAGGTGGTTTATGGTATTATTCATTTTTCTATGGCCTAGTACATTATATAACCTGAGATAGGAAATTGCCCATGGCCCGCGTGTGGCCACCTTCCAAAGATTTCGCCGCCCTCACTGTGCAAGAGGACGAGATCCTCGTAGAACTTCCTCCTATACACACGCAAGACCACCTCATCGATCTATACTTCACATACATACATCCCGTCTTCCCAGTCCTACACAAAAATCGTTTTTTATCAGAATATACAGCAAGGTACGTGTTTCTATCTGACTATATTCTTTTGTAGCTAAACAGGCCTTCAGAAAGGAAGGGTAAGCAAGACATCAAATATTGTTTGTTACAACACGCTCATTCGACCAGACGGACGCGAGAGAACAGTCCTTCCTCGGTGTCATCACCTAAGCCCGAATCCGCACAAAAAGTTACGAACCTACTTCTACTGTCCATATTTTCCATAGCTGCACGATTTTGCGACGATGAAGCACCTAAATCTCCTGCGGGCCAAATGTGGGAAGCAGGTTGCGAATATCTTGAAAAGGCCAGAATGATCTTGAGTACGCATGAAATAACTCAAATTCCTGTTTGGTCCTCTAAGGTACATCATCATTGTAGCCAAGATATTTGATCGTTCCAGACCCTCAACAGTGCAATCGTTGTTGCTTCTTGGTTATCGCGAGTTTGGTATTGGAAGTATGGAACAAGGATGGATATATATTGGTATGTTTTATTTATTCTTTGTTTACTCGTAATGGCAACCTATCTCGACTAGGAATGGCTATCCGGATGGTGAGTCGAAATGAGTATTCTTTCGTAAGACTGACCTGATTGTTTTTTTAGGCCGTTGATTTAGGGTTACATCGGAATTCCGATAGTTGGAAACATCACGGCCATAACCTGTTTTCTAAAGATGAAAGTCAGTCAAGAAGGCTGATATGGTGGGCGTGTTGTTTGGCTGACAGGTAGATATCTCCACTTTATCGCATCTGACACTTCTTCATGTTTGCATCGCATCTAGGTATGGGTCCGTGTATATGGGTAAGTAAGACCGGCTTAGGTAGAGGAGCATGACTTCATTCCCATTCAAGGACGGCCGATTATCATCAGAGATGAAGATTTCGACGTTCCCTTGCCGGAGATTGAAGAGGTGGGGAAACCCGCGTGCTTCTGTGAATACACTGGCTCAAACAACCATCTTTTTCAGGACGATCACGAACTCTGGCAGCCATTAGCTTCTGATTCGATAGAGATCCCTTATTCTCCTACTCCATGTCATATCATAGCGTGCCAGCGTGTCACGGGAGATCTTAGTAAGTTTAATTTCTTCCCATGGGTCTTTCTGAATCTTATATCGTCAAGTCACCGTTCTCGGTAGAATCATACAGAAAGTCTATCCCATAACGGTCACTGATACCACTCCACGACGGACATTGCTGCAAACTTTCGAGTCGCAACTTGACCGGTGGTATCTAAATTTGCCAAATCATCTGCGTTATGATGTGGCTAGCAAACGCAACGTTCCACCGCCGCATGTTATCTTCTTACACATTCGGTATTGGGGTGCTGTATTGTTACTCAATCGAGCATTGTAAGTGCTTCCGCGGCTTTTCTTGAGACCCCGTCTGACTGACGCCTGTAGCATCCCGAATTGGACTGAGTATGTTTCTGTCCTTTCCCACTTTTGCCGAGATGTCGACCTCCCCTTCTTTAGAGTTGATTTCTCTTTGCGAAGGTCCACCTTGGGGTTAAAGGCATTTGATCTTGCCCAAGGAGCTGCCACTCATCTCAGTGCCCTCGGTCCGTTCTTGTATTCCTTTTCATGAGAAAAACGACTTGATATTATCTTTACGTCTACAGTAACCGCCTGGCGGGAAAAATTCACGTTGAAAAGGACGTCTCCCTTTTTGACATCTTACATGCTCAGCACTGGGTAAGTCGCCAACAGTAATCCATCCGATTTCAGCTTCTCACTATCCGTGATCCATTGTCATAGGATCATGCACCTGTTGACATGTATGTTATTCGTAATGCTGTTTTTGTTCTAATCTGATGAATCTACACAGTGACACTTCGTCCAGGAAACATCCAGGCTTCGAAAGGACTACGGCAATGTTTAGAAGCATTGCAAGAGATGGAGGTAGATCAGAGATGTGACTGGATTCATGTCAATGTCTGATAATTTGTGCAGGTTCTCTGGCCGAGCGCCGCACGCGCCAAAGATTTGCTCAGTGGGGCAGTCGGAAGTATGTTTTGCTACTCTTTACACACCTTTAAGTTGACAATGCGAACAGGCGTCAAACTTGGGCTGGATGCATGTGAAAGCGTTGGCAGAACTAAAAGAGACGCCGACGATGCTTTCGGTCAGGAGAAGAGCATTGATCTTGTGCAGCGTGAAACATTTCGCGAAGGAGGCCAAGAAGCATTACCCCAGGATCAGGTAGAGCGTCCTCCTGAAGAGACTGGTGTTCAGGATCTTAGTCAAAGATTAATGGCGCAAATGTTGGGCCTTGTTCCCGGTGTGGAACCATCCACATCTTTTTTTCCAGGGTATGAATTCTGGCCGGTGCCTCGCTCAGTACAAGGTGAAGCGGAGCACGTATCAGCGCCTACATCACAAATGGCGCAACAAAATGTTACTTCATACTCTCAGATCCTATCTGGCATTAACACGCCAGGCAGATCCAACAATGACAACTCGAACGCTTACAGTGGAACCGTTACGGGGTGGATGCCAGATGGTAATATCATGAATGTTTCGAACACGGTACCGGAGTATAACTATCCTTATAATTATAGTCACTATGGTCTTTGAATTAATGTGAATACATAGACTTTTAAACCCCAGTTGTAGTTCTCCCTCATGTGGATGTATCCATTGATTATTGTATGTACATTATGTTTTTGTTGCCTTTTGTAGACAGATATGTACACGAATAAGCACCCGAAAGATACATACAATTAGAATTGCGCCAATCTCATCAGAGATCTTTTAGAATATTTGGTCAGAGAACAATGAAGGTGTGAGAATTCGGAAGGCTATATAAGCACCTACAACAATCCACTTACCGCCTACTTTCCGCCGTTGTTTTCCGCTTCAATTCCACTCCATGACCAGTCTACGCGACATTCTGAATCCTGTTGAAGTGCGCAAGAAAACCGTCAAGTGCGCCACTGTGTATTACCTTTTTGTTCGGTGGTGTATAACTAATCTGTGATCTCCCAAAGGCTTCTTCTAAACCACAATGCCACCGAAAACGAAATACCATCTTCGCCCGAATCAAATTTCAGCGACAACACTGATTATCACCATGATGAAGTACCAGAACGCGTGGATCATCAACCACATCCTAATTGCCCAGATTCTTTGGATTGTTTACCAGATACAGACGGAAGGCCACAACATACACTACCAGTAATCTTGCGATGCGCGATCCTAGGAAGTCCACGGAAACGGCTTACAATCCGGGAAATATACGCTGCAATGGAAGGAAAATATCACTATTATAGGACGTCTGGTCCCACCTGGAAGGTATGTATAAGTTATTCGGTCGTGCCTTCTTTAGCCCTTGACTCGTGTTTCCGAAGCAATCCGTTCGACATCATCTATCTTTAAATCGCCTTTTCGAAAGACAACCGCGACCTGCTACTGATCCTGGTTTCGGATCGTATTGGACTGTCAATCTATCTGCTCCACCAGGGACTAAACGTCCTCGTAAGCGTGGTAGGGGCAACAAGACTGCGCCTAAACCAGAGGAAGCAGCTGCAAGCGGACCTAGCTCGAATGCAAGCACCAGTACTGTCGTGGAGACTCCTGCTTCTGCTCCGCCTAGTCGTCGCGGTCGACCTCGCAAAGAACTTTCTCTCCCCCCGGTCAAATGTGAGGATATGGAAGGACAGGATGAGCTGATGACCTGTGATGAAGGAGCTGAGACGCCTCGTGATGAGGAAATGTATGATGAGAGTGACGAGGACCTTTTACATCCCTTTGACCGCCGGTCTTCTCTCATAGGTTTAACAAACTACCCAACCAGCGTCCCTTCATCTCAGTCACATTTACCCCCTCTGGACGAATCGAACAGCAAAACAATTGAAAAACTGGAGTCTGAATCATCTGAGCTTCGACGACAAGCTTCTGATGCTATTCAACTCTCGATACGACTTTCTGATCAACTGGCCCAGGCACATGATGAAGCATCAAGAGCAAAATCTGCTCTAAGATCCGTGGAGGCTTCACTAGAGAAGGAATCTACGAAACGGGTGGAAGCAGAAAAAACGGCAGACAATGAGATGAAGTTGCGACAGGAAGCTGAAGAGGCGTTGTTGTCAATAGAAAAGCGCTGGGCCAACAAAGATACCCCACCAACTTGATTTTTGGCTTTAAAATGTCTCCCCACAACTATCTATCTACATACATACATACATCGGAATTTGTACATACATGGCATTATCACAAGATGAACGATACACGCGCCTACAATAGCGCCTAAACAAAGCCCGCAATTTACGCAGTACAAAAATTATCAGATCGAAACGAAGTTTGTTAGGAGGAAAATAGGCGCCCTTGGCTTGAAATTTTTTATGGCCAGTCGTCCAAAATTGCGAACCGCGTACGCCCTTGTATAGTCCCTCCCCTTGGAACAAATGCTGATACATGAACTATAGATTCAAGAATGCGCGTAAAATATCCCCTCTCTATACTTCTGGTCCTGTTGCGGTGACTCCGGATGGACAGAAAATCGTCACTTGTGTTGGAGAAGAAATTCTGTTAACAGATGTGACTTCTGGTACTGAGATATGTCGGTTTTTGGGTGTAAGTTTCTGTAGAATTTTGTCTGTCTTCTTCTCATATCTTTTAGGACACTCAAACTGTCAGTTCTCTCTGTATAACCCCATCAACCAGCCATCTATTAGTTTTTACTTCATCCCTTTCACTCCGCATATTCGAACTCCCAAAATCGTCTACACCATCTTCCTATTCAATATCTCCCATCCGTGTTATCGCTCGTGCACACGATGCTCCAATTCACGTTTGCGAATGTGATCCAACTTCTACGTATCTTGCTTCAGGCTCAGCAGATGGTGTAGTGAAGGTTTGGGATATTCTTCGCGGATTCGTAACCCATGTGTTCAAGGGACATGGCGGTGTTGTCAGCGCACTCAAGTTTAACTATCCTCAGGATTCTACCTCACTAGGGCAGCGAGATTCGATGCAGCTGGTAACTGCTTCGGTTGATACTAGAATCCGGATATTCGAGCTCAGTCAAAATAAAAGCGGAGGGCTCAAACCTGTCGCTATTTTAGAAGGACATGTCTCAGTCCCTCGAGGCTTGGACGTTTCCTCGGATGGTCGCTGGTTGGTCAGTGGAGGGCGAGATTCTGTGGTTCTCGTATGGGATTTATCTCCTCTTTTCAATGCGAAAACAATAGAGTCAAGTAAAAAAGGCAAAACCAAGGCCATCGCTCCCAAATTGGTCAAAACCTTGCCTATACTCGAGCGTGTTGAAGCTCTGGGGCTGTTAAACATGGACGAAGAATCAACATCGTCCGAGGCGGGAGTCAATAGACTGAAATTTTTCACCGGAGGAGAATCAGGCTTGATTAAAATTTGGGAAGTTGAAGAGGGTACAACGCTTTTCAGTCTTGGCAATGAACAAACAAGGATATCAGATGATTCAGAAGAGCAGCGACAGATTATACATGGAATGTAAGTCATGCGGTACCAGTACTCGTTATAAGTCACTGATTCTCTACTCAGCTACCTTCCACAAACATCGACTATAGTATCGGTACACGCAGATCAAAACATACTCTTCCATTCCCTTTCTACTCGACAGCTATCCCGCCAATTAATCGGTTTCAACGATGAAATAGTCGATATCACCTTCTTATCCCCAGCTCTAGCCTCTTCATCACAAGGTCCCCGCGACACGCATCTTGCATTAGCAACAAATTCATCTTTAATTAGGGTATACTCATCCAAAACCCTTGATGCGCGTTTACTCGAAGGGCATACCGATATCGTCCTAGCCCTTGACCAGGGCTCAGAAGGGCGTGTGCTTGCTAGTGGAAGTAAAGACCGCTCCGCAAGGATATGGGCACCTAAACACTATACGGATGATGAGTCAGATTGGGGATACCACTGCGTTGCAATCTGCGAAGGCCATGGCGAGAGCGTGGGTGCAGTAGCGGTGTCCCGTAAATGTCCCGAAGATGGAAACGGAATTCCGTCTCCCGCTTTTATGTTTACTGGAAGCCAGGACCGCACAATCAAAATGTGGGATCTTTCCGAAGTAGATTTCTACGCCAAAACAAATGGCAGTGCTCCCAGTCGATGTAAAAGCTTTACTACTCTAAAGGCACACGACAAGGACATTAACTCGCTCGATGTTGCACCAAACGATCGGCTGCTTGTATCTGGTTCTCAAGATCGTACTGCCAAAATATATTCAATCAGCTATAAAAGCTCTCAAAACTCCGTCTCTGGGGCCATAACATTACTCGGCGTGTGCAAGGGGCATAAACGAGGGGTCTGGACTGTACGTTTCGGGAAAGAAGAGCGTGTATTGGCTACCGGAAGCGGAGACAAGACGGTGAAGTTGTGGAATATTGATGACTTCTCATGTGTAAAGACATTTGAAGGACACACCAATTCGGTTCTTCGGGTAGATTTCCTGAATGCTGGGATGCAGATGGTGAGCTCGGCCTCAGACGGTCTAGTGAAGTTGTGGAATGTTCGAGAGGAAGAGTGTATGTCGACGTTGGATAATCATGAAGATAAGGTAATGTTCGGCGTCTGTTCATTTTATTCAATGGCGCTATTCTCATGAGTCCATTTGGGCTTAGGTTTGGGCCCTTGCAATCAGCGCGGATGAGAAGACCATTATATCCGGAGCAGCTGATTCTGTTGTCACGTTCTGGGAAGATTGTACTGAAGAACAAGAGCAGGAGAAGGAGAATCACCGAGAAGAGATGGTCCTGAAGTATGAACTGCACATTTTTTTTTTGGTACTTTCCTTCTTCTGATTTTTTCTGAATTCAGGGAGCAAGATTATCACAACTATCTTTCCCTGAATGACTATCGTAAAGCCATCCAGCTTGCTTTGGCGATGCAACAGCCTGGTCGACTTCTTTCGCTATTTCGAGACGTTGGCTCACGCGAGCCATCGCCTCTCACAATATCTGGTGATCCGGCTGTTGATGAAGTTCTGCGAACACTTCTTGGGTCTGATCTTACTCGTCTACTACGTTATGTCCGGGAATGGAACGCGAACGCGAAAACTAGCGAAGTTGCGCAGAGAGTTTTGTTCGCTATATTCAAGTTGCGTACGGCGGAAGATATCATGAAGACGTTTACAGACGAAGCTGCTGAACTTGCGCTTGTGAATGGAGAATTCAACGCAAATCTTCAAAGCGGGAATGCATTGAAGGAGCTCATCGACTCGATCGTACCGTATACTGAACGGCATCTAACAAGAATGGATAAACTGTTGCAGGAGAGCTACACGGTAGATTATATCCTAGGAGAGATGGATGATGGGATGTTCGATGAAGATGGGGATTTGAGTATGAGGTAGATCTTATAAAGATACTATCTTGTTCTTTGTTCGTCATGGAATCAATGCGATTCTTCCTAATCTACATCCCTGAACGCCATTCGAGAGCAACACCCAGTCACCTTCCAAGATCCTATTTACGGTTAATTGTTCACCATGGTCTTCATCGATCAGTCCCTTCTGAAGAAGCCATCTCCTAAGTACACCTGGCAGACATCCTGTAGATGCAGAGGGCGTCAGCCAGCGTCCTGCGCGAAAGAAGGAGACATTTGATATGGATGCCTCCGTAATGGAAGAGTCATCATTGAATAATACGACTTCTGAGGTTGACGATGATATTTTTGCGCGTGTTCGCGCTTCGTCATAGAGCGCTCGATTTGTCGTTTTCGTACGGGTAAACAGAGATGAAGGTGTGCTCATAGAGTCAATGTGAACGGCGACGATAGAGTTATCGTCCGGGGGAATATCTAACATTGGATTGAAGTGCACGAGGCCCATAGGATCTGATTGAAATGAAGCAACAGCAGAGACAGTTACTTCTATTTCTCCTGCCTCAGAAAGCGTTATCCGAACCTGACGTTCTACTTTTGATAAATCAAGAAAATTCAGCAGTACCAGATGAACCAACCTTGACAGCCTGAGTATGTCCTTCTTGCTCGACTTTTTGGCGACATTTCTCTTTCAACATTGTATAAGATAACGTGTTGGCTCCCTGCCAGTCATGCTGCTCGCTTGCTTCTCGAAGGCGGTCAAAATGGAATGGGAGAAGGAAAAATGGAGAAGGACCATCGATATCATTATTCCATCCGCATTTTAGAAGGGATTCATCGTAACGGGTGGAGGAGAGAAGAGAATAATACATTCAGCTCTCCTTCCCACGCTAAGCCGGTCATGGCCTAAAAATCCTTCTGAACCGTGTTCTCTACCTACTATGTCCGCTTCATCCCATGGTTGTTATCATTTGTCCTTGTTAAAGCCAAAATCATACAAATCCATCGAATCAGTGCATCTCTGGTTATTGGGCCTTCAGCGAATCAGACGGAAATAAGATTCATCGCGGGGGTTCATCAAACTTTAACCAATATGTGCTTCGTCGAAGTTTGCAACATGAATACAGCTTTGACTTGATGCTAACCTGAAGCGATGAACTGCAAAAAAAAACCGTCAAAGTCTTCTCTGGGTCTCAATAACTGATCATACATGTTTTGATCATATTGAGTGTCTGTACTCATCCATAGGAGAATTTTCGCCGCCGTGTCGGAATTGTGGACAACATGCAAGGGGCTATCTTGATATTTCGTTTTGGAAATGCACCTATCTCGAAAGGCTGGTAACTGTTCAAAATCTCCACTAGGTTCTTTATACCTCTAGATCAAGCCGCTAGTCAGCTGCCTAGTCGATTTTTCTTTGTTGGTTAGACGGTTAAATTTTGATCAAAAACTCCAAACATAGTACCTTCCTGCTAAGCCTCTTCCAGTTCGCTCGGTAAGTCATCATGCTACACGTCTTTCCACAGAATTTAGCATTCATACGATGTCTTCTATAGGATGTGCCAACTTGTGCATCTATGCGTTTGACAACCTGCACTGTACTATAGGAGAACTTGAATACTTGAGCTCGTCCACAAGCAAAGCTTTACCAGTACTACTTGTAGGGTAAATTTAGTCCGAAACCGTTCAATTCATTATGTTCATCATAACCTGTATCTGACTATTGACTGACTTGTTTTTATTAAGCATTATCCACCCCAGATTCACTCCACGGTTTCCCAAATACTGAACAAATGATTAGGCTCCTTGTCCGGGTGAATGTATCAATTTTTACTGAAACCATCAGAATATCTACTCACCACAAAGGAGATCTGGATATTTCTATTCAACAAACCACTGTTTTGCCCATTTGGAGAGTAGTAGCCAAACACAGCTCCTTGAACAAAGTACCATATTGATACAACCATAGAGGAGATGTACAAAAATAAGGAAAGATACAAATTTGCATGAGTAGGTACTATGAGGAAACCAACGGAATGCATAGATTCTTAATATAGGAATACAGATAAATACAGATGAATACAAGGGAGGTCTGAGAGGTCAAAGGGATCAAAGAGAAAAAGGCTAAGGGTGAGCAGAAATAACAACCAAGTAGTTGTGTATTGTTACAAAAGCATCTTTTTTCTATTATTCCTTTCTTTTTCTTTTACTCAAGTACTTACATTGAATCAATTCCTGCACCTCCTTGAGTTGAGAGAGACAGAGAGGGAGAGAGGGAGAGAAGATTGAGAAGATGAAGTTTTTTGGGCACAATAGTGGTCTATTGGGGTCTAAAGCTCTCAAGCCTGGCCCAGTAATGGGAACAAACTCAAGCCATTGATGTGAGGGCAGGAAGAATTAGAGGTTCAAAAGTGCCTGGACCATGAGGATGTGCCCAGTGAAGTTGAGAGGAAATATGAAGATGCCGTTTCTTATCAACTTTGATGTACAACTTGAAGGCATCACTGCACCAGCGCCCTGATAACTGATTCTCATACTTGGTACAGCCAGCTGCAAATGCCAAGGTAGCTGCTCCATGCCAGAAGCTATGACTGGAGAAGATTGCCTGCTCATAGCCAGTACTTTGCAGAGCCTGATGGATGTGCTTGATGAAGATGTTGCAAGTAAGAGGGTCACCAGAGGCAGATCAAAACAGTGGAGCATCTGGATTCCAAGCTGGATCTAGATGAGGATCAGAGTTCCGGAACATGCATTTGAGGGTGACCACTGCACAGGTTGGGCATCCCTTAGCAGTGGCAATGACAATGGTGATACCTTTACAAAATGGATCTGTTTTTGATGCTGGTAGAGTGATGTGCGCTTAGGTTGCTGAGACAAAATCGGGGAGGAACTGAAGGCAGCCCTGTGTGAGGTTGACAGCTGGATTGAATGTGCACCCTTTTTTGACAGTGAATTCTCCTGCCCTGAGGAAGCCTGTGTATACTGTGCAGGCAGCAGCAGCAATGTTGTCATCCCCAGGGATGGTGCCAGGATCAAGAAAGACAAGTAACTTTGTGAGGACAGCCAATGTGATGGGTTGTTTGGGGTTGCAGTCATGCTTGCCATGGTAGCATCTAATTCCTTGGATGAGGGGAGATTCAATGGCAGAGAAGGGGAGGTCAACATCAGTGTGCATGGATTTGACATGGGTGAGGTACTGCTTGATTGTCCTGGGTTGAAACCTGCCACTGGGGTGAGCAACCCAGTGCAAGATGGTGTTCTGGGATGCTGGGAGTATGGATCTATCATCATTGTAAAGGTTATGAAGTTGGACATAGTTGATGAATGAGTTTTGGCCTGTAGAATATGTCTGCCAGGTGCTGGTGTCATGAAGTGAGCTACCCCTATCATTTTCCTTTCTTTACGATACACCATCTGAGTTCCCCTACCTACAATAATCATTCCGGAACCTTCCATTCCATTCCTTGTGCCTGAGCTATACAGTATTACATCATAGTTCCCACACTCCACCTTGTATATATAAGCCAGCCCCCACAACCTGGTCCCTTATCTTGACCTCTTTGTCATTGGGACCAGTATCTGCCTGTTTCCATCTAAGTCTCCATTCTGCCATGTTGCTGTCATCACCTCTTTGTGACATTAGGTCAAGATCCCTTACTGCACCGATAGCCTACCGATTAGGTTATCCTTGCAGGCTCTGCTTTCACCATGTCTACAGACACCACTGGACCAAGCCTGCTTGCCCAAGCTATTGACTGCTCTGCCTACCTGCACACTTTTGATACTAAAGACCAAACTCACATCCACAGCAGCAAAAGCAATTCCTGGGCTGATTGCAGTTCTCAACCCTGTCCGAACGCTGTTGCCAACTCCATCAGTAAAGAAGAGAACCTTTCTGACGGTACCGTGATCACACCAATCCTAATCCCTGCTCCAACTGTACCCCCACCCACTATGTCAACCTCCGAAGTCAACACCAATCAGCTCATGGCACAGCTCATTGAGCAGGTGGCCCAGCTCACGGCCAACCTCCACAAAGCCTCAGCCAAGTCCAGTATGAATAAGCCTGAGCTCTTCAAAGGCTCTAGTAGTGTGGAAGCATGTCGCTTCATTGCTCAGTATCAAAGCTGGGCAATGGAACAACCAGATCTGAGCAACAATGAAGGTAAGCTGATTAAGGCAGCACTAGGATTCTTCTCAGGCAAGGCTGCTGACTGGGCCACACCGTACCTCCTAGAATTCAGCCATAACCAACAACCCTTCAATGGACGATGGGAAGACTTCAAAACAGCCTTCACCCTCCAATTTGAATTCATTGATGCAGGTATGGAGGCCCAGAATGCAATCCAGCATCTCAGGCAGGCAAAAGGTCAAACGGTAGCAGAATTTGCACAGAATTTCAGGGACATTGGTGATTGGACTGGGCTCTCAGATGTCGACCTGCGAGAATGCTTCCATAGCGGCCTCAACCCAGAGATCTGACAAAATCTCATTGTGGTCAATATAGCCCAGGGACTAGCCCCCACACTGGAGGAGGCTATAAGGCAAGCGATTTCAGTGGATGTGTTCCTGCATGATCCCACCATGACAGGTCGCAATCCAGGCACCTCCCATACCTCCTCCCCCCCTGCTAACTCCCATGCTATGGATGTCGATGCCATGCACACTAGTGGTAACAGCAGAGAAAGCTTTGTGGCTCAGATGAGAGGTAGGTGTTATGGTTGTGGCTCACAGAGTCACAAAAAGAGGAACTGCTCATACAAGGAGACAGTTTGCTGCTACTGTGGGCGACAAGGCCACCTAGAATCAGTCTGCCAAGACAAGTTCATGGGTCTAGAATGTGGCTGGGGTAAGCATCAACAACCCCACCGTCAACAAGTCGCTGCTTCCTCTTTGACACCCTTCACCCTCTTCCTCAATGAACCCATCCAAATTGCTGCTTCCACTCCAGCTCCCACTGCTCTGTCCCCACTTACTCCTGACCTCTCCACCCAGATTGCCCAGCTCCAGGAGCTCCTTAACGGAGCCAATGCCATGGCCCCAGCACCAGGTTCTCAGGAGGGTTTTTAAAGCGGGTGCCTGTCTCAGCTGCATTGAGAGTACCCGTAAACCAGTTTGCTATACATTCCACATCTGCATATGATTCTCTTCCCTCCTGTAAAATATCTATTATTTCGGAATTGAATCCCAATTCATCACACTTCCAGATTAATGTGAAATTAAGAGGAAGAAATCACAGTATAGCAACTGCAGCCATGGTTGATTCCAGAGCCACTGCTCTATTTCTGAACCAAGATTTTGTCACCCACCACCATGTAAGGACCTTCCCACTCAGGAAACCCATTGATGTCTTTAACATTGATGGGTCTGCTAACCAAGCAGGGCAAATCACACACTTTGCATGTCTAGCCTTGACTGTCAATAGCCAGGAATGGTGGACAGACCTGCTAATAACCAATCTTGGAAGCGAAGACCTAATCCTCAGACTCACCTGGCTATGCAAAGCCAATCCAGATATTGACTGGGAAAAAGGATGGCTCTTGGTCAAACCACAATGGACAATGACAGAAGGGGCAGAAGAGCAAGATACTGAAGAGGAAATCGAAGCAATCATCACTCCTGAAGTCCCACCAAGCATAGCAGAAGAGGAGGCAGAGGAATTGCCCATACACTGCATTTGAGCCAACCAATGAACCTGACATGCATGGGTGAAGTCAGGCATCCTACATGAACAAACAGAGGAGGTCTGGTGTGCGGCAGGATTCACCTACTTGCAACAGCTAGCGAAACAGGCCCACAAAGCAAAACCCTGAAAACCTTTGAAGAAATGGTCCCAGAACCATATCGTGACTTCGAAAAGGTATTCTCCGAAACTGCTTCCAAATGCCTCCCAGAACACCAACCCTGGGATCATGCCATTGAACTGATCCCAGGTGCACCTGAAACCATGCGTACGAAAGTCTATCAATGTCATTAAATGAACAAGGTGAACTCAACCGCCTTCTGGATGACAACCTCCAAAAAGGCTATATTCGCCCCTCAAAGTCACCTCTGTCATCACCTGTGTTCTTCATAAAGAAGAAGGATGGAAAGCTCCATTTTATACAGGACTACAGGAAACTTAACCAAGTAACCCTGAAGAATCACTATCCCCTCCCCCTGGTTGCCGACATTGTTAGCCATCTGCAGGGGGCATGGTATTTCACCAAGTTTGACGTTAGATGGGGCTATAACAATGTTTGGATTAAGGAGGGTGATGAGTGGAAAGCTGCTTTTGCAACCAACTGAGGGTTATTTGAACCCAGCGTAATGTTCTTTGGTCTCACCAACTCCCCAGCCACCTTCCAAGTGCTCATGAACTCCATCTTTTTACACCTAGTGGCTGCAGGAAAAGTAGCAGTTTACCTAGATGATATCCTCATCTTCACCAATGAAATACAAGAACATTGGCAAGTAGTGCGAGAAGTACTCAAATGGCCAGAGAAACATGACCTTTACCTATGACCCAAGAAATGCGAAGAGGAGCTCCAGATCGAGTACTTGGGACTAGTTATATCAGAAGGGGAAGTGCACATGGACCCGGTAAAAGTAGCTGCAGTTCATGACTGGCCTAAACCAAAGAATCTGCAAGAGTTACAGGGATTCTTAGGTTTTGCTAACTTCTACTGTTGATTCATACAGAACTTTGCCCGCATAGCACGCCTCTGAATGACCTAACCAAGAAAGACTTGGGCTTCAACTGGGGAACACATCAACAACAAGCATTCTGTCACAAAGAGGTGATGATGGTGACAGAGCGGAGCAGAGACTTAGGCAGAAAATGGGCAGATACTGGTCCCAATGACAAAGTTATATTAATAATAAATACAAGGAAGTAAGTAAAAGACATACCTGGTCCCAATGACAAAGAGCTCAAGATAAGGGACCAGGTTGTGGGGCAGGCTTATATATACAAGGTGGAGTGTGGGAACTATGATGTAATACTATATAGCTCAGGCACAAAGAATGGAACAGAACTGATAGAATGGAATGGAAGGTTCCGGAATGATTATTGTAGGTAGGAGGGCTCTGTTAAGGCTGTGCACTGGAAGGAAATAGATCAAGGTTCCGGAGCTCTTTCCGAAGCTTCGAAGTCCGGAAACTATAGTAACAGCAAAATGAAGTAATGGAAAGGCTACACAGGCCTTGGGAAGTGATGGGACTTCAGCGAAGCTTTCAGCGAAGCTTTCAGCAATGCTCCCTACACATTATCTGGGTGTCCCTGCAAAGTGCGAAGAAGAATGAAGTTCCGGAGCATCGGAAGAATCCGATCGATTGATCCAGATGTGATTAAGCATAATAGAGAAGGAGTATAGAAGGTAACTTTTATTTCAAGCTGGGGAACCAAACTAATCAAGTTGACCTAAGTATTAAACTGCCTAATTGTTAAATAAAAGACAATAAGTGAGAAGGATTCGAAATAATACAATAATGGTGTTTTCCAAGAGCCGACAGGCGTGGGAATGCATCAGTCATGACGACCGAGTGTCATGTGATGTATCCGAGGTTGTTCCAAAGTTATTGAGCCAAGGAACGGAGTATGAAATTGACCGAGATTTGAGTTGAACTTGGTAACAAACACAAAATGGATCGGAAGGATGATTGATTGACCGGAAGATCGGCCGGAATGCCGGAATGTTCATATAGTGATCGATGACCTCGGAAATCATCCGGAAAGCATAGTGGAGCTTGGCATATATATAACAGGCTCAGATGGTGTATTGTAAAGAAGGAAAATGATAGGGGTGGCTCACTTCATGACATTACCCCCCTCCTTATGACCATTGCCCTCAATGGTCAAGCTTTTGCCACCTGGGGGTGCTTTTTGTGGAATTTTTGGATAGCGGTTGGGGCATGTTCAAGATTTGGTGCAGGTTCCCATGAGTTGTGTCCTGCATCATAGCCTTTCCACTTTACCAAATACTCTAACTTCTTCCACCTAATCCGACTATCCAAGATGTCCTCGACTTCATACTCTGGCTCATCCTCATCCTCTAGGTATACTGGTTCCAGTGGTGTTGCAATTTTGCCATTGACGGTGTTCCCTCTCCAAGGGTACAATTTATCGATGTGGAACATGGGGTGGATGCGGTCCAGTGGTAGTGGGAGGTCTAAATGGTAGTCCAGGGTCCCAACCTTCTCCAAAATGGTGTAAGGTCCTAGCTGTTGATAAGCCTTAGAATGGGCTGTGCATAAAAATCTGAAACTTTTGGATTTTGTGCATAGCCCAGTAAACAACTCTACATAGGGAACCCCTGTACATTGTGTAATAGTCATAATGTCCAGCTCCGGATCAATCATGAATCAAAGCCGATGCTCATTGATCAGGCACAGTGTCTAAAAATGACTATAAAAACACTAAAACCCCATCCTGTGTGTGAATCAACTATCCTAAAGTAAGATCCGGGAATAGTACTGTCAATAAAAAGAATTGCCAAGTTATCTGCAGGCCCATTCAGGAAGACTAGAATGATTAGAATAAAAGCAATAACAGCTCAAGGAACATGTGGAAGCACAGGAAAAGCATATGGTGTCCCGGACCAAGGGAGTAGTAACCATGTGCAAAGGAATAAATCCCTCAGCACTGCCCAAGGTCCAGACCTTTCCTCAGGGACATAAATAGGACAGGCCAGAGCCAGAAGCAGGAAGCTTTCTTTTGCTTCCAGCATAGAGAAGTCAGATTTAGACACTTAGTCAGAATCAGACAAAGCACAGAATAGAAAACTGAAGTCAGAAAGAATTGATAACTCAGAAAGAGTGTGTACTAGTTGACTTGAAAAAGAAAAGAAAGCAGGAGTTAGGCAAAGCATAGCTCAGTAAAGTTAGCCAGTCAAAGTCCAATTGAAGAATCAGTTAGTCATAACAAGTTCAAGTTTTACAGAACTTGTGAAAGAAAGTCTGTTACAGAAACCCCTACTCTATTAGGCAGAGTTAGCTTCACACAATTAAGTTATATATATCTTTTATACACCCCTTTTGAACTTAGTGTTGGACTTGGTTGTGTGTGTGTGTGTGCGCGTGTGTGTGTTGGTGTTGGTGTGTGTATTGCTACACCTGCATTTTGCCCTCAGCCCCAAGTCAGCATATCACTGTCGATCCTCAAGTTTCTCACTGGAAAGTTGGAGCTTGATGTCTTCTGCGCTTAGCCAGACCTGATCTCCAACTTGGAATTGATGTACCTTTCATTTTCCCTGTTCATAGTTTTCCTTTTGCCATCTTTTCCCCAGGTGTAGTGCTGCTCCAGCATCCTGCAGTATTTGGATGCAATCATCCACTGCCGGAATCCCACTCTGTTGTCCAACTGGAATGTTAAATAGAAGCAGGTAACCATAGGTGAGTTCGAATGGGGACATTCCAAGTGCAGAGTGGGTGCGGTGTCATGAATCGATCTTTTTCCATTATTCTTTTCTTTTATTTACTTATCTAATCACCAAAGCGCTTACACTAGCGCTTATTATATTTTCATTATCATTTAGGTTACACGCGTCAACCTTATTGTTCTCGCATTGTCGTTTCACTTAGGCGCGACTCTCTCGTGCCTGTCAGCTCATTGACAGGGCGACGTCATTATCGTTCCGCCTCCATGCTTCTTTTTATATTGCCTTATTGTTTACTCACCGAATACCTACAGCTTTACTTATGGATACGAGCAACTCTTATTGTAGGTCCTCACGGTTACGGTGCGAGACATCTCTCACGGTTTCATATCCCGTTTTGTATATAAGCCTAGATATTTGGTAGTTATATTCCTTAGCTCTATTCTCGTCTATTCTCCTCGGTAGCTAGACTAGTATTGGGTTGTTTTATCCATCCTCTTTTGCCTTTTCATCCTCTTGCTCATCGTCTATCGTGTGACGCCTGGTTGTCTCTTGTGAGAGCTAGCGAGTCGCTGACATGTGGGAGTTAATCACAAATTCCGCCATGGGCAGGTGCTCCACCCAGTCATCCTGATGGCATCCCACATAGAGCCTGAGATACTTTTCAACTTCTTGGTTTGCCCGTTTGGTCTGTCCATCCGCTTGGGGGTGATATCCTGATGTGAGGTTTGATTTGATTCCTAGGTGGGAGAGTAGTGATCACATGAGTTTTGCTGCGAACTGGGGTCCCCGGTCTGATACAAAGCAGAGGGGAAGACCATGGAGGCGAAAAATTTCGTAATAGTAGATGTCGGCCACACCTGCTGCTGTGATTGAGGTCGTACAAGGAATTGCATGGATTTGTTTACCATAGAGGTCAGTGCAGACTAGAATAGCATCATACCCTTGCGAGTTGGGCAGCTGTGTGATCAGGTCAACTCCTACTTCTTCCCACAAGCCTGCTGGGACATCTAAGGGTAGTGTTACTGCTCGTGGGTGTCTCTGTATCTTCTTCCTTGCGCAAGTCTCACATCCTTCAACGTATTTTTCTACAAAGGATCGCAGGGTGGGACACCAAAAATGGGTGCTGACGAGGTCAAGGGTATTGTGAAGTCCAGGGTGGCCAGCAGAGGGGTTGTCATGGCATTGTTTGAGTACTTCTTTCTGTAGGTCATCATCTGGTGGGACGTATACCCTCCCTTGATGGTACACTAGTCTGTTGTCTTCTTCCCATTCTGCTATCCCATTGGCCAAGCATTTGAGACTGTTTCTCCTAAGCTCTTCCAGTCCTTCCAGTACTTGGGCCTCCTTTTGAGATGCCTGTTGGATGCAGTCCTCCAGTGGATTCTGTAGTGAGGTTGCTGCCACTCACATAAAGTGGGCTGGTTTCAGAACAGTCTGTTGTCAGTTGTCTTCATTGTCGAAAACCTGATGCACTGCCATGCGAGAAAGAGCATCAGCCTGTGTGTTTGTCTTGCCTGGGCAGTGAGTGAGCTGAAAGTCGAATCGGGATAACCATAGTGCCCATCATGCTTGTCGTCAACTGAGGTCCTGAGCAGAACACCAGAATTCCAGGTTTGCATGGTTGGTGAGGATCTCGAAGGTTTGTGGTGATCCTTCCAGGAAGCTTCTCCAGTCCTTTAGCGCTTCAATGATGGCAAGCATCTCTTGGTCATAGATTTCATAGTTTTGTTCTGCCAGTTGCATGGAGGCTGATCAGAATGCCACTGGGTGCCACTGACCATTGTCCTGTTTTTGCATTAAAGCTCCCCCCATAGTGAAGCCTGATGCATCTACCTCGAGCTGTGTGAGCCTGTTGGGGTCCCAGAGTGCCAGTACCGGTGCTGTGATGAAAGCTTCCCTTAGGATGTCAAATGCCTGTTGTTGGTGTGTTCCCCAGTTGAAACCCGTATCTTTCTCGGTTAGGTCATTCAGAGGGCGTGCTATGTGGGCAAAGTTCCATATGAATCGGCGGTAGAAGTTAGCAAAACCTAAGAATCCCCATAGCTCTTGCAGATTCTTTGGGATAGGCCAGTCACAGACTGCAGCTACTTTTACCAGATCCATGCGCACTTCACCTTCTGATATCACTAGTCCCAAGTACTCGATCTGGAGCTCCTCAAATTCACACTTCTCGGGTCGTAGGTAGAGGTCATGTTTCTCTAGCCGTTTGAGTACTTCTCGTACTACCTGCCGGTGTTCTGGTATTTTGTTGGTGAAGATGAGAATATCATCTAGGTAAACTGCTACTTTCCCTGCCGCCACTAGGTCTGAAAAGATGGAGTTCATGAGTGCTTGGAAGGTGGCTGGGGAGTTGGTGAGACCAAAGAACATTATGTTGGGTTCAAATAACCCTCAGTTGGTTGCAAAAGCAGCTTTCCACTTGTCACCCTCCTTAATCCGAACATTGTTATAGCCCCATCTAATGTCAAATTTGGTGAAATACCGTGCCCCCTGCAGGCGGCTAATGATGTCAGCAACCAGTGGGAGGGATAACAGTTCTTCAGGGTTACTTGGTTAAGTTTCCTGTAGTCCTGTACAAAACGGAGTTTTCCATCCTTCTTCTTTACAAAGAAGATTGGTGATGACAGTGGGGACTTGGAGGGACAAATGTAGCCTTTTTGGAGATTGTCATCTAGGAAGTGGTCAAGTTCACCTTGTTCATTTAATGACATTGGGTAGACTTTTGTGCGCATGGTTTCAGGTGCACCTGGAATCAGTTCAATGGCATGATCCCAAGGTTGGTGTTCCAGGAGTCATTCTGAAGCAGTTTCGGAGAATACCTTCTCAAAGTCACGGTAAGGTTTGGGGACCATTTCTTCAAATGTTTTCAGAGGTTTTGCTTTGTGGGCCTGTTCCACTAGCTGTTGGGAGTAGGTGAATCCTGCCGCACACCAGACCTCCTCTGTTTGTTCATGTAGGATGCCTGACTTCACCCACACATGTCAGGTTCATTGATTGGCTCGAATGCAGTGTATAGGCAATTCCTCTGCCTCCTCCTCTGCTATGCTTGGTGGGGATTCAGGAGTGATGACTGTTCCAATTTCTTCTGCAGTACCTTGCTCTACCACCTCCTCTATCATTGCCTGTTGTGGTTTGACCGAGAGTCGTCCTTTTTCCCAGTCAATATTCAGGTTGGCTTTACATAACCAAGGGAGTCCCAGAATTAGGTCTTTGCTTCCCAGATTAGTTATTAGCAGGTCTGTCCACCGTTCTTGGTTATCAAGAGTCAGGGCTAGATGTGCAAAGTGCGTGATTTGCCCTGCCTGGTTAGCAGACCCATCAATGTTAAAGACACCAATGGGTTTCCTGAGTGGAAAGGTCCTGACCTGGTGGCGGTTGATGAACTCTTGGTTCAGAAATAAGGCAGTGGCTCCAGAATCAATCATGGCCACAGTTGCTATACTGTGATTCCTTCCTCTTAGTTTCACATTAATTCAGAAGTGTGATGAACTGGGATTCTGTTAAGATCATGCATCTCCAGAATCATGGAATGATCGCAATATAATTGCGGAATTGGTTGGGAATGTGAGGGGATAATTCTCTCGCGAAGGGAGGAACGATTCACGGAGTTATGGAAAGGTAGTTGGACATCGACACTACTATCGGTAGTGCCCTCAACACATTGATGGTCCAATATAAAGGTAATAGCAGCATCAGTTCGCGGAACATCAGAGCTGTGTTGAGAATGTATCACAGATAGTGAACATCTGTAATACGAAGAGAGAGCAGATTTAAGTTGATATTAAAGCTACAGAACTACCTATTTGATGTTGTAGCTTTATACTATGCATTACATAAGCATCGCGAAGTGATACTAACTCTGAATAGACTAGCTTGTGGAGTAAAGAACAAAGGAAGGGATATAATAGGTATAGTACTCATCCGATAATGATTAGGAAAGATAACAAAGGATTCCTGAGCTTAGGAACTCTTCCCGAAGTAGTCAATTAAAGAGTCCTAGCTTAGGAACTCTTCCCGAAGTAGGTAAATGGATCGCGGAATCACAGAATAACTCGATCTGCATACATATGACAGATTCAATTCCAAAATAGTAGGTATTTTACAAGCGGAAAGTGAATTGTATGCAGAGGTAGAATGTAGTATATGTCACAAAGAGGTGACGACGGTGGCGGAGTGGAACGGAGACTTGGACGGAGGCAGACAGCTGGTCCCAATGACAAAGTTATATTGATAATAAATACAGAGAAGTAAGTAGTGACATACCTGGTCCCAACGACAAAGAGGTCAAGATAAGGGACCAGGTTGTGGGGGCTGGCTTATATATACAGGGTAGAGTGTGGGAACTATGATGTAATACTGTATAGCTCAGGCACAAGGAATGGAATGGTATTGATAGAATGGAATGGAAGGTTCCGGAATGATTATTGTAGGTAGAAGGACTCAGATGATGTATTGTAAAGAAAGGAAAATGATAGGGGGCTCACTTCATGACAGTATAGCAAATTGATTAATGGGTACTCTCAGTGCGTGTTACGGTATGCTTCCGCTACCTCGTACGGAACATCCGGAAGTTACGGAAACGACAATGGTGATTCGTTCCTATCCTTTCCTTATCGGTTCGGGACCGGACCGTACGACGACATCCAATGTTAACGGATATGATTACTTTTAATTCCCACCCTATTATCTTTCAATTATATTATCAGGAACTTTTTACAATACTTATTGTTTTATTCCAGATACTCATTGTTCTTCCTTGAACAATTAGGATTACTGGTATATAAGCATTAGTGTCCAGTAGATAGTTCTCCAGTTTAAATATCAACTTAGATCATTCCAATCTAGAGAGGTTATCCCTATAACTCTGTCCGGACTTTCCAGTCTAACTTGATAGTTGTCTGAACTTATCCGGTCGACTTCTGGACATCCAAAATGTACGAACATCCACGGAACCACTATGACATAGCGGGAGCACTACTGAAAGTGGTGCTAAGGTTCTTGTTTGACTTTACATTCTACCTTTCCACTTTTCTACTGATTGGTAGTTACCGTTCAAACCCGGAAACTATTGGAACACTCTGTACTATACTATTCACACTAGACCTCACAGAACCTCACTGGAATAGTCTTAACAGTGCGGCCGAGATGGGTACGCGCTTTAAAAACTCTCCTGTGAACCTGGTGCTGGGGCCATGGCATTGGCTCTGTTCAGGAGCTCCTGGAGCTGGGCAATCTGAGTGGAGAGGTCGGGAGTGACTGGGGGCTGGGTGATAGGAGCCAGAGTAGAAGCAGCAATTTGGACAGGTTCATTGGGGAAGAGAGTAAAGGGTGTCGACAAGGAAGCTGCAACTTGTTGATGGTGGGGTTGTTGGCGCTTACCCCGGCCACGCTCTAGACCCATGAACTTGTCTTGGCAAACTGACTCTAGATGACCTCATTGCCCGCAGTAATGGCATACTGTTTCCTTGTATGAGCAGTTCCTTTTCTTGTGACTTTGCGAACCATAACCATAACACCTGCCTCTCATCTGGGCCACAAAACTCTCTCTGCTATTACCACTGGTGTGCGTGGCATCAACGTCCATAGCATGGGAGTTGGCAGGGGGAGAGGAGGTATGAGAGGGGCCCTGGTTATGGCCTGTCATGGTGGGGTCATGCAGGAATACATCCACTGAGATTGCTCATCTGATTGCCTCCTCCAGTGTAGGGGCTAGTCCCTGAGCTATGTTGACCATGATGAGGTTTTGTCAAATCTCTGGGTTGAGGCCACTGTGAAAGCATTCTCGAAGGTCCACATCTGAGAGCCCAGTCTGATTGCTGATGTCCTTGAAGTTCTGCATGAATTCTGCTACTGTTTGGCCTTTTGGTTGCCTGAGATGCTGGATTGCATTCTGGGCTTCCATACCTGTGTCAATGGATTCAAATCTGATGGTGAAGGCTGTTTTAAAGTCTTCCCATCATCCATTAAACAGTTGTTCGTGATGGCTGAATTCCAAGAGGTATGGGGTGGCCCAGTCAGCAGCCTTTCCTGAGAAGAATCCTAGGGCTGCCTTAATCAGTTTCCCTTTGTTGTCCTTCAAATCTGGTTGTTCCACTGCCCAACTTTGATACTGGGCAATGAAGTGATGTGCTTCTGCACTACTCGAGCCTTTGAAGAGCTCAGGCTTATTCATGCTCAACTTGGCTGAGGCTCTGTGAAGATTGGCTGTGAGCTGAGTTACCTGCTCGATGAGCTATTCCATGAGCTGATTTGTGCTGACTTCGGGGGTTGACATAGTGGGTGGGGGTACAGTTGGAGTAGGGGTTAGGATGGGTGTGATAATGGTACCATCAGATAGGTTCTCTTCTTTACTGATGAAGTTGGTGACAGCGTTCAGACAGGGTTGAGAACTGCAATCAGCCCAGGAATTGCTTTTGCTGCTATGGATGTGGGTCTGGTCTTTAGTGTCAAAAGTGTGCGGGTAGGCAGAGCAGTCAATAGCTTGGGTGGGCAGGCTTGGTGCAGCAGTGTCTGTAGATGTGGTGAAAGCAGAGCCTGCAAGGATAACTTAATTGGTAAGCTATCGGTGCAGTAAGGGATCTTGACCTAATGTCACAAAGAGGTGACGACGGTGGTGGAGTGGAGTGGAGACTTGGATGGAAGCGGACAGATACTGGTCCCAATGGCAAAGAGGTCAAGATAAGGGACCAGGTTGTGGGGGCTGGCTTATATATACAAGGTGGAGTGTGGGAACTATGATGTAATACTGTATAGCTCAGGCACAAGGAATGGAATGGAAGGTTCTGGAATGATTATTGTAGGTAGGAGGGCTCAGATGGTGTATTGTAAAGAAAGGAAAATGATAGGGGTAGCTCACTTCATGACACAGGTTGTTGTGACATGCTATACAGGATATGGTACTTACTTCGTTTTCTCCTACATTCCCTCTTTCCTTTATCTTTGTGACTACCTGAACCCTTCTCCATGTTTCCATATCCTTTTACTTCCATCTATCATTTGTCAGAACCTTCTATCACATTCCAGACACTTCTATCAGCTTCCCACGCTGTCGCTTACTCATCCGAACCCTGGTATATATAGTACAGTAGCTGACACCTAGTTCCCCATCTTGACCTCTTGGTCTTTGGTGTAAGACTACAATAAGTATATGATCCTCAGAGACACACTAATACGTGTGAGTGACTCAGCTGCATTACCTGTAAGACTACAATAAGTATATGATCTATGATAGATAGTAAGTATTGTAGCTCAAGCAATATAATATATGATACTCACCCTCAGAGACACACTAATACGTGTGAGTGACTGAGGGTGATAGTCCGCTAGATATCGATGTATATATACGGTACTGTAAGGGGCTTGAAACGTGTTAGATATATCTAGCCGTCGGGGAAAATAAATAAATAGCAAATACGGAGTGAAACCCGAAGTCCGATCGGGACTCTTTCCCTTAATCTACATACTCTTGACACTCCCCTAGTCCCGGTGGACGTTCGCAATCCCCAATAACCGCATTTGAGATCGGTGACTCGTAGTTCCCAATGCCTTCGTTAGGATGTCGGCAAGGTTCACCTCTGACGGGGCGTAATGTATTTTAATCTCTCCCTTCTCAACCATATCTCGCAAATAATGATAACGAATATCAATGTGCTTGACTCTTTGGTGGAATTTTGGGTTCTCGGAGATCGCGATTGCCCCTTTGTTGTCAGCGTACAGATCAGACGGGAGGGACGCGGGATGACCTATTTCGCTGAGAAAGTTGTGAACCCACTTCGCCTGTTGTGCCCCCTTTCCATACGCGATGTATTCAGCTTCCGTCGTCGAAAGAGCAACTACGTCCTGGCGTTTGGCCATCCAGAACACAGGACCTCCAGCGATCATGGTGACCACTCCAGTCGTAGACCGACGAGTGTCGATGCAGGCAGCGTAGTTAGCATCGCAATAGGTTTTGGGGGTAAGTCCTTCGTCCTGTGGTGTGTATGTGATCCCGTGTTCTTTAGTCCCGGATATATATTGACATAGGTGGATAAGCGCGTTCCAGTGCGGTCGTCCTGAGTTCTGGAGGAATCTAGAGAGGAGGTTCGTTGCATACGCTATATCAGGGCGACATGCTCCTTGTCCGAACTGGATAGCTCCCAACAGCTCGCCGTAGGGCTTGTCCTTCATGAACACTCGTTCTTCGTCCGTCTTTGGTGCTTGATCCTTTGATAACACAACTCCTGGAGCGAGTGGTGTAGCTTTTGGCTTCAAATCTTGAAGACCATACTTTGTGAAGACCTGATCCCAGTACGCTGGCATAGATAGGGTGGCGGACCGATCCTCCTTGTTGTGGGTTAGGCGCATTCCCAACGCGAACTGAATGCTGTCGGTCTCCTTCATCCTGAACCTATCACCTAATTCCTTCTTTGCCCCCTCCATCTCTTCCTTTGACGTGGATCCTCCAAGTGTATCATCAGTATACGTACCTGTAATGGTCTCCCCTGACTTCGTCGACCTACTCCTGACGCATTGATCAGCCTGGGATCTATGGTATCCCAATTCCTTGTACGCTTTATCTAGGGTTTTCCACCAATTTCGACCGGCCTGCATGGTACCATACAGTGATTTCTTTAGGCGCATGACCCTCCCTGATCCTCTACCATCGAAACCTTCAGGAGGCCTAATATACATTTCCTCGTCAAGGTCGGCGTTGAGATAGGCTGAAGCAAAGTCTATTTGCCATATATTGTACCCGAGAGTGACCCAGACTGCGATTAGGATACGTAGCGATTCGAACCTCAGGACTGCCGCATAGGTTTCGAAGTAGTCGACTCCCTCTGTTTGCCTTCCTCCATTTACTACCAATCTCGCTTTCTCGTCGACTATACGTCCCGTTCCGTCGAGCTTGTGTGCGAACACCCATAGTGGGTTGAGGATGGTAGCTCCTTGAGGTGGGTCCTGGAGGGGTCCAAATACGTCAAATTCCTCCATTCTATCTTTCTCCTTTTTTACCGCGGGGAGCCATCTAGTTGAATCCTCCATTGCTGATGAATACGTTTTGGGGACCAGTGGGAGGCCAATCACATTTAGGGCTACATTAAACTCGCATCCTACCTCGTCAGGAAATCTTTCAGCTAACAGTGAGAAATGGGTAGCAAGGAGTCCTCGAGGCCTCTGGGTGCTTCTTGCCCAATCCTCCCCTGATCCTCTCGCCTGGTGTTCCCGGTCTATAAATTCGCGAGTATTGATAGCTTTGCTCGATGGAATTCTGACGCGACTGGACCGACGAAGCTCCTCAGTTAGCTCAGGTATTGGGTCTGGGATCGTCACTTCCAAATTGCCTGCCACATTCGGAGCTGTGGGAAGTTCTTCGGCATCATTTCTGACTTCGGCTGGAGGGAAGTTGTTTTCGTCTGTTTCCTCTCTCCCCTCCCCTCCAGCTGGAGGTAGAGGGTTCATCACTACTCGTTCGTCAAATTCTACATCTCTGCTGGAGACAATGCGGCCTGAGGACAGATATAACAGGTATACTCCTCTTTCCATATAGCCGACCATTCTCCCCTTAAAACCTCGCAGGTCTAGCTTCCCCAAATTCCCCCGTACAACCGTACCCCAAGCCATCGCCCCAAAGGGGCGTAAGTGGGCTACATCCATCTTCTTCCTGTACCAGAGCTCCGCTGGAATGAGGAAGCCCGTACGGGCAGCAGGGAGCAAGTTATCGGTATAAATGATATAGGCACACGCATAGGCCCAAAGGAAGGGTGGTAAGCCTGAGTCTTGGAGGATGGTGCGTACCCGGTCAAATGTAATTCCGTGTTTACGCTCAGCTACCCCATTTGCTGCAGAGGAGTATGGGGGAATAGTTTCAAGTTTGATTCCATTTTCGTCTGCCCACTGTTGCCACAGTACGCTGTTGAACTCCTTTCCTCCATCTACTCTGATGTTTACCATCTTCTTTCCAGTCTCATTTTCGGCTCTAGCTTTGTAGGATTTTATCGCTGCCAACGTGGTTGATGCTTCTTTATTGGCAAGGTAGAAGTCCCTCCCCATCGCCGAGTACCCATCCACGATCGGCATCGAGTAATAGTAGCCGCCAATAGCTCGTACTCGCATAGGACCTGTTAGGTCAACGTGGACCCGCTCCAGTCTTTGGGATTCCCGAGTTGTAACGGCATCGAAAGGGCGTCTCTTCGCCTGCCCTAACTGACAGCTGTCACACTTCTCCAACTTCTCGTTAACTGGTCCCATTACCACCAGGCCATCGACGAGACCCTTTTCTACCATCATCCTGATCCGTGAGAGCCCTGCATGGCCTAACCTACGGTGCCATGTTTTGAGATCAACAGGCTTATTCAATGACCTAGATTTCACCGCTAGTCCCAGAGGGCCTTTATTTTTCTCCTCCAAACGATATAAACCCCCGGACCCATAGCCCGTCAGGAAATGCTTCCCCGTAGTGTCAAAGAACTTTGCGATACCTTTTCCGAATAAGATCTGGTATCCTAATGCATCCATTTTGGAGATGGA
Source organism: Lentinula aciculospora (assembly GCA_028011355.1). Taxonomy (NCBI): domain Eukaryota; kingdom Fungi; phylum Basidiomycota; class Agaricomycetes; order Agaricales; family Omphalotaceae; genus Lentinula; species Lentinula aciculospora. The sequence continues at coordinate 2,068,516 of JAOTPV010000003.1, forward strand.
TACTAGGTTATAGGAGACGTCGGGAACGTGAAGAGCATTCTCGAAGTCGAGAATCACATCACCCTTATCATTTGTGAATGTCTTCCGCACCTTTCCATATCCCTCTATCTTCAGTGGTGTGGATGCCTCGGATGATCGAGCCTTTCTGGAACATGGGGTGTACGTGATGAAGTCCTCTCTCTTCCTAAAGAAGTGGTCTGATGCGCCTGTGTCTGCGTAGATCTCTTGTCCATTTCCGACGTCTGACATAGCAGCTAACCCGTAGTATTGGGTCAATTCTCTGACCTCAGGGAGTCCCTCAGGAATCAACTCAGTTGTGCTTGTTGTGGTGTTCGCAGATGAGTTTCCCAAGGAGGCTTCTTTCTTTCCCCTCCACCAGGCGGGGTACTGTCCTTCCTTCCCTCCACCCTTCCTAAAGCATTCCTCTGCAATGTGTCCTTGGCGCTGACAATTTCGGCATTTCTTCTCTGGGAATTTGACCACGTTTGCGTTCCCAGTGGTGGCCAGTTTCCTTTCTAGGGATTCAATACGTGAGGACAAGTATGAAACAGTGTTCGCTTGAGGTAGGCGATCTCCCGGGACAACGGCATCTGGTCGATTTTCAGATCGGGAATACTGGAAGGATATATGTTGGATAACCGATGAAGAGGAAAGGAAAGTTGTTTGATTTGCATTAATATTTTGCATAATCGTGTCGAAGGCCACAGTAGGGAATGCTGCCATTATGATTTCTCGAAAGACCTTGTCTGGAATATCATTTCCCATATCAATAGCTTCCTTTCGCAGTTCCCTGAGTGTGCGAAGAAACTCGTCCAGGGTCTCGGTTTCACGGTAGATATGGCTTCGGAGCCTCCTCATTGTGATTACTTTCCTCATGTCATCCTTCTGTCCAAATTCTTTGACTAGCGCACTGAACAGGTCCTTCGCGTCCAACTCATCAACCTCAGGTACCAAGGAGGGAAGATCTGCAATAAAGGACTCTATGATTCCCTTCGTCCTGTTATTTCGGAATGTCCACTCCATCGTAGAAGGCTTGTCAGAGAAGACGGGGGTGGATTCTTTGGTGGTTGGAGTATCGACCTTTTCAGAGGTTGGATTTGTGATTTTTCCGTCGATATAGCCGTCTAGCCCCTGATTCTTTAGGGATACTTTTATTCTTCTCTCGGTAGGCTTCCAGGCTACTCGAATCCCTCCATCAAATTTTTGGTCATCTGGAGTATCGGGAACGGGAGCGGGAATCCCTCCGTTACTTGTCATGTTGTTTCTAGGGGCTTTTTCCAGTCACTATTCAGGTTTATTCTTGCGTAGTTCAGCAGCGGGCGGGGCCCATAACCTGTAAGACTACAATAAGTATATGATCCTCAGAGACACACTAATACGTGTGAGTGACTCAGCTGCATTACCTGTAAGACTACAATAAGTATATGATCTATGATAGATAGTAAGTATTGTAGCTCAAGCAATATAATATATGATACTCACCCTCAGAGACACACTAATACGTGTGAGTGACTGAGGGTGATAGTCCGCTAGATATCGACGTATATATACGGTACTGTAAGGGGCTTGAAACGTGTTAGATATATCTAGCCGTCGGGGAAAATAAATAAATAGCAAATACGGAGTGAAACCCGAAGTCCGATCGGGACTCTTTCCCTTAATCTACATACTCTTGACATTTGGAACTAAGTTAGTACTTGTATCGTTGTTTACAGTTAATATACTCACTTGGTCTTTGGAACTAGTTTTCCTTGTGTGACCCTAGTGATTGGCCCTTGTGCTATCGCTGCTGTCTTGATCCTTATTTCTTTCAGCCTTCGTGTGTGGTGCTAGCCCCACCCTTGCCTTGGTTTGTGCTTTGAGCCTGTGCCTCCTCCCTTCGTCGCCACACAGGTGTGGCCGACATCTACTATCGCGAAATATTCTGCCTCCATGGTCTTCCCCTCCACTTTGTATCAGACCGGGGACCCCAGTTTGCAGCAAAACTTATGCAATCACTACTCTCCTGGCTAAGAATCAAATCTCACATCAGGATATCACCCCCAAGCGAATGGACAAACTGAATGGGCAAACCAAGAAGTTGAAAAGTATCTCAGGCTATATGTGGGATGCTGACAGGATGACTGGGCAGAGCACTTGCCGATGGTGGAGTTTGTGATTAACTCTCACACCCACTCTGCACTTGGAATGTCCCCATTTGAACTCACCTATGGTTACCTTCCCCTATTTAATATTCCAGTTGGACAATAGAGTTGAATTCCAGCAGTGGATGATCACATCCAAATACTGCAGGATGCATGACAGGACGCTGGGGCAGCACTACACCTGGGGAAAAGGCAACAAAAGGAAAACTATGAATGGGGAAAATGAAAGGCACATCAGTTCCAAGTGGGAGATCAGGTCTGGCTAAGCACAGAAGACATCAAGCTCCAGCTTTCCAGCAAGAAACTTGGAGACCAACAGCTAGGACCATATGCAATTTTGGAGAAGGTCAGCCCTTTGGACTACCGTTTGGACCTCCCACTGTTGCTGGACCGCATCCACCCCGTGTTCCATGTTGATAAGTTATACCCTTGGAGAGGAAACACTGTCAATGGCAAAATTGCAACACCACCAGAACCAGTATACCTAGAAGATGAGGACAAGCTGGAGTACGAAGTTGAGGACATCCTGGATAGTCAGGTTAGGTGGAAGAAGTTAGAGTATCTGGTAAAGTGGGAAGGCTATGATGCAGGACACAACTCATGGGAGCCTGCACCAAATCTTGAACATGCCCCAACCATGATTCGAAAATTCCACAAAAAGCACCCCCAGGTGGCAAAAGCTTGACCATTGAGGGCAATGGTCATAAGGAGGGGGGTAATGTCATGAAGTGAGCTACCCCTATCATTTTCCTTTCTTTACAATACACCATCCGAGTTCCCCTACCTACAATAATCATTCCGGAACCTTCCATTCCATTCCTTGTGCCTGAGCTATACAGTATTACATCATAGTTCCCACACTCCACCTTGTATATATATAAGCCAGCCCCCACAACCTGGTCCCTTATCTTGACCTCTTTGTCATTGGGACCAGTATCTGCCTGTTTCCATCTAAGTCTCCGTTCCACCGTGTCACCATCATCACCTCTTTGTGACAGCTGGATGCAAGGCCATGCCAAAGATAGAATGTGATGGCTTTGTGATACTGTGGGTGTCATTCATACCACCAATCCAGAGGTGCTTCAAGCTGGGCTGTGAATTGAGATAAGGGGTGAGTTGAAATAAGTGTGTAAAAGAAAACTGAGAGGCAGCATCAGCAAGTGAATTTTCTTTAGAGGGAAGCCAAATGGAAGAAAAAGTAAAATCAAGGCAGCATGCTATACCAATAAAGCTTTGTATGAGGTCCATTGTCCTGCTGAAAGCAATGGTGATGTTGTTGAGGGTGTTGCACACTGCATCATTATCAATGTGGAAAACAAGATGCTTGCCCTGGAATTCATCCCCCCAGCACAGCACTGAGTACAAGATGGCATACATTTCTTTGACTTGAATGTGTGTGCAATGATAGTGGCATGGAGTGTGAATGGAAAACCACCTAGAACCAAGGATGCCACTGATGCCTTTGGTGCCACTGGAATCAGTGAAAACATCAATGGTACTGTGTTCAGGTGCAATGGAATGGATGCCATTCCACTGGATGGCAAACATAGACCACTACTTTATGTTGTGCCAGGCTGAACAAGGAATATGGTGGCAGGAGAATGGAGTTTGGAAGGAAGACTGAAAGTTGTATAGTGAGCAGATGAATGCTTGGGCCATGGGAATCACCTGAGATGCAAACTTTAGAAAGCCTGTAAATTCCTGAAGCTCTGCTAGTGTGCAGTGGGAACATTTGGTCCATGCTTCCAGGAGTTCCTGAAGGAAGTTCAGCTTGTCTGGGCTGAGTCATGCTTCCATGGCAATTGAGTCAAGGATGATGCTGAGGAACTCCATGCATGTAGATGGGCCCTTGACTTTGGAGGGCTGAAAGTGCAAGCCAAGCTGCTCTCCCAAGGCGAGGATCCATTCTAGGGCTGCATGTGCAATATGGGGTGGGGTATGAGGGGAGAAGGTAGCAAGAAAATCATCAAGGTAATGCTGTAGATGGGCCAGGATATTGTTACAAAAACATCTTTTTCTATTATGCTTTTCTTTTCTTTTTACTTACCTAATCACTAAAGTGCTGATGCCAGTGCTTGTTATATTTTTGTGGTGACGAAGGGAGAAAGCACGGAGAAGGCACAGGCTCAAAGCACAAGCCAAAGTGAGGGGTGGGGCTAGCACCACACACGAAGGCTGAAAGATATAATGATCAAGACAACAGTGATAGTGCAGGGGCCAATCACTAGGGTTGCACAAGGAAAACTAGTTCCAAAGACCAAGTAAGTATATTGAAGGTGTCATGAAGTGAGCCACCCCCTATCATTTTCCTTTCCTTATGATACACCATCTGAGCACCCTTACCTACAATAACTATTCCGGAACCTTCCATCCTATTCTATCAGTTCCGTTCCACTCCTTGTGCCTGAGCTATACAGTATTACATCATAGTTCCCGCACTCTACCCTGTATATATAAGCCAGCCCCCCCACAACCTGGTCCCTTATCTTGACCTCTTTGTCATTGGGACCAGGTATGTCATTACTTACTTCTCTGTATTTACTATCAATATAACTTTGTCGTTGGGACCAGCTGTCCACCTCCACTCAAGTCTCTGCTCCGCTCCACCACCGTCGTCACCTCTTTGTGACATTAGGTCAAGATCCCTTACTGCACCGATAGCCTACCGATTAGGTTATCCTTGCAGGCTCTGCTTTCACCACATCTACAGACACTGCTGCACCAAGCCTGCCCACCCAAGCTATTGACTGCTCTGCCTACCCACACACTTTTGACACTAAAGACCAGACCCACATCCATAGCAGCAAAAGCAATTCCTGGGCTGATTGCAGTTCTCAACCCTGTCTGAACGCTGTCACCAACTTCATCAGTAAAGAAGAGAACCTATCTGATGGTACCATTATCACACCCATCCTAACCCCTACTCCAACTGTACCCCCACCCACTATGTCAACCCCCGAAGTCAGCACAAATCAGCTCATGGAATAGCTCATCGAGCAGGTAACTCAGCTCACAGCCAATCTTCACAGAGCCTCAGCCAAGTTGAGCATGAATAAGCCTGAGCTCTTCAAAGGCTCGAGTAGTGCAGAAGCACATCACTTCATTGCCCAGTATCAAAGTTGGGCAGTGGAACAACCAGATTTGAAGGACAACAAAGGGAAACTGATTAAGGCAGCCCTAGGATTCTTCTCAGGAAAGGCTGCTGACTGGGCCACCCCATACCTCTTGGAATTCAGCCATCACGAACAACTGTTTAATGGATGATGGGAAGACTTTAAAACAGCCTTCACCATCAGATTTGAATCCATTGACACAGGTATGGAAGCCCAGAATGCAATCCAGCATCTCAGGCAACCAAAAGGCCAAACAGTAGCAGAATTCATGCAGAACTTCAAGGACATCAGCAATCAGACTGGGCTCTCAGATGTGGACCTTCGAGAATGCTTTCACAGTGGCCTCAACCCAGAGATTTGACAAAACCTCATCATGGTCAACATAGCTCAGGGACTAGCCCCTACACTGGAGGAGGCAATCAGATGAGCAATCTCAGTGGATGTATTCCTGCATGACCCCACCATGACAGGCCATAACCAGGGCCCCTCTCATACCTCCTCTCCCCCTGCCAACTCCCATGCTATGGACGTTGATGCCACGCACACCAGTGGTAATAGCAGAGAGAGTTTTGTGGCCCAGATGAGAGGCAGGTGTTATGGTTATGGTTCGCAAAGTCACAAGAAAAGGAACTGCTCATACAAGGAAACAGTATGCCATTACTGCGGGCAATGAGGTCATCTAGAGTCAGTTTGCCAAGACAAGTTCATGGGTCTAGAGCGTGGCCGGGGTAAGCGCCAACAACCCCACCATCAACAAGTTGCAGCTTCCTTGTCGACACCCTTTACTCTCTTCCCCAATGAACCTGTCCAAATTGCTGCTTCTACTCTGGCTCCTATCACCCAGCCCCCAGTCACTCCCGACCTCTCCACTCAGATTGCCCAGCTCCAGGAGCTCCTGAACAGAGCCAATGCCATGGCCCCAGCACAAGGTTTGCAGGAGGGTTTTTAAAGCAGGTACCTGTCTCAGCCGCACCGAGAGTACCCGTTAATCAATTTGCTATACTACACTCTACCTTCGCATACAATTCACTTTCTGCCTGTAAAATACCTACTATTTCAGAATTGAATTCCAATTCATCACACTTCCGAATTAATGCGAAACTAAGAGGAAGGAATCACAGTATAGCAACTGTGGCCATGATTGATTCTGGGGCCACTGCCCTATTTCTGAACCAGGAGTTCATCAACTGCCACCATGTAAGGACCTTTCCACTCAGGAAACCTATTGGTGTCTTTAACATTGATGGGTCTGCTAACCGAGCAGGGCAATTCACGCACTTTGCGCATCTAGCCCTGACTGTTGATAACCAAGAACGGTGGACAGACTTGTTAATAACCAACCTGGGAAGCAAAGATCTAATTCTGGGACTCCCTTGGTTACGTAAAGCCAATCTGGATATTGACTGGGAGAAAGGATGACTCTCGGTCAAACCACAACAGACAATGATAGAGCAGGTGGTAGAGCAAGACACGGGGGAGGAAATTGAAACCATTATCACCCCCAAACCACCACTGGACATACCAGACAAGGAGACAGAGGAGTCACCCATACATCATATTCAAGCCAACCAATGAACCCGATGTGCATGGGTGAAGTCAGGTATTTTACACGAACAAACAGAGGAGGTCTGGTGTGCTGCAGGGTTCACCTACTCCCAACAGCTAGTGGAACAGGCCCACAAAGCAAAACCTGTGAAAACCTTTGAAGAAATGGTCCCAGAACCCTACTGTAATTTCGAAAAAGTATTCTCCGAAACTGCTTCAGAGCGCCTCCCTGACCACCAACCCTGGGATCATGCCATCGAATTGATCCCAGGTACACCTGAAACCATGCGCACAAAAGTTTATCCAATGTCATTGAATGAACAAGGCGAACTCAATCATTTTCTGGATGACAACCTCCGGAAAGGCTACATTCGTCCCTCAAAGTTGCCACTGTCTTCACCTGTCTTCTTCGTTAAGAAGAAAGATGGGAAGCTCCGCTTTGTTCAGGATTACAGGAAACTCAATCAGGTAACCCTAAAGAACCGCTACCCGCTCCCACTGGTGGCCGACATTGTCAGCCGTCTGCAGGGGGCACGGTACTTCACCAAATTTGATGTCAGATGGGGCTACAACAATGTCTGGATTAAGGAGGGTGATGAGTGGAAGGCCGCTTTTGCAACTAACTGAGGGTTATTCAAGCTTTCTTTCTTCCTCGAGTTTCTTCTCCTCTGCCTCGCGCTCAGCCTCACGAGCAGCTTCTTCCTCCAACCTCACCATCTCCTCCTCGAAGGCGGCCTCCTGTGCAGCGATTTCGAGTTGACGAAGGCGGGCTCGCTCCGCCTGTTCACAAACAAGGCGCACCCATCATTCTTGCATGGTCTCAGTGGCGGTGATGGTAAAGGACATTGTGGAGTGATGAGGACTTAGGAAAAAACAGAGAAAACCCTCGCATTTTATACGTGTTTGTAGTTGAGGGCAGGTTCAACTCCAAAATTTTTCGTTTACCTCAATCATAACTCGCGTGGCATTTTGGAAATTTACTTTTCCTTTTTACTTTTCTATTTTACCTAATTTTAGATTCATTAATCATCAACAATTGTGTAGGCTTTTGAGGGCGAAAGCCTAAGAGGGGGATACTGTTATATCTATGCAAGCTAAGTCCTTATGAAGCTTTGCAAACCATTCCGCTACTTAGATATATTACTTATATCCTTTTACCACTACGCAATTACTTCACAAAGGAATTCCGATGCAAAGCAATTACTCGTTATCTCTTTTATCCTTATCGGATTCACACTATTACAACAATGGTGTAGTTGGTCCGGGGAAAATGCTGCTCAGAGGTCGAGGAGAAAAAAGCCATGAGTCGACGAAGAGGAGATGTATCAGGGTCCCACGAGGCGCGTCGCAGAAAGGAACTTGGTGGGTTTGGAGTTGAGGGAGTAGTTAGATTTGCTTGCGGAGCAAAACCATCAGCTCAATAAGCAGATGGAATTGCTTCTGGGTTTCGCGAGTTGATCCACTCTCATGATGGAGGAAATGGTGCATCTGGTCCAGCAGCAGCCCGAGGATGATATGGTGGTTGACGAAGAACAGGACAAAGAAGAAGGAGAAATGGATGAGGAAGAAGAAGAGGAAAGGAATAGAAGAATGGTTCGCGAAGGAAAACAACGTGCAATGTAATTCCTGCGAAGGATTGTAGTAGATATTGGGACTTGTAATTAAATATAAGTAGTTGTCTAGTATTGTTTTTGTTGTTTTTTGCTTTGTGTTTTTGTTTTGTTTAATTTTATAAGTTTTTGACTTTTTTGGTGAATTTGGGTTCATAAGGTTTCATTGATAATAAGTGTTAATGGTGTGAGGAGTTAGGATTTGTTCTGTGAGGAAAGAATCACGATGGTTTTGGAAGTAAGGAAATGTGAGAGTTCGAAGTTAGTTCCGTGGAGAATGGATCGCGGAACTTCTTGGCATAAAGAGTTGGAATTTAGTAGGTAATGCAGTAGGTAGTACGGAATGTAATGGTGATGAATCGCGAAGGTTTCGCGAGGAGTTGTTTAACTAGTAAAATGAAAATTAGTATTTCCAATGAATGAAATAGTAAAAAATAAGTGGTCGTTGATCATAATGGTCCAGGTTTGTGAGGATAACGAAGATGGAAAGCTGGAACCAGCTCGTCCGCGGCGACCCAGGAAAACTCTTTGTCTGTACCTTCGTATCCTGCCCACCGGATGTAATACCGTAGTGGACATTTTTTGTATCGACGATCCAATTTCAAATCTAATACCTCCGTGACGTTGTATTCTTCTTCACCCTTGACTTCCACTGGAGGTGGAGGAGTTTGTTCGCGATGTGGAATTGAGTTCGGAGTATATGGTTTGAGTTGGGATACATGGAAAACTGGGTGAATATGACTGAGGTAGGAAGGGAGTTGTAACTTGTACGAGAGAGTCCCTATGCACTCAAGAACTTTGAATGGTCTGAGATACTTCCCAGAGAACTTTGCAGTAGGTTGAGTGGTTTTAATGTGCTTTGCTAATACAAATACCTGTGAATCAATGGGAAAATCTGGGTGAGTAATACGTTTTCTGTCCACTTGCTCTTTGTATCGAGCTTGTGCATTAGTAATTTCTTCGCGGAGAAAAGAATGAATCTTATCTAAATTCGTTGCAAAGTCAATTGCACGATCGGAACAGATGTTGATTTCAGGTTTCACTGTAATGTTAGGGTGGTAACCTTTATTTGTGAAGAACGGAGTAATACCAGTGGAAGCATTAGGAGCATTGTTGTATGCAAATTCCATGATAGGCAGAAGTTTTGCCCAATCGTCCTGTTGATACACACAATACATACAGATGTATTGTTCCAGAGTCTGGTTGACTCATTCTGTTTGTCCATCCCCCTCAGGATGATATCCAGAGGTGAAGTGTAGTTTGATCGAGAGAGCTTCCCCTAAAGCAGGAAAGAAAGCCGAAACGAATTCCGAGCCTTGGTCAGAAGTGACATGGCTAGGAACTCTGTGTTTCAAGAAAATGTGATGGACAAACAGTTCCGCGAGCTCTTTGGATGTGATTTTGTCATGTGTCATGATGAAAATGCCTTGTTTCGAGGCTCGATCCACAATTACTAGAATAGCTGTATGTCCTTTAGAGTCCGGTAATTGTTCAATGAAGTCCATTGATATAGAATCCCAAGGTCGGATGGGAACTGGAAGTGGTTTGAGTAGACCGTAAGGTCTATGTCGACGAGGTTTGTTGTGTCTGCAAACCATACACAAATTAATATAATTGCGAATGAATTCGTGAACCTTTGGCCAAGTATACTGTCGTCGAATAGCTTCTAGAGTCTGGTTTTGACCAAAATGACCTGAAAGTGGGTGGTCATGAAAATAGCGTAGAATTTGAAGTTGTAAATTAGAAATGTTAGGAACGTAAATGCGATCATCAAGTCGTAACAGTCCATCAGACCCTATTGTCCAACAAGTGTTTGTACCGTCCTTCGCGAACTTCAATCCCGCGATTGATTCCAGATCCATTTTGATTGAATCACGAATAGTGGAATGAAGTGCCTCTATATCCATAACAATGGAGGCGCAAAGTGCCGGTCCTTCTAGGAATGTAGCTCAAAGGGAAGTAGTTAGTTGTTCATTAGTGAAGATAGGTCTGAAATTCTGTGGGTTAACTTGCGTGTAGCCAATATCCCCCTCTTTTGGATAGACGTCCCAGCATCTAGTCATTGAGTCAGGTTTTTCACCTAACTTACCTGGTCTGAATCGGATCACCATGTTAAATTGATGCAGGTACTCCAACCAACAAACTTGTCATCACATAAGGATTTTCATCGTCGAGAAGTACTCGAGATTCTTGTGATCAGTGATGACGTCGATAGGATCTCCCGATCCCTTGAGGTAATGCTGCCAGCCTTTGAATGCTTCAAAGATTGTGAGAAGCTCCTTATCATGAGTGTCATAGTTGAGTTCCGCAGCTTGAAAAGTCCTCGAGAGGAATGCAATGGGGTGAATTTCTCCGTCAGGTAGTAGGATCGAGAGGATTGTGGCTAATGCGTAGTCTGAGGCATCTGTTTCCACATTTAGATGTTGGTTTGGTTCCCAATGTGCCAGAATTGGAGCATGAGTGAAACTGTATTTGAGCTTCTCGAAGGCTTCCTGGCAATTGGTATTCCAATTCCAAGGTGTATCCTTTTGCATGAGTCACATCATCAGAACTACGATATCGCTATAATTATAAATAAAATGTCAATAGAAATTAGCAAAGCCAAGAAAAGACTGGACGTCTTTGACTTTCTGAGGTACCAGCCAGTCAATGATAGCTTTTACTTTGTCTTTCAACATCGTTAAGCCCTCCAGGGAAAGAATATACCCAAGATACTCTACCATATCGATCTCCCATTCGCATTTTGCGATGTTTGTGTAGAGTTGATGTTTACGAAGATGACGGAGAACCTCGTGAATGTGTTCGCAATGTAATGTCTTGTCATCGGAGTAGATAAGTATATCGTCGAGGTAGATGATAACATAAACATCTAAAAGATCAGTGAATATGTCATTCACAAACCTTTGGAAAGCTGCTGGAGCATTAGTGAGTCCGAATAGCATAACCTTCCATTTGTAAGAACCCCAATGAGTTCTGAATGTTGTTTTCCATTTGTTGCCTTCCGCGATTCGAACTAAATGATACGCATGAGCAAGATCAAGTTTGGTATAAACCTTAGCTTTTTTTGGAGCATCTAGTAAATCAGAAATAAGAGGCAAAGGATAGCGGTCCTTCTTCATGATGTTGTTAAGACCACAAAAGTCTACGCAAAGTCGAAGTTTTCCATCCTTTTTTGGTATGAACAATACCAGAGCTCCATGAGGAGAGGACGAAGGTTAAATAGCGCCTGTTTCAAGGTGCTTATCGATGAAATCGTGTAGAGTCTCTAATTCCTTGGCAGAAAGAGGGTAAAGGCGACCAATAGGTGGTTTGGCACCTTCCTCCAATTCAATCTTTAGGTCATAGGGTCAGTGTTCAGGCAGCACTTTGGATTCAACTTTGTTGAAGACATCCGCAAAGTCCACGTAATGCTTCAGTAATGATGAGAGATTGTTTGCCAAAGTTGTCGAAGTAGCTTGCGCTGTAACTTTGCTGTGAACCCTGCGTAAAATTAATGGTTCACACTTGGCATTCTTGCAAGCATGGTTGAAGAGTTCCGTGTTGACAAGAGCAATGTCAATCTCTGGGTTTTCAAGTTGCGAAGTGGCTAATTGAGCCACCGAAGGATAGGAATAGATGGGTTTGTAGGGGAAAGAGTCCGATAAAGGACGAGGTGAATGGCAAGAATGAGCTTGCAAAGAGGGTTGCAAAGGGACCTCTTTGGAACCAAGGGTAGGCTGACCCCGCGAGGGGTCAGTTTCTTATGGAACAAGTGTTCGTGGAAGTGAGGACGTCGAGGGAAACTCAACTTGCTTAGTGGAGTGGAATGTAATGTTTCTCAATGCCCAGTCAATCAATGGATTGTAGCGGGTCAAGAAGCTGTAACCTAAAACTGCTTTGCAAGAAGAATCTAGTAAAGTGACATAAAATGTCAGTAGTAGTAGCTCGCCAGAGGGAAACCGAATATTAAGAGATGTAGTCTCAGAAATTGGTTTCAGAGATAAAGAACCATCGAAAAGTTGGAGATTGATTGGAGAAATAGAAGAAGTAGAGAGAGAATGTTTATACACAAAACAAAAATCAATAAAACAGTCAGTAGAACCAGAATCGAGTAATGAAACAAAGGAAAGCTTTGCGGAAATGTCATGAAGTGGGAAATCTATAGTAAGAGGTCTAGCAAATGATCATTCATTATAAGAAAGAGTGGATGCATTTAATTTAACTTCCCTGGTAGTATGAACCTGGTCAATGCAACTCCCGCTTCGTACTGGGGTACAGGAGTTGTGGACTATTTTTCCAATACCAAAGAGGTACTTGCCACTGCTTCCTGTGTTTCCGCGAGTTTCACGAGCCTTTCATTTCTCGCAGTCATCGAACTTATGATTCCCGCCACAAAATCTGCACAACCCCAACTTCTTTCGATGTTCCGACTCCTTCGCGAGGAGCTTTCCGTCTGAGCCGAGGTTGCTTGCATATGCAGGTCAAGACACTGCAGAACTCGTCGATGACAAGGAATTTCCATCTCCACTTGCCTTACCTTTCTTCCCCGAATTGTCTGTCGAGGTCGTGGTTGTGGTGGTGGTGGATGTGGGAGATTGTGAAGAACCTGGCGAGTTCTTCTTCGATGTATTCAATGCTTTCCCTCCTGAGGAAACACCTGTTGATCTAGCGGCTTCTCTTTTCTGCTCTTCTTCTCATCTCCAGTACCTGTTATCTACGCGAAGTACCTCGTAACAGTATTCTGCGAGCGTCTTCGGCTCCAGAAGACGAGCCATCTCATCTTTGATATGGCTTGCCAAGCTGCGTTGATAAGCCCACTTAAGGGCATGCGAGTCCCAGTTAGTAGACGCCACGAGGGTATTAAAATGGATGTTATACTTCTGTACGTAATCGGATTCCTTCATCCTTAATGTGCCGATCTTATCTTCAGCTTCCCCCTGTGCATCGTACATACCGAAATTATCCTGCAGTTCCTTCACCAATGCGGCGAAGAAGCTCATCCATGCCGGCATCACGGAGAGATTCGGATCCAGAATATCTGGTTTGAACCATTCCTTCGCAGAACCGCCGAGGTATGATAGCATATAGTTGATCTTCTTTTGATCAGTAAAATACGACGGATGATCAATAAACACCAAAGATAAGGGAACTAGGAAACCTTTCAGTTTCTGTGAGTCAGATCTGTTGAATACTTCAGGATCCTTAACCTTCGATCTTCTGGATTCCGCAGGGCTGCTAGCATTCATGCCCGCGAGAACTGTTCCGAGGGTATTGAGTGAACCCTTAAATACATGAAACACATCTAGGATGCATTGTTCAGTAGGGTCCGGATGGACACTACCTACCTGTTCCACTGGACTCCTAGAACGACTAGGAATGCGAGAACCTCGAGGTGCTCTGGGACCTCCAGGGCTATTGGGATCAGATCCCCCTGGGTCACCGGGATTTCCTGACTCGTCAGGACCTACCTCTTCGTCAATTTCCGCTTCCTCAATGTTTTCCGGAATCTCCACCATGGTAACTGGTATCTGACCTCACGAAGGGCCGGGAGCATTTGCTAGTTGCTGACACATTCTGTCAGCAAGGGTAAATATGGTAGGAGATGGTGGGATTTCCATCTCTGTTGTTGGTATCACCATGTGATTTCTCCGCAGCGTGTGAACAGTAATGGGGTCACCGTTTTCTGTATAGAGCACTTGGTACTTGAATTCGGAATGGTCAGGTTGACCAAGGGCGTGATGACTAGAAACCTGCGCACTAGCAGGTTGTCCTGGAGCTGGACTGAAGATGTTAGCTCGACGTTGAGAATGTCTGGCTCCCGATATTGATTCCATGAATGGCGCGAAGGCTGTCATGTTCGATGTGAAAGGATTATGTTATGATTGTGCACAAAGGGATCGTTGGGAATGATCGCGGGATGATCATGGGAAAATACGAAGTAAAACGATCCTAGACAAAGTAGTCAGACCTTGACTCCACTATTAGTAGAGTCCTCGACACTTCGCGTGTTCACAAGAGAAGAAAAGTAAATGTGTTCCATTTGCGATGATTATCATGGAATGTACTGACAACGAGGATGTTAAAACAATGATAAAGATAGATGATTATTTGGTATCACTATCGAAGTGCTATCAAGGTTGATATTTAAACTAAGGAACTACCTATTCGATACTGTAGCTTTATACTAAAGGTAAGTCAGGATCGCGAAGTGATGCCATGCCCAAATGGGTTAGCTCGTAAGTAAAGAACAAAGGAAGGGATATAACAGGAATAGTGTAAATCCAATAAGGATGAAAAGAGATAACGAATAAGTGCTTCGTGAAGTAATTGCATAATGGTAACAGGATATAAGTAATATCTAAGTAGCGGAATGGTTCGTGAAGCTTCGTAAAGACTTAGCTTGCATAGATATAACAGATTAACCGTTTCTGGTTCCTCTGTTACCGACTTGTCGGACCCTCCAGTGTTGGTGCGGTTTCTTCTGCTCCTTGTATAGACCATTGTTGAAGAAGGTAAAATTGTTGAGTAGAATGTGAAGGGTAATGAAGACGAATGTGCTGAGTGTCAGTTTAAATATACTGTTATGATCGTGCACAAAGGGATCGTCGGAAATGATCGCAGGATGATCGCGGGGAAATTGCGAAGGAAAATACTTCGTGATGTAAAACAATCCTAGCCAATGTAGTCGGACCTTGACTCCACTATTAGTAGAGTCCTCAACACTTCATGTGTCTGCAAGAGAAGAAAGAGAAACGTGTTCCATTCGCGATGACCATCGCGGAACGTACTGACAGTGAGGATGTTAAAACGATGATATGGTTAAGTGATTAATTGGTATCACCATCGAAGTGCTATCAAGGTTGATATTTAAACTAAGGAACTACCTATTCGATAGCCTAGCTTTATACTAAAGGTGTCAGCAACTCGCTAGCTCTCACAAGAGACAACCAGGCGTCACACGATAGACGATGAGCAAGAGGATGAAAAGGCAAAAGAGGATGGATAAAACAACCCAATACTAGTCTAGCTACCGAGGAGAATAGACGAGAATAGAGCTAAGGAATATAACTACCAAATATCTAGTCTTATATACAAAATGGGATATGAAACCGTGAGAGACGTCTCGCACCGTAACCGTGAGGACCTACAATAAGAGTCGCTCGTATCCATAAGTAAAGCTGTAGGTATTCGGTGAGTAAACAATAAGGCAATATAAAAAGAAGCATGGAGGCTGAACAATAATGACGTCGTCCTGTCAATGAACTGACAGGCACGAGAGAGTCGCGTCTAAGTGAAACGACAACGCGAGAACAATAAGGTTGACGCGTGTAACCTAAATGATAATGAAAATATAATAAGCGCTAGTGTAAGCGCTTTGGTGATTAGATAAGTAAAGAAAAGAAAAAGAATAATAAAAGAAAAGAATAATGGAAAAAGATCGATTCATGACATTACCCCCTCCCTAGAGCGCGAGTTCCACGAAGCGCTTGTCGTCTAACGAAATTTTCGGAGGGTAATTGTGAGGGCGTATTTTCGGTATCTGGCGGAGGCATAGGGCGGAATAATTCGGTAGGGAATAAGGAAATAGGTATTTCAAGTCGATTCAGGGTGGCGGGTTTGGGTTTAGTCGGATTCTTGTCATGGAATTCCTTCAATAATTCAGAGGAATGTGTGATGTTGGATCGAGGTTCCCAAGTGTCTTCATGTGGTCCGTACCCTCACCACCTGACCTTATACTTGATTCCTCTTCCTACTTTTCGTGAGTCGAGAATCTCCTCGACTTCGAATTCTTCTTCTTCTCCTACAACGACAGGAGGTGGTCGAGTGTTTCGTGGTTGAGAGGGGAATTGCGGTTCTCTATAGGGAGTGAGAAGGACTTCATTGAAAACGTTATGGATACGTTTCCACGTAGAGGGGATATCTAGTTTATAGGAACTAGCGCCTATCTTCTTCTGAACTGTAAACGGTCCAAACCGTTTATCTCCTAACTTTTTCATCGGCTGGTCTGTTGATAAGTTAGTTCCCTCAAGCCAGACCTTATCGCCTGGCTTGTACTCTACTCCCACTCTTCGCTTACGGTCATAAAATTTCTTCATATCCTCGTTGGCCTTTCCTAAGGCCGCTCCTACTTCATCTCGAACCTTCCTCATTCCATCTGCAAACGCCTGTGCTGTGGGGTTGTCCGAAGTCATTTGAGGTGCCGTGCCTTTATAGGGATGTCTACCGTTGTCAGCATAGAAGGGAGAAACTTTCGTCGCAGAGTGTACTCGATCATTATAGGCGAACTCTGCAAGTGGTAACCACTCATGCCAGTCGTTTTGATGATAACTAATGAACAACCGGAGATAATGTTCTATCTCCTGATTTGTTCGTTCCGTCTGGCCGTTGGTCTGTGGGTGATACGCCGTGGTGTAGTTTGCTTCTATTCCTAAAAGACGATAAAGTTCCTTCATGAAACGAGAATGATATTGCGGTCCTCGATCATGTATTATTTTTCGTGGAATGCCGTGGATAGAAAAAATACGATCCCGATAGATTTTTGCCATTCCCTCTGACGTGACTGTAGTGTGGGACGGAACAAGTCGTAGTCTTTTGGAAAAATGATCGATAAACACCGATATGGCGTTATATCCTCCCGATTCCGGTAGTTCCCCTATCATATCGGTGCCAATTATTTGCCATGGTTCAGTCGGTACCACATGTGGATGAAGTTGTCCTACTGGTTTGGTACGACGTGACTTTGTCGCCTGGCATTTCTCGCAACCTTCTACATATTTCCCTGCATCTCGTGTCACCCCTGGCCACCAGTAGTCCCGAGTAATCAACTCCGTAGTTTTGTACTGTCCTGGATGTCCCGCTAGTGGTGTATCGTGGTACTGAGTGATTATTTTGGACCGGAGTAGGCGGTTTTTTGGTACATAAATACGCCCTTTCCAGGTAATGACTTTGTCGGTCTCAGTCCACTCTGGATTTTTCGCAGCGAGGGCATCCTGTACAGTTCGGTCTACTTGGTTTCTACTCTTTTGGATTTCTGATAACAGGAGATCTTCGGGAGCCGATAGGTCGAGAGCTTGAATAAAAAGTTCCGGTTTCAGGAGAACAATGTTCTCGTTGTCCTTGTCCCCCGTCTCAAGACCTGTCATCCTCGACAGGGCGTCAGCTTTCGTCATCGATTTACCAGGTTTGTGAACGAGATCGAAATTATACTCCGCTAATTCCAGTACCCAGCGCGCTTGTCGGCGGTTGAGTTTCTGCAGCTTTTTGAAGTACTGGAGGTTTGCGTGATCCGTATAAATCTCAATCTGTTCCTCCGCACCTAGTAAATATTGCCTCCAATCGTCAAGAGAATCCATTATTGCCATTAATTCTTTGTCGTAGATTTCGTAATTCCGTTCGACCTCATTAAGGGAACGAGAACGAAAGGCAATAGGATACCATCTACCATCAACGAATTGGGACAAAACGGCGCCATTAGCATAATCAGACGAGTCAGCTTCCACCCTGAATTTCCCGTGGTTACGAGGAATCAATAAAACGACTTCCTCACAAATACGGCGTTTCAACTCTTCGAACGCTTCCTCCTGATCTTTCTCCCACTTCCAAGTCCCATTTCCCGTGAGCTGTGTTAATGGCTTTGCTACCAGACTGAAACCACGAATGAATCGCCGGAAGAAGTTGCAAAATCCTAGAAACTGTTGGACGTCGCGCTTCTTTCGTGGAGTAATCCATTCTCGAACGGCTTGTACTTTCTTGGGATCCATGCGAATAGTTCCGTTACCAATGATAATACCGAGGTAGTCAATAACCGGTTTTTCAAAAGAACACTTTTCGGGTTTAAGGAACAACTTGTGTTCCCGTAGAATGTCGAGTACTTGTTCTACAATTTGTCGATGTTCTTCTATACCGTCGGTAAAAATCAGTATGTCGTCCATGTAAACGATAACATGACCTTTATTGATGAGGTCTCGCAGGATGTGGTTCATGAAACCTTGGAACGTCGCAGGAGAGTTGGTGAGTCCGAAGAACATGATGGTCGGTTTGAATAACCCCTGGTTAGTTCGAAAAGCCGCTTTCCATTCGTCACCTTCCTTTATGCGGATGTTGTTGAATCCCCATCTGATATCCATCTTCGTGAAGATCTTAGCGCCTTTTAAACGATCGATTAGCTCCTGAATGAGAGGAAGTGGATACCGGTTTTTAACCGTCATCTCGTTCAGTTTACGATAATCTTGTACTGGTCGTAAGGTGCCATCTTTCTTTTTAACGAAGAAGAAGGGAGACGCCATCTGCGAAGTCGAAGGTCGGATTTGTCCAGTTCGAAGGTTTTCTTCAAGAAACTTGTCGAGTGCCTCTTGTTCCTTTGGGTTTAATGGGTACACCTTGCAATCTAAAGGCTTAGAACCTGGTGTTAGGTCGATAGCGTGGTCCCAAGGACGTCGTTGTGGCAGCTGGTCAAATTCCTTCTGGCTGAAAACATCAGGGTACTCTTCGATGTAGGGCTTGGAAGTGTCGAACTCTTGGGCTGTTTCCTCTCTGGCTTGTTTTTCCGTCCACTTCCTCGACTGTACCTGCTCGTGAACATACCTGTCCCAGTCAAACAGGAAAAGCTGTTCGCCTTCCTGTAATGCCGCTCTAGAATGGGTATCTTCTGGTGTCCAAAAGTGTGGGTTGTAACCGCATCTTGTTGGACACCTGTCGAAGGTTAGTTCAGATGTCTTCCAGTCAATACTCGGGTTGTGGTGTCGCAGCCAATCTAGTCCTAGAAAGATATTATTCTTTCCTAGACTTACTACTCCGAATTGTACGATCTCTGAATGATCACCGATGGTCATCCGAATCTCGACGTACTTGTCTATTGATCCGGAGTCATTGAGTGTACCGTCGGCATTGTAGACAGGTGTTTTGATTGGTAAGTTTTTCGTGAGAAGGTTATGCCGTTTGACGAATTCTGAGTCGATGCAGGAACCAGTAGCTCCACTGTCGAGGAGTCCTTCTGTGATGATTTGTCGAGCATCCTCCAGTGTCTCGAGTATTGCTGGGAGTTTCAGACTTTTGCCGCGTGTCCCGCGAACATAACTCCTTTTGTTTTTGAGACTCCGGATGGTGGTGACTGCCGTTTTCCAGTTCCGTTTTCGTATGTCCATGACGGTTTCTTCAGAGGCTTCTTTTTCCCGGGAAAAGGGCATCCAAGTCCGTAACAATCCTACTGCTCTCGGGATCTGGTCTTCTCTAACTCTCTGAGTTAGCCATTCAGCAGTGTCGGGTTCGTACCGTATAGGTTTTTCGGTTTTTTCGGTTTTGTGGATGAAGGTGGACGCGTTTTTCTGTTTAGTACCTGTACTGATTACATAATCAACGCCATTATCAACAAACTCCGAAATATCCGTGTGCGAAGGCTCCTGCAGACCTATATCTACTGCGGAGCCTTTGGAAAACCCAAATCGTTAATAAAGTCCGTACGTTCCTGCTCACTCATGTTCAACATAATACCTCTGACTACCGCCTTTCTCTTGTGCGGGCAGTTCCTGCTCATGTGGCCTGGCTCGCCACAGTTGAAGCACAAACGCTTCTCCCTCGCCTGGTCGATGTCCATCGGCCTGCCCGTTCCTCCGAACGTGGTGCCGGTAGCATCTCTTCTCGGTGCCGCCGAATATTCCGCTTTCGGAGCTACTTTCGGCTCCTGTCGGTTCTGCTGAGTGGACGACTGTCCACGACTCTGTCCCTGTGGGTTAGCGTTCCACCACCCTGCATACCCGTAACCTCTCTTCTGTTCGGCCCACTGCCGCCTTACATTGTCAGCCCCTGTGACTACCTTCTTCAATTCCTTGTAGTCTTCAAAGGGCTCCGTTCATCCTTTGATGATGTCGTAGAGAAGGGTGTGATCGACCGCCCTCTCCGCTAGGGTAAGGACGTGCGACTCGTCCTTCTTGTACCCGGCATCCTTCAACAACAATTCGAACTCTTTGAAAAAGTCGCTGGCCGAGGACTTCCCCTGTCGGATATAAGTCAGTTTATCACGGGCCTCCTTCTCCTTTGCGACATTCGTGAACTCCCTGTCCATGTCGTCAATTAACTGCTTCCCCGTAATATCCCACGTCCCTCTGTCAATATCGAAATGGTCATCCGAGTAAACCTGAGCCCATTCGTCGGCTTTTCCCCCGACCAGGAAGGACATAATGATGGTGGTGACTCGGTGGGAATTGTCGACCTGCTTTGTCTCTGTCAACTCGGAGACGTAAGCCATCATTCGTCGTCGCCATGGCCGGTAGGTGGCGGGGTCGCCATCGTAGTTTCCTGGTGTATTGACAAACACCCGGCGTGGACTAGAAGTGACAGCAGCGACTTCTGCTGGGTCGGGCGCATGTATCGACCGGTCAGTCATGTTGGTTTATAGGGAGGAGGATGAGCGTGTTTGGTAAAAATGAAAATGTGTAACGTATCGAAAAAACTAGTTTCCAACGGTGTGTTGAATCCTAGGCAAGTTTGTAAAAGTTTTGTTGTGACGGGTGGTAGGTGGTAGAAGCTCTATTCTTCTGTCAGCGACTCGCTAGCTCTCACAAGAGACAACCAGGCGTCACACGATAGACGATGAGCAAGAGGATGAAAAGGCAAAAGAGGATGGATAAAACAACCCAATACTAGTCTAGCTACTGAGGAGAATAGACGAGAATAGAGCTAAGGAATATAACTACCAAATATCTAGTCTTATATACAAAATGGGATATGAAACCGTGAGAGACGTCTCGCACCGTAACCGTGAGGACCTACAATAAGAGTCGCTCGTATCCATAAGTAAAGCTGTAGGTATTCGGTGAGTAAACAATAAGGCAATATAAAAAGAAGCATGGAGGCTGAACAATAATGACGTCGTCCTGTCAATGAACTGACAGGCACGAGAGAGTCGCGTCTAAGTGAAACGACAACGCGAGAACAATAAGGTTGACACGTGTAACCTAAATGATAATGAAAATATAATAAGTGCTAGTGTAAGCGCTTTGGTGATTAGATAAGTAAAGAAAAGAAAAAGAATAATAAAAGAAAAGAATAATGGAAAAAGATCGATTCATGACAAAAGGTAAGTCAGGATCGCAAAGCGATGTCATGCCCGAATGGGTTAGCTCGTAAGTAAAGAACAAAGGAAGGGATATAAAAGGAATAGTGTGAATCCAATAAGGATAAAAGAGATAATGAGTAATTGCTTTGCATCGGAATTCCTTCGCGAAGTAATTGCATAGTGGTAAAAGGATATAAGTAATATATCTAAGTAGCGGAATGGTTCGTGAAGCTTCGTAAGGACTTAGCTTGCATAAATATAACAAGTAGGTGCTGAGGGGAACTGCAATGGCATTCAATGACTTGTACTCACAATATGCTGAGTCATTAGTGGTGAGTTCCAAAGTTTCCACTTTAAGTGACAGGATCTGATGCTCAGTCTTATTGCAATAATGGGAGTCCAGCTTGTAGAGGTTGCTAGTGCAAAATTCATGTGTGATAATGGCCATGATAGTGGCCACCTCAACTTCAGAGAAAAGAGAAAGCAATGAGGAAGATGCACCTGCTGCAGTGTTTCCTGTTAGTGGTGGTGTATATAGCAGTTGAGACTGGGGTGGCTGTTAAGGCCATGCACCGGAAGGAAATACATCAAGGTTCCAGAGCTCTGTTCAAAGCTTCAAAGTCCGGAAACTATAGTAATGGCAAAACAAAGTAATGGAAAGGCTACACGGGCCTTGGAAAGTGATGGGACTTCAGCAAAGCTTTCGGCAATGCTCCCTACATGTTATCTGGGTGTCCCTGCAAAGTGCGAAGAAGAATGAAGTTCCAGAGCATTGGAAGAATCCGATTGATTGATCCGGACGTGAATAAGCATAATAGAGAAGGAGTATAGAAGGTAACTTTTATTTCAAGCTGGGGAACCAAACTAAACAAGTTGACCTAAGTACTAAACTGCCTAAAAGACAATAAGTGAGAAGGATTCGAAATAATACAATAACGGTGTTTTCCAAGAGCCGACAGGCGTGAGAATGCATCAGTCATGACTACCGAGTGTCATGTGATGTATCTGAGGTTGTTCCGAAGTTATTGAGCCAAGGAATGGAGTACGAAATCGATTGAGATTCAAGTTGAACTTGGTAACAAACACGAAATGGATCGAAAGGATGATTGATTGACCGGAAGATCGGCCGGAATGCCGGAATGTTCATATAGTGATTGATGACCTCGGAAATCGGTCCGGAAAGCATGGTAGAGCTTGGCATATATATAACAGTGACACCTGGATTGAGGGATCAAAAGGCCTCATGAATCAAAGACACAATTTCCTGTTTTGCCTCCAAAGAAAAAGATGAGGTAGGAGCTGATATTTCAGACATAATAGGTTGTGATGGTGAGGAGTTGATGTGCTGATCCTCAGATGAGCTTGCAGGACTGGACTTAGGCAGAAAATGGCCAGTGGCATTGCACAGTGGTTTTGCCTTTGGTGCCAGAGCAAGTAAGGAATTGGATGCAAAAGGATTAGAATTTCAATCTATGATGCATATAGTAAACATAAATGCTGCAAGCAATGGTGAGAGGACAAGGATTCCTTGCCATGCCTGCAGCTCTATATATGTGTAGCTACAACAAAGGGGACCTAGGTGAAAGGAGTAATGTGGAAGACATGAGATGAATCATTGTTGCATCATAGACCCTGACCATATACCAATGGTCAAAACAATTTATTATATTTTGATTTCCTTTCAACTTACATGCAACCATCCTTATTGCTCTTGCATTATTGTTCTTCTTCAATGTGATTCTCTTGTGTTTGTCAATCTATTGACAAACACTGAATGCACAAGTACAATAAGTTTTACCCCTTCTGGTTCACTTACAGAACATTTACTCAAAACTTATGTAGGAAATGGTAACATAGTGTAAACTTTTGAATAAATCCCTGTAAGTTTCCACAAGCTTTCAGTGAAAGTTAGATCCATAAGTAGACTAGCCTAATTTAATGACTTTTGCACCCAGCGAGATTGTTGCTATTTCCCTTCTGCATCCACATTTCCTCTATATTGCCGCATTGTTCACTCATTGTATACATACAGCTTTACTTATGGTTATGAGTGATTCTTATTGTATACCCTCCCAAGAATGGTGCGAGATAATTCTCATGGATTTATTTAGCCAATTTGAAAGTACAACAACGGAATAAGATGTTGATTCGGATGGAATGATAATGATATGAATGGTATTAATTTGGATGACAAGAGGTGTCTGTGTGATAATTTGATTAATTTGAACGTCAATTAAAAGGTAGTAAAGTGTGATAATAGAACGGTTGTAGCAAAAGTAAATTTGGAATGTAGGGATGACGATGATAGTGAAGATGATAAACAGTATATATATATCAATTAGAACAATAATAGTCTTATTCGAAATATACTTCATTCATCTTTTCTCCATCTGCATCATGCATGATATGTGTTACTACCTTCTAGTAAACTGCACATATATACAATTACAGAATTAGCTCTGTATCATTAGACTATGGGATATTTTCAAAACAAATCCACCGTTGTAAAAGAGAATTGGACGTTGCACACGGGAAGAACAGCGAGGAAAAAGGGATTTTTATTGAATTATTTGAACCCCGCTCGCTCTAGAGGAGTTTCGCATATCATATATTATCTTATGTTATGAAAAAATGAAAATCTGAAAATCTAAGGATATATGTGTAGAAGAAGAACGATCTGTAAAGTATATAATCATACAGCCGTAGAAGATAAAAGGTAAGAACCACTTGGTTGACAAGACACAAGACAGCGAAGCGCAACGAAACGAAAGTTACACATGCTTTTACGTAGAAACAGTGACGAACGAGGATGCGGATGAAAGCTAGATACGAAATATGAACATGTCTAGAAATCATAATATAACGAGATATGAATGAATAAAAAGATTAAAGGGTGTGTAACCAATTGTCAGTAATGCCAATGCAAAAGAACTAGCAGAACCGTTATTTCAGTTTGTGAACGCTTTTTCATGGGAGCTATCAAATATCTGACCATGCTTGTTTGTAAGGGATTGGAAGGTGAAGAAACAAAGGAGAGGAATCGTTATTGTCTTTCTGAACTGTATTAACAGTGGGAAGATGGCGAGTCCATGCAAGGTTTCCCTGCCCACCCTCCCCTCCAACTCTCCTATCATCTCATGACCTTCTCACTAGTTGAAACACCAAAGAAAAACTCTGCATTCCCTTGTGCTCTATCGCACTTGGCTGCAATTCGAGCTGCGGCTTCCGATGCTTGTTCCAAAAGTGGACGTGACGGAGACGTTGGAGGGGTATATTTCAAAAGATCTATCAATGATTTCCAAAAAAAAAAAAGGATAAGAAAAACCAATCAACCCTTCCGTTATTCAAAAAAAAGAGCGAAACAGGAAAACAAAGACCGACCTCGGAATAATAACGCATATCTAGTCACTCTTTGAACCGGTAAAATACCCAACTCACATACCGAATGTATCTTACGCCCTCTTGCATCTATCAATCCACTGCTGTCAGGTTGTTTACCAACACCAAACCCCAATGAAGACTTGCTCTTCTCAGACCAATTCACCCGCGGAAGTACACCATGGCTCCGACTGCGCGGAGGAACTTGACTGCGTTCAAAAAGTGATGAATGATTTTCCTTTTCCCTTTCCCTACCTCTTCCACGATACCCAACTTCACTCTGATCCTTTTCAAAGTTAGTCAAACTAAGAAAAGTCGATGCGCGCCGAACACTGACTGATCCCTTCGAGTCGTACGTCGATATAGGCAAAGACCTCTTTTGACTATAAGACTGATCAAAACTACCCACACGAGGTTCTGCCGATTTCGGTACGTAGGAAGCGGAGGCAAGGTTTTTATCAGCATGCTCGGTATTAGTCGTGAGATCAGCCAACGCTTGCACATTCGGCATGCTTTTCCTCCATTTTGCCATTGCAGTACTCATTGTAGAGCTGCGAGTGACATGAGTTCGATTCTCCACCGTTATTCCTGTCAGTGAAGGCGGTAGGACGGTCGTCGAGTGGGTGAGGGAGAGCATAGATGCAGTAGAGACAGTTGCTGAGATAGACGGAGTCGTGAGCGTCGATAAGCTTGACAACGTTGCCGGCGAGAATCGGGGTTTGCTTAATTTTCTACTCCTTCTTGATTCAGTCTCTTCCAGAGACCATTTAGCCTTCTTCCCAGATCCGTCGTCATTCCGAGCAAACCAGCCTCCGACAACCCCACACCAACCGACAAACACCCTCTCAATCTCTTCTTCCTTCTCAACTAAAACACGACCTGCACCAACAATAGTCGGATCCTTTTCCCATTCTGATAGTAGACAGAGCGACAATGCGATAAGAGACAGAAGATACGTATGCATGAGCGAAGGTGGGGGATATTTCGGCCATGGAAGAGATGTAGAGTTTAACTTGCCAGAGTCAACCGTGGCAAGATTCAACAAACCAGTTGTTGAAGCTACTCCAGATGATGATAGCAAAGAATCGCCTGGTATTCCCCATAGGAAGGATGTCTCCGCGACAGCCTGTGCAGCAGGAGTCATCACACAAGGTGAACTGGAGAGTAACACCTTGAGTTGGTTAAGGTAATTCTTTTCGGTCCTCAGCAAATCTCGGGTGATGAGCATAGCGTGTAAAGCCGAGGACCAAGCCTTGGCTGGATCTGCATTGGAACTGTTTGATACGGACGATACCGAGCGAGGAAGCCCTAAGTAAAAGATGTGAGTTGAATTATTCTGGGAGGCATTCGGGGAAAAAAGAGCTAACCCATCTTTACGGAGACTGAATGGGTTGATATGGATCGAGGGAGATTTGGCATTGAATTCTCCGCTCCATGATAAATATCCTCGAATGATTCATCATATCTCTCATCTTCCCCATCCCAATCATAGTCAGAGTCAGGATCAAGATAGCCAAACTCCCAACCTTTGAACCCGCCTACACCTTCCACACTACGGGTTTTACTGTCGGGCGTTTCGTGCTCGACAGTGACACGGATAGAATCCCGCCGTAGTCGCTCTACCCTTTCCACAAATACCTCGTCCGTCAAGTCTTCGGAGGTCATTGCAAGTGCAAGGGTCCATCGACGTTGTGTCCTTGCTTCAACAGAACTACTGCTAGAAGGTGTTGTGTTCTCAGGTGGATGGCTAGAGCGAGGAATACTAGGTAGGTCTTTATAGCTTGAAGGTGGAACAAGCGCTATGTGCGAATCGCGGTCTAAACTAAGGTCAAACACCTGTTCAACGACTTTGTTTGGAGAAGGACCTGAGGGATGTGTATTCGGGGAAGACAAGTGCGGCGGAACTGGAGGGACGTCGACAACATCATCAATATCTGCGCCAATTGAGAATTTCTTCTTTTTGATTCTCTCCTTTCTCAGCTTTGATGACGTGGTAGACGCTGACAAGGGTGTAGAGGGGAGGGAGGTGCGTGAAGGTGACAGGGAGGATGTTGGATCTTTCGCTGGCGGCGTAGGTGGCGGCTCAGGTAAATGCTTGTCCGTAGCCGTTCGTTTGGATTTTGTGCTAGAACTGGGCGTGAGAGATGAGGGAGCCGTCAAAGTGTGAACATGGGACGTGCTACGCGATTTGTAAGGCGTTTTCGGCTGAAAAGAACATTGTGTAGGGTTGGGACAATCCTAGAGTGTATCCACACATACCAGTTCTTCCTGCTGCTCCTGCTGCTCCTGCTTTGCCTTGCCTTTGGGCATGCTCAATCGTCGCTTTAGGGCAACGGTAAAGGCAAATGTTATCGACAAACGTCTCTTGGGAGCATCCGATATCTGTTCGAGCGACTTGGACGGAGGAGGTATTGATAGAAATTGGGGCTCTGGAACAGGTAAGGGTTTGAACTGGTTAACGACAGAAGGCTTGCGTTTAGTTAATTTTCTTGTGGGAGCTGGAGTATCGATTGCTTTCCGGATGCCGAGGGCAGAGAGAGAGCGCAATAATGGAGTGCGTGAATCAGCCATAGAGAGAGAAGTAAGCGGTCTTGAGGAAGAAGAGATTATTGAGGGTGGACGAGCGTAAGTATGGCCCGAGTCCGACTGGGATCTGAAGGTTCTCGCATAATCGGAACTAGCAGGTCTTCTGCCGGTTGGCTCTGGAAAGATAAAGGGGAAGTTTGACTGCTCTGTTGGAGGTGGTTCGTCTACTTGAAAAGATAGTTCGGTTCGGTTCGCAGCTAAAGCGGTTGAGAAGGCATGAAAAGAAGGTGGCGGGTGAGCCAGTTTACGAAGTTTGTGAGCTGACCTCCTACTAGGAGGATTAAAAAAAGCTTCGTGTTCTGTGCCAGTTGGTGTCGAAAAATTTGACCACACAAGCTCTGGCACCATTGTGGTAAAAATTCAAGTGTTGACAGGAAATATTATCACAATTTTATCAAAAAATTTGAATTAAATCGGTATAATGACATCATCCATGCATCATCTGTTATTTCTTTTCTTATTTTTATTTTAACATTTATTATTTATTATTATTATATTGTTACTCGTGGAAATATCAACTTCGGTACCTTGCTGGCGCACGTTCCTTTCGCCACAAAGAAATCACCGGCCCTAACCACCTAGGCTCTCTAATGGATTCACTGCCGTGCCGAAATAACTGATATCTAATCATGGTACATAGATCAATGGTACTGGAAGCAATTACTGCACATCCCCTTTGGCTTGAATGGATTCTGCTTGAAATCACCACATCCAGACGATAGCTGAAGCTCTGTCGCACTCTCAAACGGCGACGTATCATACCCATGGCTACTCACTGATGAGCCAGGTGTAGGTATATACTGTGTCCCTGAAACAGTACCAAACGATTGCGACCTATTACTACCAACAAGCTTCCGTGAAGGTATAGGTGGTGTCGCTGCAGGCGTAGCCGTCATTCTTCTCGGTGGCGGAGGAGGCGGAGGAGGTTTCTTGACTCCAGAGGAAGACGAATGCGAAATGTCCGAAGACGAGCGGTGGGACAGGGAAGGCAAAGAGGAAAGTAATGAACGAGCGGCTGTTACTGATGTTGCTTGTCTTGATCTGACAAGAAATTCGTGTTCATCCTCGCCTTCGGAAACGAGACTGCTCAGAATACTTTCCGAGTCCGCATTATTCGCATGATGGGCCGCCGTGGGAGATACTAGGCCACCGAAGAATGGGCTATTCGATGTTGTCAGGTTATTCGCATCGTGGATGTAATCTTCGTCCACATCATTCCCAGAAGATAATGACTCCCTGGACCCGAGGCCCTTGGGTTCGTTAGCAGACTTGTTTCCACCCATTCCCGGTATATTAGGACGATTAGGCAATGGAGGTTTTGCAGGTACCACCTCCGTATATGGAGTCGGGAATAAACCCTGCTTGCCATAAAGTTCGCCCATCCACCATCCGTCCAGCACCTCGTTGACGACGATAATCTCATCTCCAACCTTGAACGACAATTCGTCCGCGGCACCATCAAAATCATACAAAGCCCTCATCACCTTCTTACCTTGCAATGACGGAGGTCTGAGCATGCGTGGTGGGATTTGCGGACTGCTGCTGTTGGACTTCCCACCCCGGAAATTAGTGAGGGATTTTCTACTCAAGGACGACGATTGGTTGAGGGAGGATGTCATCGGAGCGGAAGCAGGATTCCAATCAATTTCATCCAAAGAGCCCTTCCCTCTCGAGATATCTCCACCACTATCGTCGAGTGTAGCAAACTGCTCTTTGTCTCTTGATTTCTTGCTTCGGCCTGAGAATGAGCCCATGGCATTCGAAGCCCAGCCAGCAACACCCATTTTACGAGAATGTTTATCCGAAGGAGAGGTAGTGTCGCCTGGCGCACCAGTGCTATCTGATCTCTTCCTAGAAGCGCGAGAGGAAGGTCGAGAGGGAGGGCGAGAAGTCGACGTGGCCGTAGTACCTTCAGCACGATGCATCGAAGACCGTCGACTCCGAGACGCAGGTGTACGCGAAACTTCTTCGTCTTCGTCATCTGTTGAGTCCAACGAGGTAGCATTATTATTATTCGGTCCATGCGATCGTACAGAGGAGGTGCTCTTGTGATGTGCGGGTCGTATCTTTGGGGACTTTGTTTTCACGGATGTAGAACGAGAAATTGTACTAGGCTTGCGTATAAAACTTGAACGAGTTGCGCTGAAGTGAAGTGAACAAACGATTAGAATTAGTGTTTGCAGCTGCATAGAATTGGATAAGATACCTGCTGACAGACCATTCTGACTTGACGTCTTTCAACACCTCCAAGTATTGCTCAACGTAGTTCAGCTCGAGGTCCAAAAAGGCAGTCAATTCACGCGTCTGATCGATCTCATTTTCTTGGATCAGTTGCATGTGCGCTCGTAAGTCTTCTGCGGTCTCTGCGCTGATTTACCATGAATACAACGGCTGACAAGATATGAGGAGGGAAGGACATACTAGCGTGCTTGAGCACTTTCCAACTCTTCATCCGCTTCCTTTCTTTCTTTCTCTTTATCCTTCTTGCCGTTCTTCAATTTCTCCACCTTTGATATCGCGGCATCGTAACTCAACCTGAAAACCAATCTCTCAGTCACAAACAGCTTTCGAAACACATATAGATAAAAGGTAACACAAACCGTCTACTCTCCCATTTCTTCTTCATAAGATCAAATTCCTTGATTTCATCTCCAAATTTTTCAATGGAGGCCATGAACGTGTCGTGAAATGTTATAGCATATGTTTCCTGGAGAGTTGCAATTTTGCAATGAGCACGTCCGAGTTTTGTTAGACACGAGGCTGTAATTAATATAACCGTCAACACCTTGAACGCACAACAAAGAGAAAAAGAGCTTCAATGCCACGTACCGAACTCAGAGTCGTTCCCGAATTCGTCGCCATGGGTAATCATGACGATACCCAATGTATCGAGAGGAAGAAGTTTCTCTGGATCATCGAGAGCCAAGTTGTCTTTCTTCTTCGTGAGCGAATGGTGATATCCTTTAGAAGCCAGAGACAACCTTGTGTGTAAACGCATGTCAATGAGTTTGTATTTGAAATAAAGAATTCTCGCAAACGTACCGTTCAACGCCACCTCTACGAAGCTCGATATCTTGCTCAAGCTCCTTGAATTCCTCAGAAATGACTGTCTTTTCCCTGGACGAGATAACTTCGCCTGCCCACTATGTATCAAAAGTCCAGAAATAAGGTTAGACAGACGTCAGATTGTTTGAATTTGAATGCCACAAGACTTGCAAAATAAAGACTCACCTGTCGGAATTTGCCCAACTGCGTGAAGAAATGAAATTTAGAACACAAAAAATAGATTGTCAGAAGGGAAGATAACAATATACCTGTTTACTGGCCATCACTGGTTAACGGAGGGGGAGAACAGGAGTGGTTGAGGCAATTATGAAAATCGTACTATGTATAAAGAAGTCAGTTGATGGTTCCTGATCGATTACGGGTGGCCGACAAAATAACTAAAAAAACTGCAGCAGACTGCAGTAAGTACAGGTTAAGAGCTCAATTTTGTTTGTAGCAGAACGTTAAATTCATTACGTCTAAGTAAACCATGCGAGGAGAATAATGCAAATGCCGAAAACACATACATAGATAGCGTTTATTATTACGTCGAGGATGTTACAACGATTGGAGGAGACGGTGAGTCTCGGAGCATAGTCATGACTTCCACCTCATCTTCAGAGGTAATATCATCAAAATCATTATCTTGACCTCCCGTTTCCCGAAACGGTAATCGAGATCGCCAGGTCGACGACGGTACCTCCTTCCGTTCATCTTCATCTCCTTCCAACACTATTAATACATCCCCAACATCTTCGCTTCCTCTCCAAGCCCGCACCTCCTGTTCGTTAAGCACTTTTGTGGGACCCTTAAATTCAGCCAAGTCGGCGGGCTTTGCCGTCAGCGCTTTCTGCCCAGACTGAATCATCTCATCTAGTCGTATCCGGATGCGCAAGTACGTTTGGTCCTCCCCAGCTGCACCTTCGTCATCATCTTCTTCTTCCTCTTCGTCTTCGTCTTCGTCTTCTTCTTCTTCGGTTTGGAGAAGCAAAGCCTTTGTATCGCTTGAGGTGACTGCGCGATAAGTACGCGGGGGAAGGATGAGTCGAGACTCGCGCAGTTTTCGACGCAGCTCCCGGATTTCTTTGGCTTGGCGATGTTTTGTGGCTTCCAAGGTAGAGTTGATGGCAAGTAGAGAGCGATTGGTGATTTCAAGGTCTGCAATCTGGAATCGAATATTGAGAATATTCCATGACCATAAGTGGAAACAAAGCATACCTTTCGGTTTACTTTCGCCTGATTCCTCGCCTTCCTATCATCGCTCTCTATATCATCGTCGTCTATTGGAGATAAGAGGTCGTCCCCAGGACCAGGGGTCGATTCACTGATCTGAACCAGAGAATCTAGTGTGGAACGCAAGTCGATTCCTCCAGAAGGACTCTTAACATGATTAGTAGAAACAGAGGTACTGCTATTTGCAGATTCGCTACGAGAGACCGACGACCGTGAAGCGGACGATCGCGAAGAGAACGACAGAGCAGAAGTAGGAGGGGAGTGCGTAGGCAGAGGAATCTTTGCAGGATCAACTTTAGGCACTATTCGTGAATATTGGACCGTCGTGTCATCCTGCAATGATGGTGAGGAGAATGACTGATATGTGTGTGAAGATGAAGAGGGTTCAACAAATCGATTCGGC
Organism: Lentinula aciculospora; assembly: GCA_028011355.1. Lineage (NCBI taxonomy): Eukaryota > Fungi > Basidiomycota > Agaricomycetes > Agaricales > Omphalotaceae > Lentinula > Lentinula aciculospora. The sequence goes on from JAOTPV010000003.1 coordinate 2,100,606, forward strand.
GTGTAGCGATGAGGATTAGCGACGTAATTCGGGGAAGTTATGGGGGTATATTCGGGTTTCGTAGATGAATTGGTTGTGTTCGAACCAAGAGAGTGATTAGAAGATATTGATGGTGCACGAACGCGTGCGTAGCTCGAATGAGAAGATGGATGTGATGGACTGGGTGAGGGTGAAAGGGACTCTGAGCCGGACAAAGCTACTCTTGAAAGTTTAGATTTAATCTTTGGTGGAAGATCGGCATGCTCGTCCGACGGCGGAGAGAATATCGAATTCGAACCCAAGGTGCCATTTGACAACCCAAGGCCCAGTGGTGGCGAAGTCTGTCGTGCTGACAAACTTCCACCGTATTTCGTCTTGTTTTCCGACTCAGGGATCTCAATGGAAAGATAAGTCGACGTCGGAGTACCGGGAGTGGAATGTGACGACTGAGGCCGTACATCTGTTCGTGCTATTCTAGGCTTATGTGTAGATGGTACCGGTGAATGATTCGTATATTTCTTCGTAGGTGATGCTGGTCGAGGTATGGCACTCGCTGGTGGTCTGTTTCCAATTGCGGCCACCGCGCTCAGCGGTCTCGTCACTTTGGCTCGAGCACTGGCTGGGGTAGCGCTACTGTTAACTTGAGCCTTTGGACGCATAGTTTTCGTAGATGGAGTAGACAGCGAAACCGTCGATTTGAGCGGAGAAGGAGGCCGATATGGAGAAGGTACCCTGTTCATGGGATGGTCATTATATGAGAGCTTTGAGGTGACCTTCAATACAGCTAATCTGAGCAGTGTTCAAGGAGAGCTATTCGGGAACAGTGCACCTTTCTCTTCATTGAGGCCTCCATAAGTGCGAAGGGAAGACGACCAAGTCATGTAATAGAGGTTGCGGAAGAAGTTGAAATTTGGCGCCTTCGTGCATGTGAGCGCTTACCTGTCCCAGACCCATCCCGGTTGATTCTCGAAGATGGCCATTGACTGACAAGATACAAGATCATGATTTCGAGATGGCGAACTCGTTATGGGTCGTATAATTATTTTCTCGTTATGTGCTAGAGGCAAGCTCGAATCAAGTACTTGCTCAGGTTCAACAACATTAACTAATTCAACTTCACCTTGCACGCTCTCATAAAACATACACGTGTAAGCATAATTGCGGTCGTTATCGGCTGGAAATGAAAAACAAGGCGGATTGCAAAAATCGAAGCTCCAGGACTCTAGGACCTTGGTGTTGTTAGGATACTACCATAGTCCATTTGATGCGCACCGACTCCCGTCAGACAACACATACCTCCGTTCTTATCATTTACCTCCGGACACTGTTGCTCATTGTTTACCTACTGTGTATCCGTAGCTTATATAGTTTCCCTTATCGCATCGAGTCCCCTCAGTCATTCATACACATACCGACTGAGCATATTAACATTGTTTAACAGATTTTGAGACTCGCCTTTCCGAGAGCATAAGACAAAACAGAATACATAAATACAACCATGTTGATAAACCCTCCACTGAAAGAATATGTCATCAGGAGTTACCCCGAATGTTCCGCAATTTGAAGAAGATGTCAGACTCCAGGAGAGGGAGAATTAGGCATCCTTCAAAAGCTCAATTATGTTCGCAGTCAGATCGAAGGGGATGCAGGGGTATCTTAACGGTACAATCACTAAACCATCCATGTACATGTATGCTGGACCAATCTACCACCAAACTATCCAGAATGCTACCCCGCTCTTCAGTTCCAGCCCTTCTCCTGAAGAGTTCTATGCCCGAGACAGATGGGTCGCTGGTACTATCGTAATAGGCATTGGAATAGACAAAAACACCTCTGCAGCACAAATTTGGGCAATCCTCTGTAAGGAGCTTGAGCCAAAATCAGAACAGCTCATTATGATAGCTGAGGAGGAACTTTGTACATGCAAGATGGCAGAGGATGGAGACTTCGATGACCATGTCAAGCTCATGCATAACAAAGTCAAGAGTGCACGAGACATTGGGGCCACAATCCTCGACAGACAGTTCTGAGTCATCCTCCTGGCATTGCTGCCCAAAGGTTGGGACTCTGAGGTAACAAATGTCCCAGGTATCACAAGCAGCTCTGCCATTGCCCACCTGAAATCAGTGCGGGTGTGAAGGAAGAAGCACAGGGCAGAGGAGGAAGCTGATGAGATAAAGCTCAAGGCCCTACTTGCAACAGTAGCAGCTAATGCTACCACCATCCCTAACAGCAATGCCAACCACCATGGCCCCCTCCCTGGTAGACCTTGTACCAACCCCGGATGCCCAAAATGAGTAATGCATGCCACAAAGGACTGCTGGGCACCAGGGGGAGCAAGCAAGCACAAACTACCCTCCTGGTACCAACCAACTAGGAATGGGGGTAACCTGAATTCAAAAACTATGCCAGATACCACTGTAAATGCTATTGAAGCCACTCCAACAGAGACATATGTCCTCGCCACCAGCACCAGTGGCGGACTGAACACAGACAATACCTGTATGTCAACCTGTCCCACTGTTCACATAACCCACTCTCAACCATCACCTAGACTGGGAAGAACTACAGCCATTCTAGAGAAGGGAAGAGATAGTGCTCCATCTTCAGGATACAGCAGGAGAGAGAAGGACATACATGTACCTGAGATTTGCCCAGTTTCTGATTCAAATGATTGTTGCATATGTAGTTCCAGCATCAATACAGACCCATCTTCAACATTACAAGACATCAAGACATTCATCAACTCTAGAGCAAGTGAACATTGCTGGATCGACAGGAATGACTTTGTTGACTTCACCAGAGCCAAGGAGAGTGGTCGGACAGCACTTGCAGGAGAAGCAGGTCAGTTTGAAATACTCAGGATAGGGATGGTTGAGCTCCCGACCAGGGTTAATGGAGAGAAGAGGTTGATATGCCTACAAGGCATCAAATATATCCCCTCATTTGGACATAACCTAATCTCCCTGTCAACACTAGACAAAGCTGGTTTCAGACAGACATGGGGGAATGGCAAGATGAACATCCATCACAGGGATGGGAAACTGTTACTTGTAGGTATTGGGACAAAGAAAATGTATCAAGTTGAGTGCCCAGTATCAGCATATGCATTGACAGCTAGATCACATGAGAAACCTACGGATCTTGCTACCTGGCACTGCCACCTAAGCCACATATCCATCCCACAAATCCTCCAGATGGCGAGGCAAAACCTTGTAGATGGACTAAGAATTACCTCTAGCAAGGTGATGGGAATGTGCCGTGATTGTCTATATGGCGAACCAACCTGTCAACCCTTTGATGAGAAGGTTATCCATGAAGAGGAGGTTCTTGAGCACATACACATTGACCTGTGGGGTCCATTGTGGGTGCAAAGTCTGAGAAAGAAAATATACCTTCTGTTGTTCATGGATGGCCATCCAAGCATGAGGTTTCCATACTTCCTCACAGATAAAACCAAGAACACAATGCTCCGAGTGCTTCATGAATTTCATGCTATGGTAGAGAGACAAACAGGGAAGGTATTGAAGATAATCTGCATAGACAGAGGTGGGGAGTTTGACAACAATTTAGTTGATGAATACTGCCATGAGCATGGTATTATCATTGAGAAAATACCACCATATTCATCAGCTGCTAATGGTGTCGCTGAGCATACAAACTGTATGGTAATTGAAGGAGCACACATATTGACAGAAGATGCTGGATTTCCCCCATCGTTCTGGACAGAGGCCATAGCACATTTCATTTACTCTGGGAACTTTGTCCCATCCTCCAGGTTCCCTGATGATGTACCAATTGAACTATGGAAACAGAAACACCAGGATATATCACATTTGCAACTGTTGTGACATATACGGGTACCTACTTCATTTTTCCATAAGCTTTCCTTTCCCATGCTGTCACTTACTCATCCGAACCCTCCTATACATAGTACTGTAGTTGACACCTAGTTCCCCATCTTGACCTCTTGGTCTTTGGAACTAGGTTAGTATTCATATTGTCATGAATCGATCTTTTTCCATTATTCTTTTCTTTTATTATTCTTTTTCTTTTCTTTACTTATCTAATCACCAAAGCGCTTACACTAGTGCTTATTATATTTTCATTATCATTTAGGTTACACGCGTCAACCTTATTGTTCTCGCGTTGTCGTTTCTGTCACAAAGAGGTGACGACGGTGGCGGAGCGGAGCGGAGACTTAGGCGAAAGCGGACACTGGTCCCAACGACAAAGTTATATTGATAATAAATACAAGTAAGTAAGTTCAAGACATACCTGGTCCCAACGACAAAGAGGTCAAGATAAGGGACCAGGTTGTGGGGGCTGGCTTATATATACAAGGTGGAGCGTGGGAACTATGAGGTAATACTGTATAGCTCCGGCACAAGGAATGGAACTAATAGAATGAAATGGAATGTTCCGGAATGATTATTGTAGGTAGGAGGGCTTGGATGGTGTATCGTAAAGAAAGGAAAATGATAGGGGGTGGGCTCACTTCATGACATTACCCCCCTCCTTATGACCATTGCCCTCAATGGTCAAGCTTTTGCCGCCTGAGGGTGCTTTTTGTGGAATTTTCGGATAGTTGCTGGGGCGTGTTCAAGATTTGGTGCAGGTTCCCATGAGTTGTGTCCTGCATCGTAGCCTTTCCACTTTACCAAGTACTCTAGCTTCTTCCACCTAATCCGACTATCCAAGATGTCCTCGACTTCATACTCCGGCTCATCCTCATCCTCTAGATATACTGGTTCCGGTGGTGTTGCAATTTCGCCGTTTACGGTGTTCCCTCTCCAAGGGTGCAATTTATCAACATGGAACACAGGATGGATGCGGTCCAGGGATAGTGGGAGGTCTAAACGGTAGTCCAGGGGCCCAACCTTCTGCAAAATGGTGTAAGGTCCTAGCTGTCGATCCCCAAGTTTCTCACTGGAAAGTTGGAGCTTGATGTCCTCTGCGCTTAGCCAGACCTGATCTCCAACTTGGAATTGATGTGCCTTTCGTTTTCCCCGTTCGTAGTTTTCCTTTTGCCGTCGTTTCCCCAGGTGTAGCGCCGCCCCAGCATCCTGTCGTGCATCCCGCAGTATCTGGATGCGATCATCCACCGCCGGAATCCCACTCCGTTGTCCAACTGGAATGTTAAATAGAGGCAGATAACCATAGGTGAGTTCGAATGGGGACGTTCCAAGTGCAGAGTGGGTGCGAGAGTTAATCACAAATTCTGCCATAGGTAGGTGCTCCGCCCAGTCATCCTGGCGGCGTCCCACATAGAGTCTGAGGTATTTTTCGACTTCTTGGTTTGCCCGTTCGGTCTGTCCGTTTGCTTGGGGGTGGTACCCTGAGGTGAGGTTTGATTTGATTCCTAGGCGGGAGAGTAATGATCGCATGAGTTTTGCTGCGAACTGGGGTCCCCGGTCTGATACAAAGCGGAGGGGAAGACCATGGAGGCGAAAAATTTCGCGATAGTAGATGTCGGCCACACCTGCTGCTGTGATTGAAGTTGTACAAGGAATTGCATGGATTTGTTTACCATAAAGGTCCGTGCAGACTAGAATCGCGTCATACCCTTGCGAGTTGGGCAGCTGTGTGATCAAGTCAACTCCCACTTCTTCCCACAAGCCTGCTGGGACGTCTAGAGGTAGTGTTACTGCTCGTGGGTGTCTCTGTATCTTCTTCCTTGCACAAGTCTCGCATCCTTCAACATATTTTTCTACAAAGGATCGCAGGGTGGGCCACCAAAAGTGGGTGCTGACGAGGTCAAGGGTATTGTGAAGTCCAGGGTGGCCAGCAGAGGGGTTATCGTGGCATTGCTTGAGTACTTCTTTCCGGAGGTCATCATCTGGTGGGACATATACTCTTCCTCGGTGGTATACTAGTCCCTTGTCTTCTTCCCATTCTGCTATCCCATTGGCCAAGCGTTTGAGACCGCTTCTCCTAAGCTCTTCCAGTCCTTCCAGTACTTGGGCCTCCTTTTGAGACGCCTGTCGGATGCGGTCCTCCAGTGGGTTTTGTAGTGAGGTAGCTGCCACTTGCATGAAATGGGCTGGTTTCAGAACAATCTGTTGTCGATTATCTTCGCTATCCAGAACCTGATGTGCTGCCATACGAGAGAGAGCGTCTGCCTGAGTGTTGGACTTGCCAGGGCGGTGAGTGAGCTGGAAGTCGAATCGGGACAACCATAGTGCCCATCGCGCCTGCCGTCTACTGAGGTCTTGAGCAGAACGCCAGAATTCCAGGTTTGCGTGGTCGGTGAGAATCTCGAACGGTTGTGGTGAACCTTCCAGGAAGCTTCTCCAGTCCTTTAATGCTTCGATGATAGCGAGCATCTCTCGGTCATAGATTTCGTAGTTTCGTTCAGCTGGTTGCATGGAGGCTGATCGAAATGCCACTGGGTGCCACTGGCCGTCGTCTTGTTTCTGCATTAGGGCTCCTCCCGTAGCAAAGCCTGATGCATCTACCTCAAGTTGTGTGAGCCTATTAGGGTCCCAGAGTGCCAGTACCGGTGCTGTGATGAATGCTTCCCTTAGGGTATCGAATGCTTGTTGTTGGTGTGTCCCCCAACTGAAGCCTGTATCCTTTTTTGTTAGGTCGTTCAGAGGGCGTGCTATGCGGGCAAAGTTCCGTATGAATCGACGGTAGAAGTTAGCGAAGCCTAGGAATCCCCGTAGTTCTCGTAGATTCTTTGGGGTAGGCCAGTCGCGGACTGCAGCTACTTTTACTGGATCCATGCGCACTTCACCTTCTGATATCACTAGTCCCAAATACTCAACCTGAAGCTCCTCAAACTCGCATTTCTCTGGTCGCAGGTAGAGGTCATGTTTCTCCAGCCGCTTTAGTACCTCTCGCACCACCTGCCGGTGTTCTTGCAAATTGTTACTGAAGATGAGGATGTCGTCTAGGTAGACTGCTACCTTACCAGCCGCCACTAGGTCTGAAAAGATGGAATTCATGAGCGCTTGGAAGGTAGCTGGCGAGTTGGTGAGACCGAAGAACATTACACTGGGTTCAAATAACCCTCGGTTGGTTGCAAAAGCAGCCTTCCACTCATCACCCTCCTTAATCCGGACATTGTTGTAGCCCCATCTGACGTCAAATTTGGTGAAGTACCGTGCCCCCTGTAGACGGCTGACAATGTCAGCGACCAGTGGGAGAGGATAGCGGTTCTTTAGGGTTACTTGGTTGAGTTTCCGGTAATCCTGTACGAAGCGGAGCTTCCCATCTTTCTTCTTAACAAAGAAGACGGGTGAAGACAGTGGCGATTTTGAGGGGCGAATGTAGCCTTTTCGGAGGTTGTCATCCAGGAAGCGGTCGAGTTCACCTTGTTCATTCAATGACATTGGATAGACTTTTGTGCGCATGGTTTCCGGTGCACCTGGGATCAATTCTATAGCATGATCCCAGGGTTGGTGGTCAGGGAGGCGCTCTGAAGCAGTTTCAGAGAATACTTTTTCGAAATCGCGGTAGGGTTCTGGGACCATTTCTTCAAAGGTTTTCATGGGTTTTGTTTTGTGGGCTTGTTCCGCTAGCTGTTGGGAGTAGGTGAACCCTGCAGCACACCAGACTTCATCTGTTTGTTCGTGTAAGATTCCTGACTTCACCCATGCACGTCGGGTTCGTCGGTTTGCTCGAATGCGGTGTATGGGCGACTCTTCTGTCTCCTCATCCAGTGTGTCAAGTGGTGGTTCAGGGGTGATCACAGTTTCAATTTCCTCCGCCGTGTCTTGCTCTTCCACCTCCTCTATCGTTGTTTGTTGGGATCTGACTGTGAGTCGTCCTTTCTCCCAGTCAATATCTGGATTGGCCTTACGTAGCCAGGGGAGTCCTAAGATTAGGTCTTCGCCTCCCAGATTGGTTACTAGCAAGTCTGTCCACCGTTCTTGGTTATCAACAGTCAGGGCTAGGCGTGCAAAGTGTGTGATCTGCCCTGCTCGGTTAGCAGACCCATCAATGTTAAAGACGCCAATGGGTTTCCTGAGTGGGAAGGTCCTTACACGGTGACGGGTGACAAACTCTTGGTTCAAAAATAGAGCAGTGGCTCCAGAATCAACCATGGCTGCAGTTGCTATACTGTGATTTCTTCCTCTTAGTTTTGCGTTAATTCGGAAGTGAGATGAATTGGAGTTCAATTCCGAAATAGTAGATATTTTACAAGATGGGAGAGAATCATACGCAGATGTGGAATGTATAGCGAACTGGTTTACGGGTACTCTCGATGCAGCCGAGACGGGCACCCGCTTTAAAAACCCTCCTGAGAACCTGGTGCTGGGGCCATGGCATTGGCTCTGTTAAGGAGCTCCTGGAGCTGGGCAATCTGGGTGGAGAGGTCAGGCGTAAGTGGGGACGGAGCAGTGGGAGCTGGAATGGACGCGGCAATTTGGACAGGTTCATTGGGGAAGAGGGTGAACGGTGTCGAAGCAGAAGCAGAGACTTGTTGACGGCGGGGTTGTTGGCGCTTACCCCGGCCACGTTCTAGACCCATGAACTTGTCTTGGCAGACTGATTCTAGGTGGCCTCGTCGTCCACAGTAGCGGCAAACTGTCTCCTTGTATGAGCAGTTCCTCTTTTCGTGACTCTGCGAGCCACACCCATAACACCTTCCTCTCATCTGGGCCACGAAGCTTTCTCTGCTGTTACCACTAGTGTGTGTGGCATCGACATCCATAGCATGGGAGTTGGCAGGGGGGGAGGAGATATGGGAGGTGCCTGGGTTGCGACCTGTCATGGTGGGATCGTGCAGGAACACATCCACTGAAATTGCTCGCCTGATAGCCTCCTCCAGGGTGGGAGCCAGTCCCTGGGCTATATTGACCACAATGAGATTTTGTCGGATCTCTGGGTTGAGGCCGCTATGGAAGCGTTCTCGCAGGTCGACGTCTGAAAGCCCGGTCCGATCACCAATGTCCTTGAAATTCTGTGCAAATTCCGCTACCGTTTGACCTTTTGCCTGCCTGAGATGCTGGATTGCATTCCGGGCCTCCATACCTGCATCAATGGATTCAAATCGGAGGGTGAAGGCTGTTTTGAAGTCTTCCCATCGTCCATTGAAAGGTTGTTGGTTATGGCTGAATTCTAGGAGGTATGGTGTGGCCCAGTCAGCAGCCTTGCCTGAGAAGAATCCTAGCGCTGCCTTGATCAGCTTCCCTTCGTTGCTACTCAGATCTGGTTGTTCCATTGCCCAGCTTTGATACTGAGCAATGAAGCGACGTGCTTCTGCACTACTAGAGCCTTTGAAGAGCTCAGGTTTATTCATACTGGACTTGGCTGAGGCTTTGTGGAGGTTGGCCGTGAGCTGGGCCACCTGCTCGATGAGCTGTGCCATGAGCTGGTTTGTGTTGACTTCAGAGGTCGACATAATGGATGGGGGTGCAGTGGGAGTAGGGATAAGGATGGGTGTGATCACGGTACCGTCGGAAAGGTTCTCCTCTTCACTGATGGAGTTGGCAGCAGCGTTTGGACAGGGTTGAGAACTGCAATCAGCCCAGGAGCTGCTTTTGCTGCGGTGGATGTGGGTTTGGTCTTTAGTATCAAAAGCGTGTGGGTAGGCAGAGCAGTCGATAGCTTGGGCGGGCAGGCTTGGTGCGGAGGTGTCTGTAGACGTGGTGGAAGCGGAGCCTGCAAGGATAACCTAATCGGTAGGCTATCAGTGCAGTAAGGGATCTTGACCTAATGTCACAAAGAGGTGACGACGGTGGCGGAGCGGAGCGGAGACTTAGGCGAAAGCGGACACTGGTCCCAACGACAAAGTTATATTGATAATAAATACAAGTAAGTAAGTTCAAGACATACCTGGTCCCAACGACAAAGAGGTCAAGATAAGGGACCAGGTTGTGGGGGCTGGCTTATATATACAAGGTGGAGCGTGGGAACTATGAGGTAATACTGTATAGCTCCGGCACAAGGAATGGAACTAATAGAATGGAATGGAATGTTCCGGAATGATTATTGTAGGTAGGAGGGCTTGGATGGTGTATCGTAAAGAAAGGAAAATGATAGGGGGTGGGCTCACTTCATGACAGTTTCACTTAGGCGCGACTCTCTCATGCCTGTCAGTTCATTGACAGGACGACGTCATTATTGTTCCGCCTCCATGCTTCTTTTTATATTGCCTTGTTGTTTACTCACCGAATACCTACAGCTTTACTTATGGATACGAGCGACTCTTATTGTAGGTCCTCACGGTTACGGTGCGAGACGTCTCTCACGGTTTCATATCCCATTTTGTATATAAGACTAGATATTTGGTAGTTATATTCCTTAGCTCTATTCTCGTCTATTCTCCTCGGTAGCTAGACTTGTAGTTGGGTTGTCTTATCCATCCGCTTTTTGCTTTTTCATCCTCTTGCTCATTGTCTATCGTGTGACGCCTGGTTGTCTCTTGTGAGAGCTAGTGAGTCGCTGACAGAAGAATAGAGCTTCTACCACATACCACCCGTCACAAACTTTTACAAACTTGCCTAGGATTCAACACACCGTTGGAAACTAGTTTTCTCGATACATTACATATTTTCATTCTTACCAAACACGCTCATCCCCTCCCTTCCTATAAACCAACATGACTGATCGGTCGATACATGCGCCCGACCCAGCAGAAGTCACTACCATCACTTCTAGTCCACGCCGGGTGTTTGTCAATACACCAGGGAACTACGATGGCGATCCCGCCACCTACCGACCATGGCGACGACGAATGATGGCTTATGTCTCCGAGCTAACAGAGACAAAGCAGGTCGACAACTCCCACCGAGTCACGACCATCATCATGTCCTTCCTGGTCGGAGGAAAAGCCGATGAATGGGCTCAGGTCTACTCGGATGACCATTTCGATATCGACAGAGGGACATGGGACATTACGGGGAAGCAGCTCATTGACGACATGGACAGGGAGTTCACGAACGTCGCGAAGGAGAAGGAAGCCCGCGACAAACTAACTTATATCCGACAGGGGAAGTCTTCGGCCGGCGACTTTTTCAAAGAATTTGAATTGTTGCTGAAGGATGCCGGATACAAGAAGGACGAGTCGCACGTCCTTACCCTAGCGGAGAGGGCGGTCGATCACACCCTTCTCTACGACATCATCAAAGGACGAACGGAGCCCTTTGAAGACTACAAGGAGTTGAAGAAGGTAGTCACAGGGGCTGACAACGTAAGGCGGCAGTGGGCCGAACAGAAGAGAGGTTACGGGTATGCGGGGTGGTGGAACGCTAACCCACAGGGACAAAGTCGTGGACAGTCGTCCACTCAGCAGAACCGACAGGAGCCGAAAGTAGCTCTGAAGGCAGAATATTCGGCGGCACCGAGAAGAGATGCTACCGGCACCACGTTCGGAGGAACGGGCAGGCCGATGGACATCGACCAAGCGAGAGAGAAGCGTTTGTGCTTCAACTGTGGCGAGCCAGGCCACATGAGCAGGAACTGCCCGCACAAGAGAAAGGCGGTAGTCAGAGGTATTATGTTGAATATGAGTGAACAGGAACGTACGGACTTTATTAACGATTTGGGTTTTCCAAAGGCTCCGCAGTAGATATAGGTCTGCAGGAGCCTTCGCACACGGACATTTCGGAGTTTGTTGATAATGGCGTTGACTATGTAATCAGTACAGGTACTAAACAGAAAAACGCCTCCACCTTCATCCACAAAACCGAAAAAACCGAAAAACCTATACGGTACGAACCTAACACTGCTGAATGGCTAACTCAGAGAGTTAGAGAAGACCAGATCCCGAGAGCAGTGGGATTATTACGAACTTGGATGCCCTTTTCCCGGGAGAAAGAAGCCTCGGAAGAAACCGTCATGGACATACGAAAACGGAACTGGAAAACAGCAGTCACCGCCATCCGGAGTCTCAAAAACAAAAGGAGTTATGTTCGTGGGACACGCGGCAAAAGTCTGAGACTCCCAGCAATACTCGAAACACTGGAAGATGCTCAACAAATCGTCACAGAAGGACTCCTCGACAGTGGAGCTACTGGTTCCTGTATCGACTCAGAATTCGTCAAACGGCACAACCTTGTTACGGAAGACTTACCGATCAAAACCCCTGTCTACAATGCAGACGGTACACTCAATGATTCCGGCTCAATAGACAAGTACGTCGAGATCCGGATGACCATCGGTGATCATTCAGAGATCATCCAATTCGGAGTAGTAAGTCTAGGAAAGAATAATATCTTTCTAGGACTAGACTGGCTACGACACCACAACCCGAGTATCGACTGGAATACGTCTGAACTAACCTTTGACAGGTGTCCAACAAGATGCGGTTACAACCCACACTTTTGGACACCAGAGGATACCCATTCTAGAGCGGCATTACAGGAAGGCGAACAGCTTTTCCTGTTTGACTGGGACAGGTATGTTCACGAGCAGGTACAGTCGAGGAAGTGGACGGAAAAACAAGCCAGAGAGGAAACAGCCCAAGAGTTCGACACTTCCAAGCCCTACATCAAAAAGTACCCCGATGTTTTCAGCCAGAAGGAATTCGACCAACTGCCACAACGACGTCCTTGGGACCACGCTATCGACCTAACGCCAGGTTCTAAACCTTTAGATTGTAAAGTATATCCACTGAATCCAAAGGAACAAGAGGCGCTCGATAAGTTTCTCGAAGAGAACCTTCGAACTGGACGAATCAGACCTTCGACTTTGCAGATGGCGTCTCCCTTCTTCTTCGTTAAAAAGAAAGATGGTACCTTACGACCAGTACAAGATTATCGTAAACTGAACGAGATGACGGTTAAAAACCGGTATCCACTTCCTCTCATTCAGGAGCTAATCGATCGTTTAAAAGGCGCTAAAATCTTCACGAAGATGGATATCAGATGGGGATTCAACAACATCCGCATAAAGGAAGGTGACGAATGGAAAGTGGCTTTTCGAACTAACCAGGGGTTATTCGAACCGACCGTCATGTTCTTCGGACTCACCAACTCTCCTGCGACGTTCCAAGGTTTCATGAACCACATCCTGCGAGACCTCATCAATAAAGGTCATGTTATTGTTTACATGGACGACATACTGATTTTTACCGACGGTATAGAAGAACATCGACAAATCGTAGAACAAGTACTCGACATTCTACGGGAACACAAGTTGTTCCTTAAACCCGAAAAGTGTTCTTTCGAAAAACCGGTTATCGACTACCTCGGTATTATCATTGGTAATGGAACTATTCGCATGGATCCCAAGAAAGTACAAGCCGTTCGAGAATGGATTACTCCACGAAAGAAGCGCGACGTCCAACAGTTTCTAGGATTCTGCAACTTCTTCCGGCGATTCATTCGTGGTTTCAGTCTGGTAGCAAAGCCATTAACACAGCTCACGGGAAATGGGACTTGGAAGTGGGAAAAAGGTCAGGAAGGGGCATTCGAGGAGTTGAAACGTCGAATCTGTGAAGAAGTAGTTTTACTCATTCCTCGAAACCACGGAAAATTCAGGGTAGAAGCTGACTCGTCCGATTATGCTAATGGCGCCGTTTTATCCCAGTTTGTCGAAAGCAAGTGGTATCCTATTGCCTTTCGTTCTCGTTCCCTCAATGAGGTTGAGCGTAATTACGAGATTTACGACAAAGAACTTATGGCAATTATGGACTCCCTCGACGACTGGAGGCAATATTTACTAGGTGCGGAGGAACAGATTGAGATTTATATGGATCACGCAAACCTCCAGTACTTCAAGAAGCCGCAGAAACTCAACCGACGACAAGCGCGCTGGGTACTGGAATTAGCGGAGTATAATTTCGATCTCGTTCACAAACCTGGTAAATCGATGACGAAAGCTGATGCCCTGTCGAGGATGACAGGTCTTGAGACGGGGGACAAGGACAACGAGAACATCGTTCTCCTGAAACCGGAACTTTTTATTCAAGCTCTCGACCTATCGGCTCCCGAAGATCTCCTGTTATCAGAGATCCGAAAGAGTAGAAACCAAGTAGACCGAACTGTACAGGAGGCCCTCGCTGCGAAAAATCCAGAGTGGACTGAGACCGACAAAGTCATTACCTGGAAAGGGCGTGTTTATGTACCGAAAAACTGCCTACTCCAGTCCAAAATAATCACTCAGTACCACGATACACCGCTAGCGGGACATCCAGGACAGTACAAAACCACGGAGTTGATTACTCGGGACTACTGGTGGCCAGGAGTGACACGAGATGCAGGGAAATACGTCGAAGGATGTGAGAAATGCCAGGCGACAAAGTCACATCGTACCAAACCAGTAGGACAACTTCACCCACATGCAGTACCAACTGAACCGTGGCAAATAATCGGCACTGATATGATAGGGGAACTACCGGAATCGGGAGGATATAACGCCATATCGGTGTTTATCGATCATTTTTCCAAAAGGTTGCGACTTGTTCCGTCTCACACTACAGTCATGTCAGAGGGAATGGCAAAAATCTATTGGGATCGTATTTTTTCTATCCACGGCATTCCACGAAAAATAATACATGATCGAGGACCACAATATCATTCTCGTTTCATGAAGGAACTTTATCGTCTTTTAGGAATAGAAGCAAACTACACCACGGCATATCACCCACAGACCAACGGCCAGACGGAACGAACAAATCAGGAGATAGAACATTATCTCCGGTTGTTCATTAGTTATCATCAAAACGACTGGCATGAGTGGTTACCACTTGCAGAGTTCGCCTATAATGATCGAGTACACTCTGCGACGAAAGTTTCTCCCTTCTATGCTGACAACGGTAGACATCCCTATAAAGGCACGGCACCTCAAATGACTTCGGACAACCCCACAGCACAGGCGTTTGCAGATGGAATGAGGAAGGTTCGAGATGAAGTAGGAGCGGCCTTAGGAAAGGCCAACGAGGATATGAAGAAATTTTATGACCGTAAGCGAAGAGTGGGAGTAGAGTACAAGCCAGGCGACAAGGTCTGGCTTGAGGGAACTAACTTATCGACAGACCAGCCGATGAAAAAGTTAGGAGATAAACGGTTTGGACCGTTTACAGTTCAGAAGAAGATAGGCGCTAGTTCCTATAAACTAGATATCCCCTCTACGTGGAAACGTATCCATAACGTTTTCAATGAAGTCCTTCTCACTCCCTATAGAGAACCGCAATTCCCCTCTCAACCACGAAACACTCGACCACCTCCTGTCGTTGTAGGAGAAGAAGAAGAATTCGAAGTCGAGGAGATTCTCGACTCACGAAAAGTAGGAAGAGGAATCAAGTATAAGGTCAGGTGGCGAGGGTACGGACCACATGAAGACACTTGGGAACCTCGATCCAACATCACACATTCCTCTGAATTATTGAAGGAATTCCATAACAAGAATCCGACTAAACCCAAACCCGCCACCCTGAATCGACTTGAAATACCTATTTCCTTATTCCCTACCGAATTATTCCGCCCTATGCCTCCGCCAGATACCGAAAATATGCCCTCACAATTACCCTCCGAAAATTTCGTTAGATGACAAGCGCTTCGTGGAACTCGCGCTCTAGGGAGGGGGTAATGTCATGAATCGATCTTTTTCCATTATTCTTTTCTTTTATTATTCTTTTTCTTTTCTTTACTTATCTAATCACCAAAGCGCTTACACTAGCGCTTATTATATTTTCATTATCATTTAGGTTACACGCGTCAACCTTATTGTTCTCGCGTTGTCGTTTCACTTAGGCGCGACTCTCTCGTGCCTGTCAGTTCATTGACAGGACGACATCATTATTGTTCCGCCTCCATGCTTCTTTTTATATTGCCTTGTTGTTTACTCACCGAATACCTACAGCTTTACTTATGGATACGAGCGACTCTTATTGTAGGTCCTCACGGTTACGGTGCGAGACGTCTCTCACGGTTTCATATCCCATTTTGTATATAAGACTAGATATTTGGTAGTTATATTCCTTAGCTCTATTCTCGTCTATTCTCCTCGGTAGCTAGACTTGTAGTTGGGTTGTCTTATCCATCCGCTTTTTGCTTTTTCATCCTCTTGCTCATTGTCTATCGTGTGACGCCTGGTTGTCTCTTGTGAGAGCTAGCGAGTCGCTGACACATATCTTCTTTACAGTCAATATACTAAACTTGGTCTTTGGAACTGTGGTGACGAAGGGAGAAAGCACGGAGGAAAGCACAGGCTCAAGCACAAGCCGAAGTGAGGAGTGGGGCTAGCACCACACACAAAGGCTGAAAGAGATAATGATCAAGACAGCAGCAATAGCACGAGGGCCAATCGCTAGGGCCGCACAAGGAAAACTAGTTCCAAAGACCAAGTAAGTATATTGAAGGTAAATGATGATACAAGTACTAACCTAGTTCCAAAGACCAAGAGGTCAAGATGGGGAACTAGGTGTCAGCTACTGTACTATATATACAAGGATTCAGATGAGTAAGCGACAGCGTGGGAAGCCGATAGAAGTGTCTGGAATGTGATGGAAGGTTCTGACGAATGATAGATGGAAGTAAAAGGATATGGAAACATGGAGAAGGGTTCAGGTAGTCACAAAGATAAAGAAAAGAGGGAATGTAGGAGAAAACGAAGTAAGTACCATATCCTGTATAGCATGTCACAACAGGAACTAGTTTTCCTTGTGCAACCCTAGCAATTGGCCCTTGCGCTATTGCTATTGTCTTGATCATTATCTCTTTCAGCCTTTGTGTGTGGTGCTAGCCCCACTCCTCACTTTGGCTTGTGCTTGAGCCTGTGCTTTCCTCTGTGCTTTCTCCCTTCATCACCACAGCAACCATTTGGTTGCAAGACATGGGCAAAGTTACCAAAGAGGATGTGTGTATACAGGAAGTTGGGTAGGCAAGCAGTGGAGGGCAGGCTCATTGGGTATATGGGAAGGAGGGGCTACAGGCTCTGGATACCAGAGACAAATAAGATATTAGAGTCAAGAGACATGAAGTTTGAAGAAGGAGTAGCGAATCAGACATTGGGGAATTCACACACCAATCAAACACCAGATTTCCCTGTTGAGGTTACTGACATTGAACTGGCAAACATGCTCACACCCACTGTTGCTCCTGGTCCAGACACTCAACCTGGAATTGCACCTCTTCTTCTTCTGCTTTCCTTTCCACTTCTTGCCTTATCCACTCCTCTTTCTTCTTTTGCA
Organism: Lentinula aciculospora; assembly: GCA_028011355.1. Classification (NCBI taxonomy): domain Eukaryota; kingdom Fungi; phylum Basidiomycota; class Agaricomycetes; order Agaricales; family Omphalotaceae; genus Lentinula; species Lentinula aciculospora. Next base: position 2,117,671 of record JAOTPV010000003.1, read on the forward strand.
GAAGGAGTGCCTCTGCTTGTTCCTCTTCATCCAATGGTGATTTTGTGGAAGAGTTAGTGGGAGACATTATGGTAGTAGAAGAGAAAGAAGTGGGGACTTGGAAAATTTTTGGGGTTGATTCTTATATCCTGCCATCAGTTACATGAATGATTGATCATTTTTTTTCTGATATTTTTGATTGTTCTTTTGATTTGTTGATTGGCTCAATTTCTATCCCATTGTATGCACATTGTATGAGGCTTTCAAGGGTGAAAGCCTAATGGGGGGATACTGTTACAGGTATGCTTCTGGACCTTCATATGAGGCATCCAGTTTCAGTAATTGGCTTGATAACTTTTACTTTCTTCTGGTTCACAATCAAACTGTATGATGCATCTGGGTTATTGGATGTGAAGTATTTCTCACCTTATTATCTTTTTACTCTATTAGTGGGAATGATTTACAATAGCTATTGTTTTACTTTGGACTCTTATTGTTATTGTTTTAACAATTAGGATTGCAGGTATATAAGCTGTAGTAATTTGTAGATAGTTCTCCAGTTTAAATATCAACTTAGATCATCATTGAACTCTGTCCGGAACTCTTTGTCTTACTCCTGATCATCCACATTATGACTGGACAACTTCCAGATGTCTTATGTCATATGTATGTGAATCGAGTTATTCTGCAATTCCACGATCCATTTACCTACTTCGCGAAGAGTTCCTAAGTTCAGGAATCCTTCATTATCTTTCCTCATTGTTATCGGATGAGTACTATACTTATTATATCCCTTCCTTTATTCTTTACTCCACAAGCTAGTCTATTCGGAGTTAGTATTGCTTCGCAACACTTATGTAATGCATAGTATAAAGCTACAACATCAAATAGGTAGTTCTGTAGTTTTAATATTGACTTAGATCTGCTCTCTCTCCATATTACAGATGTTTACTATCCATGATACATTCTCAACACAGCTCTGACATTTCACAAAGCAACCTTTGTGAACTGATGCTGCTATTACCTTTATAATGGACCATCAATGTGTTGAGGGCACTACCAATAGTAGTGCCGATGTCCAACTACCTTTCCATCACTCCCCAAATTGTTCCTCCCTTTGCGAGGAAATTATCCCCTTGCATTCCCAACCAATTCCGTGATTAAATTGCAATTCCAGAGTTGCATGATCTTAACATCTTATCACTTCATTGAATGTTTACTGAACCATACAACATAGTGGGGGCACTACCAAAAGTAGTGTCAAGGTTCTTGTTCATATATTCCATCTTCCATTGCTTCTGACTGACCAATTGATCATTGTATGGACAACCTACAAAACCAGAAACTGTCACAAAGAGGTGACGATGGTGGCGGGGCAGAGCGGAGACTTGGATGGAAACGGACAGATACTGGTCCCAACGACAAAGAGGTCAAGATAAGGGACCAGGTTGTGGGGGCTGGCTTATATATACAAGGTGGAGTGTGGGAACTATGATGTAATACTGTATAGCTTAGGCACAAGGAATGGAACGGAACTAATAGAACAGAATGGAAGGTTCCAGAATGATTATTATAGGTAAGGGTGTTTGGGTGGTGTATTGTAAAGAAAGGAAAATAATAGGAGGTGGCTCACTTCATGACAGAAACAATCAAATTCATTTATTCTCATCTCTATACCTTTGAGACCCTATGGAACCTCACCAGGCATGGTATTAACAGTAAGTCAGATTGATAGGTCAATTGGTCTGATGCACTCAATGTGCATGATCATAACAGATAGAGAAGAAGATAAATGTGTTCCATTTGCAATGACCTTTGCAGAACATACTGACAAGAAGGATGTTAAAACGATGATATGGATAGATGATTGAATGGTATCACTATTGAAGTGCTATCAAGGTTGATATTTAAACTGAGGAACTACCTATTCAATACTGTAGCTTTATACTATAGGTAAGTCAAGATCATGAATCAATACTAGGCCCAAATGGGCTAGTTCATAAGTAAAGAACAAAGGAAAGGATATAGAAGGATTAGTACAAATCCAATAAGGATAAGAAAAGATAATGAAGGAATGCTTTGCATCAGAAATCCTTCACAAAGTAAATACATAGTAGTAGAGGGATGTAAGTGATATACCTAAGTAGCAGAAAGGATCACTGTTATGATCGTGCACTAATGGATTGTCAAAAAGGGGTCATGGGGTTAATCACAGGAAATGGTGAAGTGAAATACTTTGCAAGGGTTAACAATCCTAAGATGTCTAGTTGGACCTTGACTCCATTATGATTAGAGTCCTCAACACTTCACGTGTCTGATAGAGAAGAAAGATAAGTGTGTTCCATTTGCAATGACTTTTGCAGAACATACTGACAATAGGGATGTTAGAACAATGATATGGATAGATGATTAGATGGTATCACTATCAAAGTGCTATCAAGGTTGATATTTAAACTAAAGAACTACTGTCAGAGACTTGCTAGCTCTCACAAGAGACAACCAGGCATCACACAATAGATGATGAGCAAGAGGGCAAAAAGGCAAATGAGGATGGATAACACAACCCAATACATGTCTAGCTACCAAGGAGAATAGATGAGAATAGAGCTAAGGAATATAACTAGAAAATACTAAGTCTTATATACTAATGGGATATGAAACTGTGAGAATCATCTTGCGCCACAACCATGAGGATGTCATGAAGTGAGCCACCCCTATCATTTTCCTTTCTTTATGATACACCATCCGAGCTCTCCTACCTACAATAATCATTCCGGAACCTTCCATTCTATTCTATCAGTTCCGTTCCATTCCTTGTGCCTGAGCTATACAGTATTACATCATAATTCCCACACTCCGCCTTGTATATATAAGCCAGCCCCCACAACCTGGTCCCTTATCTTGACCTCTTTGTCGTTGGGACCAGGTATGTCTTTTACCTACTTACTTGTATTTATTATCAATATAACTTTGTTGTTGGGACCAGTATCTGTCCGCCTCTGTCCAAGTCTCCACTCCGCTCCACCACCATCATCACCTCTTTGTGACAGAGGATTTACAATAAGAGTCACTCATATCCATAAGTAAGGCTGTAGGTATTGGGTGAGTAAACAATAAGGCAAATACAAAAGAAGCATGGAGGCGGGACAATAGTGATGTCATCCTGTCAAGGAGCTGACAGGCACAAGAGAGCCATGCCTAAGTAAAAGGACAATGCAAGAACAATAAGGTTGACACATGTGACCTAGACAAAAATGAAAATATAACAAGTACTAGAGTAAGTGCTTTAGTGATTAGGTAAGTAAATAGAAAAAAAGGGAAAGAATAATAAAAAGATTGTTTCATGACAACTACCTATTTGATACCGTAGCTTTATACTATAGGTAAGTCAGTATCACAAAGTGATGCCAGGCCCAAATGTCGTGACGTGCTACACAGGATACAGTACTTACTTCATTTTTCCTATATTTCCTTCTTCCTTTATCTTTGTTACTATTTGGATCCAGCTACACTCTTCCGCATCCTTCTACATCATTCCGCATCCTTCTATCAACTTCCCGCGCTGTCGCTTACTCAGCTAGACACTTGTATATATAGTACAGTAAGCTGACACCTAGTTCCCCATCTTGACCTCTTGGTCTTTGGAACTAGGTTAGTACTTGTATCATCGTTTATCTTCAATATATTTACTTGGTCTTTGGAACTAGTTTTCCTTGTGCGACCCTAGTGATTGGCCCCTGCGCTATCACTGCCGTCTTGATCATTTTACCTTTCAGCCTTTGTGTGTGGTGCTAGCCCCACCCCTCACTTCGGTTTGTGCTTTGAGCCTGTGCTTCCTCTGTGCTTTCTCCCTTTGTCACCACACCAAATGGGTTAGCTTGTAAGTTAAGAACAAAGGAAAGGATATAAAAGGGATAGTATGAATCTGATAAGGATGAGAAAAGATAATGAAGGAATGCTTTGTATTGTAAATCCTTTGCAAAGTAAATGTGTAGTGATAAAAGGATATAAGTGACATACTTAATTAGCAGAAAGGATCATGAAGCTTCATAATGACTTAGCTTTGCACAGATATAACAACATGACAAAATAATGTCTGAAGAATTAGCAAAATTATTTATCCATCATGTCTTCTTGAAACATGGAGTTCCTAGCCATGTCACCTCTGATCATGGTTTGGAATTTGTTTCAGCATTCTTTCACACCCTAGGTGAGGCTCTCTCTATGAAGTTACACTTTACCTCTGGATACTATCAGCAACTCACTAGCTCTCTCAAAAGATAACCAGGTGTCACACAATAGTTGATGAGCAAAAGGATGAAAAAGATAATGAGGATGGAATAACAACCCAATACTAGTCTAGCTACTGAGGAGAATAGACAAGAATAGAGCTAAGGAATATAACTACAAAATACTCCATCTTATATATGTATCAGAAATGAAGCTATGGGAAATATCTCACACTGTAACTATGAGGATGTACAATAGGAATTGCTTGTATCCATAAGTAAAGCTGTAGGTATTTGGTGAGTAAACAATAAGGCAATATAAAAGAAATGTGGAGGTGGGACAATAATGATGACACCCTGTCAACAAACTGACAGGCATGAGAGAGTCGCTCCTAGGTGAAACAGCAATATGAGAACAATAAGGTTGTCATGTGTAATCTAGATGGAAATGAAAATATAACAAGCACTGATGTAAGCACTATAGTGCTTAAGTAAGAAAAGAAAAAGAAAAGGACGTTTTTGTAACATCTGGTCTGGAACCTGTCATATGTATGTGAATCGAGTTATTTTGTGATTCCGCGATCCATTTACCTACTTCACAAAGAGTTCCTAAGCCCAGGAATCCTTCGTTATCTTTCCTCATTGTTATCGGATGAGTACTATACTTATTATATCCCTTCCTTTGTTCTTTACTCCACAAGCTAGTCTATTTGGAGTTAGTATTGCTTCTGATGCTTATGTAATGCATAGTATAAAGCTACAACATCGAATAGGTAGTTCTGGAGTTTTAATATTGACTTAGATCTGCTCTCTCTTTGTATTACAGATATTCACTATCCATGATACATTCTCAACACAGCTCTGACATTCCGCAAAGCAACCTTCGCAAACTGATGCTGCTATTACCTTTATATTGGACCATTGACATGTTGAGGGCACTACCAACAGTAGTGTCAATGTCCAACTACCTTTCCATAACTCCGTGAATCATTCCTCCCTTCACGAGGGAATTATCCCCTTGCATTCCCAACCAATTCCGCAATTATATTGCAATTATTCCGTGATTAAATCACGATTATTCTGCAATTCCAGAGTTGCACGATCTTAACAGAACCTTTCTAAACAGAAACTCATATATTCCTGTTGTGCCTGTCATGTTGTCAAGTAGCAACTGATATATGATAATTTGCATAGTCTCGGACTTTCTCTACACTCCTCAGCAATCCTAGGTTAGGTTGCAGTTGTCTATAACACACATACTATTGTTAAAAATTATATGACACTTATGAGTATTATCACAGTGGATCATGGATTATTGATTGATAAGACTATTCTTAGTACTTACACCAATACCATATGCACTAACTACTGTACAAATAACAATCATATTTACTTACAACAGTGTATGGTGCTTTATAATCCTACCAATACTATTGTAACTTATCTTAGGGTACAAATACATTGTTATAGGGTTAAGTAGCTTAGGTATAAATACTGTAGTACTTTTCATATTATAGATAATTCACCCAGTTCTACTGCTGAATATTTAAGCTCTACTCAAGCTACTAAACTCTTATCTCCACTTCTTGTCTCACCACTCAGTGAGTAGTAACAACTGCTCCATCTTACTCACTGCTGTTTCAACAACTATTTCTGTTATATGTATGCAAATCGAGTTATTCTGAAATTCCACAATACAATTAACTCCTTCACAAAGAGTTCCCATGCTAAGGAATCCTTCAGTATCTTTCCTCATCATTATCTGATGAGTTACTATTCCTCTTATATCATTCCTTTGTTTGTTTCTCTACAAGCTAGTCTATTCATAGTTGTTATATCTATGCAAGCTAAGTCTTTATGAGGCTTTGTGATCCATTTCTCTACTTAGATATGTTACTTATATCCTGTTACCACTATGCAATTACTTCATGAAGGACTTCCAACATGAAGCACTTACTTGTTATCTTTTCTCATCCTTATTGGATTCACACTATTCCTTTTATATCCTTTCCTTTGTTCTTTACTTATGAGCTAATCCATTTGGGCATGACATCACTTCGTGATCCTGACTTACCTTTAGTATAAAGCTACAGTATTGAATAGGTAGTTCCTTAGTTTAAATATCAACCTTGATAGCACTTCAATAGTGATACCAATCAATCATCTATCCATATCATTGTTTTAACATCCCTACTGTCAGTATGTTCCACAATGGTCATTGCAAATGGAACACATTTCCTTTTCTTCTATATTGGACACACAAAGTGTCGAGGATGCTACTAATAGTGGAGTCAAGGTCCGACTACCTAGTCAGGATTGTTTTTACCTCACAAAGGAATTCTCCTCACTGTTTCCTGTGATTAACCCCATGACCCATTCCTGATGATCCATTAGTGCATGATCATAACAATAGTTAGTATCACTTCATGATGCTTATGTAATGCATAGTATAAAGCTATGGTATTGAGTAGGTAGTTCTGTAGTTTTAATATTGACTTAGATCTGCTCTCTTTATATTATGGATGTTCACTCTCTGTGATACATTCTCAACACAGCTCTGATGTTCCATGAAGCAACCTTCATGAACTGATGCTGCTACTACCCCTTTACCATTGGACCATTGATGTGTTGAGGGCACTACCAATAGTAGTGTTGATGTCCAACTACCTGTTGTGACATGCTACACAGTATATGGTACTCACTTTATTTTCCCTACACCTCCTCCTTTCTTTATCCTTGTTAGGGTTTGGATCTGTCTACATTCTTCCGTATCCTTCTACATCATTCCACATCCTTCTATCAACTTCCTGCGCTGTCGCTTACTCATCGAGACTCTTGTATATATAGTATAGTAGCTGACACCTAGTTCCCCATCTTGACCTCTTGGTCTTTGGAACTAGGTTAGTGTCAGTGACTCGCTAGCTCTCACAAGAGACAACCAGGCGTCACACGATAGACGATGAGCAAGAGGATGAAAAAGCAAAAAGCGGATGGATAAAACAACCCAACTACAAGTCTAGCTACCGAGGAGAATAGACGAGAATAGAGCTAAGGAATATAACTACCAAATATCTAGTCTTATATACAAAATGGGATATGAAACCGTGAGAGACGTCTCGCACCGTAACCGTGAGGACCTACAATAAGAGTCGCTCGTATCCATAAGTAAAGCTGTAGGTATTCGGTGAGTAAACAATAAGGCAATATAAAAAGAAGCATGGAGGCGGAACAATAATGACGTCGTCCTGTCAATGAACTGACAGGCACGAGAGAGTCGCGCCTAAGTGAAACGACAACGCGAGAACAATAAGGTTGACGCGTGTAACCTAAATGATAATGAAAATATAATAAGCGCTAGTGTAAGCGCTTTGGTGATTAGATAAGTAAAGAAAAGAAAAAGAATAATAAAAGAAAAGAATAATGGAAAAAGATCGATTCATGACATTACCCCCTCCCTAGAGCGCGAGTTCCACGAAGCGCTTGTCGTCTAACAAAATTTTCGGAGGGTAATTGTGAGGGTGTATTTTCGGTATCTGGCGGAGGCATAGGGCGGAATAACTCGGTAGGGAACAAGGAAATAGGGATTTCGAGTCGACTCAGGGTGGCGGGTTTGGGTTTGTTCGGGTTTTTATCATGGAATTCCTTCAACAAATCGGAGGAATGGGTGATGTTGGACCGAGGTTCCCAAGTGTCTTCATGTGGTCCGTAACCTCGCCACCTGACCTTGTACTTGATCCCTTTTCCTACCTTTCATGAGTCGAGAATCTCCTCGACTTCGAATTCCTCTTCTTCTCCTACGACGACAGGAGGTGGACGAGTGTTTCGTGGTTGAGAGGGAAATTGCGGTTCTCTATAGGGAGTGAGAAGGACTTCGTTGAAAACGTTATGGATACGTTTCCACGTAGAGGGAATATCTAGTTTATAGGAACTAGCACCTATCTTCTTCTGAACTGTAAACGGTCCAAACTGTTTATCTCCTAACTTTTTCATCGGCTGGTCTGTCGATAAGTTAGTTCCCTCAAGCCAGACCTTATCACCTGGCTTGTACTCTATTCCAACTCTTCGCTTTCGGTCATAAAACTTCTTCATGTCCTCGTTGGCCTTTCCTAAGGCCGCTCCTACTTCGTCTCGAACCTTCCTCATTCCATCTGCAAAAGCCTGTGCTGTGGGGTTGTCCGAAGTCATTTGAGGTGCCGTGCCTTTATAGGGATGTCTACCGTTGTCAGCATAGAAGGGGGAAACTTTTGTCGCAGAGTGTACTCGATCGTTATAGGCGAATTCTGCAAGCGGTAACCACTCATGCCAGTCATTTTGATGATAGCTAATGAACAAACGGAGATAATGTTCTATCTCCTGATTTGTTCGTTCTGTCTGGCCGTTGGTCTGTGGATGATACGCCGTAGTATAGTTTGCTTCTATTCCTAAAAGACGGTAGAGTTCCTTCATGAAACGAGAATGATATTGCGGTCCTCGATCATGTATTATTTTTCGTGGAATGCCGTGGATAGAAAAAATACAATCCCGATAGATTTTTGCCATTCCCTCTGACGTGACTGTAGTGTGAGATGGAACAAGTCGCAACCTTTTGGAAAAATGATCGATAAACACCGATATGGCGTTATATCCTCCCGATTCCGGTAGTTCCCCTATCATATCGGTGCCGATTATTTGCCATGGTTCAGTCGGTACCACATGTGGATGAAGTTGTCCTACTGGTTTGGTACGACGTGACTTTGTCGCCTGGCATTTCTCGCAACCTTCTACATATTTCCCTGCATCTCGTGTCACCCCTGGCCACCAGTAGTCCCGAGTAATCAACTCCGTGGTTTTGTACTGTCCTGGATGTCCCGCTAGCGGTGTATCGTGGTACTGAGTGATTATTTTGGACCGGAGTAGGCAGTTTTTCGGTACATAAACACGCCCTTTCCAGGTAATGACTTTGTCGGTCTCAGTCCACTCTGGATTTTTCGCAGCGAGGGCATCCTGTACAGTTCGGTCTACTTGGTTTCTACTCTTTCGGATCTCTGATAACAGGAGATCTTCGGGAGCCGATAGGTCGAGAGCTTGAATAAAAAGTTCCGGTTTCAGGAGAACGATGTTCTCGTTGTCCTTGTCCCCCGTCTCAAGACCTGTCATCCTCGACAGGGCGTCAGCTTTCGTCATCGATTTACCAGGTTTGTGAACGAGATCGAAATTATACTCCGCTAATTCCAGTACCCAGCGCGCTTGTCGTCGGTTGAGTTTCTGCGGCTTCTTGAAGTACTGGAGGTTTGCGTGATCCGTATAAATCTCAATCTGTTCCTCCGCACCTAGTAAATATTGCCTCCAGTCGTCGAGGGAGTCCATAATTGCCATAAGTTCTTTGTCGTAAATCTCGTAATTACGCTCAACCTCATTGAGGGAACGAGAACGAAAGGCAATAGGATACCACTTGCTTTCGACAAACTGGGATAAAACGGCGCCATTAGCATAATCGGACGAGTCAGCTTCTACCCTGAATTTTCCGTGGTTTCGAGGAATGAGTAAAACTACTTCTTCACAGATTCGACGTTTCAACTCCTCGAACGCCTCTTCCTGACCTTTTTCCCACTTCCAAGTCCCATTTCCTGTGAGCTGTGTTAATGGTTTTGCTACCAGACTGAAACCACGAATGAATCGCCGGAAGAAGTTGCAAAATCCTAGAAACTGTTGGACGTCGTGTTGAAGGGTAACTTGGCACAGTTGATGTTGCACACTTATTGCAGCTAAGGCTGTAGACAATAGAGTGTACCCCCGTCAGAAACACTGCTGTTGTAGTCTATGTACAAGGGTAGTGTTGTACTATTGACCTTGCAGACTCCTCAATACTCCAATAGACACAAGTAGTGAATATTGATTTGGTTCCTTCTAACTGTAGTAGGAATACAGGTCTGTTTGGTCTTGTATGTACTAGAAACGCATGAGGCGTGATAATAGGTGTCCACAATTGTGCGCTCCTATAAGAAATGGAAAAGACTCTGAAAAATGAAGAAATGAAAGTGTAAGTAATGTTATAAGTAAAGTAGTGGATACAGTAGTTAGTTTATAAGTAATGTATGTACTTTATATGTAAACTAACTATGTAGGAAGTGTTCTATCACTACAATTAACACAACCCCCTGATTGAACACTTCTGTAATTCAACGGAGGTGTAGCACAAACAACCCCCCAATCTCATATATCCTCCACATCATGCAGGGTTCTGTTTCACTATTCCAATCATAGATCGGAATTTCTCCACTTTTGGCTTTACAAGGGCTTTAGTGAGCATGTCAGCTGGATTGTCCTCAGTTGGCAAGTAAGAAGGTGCAAGTACTCCATGTACAACTTGGTCTCGAAGCCAGTAGTAACTGCGGTCAAGGTGCTTCATCCGTCCATGGTGTTCAGGGTTTTTAGCCACTTGAATAGATGACTGATTATCAACCCATATCGTAGTAGGCGATGCAACCTTATAACCAAGTTCAGTTAGGAGAGATCGAACTGCAAGCACTTCTTTACCAGCTGCATTGGAAGCAACAAACTCTGCTTCAGTAGAGGATAGAGTAACCACAGCTTGTAGTTTACTACTCCAGCTAACAGCACCTGATCCAACCTTAATGATGTATCCAGTAGTTGATTTTCCATTGTCTCTGTTGCCACCCAAGTCTGAATCACTAATAGCTGTGATCAAGTCAGGAGCATTTGGATCTGGCCCTAGTTCCAACTCATAGTCAATAGTCCCTTTCAAATAGCGCCACAGGTGCTTTACAGCAAACCAATGTGCTTTACCAGGATTAGAGTTGAAACGAGCTAGGACACCACTTGCATAAGTGATGTCTACACGAATGATTAAGGCCAGAAACAACAAGGAGCCAACAGCAGACATGTAGGGGATGTTTCTCATTGCTTCTATCTCCTCTGGTGTTGTAGGACAGTCCGCTTTAGACAGTGATACACTGGGATTCATGGGAGTACCAACTGGCTTGCAATCCTGCATGTTGAATTCCTCAAGCTTGCGAAGGATGTATTGTTTAGCATTAAGCCACAGTTTTCGAGTTTTGCGTTCCCTTCTGATTCCCATTCCAAGAAGAAATGTAGTACTGCCCAAGTCACGGAGTTTGAGTTCTTTTTGAAGTTCACCAACAAATTGCTCAATTACACCAGAGTCTTTTGAAGCAAGAGTGATATCATCAACCCATACTGGTACAATCACCTTAAGGCCATTGCGTTGGTACAAGTACACGCATGGATCAGACTCGAGACGTTTAAAGCCCAACTTGGCTAGAACACCTGCGAGTTTTTCACTCCAAAGACGGGGCGACTGCTTCAACCCATAAAGGGACTTGTTTAGCCTGCAGACTTTCTCTGGTCCACCTTGCTTGAATCCCTCAGGCTGTCTCATGTAGATTTCAGTATCAATATCAGAGTTGATGAAGGCATGAGATATATCAACAGAGCGTAGCTCCATGTCATCAATAGCTGCTAGAGCAAGGATGATGCGTAATGAAGACCAGCGGAGAGTTGAAGCATAGGTTTCCAGGTAGTCAAATCCAGGTCTTTGGCTGAATCCTTGAGCACATAGACGTGCTTTGAAGCGCTCAATAGAGCCATCAGCATTGTGCTTGATTCTGAATACCCACGTTGATCCAATTGCTTTGTGTCCAGGTGGTAAATCAACAATATCCCAAGTTCCATTTGAAAGATGTGCTGAGATTTCATCATTCATTGCTTCCTCCCACTTGAAGGCTTCTGGACAGCGGATAGCTTCTCTATAGTTCTTTGGCTCAATACCAAAAGCAGTAGTAACATGTCCATGTTCATCATCAGACTCATCAGAGTCATCAGCTGGGGTAGGCTCATTAGGAACTGGTTTGATTTTCCACCATTCACCAGGAGCTCTACGAGCTCTGGCAGGACGTCTCAATGCAATGGGCTGTTCATCTGGTTCCTCATCAGATACTGGTATTTCTTGTGCTGGGTTAGGATCAAGGAGAGGTGGTGCAGGAAGTGTATCATCATCCACAGGATCTGGTTCAAGAAGTGGTGGAAGAAAGAGTTGGTCTTCAGGAGAGTTAGATAGTGGTGTTGGAGGAGTGTCAGATGATGGTTCAGTGATAGACTCTGGAATGTAATCTCGTCGCAATGTAGGCTGATTTGGTGATTTAGATCCATGCATATAGCGCTCATCAAATTCTGCACATTCACAGATAATCACCTTCTTTGTGACAGGATTCCAGAATCTCCATCCTTTGACTCCTTCAGGGTATCCAATAAAGACACACTTCTCCATATGTGATCCAAAGTGTTTCCTCTTATCCTTTTGAACATGCACATAGGCAATGCATCCCCAAACACGCAGGTTGTCAACTCTAGGCTTCTTCTTATACCAGATCTGATAGGGAGTACCATCAGTAACAGCAGACGTTGGGCATCGATTCAACACATAAACAAGTGCAGCCAGGCATTCTGCCCAAAATGTCTTTGGTAAACCTGATTCCAGTAGCATAGCTGTCAGTAGTTCATCCAATGTCCTGTTAAGCCTTTCAGCAACTCCATTCTGTTGAGGTCGATTGCGAGTTGTCCTTTGTACTTCAATGCCACAGTCTTTAAGGTACTGTTCAAATGCCTTTGAGATAAACTCGCCACCTTTGTCATGTCTAACCCGCTTTATCTTCTTCCCAGTGATGTTCTCTGCCCACTGTTTAAACTGTTTAAAGGCATTGAATGTTTCACTCTTCTTCTTCAATAACAGAACTGCTCTGAAGCGTGATTTATCATCAATGAAGGGAATCCAATAACGATAGCCACTAGGTGAGATAATCCCAGTATCATGAACATCCATGTGAACAAGTTCCAAGACATCAGTAGCTCGAGTTTCAGTACTAGGAAAGGGATTGGCATGCATCTTTCCACTAAGACATGGTTCACAAACTGGATCAGGCTTAGCATTGGAATCAAGTTTAAAGCCCTCAACCAAATTATTCTTAGACAACTTGCTAACATCATTGAGATTATAATGAAAGAAGCGCCTATGCCATAGCTCAAGATCAAGAGGTAGAGTAGACCCAACATTTGCACATTCAGTACTTGTACTTATTGTATGTCCATTGAGATAGCCAACTGATTTGTTATTAACTGATGCAGTAAAAAGGACAGAACCATTGAGAGTAAACTTGATAGTATCTCTAAGTATTTGTACAATGAAGCCTTTGTGTTTTGTCAAGTATAGAACTGAGAGGAGGTTATTGTTAAGTGCAGGAACATGTAAAACTCTCGAAAATAAAACATCTCTAACTTCTTTGCCATCTATAGTAGGTGTAAACAACACATTACCAACTCCTTCCGAGTACACTACATTATTATCAGCAAGACGGATAGGGATCCTATGAGGGGTGTAATCCCTAATCCATGATTTATGTGGTGTCATATGAGAAGTGGCGCCCGTGTCTGTATTCCATTCCATGTAATCAGCAAAATGAGAAGAAGAGAGTCCAACAAGAGAATAAGCACTAACACTAGCAGAACCAGCATTTTCTGTAACCTCGTCTGAATCCACCTCTATAACCTTGGCCTTATTGGCTTTGCCTTTGAATCTAGTGGGACATTTCTCCGGCCAGTGAGCTGCCTTCACTCCACAGTGAGTACAGTAACCCTGAGGCTCCCCAACCCTTGGAGGAAACCTGTTCTTCTTCTTCTGTTGCCCAGCCTGGGCTTTATTGAGCGAGTGCTCTTCGTATTCATCATCCTGTTCTTGAGCAAGGAAAGCAGCAAGGATTTTGTCTTTATCCAGTGAGTCCTGCATCAACAAATTTGATGATAGGTGTTTATACTCCTGAGGGAGTGCTCTGATTAGAGCCATAGCCTGCAGTTCTTCATCCAGCATATCCAAAGTGAAGTTGGGAGGGCGGAGATTAATGATACGAGCCATAGCAGATTCCACTCTAGTCCCCATATCAATGAGAGATTCATCATTCAGCTTGGTGATAGTAAAGAGGTTGTTGTAGGCATTAAACCTAGCACCTGGTTTCTTTGACACATGCTGTTTCTCTAGAATACTCCACATAGCAATTGGGTCCTCTTGGTGTGCTCTGATATGCACCTGCTGAGCAGGACTGACAGCAAGAAAGATCAAGCCAGCAGCCTTTTCAGCTTTAATCTCCCACTTCTCCAACTTGTCTACATCTGATGTAGATGGTTTAGCCTCCTTCCCGCAAACTAGTCTCCAAAGACCATTAGACATCAGAGATGCCTTCATGTTCCCATTCCATTCATTGTAATTTTCCTTTGTGAGGACTTTAAATGAAGGAGTAGAGGAACTGGTTGTAGACATAGTGATAACCAACTGATAACCAACTAAGCCGAGTGATAGATAGAAAGGACAACAACAGTTATAAACTGTTGAGGAGCGCACAAGTAAAGATTTATCAAGACAACAACAAGCAAATGCACTGTTAAAGCACGGGGCCCATAACCTGTTGAAGGGTAACTTGGCACAGTTGATGTTGCACACTTATTGCAGCTAAGGCTGTAGACAATAGAGTGTACCCCCGTCAGAAACACTGCTGTTGTAGTCTATGTACAAGGGTAGTGTTGTACTATTGACCTTGCAGACTCCTCAATACTCCAATAGACACAAGTAGTGAATATTGATTTGGTTCCTTCTAACTGTAGTAGGAATACAGGTCTGTTTGGTCTTGTATGTACTAGAAACGCATGAGGCGTGATAATAGGTGTCCACAATTGTGCGCTCCTATAAGAAATGGAAAAGACTCTGAAAAATGAAGAAATGAAAGTGTAAGTAATGTTATAAGTAAAGTAGTGGATACAGTAGTTAGTTTATAAGTAATGTATGTACTTTATATGTAAACTAACTATGTAGGAAGTGTTCTATCACTACAATTAACACGTCGCGCTTCTTTCGTGGAGTAATCCATTCTCGAACGGCTTGTACTTTCTTGGGATCCATGCGAATAGTTCCGTTACCGATGATAATACCGAGGTAGTCGATAACCGGTTTTTCGAAAGAACACTTTTCGGGTTTAAGGAACAACTTATGTTCCCTTAGAATGTCGAGTACTTGTTCTACGATTTGTCGATGTTCTTCTATACCGTCGGTAAAAATCAGTATGTCGTCCATGTAAACAATAACATGACCTTTATTGATGAGGTCTCGCAGGATGTGGTTCATGAAACCTTGGAACGTCGCAGGAGAGTTGGTGAGTCCGAAGAACATGACGGTCGGTTCGAATAACCCCTGGTTAGTTCGAAAAGCCGCTTTCCATTCGTCACCTTCCTTTATGCGGATGTTGTTGAATCCCCATCTGATATCCATCTTCGTGAAGATTTTAGCGCCTTTTAAACGATCGATTAGCTCCTGAATGAGAGGAAGTGGATACCGGTTTTTAACCGTCATCTCGTTCAGTTTACGATAATCTTGTACTGGTCGTAAGGTGCCATCTTTCTTTTTAACGAAGAAGAAGGGAGACGCCATCTGCAAAGTCGAAGGTCGGATTCGTCCAGTTCGAAGGTTTTCTTCAAGAAACTTGTCGAGTGCCTCTTGTTCCTTTGGGTTTAATGGGTACACCTTGCAATCTAAAGGTTTAGAACCTGGCGTTAGGTCGATAGCGTGGTCCCAAGGATGTCGTTGTGGCAGTTGGTCGAATTCCTTCTGGCTGAAAGCATCGGGGTACTTTTCGATGTAGGGCTTGGAAGTGTCGAACTCTTGGGCTGTTTCCTCTCTGGCTTGTTTTTCCGTCCACTTCCTCGACTGTACCTGCTCGTGAACATACCTGTCCCAGTCAAACAGGAAAAGCTGTTCGCCTTCCTGTAATGCCGCTCTAGAATGGGTATCCTCTGGTGTCCAAAAGTGTGGGTTGTAACCGCATCTTGTTGGACACCTGTCAAAGGTTAGTTCAGACGTATTCCAGTCGATACTCGGGTTGTGGTGTCGTAGCCAGTCTAGTCCTAGAAAGATATTATTCTTTCCTAGACTTACTACTCCAAATTGGACGATCTCTGAATGATCACCGATGGTCATCCGGATCTCGACGTACTTGTCTATTGATCCGGAGTCGTTGAGTGTACCGTCGGCATTGTAGACAGGTGTTTTGATCGGTAAGTTTTCCGTGATAAGATTATGCCGTTTGACGAATTCTGAGTCGATGCAGGAACCAGTAGCTCCACTGTCGAGGAGTCCTTCTGTGACGATTTGTCGAGCATCCTCCAGTGTCTCGAGTATTGCTGGGAGTTTCAGACTTTTGCCGCGTGTCCCGCGAACATAACTCCTTTTGTTTTTGAGACTCCGGATGGCGGTGACTGCCGTTTTCCAGTTCCGTTTTCGTATGTCCATGACGGTTTCTTCAGAGGCTTCTTTTTCCCGTGAAAAGGGCATCCAAGTTCGTAACAATCCCACTGCTCTCGGGATCTGGTCTTCTCTAACTCTCTGAGTTAGCCATTCAGCAGTGTCGGGTTCGTACCGTATAGGTTTTTCGGTTTTTTCGGTTTTGTGGATAAAGGTGGACGCGTTTTTCTGTTTAGTACCTGTACTGATTACATAGTCAACGCCATTATCAACAAACTCCGAAATGTCCGTGTGCGAAGGCTCCTGCAGACCTATATCTACTGCGGAGCCTTTGGAAAACCCAAATCGTTAATAAAGTCCGTACGTTCCTGCTCACTCATGTTCAACATAATACCTCTGACTACCGCCTTTCTCTTGTGCGGGCAGTTCCTGCTCATGTGGCCTGGCTCGCCACAGTTGAAGCACAAACGCTTCTCTCTCACTTGGTCGATGTCCATCGGCCTGCCTGTTCCTCCGAACGTGGTGCCGGTAGCATCTCTTCTCGGTGCTGCCGAATATTCTGCCTTCGGAGCTACTTTCGGCTCCTGTCGGTTCTGCTGAGTGGACGACTGTCCACGACTCTGTCCCTGTGGGTTAGCGTTCCACCACCCCGCATACCCGTAACCTCTCTTCTGTTCGGCCCACTGCTGCCTTACGTTGTCAGCCCCTGTGACTACCTTCTTCAACTCCTTATAGTCTTCAAAGGGCTCCGTCCGTCCCTTAATAATGTCGTAGAGAAGGGTGTGATCGACCGCCCTCTCTGCTAGGGTAAGGACGTGCGACTCGTCCTTCTTGTACCCGGCATCTTTCAGCAACAATTCGAACTCTTTGAAAAAGTCACTGGCCGAGGACTTCCCCTGTTGGATATAGGTTAGTTTATCACGGGCTTCTTTCTCCTTTGCGACATTCGTGAACTCCCTGTCCATGTCGTCAATTAACTGCTTCCCCGTAATATCCCACGTCCCTCTGTCGATATCGAAATGGTCATCCGAGTAGACCTGAGCCCATTCGTCGGCTTTTCCTCCGACCAGGAAGGACATAATGATGGTGGTGACTCAGTGGAAATTGTCGACCTGCTTTGTCTCCATCAGCTCGGAGACGTAAGCCATCATTCGTCGTCGCCATGGCCGGTAGGTGGCGGGGTCGCCATCGTAGTTTCCTGGTGTATTGACAAACACCCGGCGTGGACTAGAAGTGACAGCAGCGACTTCCGCTGGGTCGGGCGCATGTATCGACCGGTCAGTCATGTTGAGTTATAGTAGGGGAGAAGATGAGCGTGTTTGGTAGAAATGAAAATGTGTAATGTATCAAGAAAACTAGTTTCCAACGGTGTGTTGAATCCTAGGCAAGTTTGTAAAAGTTTTTGTTGTGACGGGTGGTATGTGGTAGGAGCTCTATTCTTCTGTCAGCGACTCGCTAGCTCTCACAAGAGACAACCAGGCGTCACACGATAGACGATGAGCAAGAGGATGAAAAAGCAAAAAGCGGATGGATAAAACAACCCAACTACAAGTCTAGCTACCGAGGAGAATAGACGAGAATAGAGCTAAGGAATATAACTACCAAATATCTAGTCTTATATACAAAATGGGATATGAAACCGTGAGAGACGTCTCGCACCGTAACCGTGAGGACCTACAATAAGAGTCGCTCGTATCCATAAGTAAAGCTGTAGGTATTCGGTGAGTAAACAATAAGGCAATATAAAAAGAAGCATGGAGGCGGAACAATAATGACGTCGTCCTGTCAATGAACTGACAGGCACGAGAGAGTCGCGCCTAAGTGAAACGACAACGCGAGAACAATAAGGTTGACGCGTGTAACCTAAATGATAATGAAAATATAATAAGCGCTAGTGTAAGCGCTTTGGTGATTAGATAAGTAAAGAAAAGAAAAAGAATAATAAAAGAAAAGAATAATGGAAAAAGATCGATTCATGACAGTTAGTACTTGTATCATCATTTACATTCAATATACTTACTTGGTCTTTGGAACTAGTTTTCCTTGTGTGACCCTAGTGCTTGGCCCCTGTGCTATCACTGTTGTCTTGATCATTATATCTCTCAGCCTTCGTGTGTGGTGCTAGCCCCACCCTTCACTTCGGCTTGTGCTTTGAGCCTGTGCTTTCTCTGTGCTTTCTCCCTTCGTCACCACACTACCTCTCCAAAACTCTGCAAATCATTCCTCCCTTTGCGAGGGAATAATTCCCTCATCTTCCCACCCAACTCTGTGATTAAATCACGATTATTACGCAATTATTACATTCCGGAGTTACATGATCTTAACAGTTTCTTTGAACAACAGGAAAAGCAAGATATGTACAAAGAACTGGTTTTAATACATATACCTACTGCCTGTAACCAGGCCTTGCCACTGAGAGCCCTCCCAGTTCATCTGTGGTTAACATCTGCACAGGGCAGGTATTGCACAAGGTACTGTAGACATGGGACAAAGACTCCCTGCTGGCATGTGCAAAGTTTCGGAAATTTTGGGTTTTTATGCATAGCCTGTTTTCAGGTGTATCATTGTTCCTCCCTTCGCGAGGGAATTATTCACTCGCATTCCCACCAAACTCCGCGATTCCGGAGTTGCATGATCTTAACGATAGGATCAATCAATCAGATACCCTAAAATGGAATTCTAACTTGACATGTGGTGAGGTGAGGCAAAAATTGAGCAGCCCTTATTAGAAACAGTGTGCTTGACATTGCTTAACTGTTGCTGTGATGAAAGTCATTGATGGGGCATGCGAGGTGCAGGAGTTGCAGTGGGTGAAAGCCTGCAGAATCAGGCTAATTGAGAAGGTTTACAGCTCCAAGCCAGCTTTACAAATTATTCATCTGCTTTTGAGGGACCTCGATCTCTTGGGGTTATGCAGAAGGTAGCAACTAGCTGGGTCAATGGCCTGTTGGTCCTTATCATCAACTCTCATCTCAACAATGGTTTAGCGACGTCAAGTATATTGTTTCAAATTTATCACTCACAAAAAAAAACTCTTAATCGAGTTGGGATCCATCACAAGTCGACGATCGATAGCAAACAGCCTCGCGAAAACGGTTAATTTCACAACGCAGTACAGCAAAAGTTGAGATTTATAAGAGAGCCTCCCTTGTCATTCTAGGTTTTTCAACTTTTCGCACTTATCTTGCTGCTGGTCAGCCATCGAATCGACTTTTTTGCCGGTCAAAAACGCGTTCAACATACGAAGTGATTCGTATTTTATTTTACGCTACCTGCACGTACTCTTGAGCATTATTCGACAATTACACAACATTCGTTCTATCCGCACCCTTGGAAAGAATCTTTCAAACTCATATCGCTTCTTGTACGTTGTTCAATTCGTTCTGGTCGACGTTGACCACTGTCTAACTAGATCTCCTAGCCGTCATGTGTTTCTATCATTCTGGCGTTCACGTTAGCTACGCCCTCAAATTCTACCTCGTCCTCGTCCTTAGGCTTGTTTGTACTACGTTCACATCTGCTATGCCTATCTTTGATGGGGTAAGCCTTTCATCTGTTATGCGAAATGCTGGTGAAATGTCGTTTACTTTATTTCTTGTTTTAGGGTGAGCCGGCCAATCTCACCGTCACTCCGTCCGTATATCTCGCATCCCGAACGCCCGGGGAGCGGCTCAGGCTCCAGGCCGTTGAGATCGAATTCCTTGAACCAACTGCAGAAAGTGATGTGTCTATGAAGAAAGAAGATATTGTAGAGCAAATTCAACAGTACTTGGGTAGAACGAAAGATGGATTTAGACCGCTTAACCCGAAATTGGATCCTGCTGATGCGAAGGGAGAACCTTTTCGAAACAATCAAGGTTTCGTTAATTTCAAAATCAGGTTCAAACAACATCAGGCCAGCGACTTTGCGGAGAAGGAATGGCAAGAATGGCACACGGCAGACATTTACTCTCCCTTCCCTTTCACGCCGACAGACTTTCATGTCTATCAAAACAAACCTTCTCAAGTGGGTCAATCAACCAAAGTGGGCTACCTATTGAAGCTTGAAGATAACATTGTGGCCATGGTGAGACCAGCATCATGAACATTACCTACATCCATTCATCCACCTTCTTTTTCAGAAAGCAGTTGGAGTCATGAAAAGATATATCCTTCATCGCGCGCCTATATTGTCAACAAAACTTTACAAATTTGAAGTGAAGCTCGGCCAAGGCAGCTTCCCTCATGTGGAAAAGGTGGCTAATTTGCGAGTCTCAGATTTCGAAATCAGGCTACGATTTTACTTCACGCAAGTGGCACTCGTACTTGGATTTCATGCAACTTTCGACGATGCGCAGGGCGAAGCTTGGTCTTTCAAAGATAAATCGGGTAAAGAACGCATCCCCTTTCAGTTCAAATTGACGGAAGATGCAACTGTACCGTATTTCACCAAGTGGACAGAGTGGCATGAAGGAACAATGGTCAATGACGATAAGATGGGAGATTTCGTAGTATATGATAAGGTTCCCGACGTACTGGCGATACAGATGGTGAATATGAAGATCTGGGTTAGTCCACCAAAGCCTTCAACTTGATTGCTCATCCATAATTCCATGATCTCAGATCCCATATTAACGCCAAACTTCAACTCGCCCCATTCGAACTCGCTCCACCTCAACTCCAAGATAGTCGCTGTCTTTCGCGTTGTAGAATCCGATGGTGAGTTACTCCATAAAAGCAGACTTAGAAGATCTTCATTTACCTTTGTGCTTCTAGAGTCAGAACTGTGTAGGAGCGAACTGTCTGTCTTTGCTACAAATGTTACGATGCTACAAACGAAAGTTTCTTCACTAGTGTTCCTACTATACGATGCTCGGTTAGTACATAGTTCTACCCGCTCTTGGCTCTCTTTTAACATAGCTCTCTCTCTCTCTTTCTCTCTCTCTCTGTCTTGCGCGCGCGCCGCAACCTTGAGCTGGCGTTCTTGCATTATTTGACACCTTGTAATTTTGTGATTCGTTATCAATAACATTTATTTATATATGTACATAGCCTTTTACTTGGTTCCCTTCAGGAATTTAGCGCAACCTAAAGCCCTTCAGCTGTAGATATAGCTAGATAAGGTCAGGCTCTTCCTCCTGACTTGTCTTAAATCAAGTGGATCTGGAATTGAAATACTAGTACCTCGCCAATCCTTTCTTGACCAGAACTTCCTCGACAACTTTCTCGACCATATTCCGTAAGTCTAAGCCCCCTTCTCCTCCAAGAGCAGCGATAACACTTTTCTCAAGATATTTGCTGACCATGTCAACCTCGATGTTCACCTTTGATCCTAGCGATTTCTTCCCCAATGTGATCTTTTCCTGAGTATGTTGTATGAGCATCACCCCGAATGTCCTGTCCGAGTCAGAGACTTCAGTCAAAGTCAGCGATGCGCCATCGATTGCCACGAAACCCTTGGATATCAGATAACGCAGCAAAGATGGTCGTGCAGATGTTGGTTCAGGGAGTTGGAATTTCAGTCGCACGGAGTCCCCGTCCGGGATACGCTCGATGATGGTTGCAGTAGTATCGACATGGCCCTAGCCTCTTCTCAACAAAGTTCTTCGCACAAGTCATAAAGAAGAATCACTTGCACAAAATGACCGCCAAATCGTGCATGGGTGCCCATAGCGCGCTCAAGATTGAGCTGGTCTCCTATAACTCGTTCACCTAGTCATTATCAGAAAATTAGTCCATGGACCCAGCATTTCAGTGATTACTTGTTCGCACCCAGATCGCTGCGCTCCAGCGTCTCGTTTGCGAGCCAAACCTTGAACCAGCCTCCGTTCTCGGTTTTGTCGAATTCCGTCGCTGTCAGACTGACATTGTGATTATTGTGGGCAACAGATGAGTCAACGGACAAAGCGTACCAGCATCCATTTACTGCGATGGAATCGCCGATATGACAGTCGTCAAGAATTGCGGCAGAGTCAGAGATGATCAGCGTCGCTCCTGCAGCATCCACCTCGATATGTGAAACAGTGCCCAGCTTTTCAATCTGTACATCAAATAAGAGGTTAAAAGAAGTAGGCGTTCTTCAAAATAAAGCCCAACCAAGCCAGTGAACATGTTACAAGTTGATACCTAACACGGGGCAGGTGACCTTATCTACGCAATTCAAAACTCAGGCCAACTCATTTTATTGACAACGACATTAGAGATGAGTGAATTCTAGATTAAGACTAAGACGAGTACCCCCGATGTTGTTTACGCATAAGTTAAGTATACTGATATTGTGATAAAAATACAACTGTTGCTCGTTTCACTGTTAGGTTATTGTTCGTCATGCACCATCTAAAAAACAACTTAGTCAACCAGAAAATGGAACAAGAGAACATACTCACAATACCGATTAGATAAATGTTCACGAAGCCAATGCGGACCCTTCACTCAAAACACGCTTTGGCGAAATTGTCGTATATCCAAGACCGAGCGATGCTTGTGCTGCATTATTTTGCCGCTGACGATCAGCAGTCATTGTTGTCTCTGACTCGCCGACGCTCGAAGCACCTTCGCAAAGCTCGACAGGTCCGTTGTCTTTAGAGGCAATAACTGAATATACGACTGCGACGGATTGTTCCCCAGTCATCGTAGGAGGCAGGGCGAAATAAGGATATGCATATGGTTGAGTGCGTGCCCGTTGAACTGGGGCAGAAACTCTGCGTTGCTGTTTGGATGAACGAACGAAAGAAGAAATTGACGATGGTGTACAAGAGCAATCTTGCTTTGAAGATGCATCGACGGGTGTCTTTGGAGACGCGGGAGGCTCGGAAATGGCCTTGTTTTTCGAGATGGGCCATGAGAAACCGAGGCTAGCGGCCTTTCGCTTGTGTCTACTGACCGGAGTTAGACGTGCTGACGAGCCAGCGGGTTCGTCTGAATCTGAGAAATATGTCAGGTGAGCACAAGCCGAACATTGGCTCAAAGGATAAACTTACTGGTAGCTTCACCTCCGGCATCAGTATGCTGATGATTCTTGCCACCAGCCGGCCCTCGACCCCATGTTTTGATTCTATTAGTAGGAAACCGCGGGGACATTAACAACGAAGGTTTGGAAGAGGAGGTCGAGCTTGGCATCGACGTGTCTGACTCCAATGATTCTGGCTTAGTGTTCGCATCCGGAATGCGGATGGAAGCAATCGGAGATATTGGTGGTGGTGGTGCAGGAGCATGTACTAATGTCGATGAGGATGAACGAGGTGAAGCATCAAGAGGAACCATGCTTCTTGAACCAATTAAGGCTGCAAATGATTCGCGATCTTTGTGCGAGTCTGGGGGAGCTGTATGTCTCCGTGAGCCGAGGACTGGAGGCGTTGACGGTATTAGTGAATCAGCGAAGTAAACACGTCCAGAAGAGGTTCGTGGACTATCAGCGGAGGGCTTGGAGTCATCGCTGACAAGAGACGGTAAAAGTGGTCTTTGAAGGCTGCTCTGAAGAGATGGTGGTGCAGAACGCCTTCGTTGATGTTTGGGCTTGTGTTTAGGCATTACTATGATCGGCGCCGTGGGCTTGATAGAAGGAAGAAGCCAAATAATTGCTATGGCAAAGAGGCTCTGCAATGAAGGTGAGAGAAGTTTAATATCACTATTCATCAAAGATGGACTGACCACTCCATAGCCAACAGAGCTAATTGCACTAGCCAGAATAGTTACCAGCAACGGCTGCTGGTTGTTTTCATGAGTCGTCATCGTAAAGCATCAAGTTGTAGTTTCGTAGCGGGCGACAAGAAAGAAAAAAAAGAGATTATAAAAGACACATAATCCACCGGAAATTCGGATTGGAAACTTGAAGACGGCGCCGATCCTGATCGAGGAACAGGAGAACCGGAATGAAATCTACTTTTTCTTTTTTTGGGGGGCTTTTATCAATGAAATTATCAAGGCAGAACCACAAAGGTAGAAAGAAAAAAAGAAAATATGGCCTGATTGTTTCTCGCTATACAATAAGAATGCATTTGTGAAAGGTGATTTGATTTCTGGAAATGGATATCTGGAATGGTCTGATTTTTTGTTACAATTGAGATCTCAGTTCACGTCAACCAAATGACTAATCTCAGCGCCTCGACCCGGAATTCGGAAAAATCAGCCGTTTCGGCACAGCGCCCACTCACAATCGCGCAATTGTGTTTTTTTCACTACCATGGCAGGAAAGTAAGAACTTCAGAGTAATTAACAATTCATTCTTCTCGCTCAATCTTTCAATCAACAACCAAGGAAGGATTAATTCCAACAGCTAGGCCAAGCGTCAACACTTTCTATACAAGCTAGGGAAATAAGTATGTACTCACTGATGTATCCGACGATCCCCTCAGGCCAGTCATCTTCAATTTCCTCGATGCTAGCACACACACAAATGTTAAACGCGAAGAAGCTGTCACAAGAACGTTATCTTACTCGACGACAGCAGTATATCCGTTACTGTTGGCCTCTACGTAGACGGGATCGTTCAAATCGAGTGTGCGAATGTTGGGATTGTTTTGATAAGGGAGAGAGGACATCGATATGATGTTGGTCCAACCGTCGGTGAAGAATACTCGACCGGTGTGTGAAGTGCTGGAGTTCATGCTATCACCAGAGTGCACGGCGATGTTCATATGGTTTGCGCCTTCAGAATTGAACCCAGGGAAAATAGTTTGGATTTCTGCGATCCCGTTAGCGGCGGATGGGTAAGCTCCCCTAAGGGCAGTCGAACTATATTCCCCTTGCGCGTTGGCTGCAGTAAAGGCGTGGTAAGCATCGGAGCTCTCATGAGCGACCGGACAGTAGAAGCTTACTCGACCAGATCTCAACCATGGCATTAGGTAGAGGCTGGCAAGTCGACATGTCCAAAACACCAATGTCCATCGTTAATGGAACGCCTCTACAGGTTGAGCTTACTGTCAACTGATTAAGTGAGGGGGCACCGTCAAATTCACTTACGCTTCACCGTCCGTCACATCATTGCGAACCACCTACATATGACTAAATGTTGACCAAAAGCCCAGGTTCAAGCAAAATGGCCTCCTACCGAACCAGACAGGACATAGTTCTCTTTCGCAATCTCGGGCGCTAGAACACAAATTTCCTGTAGATAATGTACGGTAAAACGAATCTTCGTATACCATAGCGCATACACTTACGTTCGGCATCGTAGGGTAGATGGATCGAGGAGAGAGGCCTCGTTTTTCCCTTCGTGCCATGTTCAAGGCAGCTGCTTCTCCGGAACAATCACGGGCTACGAGAGTACGGGGCTCAGTGGGGTATGCTGTAAAATGGTCAACCAGCGATATTTATGTGTAGTTAGATAAATTGCGCACCGGAAGCAATGCCACAAAGGAATGCCGCGCAAATTGCTAAAGTAGAGAAATGCATCTTCAGGTGTATCGTTGAGTACCAATGTAAACTAGACTCGTGAATCACTAGCTTTTATAGTGAACCACACCCCGAATGTAATTGACTAGGTAGCGCCATAAAGATGTTAGCAAATTTTGCTGGCCAACGCAGGTTGTGCTATACTAGGATCTAATCACGGCACAGAGAAGGAGTTAACTAGGCCGTTCAGGCCGAAGAAGCTGTAACGTAGTCACGTTCCCGTGCATGGTGATATCACCCGCGGTTTTTCCTCTACTCATCCGTGGCACGTAGCCAATCCATATGGATTCGGGTTAATTCGCTAAAGTGTCGTGTGCTAATTCTTCTTAACAGAGCAATTTTTCCATGCTAACCGTGTAGAACAAGACACCTCTAAAGGGAAAAACACATCAGCAAGCGGTGAGGTAGACCTTAAAAGAAGGAGAATTGAAGGTTAAATGTTCGGAGATGTAACGCAATTTTATCAGATTGAGAGAGTCCAGGAGACCTCGAGCTTGGCGAGACTTGAACACAAATTTTCATACGGTTCTTAAAATACTAGAATCTTCGGCCGAACAGCTCTGGAAGGAATATGATTGAAAAGTCCAGGAGCTCAAGAGATGCACATATATCCAAAATTGAGGCTACAGAAGTAGCACGCAAGAGATCTTGTGTAAGTATAACTTGAAGATCCAAATTCTATTTCTTTCCTATAGTTAACATCCATCAGTATATTTCACAACAAAAAGATATCATGTCTTTACTCGTCTTTACTCGTCTTGCGCAATCTTCTGGGCTCGTTTCGCTAACTATCGCGTACGGATGTTAGTATGCGATCCAAATTGGAGAAATAAACTAGAAACTTACTGCAGCAGCTAGATCCAGCTGACCGCCAGGAGCAGCAGGAGGCTTAGCGCTACTAGGAACCTTTGCTGCACCGCCAACAGGTGGGCGAGGTGCACTCGGTATTGGCGGTTTCCCTTGAACTTTTGGGGTTGGTTTGGCTCCGACTGGTGGAGCAGGGGGTTTGGGTTTACTGGATGTAGAAGGAGGGGGAGGTTTATGACCAATGACGCTCGACGGTCTGGAAGAACCAGGTGATTCATCTGAGGTTTTAGCAGATGATTTCTTCCATGGGTTTGTCGATCCATTGGCAGGAGCCATACCAGGAAAGACGGAGACAGGCTTTGCAGAAGCATTGGCGATCACGGAATGGACAGGGGTCTGGGTTTTCACCGTGGTCACAGCGGGAAATTTAGCAGCCATTGGAGCAGCGGGAGCTGGTTTGCTTCGAGGTGGTGGTTTCGGAGCAGCGGTTGGAGGTATTAATTCCAGGTAATTAATCGGAGCCCAGCCCTCTACACCATCTTTCTTGACAAGCCACCAGCCATTGTCTCCTTCCTTGCTTATGACTTCTACGATATCATCTTTCTTCAAAGACATCTCCCCCTCTTCTCCATTGAAGGCATATTTCGCCTTGTACAATTCGACTGCAGGTTGTGCGAGGTGAGGGGGAGGAGGAGGGGGCGGGGGCGGAACGGAGGCGCGAGATGATGTAGGGGCTGTGCGGATAGTACCATTAGTAGAAGCCGGGATTGGGGATGGCTTGGGCACGATGGAAGCCGCGGGGACAGGTGTTTTTCCGGGAAGCCTTTGGGCAACAGGTTTCGGCTTTGACATGGGTTTAGATTTCTGCTAGACTCGTTAATAACCGGTGTAAATTAATAGCTAATACTTACACTAGGCCCTCCAGGACGTAGAAGTTTGCCTTGAGTGATAGGACGAACAGTGCCGGGTTTGCGCTTGGCAGCGGGACGAGACAAACTGTTGGGAGGTTCGCCAGACTGAACATGAATAGCATGACTCTTGTACAAGTCGTCTTTCTGTATGGTTTCATCTTTGATTGCTTTGATCTGTGCTTGCTTGTCCTTTTTTTTAGCGTATTCGATGCTATAAATCAAATGTTTGATAGTAATATCGTAGAGCAAACGAGTGAGACGTACGTAGGACCAATCATCAGACTGATAGTCGAATTCGTCAAGGTCATTAGATTTGCAGCAAGCTCAGTCTTGAAATAGCAATGGAAAACAGGATCTCCCTCTTCGGAGGCATTCACGTTCAAAGCCTTGTGAAAGGATAATCATGAGTGACAAGGAAGAAAAAAATGACATACCATCCAATCATCTCTTAAGTTCGTCATAGATATGCTTTTTATGGTCACCAAGGGCATCTTTCTTTCAAGGGCGGTCGTTAGCAAGCCTTCCTTAGCTGTCGTGATGGCTATATGAACAGCTTTTTTGGTCTAGTAACATGGCATGAGATGATAGACACAAAAAAGGCAATCACATACCACAACTATCCATCGAGGGCTGGGTTTACTAGAACGCCCAAGCTTTGACACAAGAAGCTGAATTTTGCCACTAAAAGTCACTTCATCACCTGCCAACATACTGTGAGAGCATAAGTTGAGAATTGCATATTGACACTTACTGCCGATACCACATGCTGAAGCAAGTTCTTCCCCAAAGGAACTCTTGCCATTTATGTCGAGATAATCACCCATAAACCGCCTATAGCTTAACAAACTGAATCGTCTACGTTCCTTACGCCCAGCGAGGACTTGATGGCCATACTCTCGAACTTGAGCATAAACTAGAGACTCCTTGTTGTTCTTCCAAAACCTCTGAATTCGACGAGCACATTCGTGTTTGTATCGCATGTAGTTCCGAAACGCGCGCTGTATACGGCCGGCCATGTTATGCCAATAGCGGTCCCGCATTGTTTCTAAGGCAAAAAGCTTCATGGGCAATGAGATTGATTGAAAGTGTGGAGAGGAGGGAAGATTTACTGTTTCGGGGTTTTTGATGAATGCCTTGGTTGTGCCCATCTGCCATTCCTCTGTGGCGATGCCTGTATCCTTCAAGATGGCTTCACATCCTGACTTGGAATCACCTGTCCAGATGTATTCTCCAGCATACGACGTTCGGGGAGAAAGAAGATAAAATCTCTCTATCATCTTCTCGAAGGTGTTTCTGTAAGCGAACCCTGCCCTACGAACACGAATGTTCTCTTGCAGACCTAGGTACTTGATCTGATGTAAAATCGCTTTCTCGTCAAACTCCGAAGAACTCCGATTCTGGTTGGGCTTTATGGTCCGGATGTAAGAAGGTTGAGCTTTCATCAGGTTGTCTACAAGGGCACCAGCAGAGGCCTGACATGACATAGATATTGAGCGTCGACCGTTCGACTGAGCTAACGGCTTACCTTGATTCTGTCTCCAGCAGTGGGAGGCCTCTTCTTGCTATTTGGGTCGGGTCGGTCAGGAAAGATAGTTTGCAAAAATTGATTACCACTAGAAGCAATAAGATCTAACAAGTCTTTGAGAAGCGAGTCCTTGTTCTTGTCCGTCATACCAGAAACATTGTACATCACGTCTCCAGCATAATGTTTGACCAAGAACTGGGCACCGCGAGACTCGAAATGAGGATTGGAAGAAAGACCAGCAGATCGCTGAATGAAACTATTGTCAGCAGCGGTGGGATCAGCATGTGCGGTAGCACATGCGTCGTTCAAAGCAGCAAAGATGCCAGGCGGGCGACGTTCCTCGATTAGATCGCAAACGATCTTGTTGTTAAAATATTTGATGGGGTTCCACTTGATCTGTTCTCGAACGTATTCCTCTTGCTCCGTTTTCAGAGTTAATTCGATAAATATCTGTTGGAGTTTCTCGTTCACATAATTGATGCAAAGTTGTTCGAAAGAGTTATCCTATATTTGGAAGTTAGTATCAGTCTAACTAAGGGTTCTCGACTTTTCCTTACCTCGAATATCTCAAATCCAAAGATGTCCTAGACACAGAAATGGAATTAACAGCTCGTCGCAAACTAACTCATCGTAAACCTACAAGGATACCAATGACTTGCGAATGAGCTGTTCGAGGTTTCATGGAAATATTGATTCGTGACACAATCCATTCGAATAGGTTGTTGTAGATAGCTTTGGCAAGCGCGTCTCTTCCAGAGGTCGCTTGAGCAGGGTTCAGAGGTACATCGTAAACAGAGCCACGGCGACCACCGCGCTGGGTCTCCATTACACGGATAGTTAATACCTTCTGCACAAGTGCTGAGTCCACCTCTAAAAGATATGCGACGAAATCAGGAACACCAGCATCTG
This sequence comes from Lentinula aciculospora, assembly GCA_028011355.1. Classification (NCBI taxonomy): domain Eukaryota; kingdom Fungi; phylum Basidiomycota; class Agaricomycetes; order Agaricales; family Omphalotaceae; genus Lentinula; species Lentinula aciculospora. The sequence continues at coordinate 2,147,701 of JAOTPV010000003.1, forward strand.
CGATTGTCGAATTCCCACTGTCATCTTCAACGAACTGAACGTTTCCGAGCCATAGTATGGTCGCTAGCATACGAAAGATATCGCTCTGTTCATGATCACTGAGACCGATGATGCGCATGGCGTTCTGATGATATGTCAGTGTTCATTCAAGCATCGCATTAAGGACGATAGAATCTAACCATAGTTTCTGCAAAATCTTTGTTGTCATCGATGTCTTGAACATCGAGGCAATTACTGAGACTTGTGTACGCATATGCTTCAGGTCCCTGTAGGCCAAACATATCTGATACGCGTGATTTAACGACTGCTGGTAGACTAGGATTGTGTGCACACCTCTTTGCTCACTGCTTGCAGCTTTGGTGAACTGATAGAATATGTGGAAGTTCCTCTCGTTCTCGACCTGCCCCACGACTCGGCCCTTCTCCAGTAGATAATTTGTGATCTGAGCGCCTACAGGTTCACCATGAGAGTTGAACATGATCTCAAGATATTTCCCCTAGACATGATGAATGAGCGACGATGGAAAGAACGGTTTCAATGGGCGTACATGTCGACTAGAATTATTATTGCGCAGTGTCTTCGCGCACCCGAAGCTCTCTAGCAGAGGATTGGTCGCTAACACCATGTCCTTTATCTCTTGGATGCTACTATCCTGACCACCCGATACTGCAGCAACGTATTGCATGATTCGTTTCGCAGCTTCCGTCTTCCCAGCTCCAGATTCTCCCGAGATGATGACACATTGGTTTTCGTGATACGCGTTCATATTGTAGTAGGCAGATTCAGCGATGGCGAACACATGAGGAGGAACTTCGAGCCTGTTCTTCCCTTTGTATCGTTCGAGCACCTCTTCGGTATAAATCCCGAGATCTAAGCTATGTAAGTTGGGTGCGCAGCGTACTACGATATGGTACTCACCTCGAAAAGGATTCACAGATATCAACACTTGACCGATATATGTGTAAATTTCACCACCCTTCCATCTCTTCGATAGGTTGTCGTTGATGCTCTCATTGCTGATTGTAGACAGAAGTGTCATATCGGAGACACCGATTTGCTTCTTCTTGAATCCCTCTTTCCAGTCGGCCTAGGTCTCAAGCTGGTTACTCAGCTTCCAGAGAATTAATATGATACGCTTTACCTTTGCCACTTTGCCTTTAGATGCTCCTCCACCGGATTTCTTCGTTGATGAAGTGACTTTCTTTCCCGCCTTCTTAGATGGGGCCTAAGGATATAACAAGACAATAATGGAATGAGCTCCTCCAACACCACAAAAAGGCTTACCATTATATGCACAAATACCTATTACCAGAATAAGACGAAGTAAAGAAAAGAGAGAAGTTATGTATACTGCAGGAAAGCAGGAGCGGGTATCATCTAATCCCTACCCAGGAACATCGGCAACACCCGAGTGACTTCAAAGCGCCTATACTACATACAGTACATTGTTACGACTTTAGAACTACTGAATATTTGATAAGAAATTGAGTGCTTCCGATGCCGACTGTACTATCTGTGGTATCTCATTGTTCTTCACCGTGTTTTGTAAGGCTTGGACAAGACCTGACTCCTTGGCTTCGTTGTAAATCAGTTTTCGATCCGCTTTGGCCTTGATACTGAGAAGGAAATTGCATGCACATACGACACCTCGATGTACAAGCCCTGGATGACTCTCACTATCGAACCGGTCGTCTTGGGGTGAAACAGTAGGATCAATTAGCAGTGTTAAGATAGGCAACACTCGATGACTCTCCCGCTCAATTTTGGACAGAGCTTTGCAAGCGTTAGGAGAAGATGTCAGAGTAGCCAGTGCACCAGAGGCAGCAAGTCTTGTCTGCAGGTCTTCTGCGTCTGATAGCGCAAGTATAATATGCAACTTTGATTTCGCTGTGTCATTTGCGCCGCTGTATCGATCGAAGACTTTGTCGGATCCAGCGATGAGGTTACAAAGGAGCTCAACGGAAGCACGCTGAATCATTGAGTGGTCATCCAGCAGCAGGAGCTCGACATTGTCGAGCAGGCCATCCGCATTAGCTATCCTAGAAGAAACTTCTGGACTAGCAGATGCAAGATTTGTCAACGCCATGAGAGCTTCGAAGCGTTGTAGTTGTTTAGCGGATGAATGTCGAAGCAATAATGAGAACGGGCGAATGGCATCATATAATGCACCCTGGTTTGGACCAAACACTGCGATGGGTGGCGACGTGATTGCGAGCTTGGCGAAAGCCTGTATTGATGCTAGATATGCCACGTCTAACTCTGCTCTTCCCTTGAGCTCTGACATAGCCTTCTGTATGAGGAGAATAAGAAGCTTTGCACCCCCGTGCTGCAAGACTCTGCCCCGGTTATCTTTGTCGGTGATGATATCAAGTAAGGCGTTACCAGCGTTGATCCTGATTCCAGGAGTGTCTGTAGCAGGTAGAATGGCCGCAAAAACATCGAGAACACCTGCGGCCAACAACCTCTTGATTCTTTCCTTTACTCGAACATCATCGTTTAAAGAATCGGATGTTTCGGAGGAAACATCATTGGATTTTGCCATTTTTCGGAGTTTTTCCATCTGCTTTTGTTCCTCCGTTAACTGAGGACGGTGAGCACAAATATTAGATACAATGATAAGAACACCGTAGAGGATAGTCGAGGTTGATTCGTTCATGGTAGTGAATTTACGTTCAGGGATGAAAGAGAAGAGTCGCTTAAGAAATTGTGAATCTTTGGATAATTCCTCTTTGATTGCAGGATCAGTGCTCAGGTATGCGAGACCTTCGACGGCATCCACCAGGGAGAATTTTTCGGTGCCATCGACGACCAGCTTCTTCATGACCGCTGCCAGCTCGTCATCCGTATTCTGTGCTTTGGCGGACGGTGCACCATTCAACTCGTCAGCCGCGCTATCTGTGATGCTACCTTTCTTCAATTTTATCAACGCGATTGCGGTAGCAGCGCGTAAAGAGGTTTGCGTGGTGCGCGAATTACTTTGCAGCCATTCAGAGGCCTGCGAAGACAAAACAGCACGACTTGGTTTGTATCCACAAGCCTGGCTGAGTAAATGCGCGACGTGTAATGAGAGTTCAGGAGAGGGCGTGAGCTCAACGCTATCCATAATCAACTCTTGAATCATATCCTGCTGGAAAATCACAGATGCTGATTGCCAGTCAACCTGGAACAGAGCAGTCAAGAATGATATTCCGACCAGAAGGTCATTTTCGTTGGTTTCCTCCAGACGAGGGACAACTAGAGGAGAAAATATCTTTGCAAGGGCTTCAGTCGCGGGATGAGGCTCTTGTTTATTCACTGGATAAGCTTGCCGAACACCTTGGCAAAAGGCAGAAAGAATGAGGTACGCTTTAGAGCGACTTTCTGAAGGTTCAGAAGCGAGAAAAGCAGAAATCAGGTAGGATAGTTCGTCAGGAAGAGTAGTTGGTGGCTTAGTGTCGGCCATGCCGGTGAAAGATAATATCAAGATTGGTCGTGATCAGAGATTTGCTTTATTTCTCTTACTCTTCATGTCAACTCCTTCAACTTCCACAAGTCCTTTTACCGCAGATGTCGACAAAACAATCCGCTCAGGCTGCAATGTGCTGGTGAGACAACCTAACGGAGATGTTCGAAGTATAAAAATCGACCGGGACTCGTGCGTTTTTCGTTCAACGGTGCAAGCAATTTGCAGCAATTCAACGGACAGATCTGACTCACATTTTAGGATAGTCAATGTGGGAAGACTTGGATCTTTCCATGCGAGCGAGCTTATAGGACAGCCATATGGATTTTCGTATGAGATGGTCAACAAACAGCTCAAGATTCTTCCGGTTCGGACGTTGGAAGAAGTTGGTATGGTACCCAAATATAGTTCAGACGAGACTCTTATCGGACTGTTATTGTGGCTAGAGGACACGGAGGCGACAAATGAACTCATCAATGATGGAGAATTCGTGCAGCCTTTGACTTTAGAAGAGATTCAAACTCTGAAACAGTCTGGTGTTCATGCGTCGGTTTGTTTTCATGCGCGTTAACTTTCGTGGGTTGGATTTTACAGAACGCCTTAGGAAATTATCAGGAAACAGATAGAACAACACGCTAACTATTCTCTCAAAACCGAGTATAGTAAAGACAAGTACAAGAAGCGTAAAGAAGCAAAGTATGTAGCCTCACATTCCTTCAATGAAAATTAAAAGATCACTGCCTAGGTATTCAAAGTCATTCACCACAATCGAGCCCACGATATACAACGTCTGTGATTATTGGTTCAACAAAGATCAAAACCGAATACGAGATATACGTCCAGATACACTATCTCAGATCTTGACTATGGCAAATATACAACCAGGAGGAAGATACCTTGCAGTGGACGATGCTTCGGGGCTGGTTGTTGCCGCCATCCTAGAGAGAATGGGAGGTGCGAAAGAGAAACACGCTTCCAGTGAACTCAATTCTTGAATATCACTCAGGCTCCGGGACTCTGATCACTATCTGTGACACTGATTCACCGCCAGCATATCCGGTAGTATCCAATATGAACTTCCCCCCAGACATGGTGCAATCTCTCCTGAAATCCTTGAATTGGGCAACCTCCGAACAAGATTATATTCCAGGTGAGATTCCAGTCCTGCCTTCCTCCCGTTTCTTACATTTCACAGTCCATGCGCCTGTTGAAGTGCCCGCCGATGAAATTCGATCAGACCGACAGAAGGCTCGGTTGCGGAAACGTAAGGTTGCCTTTGACCTCTTAGAAAACACCAGAGAAGAACTTTTCAGCGGAGAGTTTGAAGCGTGCGTTGTTTATTTATCAACCTAATAGATGCATTGTTGACTAATTGCCCTCACTTCAGTCTTGTGGTGTCGAGCCAATACGAACCCTCAGGCATCGTTGACAGGCTAGTGCCATACCTAGCTGGCTCAGCTTCCATCGTAGTGCACAGTCCATATTCGCAGGTAAGTATAAGTGCAACTTGGGTGAATGGGGTTGAATCATATCCATTCGATCATAGCCTTTGGTTGACCTTCAAAATACGCTAAGGAATACGCCAGGCTACCTTGGTCCTAGTTTAACTGAAGGCTGGCTTCGAAAATACCAAGTAAATCTGATTATTCAGTATGCGTATCAGATTCGAGTTGACATATTAGTAGGTGCTTCCCGGGAGGACTCACCCAACAATGAACTCATCTGGTTCGGGAGGCTATATTTTGCATGTCATCAAAGTGTGCGTGTCCTTTCCATCTGGTTGTTGCCTCTAACGCAGGGAGGGCTTTCAGTTACGATAACCCTACCGCCAACTCTGTGATGCTACCTCACAGTAAAAAATCTAAAGCAAACAGCGGAACAATCCAAAAGTTGAATTCGTTTCAAGCAACACCTCCATCTTTATCGAGTCCATGAATTATGCATACTATAACACAATAGTATTTATAGATGTTAACAAGTTTACAAGATGCTATCCGTCTATCGTCCAATTCCTTGGGTATGATAATGTATTGTGGTTATTGGTTCTTCGATACGGTAGACTCGGGAAACAATGCCGAAAAAATCTCGTCTACAACAGTGTAGGCAATATGCTGATTGAGTCTGCGATTCTGCAAAACGGCAAATATTCGACGAGCACCCCGCCGAGCATTGGATCGTCCAATCATATTGGCAGCCAAATCTTAGAACAAAAACAGTCAATTAGGAGTAAAGAGTTATATATCACACCTACCTGGTACTAATGAAGATAACTTTCGGTTTGCTTCGTCTCGGGTTCGTGATCTTTCTTCAGGAGTACGAGGGACGTTTGCAGGTTTGAGCTTGCCTCCGGGCCACAGACTGTCACGAAATATCTTCAGATACGAAACGATCCTAGCCTCATCCAGCAACGATCTCATCGTTTCATGAATTTTTCTGTTTGTCAGTTGTAGGTATATCTGTTGAAAAAAGGCAATATATACCCTTACCGTTCAATTGTGCCACCAAGCACTTGTTGTAGAATGATGACAACCGCTTGCCTTCGTAGCCAGTTATTCTGTTTGTTGAGCTCAAAAATAGCAAGCAATAGATCACATATCGGAGAACTGAAAGTTGATGTGCTAGATTCTCCATCTAAAGGTTTCAAATCGGCAGACAGCTGCATCAGCGCAACAGGTGCGGTCTTTCCTGCAGCGTTTAGTGCTTGAGCAACTAAATTTTCATCGGTAACCCCGGACCCAGCGATTCCAGCAAACTCAGCGGCTTGTCGAGTCAAACGCTGTATCATAACATCAAGCATCGACTGGCCGAATAACATATCATCGATACTTCCGGTCACGGATCGATACACATTTCGCACAAGATCTGTTCCAGAAAAACCGGCTAGTGGTCCACGATCATTGGATTGTATAGACGCGACGAACGGAGACTCGCGAGAAAGAAATGTCCTGAGCTCATCGCTCTCGCAAACGAGCGGGATAGATATTAAATTCTGCAGATATTTCTCCAATCCAACCCTTCGAGCGTCCACAAAATTGGTGGAGAGATGGGGCACGAGGCTTTTACCAGGAAACTCCGAATTTCTGACAGCACCATGCTTTTCTCGAAGCTTGTTGTGCATGTTCAGAAACTCATTGTATCGCCTGGCGACGACCCACCCCGAAGAGAAGGTACCGTCAAGCCCCAATTGCTGAACCTCAATTAAATAGCGTACGACAGATTTGCCTTCCTCTTCGCCCACCGTTGAGCTAACGATGGAAACCTTAGTACGATCGGAGACAAGACGGTTTGTAGACTCCTGCTGTTCGTATTGCACTTTCTGGAAATTGATCTCTCGCAATTCACGGCTCATTGAAGACTTCGAACGATTCAGGAGCCTCAATTCCTGGTTGTCACCAGTAAGCTCAGCTTTCTTGATAAGATTGTTCAATATGGCCTCTTGAGCCTGTAGGTTTGCAATCTTTTCTCCCAATCGTGCTATCTCATATGATAACTGAAGATCGCCAGGGCCTGCAAGTTGGAAAGAGCCGCGACCGTCTTCGACCTCATCAGGTACGTCTTCATCGGGCTCGGTACTATGTTCCTCACCGTCCTTCACTGCTATTCCTTTCTCTCTTCTGTTTTTGGGTGATCTGAGGGACAAGAACATCGACACACGATCGTCGACCTCTTCCTCGTGAGCCTCGTCCAATGCCATAATATCGGTCAAGGCAGCATGGATAGCATCCATCCTATGTTCTTCCGCCCTTTGCGCGCGATCATCAGGATCGTCAAACAATGGTGCCCGTTCAGAGTCGGAAGAAGGGTCGGCAATAGGAGACATAAGCACTTCTATGTTGCTCTTTGCGGGACGGGTCATAGACGAAGGCTGCGCGGAAGCAATAGAAGCAACCGAGCGCAGAGACTGGGTAGAACCAGACATTTCAGTCTTAGGGAAGGGTCCCGGGGCGGATTCTGAGCGGGGTAGAAAAGATGGACGATCCGATTTTTGGGTGTTCGAAGTACGAGAGCCTCCAGGACGAACTTTGGATATTCGTTTATCTTTTGGGGATGGAGGAACGCGTGAGGTGAAATCAGCATCGCTCATCACCCGAAACCAAAGTTCTGAGCTCCCAAAATCCTCAAAGTCATGTTCCATATCACGCTCCACTTGACGTTGAGCAAGTAGTACGCTCTTGCGGACACGCCGCTGAACAACGTGAGAGTTCTCGACCTCGTTTCGGGCGAAAGCTCGAATGGATTCTACATATTTCTTTGGGATGGATGAAAGCATAGGGTGGACCGCGCCCGAGAAGTATAGATCGTGAATCATGGAAATATCTTCCTTCACAGTGACGGCTGTCGAGGCGTCTTGTACAGGATCATCTTCGTCATCTTCGGAGCTCGAATCAATAGCTTCGAGTGGGTTTTTGAAGGTCTCAACTGTCAGCCAGAATTGAACTAACAAGGAACGATTTCGACGGTCCATGAACTCCATGAAATATGAAAGGGAGCTAGGGCTGCTGAGAATATCACGTAGAGTAATGCCTGAATTTGTAAGACTACTAGCCTCTTGATAAATCGACTGCTTCTTCTTGCAGAGATCAAGATTCGAGTTCACTATAGGGGTGCATGAACGTACCGAGTCTTCCCCTCCACCTAGTTCTACAATTCGCTGCTCTGCTTTGCGTTTCGCAGTGTATAGTCTATCGAGAAAGGCAACCACATCTTCGGTTTTTTCCCCGTTAATCCAGTCATCCTTTTCGTGGTTTGCTAAAGGTCAAATTGAAAATGATGTGTGGACTAGAACCTCGTCACATACATAACAATATCCTGGTTCGCCTTATCTCTCCTAAAACATCATTTTTTAACCGCCGAGCATCGAGAAGAGACGAGCATCGATGAATGCTTTGTAGAAATGATTCAAACTGATGGGAATCTGTGCGAATGGTGATAGTTTCTGTGGTAAGTGCAAGGCGATCTGAGTTTATAGTTGATATACGTTTCTGGTTTTGTGGCCGAGGGGATTGCGCCTCTAATACGTTTCGGACCTTGGTAATCAGTTTCCTGTGATTCTCAGAGCAGGGAACTCAAAACACTGCATGACACTCACTGTTCATGTATTGCAGCAGTAGCCTGAAGGAAAGACAGTCAATGCCCTGTACGAATTGGACTTCGTCGAAAACTCACCACATGGTCAATCGTTCGATTCCAGAAATCTGGATCTGACACCATTTCCATGACCGGATACAGTACAGCACACGCCGCAAGCTCTCGTACTACGGTCTTCAAAGCCTTACTTTTGCTTTCTGTTTCGGGCAGCACGTACGGAAGGGCTTGATCGACAAGCTGTTTTAGGTGAGTCTCTTCACTTTGTCTGGTAAAGGTGGTGGAAAGATTCTCTATCGCTGGATGTAGCTTTCCCTTGTCTCTTCCCGCACCATATCTGCTTGCAAGCATCATATCGAGTTCCTCCGAATGTGTCAATCGACGTTCCAAGGCTGCCCCTCGCAGAGCAATTTCGGACTGTCGGAACAGCTCAATGTGGTCCGTTATCCGAGGAAGAATACGCTTCACGACGAGAGTTGGGATATCAATGGCTGCGGCGCGATCCAGAAGCTGAGATATAGAATCGTGCAAGACCGAAGAGACGGCCATTGGAAACGACGGAGAGGAAGACAACTCCTTGTACCAAGTCAGGACAAAGTCTCGGACAATCATGATCAGAATGTCATTCAGGGCAGCAGATACCATGGGTAATTCTGGATACAAGGGATTGAAAGATTGCGGGGTATTCTGGGACCATTGTGATCTGGTCATCACCGCTTGCCATGCTGCAGGAGTTGAAAACGCGAAAGGTTTGGCGACATTGGTGACTGCATTGCGTGCATGCCGAGGTTTCCTAGAATCAAGAATATGGCCGATAAAGACATGAAGAGCCAGAAAAGCAAGTCCCAAGAATAACAAGACGAATGGAGATATAAGGACAAGAGTGAGAGGTGAAGAGACTATCCGATAGAGGACTGGCAGGACTGTACCCAGCACAGCGACAAGTACAACACTTTGTGTGCTGAAAGGATAGCTCATATTGTACTAGTCGTTTCATACTATTGCCATAGCGGTTGAACAAAGGATTTCGGTTATTACTTACTGCACGTGAATCTAGAGGTTACTTCCCGCGTTCATCACAAAAGGCCTACGATTGAACAGGATCTCCAATTGGAATCTTTTCGGTGTATGGCATCTCCTTCGAAGTCCAAGTCCGAAGTCCAAGTGGTAGCTGGAAAGGTATCAACGATAGAAGGATTTATTCTTGGAGGCATTGCGGCCTGCATTGCGGTAAGCAGCAGTCGACTATAGCAGGCTCCTGTGCTCCGAACATTCACAGGTAACCATATCCAACCCAGCAGAGGTTATAAAAACGCGTCTGCAACTTCAGGGAGAGTTGGCTAAAGAGGGAGCAGTCAGGGTATATCAGCATGCTCCAGACGCTTTTGTCAAGACCTGGAGGAATGAGGGTATAAGAGGATTACAAAGAGGTCTTGGACCAGCTGTGCGTTGGGTTATCACTTGCTCAAGAATTTATCACTCTGACTTTCAAGATTATAACAGTATATGTATCAAGTGAGTCTCTCGGAGTATGTTCGACGTTTCTTGCTGAGTGCAATACTAGATCCTTCTGAACGGATCTCGTCTCGGTACTCCTCTTCTAGTATGCGCTTCTAACCCCCAATTCATCAACTTTCAGGATTCTATGAACCTTTCCGACGAGGAATAAACGAACTCGTCGGCCGATTGCCCGAAGAGCAGATCCCAATTACTTCCGTATTGGCGGGAGCCTCCAGCGGTGCCGTAGGAGGTTCGTAGCCGGACCCATAGTGTCAAATTTCGAATGGCTTAATATATGCATTCCAGCATCCCTTGGAAATCCTCTTTTCTTGATAAAAGCGCGTATGCAGGTTGGTGCGCCTTACTGATCGGTTCTTATACACCAATCGTATCTGTGGCATTTCTAGGCCTACTCACCTGCATTACCGGTCGGTGCACAGCACTACTACAAGAACTCGTTCGATGCATTGTCAACTATATATCGAGCAGAGCGTTTCCGCGGACTGGTCCGAGGAATTGATGCCGCAATTTTAAGAACTTCGATGGGATCCTCTGTCAGTGAGCATTCGTTTTTGTGCCTCTTCTCAAAGATTGGCTTCACGGAGTATAGGTACAACTACCAAGCTACAACTTCACAAAAAACCACCTTGTGAAACACGGTATCTTACCCAGTGAAAGCGCCTGGACATTCTTAGCAAGTAGTACTGTATCAGGAGCTTGTGTTTGTGTTGTCATGCAACCTGCGGATACTGTATGTTTTCTCTGCTGTGCTACTGTTTGCCTGACATTGTATCTGCAGGCATTGACTCGGATGTACAACCAACCAACTACCCGAAACGCTGAGGGGAAATTAGTGGGGGCTCTGTACAAAAACCCTATAGATTGTCTGTGGAAGACGTTCAAGACTGAAGGCGTGCGTGGGTGGTACAAAGGTACACGCGTCACAAATTCTAGTTGGTGATTGTAAGCCATTAATTGCTGTGTGTAGGATCGACCGCACATTTCCTACGGATTGCACCACATACGTGAGCTCGCCTTTGATGTTTCAAGATGAAAGCTAATCCCGAAAACAGGATTGTGACTTTAACGGCTAATGATTTAATAATCAATTTCTACAAGAAAGTTCGAGATAGCCACTGATCACATTGAACTTTCTATCTCTTTCCAGTGTGAATAAATCACTAGAGCTATGTAAATGGCACTTCGCAAGTACATATAACTATCGACTAGACTAATACGATTGTAATGATAGTACGGACGTAGTATGTTAGTCATTGACTGAAATCTAGTCTCATCAAGGAACCCTCCAAGCGTACTGGTCAAAGCGTTCAAATTCTTGGTCTGCCTTGGTAACGCATACATCGATATCAATTACTGGCTATTTAATTTTTGCCACTTCGATACTCTGGTGCTCACCAGAAAAATCTGGGAATCCGGTTCATTTCCCATCCACGCCGCCTTTGAACTAGGTATCAAGTTTGTCACCTAGACATAGCGAGCAGCAAATTTGAGCGGGTGGGGACTCAGCTGAAGAAAAGTAAGAGCATACGTACATGGCACCTCCAACCTACTTCAAAGTAACCTCGAGGTTTTTCCTCTGTGAGCTTTAGGTCCATGACATCCCATATAGTCAATTGGGCAGTCCTGTTCGCGGAAAATCTGTTCGTGCGCGAGTCTTGAGCAATAATGACCCGGAAGGAGCGAATGTTCCTAGGAGGACAAAGATCCTGACATGAAGCAAGCATGGTTACAGACGAAGGACAACGGAATATCAAGCGAACTTACATTCACTTCTTTCTCTAGCTCATCTTTCACCCTTTCCTGATCTTTCTCGAGTCGTTCTCGGATATATCGTGCTAACCATGCAGCTTCAGTGCCCTTGGTTTGTGATATCACCTGTCTGGCATCTTCTGGCTCTTCCAGTTCCTCGTAAAGGCTACTGATGTTGTCCGGCGGATCGTCAGATAACGTACGTGCAGAATGAGCGGCTTTTTGGTCAAGACGTTCAGCGTACGAGAGATATCGTGCAATTTTCTTCTCGTGGGCAGCATATATCTTTGACTCAGCAGCTTCACGCTTTTTCTATCAACGTCAGTGCAACATAAATATATATTATGACAATAAAGTAGCTACTCACTCTCCAGGTCTCTTTGCATGCTGCTTCATCTGTTTCGTTCCTCGGGCCCTCCTGATGCTTCTTGCCATCTGGAGCTACGCAGATTTCCAGATAAGCCACTGGATGCACCTGAAGCACGACAACATCCATTAATGCAATATTCCCTCCTTCGGGCGTCAAACTATGCATCGTAAATATGTACGGTCCGCGTTGAAAACCGAGTCTTGCGTGCCAAGGAGCTAGCTGACTCGAGTTGCCACTGAGGATTAGTTTGGTAGATTGGTATGCCTCGAGAGGTTCGAGAGGGTCCTTGCGTTCGGTGTCAAGCTACAGACACGAAGATGAGCAAAGCGGTCAGTATCTGGCAAGTGAAAGATATTACTCTAGAGCCCACGACTGCGATTTTCCTGCCGACTCGCAACTTTCCCTTTCTCAACGCATTAGCCATACTAGGATCAATTTGCGCTCTGAGTCGATACCACCCGTCAGTGACTTCTAGTTGTGGACAGGAGTTGATACATTGTCCCTCCGAGGGAGCTTCAGGCCAAATAATTTTTGAAACGCATAATACCATAGGCGCAGTTGCAGGGTGATCCTGGGTTGTGATTAAGTGAAACGGACTACGTATACCTAGGTTCATTTCACGCTCATATCTTGATATATGGTGGTCTCAAATTCGAATTTGCGAGATAGTAAGATCAGCTTACCGATACAGTAATTGCCTCCAAACCTCATTCCAGCACCATCTTGGTCCCTCGATAGCTTCGCCAAACGTAGGTGCACCTGTTTCCCGTTCCGGCTCCAGTGCTACCATACCCGCCAATTTCCATAAAATCAGAGACCAGGCGTTGTCGACCCATGCCTTTGTCACACGGGAGCATCCATGTGCTAAAAGTTTGTCCAGAGCAGCGGCAGGACCGATTGGGTCTATGGAAGAAGAGTTTGAAGGTTGCGGAGTCGTGTAGAAGGAGTAGTATAATGCTAGGGAAGGATTGGCAATCTGAGAAAGCTCTTCAATTGCGCTGTCAAAGACATTCACTTCGATTAGAAACGTAATAAAGCGAAGGCCTTACACATTATGATCGATCATTTTCTGCACGGTATACTGCTGAGGAAGAAGACCTGACTCCGACAATGATAATCTATTTGGCGGGGGAGCTGTTAACAGACATCTTAGTCGATTGAACTGTCACACGCAAAGGCAACCCACTCACTCATATCGAAAACGCTGACTGTTCGCGTAGAGGAGTCTACCATTTTCCCATCGGAATTTTGAATTGAGCCCGCTGATGACTGGGATCGCTGTTGGGTTCTCTCGAGTTCAACTCTGCCCGCTTCACCAGGTTTCATTCCGATTTTAAAAGGTGTGACGAACTTTACTGGAATAGCCTGTACCCTCTCAGCATTATGTGTACTGTGGAGCATGCGTCGGGCAGGTGTTGTGAAATTGTTTGGAGTGATAGCGAGATGGCGCTTGAAAGTAGATGAAGATGGTTTCTGTGTGGAGGACTCAGCCAAAGACGATGGAGCAAATGGAGATGAGATATGAGCATTCGCCGGTCGCACGGGAGTCTGAAACGAATTAAATTGGGGTGCAGCAAGCGAGTGTTGTGAGCGGGCAGAGGAGAATGTAGAAGCAATAGAATGTAAGGATTTGGAGGGGGTAATGGGAGCCTTATGAGTACTAATGAGCGGTGATTTGAAAGGTTTGGGCCGATTAGGGTCGACATTCTGTGATTTCGCCTTGCCAATCAGAGGAGAGACGAACGTGGAATGCTTATTCGAAGATGATCCCGAGGCGAAGTTAGAGGCACTAGTAAAGCTGTTGGACAATTGCGACGCAGATGCAAAGCCAGAACCATGGGTGGGAGGACATGGTGTTTCTCGTTCTGAGACGCCGTTCTGGAGCGATCGCAAAGGAAAACGGGAATAACTATCCCCGGTATTTGAAGCAAGCGATAAATTTGGCTCCTCTTCCTGCCATGTTCGAATCTTCTCCTTTGCTTTGGCCAAGGCGACGGCAGACGGGGCTAGTAAACCACCGCCTTTTCGCGCCGTACGAAATTCTGGGACAGGTAACTGCTCCTTGTCCACTAAAGAAGAGGCTGTGGAAAAGAGAGCGGTAGGTTCTATTGCTGATACGAAGTTGAATGAAGTGAGGGTCGATGCAGACTTTGCTGTCTGAAATCCAATAGTAGAAGGAATCCCCGTACTCTCGAACCAAGACGAATAATCTTTCTCGTCTGGAGGCTCCGGAGAGTTTCCATCATAGTGATCTAAGTCGTCTTGCGAGATTGCTATAGCTGAGGAAACTGTGAAACCAGAGAATGGAGCCGGTTCTGTAGGAGATGATGCTTGGAATGGATTCTCAACGGAATCATTAGTGGGCAGACCGGATGGTTTGAAAGGTGAGCCATGTTGAATTAGAGAGGATGAATGTGCAGATTGGGAAAGCCTGCGTTCAATTTCATCGAGAGCTTGCAAGTCATCTTGGCTGAGGTCCATCTCTGGGTAACCTGGTGAAGAGAATACTGTCTTCTGTCTTTTTCGAGAGGGCGAAGACAGTGGTGATCTATCTAAGCAACGATTATATGACCATCGCGGTCACAAAGAGCTTCTGGCTTACCATATCGACGCACAGATACATTGGACATGTTGTAAATAACCTGGAGATAACGGTGGCAGACGTTAGAGGAGTAGGAACACCCGTTCACCCAATTGACGCGTCTTTGGTGATTGTGATCACGTGATCACGAAACACCGGCTGTCTCTTCGGATTGAGTTTTAACATACCATGGATTATCTTTGGAAAAAATGCGCTGTTACTGGTAAAATATCGATGTTACCTGAAAGTTCAATTAGTCAGGTTCAATTTCGTGGAAGCGCATCTTTGCTGGCAGTAATTTTGTTATATTGTATAGCCGTGTCTATCCACCGTATTAAAATTCCCATGCGAAATACACATGTATACAGAAATAGTTTGGCCAAGCGCTCCAGAAAGCCGCTTTGAGCCGGCACTTTAGATTTCTTGACTTTTCATCCCCAAGTCCGTCACACGCAGAAAAGCTTTCTATCCCTCACATTAAACTTCAAGAAATGGCAAAACCTCCGCCAGCAAGTCCAGCCCCTCCTGCACCACTTTCAGCCCCTCCAAATCCTCCAAATCAAAGCCGTCCCAATCCGCCACAAGCTCAAACTCATCCACCACCAACTAACGGTGCTCACAAGGGAAAAAAGAAGAATGATACTCCTGTTGATCCTGCTACCATGTATGAAAGTCTCAAGAACCGTATAGCGGCCTTGGAAGAGGAAGAAGAGCTAGAGGAGGAGGAGGAACGCCGGTTTGGTGTGTAATTTCTTCATACAAGTTCACATTCACAATATCTCTAACTCCCTTCGTTTAGCTGAGGAAGCACAGAAGTCTGTCAAGGGCTTGGAGGAGAATACGATACATACAAAATACATCGAGCTAGTATGTTCATGCCTGTATATCCTCACATAATACGCGACGCATCCCTAGTTTGCAGAATTCAAGCGTTTAGAACGAGACCATGCCAAGGAGAAGCAGAAACTGTCCAAGGACAAAGATGCAGGTTTGTCCGCTTCTCGTGTTCTTCCAGCCTTCTTCTAAATATTGAGCTACACACTAGCTAAAAGTCAACTGACAAAAGCAAACCAAACGAAGACAAAGATGGAGAATCTTGCTCGAGAACTGCAAAAAGTCTGCTTTTCGATGCTGCCTCGTCTCCTGCCAGCACTTACGCCTTCATTCCTCCCAGGATAATAAGCGATTACGGGTAAGCTGACAACATTGAATAGAGTGAATGGCAAATGCACATCTCCGCCTAGGAAGATGGAAAGCGTTTGGTACAGTGTGTTCAGGATGCCCAGGAAGAGGTATATATTCTTGTACATGCTGAACCAAACTTCTCATCCACCTTCTCAGCTTCACCAAATGAAAGCCGACATTGCCAAACGTGCCTCCAAAGCCCAACTTCTCGACAACAAATACCGGGAAAAACCCAACATACACGTCAAAGTTTCATGTCGGTACCGAGCTGAACTGTTCTTCAATATATCACGCAAGACAAAACTATCAAAACTTTTCAGTGTTTGGACGGAACGGATGGAACAAACAGGCCATGGGGTCACTAGTGTTGCGAAAAAGGTTGATGGTGCTGCAGCTGTAGGAGGATTGAGAGTAGAACCTGGAATAGAGGGCGTCATGCCTCCTTCGTTCACGGTCCCAGCGATGCAATTCGTATTTACCCACAACGGCCGATCAGTGGATGCAGATATGACACCGGAAGAAGCTGGCATGGAGAACGGCGACGAAATCCTGGCTGTAGAGTTGATGGATCTCACAGAGAGTACTAGTGGCGATGATTTCTATGTGCGTGTATAGCACAACTGCGCTAATGATCTTCTAACTTCCTCTCAGGATCAATTTTTGGAACCTCAGCGTCAAAAGCTGAAAAAGAATTGGACAGATGATCCCCAAGAGTGCGTCCGTTGTCCGAATTTCTCACCGATTAATCACTGATGCCTTGATATAGAGCTCAACGCTCGTTGGGGGAAATATTCGATGGAGTGTGAGTCTTCATTAGGGATCGCCATCAACCAGATATACTTAAACGATGCCTACGCAGTGTTCGGGAACGATTAAAAGAAGTTTTGCGACAATATGAACTTCGAGAACGACATTTCGAATGCGTGATTCGGTCGAAAGAACTCGAAGTTCTGCTTTCTCGTGCTCGAGCAGCGGAACAGAAGCAACTTGCGACCGGGGAGAAGACTAGAGCTGAAAAACTGGAAGAAGAGGTGGCTACTTTCTTTCAATCTTGTCCGTATTCAATTACCTCCCCCATACAGATTCAGCAACTCAGAAAGGATCTGGAAGACTCCCAGAATGGGCAAACTATGCTCATTGACAAGCTTATACAGTGTTGCAAAGAGGTCAGTAGGCTCTTGAGCGCTCTTTCATTATTACTTGACACTGATACTCAGATCCGGAATGAAAAGCCGAACGCCGAACGCACCCAACGCCTATTTGCATCATTGCGTGATGAACTAGAAAAGCGAGCACCGAGCTTGAATAGTAATGGGAATAATAGCAATAGTTCTATCGGAGGAGTGACAGTCAATGGGAAAAAAGGGCCAGCAGACGGACATGTGGGTAGTTGACCAAGGGTATTAATATCAATCCAGTTGCTCACCATGAACCTCGTCCCCCCTCAAACTAACAGAAAGCGCGAGAGAAAACGCACGAGAAGCACCTACGAAAAGGACTAAAGAAGTGGCTTTTCAAAGCAATTTTGCAGTAACTAGACATGGAAGCGCAAGATCTTGGTTTGAACGCGTGATATAATTGAGTCCTCTATTAACTGAAGTCCGAGCAAGGAGTACCGTATTGTACCAAAAAAGTTCCAGAATTATACGAGAGCATGTAATTCCTCCAGCAACGAAACGCTCCCGGATTTAGAGAAGGTTTTGCCTTTGACGATCTCCAGGCCTTCTCCGGCGTAGCTGACGAGAGGAGACAATTCAATCTCAACTCCGACCTTGACAGTAGCACCAGCTTTCTCCAAAAAGTGCTTGTGTTGCGCCAGGAGATCGCGACGGCTAGTCTCTGGATCATCAGTTCCACTTCCAGGCGCATTCTTTAATGGACTGAATTCCTGGTTGCGTTCCACCTCAAGCACAGCAAAGCGTTCAGTGTATGGGAAGACGTCAAACACGAACATCTCGAGCTTCATGCCGTTAGGTTTAGTCGGTTTCACGGTTTGGCCAGTTCCAAGGTCTACGTGGGCGATCTTCTTACGAGCGATGTGGAAAGCCATTTGTTCTTCGAATCTTTCGACCTGGTTGAGATATGTCGTGGTGTAAAAGTGGTTGACAATGTTAGCAGCTCTAAATACAAGTTCTCCAGCTGCATCACGGCGCTCGGCCTGCTCCTTCGAGATCTCCGAGTACTCGACGACACTGGGGCGGCCACCTTTCCAAGCAACGACACCAACTGACTCAGTAGGCGATGCTTTTGGCACAACCTTCGCAGCGCAGTCTGCTTGTTTCGAGATGCTGTAACCAATGAAGACAGGATCGGCGACACGGACAAGGCAGTTATCCACACCGAATGCATGAACATAAAGAATATTTCGCCGAGACAGATCATTGAGAACGGTATGTGACTTGACATTGGGAGTGAGAGGGGAACGCATAGCTGCATAGAGTCCGCCATTGCCATCTGGGGAAACAGCTACGCTACTATGGGTGCCCAAAAGGACTTTGCCTTCCATTGTAAGACAGGGAAGAGTACCTGGAGAAAGAAGAGTTAAGTAAATTGTGATCCCAGTATCAGTCTTGGAAATACCTTGTTCAAAGAAAACGACATTTTTAGGATCAAGTCCGAAGAACTTGTGCTCCTTAAAAAAAGCCTCTGTATCGCGACGAGTAGGACCACTGGTCATGATGTACCATGGGACGATGACGGTTCCCGCCTTCTTGCTGAATTCTTGTTCGGCAACAATCTGGAGGCGGGATATACGCTCGGCTTGGTACTGGAAGAGGGATTTATGGGAAGGTAACCCGATATCGTAGCAACCTTTGGGCGCGCTGCTCCCCAGTCTAGTACCTTGACCTCCAGCCATCAACAGAACACCGACTTGTCCTTTAGAAACTGATTCTAGTCCAATCTGTCTCCATTCGTTGGCCAATTCTACATGGGTGACTGAACCTGACGCGTCCTTGGGCAAAGGCTCAACAGGATCACTGGTCGTTAAGTTGCCGGCTTCAGATTCAGCGATAACAGCCTTTTTGTAGATACGATTAACGCGTTCGATGTCGAGCGCATCGAGTTGTTCGAGAAGGGAAGCCTTTTCGCTATCGGTAAGCTGAGGCCAGAATTTCAGAACATGGTCTTGACCAGCGGCCTCGTAGCGGGCCCTGATAGATTCAAAGGAAGACATTGGAAAAGATGAAGGTTGACGAAAAGGAATAAGTTAATTGTAAACGTTGCAGAACAGTTTAACGTGGTTGCTGCATGCCTGGCACAGGAAATTCTCTATGGCCTGATGTGGCTGTCCCCTGTTCGCGTTTCGCGGTGTGTAACTTCCACCGTTGAACCGCTGTAAAAATGTAAGAATTTATGTACAACATTGAATGCCTTGAATTGTGATCGCGCAATAACATTCAGATTAGAAAGAGAATATATAAACAAGTCAAGCCTTCTAAGGGTACTAATAGATGGTTGTCGAATGTATGTACTTATCCATCTACATGCAGAAGCAAGACTTCATCTAGCTTATGAAGAGGACGAAACGCCGTATTTGGCGAAAGTTGCTTGCCAATTGCTTACATCCTCGTGTCCTTGGCAAACGATGGTTGGTTTGTTCCCCGATTGAGGGCCAAATAATCTAGTGGCTACCCGTGTAATGTCCTGGGCAGTGACGAGGGCAATCTTGTCTGTCATCTCTGTAACAAGGACTGGACGACCATGTACGAGCACCTGAGATGAATGGTGATACTATGAGCATTCCGAACAGAGAGCCGAAGAATATTGAAAACGCACTTGTCGCCCAAGATCCTCTACTTGGATCGACCTACTTTCCACTGCCATTATTAAGCTTGAGCTAAGTTGATTCTTGGCTCTTGTCAACTCTTCCGCCGGGATAGCTTTGTACATCAGGAGACTTAGCTGATGAACAAGGTGAGGAAGAATTTGAGAGGGCGTGTTTCCACCGCGCAATCCTGAAGCAGCAGGGACAAACGACGCAAATAGCCCGAATAATGACGAATCGGAATAGATATGATGAAACGACGCGCAATGGTCAATTTGAGTGAAATTGTTGAGTATGTGCGTGTAAAGTCGGGAGTACATCCCTTTGCCAGGTCCACCTACGACAACATGACTACATTGTCAACTTGATAAGGAAAAGACAACATACCTGCAGAAAAACTGCCACCACCTCCGAGAAGCACCTGTATAGTGGCAAGAGCATAGATATCTTCGTCATGTATGCCTACGCCCTCAAAGCCAATGTATAAGTGATCAAAATTACCCTTGGAATCATGGATGAACTTATGTCCACCCGTGTACGAAGACGACGCTGGGACAGAAGCATCCAGGATGGAATCAGACGATGTGTTGGGAAAAAGATAGGATGCAGCACGGGAGAGTGACTTTTGCACTGGATTGACAGAGGAAGTCAGTAGATTGACTGGAATTTGTGGGTTCGGCAAAGATCGTTGATTTGTTGGAATCGACGGATATACAGACGGAGAATGTGGGCTAGCCTTCAACGATGAAAAATATTTGTCGACCATCTCAACAAGTTCTTCGTGCTGGAGTCCTGCACCAGCAATCACCATGTTCTCTGGTTTATACCAAGCTGCCATAGTTCGCCGTAATATATTGTTGTCGATGACGCCTATCCGGTTTTCGGGACAAAGGATAGGATTTCCTAAGCCTCTGTTCCCGTATGCTACAGCATGCAGCACTTCTGGAAGAATAATCTCCGGTTTTGCATGTAGTTCCCGGACTTCATAATATGCGGCATCACGCTGTTCTTCGATTTCTTCCGGTAGAAATGAAGGATTCAAAGCCGTCTCGGAAATCAGCTCTAAAGCAGTGGAAGTTGCTTTGGAGAACTGGGAGGACTGATACATGATAGTTTCTCGCGATGATGATGCCATGATCTGGCTGCCCATACTATGCATTGCGGTTGCCATCTCTTCCGCTGACCGCTTAGTTGTACTCTGTGCAAGTTGTTAGTGACAGAAAAAAATGACAAAGGTTCATGCGCACCCTAAACGCAAGTCTATCTATGAAGTGGCTGGCACCAGACGTTTCCGGAGTCTCATAACGTGAACCAGCATCAACATATAAGCCAACTGAAGAGAAATAGCCTGGAGTAGGGTCTGTTGCGACGCGAATTTTATTGGGGAGAGTAGTTATTTGAGTAGCATTTACAGGGGAATTCGAGTGCAAGAACCTTGAGGTATGTTTCGCAAAGCTTTTACCTGAACGAAGTAACGGTTTATGCATGGAAGGATTCTGGACGATTGGTAATTACGAGGAGGGTACAATTTCGGCATACAATTTCATGCCGAGCGATGCAATGCACGTGATGATAAGCGCCAGCCCTTACGAGGAATGGAAGTACAACTGCCCATACCGGTTCTCGGTATAGGGCCGGATGCTGGCTGAAGTTGCTATATCCAAAAACGGGGAGGTCCACTCTGGCAGATTTTCATGCATGACATCCAATATTCACAAGAGGACGCGCAAGCCTTGTGGTTGGAAGCTTGAACTTGTTTTAATTTTCCGTCGCCGCGGGTTATTCAGTTCAAGAATCCGACAATCAAAATTATCCATTCGGTTGCGATTTTGCATCAAAGGCTCATATTTGTTTGTGACTCGTAATCGAATCCAAATCTCTTCGCATTCCCTGATGCATACACGATCGCAGTTGGAAGACCGAACGCAATATTCACAATGAATCACTTGTTATTCTACCATCTTGATACCAACTTCAAGTTCTGGCAAAGCTATGCACGCTTAGCGTTATAATTCGCGCAGTCAACCCGCAGTTAACAAAAGCAACAAATCATTCACGATTGACTAAATCCCTCCCATGAAGCCGTTGATCGTCACGGTTGAGCCAAGATAAGAACCGAAAATTGGCCATCACTCTTCGCATCTCACGTTCTCAACGCTTCTTTAAAAGCTGGCTCCATGACCGTTTGCTTGCTCTTACCAGCCTGTTATTTACTCATACCGTTCACCGTCTCTTATGGCTGGCCCGAACACGTTCTTTTTGGTTCATCTCCTTTCTGCTATCTTGGCTTTTATTCAATTCGTCGATTCCTCGACTCCTTGGATATCAAATTATATCGAGGAAACAAATCTTGCGTATGTGAAGGATTCGGGAATATGCGAGACTGTCGACGGAGTAGGCCAATATTCGGGATACATAAATGTGGGAGACAAGAACTATCTAGTGCGTGATCTAAGAGCTCCTTCGCACGTTCTAAATCCATGAATATCTCTAGTGGTTCTGGTTTTTTGAATCTCGAAACGATGCCAGCACAGATCCATTCGTCCTGTGGTACCTCGTAAAATCCATTACTATAATAGTGCATACGATGACTGTTGTACTACTAGGTTGAATGGTGGTCCAGGTTGTTCATCAATGATAGGCTTGTTCACAGGTAATATTTATTTATTGATCGTTATTATTCGGCTGCTAATGCTGTACCGCGTACAGAGTCTGGTCCTTGCACAGTAAATTCGGATGGAAAATCGACTGCCCTTAACCCTTACAGGTTCTCGCACTCCCCAAATGTAATAGTCTTTTCTGACCCGATTGTAGCTGGAATAATTATAGCAACAGTGATCGTTCTTCTATCATACAATTGATTTTATCACTAAACGCTTCGAGTAGTCCTTTACCTTGATCAACCTTTTGGTGCTGGATTCTCCACGGGTATTACCTTGACCAATAGCTCTGCTGCCGCTATATACGCATGGACGGCGTTCCAGGTTTTATTTACTAGTGACGCGTTCGCTAAATACAAAAATCACCAGTGTGTTTGGCGTTATACTATATGGTTGATATCTGGATCTGGTTTCACAACAGATTCGTACTGGCTACAGAGAGTTATGGTGCTCGCTTTGGTCCTGTCTTCATTAATCATTTCAACTCCCAGAATGAGTTGATAGAAAGTGGAGAGCTAGATGGCGTTAAAGTGATTGTATCTTCGCTCATGATTAACGAGTGCGTGTCTCATTATCATAACCGTTCAACGGCCATTGACTACTCCTTCAAGTGGGAAACATGACCCTTTGATAAACTTTCAAGGACTCGTCACATTCGCTCAAGACGCACCTGGCTACGGCCCTCTTGTCAACAGCAGTGTCATCTCGACTATCACCAAAGCTTTCGAGAACACATGCAGAGGACTTCTACAAGATTGCTATGACGCTGATATATCAAAAAGTAGCGGCGCCGATACATGCAACACTGCTATCACCACCTGTGTAAATGATTTCTACCCTGTAAAAATCCTTTTCTGTTCCTGATTCACTCTTTAGACCGATGATGTGATGAGTCCTGCTGTAGGAGACAGAGATCCGGATTATCTGTTGGCTTCAAGCTCGGATAACAAGGTACCAACGACCTCTTACGCCACTTATATTCGCCTGAGTGAGGTCCAAGATGCTATCGGCGCAACACTGTTGAGCTCGAAACCAACGTTCGATCAGTGTGATGATACAACTCATGCCTTATTTTCGCAATCAGGGGAGGTGGGTTGACATCATTCAAAGTGTGCATGCCCCCCTTCACGAAAATAACACAGACTGGGAAAACCTTTCTACCTGAGCTCAGCGGACTTGCGGACTCCGGTTTTCGTATTCTCATCTGGGTGAGATCCTGTTGCGGCCATCAATATTCTCCTCTAATTTTCCGTTATTCTAAGGGGGGTGACGCAGATATGAAGTATGGGTTTTCTTTTGATCTGATCGTTTCAATTGTAAACATCCTTGATTGTAGAGCGAATTGGCTCGGACTTCATCAATCAATGGTTCAGATGAGCTGGTACGGAAACCAGACGCTCAATGATACTGCTCTCACGAATATGTCCATCAACGGTGACGATGTGGCTGCTTTCGCAGTCGTTGACAACTTCACATTTGCGTATGTCCTAGTATTCCTCCAATCTCCAATTTCTTAATTGTCTTGTAAGCCGTGTCTATGGAGCTGGCCATACTCTGGTGAGCGCAAAACGTACCGCAGGAAAATATTCTCAAACATCTTCCTTTCCATGTAGCCAGCATATAAACCACAAGTCGCTCAAACAATATTTCAACAGTTTATTTCCAATGAAACTATACACTCAGTCGAGACGAGTGTGACAGGTTCATCTTCGGCCGCTGGAGCTTCCTCGACTGCAAGTTCATCTGATGCTGTCAGACTCCAACACCCCGGTATTTGTGCGTTGGTGTTGATCTACTTTATATCGAGATATAGTACGAGGAAACTATTATGATTCATGAAGGGTACTTGACGTTGTGCAAGATAGATGCTTCCACTTGTTTAGAGATTGATAGATATTTAGAACACACATAGAATATATTATCTTTTGCACTGCAGGCACATACCAGGTGAGTTGAATTTTTCAATGTAGCATCAGGTTGGATATGAGTTGTTTCGAAGCGTGACCGCTTCACAGCTTGTAGACTACTAGAAGTTTTACTAACAGGGACCTCGGGATGGCAAATCGCGAGAAAGCTGACAAAGCTGACTTCTTTTGCAGGTGACTGAACTCTGACTTGAACGATGATTGCTCGAATAAAACTCACTTTCCGTCCTATAGGACAACAAGCGTTTCGTCTTCACTCATGCTGCACAGTCTATCCGTTTCAATCTTTGAATGGCCGTCTGGCAAATTCTCATCATGTGCAATATCGTGGTATCCGTACAAAGCCTGACCCACTGAGGGTGAAACCCCTTGGAGATGGACCTACAGGAGGTGAAAAGGTTCTTATGCATCGTATGCTGGAGCAGAGACAAGTGGGAAGCAATCTATCTTCTGTAGACGCCGTTTCTAATAGTCGTACCAGCTGAATATTTCTAGAGTTGCTCGCGAACGTGGCTGGTTCTTTCCTTCAAATAATCTGCAACTTCCAGCTGGTTGGTCATATGAATGGCCTGCTTGGGTTGCAGGATGGGAACTAGTACCCATTGTAACTCGTTCTCATAATGAGCTTATTCTTGAGCACTATTTTGGTATGGCGGGGAGACTCACGCCAATAATTTTCCGGTTGGATCCTTTTGCACCGGATTTTATATTTCAATACCAAGGGATGGACGAGCAGGATATTCAACGAAAAGGCACCCACTGGATGGATCAAGGGCATCCTGGTGCATATTACTACTTCCGAATGGGCGACGACGAAGTGTTCAAGTTCTCAAGTGAATTTGACTCGTGCTCCCCAAAAGATTTCATTCTCGCCTTTGGGACTCCAGCTGGTCTAAAGCGCATGATGGAGGATTCCTCAGCTGTTCCGGTACTATCTGACGACCATTCTGCGCGCGCGTTTGCAGAAGAATGTGACTCCGAGCTCATTCACTTTGAACAACGAATAGCTGCAATTGAGAACCAAGGAAAACAACGACCAGATCCCATTATGGCTTTGGCGTTCGGCGATTCGACGGAGGAGCCGCTATACCCTATCACGGACCAAAAAATCCTTGCTTTGAGAGAGAAATATGAATCTTACAAATCATATGGAGTGTACTCTGTATACACTCTTGTACCTGATGATGAGGCGGTGAAGGCCCAAGAGCGACGGAGAAAACAACTGCAATATCTTTTAGATGTGGAGGACTTAGAGGGCAGAGTCAAGGAGTTGAAGAAAGAACTAAATGAAATCACGGACGATGAAGGGGAATTTGAGGTTATCAAGGAGCAGAGTCGGGGAAGAAGACGAAAAGGTGATAAGCGGCCAGAGACTCTTGCGAATCGAGGACCATGAATTTTAAGTACGAGTACCTACAACTTGCAAATTATCAGACGCATATGATATACCTACACAGTATTTACTTTTACACGATATATTGCCCTTCATAAACGTTTTTTTTTGGCAATCTCTGATCGATTGGTTAACAGTTGCAAGAGCCAGAAGAATTCGCGAAAACTATTCCCAGTTCTGCTGAGCGCAATGTACTTTGACCATTGGTGTCTGTGTCCGATTTTCCCCAATTCTGAAAATCCTCCAACTCAGCATCGATCGCTGAGCGCTGCATGTGTACTAACACAACCAAGAGTGTTGGATATAAACCCTGACAAAGATATGACTTGCGAAGATTGTCTACCAGGGCTAGGGAGAACTTACCACAATCTGGTTACCCATCGAATTCAGCATGCTGACAGCGAATTGACCCCCCGCCGTAGAGCTGAGGTCTCCAAAAACACTCATACTTTTTGTCGCCTAGATTGTTGTCAGTGTCAGTCGAGATCTGTCAACCTTGTTTTGAGACTTACCCATATAAGAAGATAGATAAATCCAGATTCAACTAGTATAACTAAGACTTTCAAAACCGGAGTCGTTCTCGCCACCGAAGCACTTTGTAAAAGACGATGATGCATCCTGACAATGAGCTTTCAGTAGACCATTCCGAGGTTAGAACACACATCTAGGAGCGCTTACCAAGCTTTCGTCGCAATGAGACTTGTAGCGAGGAGATTAGTGCCAATAGATAGAAAGAAAATACTGATGTAACAATTATAACAGGTTTCCGGTTCTCCAGCGATATAAATCCAATCATGATTCCCCAAACAACCAACGAAAAATGGTACTAGGACTATCATGGATTTATTAGTTCGCTCCGTAGCCAAGTTATCTCAATCACTAACCAGCCGCTGCAGATAATAGCAGGATTGGGAGTAACATGATTTTCTTATCATACCCCCACAGTGCACATGCGCGCCATACTACGACGCCGTCACCAATGAGGTACTACATCGACACGAAGTGAGAAATGGACCTATTAAAGGAGGAAGTAAGAACGAACCTCGATGGAAAAGAGCGTTGTCTGAATAATCACTCTTGGATTTAGTTCAATCAAGTAATTGGTGTTCCTTTGAGTCGTCGTCCCTTCGGTAGTGATGAGGATTTTGAGTAATCCTCTTAGAAAATCGGTAATGTCTAGCGCCCATAGTGTTGTAGATATTGTAAACATAAGGAGAAGTGTGAGAAGGGTGATAATGCGAGCCTTCGTCCGACTGTCTTCGGAGAACCTAGATTTATTTTTCTTTCATTTTGTAGATTCTATAGAAACATAGAACAAACCAGAGGTTCCGTAAGGCATAAACAATGAGAGCCGCGTATATACCTTGTGATAACATCATTAGTACCAGAAGATCGGGGTGAAAAGTCAAGCAATACCATAGAGCGCACTCTCAGCAATCAGACCGCATACACCGTGGTAGTTATTTCTAGCCCAAAGGCTGTAGTCAAAATTGTCCGGAGCAGACATTTCCTATAGTAAGTTCAGAGGGGATATCGAGCGGCGTCAGTGTTGAACAAATATCGCTTTAAAAAGGTTCAGAATCTGAAGCTAGAATTCACGGCTCCAACTTGACTCCTGACATCCTGTGCTCTAAGCATCTATGCAAGTTTGGTCAAGTGCGAAATTCTCATCCGCACCCAGGTCTGCCACCGTCAATACAATTTTCTTGGAAAACGCAGGTCAGAGCCTTCAAGTTCGGAGTGGCACAATCACTGACAATCTCATCTCAATTCCAGGGGATTTGCATTTGACAACGCGAATGTTTCAATCAGTGATGTTCAATACTGATAATTGACAACACTTCGGGCTAACTAATGAGCCGCTGCAGGTTCCTCAGTAAGGGGCACAACCGACAATTGGGGAAGACTAAGACGTAACTACTCCGGGAAAGAGATCTAGACACACCAAATCAACGTTTTGTCTACTTACTTCCGATGTCGGGAATGCGACAAGAGTGACCGTCTTTATCAATACTCTTGAAAGTCTGAAAAACACTGCCATTCGAACATGCCAATGACATGGCCCTTCTTTCTCGCTCCGCTCGGGCTCTCCAACGTTAACTCGACACATTTGCTAGTTACTGTCCATACTCGAATAATTTCAGCGTTAGCGCCGGAGAATCTTGGGCAACTAAACTGCATAGCCTCCCCCCTATGCTCCTCATCCTGCAACTCGCGGACACTGACCTGGCATAACCGAGACACCTCTCTATACGTCGATATTAACTTCCAGCCTACTTATTGTCACCTCTTCGCGTCTCACTGTACAGCGAAACGCAATTCCGCAATGACTGCAACCGGAGGCATCGCCGGCTGTGACCTAATCATGGGCCACATCCTCTCGATTTCTATATCTCCACGCAACTACACTCAACTCTTATGGACTGCCACTCATCGAATCACCATCGACATGGACACTCATCTTCTGTCCATACTGGAACAAGTCTAACTGCTATTCCTTCGTCGGATGTTAGGTCTTTGGCGATACTCCATGATTACCCCGCTATACACTGAGACTGGTATCATGCCTATCAGGTCACGACGAGTCATCTTAGCACTCACTTATCTTCTGAAGCTACCTCGTGATCACTATGCCTCGCATTACGGGAGAGTAACACCCTATGGCAGTCAGGTAAACGTTGCTGGTTGCTAGAACTTGACTGGGCAATCCGTTATCTTCCTTCCTCGACTCTCTCTTTACCGTCTGGGCTTGAACTGTCTGAAAACAGGGTATTTGTTCTCATCAGCTCCAAGATAACATTGATGGGAGTCATTGTCTCGCACTACTACACTGACGTTGCGAACCAACGCGGTGCGAACTCCGCGTCACTACCTCACTCGTGTATCTAAGCACACCCACCGCGTCGCTCTCACTAGGCTCCTGTGCGGTGATATGGTCTCATTGACCTTTCGAGCCTCGCCGGCAAGGGCTGATCCATGAACTGCCGCAGAACAACAGCTAAAGCAATATCGGGAATGCAACCTACCTCCGGTCGCTGGATCTCCTCAGCATGCTTTGCTCCAATGTAATGCAGATCCGGTGATTACTGCCTTACGACAGGATTTTCTCAATGACTCGTCCTCACACATTCCACTTTTGGCAACTCGTAACTTCTCCAACTCAGAGACTCTACACTACAAGATGTTCAATATTCACTAGGAATTGGTACCACGCACTGCTACGTCGTTGGTCGCTGGAGGTTAATTAAGGATTCTCCCGAGGTAGGTGAAGATGATGAACACGTTGAGTAGCAGCGGGGAGGGAGAATTCGTTATATAACTTATATTCTAGCTCGTACAAACTAGGGTATTTACCTACCTCTTCCCCGACGCACCTCTAGTCTATCTTCTCTCTGTTCAGGGTGAGCTCGATGTTGAGGGTACGCCGGGACCCCGTCTCATGACGGATCCGGATATCTCTATCTATCTATCTATCTGCCTCAAAAATCGACTTTCGACATGGTTTTAACACGCCGTAGAAAGGGCAGAGTTACGGACGTGTCGCAGGAGACCTAAGGAGGAAAATGGACGGAAAGTCAAAAAGGTGTTTCGACGTATGTAGCCTGAGGTAAATTTAGCTATCAGCGGGGGACGGTATGTGTTTCTTCGATGACGAAGCACAAGAAAAAACTATCTGCAGGTACAATGAGGTAAGCAGTAAAGTTGTAGATGCCTACTATTTATCCAAGCGCTTCACATATGGAAGCCAGGATCGACAAGCAATTGTGAATTTACGGTGATCGTCTTTGACGCATAGAGTACTGCGTACAAGATACGGAGGGTAATGAGGCTAGATGTCATTGACCAGGCAAATGCGTGACTCACATATCTAGCATAAAGATTAGACAATTTTGGCCGGCAGTGAGCAACAAAAAAAACGATACTTACGTTGGATTCCGATGAACATATGATAAGTTCCTAGACCCTGTCGCAGGTGCAATAAAAACCGGATGATATTATTTAGTTTATCGGAAAACTTACGGTGAGTAGATGCCACCATGAATGACCCTCCAATAAAAATGCAGCAGGCCAGCCGACAGTGCGTTTCCATCTTGTTAAAGTATCACAAAAGATTATATCTAAGTTCCACACGAAGAATCCGAGGGCAAAGGTAAGTGCCCCGGTAGTGAACATCGACGCGATGACCTTTTTCTTGTTATCTGGTATACGGGTACGGACAGGGGACCATTTGAGAAGATACGTTGACCGGATGGCGCAAGATATGATCAGGATCGCGAACACGACTTGATGATAAACAGGATTTCGATATACAGCACTGATACAGCCATGAGACAAGCAAGCGGCGAAACTGGTCGGACGTACTAGCTCCAAGTGAAGAGGGCATCGAAGAGAACTAAGAAAGCAATTTGAAGTTTCGTCTGGGTTGAAGAAAGATCAAAGCCGAGTTGATAATCATATAGAGTCCAGAAGCTCATTGAGGCAACATATATCATAGGCAATTCATCTGCCAATTGGGCTTCATACAACAGAGACGCATGAAAGGCAAAACTCCCGATGCCAATTAATGCGAAGCCCTTCATCTAGTCAGAGCAAATAGATAGTGGTAACAGACGGCATACAATGCATCCAACAACGAATCTACCAGGAAGGGATTCCTGATGAAGCTTTTTGACCCCTCGTATTGCCAGATAGAGAGTAAAAAGATTGGAAAAGGTATTTGCTAATTCTGCGATATAATAAGAGAACTGATAATTTGCCTGATCGAAATGTATGAGAGAACTCATTAAAGATAGAACACAAACTCGACGCACTTCACACCAATCCAACGATGCAGTGATAGGCCCATAGAATCCATCTTGATCATGAGATAGTTCGTTTGCAGTGGGTATTATTGACATTGTGTACACTGTAGATGAGCAAGAAGAGGTCACGTGGACTAGAAAGAGTGTTCAACTCCGAGCGGATCCGAAAAGCATGTAACCTTCAGCACAAGAAAATCTTTTCTCCTCTTTCTCTTCTGACTAAGTCACGTTTCTGCTCAGGCTGCTGCTACGTTACTCTTTTCATGATCTTCTACTGTTCTCGCGGTGGAAAGAAAATCCGAGATTTTCAATGTAATTGCGGCTCGCCGCGGCGAATTCATCGCTCAAGTTGAAGGTCCTGCATTGAATGACCGCGCTAGTCAATAGCCATCGATCAACCCGAGTCCTCAAGTACACAGCTTGCTAATGGCTAGACCGGAAAGCGTACATTACAAGATACACAGCATACGGGCATACGGGCTTGCTGAAACGTTTAAACCTGAGGGAAAGTGAAATAAAGATCTTAATTCCTCTTTCAAGTTTGCTATTGTCTCTTCTTCATAGGCTGGTCCTTTTTACTGTATACTCATGAAATTCTACGCGACACTTCTTGCTCTGGTTTCCGCTGTAGTTGCGCAGAGCGCACAAATCGGTGCTCCTCAAGAGGGTAGTTCTGTTGCTGCAGGATCCAACTTCACGATGATGATTGAGAAACCTGTATGTGCGAAGTTCCATACTTCAATGGATTGAAGCTCAGGACAATCACAGAACTCTCTATCTGGCTCTCAAGACATCGCTATTGTCGTCGGTCTTGCGCCTGGGGATGTTGATTCAGGACTTGGTGAGATCCTTTACCAAGGTCCTTTCAATCCGCAGTACGCAACGCCACCCGGAACACTTCCCCCTCATCAAAATTACTCTTTACAAATCCCAGCTAGCTTTGCCGCTGGAAAAGCCACACTGGGGGTTGCCCATTTCTCACTCATTGGTGTATGTTATAATGCGTGTCATCTCAAGCTGCCATCCAACATTTTTTCTTAGGCTGCAACGCTTCCTAATCTTGAGATCTTCAACACAACTCTGACGATCACTAATGCCACGAGTGGCTCGAGCGTTACAACAAGAGCTATCAGGAGTATGCGGATTCTTGGAAATCGTGCTTGATTCCTCACCATAGCACTATAACTATGTTCTTCATGGAATCTTCGTTTCGTAGAAGTTCAACGGCGTTCTATCACGATTTGTCTCAAGTCTAACTAAGTACAACGGAGTTCTATCAATTCTCAGAACTAGAATCTTCCTTCTGCCCCAACTTCTACTGACCACTACCAGATATGTGCTTACACCCAGAGGAAACCAGTTGGCGCCTTGACGTTGGGATCCTGTGCAACTAGTTTCAGGTTCTTTCCCCCTTCTGTCCGCTCAAATATCCTAATCCCACCGGCGTACAACCCTCCAGCACAAAGATACTTGCTGTCTGGTCCACCAAACTCCATTCCACGGAGATGCCGTAGTCCAGTCCTAACCTCTGCAATAAGTTCCAGAGCATTAGGTTTGTCGATAGAGAATATCGCGACAGAATCGCCGTCCGGAGAAGGATGGTTCCGGTTGGAAACATACATATAGGGTGTGGGATATGCCGCATTGGGTTTCGGTATAAGGATCTCAGCAGCGAGCATGTCGTTAGGTAATGGTGGTAGATTGTACATGGTGGAAGCTTCAGCGACGAATTGAACGTCGGAGCCGGGAGAATGAGGGAAAGAATGTTTCGCAACGGAACTTTTCAACTCGAGCAAAGTATACAAATGTCCATCTGAAATGTTAGAAGTTGAGATCAGAAGCTGAGAGCCATAGTACGGTTCTAGATATACCATGGATAGCAACGTGTCGGGGACCACCGCCCGCTTCATGGTCAATATGACTGGCTATTTTCCATGTTCCCTTCGCATCTGTCCTGAGTCGGTAGACGCGATCTCCGCCCAAGTCAGGAACCAGTACTTCATCAGTCTCTTGATGGTAAAAGACTTGATGAGCATGCGAAGACAGCTGGCGTTCATGATTAGGTCCAGATCCGGTCAGCGTGATCGTGCTGGTAGGTGATTTCGCAAGTATGTAGGGCGAGTTTTTGGACACTGGGAGGACAGATATCGATCCACTGGAGTACTACAAGCACTCTGAGCGAGATGGTATAGCATACAAGGGGAATGAAGTGACCCTACGTTGGCAATCAGTAGTTCACCCTTCACTACCACAACGGAGCAAGGATCTTTTCCTCCACTAGACGACTCCGCCACTACGGCGCCTTTGTATTTGGCATCATATTTGATTGCTACAATCGTCCCTTCTTCTTGCTCCAGACCAGCAAAAACCAGCGATCTGTCTTCAGGATGGAACGTAATCCAAGACGGATGAAAACCGACTTCAACAGAGCTTTCTAAAGCTATCAAGTCGTTTTCGAAGGAATATGTATAAATGTCGTTGGTGTACGATGAACCAAGGATGGTGAAAGACATTCTGTTATCGCCAGAGTTAAAGATTAAAGATTACTGCTATCGAGCTTTATAGGACGAAGAACGTTAACCGGTCCGGTCCGCCCTTCAAATTTCATGTCCCGAATATTTCCCGGACAGTCCATCCATTACGTTTTATTGCATAGTGAGATGAAGGACTTCCAAGTGGCTAGCAGGGACACAACTATACGAAATTTGGTCAAGGCTTGTGGTGGTAGAGAGGAAAGAAACCCAAAACCAATCCCAGCGCCGAGATTGTCCCTTACATCCACGGTCACCCGCATGGCTGTTCCTGACCTCAAGTAAATTGAATGTCAATTGCTCACCGTTGACCGATGAAAATATGGCTTTTGATAGAGCTCCATTGGCGGAGAAACCTCAGAATTACCCAGTATATGTAGATGACTTAGGGTAGCAGCGATATGTATGAATCCGAAAATTCTCCAGCCGCATGGCAGGAAACATCACCTTGCATATTGCGACTGCTTCCACAAGGGCGTCAGGATTTTTTTCTCGTGAGAGGTGAGTATGAACGGTCAACGAAACAACAGTACAGATGGGGACAGCGAGGCACGTTACTGAGTGCTGAGTTTCAATCTTTCCCTACTTCCCATCTTGTAAAGTCAGATACAACAAATTCCTTGAGACTCCATTTTTCCTGCCACTGATCCAATACCTTTCCAACCGTCACGGAGGCGTTTTCTCCTCCTAACATCATGAATGGCTGCTCATACAGCACAGTCTCCAGTTCGTCCTCTGGGTCTCGTTTTTCATTGATTCCAAGTGTCATGAAACCAGCGGTCTGTTTAGCCAATCCACGCTCTAGTTTCTCAAGGTCACCAATGAATGTGTCGTCCTTAAATAACGAAGACTGCGAGGGACGTAAGGAAATGAGGTCCAGTGCGCCAACGCGCCCTTGGTGAAGATACGAAGCAACACGGTAGGCAGAATTCGAATTACTGGGGGACGTTAGGAGCATGGCTCGGCGGAGAGAGATGTTTTCTCCAATACGGGCAATGAGGTCTGTTATGAGGGAACCGACGGTGCTTGTTTTATGTGACAGCTGAAGGAGATTCTCCACGGACAAAGATGTGAACGGCGAAAACGAACCGTGTTGCTGTGTCTGGGACCGCGCAACAATTCCCGATATTTCGTTCGCCAGACAAGCGAATTCGTCTGTGCGGGAAACAAAGTCGGATTCACAATTGAGCTCGATTATGCTCGCTCTGACCAACCCAGAGCCACTCCCTATACGAGATCCCATGCCTCCTTCGAGGACAGAGATACTAATGAGGCCTTCGGATGTGGCTCTGCCCTTGACTTTTTCAGCTTTAGCAGCGCCAGACTTACGCATATCTTCCTCCAGCCACCGAACAGCCGCGTCGAAATCACCGTTGCTTTCGTCAAGCGCCTGACGAGCTTTTATGATGGGAGCATTGGAAAGCTTTCGAAGTTCCCCGACGAGCTGAACTCTGCTTGTAGCCGGAACAGAGGAGTAGAGTCTGTGAAGCGCAAGGCGTCGTCCACATTGAGCTTGTTTGCTGAATTTTAACATTACTGTCGTGTCAAGAAAGTTCAACTGCAAGTGAAGAAAGACGCGTCAAATTATTTTCATTCGCGACCACTGTCCGGTTATCCCGGGCCGATTCTTACATATCGAATATTCAGGCAATTTTTCCAGTAATGGATTCTTTTAAAGTTCCACTCGGGATTCCACAAGATTTGCTCCTTATTCAAAATCTCGTTGGCACAACCGGAGCTGCTCATCCACGCATTCAGGAAACCACACCTGATGATATCAACAGCTCGGGAAGTGAGCCAGACAGCGAAGACGAAATTGAAGCAGAATTATTTGGCAAAACTAACTCAGAGGGTTCTGCGTATGTTCATGAATGTGGTTAAGTGTTATGAAACTCATTATATCTCTCACAGCTCTCGGAAAACTCCTCAAACGTATGTTGACTTTGCCCGATTCCTGGGTCGACAACTTGAATGAGCTTGTTCATCCATATCTACATCAGGATACAACAAGTACCTCAAGAATCATCCTTCTCCGATGACAATGGCTCCTCTTCCGATGGTGACTCGGATTCAGACTTGGAGGACTCGGAGGACGGCATCGAAAAGAACAACGGAACTGGTGCTAGAGTAGAAGAAGGCGAAGAAGTCATGATGGACGAAGAGGATCCTGGGCCGTCTGCTGTTACTGCATCGTACTATGCAACAAAAAATGAGGTCGCTGATGCAACCATCACTGTCCCAGATATTGAAGAAGTAGGTGTCAACGAACATCTCGAACTTGTCGGAAGAATCATGAATATCATTGGCAATGTCGTGATCGTTGAGGGCCTGCAAACTGAGCTTACTCGAGGTGGATCTGATCGTACTCTTGATGCTGATACTCTGCTCGTTTTCGAGGACAGGAAAGTTCTGGGCTTTGTAAGCTTTTTTTTCTCCGAGGATAACCATTGCTCTAAGATACTATCACTTAGATATTCGAAACTTTTGGTCCGACAACACAACCGATGTACCAAGTCAAATTCAACCCGATAACGTACCCTTTGGACGTGGAGAAAGTCCGCATATCACGTCAAGTTTATCATGTCCCTCAGCGAAGTAACTTCGTGTTCATGCGGCAAATTCAAGCCATGAAGGGCAGTGACGCGAGTAATATGAATGATGAAGAGCCCGCTGAACACGAGTTGGAATTCTCCGACGACGAAGCTGAAGTTGAACATAGAAGGAATCTCAAGAAGAAGTAAGATTCGCTCTTCTCGGTATTCTCGTTCTCATTCACTCTGTTCATAGACGAGCGTCAAGTCATGCTTCTTCCGCCATTCCTTCGAGGCAGTCTACCCCCGCCCCATCCCAGATACGCGACGCAGATATGGCTAACGAGGGTTACTTCATGAACAATAATGCCTACGACGAAATAGGTCCGTACGATTTAAACTACGATGCGCCTATATCTCGGCCGGCACCCATACCGTACGACGATCCCTACGCGGACGAGTTCGAGATTCCATCTGCCAGCTCAAGTACGGCAAGTCGTACTCCATCTACCTTCAACGGCAATGATGCTAGTGCGTTAAGACCTCAACGGCGGTCTGTAAATCGCGATACCAACAAGAGGGATGTCGGAAATCGCGGCCGCGGTCGGGGAAGAGGTAACAATAGCAATCGGGGAAACTCAAATCGTCGAGGACGAGGTGGTTTCAACAATTCTAATCCATCTGACACCAACAATGAACAGGCATGGCAGCATGGCTCAACTGTCTCATTCGGTGGAGGTAATGGTGTTATACCGGATTCGTCAGAGCCTCAGCCACAGTTTTACCAGCAAACCCCCGTTTCCCCAATGGGTCAGTGGTCTTTCCAGATGCAGAACCAAAAAATACCCGACTATGGAGTGCCGTACAATTCACAGCAGTCGTTCATTCAGCCGCACATCAACCCTCTATTCGCTCGTCAGTTTGGGGTGGGTAGGGGAATAGACATGGGAGGAGGCTCTTATGGTAATATGCCAATGGTGAATGCACCGTCGCAATCTCCGCACTCTTCAGGATATTCAGGAGCATACGCAACCACTGAGGGATCCTCATACTGGAGTGATCAATGGAGCGTCCCAACTCAAAGGAATGGATCAGAAGCAAATCCAACATAAAATCCGTAAAAAAACTCACTTACCTACTGAGTTATACATGCTTCCTTGCTGTTTCCAGCCTACTTACACTTTTGGAGAAAAAAGATCAAAAAGAATCGGAATAAGCACAAATGTTGTTATTCTAATGTTATTACTGGAATCCGTTAAGTTATGAATACAGATTACATGGGGAATGCTAGAACAAAGTATGATTGTAGAATATGCAAGCGGTACCTATGTATGCGTAGCAGCATCTAGTCGTCACCGTCCAATTCAATTTCTACACCGTTGATCTCGACCACGTTGCGCTCTCTTGATGGGGCACGACTCGAGGTACGACTAGGCCCACGGCTGGATGGCGGAGTCCATTTATTACCTAGTCTCTGCCTTCTAAACCTCTCTACTTCCTCCCAATCTGTTTTCTGTTCTGAAGGTTCATTGGGTTCGGGACTGCCAGCCCCGTTAACAGAAGCGCTGTCATTTTGCGTATTCGAAAGTGAAAACGACGACGACGGAGTTCGAGTGATTGGCTCTGTATCTGCCAATATGTCTTTCACTTCAGACCGCTCCAGTTCTACCCGCTCTAGACGTTCTTGCATAATGGTAGCAAGATCCGCGTCTATCGATCCAGCTCCATCTAAGATCAGCGGGCTCGGAGGCGCGAGAATGGGAGATGCTACAGCCTGGAGCCGTGGATCTTTCATTACGAATGGCATATCGTAGCTATGACAGTCCCCAGATTTGGGGGTTTGTGTTCGCTTTGAGGGAGGGATGAAGAAGAAACCAGGGAACCCTGAATCACTTTCTTCAGTATATGCCGAACCGAAAGCAGGCACTTCTGCAGATATCGAACCTGAGGTTGAAACCGAAGTTATTGACGTGGATCTTGACAACGGTGAACCATCAATATAAAAGGAGCCGGACTCACGTTCAGAGTCGGATGTGTATGATGAAGAAGACGAAGAGTAAGCCTCTATTGACGGGGGCTCATCATCACAAGGACTGTTTTCGTTGAGAACAATAGGTGATGCAAGCGATAACGGCGTCGTTTTATCCTCTTCTAGGTTGAGCTCTGGAATGTTAGCGGTGAGAGTGGAGATTGTTGGAGTGGGAGTGGGAGCGTTGTCAACAGTGCATGGTGGCGTGTCCAAAAGCGGCAAAAAGGCGAAATTTGGTTTCCTTCGCATGGGAGTAGATGTTTTAGAGGGTAGAAGGTGAGCAAGCGAAAATGGATTGTGTATTGATGGCGAAGGGGTGGCAGGAGTGGTAGGTGTGGCAGATGGAGCAGGTGACGAGGTGGCCGTAGTAGTATTAGAGGATTTCGGAGTAGGAGGTGAGTCGGTTGGAGAAGAAGTGAGAGTGTCATTGAGCGCAACTATGATATGTGGATTGGTCGGAGGAATAAACTTGGGACCTAAGTTCGATGGGATCGGATTATGAGGAAAGACCTGTTTCTCAGCATTCTTGGAAGCGAATGCAGCCGCTAAGGCCGAGGCAGTAAGAGGTGACATTGTTGAGGGTGTATAAGAATGCCATGCACTATGGTTGTTTGGTGGTGATTTCGGAGAGGAACCGCATACAGGTGATCGCGGTGGTGAATGCTCGGTACTACCGCTTGGACTACCGTGTCCACTGGGACTGCCTGTGGGAGTTGAGACAGGGGTTGGATGCGGGGTAGAGAGCGGGCTGATGGAAGGACTGCTCTGATCTGTGAGCGGAAGAAGACTAATCGGTACATGTTGGAGATAGTGTTGAGCAGGCTTCCCTGTGAATAGGTCAGGTAGTTGTTGTGCGCGAGGAAGGGTTCTCTGTATTGCTTTGAGTTCGAGTATATCCCTATGAATAATATTGTGTCAGTAGCAACACAGCGCGAACGATGGGTGCTCACTGATAGCTCAAATGGCCTGCGGGTTCAGTGGGAGTTCTATCCCACACATCCGCAATAAATACCTCCTCTAAACCGTTTTCTTCGGGACAGAAAGAAACATTCTTTCGTGCTCGAGTCCTTGGTGTCAGACTACCGTCTGTTACCGGTGAAGATGTACCAGAGCTCTCGTGACTATTACTGACTGGTGAAGACGAGCCAGACGAAGAATTAGACGAGGTAGAACCAGGTATGGCGAGATTTAACTCTGATGGTTGGGCCCTTGAGGTTTGCAGGTCAGCGCAAGCTTGAGCGAAAGAGGCGAAAGTATCGTCTCTATGATTAGACGGAGAATCATAGCCTGGGCTGTACATCGGCGAGCTCAGCATCGAAGGCGACTTCAAGCAGCCCTTCAGGGGTTTCTTCGATTTCTGGCACGTCGGGCTCGTGCATTCTGCGCAATGAGCAGAATCCATATGAGCCAATAATCACAGTACGAGCAGTTTTGTTAACTGCTCGAAATAATGAGCTGTTATTGGCGGGTTGGAAGAGAAAAAAATTATTGCATTAGATGGGTCGTGTGCATAGATGGTTTAGTGACTCCACACAGCAATTGATCCGATTTCTTCCGTTCACGGATATCCGTACGGCAAAATCTGTATTACTCCCGCTAAGTAGAAATGTTCAAAATTGCTCTCAACATAAATTCCAACTCCCAAGCGCCTGTCGCCAGGCAACGCATTTCTGCCTTTTCCATTTTCTCGTACGACTTGAGATTTTTATGCCAGTTTAACACCATGGTGTACGTCGCATCAGCCGCTGTCGGAAGTTATTTCGATACATTGTAATGATTCGACGGTAGTGTACAAAGATATTCCTGTTCTCAGGAAAATTCTCAGCAGGCTGTGTGTATAATGATTCCTATTTCAACTACAATCATACATGCCCCCTCCAATTGATCATGCTTGTCTTCATCTTCATGTGCTACCAGATACGTTTTTCGTATCCAAATTCCAGCCCAACGAGACAGTACCGCGATCTATCTTTAACCTTTTGGTCAAGGATAGCAGATTTCTGAGCTTGACTCGAACCCCAGAGGAGACATCCATTGTTGGTCAATGGCACGACGAGATACCCTCAGGCTTCCAAGGAGATGCGGTGTGGAGGTGCATCAAGTTGCAAGGACCTATGGAATTTTGTGAGTGAGTTGCTATTGAACTTCTATGTGCTTACATTATTCTACAGCACTTGTCGGAGTACTGGCACAGCTTGCCACACCTCTGAAGGAAGCAAAGATAGGGATCTTTGTTGTTTCTACATGGTGATTCGGCTTTTCGTCGCCCCCTTCATCAAAAGTTGCTCACTATCTCGATGTTAGGAATACAGATTATCTGTTGGTAAATGAAGGTGATTTAGAGTTGGCTGTTAAAACCTTAAAGGCAGATCGTTGGACGTTTGCTTCGACGGTCATGTAGAATAGAGTATCTAGTTCTTACATAGTGTGAGAATCAATGTTTCTTGACTCCTTGTCTTTACTATTGACCATTTACAAGAGTTCCTCTAAGCTCGTTTATCCTTTGACAACGCGCCGTTCACCTACAAAATTATTGTGCGCTTGTTTAAGCCATGAATGAACCAATGTCGTCCATCGCTTCTGGTAAAGACTTTCAGAAACGGGTCTTACCATCGCGTTCTCGACGCGGTGGACCTGGCGTAGGCAACTGTGAAACTGATATCATGATACTTGATACATTCAAAAGACAATGTACGGCTCAGTCAGCGACGTTGATGGCTCCAGCCTTCTATCTAACGCGGTTATATTTCAGCGGAAAACGACCCATTGATTCCCAAAGACACTCCGTTCTTCCTAACAACAGGTTCCAATCTTGCTCCACCAGAGGCGTCTACTTCCTCTTTACAGATCAATGCCCGTGGCTTTGAAAGATATTTCGACAGGACAGAAGTGATACAGGGTTATCGAGAACAGCAGATGATCGAAACCCCAGTATTTGAGTCTCTCGAAGAGGGTGAAGGCGTCGTAAGCCGGTTCAGGCCTCGCATAGTTGAAATGGTGTGTAAATTTGAGTTGAAAGTGTCCTATAAACTCTAATCGTGCTATAGCAAGCAGTGGACACTTCCGATGAGGCGTATTTGCAAAGGCATCGAAAGTACGAAAAGTTCGAGAAACGCCAGCGTTTACGAGAGAAGGAGAAATTACAACATGAGCAATACAAACTCCGTGAACGAGTCGAGCAGCTTCGCGTTATGGATTACTCTGCATTTCTTGCACTACCTGCTTCTTCTTTCCCGCCTCGTCTCGACGGCCAAGAACACGACGACAGCAGTCAGCTACTGAACGGCGCTTCCATAGCTGAAGGTGAACGACGAAAAAAAGAAATGCTGGCTGTCGCCGATTCATTGGAGGAACGCTACAAAATACTCCTACCCCCCAATCAGAGATGGCGCAAGTATATCACAGCTTCTACAGAGGGTGATGAGCAGAATGGCACTTCTCCCGCAGCTTCCACTTCCAAACGAAATCCTATACCTAACGATAGCCAATCAGAGGTTGAAGAAAAAGAAGAAGAGGAGGAGGAGGAGGAAGCTTCGTCCAAGCAGTCTTTCAAATTGAAGTTAAATTTTAGCAAATCCGCCGAGCCGCCGGGCAAGCGTGTCCGACCTACGAAGAAAGAAAAGAAATCCAAAAACGATACTGATCCATCTTCACCTGCAGAGCGCTTGAAACAACCATCACCGCCATCGACTACTCCTCGAAAAATTTCTTCCCTGCCCCCTTCTGCACCTTCTCCCATGCATCCCGAAATTGCTACATTATCTATTCTTGACTCCGATTTGATACCCATAACCGACCACACTGACCAGCTCGCGGAATTGAAACTCGAGCAGCAGTCACGAAAATCGAACGAAAACCCTGTCGGTTCCAAGAAACGTGGACGGCCACCCAAAACGAAACTGACAGATGTAATACTAGATGGACTCGCTGAAGCACTCATCGATGAGCTCGCAACGCCAACACCAGAATCACCGTCTCCTACTTCACAACCACTCCGCAAAAAGCGCCGCACAGTCGTTGTCGACGAATCTACACTCATTGTACCAGAGAAAGAGAGTGGCTCGATGCCTCTTCCTCCTCCTGTTCCTGGTTTAGGTGGGATTCCCTTTGGAGAATCTATCTCTGCTCCAGTTGCTCGTCGGTCTTTGTCACACGCCCCTCCACGCATCAAAAAGGAATGTCTGCTCGTCCTCACTGCACAAAATAACGAGAAGGGAGGCTCGAGAATCCGAAGGCAGCGGCATAATCTTGCCTGGGGTTTTAAAATCCCTTCGGATGTCACTGACATGGAGATGGATTTTGAGCTGCCTCTGTGGCTGTTACACGATGATACGTTCCAACTCAGGTACTCTCTACATACCAACTTTGAAGAGGATCCCAAGTATTTTCAGCAGATGAACCCACTGTTTAGGCTCAATCAACGATTTGTTAACGGAAAGCGCATGGGCACCCCCGAGAGCGAACGTCTTGCGAAAGCTTTGGATTGCTCGCATAGAGAGCACAGCGAAGACTCCCAAAGCGAGGATTCTACAAGTGAGTCTGAGAATGAGGAAAAGTGGAAAAAGGGGGAAGTGAAGGGTGTTGAAAGAGATGGATCGTTTGAGCAAGAGGAGCAAGGGGAGACAAAGTATGAGTCCGAGGATGAGAAGGGTGCCGACGGAGATGGTTTGTTAGAAGAAGAGGGGCAAGGGGAGCAGCGCAAGGAGAAGCTGAGGAGGAAAGAGGTCAGCGAAGAAGAATTGATAGGGCGGGATGGAGAGACTTTGCAAGATAGAATTGACGACGGAGAAAAAATATTAGTTGATTAAGGAGATGCAGAACGTGAGGATCGAAATGACGGTGAACCAAAAGAGGGAAAGCAGGCGAGTAGAACGGATGTGATATGTCCAAAAACTTGTACCACCATTCTTCTTGATTCCTGCACATGTTACTTTTCTCTAAAGCTATCACTTCACTTGTGAGCAGTGATTTTGACATTTGTAAGTTATTAGTTAGGAAGTACGATACTTATACGCGAATGGTTTCCTCTACAATGTCTACGTCTTTTAATGTTGATGAAATAAGAGCATCGAAAGTTCTC
Source organism: Lentinula aciculospora (assembly GCA_028011355.1). NCBI lineage: Eukaryota > Fungi > Basidiomycota > Agaricomycetes > Agaricales > Omphalotaceae > Lentinula > Lentinula aciculospora. Next base: position 2,190,351 of record JAOTPV010000003.1, read on the forward strand.
CTCTGTTCAGCACTCGCTTCAGTTTGTCGAGACATGGTCAGCCGTGCAAGCTGTGAGGGTCGCATTTTTCTCCGCAGATCAGTTGGTACCAATCTGGGTTGTAGATGCGAATAGTCACCACCATACCTACGCATAATTTTGCGAACCTGGTATTCCACCTTCCCCTTCTTGACCGCCGGTCGAACCTCGGGAGGCTCTCGTTTCAGAGCACTCAATTGAGATACCACGATGCCCTGCTGTTGGGCACGGTCTACGCCGAAAAGATTGTGCAAATCTGACGGAATGTCAATGTCGGGATAGATGACACGCGGGCCTTGAGGTTCCCGATTCTGCTGTAGGATACTTTCGTACCACAACTGAGTAGGTTGATCAGGCCGAGGAGCCAGAAGAGAGACTCCGTCGATTACTGTATAGTCTAGATAAATTTCTGCATCTTCATCATCCTCCACATTCGACTGTGCGGCGGCCACATTGTCCTTGTCATTGACATCCTTTTTCTTTTGCAAAGAGCTGTCAGCATTCCTCCTTCCAGCACTAGCATTTTGAGCGGTACTGGAAGTAGGATTAACCGGACTTCTGACTTTATTGCCACCAGGAGTCCAGCTTCTGCCATTGACGTTCCTCGCCTTCGAAGGAGATCGTGCACTTTTTTTCACGGTTTCCAAACCCTTCTCCCAAGAGCCAATCACAGAAGGAGATTCGTTTGGAATAACTTGGAATAAATCACTCAACGTGTCTGCCGCTGACTGCAGGGTGACGTCGGGTTTTTTGACGGAAGACGAAGGAGCAAATTTGGCTACGTGTTTGGAGGATGCATTTTTACGCGAAACAGGTGCGTTTCGCCTGGGGACAACAGGAATCGATTTGGGTAAGGACGGAACGTCTGTCCTGGGAGAGAGGGATGCAGGCGTAGACACAGGTGGGTGCCTTCGAGCAGCTAGACGAGAGCTCAGGGAGCCAGGATTTTGAGCTGAATAAACTACGTGGTAAGCCTGTAGCGTAGAATGAGTGCAGAGTTAGTTTACCTTGCTTGATTTCCTTCCAGGATGCTAAGTCATGTAAAGTGTAAGCGTACAAGACTCTGAACGAGTAAAAAGCCACATACGAATATGGATATCATCCCAGCTGGCTGCCAGCCGCTGCCCACTAGACTTCGCCGCGTCAGCCGAGTTGAAGCGGACCTGAGATGAAGAGATACAGCGAGCAAGAGAGGTACGATATACCTGCATTCCTCTTGGTAGAAAGAGAAGGTATGGTTTTTTTCCCACAGTCAATTACGCTTTACCTCCTTCTCATGTCTTCTCTACTAGGTCGCTTAATCGTCAACTTTGTTCTTCTGCTCATCTCCTTCATTGCGTACTCTTCTCAAATTTTTGTTATATGGCCTTGGTATGGACGTGCCTTATCGGTCGAGCTCCTCGTTCTCCTTGTTCCCTTCAAGTTGGTGACCTATTTGTGCACAATTCATTGTCGCTAACATGTCCGTCAGCCTTCTCGTAGGAATGCTACTATGGAATTACTTTTTATGTGTCACTGTTGATCCAGGGAGGGTGCCGGAGGCTTGGGTATGTCTCTTCAGTCTCTTCCGCAGCAATAATCCACTCAGGCGCAGGTTCTCAGAAACCCGACACACACTCTGATGGTTTTGAAGTAAAGAAGTTGACTGGTAGGCCGAGATATTGTAGAATGTGTGAATCCTTCAAACCTCCCAGGACACATCATTGTCGCCAATGTGGCCGGTGAGTAGCATCCAACCTCTAGAATGAAGTCTGATTTTGCTTCTTGCAGCTGTGTCCTTCGCATGGGTATGTTCTGGTATGGCCCCGATTTGGCTCAACACCTCTCATAACTGGTTGCACAGATCACCACTGTCCTTGGATTAACAATTGTGTCGGCCATTATAACTATGGTTATTTTGTTCGATTCCTGTTCTACGTCGACGTCGCTTGCTCGTATCATCTCGCAATGATGGTTCGCAGAGTTTACCACAATCTCAGCATCAGTTACTGGGTAACTAGACCTGTCCTTCCCATTTGTAACCTGTATACTGATGAATGCTTATTTAGGATTCGATTCCGGCCTTAGAGTTCGTCTTCATACTGTTAAACTTTGTAACGTGCATCCCAGTCATGCTCTCTGTGGGAGCTTTCAGGTGAATTGCTTACCGATTTATTCTATCCTCAAAGTTGACTTCATTAAATGAATCAGTATATATCACTTCAATGGTGTCTCAAACAACACAACCACCATTGAAGGATGGGAGAAGGATAAAGTTGCTACCATGGTCAGACGTGGAAAAATCCAAGACGTCAAATTTCCTTATGTATGCGAAATGATTTTAGTACCTCCTTGGCGCTTCTTTGACTATTTGTGTAGAATCTGGGACGTCGGAGAAACATCGAATCCATTCTCGGACCAGATCCTCTGTGGTGGTGCTGGCCAATTAAACCGCCTGGTAATGGACTCAATTACGAGCTTACTAAAGGTGAAGGTGTGTTAGTTGAACTTTCGAGCATCCGAGAAGCCTTGGAACGTGAGGAGTCGGAGGATTACTTGGCCTAGGAAATGCGACTTATTTCGGTATGTCATTTGGAATCCTCACATTGACATTTCGTCTGAATTACTCAAGTGTTTTTCTATTCGTGACCTTACTTCATTTCCTTCTTTCTCCTACTAACACCTGCTCTTTTATGCGACATAGAATTGGAAGAGGCTGAACAACAAATCTGGCCACCTGACGATCCTATCCAACCGTATTTCGAAGAAACCGTAGGAGAGTTTAGGTTACCCGAATCACCGTGGACATTTGAGAATGATGGTGTAAATCCAGATCTCCAACCATATAACACGAAGCTCCGACAAGACTCTGTGACACGCCGCCGTCAAAGTCGCAAGGCAGCAGGATATTCGAGTCTGCCACCGTATCATCCGGATTATCAAGGAAGCGATGCAGATTCAGAGGCTTCACCATCCGAATTGTCTGATGACGGAGAACAGAACAGCAATGGACGTGTCCGTAGAGGATCTGAAGGATACGAGTTCAGGCCAACCGACAGAGAGGATATGTTGAAACAGTATCTAGAACAAATCGGTGAGACTCCAGGTCGATATCATCGGTACATTCCTCAGGTAGAGAGTGAGAGCGAGGATGATGATATACCGCTGGAGCAAGCCAAATTGCGTATGGAGTTTGTAGTAGATTGATGGTGTTACTAATTGCTACATGGTATCTGGAACTACTATGGTATACAGTATAAAAATGAAAAGAAAACAAAGAACGATATGAGTAATGAATAAATGCACATTCAAGGATAGCAAGGCATGATCAAAAAATAACTAGTACAGTTCATGCTGGTGCAGCGGGATTAACGAGTCCACGAGCACTAGTGATAGCGTTAGAACGACTGATAATGTCGGCCGTCATGCGCACAATGGGCGTAATCTGCTTTTCTATGGCTTCCGTGATAATTTGTTGACGATTTCTGGTTTGGGCACTCGTGGTCGCTCGCAGTTCGATAATGAAAGGTTTCAGTTCCTGTTCTATGATTTGGTTAACTAGTTGCTCGACAAAGGGTAAGAGTTGGTCGCAGGAGTGAGTTAGCTTGGGTCGATTATGGAGGTTCTGTATCTGGTTTGACAGATCATCAATTGTCCCCCGTCTCTTGATTGTAGCTTGATCCAAAGCCGCAACTTGAGCTTCCAACTACAATACAGTCAGTTCAGTGCAAGAAACGATATGCGAGGAGAAGAAAACCGAACCTCTTTCTTCAACTGAGTAGTTTTGTCTATTTTTTCCTGCAACGCAGCCTCCTTTTCTTTATATCCAGAGCCTAAAAGTTCACCAATCTTCATGCCATGTTTCGACACCTGTTCTCCAACACCATCCAGACGCTCTTCGATGTCTTCGAGGTCATCGTAAACGGAATCGTCTTCTTCTGGCTCCAAAGCCTCTTCAATGAAATCAGGACTAAGGAACCTTGCCCTATCCTCTTCCTGAGCATCCACAATTTCATAGGACTTAACCTCCAGCTCCGCTGTGCGAGCCTTCAATTCTGCCAGACTGATCTCCTGAGCTTTAGAAGCAGCCACAGCTGCAGCTGCTTCCTGTTCCTTCGCCTCTCTAGCTTTGGCAGCTTCCTTTACCGCTTCTTCTGTCTTCTTCTGCTCCGCAAGGCTATGTTGAAGGTGCTGTATGTACACATTCAGCTCATCGAGCTTTGCGCGGACGGTGACAGTCAGTTCATCGATATCTGCATTACTGAGTGCAGGAAAAGACGGTGAAGAAGGCGAGGGTTTGATCATGCCGGCAATAACTTTGATTTCACCTTTGACTCTTTCCAAAAGCTTATCGCGTCGTTTCTTCAACTGACTGCGGACGTTATCGAGTTTCTTCTGTCCATTCAGTCGAACGCGTCCATACTGCGGAGATTCTTGAATTTTCTTCCATCGTTCGTATGCCTTTGTGACCGTCTTATGTTTGATTTCTTTCTTGACTGCGTGATCGAACGATCTACAATGTGATGGGTCAACGTCAGTCAACAATCTGAAAGGCGAAAAAGTAACTTGCGCTAAGACTTTGCGAACACGTCTGCTTTTAAGAGTCTTCCTAGAGGAAGACATAGATACGCTCGTACGTTCGGTGATGGCAGGAGAAGCATTCCGAATGGGAGGATTGCCATTCCTCTTGTCAGCTACAGGTATTGGTGATGATGTTCGATCATCAATATCTTTGCGAGACGATGGTCTGGTAACTTGCTGTCTGAATGCACGAGGTGCCTTAGGAAATGGTTTCGCAGCCATACCAGACGATCCCCAGGTATCGCGAGAAGATGGTAGAGCAAAAGTATCAGACGTTGTTGAGGGGGGATGGGGAGAAGCGGACGGTGGTAAGAGTGGAAGCATTGCATTTCGAGACCGATGTGTGTATTTGAAGGTCGATGAATCATTCCATGTTGGAGGAGCAGGAGGAGAGGTTGCGGAAGGGTCTGCGCTTTCTTTTACGTCCCGTTTGTCAGTAGAAGAATGGATTTTCCAAGCTCCACCGTCAGGTGCATCCCAACTTCCTTTATCCACAGAATCCCATGCATGAAAATCTCCTGAACCCCAGGCATTACCCCCTCCGCTATTTCCGTTAGAGCCCCAGCCACTGTTATTATTGCCATTGCCTTTGTTAGATCCTGAAGGGCGAAACTCTCTGGCTTTATTCTCATAGCCCCAGCCGTACGGGCGAGTGCTTGAACTGGGTCGAGAGTCCGAAGTTTTGTGCGGAGACCAGCGTTCGTCAGCTGGCCGTTCGAAGCTCTGGACGCGGTTAAGCACTTCGTCGTTGCGTGAAAGTCTGGAGGAACTCGGCTCTGGGGTTCTTTTTCGAGTCTTGAAATATTTGCCCTTGTCGGATCCTCTTCCTCTATCTCTTGTCTGGTCTCTTCCTCGATCTCTGTCCCAATCTCTATCTCTACCTCTATAATCTCTGTCTCTGTCTCTTTCCATCTGCTGTTCCATTTTGTCCATCCTGAAACGCTGCATATAACCTCGTTTATTAGCGCAAAACCTTTTGTGTTCTGAAGAAAAAAGACTTACATAGCTAGGCCTGGATGATTTTGCGCTGCCCCATTCCTTCTGAGTTGGATGTATAAAGAAGCAACTCGGCCTTTGACACCCTCCCTGGATGGGTTTACCAGATTCCGCATCGAAAAACTGAACATACGAAAGATGTGTGCAAGATTGAAAGCAAGATACGAAAGTTTTGACTTACCCGACATTTAACGTTAGACACCATGATAGCAATAAAGGAAAAACGTATCGATGAAGAGTGACTGCCACTACTGACATCAAAGCTTCAGTGATACAAACTGTTATACAATGAAAGTTGATAAAAATCGATAATCACTCCCAATCCTCAAAATAAAGTTCATTGTTCAACAAGATATGTGACATTGGCAGTGCGAAGTAAAACAACAATTTATCGGTTCGTCAAACCTCTTAACCTAAGCAACTCGTTCAGCATAGACCTTCCAAGTTAATCCACCTTGCTCGCCCAATTCAACAACGTTACTTCCGAGTGAGAGTTCTACGTTCCAATTGCCACTATGCACTTCATCTTCTTTCACGACAGCTCCGTTAATCTTGACCAACGTTTCACCGCGCTTCTTTGGCTTCTTCTTTTTGAGGGAAGGTGTCTTCGACTTCACTGTTGCCACTTTTGCGATCTTTGGCGGACGTCCTCGACGTTTTTTGAGAGGTCCAGGTCCAGGTCCAGTATCGGCATCCATTTCTACATCATCTTCACCTTCATCTTCTTCCCCGCTACTATCAACTGTTTCAGCCATGAAGACAATATCTTGCACCAACAACCTCTTTTCGTCCCTTTCGAGCGGTACCGCCCAACTCGTGACACCGTCTCGATGATCGAGCTTCAAATGCCGTCCTCGAGGCTCAGTCTTGAGGCTGATTTGGCGAAGCTGGTGAATCGGAGGGATAACTGGAGACGGAGGTGGAGGCGACGCCAGTACAGGTGCAGGATGAGGCACCGATTTGGAAACGAAAGAAGCGATATACGAAGGCGCAATAGCAGCGGCAGGTGGCACTGGAGGGGGAGTTGGCTGCATATAAGAGGGCTGTTTGGACTTTGGGATGGTGTTATTGCCATATACAGACATAGTGGGATGAAGCTGCAAAATCGGCTGAGGAGTACGAGACTGAGAAGTGCGGGACTTCGTTGCTTTGGCCGCCGGATGCGGCTTTACTGCTAGGTGAGTAGCAGATGGCGTAAGCGGCTTAGGGGTTGGCTGTGCTGTTGACGCATTGGCCGTTAAATGCGATATATATGGTTTGGGTGCGGGTTGTGCGATAGGCGGCTTTGGTGTAGGTTGTACGATAGGTGGCTTCGGAGTAGGCTGTGCAATGAAGGCCCTCGGAATAGGTTGCGCGATAGGAGGCTTGACTGCTTGCTGCGCCACAGGTAATTGCTTGAATGTTGGGTACGCTCCAGATGATTTAGCTCCAGGCGCGGATTCAGGCGTGCGCACATCTAGGGCGGCAACGACTAGCGTTGATGCAGGCTGCACAGGATTGGGGGCAGCTTTGACTGGTGTCACAGCTACGGGAGGTTTAGGAGATGGTGCTTTTGCCTCGGGAGCATTCGATGCCGCTGGCTTAGCTGGAGCTGGAACCCGCAACGATATATGTGGAAGAGGAGTGGGTGCAGGTGCAGGTTCCTCGACTTTGGGGGGTGAATGAGCAGCTGACTGTGCGGCGGACATCTTTATCTTGATCTTGGGCGGATGTGCATACTGAGGCAATGCATATGGCGGCGGTAGATCAGCCATGAGCTGACGAAAGTAATCCTGAACATCATCAGCAAATGATATTTGGAAGAATGCACTCAGTGAGCTTACCCGTAATGTTGAGGCGTCTTCCCATATCTGCGTGTGTTCCAAGTTGAAAGCCATGGCATTGGAAAATACTAGTTCTACGTCTCTCGCAAAATCTGAAACTGACTTGTATTCCTTTCGCTTGACTTGTTTCTGCAGGAAGATGAATGCAAGGGAGTAGTCGAGAGCAATGATACTAACTTGAATCGTCTCTAGGCAGCGCGGTTCCGGTATCTGCTTGTAATAGACCGGCCACATCTTCTTTGAGGGTAGTTCCAAAAAAATCGTCGACAGTATGCGTCCACTACCGGGTCCATCAGCTCAGCATTTTTTATGATGAGGACATATATTTACTTTTCGTCCGTCTTCTTCATGAGTTTCTGAATCCTTGAGTTGAGCAAACGCTTCATACTGGGTGGTTTGCCATTTTCCCTGTGTTCAGAAGGCATGAGCTTGCGGTAGGTCTTGTTCGCCAGTTTCTATCGTAAAAAGGATTGGAAATTTGCTGGCAAATGAATGAGAAAAAAACAGACAAGCAGATCCTTCGCATCATTATAAATGAGGCTCTCTTGTATATTATAGTCCTTTGCATTGTTGAAACACAGCTCGAAATCCTTTCGAACTGATTCGAGGTCTGTGTATTGGCCGGTTTTAATCTTCTTCTTTATATCTTCTAGAGCGATCGGGTTTCGAATTATAGCGTAGTAGTCAGGGTAAATTCTAGGATTTGGACGTTTGAGGAATTGTAGAGAAAGAGGACGCTCGCTGAAAGGTGAGAGAACCAGAAAATGCCAGAAATCAGTCATGCGAGAATCAATTCCGAAATTAATACTCACTCTTTCATTGCATCTTTCACTGTCTGCCACAATGACATTGCTTTCTCTTCCAAGCCTTCCTCTTCTCGCTCTTCTTCATCTAGGGCAACATAGTCTTCTTCACCGACCATGTCTATATCAGACACAGAGCCGGCCTCGTCCGCTTTTCTACGCTTAGACGGTCCTTCCTCCATTGTTGTGGATCCACGATCACGTTTCATCCCTTTGACAAAATTCAGCAGGTTGCAACTAGAAATTTGGTAGAGAAGAACACTGAACAGCGATACACTGAGGCTACGCCGACAACTCAATGTGGGCGAGTCGAGACTAGTTCACGTGTCACGTGAATGTCACGTCATCATCAAACAAAAATCGCGTCGTTTAGCGCGCAAAATCAATCTGAGCTATATTGTAGCTTGCCCTCTAGCCCTATTGCTCTCTACCTGGTTGATGACCTCTCTGACAACATTCTCGCTTGTCTGCCATATTCCCCAGTCGCCTTTGCCTCCCACTCCCATTCTCATTCCATCCTTGCGAAATGTCATACCTCCTTCCACCCAACTTCCGGCGCTGAGATGTATTTCCGCCAGGCCTAGCGGTAATAATGTGACCAGTATGTGGCCGATAGTGTCCTGGTCAATGCCCGACCCAGGCATGACTATGGGGCTCGATAATTGATCCTGGGTCTGTCCAGTCATCTCCAAAAGCGAGGCAAGAACTTGCAGCGACTGCGACACTGAAAAACCCTGGCCGCTGCAACTTGCACTGAGATGGGGTGCCACATTGGAAGCGCTTTACTTGCCTTGTAAGAATACGCGATATTCCACCTATTTTCTTGATGTCGTTGAAAGCTATCCTCCGTCAATACACAAGTGTATGAAGATAAGAGACATTGTTTCCTGACCTTCCATTGCATCTCTTGTCATATCGAAGGCGCGGTGGAAACATACTGATTTCCCATAATCGTGATCTACTTGAGCTTGCAACTGACCATCAAATATATATATCACCTTGTGCGGGGAAACTGGCATCTACGAGTCTGTAGAGTAATACTAAATGATATGAATTTTAAACCCCGAGGGAGACCTCACCTTTTAGTACGTGCAACGTCGACTCGGCCTTCTCCTGTCAAGACACCGAATACGAATCCCTTTACACCACATTCTCGGAAGATTCGTATATCTTCGAGCATGACTTGCATTTCCGATTCTGAATAGAAAAAATCTCCTGTTCTGCACCTGATCATAACCTTAATACCACCAAAGGGCTTTCAGCCCAGTACCGTAGTAGTGCACAAAATCAGACGCAAACCATGATCGGTACTTTGAAGGACTCTACTGCCTTGTATACTGTTTTCAACAGTCCTAAGCTTGGAGTCGTGCCACCTCCCAGTCCTAGATTTCCACATAGTTCGAGTCGATTGGCTCCTCCGCGAATAGCACTGTGAAATTGAAGGTTAGCACTAATCGATAACAGAAACGAGTTAGTCACTTCATTGCGGATTCGACGGAATCGATACAAACTTCAACCACTATATGTGTCATCTTGGACTGACAAAATTTAGTGCTCAGGATGAAAAGAGGAGTCTTGATATCCTATACTTCCTATTCTATGCGTACTCGTCTTGGTGAGATGAGACTTAGGTGTGAGGGACAGAGGTGAGAGTTTGGGTACAAACAAGATCATGTTTGGTCGCCCATGCTCTCTCGCAAGGGACCCGGAAGAAAACGGGACGCCTAGCTCAAGCCGGCACTGGCGAATACTAACTACGTAGATAACACAGGAGATGAAATACACAAAGATGACAATAGGGAAAGTGGTAAGGGTGGGAGAACTGAGAAAAAACAGGAAAGGATGAGCTCAGTAATGAGCCGTTGTAAGTGAAGTGATGTGTATGGAGAGCTAAGGAGAGCAAAACTGGAACGCTTTTATATGAGACAAGGTCTAAGTTGATGAAAGGGAAGAATCGGACAATGGCCTTTTATCTGGCCTATTATGGACACCAGAAGACGAACGAGGCCAAGAGCGTGATAGCTCAAAGGGGGTTGCTCCTTGCATAGACCGCGGTCAAATTGCTTTGACCGGTCCATCTATGCGTACTCGTCTTGGTGAGATGAGACTTAGGTGTGAGGGACAGAGGTGAGAGTTTGGGTACAAACAAGATCATGTTTGGTCGCCCATGCTCTCTCGCAAGGGACCCGGAAGAAAACGGGACGCCTAGCTCAAGCCAAAGCACCAGGGGCGAAGTGAAAAGCCGGAGGATTGGGAAGCTGAGCCTGAGCAGTGGCCACATGAAGACGAGCTGATAAATGAATGACCCGGTCTACCGGGACATCAAGGTATAACTTATAGGCATCACTACGCCATCTACCAAGGAGTTGGATTTCATGATCGGAGTATCCAGCAGCAGCGGCGGAAGTAGCGGCACCACGACGAAAGCTGTGACCTGAGTAACCTGATGGATCGATCCCTGCTATCCGAAGTGAAGCTTTGAGTGCTGCAATGAAAAACGAGCGTGTCATGGGGCGCCCATCGCTCCCAGCAAACAGAGGTGAAGAAGGAGGAAGAGGATGGTGAAAGAATAGGTTCTTGAGGGCAGCGACTGCGCAAAACGAAGAACCAGCTACCGCTGCAATGACGATTGTAACACCCTTGCGAAATGGATCTGTTTTAGAGTCAGGAAGGGTGAGCTGTATATGGGTGGTGTTGTCGATTGAAGGCATGAACTTAACTGAATCCCTTGTGAGATGAACAGAAGGATTGAAAACATCTCTGTCACCAACAGTGAATTCCCCACAACGTAAGAGTCCACTCCATGCTAGCCTATACGAGGCATTGAATATGGCAGTATTACGATCAGACCAGTTGACAATAGAAGATGAGAGGCTGCCCATTATGGCAGCTGTGATGGGTAATTTGGGATTACGAGTCTTTTCCCCATAGAAACGTTTGATGCCGCGAATGAGTCATTGAACCGTAGGAGACTCACAGGCATCGAAAGGAAGTTCAGCATCAACGTGGAGGGAACGAACTGATGAAAGATAGGCTTTGATGGTTTTTGGCTGGAGTGCTCGGTCTCCTAGATCTGCAACCCATTCGAGAATCCCATTTGTGGTAGCTGGGAGGTACTGCCCTGGCGAGGTACAAAGACCGGGGCGCGTGCGGACAAAATCGATGTATTGCCGCTGACCCGAAGAGTAGGTTTTTCGAGTGCTGGATGCGATACCATGGAAGAGGTAAAAGGCGACGCGTGGAGACAAGTGAGCATGTGTCGTAAACCATTCAGGTGGGATTGGGTCGAGGCGGGTTTGCACAGGAGGTGAGGAGCCAGTTCGAACAAGCGTTTGTACTGAAAACGAGAAGCAGCGTCAGCAAGAGCATTCGCGGCAGAAGGAATCCAAACTGAAGTAAAAGAGAAATGAAGAGAGGCTGCCATCATGGATATCAGCCGTAAAAAAGGCATGGCATGTTTGGACTTGCAGGTGCCCGTAACCAGCCAGCTCACTACGGCCTGATTGTCGCCGTAGAAAACAATGTGGTGACCAGTCATTTGGTCGCCCCAGCACAATATGGCGTGAAGAACTGCAAACAGTTCCTTGAACTGTATATCTCTGTCACGAAACCGACGAGGAATGCGCGTTGCGAACCAGGCATTGTCAATGACACCTCCAAGTCCTTTAACTCCACTAGCGTCTGTCCAGACCGACATCGAAACCGAGGGAGAGAGGAGACGAACACCGTTCCACTGAGAGCTGAATGCTTTCCACCAGGCCAAATCAGAATGAACCCCATTTGGTATGTGACGACGAGCAAAAGGAGATGTGAATTTAGCCTCAAAGTCGAAAAGGCGGCGTAAGAAGATGCGGGAATGAGGAATGACCTGAGAACAAAATTGAAGGTACCCGCTGAGCTCTTGAGCCTCATGGAGGGTACAAGACGTCTTTGCTGACCAATCAATAAGCATGCGCTGTAAGATTTTGAGTTTGAACTCAGGTAAACGTGCCTCCATGCGCAGCGAGTCAAGGATTAAACCCAGGAATTCAATTGTCTGTGTTGGCCAGATGGTTTTGGATGGCTGAAAGTTCAAGCCTAGCTGAGCACCAAGGGCCATGACCCAATCGATAGCGGCATTTGCCCGGGATGGATCAAACTGAGGAGAGAAAATGAGTAAAAAATCATCCAGATAATGGCGTAATAACGCCGGAATGTGACGCTGGATAATCCAGTGTAAAGCTTCTGCAAAGAGATTAAAAATATAAGGGGCGTTCTTCAAACCAAATGTGAGAACCAGCGAATAATAGAATTTGCAGCCCCAAGAGATTCCAAACAGGTGCCAATCAGCGGCACGAACAGGTATGTGTCGAAAAGCATCCTTCAAATCCAATTTCGCCATTAACGAACCTTGCCCAGAAACCAACAAGTCCTGAATTGCCTTCTCAAACATGTCATACGAGATTTTTGCCTCGCTATCGGGAACGCCATCATTGACCGAGGAACCACAAGGCCAAGATAAATGGTTGATGAGCCTAAGTTTGGAGGAGTTATGCTTTTTGGCCACAACTCCGACCGGTGAACAGCGAAAGTTTTCAAAAGGAGGAACATCAAACGGACCTTGTAAGTGACCCTTCGTAAGCATTTCTGAGATTGCTTGATCAACAAAACCAGAGTTATGTATTGCCGACTTTAAATTTGCGCAGGACTGAGGGTATTCAGAAGCAGAAAATCCTATATTGGCACCGTGACGAATGATATGTAAGAGCGATGATACAAATGTATGGTCGGGGTAGTCCTTGAGGTAAAATTCCCAAGCATGATGATTGAGAGAGGAAGAGACAAGCGGAAGCGAAATAAGATCAGAAGCATGATGATTACAACGAGGATTGGAATTAGGACGAGATGGTGGTAACAGTAGTGGAGGAAAGTCCAAAGAAGTGGGAATGGGAGACGTAGAATTACGAGGAGGCAATTTCTGGCTCTGGCGAGCCGATTTACGGCGAGAACGACGATGCCTGCGTCGGCTCACCTTGCCAGATCCCTAACGGGAGGCAGACTTGCCTTTGCAGGCTGGATCCCCGCGTTTGTGATCCTTGGAGCCACAGTTGCGGCAAACATGTTGGCGATTATCTGGACAGGGAAGGGAAGGACATTCACCCCTGTTCCATGCGAAACAAGGTTGTTGGCCAGGTTCTTTGGAAGTTCTAGGTTTAGTGTTGGACTGAGGAGAGGGAGCGACCGGTTTTGGATGTGCTGCCACAAGAGCATAAAGAGATCCATCGATGGGTCCCCATCCAAGGTAATTGCTATCCTTCATTTCATAACGCCGAGTATTCATGTAGCCCACATGATACTCGAAAACCGCAGCCCACTGAAATGTTTTCGCCATCTCCATCAAGGAAGCCACATAAGAGATGGCACCCATCGAGAGAACACAACCTGCATCAGGATTACCACTGCTACGAGCATAGGCGATAAGAATATTGAAATAAGTGAGTAGTGGGACGACCACTGAGTCCAACGAAGGGTAGTCCCGTATGGAGCCTTCACCAAGGGCAAGTGCATCCAAACCTCCTTTGACCGTGTCCGCTTTTGTTCGAATGCGGCGGTCAAGTTTGTGGAGACTAAAAGGCCGAAATTCGTGGCGTGTGATATCCAGGATGTGCCTCTCTTCAACGTTAGGGAAAAGAGCATATAGAGACTTACCCGAAGTTGTGGGTTCAGCAGTTGATGTAAATGGTGGAGGTGCGGGAACTTGGGAGTTAGCAGGAGCGGAAGCCAGTTGCGCCGATGTGATAGCTCTGGCAAGAGCCTGTAGCTGTTCTGAGGTGAACGAGAAAGTTGTGGAAGCATCGGGAGAATCGTTGGCCATTAGAACGGGTCGAATCTGAGGTGATGGAGAAGAGGGACGCGACGGAGTCGGGGTTGACAAAGGAGATCGGGTAGGAGTTGTATTGAAGTGCTGTATGATAGGTTGTTCGGGAGAACTGAGTGCCACTCTGCGAGACCAAAAACGAGGATTGTCTGAATCCGGGGTGTGAGAATCTAGAGCCGCGTGCAGACGGTGAAGGACGTCGGGTGGGATTTTTGTGTGGGATATGAAACGACCTTTATATTGGTAATGGGTTGATGCGTGAGAAGGAGAAAGGACACGACGATCGGCCCTATAATCACCAACAGAAGCGGAAGCAATGATGCAAGAGAACTGAGAAAAAACAGGAAAGGATGAGCTCAGTAATGAGCCGTTGTAAGTGAAGTGATGTGTATGGAGAGCTAAGGAGAGCAAAACTGGAACGCTTTTATATGAGACAAGGTCTAAGTTGATGAAAGGGAAGAATCGGACAATGGCCTTTTATCTGGCCTATTATGGACACCAGAAGACGAACGAGGCCAAGAGCGTGATAGCTCAAAGGGGGTTGCTCCTTGCATAGACCGCGGTCAAATTGCTTTGACCGGTCCAACTATAAATTAGGGCGGTGCGCCTAAACCAGCGCTTTTTCTTATTAGTCATTATTTATGTCAGCAAAACTGTCAACGTTTTAGTGCTGCGGCGGCAGCGGCAACTTAAGTTTTTCCCACACATTACAATACACAATCTTGCGACGTGTTTGCTGCATGTTTGCTGAGTTGACTTAGGTTTTTCTCACACATTACTTCAAGCTTGCAATGTGTTTGCTGCATGTTTGCTGCATGCATTGCATGATAATTATGCTCTCCTTTGTTTCCCTTTCCCATCTTCTACTATAATTTCACACTATAATTGAAGTTCCTGATAGAGGAAATTTGACTACAGATAAAATGTTTGGTTTCTTACAAGCTATTGACCTGTGTGCAGGCTCTGACTACTATTCTCACTTTAAGGGATTCTGAGTCACCTCCCAATACACCTCAACATCGACAACAAAATGCTGATCGTGAGAGGGAACGACAAACACGTACCCTAGGCAGCCCTGAAAATCGACGTACACCTCAACCATCACCACATGGTGGACCAATACCATTCCAACTCAATATACCTCAAAATTATGTACCTTCCCAGCATTCACAAGATGATCTATTTCAAGTAATCAACCATAATGGCCAAGAGTTTCAATTGACTCAAGGAATTGCTAATCAACTCAGAAATTTACCTCCACTACTACCAACACGGGGCCGTGGCCATGGCCGTACTTCAAATCAAGCAGTTGTAGGTGTAAAAATTCAAATACATAGTGCTGTGGCCACCAATCAATATCTTTACCTTATAGTCTCTTCATAATCAGAATCAGAATGCCCATGCAGGACCATCAAATTTGGCATATCAAAATCAGGTATTAGCATACTTATTTAGAGATTTTAAGGCTCATTTATTCTCTTGGTAGTTTCCTCACTTACCTGCTGAGCTACAAGCTCAACTAGCATTTGTACAGCCTCACCCTGCAAGACCAACATTGAGACAGAATCATAGAAGAGCCCAAAGTCATATCCGTAATACATTCTTTTCTATATTACACTATTTATTGCTGACTATTTTTACTTTCAGAATCTATATCATTTAATCCAGAAAGGCTGACCCATGAGCATGAGAATAATGATCCTCCACAAGATGACTTTGAGAATAGCCAGAGACTTCCACCAGGTCCTGGCTATCTCACACCAGAAGGCCATGACATACACCAACAACATGAACAGTTGCAAAATGTGATGCACAACTCCCAAGAGGTGCATGAGCAGCACTTGCAACAGCAAGAAATTGATGTGGGAGATCATGAACATCAAAATGATGCTCCAGATGAGCCTATTCCAATAGGTCTACAGCCTATTGAAGAATGATCGGATTTATAACTTCTGTTCTTTGGGAAAAATGGATATAGAGTGTCCATTTTGTGGTGCATTGCATTGGCAAGCAGAGAGACTTACACATTCCTCTGTAATAAATCCTAAATTTGGAGCATGCTGCAAATCAGGGAAGATTCTGTTACCTATGTTACAAAGTCCACCTATTGAAATCAGGAATCTCTTTACTGGAGTTGATCATAACTCAAAGCACTTTTTAGACAACATAAGGAGTTATAATTCTGCTTTTGCTTTTGTATCATTGGGCCTTAAGATTCAACCACAGAATGATCCTGAACTTCCAAATACTGGGCCAAGGCAGTTTAAAATTAAGGGTGCACTTTGGCATTCTCTAGGCTCCCTTTTGCCTGAGGGTGACAAACCCCCAGTATATGCACAGCTTTACATAGTTGCACCTGAGACTGCTTTAGAGCAGCGCTTAGCCAATAACAGACATCATGGTACTGGGTTACTGTCATCTGTTATGCAAACAATATCTGATTGCCTTCACCGCAATAATAACTTTGTGAATCTCTACAGATCAGCATACCAGAGAATACAAAACCTTCAGGCACAGGCTCCAAATTCCCTAAATGGTGCTTATATCAAACTGCATTTCAGTGATACAAATGATCCTAGGAGATATAATATGCCATCAGCTGATGAGGTTGCAGTTGTTCTTCCAGGCCCAGGTGTGGCGACGAGGACAGAGACGACGGAGCAAAAGCACAAGCACAAGCACAAGCCAAAACACAACTAGCGAAGCCCTTGACAGCGACAACACTAGTGCACTAAGGCGGAAAGGATAGAGTGATCTCAACAGCAGTGACGGCACGAAGGGCCAAATCACAAGGGTTCAAGTAAGGCAAGCTAGTCCCCAATGACCAAGTTAGTATTGAATGTAGCAAAGACAGAGATACAGTGACGAACCTAGTCCCCAATGACCAAGAGGTCGAGATAGGGAACTAGGAGCTAACTACGGTACTATATATACTCGTCTGACAATAAGAGCTGAGAACGAATAAGAATGTAAACGGTGGAGCGTGAAGATAATAAACAGAGGTGAGAAGATAAGAGTGCGAGAGCGCAAAGATGAAGAGCGAATGGGAATAGTTCCAGTAGATAATAACAGAGCGACAGCGTGAGAGGGATTTAAAGAGGAGCGAATGGGAATGATTCCAGGGAACAATAATGGAGCGACAGCGCGAGAAGGATTGGAGAGAACAATGGGAAAGATGGTATCAGGTGAGAAGGGATGGAACAATCATGGATGAAAGGAGCGCTGAGCGATGAACAGTCATAAACACGATCATGTGATGAAAGGAAAGAAAGCACGTGAAAGAAAAGAAACGTAAGGAAAATGATGTAAGTACCGTGTCACGACACCAGGTACTGCCACAGATCATTGAGATATTATCCTTCAATGTAAGGAGGGGCCACTGAAACGTATATATGAAACCAATCCTGCATATGTACCTTTACATTATGTTTTACTGTTTCCCAGAGGTGAACTAGGATGGCACCTAAATATCAAATATGCAGATAGACCTAATGAACCAGCCTCTAATGATGATCATGTTACCCAGATGGAGTACTATGCATATCGCCTTCATCAACGCAATCTAGAGATTGAATCAAACCATCTGTTCTATGCCAAAAATCTTTTTCAGCAATATATTGTTGATGCATGGGCCCAAACTGATCAGTCACACTTATCCTGGCTTGCACGCAATCAGAAGAAACTCAGAGCTGAGGTTTACAGTGGTTTAGTAGATGCTGTTCATTCAGGAGATGTTCAGCTGCAAGATATAGGGCAACGAGTTATCTTACCCTCTTCTTATATTGGAGGATCAAGACATATGTTCCAGCTCTATCAAGATTCTATTGCCTTAGGAAGAGCATTTGGAAAACCTGATCTATTTCTGACAATCACTGCAGATCCAAATGCACCTGAGATTAAAGAGGCTCTCCTTCCCAGACAGACAGCACAAGACAGACCTGATTTAGTTGCCAGAGTTTTTCGTGAAAAAGTATGGATCATCTTGAGGGCTATTGACAAAGGGTGTTTTGGAAAGTGTAGAGGCCGTGTTTACACAATTGAATTTCAGAAGCGAGGACTACCTCATATACACATTCTTATTTTTCTCTATCCCCAATCACAGTATCAAGAGGCTCATCAGATTGACAAAGTAATCTCTGCTCAGTTGCCTGATCCTGAAACACATCCAAATTTATTCATGTTGGTTGAAAAGCTGATGATTCATACACCATGTGGTGATCTCAACCCAAGTGCATCCTGTATGAAGGATTCAAAATGCTCCAAGAGTTATCCTAAGGTATTCCAAGAGCATACTGTTTTGTCAGAGGATGGCTATACCCTTTATGCTAGACCCAAGAATGGAAGGCTTTGCAAGAAAAAGGTCAATGGCATAGAAATTGATATTGATAACAGATGGGTTGTACCTCATAATCCTTGGGCTTTGATGGAGCTCAAATCACATGCCAACTTAGAGTGTTGCATTTCCATAAAAGCTTTCAAATACCTTCATAAATACATTTACAAAGGCCATGATCGTACAACCATGGCAATTGGGAAAAATAAAGATGAAATACAGCAATATATAGATTCCCATTATGTATCTGCCTCTGAATCAGTTTGGAGGCTTTTTCATTATGATATGCATGAAGAAATCCCAAATGTTGTCTGCCTTGCAGTACATACAGAAGCTGGGCAATTTGTAGTGTTTGATGCTGATGCACCAGTAGAGGAGGTTCTTCATGCTGTTGGGTCAAAAGACAGCACACTTACAGCTTACTTCAAAGTTAATGCAGCAGAGAAGAAAAAGGCTGAGGATGATCCTGAACATGCAGTAATGGTTGCACGATCACTTTTGTACCAGGAATTTCCTACAAAATGGGTCTGGGTAAAAACTACAAAAAGATGGAAGATTCGTGAGGGTAAAGCTGCTCTTGGGCGGATGTATTTTGTTCACCCTGCAGCTGGCGAAAGGTTTTATATTCGACTGCTGCTTACAGTTGTCAAAGGTGCTACATCATTTGCAGATCTACGTACTTATGAAGGAGTGGAATATCCTACACACCAAGAAGCATGTTTGGCCCATGGGCTTTTGCAGAGTGATTCTGAGTGGAAGGACTGCCTAGAGGATGCAAGACATATGCAATCTGTGTCACAAAGAGGTGACGACGGTGGCGGAGCGGAGCGGAGACTTAGGCGAAAGCGGACACTGGTCCCAACGACAAAGTTATATTGATAATAAATACAAGTAAGTAAGTTCAAGACATACCTGGTCCCAACGACAAAGAGGTCAAGATAAGGGACCAGGTTGTGGGGGCTGGCTTATATATACAAGGTGGAGCGTGGGAACTATGAGGTAATACTGTATAGCTCCGGCACAAGGAATGGAACTAATAGAATGGAATGGAATGTTCCGGAATGATTATTGTAGGTAGGAGGGCTTGGATGGTGTATCGTAAAGAAAGGAAAATGATAGGGGGTGGGCTCACTTCATGACATTACCCCCCTCCTTATGACCATTGCCCTCAATGGTCAAGCTTTTGCCGCCTGAGGGTGCTTTTTGTGGAATTTTCGGATAGTTGCTGGGGCGTGTTCAAGATTTGGTGCAGGTTCCCATGAGTTGTGTCCTGCATCGTAGCCTTTCCACTTTACCAAGTATTCTAGCTTCTTCCACCTAATCCGACTATCCAAGATGTCCTCGACTTCATACTCCGGCTCATCTTCATCCTCTAGATATACTGGTTCCGGTGGTGTTGCAATTTCGCCGTTTACGGTGTTCCCTCTCCAAGGGTACAATTTATCAACATGGAACACAGGATGGATGCGGTCCAGGGATAATGGGAGGTCTAAACGGTAGTCCAGGGGCCCAACCTTCTGCAAAATGGTGTAAGGTCCTAGCTGTCGATCCCCAAGTTTCTCACTGGAAAGTTGGAGCTTGATGTCCTCTGCGCTTAGCCAGACCTGATCTCCAACTTGGAATTGATGTGCCTTTCGTTTTCCCCGTTCGTAGTTTTCCTTTTGCCGTCGTTTCCCCAGGTGTAGCGCCGCCCCAGCATCCTGTCGTGCATCCCGCAGTATCTGGATGCGATCATCCACCGCCGGAATCCCACTCCGTTGTCCAACTGGAATGTTAAATAGAGGCAGATAACCATAGGTGAGTTCGAATGGGGACGTTCCAAGTGCAGAGTGGGTGCGAGAGTTAATCACAAATTCCGCCATAGGTAGGTGCTCCGCCCAGTCATCCTGGCGGCATCCCACATAGAGTCTGAGGTATTTTTCAACTTCTTGGTTTGCCCGTTCGGTCTGTCCGTTTGCTTGGGGGTGGTACCCTGAGGTGAGGTTTGATTTGATTCCTAGGCGGGAGAGTAATGATCGCATGAGTTTTGCTGCAAACTGGGGTCCCCGGTCTGATACAAAGCGGAGGGGAAGACCATGGAGGCGAAAAATTTCGCGATAGTAGATGTCGGCCACACCTGCTGCTGTGATTGAAGTTGTACAAGGAATTGCATGGATTTGTTTACCATAAAGGTCCGTGCAGACTAGAATCGCGTCATACCCTTGCGAGTTGGGCAGCTGTGTGATCAAGTCAACTCCCACTTCTTCCCACAAGCCTGCTGGGACGTCTAGAGGTAGTGTTACTGCTCGTGGGTGTCTCTGTATCTTCTTCCTTGCACAAGTCTCGCATCCTTCAACATATTTTTCTACAAAGGATCGCAGGGTGGGCCACCAAAAGTGGGTGCTGACGAGGTCAAGGGTGTTGTGAAGTCCAGGGTGGCCAGCAGAGGGGTTATCGTGGCATTGCTTGAGTACTTCTTTCCGGAGGTCATCATCTGGTGGGACATATACTCTTCCTCGGTGGTATACTAGTCCCTTGTCTTCTTCCCATTCTGCTATCCCATTGGCCAAGCGTTTGAGACCGCTTCTCCTAAGCTCTTCCAGTCCTTCCAGTACTTGGGCCTCCTTTTGAGACGCCTGTCGGATGCGGTCCTCCAGTGGGTTTTGTAGTGAGGTAGCTGCCACTTGCATGAAATGGGCTGGTTTCAGAACAATCTGTTGTCGATTATCTTCGCTATCCAGAACCTGATGTGCTGCCATACGAGAGAGAGCGTCTGCCTGAGTGTTGGACTTGCCCGGGCGGTGAGTGAGCTGGAAGTCGAATCGGGACAACCATAGTGCCCATCGCGCCTGCCGTCTACTGAGGTCTTGAGCAGAACGCCAGAATTCCAGGTTTGCGTGGTCGGTGAGAATCTCGAACGGTTGTGGTGAACCTTCCAGGAAGCTTCTCCAGTCCTTTAATGCTTCGATGATAGCGAGCATCTCTCGGTCATAGATTTCGTAGTTTCGTTCAGCTGGTTGCATGGAGGCTGATCGAAATGCCACTGGGTGCCACTGGCCGTCGTCTTGTTTCTGCATTAGGGCTCCTCCCGTAGCAAAGCCTGATGCATCTACCTCAAGTTGTGTGAGCCTATTAGGGTCCCAGAGTGCCAGTACCGGTGCTGTGATGAATGCTTCCCTTAGGGTATCGAATGCTTGTTGTTGGTGTGTCCCCCAACTGAAGCCTGTATCCTTTTTTGTTAGGTCGTTCAGAGGGCGTGCTATGCGGGCAAAGTTCCATATGAATCGACGGTAGAAGTTAGCGAAGCCTAGGAATCCCCGTAGTTCTCGTAGATTCTTTGGGGTAGGCCAGTCGCGGACTGCAGCTACTTTTACTGGATCCATGCGCACTTCACCTTCTGATATCACTAGTCCCAAATACTCAACCTGAAGCTCCTCAAACTCGCATTTCTCTGGTCGCAGGTAGAGGTCATGTTTCTCTAGCCGCTTTAGTACCTCTCGCACCACCTGCCGGTGTTCTTGCAAATTGTTACTGAAGATGAGGATGTTGTCTAGGTAGACTGCTACCTTACCAGCCGCCACTAGGTCTGAAAAGATGGAATTCATGAGCGCTTGGAAGGTAGCTGGCGAGTTGGTGAGACCGAAGAACATTACACTGGGTTCAAATAACCCTCGGTTGGTTGCAAAAGCGGCCTTCCACTCATCACCCTCCTTAATCCGGACATTGTTGTAGCCCCATCTGACGTCAAATTTGGTGAAGTACCGTGCCCCCTGTAGACGGCTGACAATGTCAGCGACCAGTGGGAGAGGATAGCGGTTCTTTAGGGTTACTTGGTTGAGTTTCCGGTAATCCTGTACGAAGCGGAGCTTCCCATCTTTCTTCTTAACAAAGAAGACGGGTGAAGACAGTGGCGATTTTGAGGGGCGAATGTAGCCTTTTCGGAGGTTGTCATCCAGGAAGCGGTCGAGTTCACCTTGTTCATTCAATGACATTGGATAGACTTTTGTGCGCATGGTTTCCGGTGCACCTGGGATCAATTCTATAGCATGATCCCAGGGTTGGTGGTCAGGGAGGCGCTCTGAAGCAGTTTCAGAGAATACTTTTTCGAAACCGCGGTAGGGTTCTGGGACCATTTCTTCAAAGGTTTTCATGGGTTTTGTTTTGTGGGCTTGTTCCGCTAGCTGTTGGGAGTAGGTGAACCCTGCAGCACACCAGACTTCATCGGTTTGTTCGTGTAAGATTCCTGACTTCACCCATGCACGTCGGGTTCGTCGGTTTGCTCGAATGCGGTGTATGGGCGACTCTTCTGTCTCCTCATCCAGTGTGTCAAGTGGTGGTTCAGGGGTGATCACAGTTTCAATTTCCTCCGCCGTGTCTTGCTCTTCCACCTCCTCTATCGTTGTTTGTTGGGATCTGACTGTGAGTCGTCCTTTCTCCCAGTCAATATCTGGATTGGCCTTACGTAGCCAGGGGAGTCCTAAGATTAGGTCTTCGCCTCCCAGATTGGTTACTAGCAAGTCTGTCCACCGTTCTTGGTTATCAACAGTCAGGGCTAGGCGTGCAAAGTGTGTGATCTGCCCTGCTCGGTTAGCAGACCCATCAATGTTAAAGACGCCAATGGGTTTCCTGAGTGGGAAGGTCCTTACACGGTGACGGGTGACAAACTCTTGGTTCAAAAATAGAGCAGTGGCTCCAGAATCAACCATGGCTGCAGTTGCTATACTGTGATTTCTTCCTCTTAGTTTTGCGTTAATTCGGAAGTGAGATGAATTGGAGTTCAATTCCGAAATAGTAGATATTTTACAAGATGGGAGAGAATCATACGCAGATGTGGAATGTATAGCGAACTGGTTTACGGGTACTCTCGATGCAGCCGAGACGGGCACCCGCTTTAAAAACCCTCCTGAGAACCTGGTGCTGGGGCCATGGCATTGGCTCTGTTAAGGAGCTCCTGGAGCTGGGCAATCTGGGTGGAGAGGTCAGGCGTAAGTGGAGACGGAGCAGTGGGAGCTGGAATGGACGCGGCAATTTGGACAGGTTCATTGGGGAAGAGGGTGAACGGTGTCGAAGCAGAAGCAGAGACTTGTTGACGGCGGGGTTGTTGGCGCTTACCCCGGCCACGTTCTAGACCCATGAACTTGTCTTGGCAGACTGATTCTAGGTGGCCTCGTCGTCCACAGTAGCGGCAAACTGTCTCCTTGTATGAGCAGTTCCTCTTTTCGTGACTCTGCGAGCCACACCCATAACACCTTCCTCTCATCTGGGCCACGAAGCTTTCTCTGCTGTTACCACTAGTGTGTGTGGCATCGACATCCATAGCATGGGAGTTGGCAGGGGGGGAAGAGATATGGGAGGTGCCTGGGTTGCGACCTGTCATGGTGGGATCGTGCAGGAACACATCCACTGAAATTGCTCGCCTGATAGCCTCCTCCAGGGTGGGAGCCAGTCCCTGGGCTATATTGACCACAATGAGATTTTGTCGGATCTCTGGGTTGAGGCCGCTATGGAAGCGTTCTCGCAGGTCGACGTCTGAAAGCCCGGTCCGATCACCAATGTCCTTGAAATTCTGTGCAAATTCCGCTACCGTTTGACCTTTTGCCTGCCTGAGATGCTGGATTGCATTCCGGGCCTCCATACCTGCATCAATGGATTCAAATCGGAGGGTGAAGGCTGTTTTGAAGTCTTCCCATCGTCCATTGAAAGGTTGTTGGTTATGGCTGAATTCTAGGAGGTATGGTGTGGCCCAGTCAGCAGCCTTGCCTGAGAAGAATCCTAGCGCTGCCTTGATCAGCTTCCCTTCGTTGCTACTCAGATCTGGTTGTTCCATTGCCCAGCTTTGATACTGAGCAATGAAGCGACGTGCTTCTGCACTACTAGAGCCTTTGAAGAGCTCAGGTTTATTCATACTGGACTTGGCTGAGGCTTTGTGGAGGTTGGCCGTGAGCTGGGCCACCTGCTCGATGAGCTGTGCCATGAGCTGGTTTGTGTTGACTTCAGAGGTCGACATAATGGATGGGGGTGCAGTGGGAGTAGGGATAAGGATGGGTGTGATCACGGTACCGTCGGAAAGGTTCTCCTCTTCACTGATGGAGTTGGCAGCAGCGTTTGGACAGGGTTGAGAACTGCAATCAGCCCAGGAGCTGCTTTTGCTGCGGTGGATGTGGGTTTGGTCTTTAGTATCAAAAGCGTGTGGGTAGGCAGAACAGTCGATAGCTTGGGCGGGCAGGCTTGGTGCGGAGGTGTCTGTAGACGTGGTGGAAGCGGAGCCTGCAAGGATAACCTAATCGGTAGGCTATCAGTGCAGTAAGGGATCTTGACCTAATGTCACAAAGAGGTGACGACGGTGGCGGAGCGGAGCGGAGACTTAGGCGAAAGCGGACACTGGTCCCAACGACAAAGTTATATTGATAATAAATACAAGTAAGTAAGTTCAAGACATACCTGGTCCCAACGACAAAGAGGTCAAGATAAGGGACCAGGTTGTGGGGGCTGGCTTATATATACAAGGTGGAGCGTGGGAACTATGAGGTAATACTGTATAGCTCCGGCACAAGGAATGGAACTAATAGAATGGAATGGAATGTTCCGGAATGATTATTGTAGGTAGGAGGGCTTGGATGGTGTATCGTAAAGAAAGGAAAATGATAGGGGGTGGGCTCACTTCATGACAATCTGGATCTGCACTCTGTTCACTCTTTGCAACAATTCTTAAAGATTGCCGTCCTGCTCAACCTTTTTTACTGTGGGAGCAGTTCAAAGAACACATCTGTGATGATATCAACCACCATTTACAGACCTCAGGGATTATTGCCAACCCAACACAGGATCAAATTGAAGATTATGGTTTATATCTTATTGATAAAATCCTTTTCCATGCAGGAGTACATGATGGATTAAAAGGTTTTCTGGGCATGCCAGTTCCTAATTATGAATTTTGGGCAGGGGTTGAAGGCAATAGGTTGATACGAGAGCAGCGTGCCTTTCATGCTGAAGAACAACAGCAAAGAGCATCAGAGAATATTGCAAAGATGAACAGAGAACAAGCAGAGGCCTTCAATACAATTAAAGCTGCAATATATGAGAATAACCCTCAGATGTTCTTTCTCCATGGTCCAGCTGGAACTGGAAAAACATTTACATATAATACACTCTGTTATGCATTGCGTGGAGATGAAAAGATTGTATTGTGCTGTGCTTCATCAGGGATTGCTGCTCTTTTACTCCCAAAGGGGCGAACTGCTCATTCCACATTTAAGATTCCTATTGAAATATATGAAGGAAAATTATGCTCTGTCAAGAAGAACTCTGATCTGGGTGAACTACTGCGTGAGACCAGTCTTATTATTTGGGATGAAGTTCCAATGCAGGACCGGTATTGTCAAGAGGCTGTAGATATAACTATGAGAGACATTAGGGACACCCCTAGCAAGCCATTTGGAGGTGTTACAGTTGTTTTTGGAGGAGACTTTCAGCAAATACTTCCTGCGGTCCGGAAAGGACACCGAGAGCAAATTGTGGGTCAGTGTATCCAGCGATCTTATTTATGGCGTGACATAAAGATCCTTTATCTAAAAGAAAATAAAAGATTAAGTAGTGGTACAGCAGAGGACAAAGAGTATGCAGAGTGGTTACTGAAGGTTGGACATGGTTCAATTAATGGTCCAGAAAGCCAAATAAAGCTTGACCCTATTATGAAGTGTGGGGACTCTGTTGACTCCTTGATCTCTGCCATTTATCCAAATCTCAATGTTATTGACTGTGCAGCAGATAATGTTGATTCATGGTTTTCAGAGCACACTATACTCTGCCCACAAAATGATACTGTTGATGAAACCAATCTCATGTGTTTAAATACATTGAGTGGCAATATCAATACTTATCATAGTGCAGACAAGGCTGTCATAGATGAAGCAGCAGATGGGGATTCTCAGTATCCTGAGGAATTCCTTCACAATATCAATGGTTCTGGCCTGCCACTGTCACAACTACAGTTAAAGATTGGTGCACCAATAATGGTTCTTAGGAATCTTGATCCATCAGCTGGAGTTTGTAATGGAACCCGTGCAATCCTTACCCGATGTACAGCAAGAGTACTAGAGGCTAGAATACTGGGTGGAGATAATGCAGGCCAGATTATATTGATTCCACGTATTACACTCAGCCCATCCAATCTTGATTTACCTTTTGTCTTTCAAAGACGCCAGTTTCCTGTGAGGTTAGCATTTGCAATGTCCATCAATAAGTCTCAAGGGCAATCAGTTAAAACAGTTGGGTTGAACCTTCAATCCCCAGTATTTACTCATGGTCAACTCTATGTTGCTCTTTCTCGCTCTACAACAAAGCAAGGAGTCAAAACAATTTTTCCTGAAGGTATGTTATATACTTATAAGTTTGTGTTTTATTTACTCAGAGCAATCTACAGGAAATACAGAGTGCATAACACAGAACATTGTTTATCCTGAGGTTTTGCTTGATTAGAGTTTAGTGCTGTTAAATTATATTGTATATTTGAATAATGTATTAGCTCAATACAATCAATATTATATGTGTTGTTAAAAGTCACTGTCCCCTGCCCGTGCCGAAGGCACGGGTCAAGCAAAGCTTGTTGGATGGATTTTCAGGAACGTGGGACAATGTAAATAATGTTAAAACACAGTATGTAACACGGACAAGGTCAACCAACTAGATGGTCCAAATCGATGCTAGAGACGAGTGTTCTGTGACTCTTGTTCTCAAGCCCTTCATAAAACCCAACCTTCTTTCGAACGTCGGGGCATATTGCAAGTCGTACTCTCTCATTATCCTGTACAATGCCTTTGCCTCTGCTTTCCAACCAACCACAGAAGACCTCAAGTGATTCAATCTTCCTGGTATTTAATCGACGAGGTATACTGTACGCAGTTCCGTCTTTGATTTTCCTGGATAGATTGTCTTTCTGAATCGACCACTTGAGCTTGCGCATCACGGGCAGCAGGCTCCGGGATACATGAAGAGAAGAAGATTCTTCGTCAGGAAGAACATGAGCTTGATGCAGGGTCTTGAGAAAATCATCTGAGTTTTGCTTGCGCCGTCGAAGCTGGATAGATATGATGCGACTTGTCTGATTCCGAGCCAATTTCAAGCTCGTCTCATACTGAATTATGGACTACGAAGATAGGTTTGCCGCCTATGCCAAGCTGGAGAAGAATCACGTACCCGGTGTGAATGAAAGTAAGTCCCTTCTCTCCAATGACGTTCAATGGATAGTCCTCTCATCACCCCGCGGTGGACCAGTTCTGCAATTGTAGGTCTGAAAGCTATTCCTTGCGGTCCTTGAGCGAACAACGAATGCTGAATTCGGGAAGGAGCGATGATGCGAAGACGATTTTTGTGCAGTGCGGGATCGGAAGCCAGTACCGCTAGAAATGGTGCTACTTGGGCTAATGAAGCAAGGTCTGGCAGATCAAGATAGGAAACTTTGCAGCATCGTATCAGTAGCTGAGATGACCTTGAATTTCCAGGTTGGAACTCACATATCAGAAGAATGATGTCTGCAGGCATCTCGTTGAAGAATAACATGGATGCAACAGTTATATGCCTGGGCTTCGGAAAAGAGCTTGATTGACATTACGTAAGCGCGCCTGGGAGTAACACTTCCAAAGACTTCAACTTTAGGATGAAGAAATGAGATGGAATAGACGAATATGGTGTTCACACTTTGCGAACTTAACTGTACAATACTGTTATCAATAATTGAAGTCATTTTCTGTCTACTGGAAGAAGGATTGGCTCTTCATCGAATTATCGTTTGCTCTCTTCCAGCTGTTTAACCTTGTCCACTTTGTCCGCCACCAGTTGCCTGTTCCTCAAAAGACAATAGTCACCCCAAGTGTTCATCGACCGCCACTTCTGACCCGGTAGCCACAGGACCCTACTGAGGAGAGGCGAATTGTGAGCATCGAGGAACGGTTGACATTCAACACGTTCCCAAACATCATTCTGAATAGCATAGCGAGGCTCCTGCGAGGATTTAGATGGATGAGAGGGGAAATCGACATCGATAAGGTGCGTGCAAGCAGAAACAGGAACCTACGAGGCGTCAGAAAGGAAAGGGGAAGAGAAGACGGACATTTCTTACATAATGGGAAGGTTCCTCCTTGTTCAGATCGTTCTGATCCTGGGGTATGACTCTTGTCTGTGGACGAGGCCACCAAGGCGTTGCGACTACGTTCTCACTTACACTGTGTTCTGGGAAATGTCCCGGGAGAAGACCCTCGAATTCACTCTTGATGAATTCCACCCTGACACCATCGGGCACGAGATAATGACCAGGAAAACGATACCACTCCTTTCCGTAGCACAAAGTCAAGTTAAACACATTGATAGGTGTGAGGTCGATCCTAGGCTCTTCGTCTTTTTTATTTCGACGTCGAGTGGAAGCAATCGGTACCGGAAGAATCCCAGTAACATTAAGAATGTGTGGTAACTCCTTCGCCTCGAAATGATTCGCGATGGACAGTGGTGCATGGTAATACTTCCAATTAGCTGCATTTCGTAACGCGGACAATACGGTTGTTGTCATAAGCACGGAAAGGGTGAACGTGCTGAAAATCGAGGTCCGCGAGGCCTAGAAGATGTTCCGTTACTCGTGTCTCGACCTTCTTCGTTAGACGACTTACCCGGTAGGGTGATTTGGTCACGCTGATGAATGCCGTTTCCATCCAACCTCGAATCAAATACAAAGTTACCGCCGCATTAAAGCAAAGCATAGTGTATGCGGGAAACATGAATCTTTCTTCCTTGTGTGGTTGCACCGTCAAAATCCCAAGCCATAGATAAAAGGGACATAGTCGCAAAGCCAAAACAGTGAAAGGGGAGCTTTCTTCCGGAGAAGCATTGAACTGACCCAAACGGTTTCTGTCTACCATATAGGTAACAACTAGAGCTGGAAGTGAAAGTAATGCGAAGGGAAGAATCACATTGAAATTGAGCAAAAGATTCACCAAGTAGAAATTCCAGGGAGAAGTTCCATAAAGACCAGGACCCCGATCGGAGGATAGTATGTTATATCGCACGATGTTGAACGGCACAACTGCAAGTTTCCCGTAGGCAAGACTATCAATACTAATCACGGGTATCTGTCAAGAAGACTTTATTGGTGGATCAGTAACGATTGTGCACATGGACGCTCACGAAAAGTAGAGCAGCTATGATGCCGCAGCCGAAAAGCCGCTTCCAACGATTGATCATCCAGTTTGCGCGAGAGGCGGCGGGGACCTTGTCCCCACTGTACACAAATAATTCCTCAATAACGAAAGGAATGGCAAGAGCGAGAGCAAACGGCCATCCTACTATGGCTCCTGTGGCGTATAGTAGCGTAGTATACAACGTGCGCAGCGATTCGCGGGAGCTTGAAGGAGCGATAGAATAGGCAAATGCGAGTGTACCGGTGTACATGGCGAAAGATGATGGAAGGAAAGCGGCGGACGCGTTCCACATGCCGGCATTGAAAAGCAAGATGAAGAACAGGTAACGACCAACTCGATGATTGACCTTTTCATATACCTTCCGGTACAGCACAACTTCTGTGACAGAGCTTATGACTGCGAGAAAGATGCGAACCGCGAAAAATGCAACGCGCTAAATCAGGAAATGAGTTGGATATCGGAAGAAATAACGTTATTACAAACTTTTTGGTCCTGAGCTAAGAATCGAGCGATATTTGTAGGAAGAATGTGAAGCAAGACATATGCCCAGCTGCGAATGGCATATTGGGGAGAAGTCTCCCACGTCTGGAAACCATATCCCCGGCCGAAAAAGTGCAAAGGTTCCCAAAAGTTGTACACTAATCACAGAGCATTAGGGAGAGCAGTGATCAAATATGTACTGAGCGCACCTTCGTCACAGTCATCAATATTGGAGTACATAGCTCCAGAGACACGTACAATAAGTATCATGCGTAACGCGAAAGCAAAGCTTGGACTCCATGGCAATCTAGCAGTTCTTTGCAACAACGTCAGCCAGAAGAATTGTATGGCAGCCAATCGAGTTACCGACGAATTTGGTCTTGCAAAATTCCATCGTGTTTATTTTTTGTTACAACTGGTTTTGGCTTGTCGTTCGGTCCACGGAAACGAAGTGTTTGAGTTCCTGGAAGAGAGGCCATGGATGCCGATAGCCGGGTGTCGATTTTCGCGATCTTCAATCACGTGACTCAATAAACTGAACAAGTAAACGACGCGGATGCAGAAATACAAGCTCACCGGGGGCGGAACCGACAAAGAAGTTGGCACAAGAGACGTAAAATCCAAAGCACCTTGTGCTCTGATTGGCTAACTTGAAGCTTCTCTGACTTTTTGGAATATAAATTTCGTCTTTGAAGACTAAGCGCCGCACTTCTCTCGGAGGATCGAGCACGATGTGACCTAAGACCTGCTTCTTCCGGTCACTCGATTGCTTCTTTTGGCGTTTAGTGAATGTCCTCAAGTATCCTCCCGTTTCTCTCTTTTATATCTCTCTTCCTTTCCTCAACCACCATCTTTCTCAATTTTTTTAGAATGGCAGACACCCTCGCTGAGGCTAGTTACTTTATCTATGTCACCCAAGTTTACTTCTGTGGTAAGGTCGCCCTTTTGGCTTGTGTCCTACTCGTCGCTCACTCTCTGACGTGTCTCAGCGATGTGTAAGGACGATTTTATATCTGTTCTCTTTGTTTCCCTCACATGTCGTATCTAGACGCGGTGGTCATATGGGACTGGCTCGTTTCGTTCCCTAGAGAATGGCGTTTCGTGAGTCTTAGCATTGAACCAACCTTGCGAGCTTTTATCATGCCGATGCAGGTGTGGAAAACACATTGGACGCCAGTCAAAGTCGCCTATCTTTTCTGCCGGTAGTCTGATTTTCATTATCTGCTTTATCATTCAGTCTAAATCTATGATCGCAGCTACTGGGTCATCGCAGTTGTTCCCTACCTACTTTACGCATTTGTCAAAGACCATTCGAGAGAGACTTGCGAGAAGATTTACAGGGTACATTATTGTGCTCGTTATCCTTCCAACTTTTGTTCAAAAGCTCGGAATACTTCTGCAGATTCCTGTCGCCCTCGCTATGTGGAATCAAGTCGGCTCCGAATGTACGCTTAGCCTTTCCTTCATTGAAATGGGAATGTATATGACGACGCATATATGCAGCTGTACTCCTTATTCGCACCTATGCCTTCTTCAACAGGAACATATACATCCTCTGGTTCCTTCTCGCTGCCATAGGAGGTGTCGTCGCCTATCAGCTTTACGTGGATACTACTCAGATGCTGCGTCGGTCTCGTTGACAAAATTTATGTGGAGTTTCCTTACTGAATTTGCTTGTAGTTCTTCCGTTCGTCAAGCCTCCTTTTGTAAGCCACTTGATGGATCATTAAACGTGGATCCTAACCTTCGGTATACAGGAAAATGGTCCTTGCTTCCCCATGTCAAAGCCTCATTCTGCTCATCTATTAGGTGCGACTTTTATCCTTCTCATTAAACTTGGTCTAAATATTGATGCTTTCGTCAGGGTTTTTTGTGCGCAAATAAACGTCTTTTTCGCTCCCGAATACCGATTTTTGAACGTAGATCGCGCCACTCCTCTTCGACACCGTCGTAACCTTCATGACCGTCATCAAGGCCATTGCTATCCGCAGACGTAACGGTGGTCCAAACAGCCGCCTAATTCAGACATTCCTGCGTGAAGGTGTGTGCTCATGTTTCCAGATTGATATGCCATTACACTCAATCCGCGACTGCTTTAGGTGTTTTCTACTATATATTGATCTCCATCGCAAATTTGATTAATGGCATTTTTTACCTCCAGTGAGTCCTTTTCCGCTTCCTTCACGTCACCGCCGTCTAATATGTGAGGTCTTTCACCTTAGACCTCGTCAAGTGATTTCCGCGATCAATATTCCGCTAAGTGTTATGATGGCTCCAGTTCTTGCTTGCCGTCTTGTACGTACATTGCGATCTGAATCTAAATCTATCGGAATAACTTCTGGGTAGATCCTCGACCTTAGGGAACGTGGTTCTGAGACTGTTTCGCACTCTGACGGTACGGGAATGGCGGCGTTCACCACAAAATCTGTCACTCAAAACTCTCCGTTCACTCCTCCCCATATGAGACACAAATCCTCGGGATATGGCGCTTATAGTTCTCGCCATGCCCGAGCTATCGACTCAAACATCGTACTTAGCACTCTCGGTAGTATTGTCGCAGACCCCTTGGACCTGTCTCTCGAACAGGACCTTGCCGAATCCGAAAGTCGAATCGGATACGGTATGGACTTTAGCACTGCTATTGGCGGAGACGATGGGGAGCCTATTTCAATGGCGGAGCATAGCAGTGAGCTTATTGGTCGCGATGATCTCAGCGACAGGGATAGTCCATCTATCAAAACGCCCGCCCCCACTTACCGCACTTTGGAAATGGGCTTCCGGCCTGCGAGGGCCCCCAGTCTCACTGAGCGTGGAGTTGGAGGAATCAGAGTAGAAGTCGAGAAAGCGACGGCTACTATGTAATCTCGTCCATCGCCACAGACCATCAAGCTCTCTCTGTGTTCAATTGTCATTTTTCTTGCAAGCATTCGTGTCCTTTGGATTCTCTCACCATCAATTTCCAATTTCATTTCTCACTGGCCGCCCCATTTCGGATTTTCAACGTCCTCGACTCTCAACTGTCATGTTTTCCTGTGTTCATGCATCGTACACTGTGACTCACCACACTTTCCGTCTTTGTTGTCTCGTTTTCCTCCCGCTTTCGTTGTTATTTTTCACAATGTCGGCTTCGTACATCCTCGCATGTTTCCTTTGTCAGTTCTTGCATACATATCTGTATCCTCCGCAATAGAAGTAATGATTTCAACAACACCTATACTTTCTACCGTACATCTTTATCGTTCTTTCTCGTCAGCGCTGTAGCCCTCTCACAACATTATAGCTATAGTCACATATCCGTCTCACATTTGTTATCATCGAGTCTAGTGTTGGATGTCGTCCCAATCGTTGAATCGCGAGTACATCTGCAAGCGAAATTACACGACTCATGTAAAAAGCCTGCTTCCAGGCTACAGGACTTGCTATCCAAATTGTACCAAATTGTAGAAGAGCTGAGACGAGATAAGGAGTCGCGAGATATAAGGCGCTGGACGCATATCAACTGCGTTTTTCGTAGTGACCCATCCTCCTATCCTTTAATCTCAGTGTCCGGCGGTGTGCATATGCATCAGTAAAAGCCAGAAGAACTTGGTGACTTGCCTAGCTTTTTTACTGGCCCTCCCATTCATGAACCCTATATAGATACATAAGGCCTCGTATGTTGCCTTATGTACCAAAAATATGTCCTAGAGGCAAATAGTGCTTGTTGCCCCATTGGACTCGAACTTATTTTGAACCGGTGAGCAATTTTGACTTGACTGAACTTTCGGGCCTTTTATCCGCTGCAAGCCTCGGCAAGCTCAAAACAGTTTTTCGGGTAAAATACTGATGTACCTAGCTCATACGTCGACGCTCCGGGCCATAAGGCATTGTTGGTAAGGTCGGGTGACGGTCAGGTAAGGTCGACCTTGACCTAGTAACCGTCCAACACTGCCATAAGGTCTTCGTGTAATGGCGGCTTGCCCCACGTCAATTCATCCTAGAAGGACGAAGGGCTACAATTAACCCTGATGAACTTCTAAGAGTCCACTCGAAAATCTTATCCTATGTGATATGGCGCGGGACGGGTTTTCGGGCCGACGAGTTTCAAGGTTGTGCTTGGAGTTGAACACTGTCTTCTCCAAATGTCCCTGTCGTCGAACGATTCCGGAATGCCGCAGGCGGTCCTTCCTAGCTACATTCTTGCAGACCGACGGCCTTGTTCGATCCTCGATGCTCTAGAAGCTTCCTCGCCCATTTTGGCCCCGACAGTCCTGACTGCGACTTTAACATCAGAAGAAGTTCCAATGTTCCTTTTTGACTCAGGCTCTAACCACGATATCGCCTCTCGCCGTTCCTCCGTTGTTTCTGACTCGCATTGTTCTGATCTTATTTCCAGTGAAAGCTCTGATACGATTCAAACGGCTCAAACATGCTCAACATATGGGACGTTTGGCCAGCTCCGAAGGTCACGGCATCAAAGCACTCAAGTTCAGAATTTTTTCTTTGCACAACAGACCAAACCAGTATCAAACCACGCTGGAGATGATATAGATGGCAACCCAACGAATACCTACTCGCCGCAAGATTCCAGCGAAGATTCCTCTTCTGCTACCCAAACCACGCTTGTGAATCCTGAAGCTACACCGCTTTTCACTCCAACCGTTTCACCGCCATCCCCATCTCCTTCTGTATATTCTACACTCTCTTGTTCGGTCTCCACCTTGTACGGCTGTTCTGACCAAACTCAATTCATTAACTATTCCGGTTATGCAGGGGACCTCCATTCGATGTTAGATTTGTCCGCCGTCTCACTTTCTCAATGTGACAGCGTCATCTCGCTGCCGAGCCTTGTTGTTTCACGGTCTTGCCATGATAAAAAAGCTCCGGCTTCCGCGACCTTTGCTCCACAGACTTCCTTTCCATCGCGGCCAGCACCAGCACCTACTCCGATGTCTCTACATCCTGAGCTCCCTCGAACATTGGCTTGGTTGAAGGATACCATTGTGGAAATCCTCATTGATCAGGAAGGTTTTCGCTCTGTGACTCCTACCTTTCGTTTCGCTGGATACTCTACAAACCCTCGCTCGTTGGATTCAAGCGAGAAAGTGATTGAAGGAGGTGCTGCTCAGTTTGTACCCATCGCTAGACAGACGTTCAACTTTCATTATGCGCCTTTCGATGGTCAACCCATTCTGCGACGTATCTCCGTCAATGGAACATTTCGTGACCACGTATCCCGCCAAGCTACCATGTGCTTAAAGTCCAACGGGGTGTATACCGTGCGTGGTAGCGAGACTTCGATCATTACTAAAGGTGCTAATGGAGACTCCTGCACCGAAGCTTCTAAACTCCGATGGAAATTCGACTACTATGTCGATGACAGGAGAGGTTCCGGCAGACGTGAAGGCGAGAAAACCTTCACTCCACTTACATTCTCTTGCTCTCCTTTACTCCTTCACCCTCTTCAAGGAAAGAAAATCCGCTTGATGCATGTCATGAAGAAGAATGTAGTACCAAAGCTAGTCGCAGAGAAAATGGAACTCCCTAAAGCTACATCTAACCGTTCACCAACGCCTGTGTTCTATCATACTGGTGTAACTTCCCCTCCGCTTCCCCGTACGGACCCATTGAAAGCACATCTATGGAACTTGCATTGGCGATTCCAGTCGCAGGGGCATTCGAGCGGTCACAGACGCTCAGAATCATCGGGTTCTAGAGTACCCAGTCCTTTGGGTATTCACCAGGTAAACGAAATCTTTAGCACTGCCCAACAACCGGTGTCGCAGCGACATCGTCGAGTATCCTCCGCTGGGGAAATAGACGTAAAGGATATAATTGTAGGTCAGACTAGCGCATCAAAAGCTCGTCATGGTAATCCGATGTTGGTGTTGAGTCCGAATAGACTCGGCACCCCTATGCCCCCGTACGACAGGCACATCCTACCACCTTCTAAGCTCTCTGAGCTCTTGGAGAACATCGAAAATGTAAAACCCGCGGTATCGAAGGTCGAAGTTTTTACCGGTCTGTTTCCAGCTCCTCGCCATACCAGGGCGCTTGCTCTGACATAACTACTACATTACTTATGGACATTCTATATCACTACAATATTTCCTACCTTAATCCCCAAGTCATACATAGTCTTTGGTTCGGTCACGTGCTCACGTGCTAATAGACCTGAGATCGGTAATCCATTTGGCGTTGCAACATCTTGCCCTCGAACCACTATGTCTATCACCCACATTGCTTCTGTTAGCCAACTGAATAGCATTATCGAGAAACAGAAAGATAAACTCTCAGTAGGTGCTGCAACCTTCCTTGAATCCATACCCAGACTCAATGTAAGTACGTGGTCTTGATAGGTAATCGACTTTCATGCGACTTGGTGAGTGCAAGAATATCACTGCGCGCACATTCTCTGAGCCGGATTAGGTGTGGACCTTGTCGTTAGTACTGACCGACTTTTTTTGCTTCGAATATCTTCTGATGGACAGCAACTCACTCAGATGCAATTGCACCAACCTTCGAATCCTTGTCCAAGCAATACACCAACGTTAATTTCATGAAATGTGATGTAGACGCTGCACGAGATGTTGCTTCCTTGTATCGTGTATCTGCGATGTATGATTCAGCTGCTTAGCTGTCCTTCCTCAATTTGACTGAGCACATTCGTGTCAGGCCCACCTTTATATTTCTTCGAGGAGACACAAAGGTTGACCAGGTCAGAGGCGCTAATAAATCGTACGTCCTCTTTGAATCCCATGATTTTGGTTGTTTCATGCATCGCCTTCAGTGGACTGGAGGCCGCTATTCGTAAGCACTCTTCTGGGGCCGCTGGTACTGGTACGTTTTCTGGTAAAGGGCAGACGCTAGGCAGTGGAGGAGATGTTGCAGAACCTTCATCTTCGTTCTTTGCAAATATAGACCCTCAGGTCCGGGTTCTTCTTTATCTGCTAGGAGCATATATTTTGTTTTGGTATCTGAGCTAGGTTGTGTATGAGTATCTGATTCATCAATGCTTTTCTCGATGTTCGATTCTTCCATGTCAAGAGTCACGATCCTGTCGTGGACATGGAATTTATTTACTATGTACAGATCTACATGAACGCCTTAGGCAGGGTTGGGCGGGCAAAGTATAGACAGGAAGGCACAACCACTGAAGCAAGATTGTCAAACTCAAACTCGAAGTGAACAAGCCGTCAGATATTCATCCAGCCCATGTTCAGATACCTGTAGACCGTCTAAACATTATCGCGAGGAACAAAAAAGTGAAGAGGACATACGCCTTCCTTGCTGCCTCTTCCTTTGCAGCTTTCTGGCTCTTCCCTGTACCTACACCTTGTTCCTGATCATCAACTATGCCCCGAGGTCAGAACCTCATCCCCTCTAGTCCATGGGTATCAACACACTTACCAATGCAGCGCACAGTCCAAGTGGGAACATGGCTTGCACCAACTGAAGAACTTTCGTAACGGATTGTGAGATGCTTCTGCGCAGCGGTTTGGTTTACTGTTGCAAGTGACAGCATTGATAATGCAGAAACGCTTGCTGGAGCTGGACCTGCGGGAGGGTAGCTCGAGGGGAGCGGTGGAGGTTGACTGTGAGGTGGAGTTGGAGGGGGTGCAGAGTATTGCGGGGGATTTGACGAAATGTGCTGAGAAGAGTGTTGTGGTAGGTATGACGCCGAAGCTTGGATTTCAGAGCGGGCGTCGGGATCTATCAACCGAACGATCCAATTCTCAATAGTTGACATGTCACCGGTTACGAATACTGCCCCGGCGTAAGTCAAGAAATATTTTTTCATCTCCTATGTGAACATGCGTATCGGTTCGTGAGCGTATAAACTTCGGAGGACTAGTTTGCAAGAGATTGCATGATCACCTGTGTGTCTTGAAATATATCGGACTGCGAAGTGCGTAATTTTGCTTTGAGATCATAGGCATCAAGCCATTGAATGATCCTCTGATCATGTAGGATGACTCTTCGCTGATTCTGCACGATGGGAGAAATGAATATGAGCAACCAAGTTTGAAAATATACAGTAAAAATTGTTCCATACTCGGATGTTCTCAGCATCCAGGACTGGTCTTTTGCAGTACAGATAATTCGTGACAGCTAAATTCAAGGCCTGAATATTTTCTGAGCATTACGAGTCCAATAGATCATGATGGAGGATAGACAAACTTGTTCGCCTAGTTCTGCCAGGCGGTCGCTGTCATAATTTGTCGGTCCTGCAGCTAGACTGCTACTGATAGATGCATGCGTGAAGACAGCTAGCATCAGCTCCGCGTCCTCGATTTTGGGTAGCGGGGGCAAGTTCTGATTATTCATTTTGACAATTTGAGAGTTATAGTAACACTGGTACAAATGTTCAACTATCATTCGAGGAGGAAGTTCAGGTTTAAATAGCAGAATGTCCATCAACGCGCAGCCTGTAACACAGTCTATCCCAGCACGTGTTTGGGCCATGAGACTTGGGAGAGCGCGCAAACCTTATACTTACCTAGTAAAGTGCAGACCCTCGAGGGATAAGAAGATAGTATCGATTCAATGAAACCAAAGTCTGGTACTTCCACAGTACGTGACAGTCAGCGGATTGATATCTAGATGGCTTCCCGCAGTAGGAATTGCCTCAAGGCTGAGAGCTTGTAAATGTTGGAATCCAACGCGCTATCGATGGAGAGAGAGAAAAGAAGCGATCAATATCACGTTGCCGTCACGTGTCCAACTGAACTCCTTCCTCCCACAAAGATTCTTACATGCGGTAGAGTTTTAACATACAGATATCGAAATACGCGTGGCATGTCGGTAAAACCTGATAGCGCAAAGGCCTTGATTTCGGAGGACTATTTAGATTTTCCCTCTCAACGATGGTATTACCTTGGTTTTGGCGCTCTTCTCCAGGTTTTCATGACATCCATATGTACAGGGGAGCTTCGCTGATTCAGTACACAGGCCTGCAAAGCTGTGGACGTCTTATCGTCCTTTGTCTCTTCAGACAGCAGGATATATCTTTGCAAAAAGTGGCTTTTATTCGATACTTTGTACTGCATCGTCCTTGCAACTCTACGAATACCGCGACTTAACTACAGCAAGGCTGTTGTCGCTCTTCAGGTCATATCCTTGTGGTTATTCAATGGCCTGATCTTTGGTGGAATAAGAGTAAACGTGTGGGGAGATGGAAGCGGTATAACGACGAGTATTCCGAGTGCGTGACATTGACCTTCAACTTCTATGTAGTACAGCTGATATCCCTTTAGGTCAACATGATATTGCTCATACCCCCGAAGCCTCGAGCTTGATGGACGTGCTTGCTCCGTTCACTTTCGGTCTTTTCTCCTCACAAGTCACACGAAATGATGCACATCTTCTTGGGCAGCATACTGTGCGGATGTCTCCAATAAGTACTGCCCAGCTGAATCCTTATGGGGAAACGTTTTGTCTGCCATCCTCCGGAAATGCAGTTCTTGTCCCAGTGCTTCTCAATAACACGAACCCTGTTGCACTCAGGTTCTCCGTTACACCTCTTGGTTTCAATCCCGGTCAACCGGAAATGCTCGACTTATCAGGAAAAGAGCTCCGCGCGATCGAGCAGGCACGTATAGAGACACTTCAATTAACGCGTGACGCTTCACAGGACGAGATGGACGAATACGATGATGATCCCACACCAAAACATTCGCCCTCCCTTCAACGAACACAAGAACTGATTCAT
Organism: Lentinula aciculospora; assembly: GCA_028011355.1. NCBI lineage: Eukaryota > Fungi > Basidiomycota > Agaricomycetes > Agaricales > Omphalotaceae > Lentinula > Lentinula aciculospora. Next base: position 2,230,077 of record JAOTPV010000003.1, read on the forward strand.
ATACGTCTCCCTAAACCAGGTGTTCTCCGGCTAGAGCGTGTACTAGATTCCTCAAGCACTGAGGCTCGATTGGTGATTCCGTCGGATGTAACCATAGTTCCATGTCCTCAGGCGGGATTCACACCTGATAAGTCCGCAGCAAACAACATTCGTTGCTCTGGACAAGGAAACGACGTGCAGCTCATGATGGATATCAATGGTGTTCCACCGCTCAGCTTAAGATGGTCGAGATCTATCAATGGAAAACGAGAGGCTTTCTTGGTGGAGGGAATAGAAGGCGGTCGTCACTCGGAATCATCCCCTTCCTCTGATCATTCTCCTCCGATGGTTATTACTAGCACTGGCCCAACTAGGTTGACCGCTGCTCCTGAAAAGCTCCAAGTTCCCTTTGCTATTTCACTTGATGCACCTGGTAATCATGTCTATGCTTTGGAGGAAGTCATGGATGCTGCAGGGAACACAATGCTTGTAGGTGGCAATGCAAATGATAATCTTGCAAATCATCATGCGATGAGGTCTTTCACTGTGCTGCGGCGTCCCGCAATATCATTCAAGCACTGTAGTCCGGAACATCCTGTTCCTTTGGCCATCGGTTCAGAAGCAGTTTTAACAGTCTCTACCATGGATGCGGATAACCTCGATGCCCCCTGGGATATATCAATAAAATACCAACCCCATCCTGGTAACAAACGTTTCAAACCTTGGCGCAAGACTCTTTCAACTCAGGGCAGCCGAAGGGATCTCACCATAGGCGCAAATGCCCCGGGAGAGTATATGATAACTGGCGTAAAAGGCAAAGTAAGCTTTCTTTTTCTGTGTACTTCTTTCAAAAGTCAACCCGCTTTTCAACAGTGGTGTGCTGGAGACGTTCTGGCTCCAGAATCGTGCAACGTCGTCGAAAAACCTATTCCAACTGCAGAGATCAAATGGACGAAGATACACGAGTGTTCTGGTGATACTGGTGTTTCCGCTTCGCTTGTCCTTCATGGCACACCGCCCTTCCATGTTTACTACAAAATGCAAAAAGATTTCGAACCACCTAGGGAGATGTCAAAAATTTTTACCACCTCCCGAGGACAGTTCACGTTGCAACCGGAGCATAGTGGTCACTATATCTTCACGTTCACCAAAATCAGTGACGCCAACTATCAAAGGGTCGAATTCGATGGACCTAGCATCGACCAGATTATTCATCCTCCTGCATCTGCCGATTTCGTTGGCGTTCCTGGAGGACTAGGACGAAAAAAGGCTCTAAACAGCTGTGAAGGCAAAGCCATAGATGTGGAAGTTGAACTACGGGTGAGTTCTCGAATTTTCTTTCAGTGCTTTTTCTGAAAAATATTGGAGTGCAGGGATCACCGCCTTGGAGCTTGGAACTTCAACTTGTCGGACCTAAAAGCTCAGAAATCCTTATGTTCGGGGATATCACCTCGAATAGAAAGAAATTGCAAATACCCGTGCCCGCTGCAGTTGACAACGAAGGGGGCACTTTTGAAATCGAACTAAGTGAATACCACCCCACCTCTATTAATCTATGTTTATTGATCCAACATTCTAGTCAGTGTAGAGGACAAGTCCAAATGCAAACTTCCCATTACGGTCCCTGGAATTTCCGTTAATGTAAGGAGATTGAAGGTAAGCTAAAATCAAGGTTACATTCATGACCTCTTACTCAGTACTCCCTGTACTAGCCTACTGTCAAGTTTTACGGCGCTGATGGTAAACGTCAAGTTACTGTGCTTGAGCAAGAGCAGACTGGTCTTCCCCTTCGGTTGACTGGTGAAAGTGTGAGTAGGGGCTTCCTCGCGTTCTCATCCTACTAACATTATTTAATCGTCTAGCCATGGCGGATTCAGTATCGTCGAGTGGGTGATGATGGAATATCATCATCAACACTGAAAACTCCCAACGACTTCGTGTATGTGTCTGAAAAAGGACTATATGAGATTTTGGAGGTTTGTTTCGTTATGATTATATAACTAGACTGAATACTGAACAACTCTCAACTAGATATCTGACGCACAATGTCCTGGACTTGTCATCCCCGACGCTTCGCATTACCGTGTAGATTGGATTCCCAGACCCACTGCCAAGTTATCTGAACATACACCTGCAACTTACGAACCTCTGAACGGGTCTTACATTCTCCCTCCTCTATGCGAAGGTATGGATGACCACGTTGACCTTGATCTTACTGGTGTGTGTCCGTCTCTTTCTCGAATCAACAATCATTGAATCGTTGCCTAGGTCGGCCCCCGTTCCAAATCATGTACAACATCGCACAGGGCAACGAACAGGGAGGAACGACGTTGATTGGCCAACCTGTGTTTAATAGCATCCAATCTCGTACTCGATTCCAGTTGCACACCTCTGATCCTGGACGGGTGTACTATGAAGTCAAGCAAATTGGCGATGGTGCTTACCCATTAGAGAAGCATAAGAACACACCAATACCTCGTTACGAGCGACTCTTATTCGAACAGCAGGTTTCCTTACGTCCTACTGCTAGGTTTAAAACCCGCAACAGGCTGTCTTATTGCCTGTATGACATCTTCACGCCACTCGACAAGTTGTCTTCGGATGGTCTCGTAGTCCTTGAAGGCTCGCCTCCGTTTCAACTCGACTTGTCCATCAAAAACCTGGCAACTAGTCATGTCGATATGCAGACAATTGAAGTACATGATCATTCTTGGAAAATCAGTTTACAAAACTATCAATTTACCTCAGTAGGACCTCATCTCATTGTCATCCGGTCTGTTGCGGATTCCTCGCATTGCGCACACGCTACCCTAGATCCATTGGGCACTTCAATTTGGGTAGACGTAGCAGAAGCCGCTGCGATTGTACCTATAGACCGTCGAGAAGACTTTTGTGTTGGTGAAGCGGCGCAGTTCCAACTGGAGGGAACCCCACCATGGTCGATAGGGTGAGTTCGACTGAGTTCCATATTATACTCGTCACTGATTTATACTATGAGATACCGAATCAACGGCAAGACATACACACAAGAAGCCAAAGTATCCCCCTTTTCCCTACTCCAGCAACAGCCTGGGGAGTTCATCGTAACTTCTGTCGCTCATCAACAAAAGATGTGCAAAGCATCGATCACAGATTTGAGGTTTTCAGTTCGTTCTTTGCCATCCGCCCAGGTCGGTCATGGAAAGAGAATTTATCAAGACATTCATGAGGGTAGGTCGAATTCTTATTTTCTCTATTGGTGGATATCGTTCAATGTTCGTTCAGGTGATCAAGCTGAAATCGTGTTCACACTCATCGGAGAACCCCCTTTCACCTTTACGTATCAACGGTCGGAGCTGGCTAGTAGCAGAAGCAAGCCAGGCAAAATCCTTGAAACGCATACGGTTTCTCGGATATATTCGAACGAATATTCAATATTCTCTGCTTTAGAAGGTATGTCTACATATAGCCTAACTTGTGGCATCTGATCTTATTCATGTCGCATATAGGAACATGGACGGTCACGTCGATATCAGATCGTTACTGTCGCTATCCACCTATACAGCCAGAACTTGGCAAAGAAAAAACTCGGCCATAAATGACATGGTGGTAAAAATCACTCCGCTGCTGTCCATATAATATCACACCCGAGATTGTTCTCTTATCTTTTGTAATAATTTCCACGTTGAGCAAACTCACGAGTACGTTTTAATTGGCTATGTACTGAGAAGAGGCTTTTGGATACTTGTCTAAAACTGAAGGCTGCACAGCACATGTGATCAGACCTGCGCAGAGGAGATGTAGAACCACTTGGATACTACAGGGAGTCAGTGATAAATTTTGACAGATGGTGGGATCAAATACCTGAGGGTTCAATGGGAGCAGGCGGTTTACCAGAAGCTGGCGATATGCTGAGGTACCTGGGATCGTCCCTTCTAACGAATCCTGGAGAATTGGCAATCGTGATGTTGTCACTGTTAAAGGATATATTGACTATTGCTTCTTAAATGTGAAGAAGAGAACGTAACGGACATCGAGATGCCTTGGTTATTGGATTCGCCAGTGATAAGACGACGCCAAGCTTCATGGCATTCATGGATGATTTCAGTAGCATATTTCTTGTTCTTGGCTTCACCAGAGAAAGCAAAAGTGTTTTCGGGTTTACCATCGGGGATTTTGTAAATCCTATGTTGAGGCAGGAAAGGTGAACACGCGCCGGGGCAGATTCAGAGAGAAGATAGCCACACACCTGAACCACTCGTTAGTGGCCCTGATTAAGCCGGGGAGATGTCTCTCAACATCCTCGATATCGTTGAGCTTGGACGCAAGAGGATCCTGGACATCAACGACGATGACTTTCCAGTCGGTCTCGCCTTCATCCAATAGAGCCATGATTCCGAGAACCTTGACTTGCTTGACTTGTCCAACGTATCCGACCTGTTCACCAATCTCGCAGACATCGAGAGGATCGTTGTCACCCTTGGCTTTGGTTTCAGCGTGCTGCTGGGTAGGGTCTTCCCAGGTCTAGAGAAAGTTGGTTAGATGGGTATTGATGAAGACGATAATGACTTGATGCACCTGAGGGAAAGCACCGTAGTTCCAGATATAACCATGGTGAGGGAAACAATTGCGCACGAAACGCAGACGATTCTTCTTCACATCTTGTTTAATGGGATTGAAGGGCTCCTCTTTGGAAATTTCCATCTTGGCGTTGGTCCAACGAGGGACCTCAACGATCATGTTGAAGATGCCATTGTTTTGATCAGCGAATAGAGGGATGTCGTGGAAGGATGAAACGACGGAACCGTTCTGCTCAACGAACACACGATGTTCTGCGGTTTGAAAAAAGTTATCGATGGTAACTGAGAACGTTGAGGAACGATGGCCATACCTAGAGTGTTGGGTGCACTAATGAGACGGGGACTGTATTCTATAAAAACATCAGATATTAGAAAGAAAATAATGGAAAAAATACTAACGAGATGTCATCTCAGATGATGGTTGGAAAGAAAGTAAACGAAGTTGTTGAGAAAGGCGCTGGGCCGCATTTGTCCGTCCAGTCATATCCCTCTGAGTACAGAGAAATCGTGTCTAGCCGTGCGTTTCCGTAAAAAATCTTATCGAAGTATCAGTCAACTATATTTCTCACCGTTGAACTCCATATAGTTGCTCGTTGCATACAGGATGCAATAAACCTGGGTCCGCTCGCCGTGTTCAAAGACTTTCAGCCAGGCTGACCAGCGCTGAAATATGGAGCGAACACTGCTGACCCTGTGAAAATAATGGACAAGAGTCTATATGGTACAACATAGATAGGTAGTTTACAAATCCCCGAGAATATCTTCGTCTCTGTCTTTTTTCCCCCAGCTGAACTTTGAGAAGCCACCATTGAAATCGAGCCTTAACATTAGCCTCTCAACGTGCCTTCTAACATCCACAGTTTCCGCCTTGTCACTCATCATACGTGATTTTGACGCACTGACCATCGGAATCCGTGACATGTTGAAGGTTGTGTGCCCTCCTAATGCTATTGACTTGGATGCGTCCGCAGAAGAGGTTGCGAACGGTCGTTGGAAGGTCGAAGAGGACAGATGCTCGTAGAAGGTCATTAGGAGATCGTGAAGCGTCTACATGGGCGCGATTAGCATGATCCTCAATCTGAAAAATTCAAAAAAGTTCAAGATAACCTCGTTGATATTGACAACCACGGCTCGTCTTTCTTTTACTAAAGCACCGACCTCCTCTCCATCTCCGCCCTTCAAAGACCCTTCAAACAACAAAGCCGGAAGAATGTCACCTCCCCACCTTTCTACCTGAGCCACAAACCTCTCACAGACCTCGAATATACTCGCCAATGTAGCAGATACTTCCAAATTGGTCAGTAGGCATCCAGTGAGAAGTCGGTCTAGATACGTTGCGTGCATTTGGCGTAGAGTAGTGAAATCCAATCTTGAGGAAGATACAGATCCACCTAACTGAGAGGCAAAACTGCGTGAACTAGGCATTGGATGTTTTCGATGAGTAGAACTTAGTACACTCGTAGATGATGGCTCGGTGGACATTGCACCAGATTTCTTGCTATGTTCTTCCTCGCCATTATGATACCTCAACTGTTCTTTCAACCGGCTGTATTCAACATCTACCACATCGATCATCACATAACCCATGAGTGTATCCAAAAACCAACTCATATCCCTTACAACACCCCAACCACACCTCAGAAGCTCCTTTCTTGCATCCAAGTCTCCTGCTGTACCGCCTTCACCGAGACCAGTCCATCGCCTTCGGGCACGCTGGGTGTTCGATAGTGATGACCAGCAAGTATGGATGCTGTTATGCGTTTTTCGTAGTGCGGATAGGTAGGAGAAAAGGGCACCATAGGAAGATAGTTCGGCGGGATGTACGAAAAGGTCGAGAGGCCAAGTTACTTTGTATGTGAGAATCAGAGGTGTGCCTAGGAGTGTGCTACTAAAGAAGGAGGAGTCAAGTTGCCTCCCGATTGATTGTGAGAGGGAGTTGGTCAAAGTACCTCCTCCAAGGGCAGGTAGTAATGGCCGGAGAGGTCCGGTGGGTAAGAGAAAGCGGAGGTGTGTTAGGGCAGGATCCTGCTGAGCTGTTGTGCCCAACGAGGCACGAAGCATTGCAAGATTCAAGTCTTGTTCTCGAATCATGGACGTCGATCCCGAGCGCACAGTCAAGCGGGAAATTTTAAGTCTCTCGATTTCGCGTATGAGAGACAAACTGAATTCTCCGTTTTGGAGAAGAAAGTAATTAGCACTGAAAATATTTCAGAGTAGTTTTCGTGGAAGAACGCAGGTGAGGACGCACAATGAGTCCACAGCGTCCTCGACTGCTTGTAAAGTGAGCACGTTCATCCAAAGCCATTCGCTTACGTTTGTCCTGATCTGCGAAATCACTCTATCGAAATTAGGTTGGTCGTCAGGCATGACACTCTCTAAAGCCTTTGCATATTCTATCGCCAAGTCCATCGGAAGTTGCTTTTGCCATTTCGCAGCTTTAACTGTAGAAATAGCGCGTCCGACGTAGAGTATGGAGTCTCGAGATTGTGATGTTATGCAGGAAGGCAAGGAACCGTCCAGGAACGCGTAAGAATCCGAAACGAGTGGATCTACAGTAGATATAGAGCCGTGAACAAGGAAGGCAATCAACTGTACTCGCCAGACGCGTTCTACAGCATGCGAGAGTCGAGTGAATATATCGGCTATGCGATAAACGCCTGTCTTGGCACGCTCGAGAAGCAAGTCTATGAGAGGACCTGGCTGGATGTCCTTCCTAGACTCCAAGTCTTCTACTAGCGATACTAGCGCAGCTAAAGGCGCGTCCCATTCTGCGAACGTTGCCCGAATTGATGAAAGCGGTACAAAAGAGCCGCTTGCCACCAGGTTCGCATCGCGTCTAAGAACTCTTTCCTCTGTACTGATGACTAGCGCCTCGTATTCATCCTTTAATATATGGTCAATTGCTGCGCATACCGCGGAAAGATATCGAGAAGACGAATACTGGAGCTGAGTACAGGTGTGTTTAATAGTTCGATATCGGAAAGCGATTTGACCAAGAGATTCAATGCATTGTTGTTCACCAGGATGAAGGAGAGGTGTAAAGGATGGATGAACAGTATGATCTTTGGGAAAAAGTGAAGAGGGATGCCCGGCAAGGACTAAGAGGACTTCTGCAATCATCGAAGAACTGGAAAACAAATACGGGCCGGGCCGGATGTATATTTCTTCTCGTTACACATCATTATGGACGACGCCCTGGAAATTCGCTTAGAACCTTCTTTGAATATAGACGACGCGTTTTCCGATACAGAAGACCAGGATTCCGATTTTCAATTCTCCCCTGATTCCATCCGAGATGATTTGGCCAGGAATTCGCAGTCCTGGAGAGTCAAAGACGAGGACGACGACGAGATGCCTCGGAACGGTTTCTTCGAAGCTGCGATGGACTCTTTTTCAACGCTAGATATCAACAGCGACGAACGCTCTGAGGAGGATGACCAAAGCTCATCGCAGTTTGTCTCGATACCGTTGTCCAACTCCCGTGATGGCTTCCCGGACAATTCTGAACCCACAGAACCACATGAAGCACATCCCCCAGAAGCTACAGACACAGACACGCCTTATCCTACTGTAGTCATCGATCTCTCCTCCCACAAAGTCACTGTATCTGTAGATAACACTCAGACCACTGCGCCCTTGCCTTCAGCATCAATACATAGTCACTCTCGCTCAACTTCTATCGCCGAATCTGAAAGCTCTGACCATTCGACAAAATCATTACCTTCGCATGAATTATCTAATGTAACGCCAACACATCCCAACTTTGCAGCGTCTACATCTACTTCCATACTGCCATCCTCTTCGGCGACGACCGTAGCAGCTACTTCGGTATCGAACACCGCGTCAATACTACCACAAACTCAGAAATCATCACCACCCGCGCATCGACTGACTCGCTCAGTCGGTCCTAGTGCTTTAGAAAAGTTTGTCAGTAAAACAAGACCATCGTTCCTTCCACCCAAAAGTCGCCAGGAAGATGACAAGCATATGGCAGATTGGGAGACGATGATGAAGCAAAGTCGTGCTGCAGGTGGGTTTGAATAATATGATCCCTTATAAAAAGTACAAATTCATGTTGTATCCAGCGGAAAAACGAAGAAAGGCGTTGCAAGAGCGCCGTCTACTTCGCGAGAAGAAAATAGACGAGTCGTTACACCTCTGGGAGAAGGAAATTGTTCCGGATTGGAGAGTGGTGCAAAAGAATCCTCGACTACGGAAGCTTTGGTGGAAGGGTATCCCTACAAAACTACGGGCGAGCATGTGGGAGCGCGCAGTGGGCAATCCCCTTGCTTTGAGTAAAGGTGAGGATATCAGTTCGGTATAAACAACCTGATTTAATTTGTTTATAGATAACTTCCGTTCATGTAGTTCCCGCGCCAAACGCGCTCTAAGCTCTGGTGCTTTCTCCGATGCAACACTCTCCAAGATCGAGACCGATATCGCGACTACCCTTCCATCGTTACACATATTCCATCATGAAACTGGTCCATTATATTCAGACCTCAAAGCTTTGCTCTGTGCATGGGTCGTAGCTCGGGCAGACGAAGGCTTGGGGTATACATTTGGCGCAGCCAAAATCGCAGCTATGTTGTTGATCAACATGCCCATACAGCAAGCGTTCATTGTCATGAGGAATCTCCTGGAACGTCACTGCCTCAGAAGCTTCTTCGGTGGAAGCGGAGCCAAGGAAGATGTAAGTTCGGTATTGCTTGATAATCAGGAGTTGAGATTTGCGCGTTAACCAGAGATAGGTTGAAGCTTATTACAGGTCAGGAGTTTTTTTGTGAAGCCGGTAGTGAACAATCTTGAATCATTTGTGTCGCATTCAGGATCTTTGAAACCCTATTAGCTGATGGGATGCCTAAGAGTGAGTAAAGATATTATCCATTTGTCCTCTTACCTTATTCTTTGTTTAGTCTACTTCAACTTCAAGCAACACCAAGTATCTCCAGCATCCTACCTCTCGGATTGGATCGTGCCGCTATTTCTCGATCATCTACCGTTCGAAGCTTGCGCTCGGATATGGGACGTTCTTATTCTCGAGGGTGATTCATTTTTGTACCGAGCGGCTTTAGGAATCCTTGGTGTACTGGAACCGAGGCTATTTTTCCCAGACAGACAGGAGCTACTTCAGCTACTGAGGTCAGGATTGTCACTTCTTAATACATACCTTAGTAGCTTACGATCTCTTTGCTTTCTAAAGAGGAGAAAACAAAGCAGCTATTGACGTAGCATCTCGAGAGGGCCGACCGCTCGACGGGGGGAAATACGAAATTTATGGACTCGATGAAGAGACTCTTTGGGAGCGGATTGATTCAATGGACGAGTGGTGGAAAGAAAGTACTTGGAACAGGTTGACGCGAAGGGAGCTGCCCGATCTTTGATAAGCTCGAAATATGGGTTAGGTTTATGAATATGGTTGACTCTCATTTCACAACACTTGGGTTTTGATACTTGAAAAGTGGAACTTGAAGGAGGGGGAACAAATTTTTCTGATTCATGAGCACAAAGTCTGCATTTAGACGCTTGGCTTGCTCACTTATCCTCACTGACAATGCTTTAGAAAACAATCCAGGTTGTTAGAGCATACAGGCTAGTCAGACCCTAGATAAATTTATAAAATTACGCAATCGTTGTAGAAGTTGTTTGAGACCTTGAAGCAATTCTACATTCTTGTCCATGTGAAGTCATAATTATTGTGTCGGAGGTGGTTTCGTAACCTCCACCGACCCTCTCATATCCATCATGGCCCCTTCGTCACTAGCTCGTATACCTGCTGCTTCCAAGTAGTCTACGAACACTGTACTCAGCCCCAACGGGTCTCTCGGAATCCAGATACAAGGTTGATCGACGTAAGTAGAAGGGTGGTCGAAGGCGTGTTTGTCCAATGAATCTTCTGAAGACGAAAATCCGTCGTCTTGAGCTTCCTCAATTATCTCAGTTCCAATCACCTCGCTGTTGTCGAGATCGCTGGATGAAATCTCGGATTGCTGGGCCACAGCCAAATCATTGTCATGATTTACTTGTACCGTTATATCTGGCGAACCAGCAGAAGTAGCGGAAGAACCGGCGGAGTTATTGCCAATAGTAGTAGCGATAACATCATTATTGGCTTCCAAATCTTCATCTACTGAAGTAGAATTTGAAGAATCAAAGTTTGCTCTGAGCTTTGTTGTGAACGCTTCGAATTTTGATTTGTCGCGGTCAGGTAGCTTCCCCAGACGCTTCCGTAGGTTTTGTACGACTATACATGGAATAGTGAAGTAAAATTCATCGTGAGTTTTTAACCTAAAACAAGGAATTACTTACAATCTTTGCTGAACAGATCTAGCTCTCCATCTTGACCGAATCTGTCGGCAAGGTTCTTCGTAGCAAGCGACATGGGGAGATATTGCGTCAAAGCTTCAACAAAAGCGATTAAGCAATAGTCAATATGTACTCAGTATAGGTTCAAGGAAAGAACGGCTTACGAGCGAAACTTTTATTTAGAAGAACATGTGCCCAAATGGTCATCGCTACTAACAGTAACATCAGGATGCCTTGTGCCAATGCTACGTACCGCGACTTTGCTAGCGAAACCTTCATGAAAAATAGACATGCCAGACAAATTTGTTCAATATACAGCCCAACGACTATGAGTAGAAGAAGAAAGAAGGAAGGGAAGACAATGAACAAAATTGTGGTCAGGATTACAGCTAGTGTTTGAATTTCATACGCACACAAATTCGACGCAGCCATCGGAAAATACCCCCCGCCTGATTCTCGTGCAGCAGGCTGATCGAAGACTTGAAGAAACACTGTAAATGGAAAGGCAAATGGTCAGAAGACATAACTGTTTTTGAACGCGAAGTGAGAAGATATGCACAGAATTTCCACGCAATGTAGTAACACCCATAACCTAAACAACAGAAACGGAAGAGCTCAGCCTATGGACCAAATTTGGATTCTAGAATCCCCTCACATATGAATGCCAACAGATTGATTAACGGATTCAACACGCTATACGCTAATCCGATTGTTGCCAATAGGGATAAACGAGGGAGAAGCGTCCCGAAATCAGCCTGGAATTTCGAAAAGGTGATCGTCAACACCACGATGCAAGATGACTTGAGACATTCACAAACCGAAGGCATCAAGAACGTAACCTATGAGACGACGATGAATTCATTTTTGAGAGGTGCACCGCATATGAAAGGTGAGCGTACATCAAAAGCCTGTCTCGGTGTCCGACCCAAGAACCATTTCCCGAAATAATATCCAACAAGAGGGAAGAGTTGAGCCAAGGCGCTTCCTGCACCCGCGAGACCTTGGGTTACTGTCGGCAGGAAAAGTGGCAGATTGTCAATGAAGAATGACCAAGGCCTCGTCTGAGAAGACTTACTCATATACGTCAAGAAGAAAACCGACGCGCCCGGAAGTTGGGTGGCTAACGATTGGACTGTGTGTGTTGGGTTATCGATGATCTACATCAATTTGAGGTCGATTTACAGCGATGATCTTCGAAAGTGAAATGTCGAACCTCTTCAAGAACTATATAGATGTGTCGACATCGGTCAGTATTTGACCTGTATTCGAAGTGAATGTCAAGTTCACTAGCCTTTCGTAATGCCAGAAGACAGAGTGACAATTAGGAATCCGTGTCTAGTATAAGGTACATTTGAACAGGTCAGCACATAAATTTTACAATTCTTCGCCTCTCACTCACTCACATTAGTAAAAACAAGAAAAACCTCCGATAGAGGCTGACAGAAATGAGCGAGTGACGAGGGAGACCTTCGTACCATGCTAATCCTACAAAGGAGTCAGCAATGAATTCGACCTTTCTCTGTTATAGAATCTCACGTACCTCTAAGGATGATGGGCATCATAGCGAAGAGTGCAGCCAATAATGCGGGTGGAAGCAATCCCTGAATGATGCTCGGTAGAGGAGCAGGAGCTGCAAGTACGGGATTTGGCACATATTAGACGGATGAAAGAAAGATGTAAGTTACAAACCACTGCAAATCCAATCCAACCACTCGGCCTTCCTACAAACCGCATAAATATTACTCAGCCCTCCAATCGCAGCCACCGGAAAACTCCAGACCAAAATTAACCCTATGGTAGCTATCCATGACAAGGAGACTTTCGATCTTGTCTTGAGTGCATCGTCATCGAGGTTATGCCACACAATATCATCCGGGTGCGTTTCGATGAATCTATCGTTCATCTGTAATACTTGGTGGTACGAAACACATTGAGCGAGGATGTGTGCTCCAATTTGGAGATTGCAGAGGATGAAAACACTTCCGAGGAATTTGCTGTCTTGTTTTTGCAGGGAGCGAGTGGAGGAAATAGTTGAATTCAGTCTGGCGATTTCGTCCTAGGAAACAAATGTAAGAAATAGTCCGGGGAAGTCATCAAGGAAACTCATACATACCTTACACCACTCGATAGTGTCCACCTTGTCTCCGAGAACTCCGAATGTACCCGTCCGATGTTTGGGCCTCTTCGTAAAAGGAACAAGCACGTCAAGTAACTGGAAGGAGGCTTCATGTTCTAGCAACTCTTCGTCGTCGCTTGCGGGCTCCCCTGTATTCGGACTAGCTTCTACATCCTCGGCTCTAGGTTTCGGAATGCTTTTGGCCTTCTTCTTTTTCCTCTTCGCTTCCTTCTTTCTCCAGGCCTTGACTGCATCTCGCAGCACCTCCGACACAGCTATCTCCAACATCGTGCATCGTTTCTCCCGAGCGGCGAATGATTTGTTGAGTTCCTTTGTGTCACGATACAGCCATATTCGTTCAACGCCCCCGGGCACAAAGCTAGCGAACTGGCGCAAAGAGGACTCAGTAGAAAGCGTATCTGGCACGGAGGTGATTAGCACGGTACGGGCTTGTGCGAGACGGGAATGAGTAGGGCTCAAGAGGAAGCGTTGACGCATAAGGATGAAATAGGCCATTTCGCGTCGTACAAGAAAAATTACGAAAACTATGTAAAATAGGTAAGTTCGAGGGCAAACAGGATTGAAGTAAAGATACTTGCTCGTTAGAATATAGACGACTAGAATGTGCGCAGTGAACCGTTTCTGCTCTTTCGGGTCAACAACACTAAGAAATACACGGGATTAGTACTAACACTGAAGAGTGAGAGATACAGAAACGTACTTGATCCAACTAATTCTCTCCAGATTAGAAGTGGCTCCGTCTTGCCCAATAAAGTTTACAGGAACAATGACAGCAAATGTCAGGACTGTGAAAGCAAGGAAAATCCAAACTAGCATTTTGAGATATCGCAGGAACATGTACGCGTCCAATCCATTGTTGTCAATCTATACTAGGGGGTGAATAATTTATCGGATCTGAGGCAGGAAAGAGGATTACAATGTCCTCTGCGCGTGAGTTTACCAGGGCCGGAAGCCATTTCCATGGACCAGGTGGAAGCTTTTGAGATCGTTTACTATATCAAATACCGATGAGCTTTGACCACGGCGGGAGTAACAATGTCACATACTCTGGTGGCGGAAGATAAGTCCGTGGACTTGAGCGACCTTTTCAGAACAGCGCCTTGGACATGAACATTTACGATGCTCACCTGTATATCCTCTCCAACTTCTGTTTCAACAACAAAAATAGACCGACTTCAACCAAAAGTAGCGCGCCGTTCGCGATGAGAGCTGTGAAAAAACTCTGCGTGCTCGTGGCGACATTGCCAGGAGTTATTTGAGACATCTTGGTATGAGCTCAGAGCATGGCAAAGTCGAAGAGAAAGAGAAAGGCCAGCGCTGAACAACTGTCATGGCAGGCGCCGTCGACGGTCCCCAGAAATTCCGAAATTACTAGCGCTCGTGCGACCCTTTACTCATGCTCTAGCAATGTGCCAGTGTTTTCAATTCTCAACCCTCAACTCAACATCATGATAAATTACATATACTTGAAGCTTGGTCCGCAGGCTGAAAAAGTCTACATGCAGCTCTGATCCATAAAAGGTGCAGGAAGAAATGAATGGCTGGCAATAGTTTCGTACAGCTTAACGACTTCAAAAAAGGCGCAAAGTAACCAGCCAAAAACTGGATCTATAGATAGCACAAAGCGAGCCGCCGTAACGTAGATATGGGTTTAGAGGACAAACTAGATCGGTGTATATGCACAGGGGCCGCGGGTTAATGACATTGACAGACACAAAATCAAATAATGTTGATTGAGCGAAGAAATTATCTTACGTTCATGTATTACAATTCAAGATTCAATGTTCAATGCTTGGAACATCTCCAAATGAAATACTGGGTGATACATCCCCAGTTTGTTCTAGTTGTATGCCGATGAAGTAGGAAGCGGTCATAGAACACCACGCCGTCCTTTACCAACGGCAACGGTCGCTTGGTTGCTGTGTATTCGATAGATCCATTCAGAAGGATATGTCGAATTTGTCGAGGACTTGGATCCAGAATATATATAGCAGTTGCATACTTATTGCACTAACTCAATGGCGATTCCGGTCATGTAGCAATTAATTGTATCAAGTTCGCCTCCCCTAGTGGATACCTCACTATGCCATTGAACCCGAAGTTGACACCTTGTAGAAGGTACCAATGCATTGATATTGTGAACCTCCTTCTTTTGTGCATTTCTTTCCCTTTCAGCCAAATACTGAGGGATCAGTAGTAAACGGAAGGATCCTAGATTGTACCGACGTTCACATACTACTACCAAAGCAGTCAGGGGCCTGAGCAATTCGAAGGACGTGTACTACAGCTGTTATCCAGATAATCCAGAGTAAGGTGTCCGACAAAGGTGCAAGCTGGGTCTAGAGCAGCAACTCTTCTATAGCAGTGAGAACATTTTCCCAAAATCGCTCCACCACGCCTTTTTCAAAACCATTCTCGTCGTATCCCAGACTTATCCATAGTTTTCCAACAAATGTATAGCCAAACAAGAGCATGGCACCTGAACGCTGGCGACTACCGGTTGTAAGCGTATGAAGCCTGATTTGGGGGAAAGCGGCATGTCTGTAGATTCCATCTAGATTCCCCAGTAACGAGAGTCCAATTAACGCTGTAGATGGTAACTTGACCGCTACCGTAGCCATAAGTGGTGGTGGTGGTGGCATATCCGTACCGTTAACCTTATCGTCGTCTTCTTTGGCCCAGCACCTGGCACGCTCTCCTCTTTCCTTCGCCATTTCTCTGCTTCGAGAGATGATCATTCGATGTTTTGCAGCCCTAGTGCTTTGTTCTTTGGCAGAGCGTGCACGATGCCAGAACATTTTCTCCACATGACTAGTCGGCAGAAATCCTGGAAGGACGACATTAAAATATGAGATGGCGATAAACCAGTATGAATCGTTCAATTCGTCGGCGGAAAGATACGGGCGTAGATTGAGTGCAGAATACATCATGCTTTACGGGCAGCCGAATTAGTACGGTGTAAAGATCGATAGTTCCAGACAGCTTACACGGGAAGATGAGGATTGTCATTACGAGTTCTCGCCCACGCAATATTGCAGATAGCGAACAGAGCGCTTGAAATACTCACATTACGAGACTTGCATAGTTTGAGCATCCCCCTAGTACGGTCTTCATCAAAAGCCACGGTAGGAACGACAGTTTTCCGATCGTTCCCCTTCCTCCTAGGGAAAGAATGTCCGCCCTAGGGGAGCAAAGACTGAGCATCTCCGGATTGTGATTGTAGGCGCGAATTAATTGACTAACCAATAGCCTGCCTTGGCTGAGCTCAAAGTCTACAATGGATGCAGCCCTTTGTAACTTCCCAGAGCTCAGGGGTAAGCGCTCTTCCAAAGATCTAGGAAGTGATATTTCCTGTCATCGGCCATTCATTATAGTTGTTATTGAGCTCCGGGAAGTCTGGCACTTACGGAGAATTGGCTCCCATAGCGTATTCGCCATTCCTCCTTCAGGATGTCATGCAATTCCTCTGAACTTGTTTTTGAGGACAGGAGTGTGAAAAAATCGTTCGCACATTGATGAAGAGCCATTCCATCACCAATAAAATGCGTCGTGCATAGTAAGAAATCATAGTCGAACCAATCTTCGGCCCGCATAGCAGATCGATTCGGACGGGAGTGCCCAGGACTAAATTGGCCAAGTTCTTGGGATATTATTACACAGGATAATCGTTGAGCGGAAAGCGTTCGAGGCCCATTGAGATACGAGTCTATCAATTCTGACAGCGAAAAAGGAATCAGGCAGGCAGGCCACGAGGATATGCACATTGCGAACCTCCTTTGGTTTCCTGTCGGTATATGAGGTTTTCGTCGGCAGATTGAAGGACAGCCTCAGGCGAAGCATATGGATTCAGTCTGTTTGATATATGGGTCAGTAACGTGTATATTTTGACCAACGAACTGACATGAATCTGAGGTCATTGTAGTCGCGCATTTCTACGCTGCAGGCAAGCAGAGGATGCTTCAAACGGAGTATGGCCCAAACGTGTGCAACTCTATCTCGTTGGAGAGCTTGAGCTTGGGCAGAGAAACCCAGGTGCAAATACCTGCAGGCCATCCATGTTCGTAAAGCAATGTTCACCTCTAAGCATGAGCATAACATACATATCGTTTACTCCGGATTCGCGTGAGGGGAGAAAATATGAAGTTTCTGTGTCGCCGAGTCTTCGTTCAAGACGTGTAGGGTTTTGGAGGCGCATAGCTAGCTGTAGCTGATTAGAGGAACGAAAAAGATGTAACGGCGAACAATCCCCTTTTTGCGCAATTTATACACACCACCAACAAAAAAATAGGCGAACACTGACAGGGCAGGAGTTTTCGGAGTCATGGTTTTTTGGGAAGGGCTGATTCGGAAACTGAGTGGCGCTGTACTTCCGAGACATCAATTGACCCTCCGAACAAGACGAATTGTCAGAAAAATGAAATTTTCTGCAGATACATAGGCCAAGATCGCGAAATCTAGGATTGAATTGTTATGTAACTTACTTACCACCAGCCTCGAGGGTCTGCGCTGTTTCTGCGCAAACCACCAGCCTCGAAGGTCTGCGCTGTTTCTGCGCAAATTGCTGTGCCGCAGTAGGCGGTTTTAGGATAACTAGCTCTACAGACCACGTAGTACGAGGTCATTCATCCGCGGGGCCCAAACTATGTGTACGGTAGGCTAGGACCCCGGAAAACCCCTACGAGGTTTGATCCCGGGAGTACCAAAGTTTCCGGGACATTTTTTGATCAAAATTTTCCAGACCAGTGCCTCAGAGCTCCCATAGGGTCCATTTTTTCCGGGTCATTGATCAAAGATCAGGTCCAGGCTCTTGTTCAGCCTCCTGAAAAGGCTAGAATTTTCCGGGACACGATCAAACCTGGTCAAAAATGCTCAAATTTCCGGGTCAAAATATTCAATCATTCAACCAAAAATCGTAAAATTTTCCGGGTAAATAATCATCGCCAGGTCCCAAAATTTCAAAGAATTTCCAGGACAGGGAAGCAAGTTCATAGGTGGTTTTCCGGGGTCCTGGTAGGCTAGGCCTTCAGGGTTGAACATCGCTTGAATGACATCTAAGTTACTAATTGTAACAAGAGTTCGTGAAGTACCTGACTCAAACATACAAGGTCCAACACTAGCAGCACGTAATGATAACTCCTGCGTGAAATAGTTCCTGCAATTTAGTTCCTGTGATTCGCGTCTCGTTATCTATGCGCTTCCTGTTTCTCTTCCTCGTCGACTGACCATACGACCGTATGGATCTTTGAGTCATGAGTTTCCATCATGAGTGAAGAACGAGGTGCAGATTCTAAATCTACCGGCTGAGGTTGAGAAGGAATGAATTCGCACGACTTGACCCAAGTATAGTACCTAAGAAGGATTAATCGATATTTCCATACAGCTTTTTGCGTTCACTTACATTGTGCCGCCTAAAATGATCAAAATGGACGAAATACGATTCCTGAATCATCAGTTAGTTAGAACCTTTATGCTTGTTCTTGTGGTGACTCACACAGTTAGAATGTCATGGAAGATATAAACACCAAGGATAGTCTGGAGCACACTCCTAGCAGCCTGAAGCCAATTTCAGCGTGGTTTTTGTACTCTGCGAAAGAAATGCTCTCACGCTGGAAAACATATGTGTGACGGGACTTGTGACCTTGATAGATAGTAGACCGGCGACGCAGAGTAGGAATCCAAAAATTCCAGTCACCAGACAACCCCAGGCGAAGACATTTCCATTCCAGCTGCCCTCGACGAAATTGGCTCGGAGAATTTGAAGTTCGCCATTGAAAACTACGAAAGGGAACAGAAATACAGCGGAACCCACATTGGTCCACCTTTTTCGAATTCAGCCATCTAGTAGTTAGCAAGTCAGGACAGATAAAGACATACCATGCAAGTTGAATCGTAGAGTTTTCACAATGTGGTAGTGAGCTTTTGATAAGAACGGCGTGTAAGGCGATGAATAAAGATGAAAGTATTCCATAGAACAGAGTGATAGACGTTGGGCTAGCAAACAAAGGAAGCGCGGTAGATGGAGCCACTCCCACAAAGAAGCCGAGCGAGACGAGAATAGCGGCCACAATTGTCTTGATAGATGGGATACAACGAGTATGAATTGACGAGACGCAGATTGTCAGAGGTAACTGAAGGCCTCTCGCTATCTAAAGGAGAACGAAGCGGAATTTGAATAAGGTTTACTGAAAGTTGCGAACTCACTTGGAAGTAGGAAGCTTCCACTCCACGAAGACATAACGTGTTGAACACAAGGCCAACAATATTTACAAGCACCACGGGAATTAGCTTTTTGGCCACTTCCCATTCAAATTTAGGTATTTCAACACGGTGAGAGATGGCCGCAGAGACGTGCAGCAGGACTACAGCGATTAAAAGTTGAACCAGGAGAAAGAGCAAAGGGAGATCCGGTGAGTTACTGAGAACCGCCTTGTTGCTAGTAGAGAAATGTGAATATTTGTGCTCATTGACTTGGGAACGGACGCTCACACAAACACCATCTTGAACAGGACCGTCCGGATTTGATTAGCGAATTTCAAGCAGCATGATGAACACTCACAACAAGGGCAGCCGACATGTAGAACGACACCACTCCTGCGACTTGGAGCGTATGGATGTTGATAGACACATGCATTATGAAGGTGAATTGGGAGTGTCAATTTGAGCCAGGAGGCTGGAGCAGCCAGATATACTGTCGGACGCAGTGTGCCGATAAGATAATGATCCGAGAATTGTGTACGCCGGACAATCAACGGGAGATACGCCCGGCGCCAGGCACAGTTTCTTATGTCAAGATCGGATCGATAGATACAGGGTACTCCTGTCCGCACGCGAATATGTCAGATTAATTATCTGATGAAGAAAGAGGAAAACTGCTGTGTGCTTGCTTGTGTTGCCCACCCTTCCCCTCCATCTCCATGGATTTCAGGTCCCCACCTCTCCGGCTGAGCACCGACTCAGAGTATTCCTTGAACAGCTTGAGCTTCAGTGGCAAAGAGGCTCAACGCGTCACCGCTCGAGTCAAATGGCATGGCATCCTTGCCGTTTGTTTACTGCTGGTCGTCCTTTCCTTCGTAGGAACTTTCGCCTTCTTGTTCTGGACACCATATTCCCTGCGTCTGTCTACGCCATTTTCTTCACCTCACGACGATGTATCTTCCGCGGTTGAGGATATACCTTCAGCACAAGACCACATAGTTGAACCCTCGGTACTCGATCCTTGGGATCCTAAGCTGCTGCTCAATGGTTCACCTACTGCACAATTTAGAGGTAGGCCCTAAGCAGTCTACAAACTCCTAGTAGGGATTTGAACCTTCTTCAGACAATCTGAAGCCAGAACTCAGGTATATCACATCTTGGCCCGGGGCTGGTTGGAGTAGGTGATTTGAAATGTATTGTTAACGCCTCTGCTGATCCTTGCTGACCGCTAGCAAACGACGTGATGACCTATGTCAGTTTTAGAAAGCTAGCTTGAAGGAGCACTGCTCATCGCTACTTTGAACAGGCCAACATGATTTATCTGGGCTTCATTACTGATCGTATTCCAGTGGTTCCAATGTTTACACCCTCACACATAAACGCTGGAGCGACAACACCCGTCCCTACGATTGCGTTCGGAGAAGTTTTTGACATTCCTCGAATGCGAACTCTCACTGGAAAAGCAATACTAGAATGGAGCGACGTAAAAGCCAGCGAGAGCGAGGCCGTTGATGAGATTGGATGTTGGAATGTTTGGGAGGCTGTTCAGTACCGAGAGCATTTCCCACGCAGAAGCACGGGTCCTGAGCACTTGAACCTCGGTAAAGTGTATACACCACAAGGTCTTCGTAAGTTAACCCTTTCTTCTAGATATCTCTTACACTAGGGCTCCCTCTTGGGTCAAACTTATCCCCGACTTTGAGCATGATCCACACGCCACTTTCTGGAGTCTGGCAAGATTAGCATTCCCCCAAGCTCTTCGTGAAAATTTAGTCACCCCACTTGCATCACCGCTTCATGGTGTTTCCCTCCCTCCGGACGCGCATATGTTGTGTTACGACTACTTGTACTATGTCTGTGCTCAACAGGTATGGTCCTCATAACAACGACATTATGTATTCATTAATTTATTCTTTACAGCCATATGAATATGACACAGATTATACCCCGGCTTGGAGGTGAGTTATGGCGGATTTTATGTAGAAGAACTATATTTGACTCACGAATCATGCCAGATACGTAGCTCAATACATGCACTGGGTCCCTTCCATTCAGAACCTAGCGAACATCTATCTCAATCGCGCATTTGGGGTCCCTGAAGACGGACCGACACCACCAGTAAGTGACCTAATGTCCCAACAGCGCCAACGACTCACTTCAACTATCTAGTACATCGCAATACATGTTCGCCACTCGGATTTCGGGTATCAATGCAAAGTTCCACTCGAAGAATGTTTTGCATCTATACCGGTCATTGCTCGACGAGTTCGTGAAGTACAAGATCAGGTCATGGAAGAGAAGGGTATCGCGGTCAATCACATCATAATGACCAGTGACGAGAAGGACGAAGCATGGTGGCAGCAAGTTGCAGATCAGAACTGGAGAACTCCTGATCACTCTGGAACGAAGGAGTTGTATAGTCATTGGTAGGCAGCTGATCTTCGTTATCCGATGGCTGAAATCTGAAGAATCCCTATAGGCATCCCGTCTTGATTGACGCCGCTATCCAATCCGGGGGAGTCGGATTTGTAGGAACGTGGGGGTCAACGATGTCTATTATGGCAAAGCGTCGTGTGGAGTCATGGCAAGGGGGAATAACGAGATTGGTAAAATGGGGCTCTGTCGGAGCAGACGATCATTGAAGGGGAATTCTCGAATGGATAGTAGAGCCGCTGTGTTGGACATAGTACACCGAAATTGGACTTCTAGCAAATAGAACAGGAAGAAGTTACAATTAGACTATCTCAAGCATGATAATGTGAGGACTTTGTGGCGTTTACTCTATGTGTTCCTATGACCCCACAAAGCCTGCATCAATTCTAAATCACTTTCTATCTTCGTTATGTCTTTCAGTGATAAGAAGAGGCCCGCGGTGGCTCTTGAATGATTCATCCTGCATTGGGACATTGGAAGTAAGAACGTTGGAAGTTGGAAGGTACGAGCAGGCACAGGCCCTATCTAAAGCATCAATTTTTTTTCCAGAGTCCGACATTCTTATCATAATGGGTCTTAACCCTTCTAGTCCAGGAAAAAGGCCAAAACAAATTTCTCAAAACTGAAGCTCGCGGTCAATAAATTATGGGACGATGAATGATGTTCAGTTGAACAAGTTGATTGAGATTTGTTTCCAATCTCTTTCATCCTGAAACCTGCTTTGCCTTAGAACATCCCGATCTTGTGATACAACATAATACTCGAGGTTTCCCTCGGTCTCGCATTCGAAGATCTTCAATAACCCTTGTAGATACTTCCACCATCGTCGTACAAACACAAAGGGTAGCACAGGAAACCATCTGCCTGGTAGAGGGGACCATTTTAGCGACAATATCTACTAAGTACTGTACATACAATCATACAGAAGAAGAAAAAGTACATATCAAGTATACAGTCAAACCGCCGCTCTATTTAGCGAACGTCGGTACTTTTTTGGTGCCCGTACGTGAGCGGGGACGGAAGCCGTTCTCTCTAAAAGCACCTATAACCGATAACAACACAGGTAAAACAACCACAAGAGCTAATATCTGCGAGAAATGCATCAATAAATGTGTTTGGTGTGGCGCATAGCAGGCGCACAAACCTGACCAAAACCGAATTTGCCTGTATCCGCATGGTTTTCTCGCAGTAGTATCTCGTTGGAGACAATCAGATACAGGAAGACGATGGTTTCGAAAATCAGAATTCCGATAAACATTGGGTCAATGTTGGACCATAGCTTGCGATGTGGGCGGTTGGACTTCGATGGTGTACGCACGGATAGTGAGAGTGAGGTTGTTTGAGATCCATACTTGTAAACGGATGTCTGGACGGAAAGTGAAGAATTAGGTCTAGCTCGTGTATGTTCCCGGCGTGTGAAGGTAAAAGGAGAAGGGGGAGTAAGCTCTTTTCTTTTTTTCTTCGATTTCAATTTCCGCTTTCGATAGGATATCCAGTACTCGCGAAGAGTAACGGTGATGTAAATGCAGGTTAGGATTGCAGAGAAGGTCAAGCCTATAATCCTTCCACTATGGCGAATAGGTATCTTCCATACGAACAGGACGTAACTCAGGGTATTGAGACATTGTGAGGGTTGAAAAGTTTCTGGCGTCGACCTGTTCGAATCAGTACAGGGAGGGATTCAAATGCTTCGCTAGCTAAACTTACCACATGAACAGGGTAAGTGCCATCGAGAGAAGGGTTTGCACCTATCAACAGTCATTGATCTGCACGGCAGAAGTGAGATTACTCACCATGGAAGCAGTCTTCACTCCATAGTCCGATTCATGACCACGATCTGGTCGACTGCTCTCTGAAGTCCTGTGTTTAGTCTTTCCACCATGTTTCCGACGCGTATTTCGTTTGTGTCGCGAGTAACTCGCTAGAGCCACAAAGATCCCAAAATTTGCCAGCCTTCGAAATGGAAGAGATCGGCATAAGAACGCTTAAGGTAGATCAAAGTATAATTCACCATACGAGGTTAGAAACCTGTAAAGCTTCCAGCAACGACAATTGCTGCTTGGCGTATTGAATCACAGCAGCGATTGTCAAACCAAAGGAAGCTGCGGTAAATGTCCAAAGAGAGGTAGAAGCATCCGTCGATCTATCCACAAGGATAACTATTTGCGAGTTCGAATAGCAGAAAGATAGATTGGGGGACTGTGTCTTACCTAGCAGAAAACTCTGCAGGTAAAAACTGCTCTGAGGGGACAAATTGGTATTGCGACTTTCAACAAGACTCGACGCTGTACACCTACACGCACACCGATTCCCGAAATATCACTGTCGCTTATACGACAGGCTGGATCCATTAACCCACGAGCTAGAGGTTGACTTCGCGTCAGCCAGGCGTCAACGCTGATACTGAATGTTCAAATAACCGCTAAATTGTGCTGACTAGTACGCGTTTTGTAGTAACCGAAGTTTCGAGCACACCTATAGTCAAGAGAAGGAGTAGGGGAGTTCTCCAGCTCGTGGACGTCAATTTCAAGGGCATCATAAGATAAAGCGCACTGGTTGAATGTCAAGTGTATTAGTGAATCATCAATATGCATGCTCAACGTTCAACAGCTTTCCTAAAATTACACAGCTTCAGGCCATTGAACTGTATCTTTCCCTCTCGTGTTCCTGAAGTTTTTGCAATACATGCGGTACATTGCTATTACACGATGAAGTCTCGCTATTTAAATACTGAACAGACAGGCGGTAAGGTAGCCTTGACCGGGCTCAATATTTTCCTTTGCAATCATCCTCATTGCGATCCTTGTTGGAATTTCGGTATTTATATATTATCAGCTTTAGCGTCCATACAAACACTTGGTGAAACGCTGAACGAAGGATATGGACGATATCTTCGTTTTATATGTTAACGGTGGATATTGGTCGTCGACGACACGGATTGAGATATATTTCTATTCCACTCCACTTCCCCAGGATTCCGCGGTCTCGCTCAACTTCAAAGTAACCATGCCAGACTCGGAGCGCTGGATCGCGCAAGTGGAAAAGGGAAGTCTGGGACGGCATATCTTCTACTGTATAAATACAGTTTAGGATGTGTTCCACTTTCAGATGTGGGTAAGGGAATGAACGCGCCGTTGGACTTGGTTGAAAAGAGATAAGAACGCGAGTCGGAAATTCGAGAAGGGTTTTCTACATTCACCCGCTACAATAACACCGACTCTCCACTCACGAATCTACTTTTCATCCGAACCAACCGCGTGAGGGTAGTATTAACAGGCACTTGTACGTTGTGCATTTGGCCTAGCGCAATGAGATGACCGTTGATGTAATCAATCTCTGTGCCAGAAGACGTGCCAGACCGTATGTCGGCAAGCATGGATGAGATGTTATTCTTGGTAGCCTCTGCTACACGTAAACACTCCTGCATCAAGCTATCCCGAGTGAGTGCCTCCGGGAGACGATCAAGAAGAACATCTGAACTCTCTTCTGTATCAGTCGTTTTCAGAAAATTCCTAGCCTCCGCAACCATTTCGGCCTTGAAAATATCGGAAGCTTCTTTACAGATTCTGAACATTAGAGAACGCGATTCCGTCGTCTGAAATACATCTCCGTTTTTGCATCCCACAAGAGCGGTAAGCGGATTGATCACAGCGTTAACAGCAAGCTTGCGTCGCATCGCAATCTGCATTTCTTCCATCGTTAGCCAAGTTGGATTGAGAGAATCCATAAGTTGAAGTGCGGCGACGGTGTTCCGCAAGCTTCTATAACGTGAAAACATGGGATCAAGATTTTCAGATTGTGTGATATCTGTGAGTATCCCGCGTCTGTCCTCGAATGGCTTGGAAAGGTCGTGCAAAGCAGCTTCATAGTTTCGGCCTTCGGGGTCTGGAACGATGCCGAACCTGATTTCGCCTCGCCCGGTATGGACAACGTCAAGAAGGCCTTTAGAGTAGACTCCATGCGTGTTAGAGGCAAGGATAAAGTGGGGTCGCTGTTTTGGATTAATGAAGACTTCTTGCACGAGTCGCTCGTAAACACCCATGCCGTTTTGGAGGAGAACAATAGTAGAGTTGGGTGAGAGTCTGGCGGCAATTCTGCGTATAGCCGGGAGAGTATGGTGCGCTTTGAGAGTAACAAAGATGGACTCTATGTAGCGCGAATCGGAGGTAATATTTGGCAACTTCGCTGTTGCGGATACGACGTCGACGTCGGCGGTTCCATGGGGGAAATTTCTCAGGACGATGGGCAGGCCATTCTCCTCGAGGGTTACGGAATTATGCCAGAGAGCTTGGCGGGCTCTATTGACGTTTTTATGGATGAGGGAAACAGAATGTCCTTCAGGAAGAGACCGGCGGAGGTGATTTGCGATGAGAGTTCCAACAGCGCCGAGTCCAACAACATGAAATCGCATATCACAGCAGTTAGAAAATCACTGGACATGTGGAAGCACTGCTGATTTTCAGAATTAAATTCCAACACGACGCGCTCAGGACTTACTATCAGGCTGTTGGTCAACAAAGGAGAAATTAGAATCGGAAGGCAGAAGGAGGGCCAAAGAATAGCGGGAGTTTTCGGCACGGCATATACTCCGGCAGATTCCGGCATACAGTATCCGCCCTCCAAAAAATTTCTTTCTTCCCAGCTTGCCCATTCATGGATTAAAATCTACAACCATTAGCTCTAATTTCGCCGAATTCTCGGAGATGTCTGGTCTTATGATGCTTCTTCCTGGAAAACTCGCGCCGCATTTGTATCAGTTAAATAAACTGTTATCATCGATGTCAGCTTGATCTTCCTGTCTCTCACTGTACCACCAACTTTGCACATTATCATGGCCTCAATCGTGCTCAAGCGTACACAGCAGAAGGTCAACTCTTGTTTCCAAGATTTTACTTCTCTTTCTAATCAGTCTGATTCTCAATCAGATGCCCGTTGTTGGGTGAGTTAATGAACAATTTCTCAGAATGTTTCTCCTTATCGCACCTCACGAGGTGTTTAGCTTTGGTCTCTGGAAGGTAGGCTTCGCAGCTCTAGTCAAGTTCAGCGTTAAAGTGCTGCCTCATACAGGTCACTAAATCCTCTTGTGCCGACGTTAGTTTCCATATCTGTGATTGTAGACAACAAAGTGCTGATCCTGAAAGGATGGATAGACTGTCTATGCTGCTATCAAAGCTGGGTACCGATTGTTCGATGGTGCTGGTGATTACGGAAATGAAAAGGAAGCTGGAGAAGGAGTGCGCCGCGCATTGAGTGAAGGTATCGTGGAAAGAGAGGAATTATGTGGGTTCTACACAATTTTAGAAAAGATAATCTTTTTTGAACGATATTTTAGTCATCACATCTAAACTTTGGAACACCTTTCACTCGAAGGAGCATGTCAGTAAAGGGTTTGATTTGGGTGCGGAACAACTCTGACAATATGTAAATTGTAGGTAAACCACACTGCCAAGATGCAGCTCGAACTTTGGGGATTGGAATACTTCGATCTTTTCCTGATTCATTTTCCAATTGCTCTTCAATATGTCAAGCCTTCCCATAGATATCCTCCGGAGTGGTGGGGAGATGATGGCAAGACAGTGACTCTTGGTGGGTCTATACTATTTGCGATCTCTGGGATCCAACACTCATTCAAAGAACACAGCGAAAGTTCCTATGCAAGAAACCTGGGCTTGCATGGAAGAGCTCGTTGATCAAGGTGTTGCAAAAAATATCGGTATCAGGTAGCTTACCCCGTTATTCTTTTCCTGATCTTTCAAGGACGTTGATGATGATGGTCTCAAGCAACTGTTCCGGTTCTATCATCTGCGATATTTTCCGCTATGCTCGTATCGAACCGCAGGTTCTACAAGTCGAGATTCACCCCTACCTCACCCAAGAGCCTCTCCTCAAGTTTGCGAAAACTCTCGGAATTGCCGTCACAGCATACAGCTCCTTCGGACCCCAAAGTTATCTCGAACTAGGCATGGACAAAGGAGTCACCGCTTTATTCGAACACGATGCTGTCACTAGTGCTGCATCGAAGGTTGGCAAAAGTAAGGATGCATAATGGCTTTCGACGTGGCATGGATTTTCTGAAAATAAACCCTAGCACCGGCACAAGTACTGCTTCGCTGGGCTATTCAACGAGGCTTGGCTGTGATTCCGAAGAGTAATAGCCCAGAGCGTTTGGTCCTGAATTTGCAGAGTGAAGACTTTGAGCTGAGCGATGCTGACATGAAGGCTATTAGTGCGCTGAACATTAACCTTAGGGTATGTCTTTCATCGCCAATGTTTTCCCGGGATTTGACACACCTTTTTCACAGCTGAACGACCCCGCCGAAATTGATCCTCGCATGGCTATCTTTGCCTGAACCAATGGATTTCGATAGTCGCGATTGTTTATATCGTATGTTATTCCGTTCTCTGATCTATATAAGTTTTTGCTCGATTTATGAGGCTGTAAACTTCATGTTCCAAACACGTTTAAGAAGAATCAATGTCATTGTTTGCTTTCTATGGTGTTGCATAACTGTTAGGAGTGGCTTGCAATGTGACCTCTGCCCATTCGTTCACCCACATGTACCTTGAAAACATCACATTTAACCACCTAAACCAAACCAATTGGCTCCAATGCTCGCACATCGCCTTCAGTGCAGCAAAGTAATCACTGATACCAGCAACAAAGACTGGCAGAGCTTCTTCTGGATTTTGTTTTGCACCTTGCGGCGAAGCGGTTGTACTGGTATAACCAAAGCATTTCAAAAACCACGCGAAGTAGTCTTCGGCGGAATGCAAGACGTTGATCGTGTACAAGTCAAATTTCGCCACCAGAGGGGCTAAAATACCGACGTACTTGATGGAAAGAGGGACAGTAATCAGCACGTAGAATTTGGGTGGAGGATGCACAGGATATGCGTATAGCATGCGTTGGATTCCGTAGGGTATAATTTTGTGGTTTGGATGGTCGGAAACCCCACCTTGGTCGAAACTCAATACCTAGACAGGAATAGTATGATGAGGTCTGCTGTTCAAGGACAATCGTGACATATATTGGTACCGTAGTAATATTATGGACGATGACAAATTCTGCCACAACGTCCGCGATGTAGTCGATATCCCATGTCAATTCCATGCTATCTCGAAGGTTTCTGCTTCTAAATTGAGCATCGTCCTCGGTTAGCACAAGTAAGCGTACGCACGGATCGTCCAAAGCAATCCTATTCGTATCCTTGATTCCCATAACATCCAGACTCTTCTCATATTCCTCTTTGCGAATGTGACCCAAACCATCGGCGTCTCCCACCGATAGACACAGTGAGAATAACTCGTTTTCATGGTTTTGTCCGATTTTGTTGTCGTTCGACGTGTCCATCCGCCATGACTTTGTCAGACCTTTTATAGTTGGTGCAAAGAAGAGGCATTCATCATCGGGATGTGCAGTGACAAGAAGAACGCGTTGGGACCGAGTTGATACAAGCGATTCATTCTCGAAGTGATTGCCGGAGTTTGTGGGTTCATAAAGAATGGCTATTGCGACGGATAGAACGAGGACATGGAAGGCGGAAAAGAACATCGACAACTAGCACACGTGAAATGTCAAAGCGTCGATTTTCACAACTCAATCCGGATGACAGTTTAGTATGGAATGATTTCAAGCGAACAATATCTAGTGCATTACTACGAAGGTCGCTAAGCTACTTTGTAATATAGGGAGTAGTATAATGGATCGAGATTCATCCGTGATAGTAGTACTCATGGAGGATTGCTGTACCCACTCCCGCGTATGCAGATACACCGTCTGACGATCTCTTCAAGGCCGCGCGTATGTTCTCAATTTTGCTGAAGAGATACACTTTAGGCTCGAGAATGTCCTTTTGCAGTAGGACTCGCTTCTTGAAGAAGAAATGGGAAACAGAAGTCCAGCTTGCAAGACTGAGGCCGAGTCAAGAGCTAAATGGCTGGCTCCTGTTGGTAGATCAGTTCTAGGACATATAACGAGTCACGAAGACTCACATTGGCTTGATAATCTAACTCGGAGTTGCAATCTTGCTTTCCCGGTAACTTTTTGGGAAACTTGCGCATCGGATCTTCTTGCTGCGTAAATCATTGTATAGATTATTATCACCGTGTGCGGCTGCGTACGGTCCCCACCGAGAGCCTCAGAATTTCATCTTCAACGACACTTGACGGTGTGCGCGTACTGGAACTGATCAATTTGAGCATGTGTATGAAGAAATATTTTACCTTGCCACTGAAGCTACATTGAAGCAGTGAAATCGACATCGTGAGTCATGGTGGGAGAAAGGAAAGAGAGTCACAAAACTGCGCGCCGGCTCCGCTTTTGTTTACACATTGTTTGTCCGCTGTTGATTATAAGGACCGACAGACGAAATTGCTTTCCGGAAAACAATCATGGCTGCTGCCCATTTCAAACTCAAACTTGCTCAGGCTGGGGGTCCCACTCGTCGCCTCTCGTTCACCGATGAACCTACTTGGTCTCTTCTTGCTGAAAGAATCGCAGGCCTTTTTGATATTCCTGCACAATCAGTCGCTGTCGCTTATATCGACTCTGAGGACGATGAAGTTACCCTCAGCTCTCAGGAAGAACTTCAGGATTTTTATCAGACTTCGTACAAACCCGGTGATGTCGTTAAATTTACTGTTGAAGACCTAAGAACTCCCCGTCGTCGAGCCAGATCGTCTCCGACCACTCCCCCTGCTTCCAATCTTCGCAACACTTTTGGCGCCAGCATGAGTGACAGTCTTCCTTTCAATATCGATGAGGACTGGCAACATTTCCCGCCTGGACTGGGAGGTCTCTTCTCGGCTAACGGTGGTCGTGAAGATAGTTCATTGCATGCTTTCGTTGAAGAGATCGAAAGTGGTGCCAGTACCATTTCCGGTGCTCGTAACGACGAGACGACATCTATCAGCGATAGCGACAGCCACGACTCTACGGTGATTCCTCCTCGTGTGGACAAAGGTAAGGCAAGGGCTCAGGATATAGACGCTTCCTCTACAGCTTCTCTTCTCGAGTCAAAGACATTCGAAAAGCCGGATGTTCATGTCAAACCTGTCGAGCCTGTTGTAGTTCACCGCAACTCCCGACGCAGCTCTCGTCGTAGCTCTGTTGCTCCCATCAGTACACCCAAAGCTCATGTTCAGGATGTCCCTCCTTTTGTACCTCAGGCTCCAATCACTATACCTTCTGCGCCGCCTTCCACTGTGGCCTCCGCTGTCCCTTCGAGGCCTATCTCTGTCGCTCGTACAAACGAGACTATTCCTCCCACCTCAATTCCTGTTTTTACGTCCGAATCCGATACTGCCGAGGCTGTAGATCCTCCCCTTCCTGCCCTGGACTCAGCTTCTCTTGAGCATGCCAATCCCTCTTTGTCTGTCGACGTCGCCAATTTGCTCAACAATTTAGCTGCTATCGTCTCGACTCATCCCGAACTATCTGAAGGGTTCCGTAACATTTTGCGTAATGCTGCTGCTGGAACATATTGGTCTGCCCAACGAGATGTGATGTCCCAGGCAGCCGATATCGCTAGATCTGTCGCTGAGGAATTGAATCGTGCTGATCAAGAGGCAGGTAGGAGGGTCTCTGACGCACTTGGCTTGCTTTTTCGGACCATCAGTCAGACGCTAGGCACTGCGCCTGATGCTGCTAACGGAGGACCATCCACTTCTCGTAACCCTCCTCCGCCATCGCCTCCTAACGCTGATGGCTTACGTTGGGGATTTGGTCCCTGGGGAGGCCGTGGTCCTTGGGGACATCATTGGCATGGTCCTGAATTTGGACCTTATTCTCCCCCTGGGTCGTTTTTCGGGCGGCCTCCATCCGGTCGTCCTCCGTTTGGGCCTCCTGGTGGACATGGCATGCCTCCACCCTCGCCTCCACCGCATGATATGGCTGGTGGCCCTCCACCTCCGCCTCCTGCTCATGCCAGGCCTCCTTCTCCACCGGGTATGCCCGGTCCCCACGGAGGTCGACCATCTCGTTTTGGTCATGGTCGTTCGTATTCTGGCGGTTTTGGTCACTGGGGCCCTACTGGACCTCCCCCGATGGATGCTGAAGTTCGAGTGAGACAGGCGTCGAACGAATTACGAAATCAGGTTGAAGCTGCAAAGCTCCTGTACAAAGCAGAGAAAGAGCGCTACCGTCAGGATCGTGAGCAACGTCGTCAGGAAAGAGATCGCAGGATGCTTGAAATGATGGGAGATATGTCAGTGTATCTTGCTGTTTTTCTGCTCGCTCCTTCTGACCAGGAGATTCTGTTTAGGTCACTCCAACGTGAACAGGGTGTAACTCGCAAAATTACGACGTCTCAACCTCCTGAAGTTCCGCCTTCTCCTCCTGCTAATCCGGCTGCCACTGCAGGTCCGTCTACTCCATGGGGTCGTGGACCCAGAGCTCGCATTATAAGCAACGCCCGTGGTTCGTTTCCTCAATTCGAGTTGATTAGTGTTCCTTCACCTCCGGGTCCTTCTGCTGGTCCTGGTCCTCATCGTTCGCACACTCTGCCTGCTCGTGGTCATGGACACATTCGTGGTGGACATCACGGACATCCTGATGATCGCCGTCACACTTCCCAGCTCGAAGACCCTGCAACGCGGGCAGTGAATCGTATTAACAGGAAGCTCGCTGATGTACGTCCTTTCTATCGTCATCTTCTGCCTCATGCTGAAGCTGAATGTTTTCGTATCCCAGATGGGTTTCAGTGAAACTGCGCATCCTGATCTTGCGTCAAAAGTCAGAGCCGTGGTCCCCCACGATGGAATTTTGACTAGAGACAATGAGGATGAGATTGTCACTAATCTCCTCGAAGAACTTGTGATTCGTACCAAGACTCCTGCTGCTGAGCTGATTACACCGGGCTCGAGGCGGTAGTCCGTCGTCACCGTATCAATATGACATTCTTATACCTGTATTTGTAGTTGGTGGTCTAAAATGTTGTTGATATAGTTGCTTAGGTTAGTCGTACATATGTAAGGTAGGACGTTGTATCGTAGGTTTGTAGGTTCAAATCAACGTACACTCACAAATATACGAAGTGTTTGACGTTGTAAAATTTGTGTGATTATAGAAAATTTTTAATTGTGATTCAAGGGCAAGGCCAAATGCCATCTGACCATTAACCTACGTTCTGATATGACCCTGTTCCCGAGAATAAGGTCGCCAAACGACATTTCAAACGACATTTTAAACAAAGGCGCACAGATTAAATTAAGAAAGGTTACTCCACGTGGATTGTGAGCCTCGTGTTGAAGGCAAAGAGCGGATTCAATCCCAGACGGAGGACCGTTGCACCTGGAACATATACAGTCAACCAGAGGGGTAAATGCATTTGGCCACCGTGGAACAGCTCTCGGAGATTTCCAGAGCGACGAAAGTATAGACCGAAGAGTAAAATTTCTTGATAGCCTGACGAGGAGTCACTCTTAAGGAATATTTGTAAATAATATCTGTGAATTGCCCTGCATATTTTGCTTCCGCGGATAAAAGACATTTGTTTTTTTGGGAAAGAGTATATACCTTGCTTTGTCTCGATGACAAGGCATTAACAAGTTGATGGGGCTCGGGAATGGCCGTTGGTGGCGGAATACTTTGAGACGGACCGTACTACCATCATGGGGCAAGATGAATGAAACGGCGCACTGGCCATCTAGCGTATATTGCCTCATTTTACATTCTCCGGGCCAATTCTTCTTTTGCTCGCCTCTGGATCTTCAGCCGTCAAAGGGGAATTTCTGCTTTTTAAAAGAAAAAATCACATCATCAGCCCAGCTTTACTTTGCCTCCCCCCCTTGCCTTCAGTGCGATCGCCATCCATCTAGCCTGTGTTAATTCACTTCCAGCTTCACACCGTCTGCTTGAACGTGAATTCTCTCGGAATCGAACAACTCCAAGCAGTCGGTCCATTCATTCCGCCAAAATTGGCTCAAACCAAACAACTCCAACCAACCGCTTTGACCGAGGGCTCAAGGCAATCGAATTTCTCCAATTCTTGTCCCATCACCAGTGGCACCTTCCTGCTTGCTTCAGGCCCTTCATTTTGTCGTTGCTGTGGGCTGACAGAAATCCCCACTCAATTCCTTTATCTCTATCACTTTCTACGCGTCTTTTACTGTTCAGTCTGATTGTTCTCTTTCTTTCCTCGTTCATCTTTTAGCTAATCGATTCTCTGTAGATGGCCTCAAACACCTTGGGAGGTGCGGGGCCTTCCGGAGTTGGTCGCGGCGCTCTTAATGGTCATGTTGGTCCTGCTGGCCGTGGTCGTGGTCGCGGCGCTATGGCAATGGCGCGCAGTCCCGATGACCGACTTCGTGAGGTCTCTGCTGACCAGTACTTCCATATTATGCTTGCAAGAGATCCATGGGTACCTCATCCTCTCGTTCCAGAAGAAATAATGGGAATTCGACATGAATGTGCGAAGCTTCTCGCGTCTTTCCTTCGTCAAGAAACACAAATCAGAGTACTTAGAATGCGGCCAGCAAGTGATGCACGCGAACGCGAGCGACATAGACTTGAAATACGCGCATGGGAGGCGAATGCCCTCAAGACTTATATCGCATACCAGATTATTTACTGGCGCACGTTTCGTATACACGATCTACCAATGGAAATTCTCTCCAATATCATCCGCTTCATTGTCTGGTCTGCACCTTCGCCGCCAATCGGTATCCGCTGGCGGTTAGAACTGACTTGGGTATCCAAATATCTCCGGCATGCAGCCATCTCAGATTCAACCCTTTGGAACGCGATTTGGTTCCGCGACGACCCTCCATTCGAGCGATCGCTGGCTTTCGTTGAACGATCAGGGATTTCCCCTTTAGATCTTCGTATCAACGATACTGAAACCCGAAAATTCACAGACGAAGAAGTCTGTGCCCTTTTAAAAGCACTTACTCCTCACCTCCATCATGTTCGTATGCTCATCATTCTCCTCGACAACTGGGAGCCCATCCTATCCGTGCTCGAATGGTTGAGTGATTACGGGAAGAACGGCGACCCTCCTCTCTCAATGGAACGCTTTGAGATCCATCGAACCGGAAATCCGTACATATGGCCCGGTCTCGTCTTTAAAGGAGAAAGATTCGATCCAGTGGATCACGACGTCTCTGTTTACTCTCTTTTCGGAGGAAAGCATATCCCAGAGTTAAAGTCTTTCACCATGAATGGCGTTTATATCGATTGGGCTAACTCGCCTTCATTGGAAAACCTAAACACACTTGACCTCCGAAGAATTCCCCTCGAACTGTGCCCCCCACTACCGCGTTTTCGAGAGATACTGTCCACTTCACCGATGCTGACGAAACTTTCCCTAGATGGTGCTGGTCCATCTGGTAACCCTATGGCAAATAATATCAACTACACGGCTATCGATCTTCCACACCTTCATACCCTCGTTCTTGCCAACTTTGCCGCTCCCTTCACTAGGAGTATCGTATCTTACTTCACCGCCCCAAACGTTAAAGATCTCACCATCATGAACTTCAGAGGGGAGGACTATGGTCTCTTCTACGAGTTCATGATTGGTCGGTTTCGGAAGATCAAATTATTGACTCTTTATACCACTAACTGTCCACCCGCCATTTTGCCCACCGTGATCAAGTGGCTAGACTCTATGCCACTGCTGACGTATGCTCGTTTGGCTTCTCTTGAGTACGACATCCTCCAGGCGTTTTTATTCGATCCTGGAACCATGAAGGTGCATCCCGCTTTGCAACCGCAAATGCGGACTGCGTTTGGAATAGTAGAGAATCTTGTCTACAACGAGACTACGGCGCCTTCACAGGAGGTGCTCAGTGACACAGATAGGAAGCCCTGTCTGCTAAGTCCTCGTTTGAACGTGATCGAGGTTCAAAACATGCGACCGGAAATCTTCGCCAAGTTCATCGGCGCACGGAAGATTTGTGGGATTCCGGTGAAGAAGACGTACATGGCTAAAGGGATGGTCCGGACATTCAACGAGACCCTCTTACAATATATTAGACAGCACATTGAGAGCCTTATGATCGTTGACATTGGTGGAAAAACCAAAGAGGAGGAGGAATTACTGAACGAACCGTGACACTTAGTCCGGACTACACACTACATAGGATTTGAACTAAACGGAACTCACATTACTAACACATTTAATACTTACTGCCTTCTTAGCTTGGCCTTATCATGTATTCATTGCATCTTTTCACAATCTACGAACTTATATTCATCCGTTTCCGTATGTAGCAGTATATAGCATCTCAAAAATTTGAATCTTTCCTCAAAACGCAAGGAAGAATAAAATTCTTCCGCGGGACTATGTAAATCATTGTGGAGATCGTTTCCGAATATTTTCAGATGTGTTATATATGTAGTAACCTGTACAGATGTTAAACCAGGAAATTTGGCCCACTTAAAAGTAGTCTAAGGCCTTTTTACGCTTCTTTCCAATGCCATTGACCGTGGGCGACGGTGAAGGTTCGGTGAAGAGTGGAGAAACAACGTCCACTTGCCTCGACGGCTTGGACTTGGTTGATTGCGGAGCCCTCGAAGGCGTAGAAGATGGTTTTGAATGTATTCCATTGACTTTGACGACACCATTGACTTTGGGCGTTTTGGGAGCGTGTGCTACAAGCAAAAATTAATCACCCAAGCAATGAATGAAAAAGTGGCAGCGCACTTTGTAACGAGTGCATTTGGAAAACAGCAACCAACGATGTTATCTCCTTGGCGTCAACTTTCGTGGACCGAGAGGGCACAACTGGTTCAGGGTTATCGACTTCCATACTCACGTCATCGTCTCCAGATGCCTCCTCTGTAGGATAATCTTGTTCAATCGGACGTTGCTTCAAAAAGCCCATCATGATCGAGTCAAATAAGCTTTCTAAGGGGGGTGCAAGATGTGCAGGTACATCAAACACAGTCTTATCAACTGATGCTGCTGGTCGGTGCAGAGTCGCAGCCGAGGAGTCGTCTGCGAGTGGTTGATCAAAGATGGACTTCCCAAAGATATCCTGAAAGAGTGTTCGCCGCTGAGGTAGAGATCGTGACTTGATCCCTGTGGCGGAAGTTCCTTCCTTCTCGGGAGCTTTCACATCATCACCGACAAGAACAAACCTCCAATCGTTGGTGATCCCTGCAAGGCTCAAAGAAGAGGTAGGTTTGGACGAATACCATATTGCATTCAATAGCGTGAAAGGCAGATAGGTTGTCTTCGAAGGCTTGGACAATGAAGGTGAAAATGTGTGCACTCTTGAACGACCCGGTGCGGCGGAGGTCAAAATGACGAAGCTGTCGTTTTCTGGATGGGTAACCACATTGTATATTGGGTATGAGCTTGTGTACGACCACCGGACTGTAGCATAATGAATGCAGATCCAAAGAAAGAAAAGTGAGAAGACGCACCTGAACGTGACACGATATCCCATACTACAAGCTCTTGCTTCCCTTGAATCGCCAAAAATCGTCCTCGTCCAATAAATTGCGCCGTACATGCATGTGAGCATTCTGGGGAAGTGAACGTAGTTCGATGTATATTTGTCAACGCATCGTATAAAGAAACGTATGCCCCTGAGGTCACCGCCAGAAGTGATCCGTCTGGCGACCACGAGACGTGTGAAGGTATTTCACTGGGAAAAGTAAAGGATGAACGGGCGGTCCAGAACCCTTGAGTCGCAAAGTCAGAAATCAGAAATAGAAGATGAGACGATAGATCAGACCTTCTCCTTCTCTATTCTTTTCTCGATCAGAACGAAGCCTCCAGGTCTTTACTGCACCATCGCCTCCAGTAGTGACTAGATATGATTCCTGACCATCCTGAGGACGAGGACTAAACGACAACGCCAAGACCTTGTGAAGGCCATGCGGCCGGTCTATCCGAGTGTTCAGAGTCCATAGTGAAGTCTTCTGTTCCCAATGCCATATTTTCATGTACACTTCTCCTTGGAAATCCTCGTTCGGTGCGCGAGCATCTATGGAGGCCATCCAGTCGCCAGATGCAGAGACGACAGTGTGCTCGACGCGCGAAGGTTCTATCGGTAGTTCCTCTCTTCGCGACACTCTATTTGATGCAAAAATCTCTAATTCGGAAACTATCTTCGATGAGGTGAGGGAGAACATCTGGATTGAAGATGCGTGGGATGAAGGAAGGATGAATGTCGAAGAGCTAGGATGTACTGCCAAGGGAACAGATTTTAAAGATGAGGAAGTGTTATCTGACGGAACTGCAAAGTTTTGGAGTTCCAAATAAGTATTCACATTTTTAATACTCTGGACTTCACTCACAAAGTTTGACACGCGAGTAACTCCTAGATATTTTTAGCGCGGATGCGCTCACAAACACAAAAGTCGCGTCTGTTAAGCCCAGAAGATATTCCTCGCCTCCGCGTAAAGTTTTTGTGACCGAGATGGTTTGGATGGGTGCACCTAATCGAGGTATAAATTCCTTTTTGCCTGAATGTAATTGCCATATGACAAGTACAGATTCTTCTCCTCCACTCAGCAGATATGAACCATTAGATGTAAACGCGAGCGAAGAAACGGCGTGCGCATGCCAATGAAAACTCGCAGTCTGAGTTTTTTTTTCTAATCCGGCAACCTTAAAGGTCGTAGGCTCGTTTAAGCAGTACCAGAGTCTGATGTTTCCCTTCACATCGCCAGTGGCAAAATAATCTTCCACGGGATGGAAGGTCAGACAGCTGATTCTATCAGGAGAGACATATTTCGTGAAGCCGGATTTGATGTTGAGCAGGTTGGCAACGTAGGCCTTGTGACCTGCAGTAGCTACGAGCCAATTCCCACTTGGTGAGACAGCAAGGCCTGTTGGATATCGAATTTTTCCAAGTGATATTATATCCAAGGGTCTCTGCGCCGCTGGCGGTGCCGAAGCATCCATAGCTTTTAATGATATTCGAAGAACAGATGAGGCATCTTCCGCTGAGTTGACTAATGAGAAAATACATAAAAACTGTGGATTGACTAAACTCACACGGCTTTTTTGTTGGCTTACTTGGACGAGAGACAGTAACGAAAATGAACTCCTGGTGCTTGCCGTGTGTACAGATGTGATGTATAGGCTGAGCAATATCCAGAGTCCTGATTAGAGTGGCATCCAGGTAATCCCAGATCCTGACTATTCCATCTAACGAACCGGTAATTATTTGAAAGATATTTTGAGGATTGAGGACGACCGATGTCATATCTGAAGGACCTGTGATTGATGCTGGTGCAGACAGCGTAGACACCAGCTGTCCCGTATATGTTGCGAATATTTGCACTGAAGAGCCCACCAGCGCAAAATAATAACTGATATGAAAGATGTTCAAATCAAAAAGAAATATAATCGAGTATATCATTCTTACCTGCCATCCTGAGTAAGTATAGGAGGTGTTTTGCTTGGAGGAGAGTCTGTTAACGATATCCAGTCTAGAGGTGGATCGTCTTCATATATTGGGTGAATGTTAGATGTTGCAGATGGCTTCCCCGCTGCCGACCGTTTCCTCTGGCCACCACTAGTCTCCTTTCCTTTTCCTTTCTCGTTAAAAGCCTTCCTGAATTTTCCTATCTTCCCATGAGCATATGGAGGACTTGGTGGCAAAGGTACATCTTGCGGCTCGCGAGACGTCGAGGCCGCCATTGTAGAGACGAAAAAAATTGTGACATAAGCGCTCAATAGCCTTGATTCTTTAGCGCCTACTTGAAAATACTTCAACCCGTTTTTACAGATAGTACAGCGATATACAGCGATACAGATACAAGGATTTTAATACATACAGTGCCAGGATGTTCAACAGTTTGGGTATAGAATTGTCCCTTGACATGAAACAAAGGTATCACGGCTTGAATCCTACCAGGACCCTTATTGATCTACAAGGCAGTTGTTGGTCTTCGAGCGAAGCTGTTCGCCTAGCCTCCAGTATCGCCTCACGCATGCGCTCTTCCTCGATGAGCTCGGCTTTTGACAAGGGTTCTCGTGCTGGTAGTGGCCACCCTAGATCGTGTAGAGAGGACCAGTACGAGACCCGCGAATGCATGTCACTGAATTAGTGTTAAAAGCAAGAACAATAAGTGTAAATTCATATCACACACACCTTCGGTAACGCTCCAGTAGTCGTTCAAACTTTTCTCGACTGTGAACTTCTTCGAATTCCTCTTCATCCTCCCATCCGAACGGTTCGAGCTCTTCTTTTCGATTCCGTAAGCGATCCTTCAGTTCCTCCCAAAGTGCATCTTGGCAGCCTAACACGTGGTTGTAGGCACGATGAAGATGCATAGCTAATGAACGTTCGTTGAGAGAATTAAGTCGTTCATTGGTGACCGAGGGTACTCTGGGTGTAGTTTGATCCGCGAGCCCATTAGCTTCTAACGCATACAGTTCTCTCGGTGGAGGAGAAAGGTTATCCTCGTTTTGGTCGTCGGTGTCATTTACGGCAACGGAAGATAATGCTTCAGACAACTTAAATGGTGAAGGATGCGACATTTCCCGGGAACCCTGTGAGGACCCGCTGGCAGACGAGGAAGATTCCTTGGACGGAGCGGAAGAAAACGAAACGGATATGGGACGTGCGGTAGGTAATGGAGGAGAAGCGGTGTTTATAACCGAGGCCCGTTGTTCAAGATCTAAACCAAATGGTCCAACAGCATAGACCGTGGCTAGTTGAGGAGAAAGAGGTTGTAAAGGTGGAAGAGGAGGCATAAAGAAATTCAAAACCGGTCCCAATGTATTCTGTCTAAAATACGTCGAGAAATAACTGGGCAATACAGCTGCAAATAAGTCAGCGAGAGTCGGAAAAAGAAATCCGAAAACAAACCAGTTGGCTTCGTATTAATGAATCTATGCTCGAATACGGATTTGTGCAGCGATTCGAGTAACGCATGATCATGATTCGGTATTGAAGGCGAGCTTTCGAACGAGGAGATACTCCCACGTACGGAGCCTTCGGGTAGATGTACAGATGCAGAACGGCGTGGCTTCGCTCGCATAGGGGCGGTGAACCAGCGAGGAAGTGAGGGGAAGATAATATCATCTTCCATCATTTCTACAGATCCTCCAGGCCGTAAAACACGAAAGATTTCCTAAGAAGACTTGAGCATAATTCGGGGCGCGATAAGATGTCAGCTTTACATCAAATAATACATTCCACTAAATCTGTGTGAGCGGGAACGACGTACAACAACAGACGGGTACACACTTTATTTTCTGGAACACCCAAAGAGATAGATTGTATGTGTATGTGGTCAAATTCGTCGTCTTCAAAAGGCAGCTTCGTTGTTAAACTAAGGGTATTGGACCGTCAGTTTCACACTCAAGCAATCGTTCATGGCTAGCGCACAAGTTGCCATATACCCATCGTATCCTTTCCTCTAACGAATGATCCATAATTTTGAGTTGGACATTTACGAGATCGAATCCAACAAATTCGGTGGTCAGCCATTGCTTGGCTGCTTCGATAACCCATGAGCCCGTCTGATGGAAAATGCGATGAGTGAGTGTTGCTCCAGAGTTGTGTAGGAGCATTACCCCACATCCGAGGTCCAGACATCGTTGGGGACGCTCTGCTTCTGAGAAATCGATGAAGGAGACAGAGCCCTGCCTTACGAATTTCACTAATTGCCCATCCAAGTGTTCCAGTTCCAGAATTTCCTTGTCGTACGATATTGGATACGGTGCCTTTTCCGGCTCGAAAGAATGAAGTTTCTGTCCGTGTTTGTAGTTGAACTGTGTCTCTTTGAGCCTCGTGTGCCGTCGTCCGTCGATATATATAGATGAGTTTATGGAAGAACGAGGTGGAGAAGAGGAAGCAACGATTGAGCCGACTGTCTTTTGCATGAACAGCCCTGGAGATTCTGCGCGGTTGATGGGAGGATTTATGCAGTGTCACCAACAGCAGGTGGAGGTTTGACGTTCTGCTTGTGTACTTAGAGAGAGAAAGATGGAGTGAAAGAGACAGCCATAGCTGTAATGCTAAATGTAGTGACTTGTAATTTTAAACTGAATAGCGAATCGTTCTCATCACGGAAACCCATGCGCTTTTCCGCGTCTCTTTCATTTTCGATTTACGACCATCATCAATCAATAATCACAGATGCCTCGTAGACGGCCCACATCAACCCGCCAAAAAAAGGAAGAACGGCAGCTCAAACGAGCTATAAAACGCGGAGATGTCTCTCCCCCGCCGCCCACACGACGGAAAGCTCCAAAAAGATCCAGAGAGCCTCACGGCAATGCTTCTGCATCTACTCCAATCGAATCATCAAGGAACTTGCAGTCATCCTTCATCAAAGCATCCCGTCAGTTTCTTGAAGACACCAAACTGATAGCTTCCACTGTTCCTGTCTCTCGACCAATACCCCTGGACGCAGCCATTCTACCTTCGAGCTACGAGCAAGGTTCCAATCATGAGTTACTGAGTTGTCCGCGAAGACCGAAGTGGCGATACGATATGTCGAAGAAGGAAGTGGAATCAAACGAGGCAGGTCTGTTCAGAAAATGGTTGCAGGAAACAGATAGTGCTTTAGAGAAATGGAGATCGCGTGTCAGAAAATCCGACGACCGTCATGACAATGCAGAACAAGAGCCAGCAGTTATCCGATCCTCTTCATCATTCGAACGGAATTTAGAAGTATGGAGACAATTGTAAGAACATAAAGTATATCTATCATGTGCTCCTGCTCGTTTACTCAGTCCAGATTCATATAGATGGCGTGTCACGGAAATATCCCAGATAATTCTTGTACTCGTAGACTCTCGATGTCCTCTTCTACATTACCCTCCATCACTTGCTCGCTATCTCTCGAATCACAGAGTAATCCTTGTGCTAACCAAGACCGATATCACCGGACCAGTACGAACAGCGGCATGGATTGACTACCTTCGAAATGCCTTCTTTGGTCTTCGAGTAGTGCAAGTACAATCGTATGATACCAAGGAAGAAGGCATTTATCATCAAGGACGGTCCAAATACGAGTCCCGAATTCCTCAAATATTCAAAGAACAGTTACTTGGTGCAATTCGAGAGCTACATGCAGAAATGCTGCAGCCACCCGAGAAGATGATGGACGATCCTAAACGGTTCAAAAACTGGAAAGCACCAGTGAAAAAGGACATTGACTGGAGTGCTGCTCTGGATGTCTATTCTGGACGAGCTATTGATGCTCCAGATCTTGCTGGTTC
Source organism: Lentinula aciculospora (assembly GCA_028011355.1). Lineage (NCBI taxonomy): Eukaryota > Fungi > Basidiomycota > Agaricomycetes > Agaricales > Omphalotaceae > Lentinula > Lentinula aciculospora. Next base: position 2,272,823 of record JAOTPV010000003.1, read on the forward strand.
ACCGGAAGAAGACCATTTCCTTACTGTCGGATTGGTTGGTTCACCCAACGTCGGGAAATCGTCATTACTCAATGCTCTCTTCGGAGAATCCAAAGTTCGAGCTTCAAAGACCCCTGGAAAGGTATTGTTGATATCCCTCTGAGGACGATATGTTATGCACCGATACCCTGTTTTTTAGACAAAACATTTCCAGACTCTTTTGTGGACACCGGAAATCCGCCTGGTGGACTGCCCAGGATTGGTCATGCCCAACTATGTGCCCATGGAAATGCAGGTCCGTAACCACACAGTCCTACTATGACATTGTCTGCGGAACTGATCTTTACACTAGGTTCTTTCGGGAGTTCTGCCAATATCTCGTGTCTCTGCTATTCCCGCTTGCGTTCACTACGTGGCCCAGCTTCTACCACTAGAAATCATTTATGACTTGAAACATCCTCGGTCCGAGGAACCTCCAATCAATGACAAGCGCACCTGGCGTGAGGGAAAGGAACGAGTAGAAAACGGACCGGTCTCATGGACCGCCATGGATATCCTTGTGGCTCTCGCAAACAAGAAGACTTGGATAACGGCGAAAGCTGGACGTCCAGATTTTTCTCGAGCAGGAAACGCCAGTGAGCGTTTCTTTTATTTACCGTGAACTAATACTTCAACTTTTCATTTCCTCCTTTTTAGTCTTGCGTGCTGTCACCGAGGGACAAGTACACTGGGGATTTTGGCCACCTGGTACCCCACTGATGATAATTGAATCAGAGGGCAGTGGCGGATTAGGTTTCGGTATAGGGATCAAGCAGGACATGTTGCAAGACAGCCCGGAACCTTATGACGGAAAGGAACGCGATTTCTCAGAAGTCGATAGCGATAATGATGACTCGGTAGAAGAGAGCCTAGATGATGATGGTGACGAATATGACTCTGAGAGCAACCAATCAAAGGAAGAAATCGGACAAATAGAGGACGAGAAATATTATTCAACTCTGGCTACTACTCGTTTCACAGTTTTGCAACTTGATGATGCTGATGTTGATGAAGGGGAGAGTGATTCGGATTTTGTCGAGTAACCTCTCAAATTCGCCCATTTGCATGTCCAGTCCGCGATATACCAACGGGTCTGGAGAGGAATCGTATAGAGTGTAGGTGCGACTGCAGTGTTGTCATATTCGCGAACACAATGTTACAAATATAGTCTACAGATGTTGTTATACGCCAACCTTGACAAATGCTTCACATTGGTTCAACGGTTCCTCGAGAGGACCTGAGTTCGTCATATGATGGTAATCACCATTCTCCCCTTCTTCACCACTTCTTCGCCTCTTCCTCATTTCCAGGTGAAAACGCAGAAGGCTCAAAACAGAATGAGCCAGGTGCAACACTCCGGACCGTAATCGAGCTACTTTCTCACTGCTGTATGATTGCTGTATGCGCTTGCAAATTGAAGGTCATTTGCCATAGGATCCGCATCGTCGATTCCTCTCGTTTACGTGGTACTTACGAGCGACATTTTCCCCGACGATTTTGCATCGGGCCGTTGCTCGGAATAATCTGAAGATATAAATCAAAAGTCTGTATGATGAAGTTGTGTTCTCCAGCCCAAGATGTTTTCCTTCACCGTCGGCGCTTCACTGTTCTTGTTGTCTTCCGTCACCGCCCAAACCGTATATCTTGCAGGAGATTCTACTATGGCTCCCAATGGTGATGGGGCAGGGACCGGAACCGATGGTATGCTTTCTTTACATCCAGAATTAACTGTACCTAAAAGCTTTGGCTAGGATGGGGGCAATATCTCGGACAGTATCTTACACTCTCTATCAGCAACCAAGCGATAGCTGGCCGTAGCGCTCGCAGTTTTACTGAAGAAGGACGTTTTACGACCATCATTGATGATGTTGTCGCCGGAGATTTCGTGAGTGAGTACAGCTTTGACCAAGTGCAAGGTTTTCGTCAGGGACTTATATAAGGGACAAATCGTAGTCATTGAGTTTGGCCACAACGACGGGCTCTCCGGAGACGTTGACAACGGGAGAGAAGATGCTTTCGGTATGCTTTTGTACCTTTTGCTCTTTTCAGCTGCGCTTCGATAAATTTTACAGGGGACAGTTTAACTACTACTACTACGGTCACAGAGACAGAGTAAGTGCTGCAGACGCTTCCTGCCTATATTGTCCGGCTATCTGACCATTTAACCTACTTAAAGTGGGAGCACGGAGGTTATTCACACCTTCAATTACTACATGACCAATGCAGTCAACTCCCTCAAAGCGAAAGGCGCCATCCCCATAGTTTCCGCGCAAACTCCTGATAACATCTGGGACGGAGATGTGATAGCTGCACCACCTCGATTCGTGCCCTATGCCCAGGAGGTTTCTGGAAATACTAGTGTCACTTATGTCGACCATTACGATTATGTGGCACAAGCTTACGAAGTCATCGGAGAGACTACCGTCAACACTTACTATCCTATCGACCACACCCACACCACTATTACCGGCGCCAATGTCGTCGCGGAAGCCTTCGTTCGAGGTTTACTGTGCTCACCAAGTACGTTAAAAAGCTTTGTGAATAGTGCAGGCGAAGCCGTTCCAAGTAAGTTAAGTTTTGATTTTTTAAGATTTCGAAATTCAATACCGATGATGAATAGATGGCTGTTTGTAAACATCGAGTCTACCTCGTTAGATGCAAATTATCATATGTATATTGAAATGCATACTCTTTAAACTCTTGTGGATACTTTTAGAGCACGAGTAACATTTACTGTCACAAATTAAAGCCCCTATTCTTTCTTGATAGTACTTACGTAACCGAAGGACGCAATGCTTTCTTCACTTTTCACCAAGAAAACGCAGACGGAAACCGGCGCAGAGTCGCTTGGGCTCGTTGAAGCAACAGAACCAGAGCCAAACCCAACAGTCAAAGGTCCGCTTCGCTCTTTAACTGCCGGGATCTACACTCCGCACGATGCTGCACTTGCAGAATTATATGCGAAGCCTCCGGAGCAGAGTATACATACTGAAGAGGACTTGACCGCTCCAGGATCCGCTAGTCCTACTTCACCAGGTGCCGCCGCCTCTAGTCACACTGCTCCTCGTGAGGTCATCCGAGATCCTTTCAATGGGCAAATCATTGGAACACTTGGGCTTCCAGATCCCAATTTGAATCCTGAAGCCCATATTCCTCTAAGCGATGCTGCTGGTCGTAATGAGGAGATATGGTGTCGACTTTCTACTGTTCTAGATCTGCAAAGTCAAATTGCGGCCTTACATCTCGAGATGGAGGGAATAGGTGACCAAGGAAAGGGTAAAGGGAAGGGAAACAGGGTGCCCAACATCAGCAAGAGGCCACCAGTGCGTGCTGCTAGTGGCACAGCGGAGCTTTTGGACCTCGAACACGATGAAGGAGTTGGCGTCGGAGATGACGAGGACGAAGAGCAGAGGAAGGACAGAGAAAGAGAAGAAGATTTTGCGAGACTTACTGACCAATTCGAAGGGAGGAAAGAAGGCGTGAAAAATATCATGTCGAAGGTGATCGTCTACTCACGCAATCCACTCGTCTAGCTTACTGAGACACTTGCTTTTAGCTCGACGAATTGTCAAAGGCATTAACAGAATTCCACGCGTTGCAGGCACCCAATATTGATTTCCCCTCCTCTCGACAGAGCTCCCTTCCCGTTGTTACCCCTACTTCTAGTATTCAAGGGATCAAATCACCCGTACCGCTCCCTCCCATCATCTCAATACCAAACGATCGTTCCCATACGAGCATACTGAGCCCTTCACGTTTGTTGGATAGTCCCGACTCTGCAGAGAGTCACGAGTTTCGCTGACGCCGTCTGCCTTCGATTATGCGTTCAACTCTCACTCCTCCCTTTTATTCACCAGTAAACTTTACGTGGAAAATGTTCCGCATCTCGAAATAGTTATCAGTGTATTCACTTGAATATTACGTCTTCGCGCCAGTCCATGCCGCAAGGGCGAGGTGAGGTGGTGCGCCATCTTTGGATATATCTACTCATCATGTCATGGCTCCAAAGCTATTTGAAATCGTATAGGCGGGTAAAGTTTACTGAACAAGGTTGAGTATCATACGTCTTTCTGCTAGGATGAGACCAGAATGCACGAAGTGCGGAGCCTTCGCAGGTCCACAAATATGCTCTATTATCACATCTCGATGAATGCTTCTAGCTTTTGCTTTGATTATACCATCGCATCAACAACGTTTTCGGATTTGAGCGAACTGGACTCCCTGGTCGGAGCTCCCATATCGCTGTTTCTTACAAAGGGGTCATACTAAAGTTTATTATGACTTCAGTAAAACTCCTATTGCAAAACATAGTATGATTGCGTGCGTTTATGAGTTTCCAAGGAATCTGAGGGTACTGAAAGCGTGTAATACGTTGATCGTCGGTGTTCGGAGGTGGGTAGGAGTCTACAGCTGGCAATTGGCTCTATTTCGCAATCACTAGGAGGCCTAACCAAAATATCGGTGACAAATATTCGATCGCCTAGAAAAAATACGCTCTTCCATACAAATCTGAGCAACGACATAGATTCTAGACGGTTTCGGACACTGGGTATAACTGAAACTCAAAGACGAGGATGCACGGAAAATTCAATGTCGAAGACTACTTCAGAGGCATAATTTTTGAAATCTACATGGAGGTGATGACCTTTCTAACAAGCGGAATGAATGGTTTTCAGAAGTCTTCTCCTCTTTCATTCTAGTTCGGTAGCTGTCCAGAAGACGTTTCGATGGCGGTGCACGGTCTGTTGGCTGTCACTATTAATGCTCCTATCCCCATCACAACTTCTTGTGCGATTCCCGCAAGCGCAAGGTAGTATAATAGTAACACATTCGCAATACGAAAGAAGAGGTCCATATCTAATTACTCCAATGCTTAGAATACTCAGGAACAGTTAGAAAACGCGTTCAGCACGCGTAAATTATAAACTGGAGACGATGCCACTTCCACTTGAATACCTGTGTAGTCGCCCGGATATCAGCGGTGGGGCATTAGTTCGTGTACCAACTCTTGAGATACCGGTTTGGTAAGTGGTTAATCAGATCTTGAAGTTGTCCGGTGACCAACCTCAGTATCAGTCAGTATCTTCAGGGCAGAGTTGTCACAAGTGTGAAAGGTGTGTTTGAGGGGGCATGATGTCACACCGGCAGTATCCCGGCAAAAGCGAGCGCTCATCTGCTGCTTTTCCCTTCAGGCTTATCAATTGGACGTATATCACTTAGCATCTTTAGACTGTAACTCCGCTATTACTTTGCCTGGTAAGCTATAAAATCACTGCGGAACTATCAGAGCACTCTCATACAACGATTATGTCTCCTTTCGGATTACCTTCTGTTCCTCCTCCTCTCAAATCAATATCGCCGTTTCTGCAGCGGGCAGCTGAACTTCATCAGAAGGATCCTGTGATAGCGTACTGGTGTGCTTACTATGCTGCTCAAGTGGGAATTTCACTCAAGGCGAAGGACAACGCCTCACGAACGCTTTTGCTTCAACTCCTTGATGTATTGGAGAATCTAAAGAAAGAGATAGGGCCCAACGATGCGATCGATATAGAGTCTGCCAGTGCAGCATACGTCGAGAATTTTGCACTCAAGGTATTTAGTGTGGCGGACGACGAAGATAGAAGAGGTGATAGTACCAGGTGCGATGACCAGTCTTGAATGTATAGTCTTACACTGATAATTTCTTTGTCAGATCTACCGCGAAAAAGTTCCTTGCTGCTGCCAATTTTCTCGAAGCTCTGAAGACGTTTCCAAAAACGGAACTCACCGAGTCGGTATGTGTATGATGTGATAAATATCACCATGCGCTCATAAGTATCTTGCAGACAGAAGAGAAGATTAAATATTCGAAGTGGAAGGCCGCAGATATTGCCAAAGCTTTTCGAGAAGGTCGTAAGCCTACTCCTGGCGCAGCTGGTGAACAGCTATTGCAGCCGGAGTTCGAATCACCTGTGATCCCACCCTCGTTAGCCGATGTTCCTACGGCACCTACTGTACCATCCGGGGATGTTAATCCTTCTTTGTTGACATCTTCTCCCGTATCTTCGACTCCTCCGCGTCTTCCACCCCCATCCATCAAACGTTCTTCACCTCCGCCCGTTCTGGGTGAACTTCCACCTCAGCAACCGTTCACACCTCCTCGTACACTCTTCGGAATGAGCTCTGACACAATTGATCCTACGTCTCCTGGAAATTGGAGTACTGCGGCTACTCCTGGAGCAGGCACAGTGCGAGGAACTCCGACTGATGATTCACCTCCCCCTTCTGTTTTTACTGGAAGTGCATGGCCTCCCATATCCCCTACACCAGGGGCGAGAAATAAAACTCGAAGCGGAAGCCAGAGTGGCTCTGGCTCCACCGACAGTGCAAAGGCCTTTACAAACGGGGGCTCTGAGAAACAGAAGACGAACATGTCTCCGAGAAATGTCCACTTCTCCCCGGATGCAACTTCCATACCTCCGCCATCTACTACCTTGGCTCATCTTCCTTCCGAAATGAGCATACCGCCTTTTATTCCTACGCATCTGCCTTTGACATCATCTGTACACCATCGTCCTGATTTATACTCTCAAAGCCACCCTCCACCACCTCCATCAGTACCTAATGCTATACCACCGCTATCCCCGGCACCCATAATTTCGGGGGATGTTGAGCTTACCCCGGCAGTCGTAGCCAAAGCCCAGAAACACTGTAGATTTGCTATCAGCGCACTTGATTACGAGGATGCAGAACAGGCTAGAAAGGAGCTACGTGCAGCACTGGCTACTCTCGGCGGTTGACTTATAGAAACTTCATTATTATACTCTATCTTGGTTTTCATCTACCAGCGAGTTAAGGTACATAGCCATCATCACTAAATAGTATATACTCATATTTTGAGCAAGTGTGACTCGGCTCGACTAATCTCGACGCCCATGGCTGTGTTGATGTCGCCATCGTGTCATGTGATATTCGTGAGATTGTATTTCCTAGCCTCGATGAACAATGGCCTGTACAATGAGCACGAACAATTGAAGTAGTCAATTGGAAGCACCGTCCATAGCTACTTGACACTTTGACCAAATTTCCTTCCACGGACCTATATGCGGAGCTTTATACAGTACTTGCTCCTGCAATCGGAGAACCGCATGCACATTGCCTCGCAAATTCCCATCACGAGACATTTTTCACAGAGCAAACTGACTCACCAGGTATAAAAGCGAGTGCGCTCTGGATGAATTCCCGCGTTCGCAATGTCTTACTACCATCATGGTGGAGAATTCCATCAAGATTCTAATGTACAGAATGATACAATTGAATCCATCCCTAGCTGGGAGACACTTGAACCTCAGCCGCAACAACAGCCTCAAGACTCGTCCTCTGATAGTCTCAACACCTTTGCTTCGCCAGCAGCTCCGACTCCTCACGCGCTACCTCTGCAGCAGTTTAATTATTCACCGTTACATACACCCATAGATTATGGTGAGAATACTGACTTTCTGTTTCCTACACAGCAGGCAAGCCCGTCTATGCTTATGAACTTTGCGCCGCAAGAGCGACTTGTCCGATCCGAAGGTCATCCTTCTCCAGAAACCGAGTACTACCAGCCCAGTCCTTCACCAACCACACCAACAGCAGCTGGCCCTCAGAGAACAACGCGTTCAAGAGGTACAGTACACCGAGGAACGTCAGGAGGCAGTGCTGCTAGCCAACGTCACCAAAAACATCCTTACACAAGGTCGCGAAGTGCTTTGGCCGGAAGGATTACTGAACATTCGGTGGCCAGATATTCAGTAGTGGCCGGCGGTGGGATTCAGTCCTATCCAGCGTCGATGTCTGCTCCAGTCTCGGAAGTAGGCCCCAGGTGCGTCATACAACCTTCCGCCACATTCTGAATGTCTGTGAAAACACGAGCCTTCTTCTAGTCATTCTTCGCCGTCCTCCACAATGCTGCCTCCATTGACAGTACGCCCCGAAAGACCTTCACTAGTCTCGATCCCTACAAGCTCTCACCTGCCTATGGGTCCGCCGCTAGAACCTTCGCTACCGTCTCCTTTACCTCCGCCTCCATCTACCCAACCGCAACCTGCGCCGACAACGATACTTCCACCTTCGGCAACTGCTCCCAACGTGAACTTTGAGACTACGGTTCGACAAATCCGTGCGGCAACAAAGCACTTTTTCACCCCGCGCCTTGATAGCTTTTATGATATCGGTACTCACACGCTGATGGCGTGTCTTGAACTGCCGGGTGTACGTCGAGAGAACTTGTATGTTACTCTCGCAAACTCTGCGATTACTCGTCATAGAAATGTCAATATCTGGGGATTTTCTCTCTCTCCTAATTGGCAAGCGGCGGGTGCTACAGGGACTAGTGCTGGTGCTTCAAGCATTTCACAAGAAGCAAGTTCGATGACGGGAACGACTACGCATATGTCTAGTGGTTCGTCGAGTTCTACTTCTAATGCCCCCGTTCTTTCTACGAGTGCGGGAGAAGCAGCAGGTACTGCTCATGCGAGCTCTGCTCCTAGTCGAGACGGCGGTTCTGGCGGTGCAACTGATTCGAGACCTTTGACGGTGACCTCCGGAATGGAGATGTCTCTCGGTCTTGGCTTACCGCCTCAGTATACTTCGAGAGAACGTCGATATGGGGAGTTTTTCAGAATTCTGCCCGTGCCACCTGAAACCAGGGTGCGCTTTCATCTCATCATCTTTCTTGTTGTACCTGCTTGCTTTATCCTCGGCACATTTCCTGCCTTTTTCTCGTGTGTGTCGTACTAACGTCGATACTTACTGACATCTTTTCTCAGGCCTCTTACGTTCAAGCAATCCTTGAAGCTGGTGTCTTGACGTTGTTTATTTCGTTTGGCCCACCCTTGACTGAAGCACAAGTGAGTTCTGGAAGGGAGGTGATCGTTGTGCGTTGAAAAATTAGTCAAGGTTCGCAGTCTATATATGGATTCTCAATTGGATTGCTCAACTTCTGTCGTTCCAGCTGTCTGCCGTCTGCTTTGAAGCAATGCTTTTTAAAAATATCGTGCTGTTGTGATCGGCTGTTACCTTGAACATCAATCTGTCACTTGGCTTCAGATTTTAATTTTTTTCTTTTCTTTTTGTTCTCCAAAGATCTTTCTTGTTGCTCTGTGTTGTTGCATATGGAATACTGCTTCTTTCACGATACCATTACATGTCCCATATCTTGCAACCCCCTTTTTACTTCCTGTCGTTATTTTCTCTTCATTCATATATCCCGCTCACAAGTCCTGTGCATACCTTATTACTTTTAGTCTTGAATTCGCTGCCGCCGTTAACTTTCTACATACTTACTTATCATTTGCTTAGCTCCGACTGCCTTCTATACCTAAAATTGCGCATTCGGCGCTGAATGTCATTTTAAATCTGTTGATACCATATGTTAGACGCTCAGGCTTCAGCGCTGAGAACTTCAACTTCATGTTGTACTATCATTACCTCTTCACACATCTTAGTGCATCGTATCTTGTCGTTTCTTAAATCATAAAGACTGCAGCTTTACGCTTCCTTCCTCTGTCCAACTTTCCAATGAACTATGAGTCAAACCACAGATATTATGCTAATGGCAGCGGCAGCAACTTCACCTTTACTTACAATGATAGTATAGACCAGGCAGGTGTGCCTCCCAGTCGAGCTGCAGATCCTTACGCAGAGGAGTACCCAAATTTCACGCAGGGGGAAATTTACCAAAACTATCAAGGCTCATACGGCGAACCTTACGTGGACTATCATGCCAGGAACGAAAATCATAATGGTTTATCTAGTACTGATGTCCACAGCGGCATACACTCCCAACAGCATACCTTCGAACGACCTCGTTCGAGAGCTTATTCTAATCGAAGCAACCGTAATACTGGCCGACGCGATCACCCAACAATACAGCCTGAAAGAATTCCAGTTCCTAGTTCTACATATCTCAGTCTTGCACAGCAGCCCTCGGTCCACCTTACAGATCCGACCCAGACGCGAAAACTTCTAATTCTTGATCTCAACGGGACCCTGTTATATAGGGAACCTAGAGCAAGAGATGGACGCGATCCTTACGCTTTCACTGAGCCCCGCCCACTACGTGTAACACATCCACGACCATATATCCCATCCTTTAAAGCATTTCTATTCCACCCCAATACTCGAAAATGGCTGGATACGATGGTTTGGAGCTCGGCCCAATACCCAAATGTCAAGGATATGGTCAGCAGATGTTTCGGCGAAGAGCAAGTTAAACACTATGCGGAACAAGTGGAGGCTGCCCAAGGCCTGGCAGAAGAGACCATAAGCCAGAAAGAGGGTTTGGTGGCGATTTGGGATCGAAAGTTTCTCGGTTTAAGTGAGGCTCAATATAGTAAGTTACTATCCCTGTACTTTAGTTAACAGCTGAATCATATCACCAGGAAACAAATTCCAAACAACGAAAAATCTTGCGAAGCCATGGGCCTTACTTCCTTTATCCACGTTCTCTGGTCCTACACAACTTCTCTCAGAGGCTTGGGATCATGTGGCCGAAGACGATGCAGATCTTGAGAGCGCTTCAGGCCTCAGCAGCGAATCAGGCCTCAACAACACTTCATTCCTTGTTTCTCTTATACGGGAAGGCCACGTTCCCCGAAATGACTTGTTGGCACATTCCGCACTATCTACTCTACTACTGGATGACTCTCCGCTGAAGGCTCGAATGCAGCCCTACAACCACATCTGCGTACCGGAGTATGAAGGCAAATTTTACGCGCGAGACGTTCGCATTGCGGAAGCAGACAAAAGACTTGATGCCATTTCCAACAACCACGACTTCCCTATCTCTAAAGGTGTTGCTGCAGAGGCCTCTCCCTCTAGGGATGCTAGTCTTGGAAAACGCAAACGATCTCGGTCAGCGTCCCCTCAGGCTTCACCTCGTTTTCGAAAGAAACACAAAAGATTTATCACTAAACCAGACACAAAAAGTCATCATGATCACATACTACTTGCCGTCATTGGATTATTGGATGCCCTCAAACATGAGTCCAATGTCGCAGCTTGGATTCAAAGCGAACAACTATTCGCGGCTAACTGCACTGAAGACATCGACCTAAATGTACTAGGAGATGAAGCCAAAAGAGTAGTCGAGGGAACTGACGTAGAACTTGATGATCTCTATCTGAACAGTGTACCAGAGGGTGTCGAAGGCGTTGCTGGCTCGACCAAGAAGATAAAAAAAGAACGGTGGAGAAATAGACTTCGGCGCTTTGGCCGGGATAATGGCGTATCTATGATGTCTTTCGGTTCAGAACAGTCTTGGGCCGATAGCAATATATCCTTTCCGGAATCTGTTGACTCGGAAAACGGCGATGATATTGGTGTTACTAGTAATGCTCTTGACAAAGACTACGAGATACCTCCCAACCTGTCGCAGCTCACAGAGCCTGCTTCTCGGCCTATCACGCCAGATGTCAAAAACGCATCGAATTATTCAGGTGTGACAACACTTCCTCCCTCTCCTCCAAGCGCCAACGTTAGACGAGAACTAGAACGGAAGAGACATCTACTTCCACGGCAGGAGCGAAGAGGCGTCCCGCGACCGTCTAGACAATCCTTACCGTCCACCCGGTCCACCCCGAATTTTGTAGATTCGGTGTACCTCTACGGTAAAGATGCGGATGTATCAGACGAGTCGAAAGTCGAGTCAAATACTAGTCCGGAAATCATCGAGCATGCACCTCACCTCCTAGAGTCATATTCTGGCGAAAAAGACATCTTCTCTAGTCCCCGTGCAAGTCCTCCTGGCCTTACCGGAAAGGGATTTGTCGTCGATTTATCAGGTGGTCCAATGCATGATTCTACCATCGAACCACATATAATTGAGAGTGCAATCGCTCAAACATCCAAATCCGAACTCCTTCCTTCGTTATGGTACCAGCATCCTCCTGCAAGGTGGTACTGGGTTTGTCGAGGTGTACGCGCATTGAATGAGCTGGGCTTAGAGGTCATATCTGGTATTGAAACCGACCTAGATTGATTTTTGCCTGACCTTTTATCTACATATATAGAATAGTATCATCGATATGTTGTTTTATCTGCTTTCTGACTATGATTGGTTTAAGAGTATGTATACTTGTCAAGTGTAAATAGAATATAATCAGTATTCATAATACGTAGTACATACAATTGTATCGTCTGTTTTCGACGTAAGGTCTACAAATCAAACAGATTGATTTCCCAGAAATTACAATGGACCAGTATCGTCCATCCCTTTCTCTACCCTCGCTTTCTCTTCGAGCATTCTGATTCGGTCTTTGACCGAATTCCCCCCCACAGACACTTTGAATGGAGATCGATCAATGTTAATGGGGTGGACGTAAGACGGAGTAGTCGCCAACGTATGTGATCTAGCTCGGACTGTGACAGGTTTAGACATCGTGTTTGTGGCATTTTCAAAGTGTATCTGAGCAGAAGGGGTAGAGGCCTCTTGTTGTTGATTCGGTTGTATCGGTGCAGTTAGAGCCTCTATAGTATCAGAATTCCGCGCTAAACCTGATCGAGGGGAAAGAATATCATCGACAGCACTCCTCACCAGCACGCTACTTCCGGAGCGAGGTGGGAGACCGGTGGTGCTGCTATCAGAGGGGGGAGTTGGGAGCATTCTAGAACTAACCTTTGATCCCATACCATCAGGAATCAAAGAAGATAGTTCACTGGCTTTCCGTGTAATTTCAGCGAATGGGGATCGCGGCAAAGTATCATCGTTGCCTTCCTCATCTAAATTTTCGACTTCGTCTGGTATCTCTTGTCGAGGGCGGAAATAAGAGCCTGCGGTGGAACTCCTTTGGCGAGCCATTCCTGTGATTTTTTGGGAAGAAGTTCTCCTGTTCCCATATAATTTATTTTGGCCAGCAGCAGGCTTGCGGGAAGGCGTAAGAGAGGAGGTTGTAGGTTCAGCAACAGTCTGCGTTTGGTGAATTGAATGGTCTTCCTTCTGAAAATGCTGGTTATCATCTTTGGCCTGTAACTTCTGTTGAACTCGTTCCGCGAATGAAGAAGGGCCTCGAGGGGCATGTCTCGGTCGAGTCATGGTGGAGTCAGATACGCTCGAGGTGCTGGAATGGGGTGAAGGTAGATGTGATTCCTTTGAATCATATTGCGCTGGAGGACGTGGAGTGCAAGTTTCGGCCAATTCATCGAAAGGAGGGTGGAGTTCGGTATCCCCTGCCACAGTGGTGTAGTATAGGTCCGCAAATCGACCACCACATTCTCCGTATTTAGCATCAACTTTCAAGGCACTAACCGCCTGTTGAACAAAATCATCATTATCATCTCGAGCTGTAGCATTACCCAATTGTGTAGGCTGTGCGTCTGCATCGGAAGCAGCCACATCTTCAGAGAGAGATGATTGTGAGGAGAAACTACATCCTAGCATGGATTCATTTTCAGTTTCCGAACAAAGATCACCTTCATACTCAGCGTCCATAGGATCATCTTCCGAAAGCGGCTCCAACACCCTCCCATTGAGAGTACGAGACACATCAGTGTTCTCTGGTATTCCGTCTATTTCTGGAGGTGGTTTCTGGCCAAGAAAGTTTAGTAGAGCTTGGTGTTCACGAGGAAAACTAGGAGGAGGATCGATAGAGAGGAAGTTGATGATACGGATGGGAAGCACGACGTGGATATTTGAAGCTAGTGGACCTGCGCTTATAGTGACTCGGAGAGTATATGAAATTTCTAGAAGACGAGCACGAGGGATCGTTATAGCGTCCGAGGGTATAGATAGAAAATGACAGAATTCTGTAGTCTCTTCCGGTCGTACACCGGCCCACCACCCCTTGGCGCTAGCGTGACCTCTGGTATGATCTCTCTGCCCCATTTCGAGTACACTTTCGGACACTTGTTTCTGAACAGTAGAAGTTTGACATGCGTCTGCATCATGTTCGCCAGATTCCTCAACGTCAATGGAAGGGTTCGGTTTGTATGCCACAGTGGAGCGCAACAAGCTTAAAGTGAGATTCTTGATGGTCTTCTTGTTTTTATTGATGATCCTGACTTTCACGCAGCACTGCTGACCAGCAATCCAGTATATGCGGTGCAGACTGGCAGTTAGCCCCACTTTGCCACTACCGCCCATGAAAAGAGATTTGGCAGCAGATTCACGGATTGGTTGGGCGGCAGGAGAAAGTATGGCGGAAGGATTAAGGCGAGGCCAAACTTCGCAGTCGCGATAGAAGTGGGCGATCGACCGCCTGTCAGTTTCGACTTCTCGAACTTTGACGGAACTATACCACAGATCAGAGATACCGTTCAAATCGAACAGGAAAAGAGAAACACACATCATAACTATGTAACGTATAGCAATACCAGCGTGAGGAGATATCGTACCTTTGGGCGTGCCTTCTCCACCTTCCAGTACGAGATACATCGAAAATGGTAGCACGTGCACACCCTCTTTAGCTGCATAGAAGCCCTCGTTGTCATGGGGCAAGTCAAGGAGGAGTTCGGCGGACGGAGATGCCTCGGATAATGTAATGGATTGCTGGTAGAAGGTGTACCTTTTTTCTTCGTTTTGAATGCATTCGAAGCCAACGACTCTGATTTTCCCGTCAGATATGAGAACCTCAGATTCTGTTCTTGATCTCGGTCGGATACGAATTTTGATTATACCGTTGATGTACCCGCCATGTACGAATATGTTCGTCTCCGGAATAACATCTACTTCAACACGAGCCCGAGGCTTAGCCTGTTCAAGAGAGGTCGACTCCACAGAAGATAAAGCGCCAGCCGGAACGATAGAAGCGCCTGGTTTGAGACGGGCGTTAGAATTTCCGAGGATGGACTTGAGCTCAGCAGCGTTTCGACTTGGCGTAGCATTAGTAGTGAGTAGAGTACCATGGCGAGATAGAGATGCTTTTTCTACTTCTGAAGACCATTCGTGTCCAATGAACGTAAAATCTGTGTGAAGAGATTGTGTACAGGTAGTCATAGAGTCTGGTATAATGCGTGATCCTTGTTTGAAGCCAGATGTACCATTTCCAGCATCCATTTCTACCATTGCTTCTCCATTCTCAGCTTGAAGTAGACCTTGCATTGAGGACGCCGACCGAATGGAACTTCCACCGTCAACAGAGCCTTTTCTTGATGGAGTAGAGACTCGGATCTGAGAGACGCCATGAGGTGGCGCGCTGAGTCCTAGGCCCACGCTGATCTCGGACATGAGAGAACAAATATTGAATGTAAATTTAAGGTCAAAGCTGGTTCTCTGAGCCACGTGATCGTCTCGATGTCTGTCAAAGTTCACACTCATGCCTCAAACCGCGCAAGGCCCAACCAGCCCGAGAAGAAAGTAGCTTTCAAAGGCGTTCTCGACAATCCATTTCGACTTCAGTGGTATGATCTGTGTTCTGGACGTGTTTCACCTGCTCAGCTTATATACTTAGGCCTTCCGTACCTGTCAACCTCCAAAATCTAGTTCTTGCTCAGATTTTATCTTTGTTGGATGGTGTTCTAGAGTACCAACATGCTCGGTCTGAATCAAATAAGAAGCGTAAACGGGAAGAGTTGGAGAAAGTAGTGCCGCGGAATAAAAAGAGGAAGGCAGAGGCAACGACAAATGACCTAGAGAATCCTCCAGCTACTACACCTGACAGCGACCCCAATCCTACCTTTAACGACATGAAAGTGAACATCGCTCATCTTGATCCGCCAGCAATACTGGCTCATCTCACTATGGGAATCAATCAAGTCACTAAACGCCTCGAGGAACTGGTGCGGATTCGTCGCGGAAGAATCGTGAATGAGGGCCTCTCTTCTCCTGGCATCAGGATAATATTTGTGTGTCGTGCAGACGTCAATCCTCCAATGCTCATCGATCATCTTCCACATCTGGTAGCGGCCTACAACTCTACCGAACCCCCAGATCCAATCCTTCTCGTTCCCCTTCCACAAGGAGCTGAACCCACGTTAGCGGAAGTTATGTGCTTACGAAGAGTCGCCGTGTTAGCAGTCAACGTTAGTCTTACTTTGATACTCTATCTTCAGTCGTTCGTGATTCCTTTCTAGAGTGATGCTTCAGGGCTCTCGACTATTCTTTCGCTCGTTACGTCTGTCCCAATACTGACGGCTTCCTGGCTGTCAACAAAAGTTGCCGTCGCGGAGCTCAAACGCTCGACACTCATTATCCCTACTCATATCAAGCAATTACGCACTACCGCCCCCAGAGACATGAAGGCTACAAAGGAACAAAGAGCTGCAGGTCGAGCTGCAGCAAAACAAAAGAAGAGAAAGAAACATCAGTGAGGAGCCTCCTTCAACTACATGTGTATTCTGTGTCTGAATTGCCCAGATTGTAGAAGGGTGTACCCTCTTTATTAAGATCTGGTGATGTGGTGTTTCGAGTTGAGCTTGTATTATGTACCACTATGTACTGCGCTCTGTGTGT
Organism: Lentinula aciculospora; assembly: GCA_028011355.1. Classification (NCBI taxonomy): domain Eukaryota; kingdom Fungi; phylum Basidiomycota; class Agaricomycetes; order Agaricales; family Omphalotaceae; genus Lentinula; species Lentinula aciculospora. The sequence goes on from JAOTPV010000003.1 coordinate 2,289,249, forward strand.
TGAACTGTCATGTTTATCGCTATCATCGGCACGCGAAGTTCTGGTTGCTCTACAGTCGCAAACTATTTGATATCCTCCAAAGGATTCACGTCCATCCAACTAAGTTTGCCTGACGAGGTATGCAACAGCAGCCAATAAGCCTGATCGATTCATCTTATCATTCATAGCAACTGTCATCTGCCTTCACTCACACACGGAAAGCTCGAAAGGACCACTCAGTTGATAACGCTGAGAAACATCTTTCTTTCTTAACATTTGACGCGACGCCTTTACCTTCGCCTTCGCCGATTTTCCTTGAAGGCCCCTCTGAAAACTCGCCTGACGTTGATACCCTCTCGCCGTTAGCTTTCAGAAATCCAACAGAACTCCTGCATTATGTGACGCGCAATTGGAAGTCAAATTTTGTCACCACGGATCTGAGGACGCGAGGAGTCATCGAGATGTTCATGAAAAGGCCGTTCTTCATGCTTTTGCACTTGGATGGGCCCTTACTGCAACGATACCGACGTTCAAACAGGTATGGGCGTTTGTAAATGCTTTCCGAGAACAATTTCATGTCCTTGAATATAGTTCCACGCCACTTCAGATCTTTGCAGCTGAAGATGATGAACAACGTTTTGGCAGAGAAAGTTCTTCGTTGAATGGGATGGCAGACCTGGCCAACATGCGCGTTGTCAATAATCTTTCTTCAGTATCTGCATTTCACGCGCACATTGAAAGTCTCGATCTGCTCAACCCATTGCATTCGAGGCCTAATTGGGACATGTACTTCATGGTGAATACCAATATCAGCATGCTGCTCGTCGTTTTTTTTAAAAACTTTATCCTACTCCCAGACTCTTGCTTCTCTTGCATCACAGAGATCGAATTGCATGAAACGACGCGTAGGTGCTATCCTGGTGCGTGACAAAAGGATAGTGTCTACTGGGTAAGTCCTTCACACATGTGTCTCAACGTTGATTCTCTACATTTTATTGATTAATAGGTACAACGGAACCCCCCGAGGCGTTCGTAATTGCAATGAAGGGGGGTGTACTCGGTGTAATAGTGGTTCGGAGGCAATCGGCGATAACGAGGAATGTGTCTGCTTGCACGCAGAAGAGAACGCACTTCTGGAAGCGGGAAGAGACCGTATCGGAAAGGGAACTCTTTACTGCAATACATGCCCATGCCTCAAATGCACGATCAAGATCATTCAAACAGGTGTTAATTGCGTTGTTTACAATCTCTCCTACAAAGTGTAAGCATTTTTCAATTTCATTCTAGCTTGTGGTTGAAAGTGAAAAAATACAGAGACGCAGCATCTGCGAAACTGTTCGCAGAAGCGGGGGTTAATTTAAGAAGGTTCGATCCCGCACAACATCGTCTATCAACATTCCAGTCAAACCGAAGCTATGATACGAGCACAATTGATATGTCCTTAGACGATGAGACTTCAATCAAGACTGGATAACAATGCCCATACTCATATATCCTGCGAATCTAGCTCACCCAATATCAATGCTACATTTTGTACTATATCCCATTGCGATTCATGCAAGAATCTCGTGGAAGTGGATGTCAGTTGCCCTGAAGTAGCAGTGAGAGCTAGCCATACGGCATCTGCATTTACTGTGCCCGCAGCGATATACAACTTTTGTGCACACTGCTGAAGCTCTTCAGCAGCTTCCGAGTGAAGGAAGCGTCGGAAGGCGACTATGACTTCCCAATTCGAGCTGTCTTGAGGATCTACTCCCTTCAAAGCGGCAGTCATTGTTTTGATGATGGAACGATAAAGCCGATGGGAATGTGTATAAACGGACTCGGTTCCGACACCTCCCCGTACTCGACGTGACAGCGTGTTCGTCTTATCTGCAGTTTCCAGCCTCGAGAGCATGGAACGGAAGCGAGGCCATACATCATCCCAGACCCTTCGAAACATCAAATCACCCATGGTAGTCACAAGCGCCTCAACAAGACCAGCTGCCGCACTAACTACAAAAACTTCGGTATCAGCTAGACGATGGAGGATAAAAGGCCAGGCGGAGTGAATGGAAGGCATCAGGGCAGATTCTGATAGGACGGGAACGGAAGAGCTCAGCAGATTGAGAATCCGAGCGCGTATGCCAGTAGATTCGTGAGTCAAAAAGTACATGGAGCGTTGGACGATTTGTTTAGTGAGAGCTTGCGAGGAAGTGAGTGAAGTTTCCTCGTCTGGCATCACTTCTGGCACGTTTTCAGGCTGTTTCCCTTTGTCTTTGTTTGAAGGACTGTCTTCGCCCCAAGCTTTCCGCGGAGCAGGTCCGTAATCCTCTCGAGCATCCTCTGTTGTCGATTCGTGACGATGCGCGAGCCATTCAAAAAGTGTATCAAATTTCTGCTGGTCAGCCTGACGTTGCCTGAGTGGCGGGGTTTCATCTTTGGATTGTTTGGACATCTCTTCCAGTTGGATTACTTTCATAACTTCACCTAGAATCTCAACGAGGCCTTCAACCACTATTTCGTAGCCATGATATTCATCCAATCGATCAAAGCACTCCTCAACTACGTCTCCCGCACGCTCAACGATATCACTTCCTACCAAACGTATCATAACAGCCAGAACTTTGGTGGCGTCAACGTCTAGCCATTGTCGACTGAGACGACGTGATACTGAATCAAGGACGTAGTCAAAATTCGACAGAAGCAGATTCGCGGGTGAAGCATATGAGGTGCAGACCGTGACGAAAGTGAGTGCCCTCAATGCGGTTTCTGAGAGAAATGAGAAAGGTGAAACTAGGCTGTGGAGGATAGGATACAATGAGTAGATGAATAGTGGGGCAAAGCGAGATTCAAGGATCCCAGCTGCGACTGAGATGAGTTGGAGTGATAGAGCGTTATGCAGCATAGGCTGCGATGTAGTACGAGTCCCGATGGGAGTTCCTCGAGTTATTTGAAGAGTATCGTGAAGTTGAACCATGCCTTTGACATGCTGGACAGTAATGGGGACTTCGACATGCTTATCTGACATGCCTTCCAATGGAGTATCGCTCGAATCTTCATTAATATTATCCCAGAGGAGTGCTACACTTTTGACCAAGCCACGACCCAGTTTTTCGAGCCTTTTGCTCCTGGCTATCCTTAACGAAGTAGAAGGATCTTCGAACAACGACACATTTGATATGCCCTCGAGTAGTCGGCAAGCGCACCACATTCCTGTGACAGCCTTGAAATCTTTTCCACTTTGTCCCATGTTCACAAACCATTCGACTGCAGAAAGACCTGAATCACCAGCGGCCCTTCCCAAAGCATGGAACATCCGGACAAGTGAGTCATGTGTAGTTGTTGAGGAGACATTCCTAAGCATAGGCTGGGGAAATGGAAGCCACGCAGATGCTTCGGGATCATTTTCGAGCATCATCTGGGCAGTCGAGGTTCGAGTGACAGTGACGGGTGGATCAACAAGCTCCAGGACAGACAATAAGCTCCATCCCCATTTCTCTACACCCCCTGAAGGACCAAGGAGTTTACCTATTTCCGACGCGATAGGGCTGAGACTATTGTTGGTGTTAGCAAGACGACAAATGGCCTCGATGATACCGGCAACATGCTCCACTTTTGCGTCTGCCTGAGAGGGCAGAAGGGCAGGTAACGCAATTAAGTTATCCCTCGTTATCCGCATAAGCGTCCGGATAAGAGAGTGGCGAGCTTTGGACGATGCAGAGAGAAGATCCAAAAGTAGTTCGGTAGCTTTTTTTGAAACGCTAGGTAGTTCTGAATTGGATAATGCCAGGAGGTAGGACAAAAGGAGGGGTTGAGTCTGTGGTAGTGTCGTCGGAGTGGTGCGCAATACATGTGCTGAAAATTCAGCCAAGGCTGTCAGTGCTGAAGGAGAGGGGTGTTTTATGAGTGTGGACAGTGATTTCATAGCAATGAGGAGCTGTGAAGAGGTGACGTTGAGCCAGGATGGCGTTCGAGAAGTTCCGTATTTACGTTCCTCCTGAGCAGGTTCTTTTGGTGATCGCTCACTAACAAGGTCGACCAGTTCCTCGATATTTTCTACGGATAAGACCGCGCCAGCTTCTATGCAAGGCTCGTCACCGATGGATCTCGATATAACCTCCTGCATTACGCGCAAGGAATCCTCAACCACGGCGCCCTTCGCCCATCCTTTGTTTCCTGGCGCACCCAGACAGAGTTTACACGTCGTGCTGACGACTCCTGGAAGAACCGAGACGATGAGATCGTCGGGGAAGTATTTTGAAAGCAATATGAAGAGAAGGTCGAGCATGGATCTCTGCAAAGACAGGCTGTGACACTCCGTGGCCAATAGTATAGAATTGAGAGTTTGGCCGATGATGGGAATGAGCGTAGGTGTTTGAGTGTGCTCAACGAACATTTTCATCCTGGATTGGACTTGATTGGGTGTAAGTGGTCCGTCGACATTATCCCTTGACCGTAGGAGAGTGAGTAAACAATGAGCAGCAGCTTCCTTCGTCTCGTCAGCGCGCTCTTTTTCTTTACCCTTGGTACCTATTCCTCCGATGACTGACCCACACAGCATGAAGAGTTGATCCCAATCGTTCAAATCCAGGTACCACCACCAGTCTTCGCATAGAGAATTTAAGACGGCGAATGTTTTCTCTAGTAGTTGATCAGGAATGGCGGTGGAATCATTGCGATTGAGCAGAGTGTATATTGGGAAAAAGACATATTTGATAGTCGGTTCATTGAGAGAGTATCCTGATGATCTTATATCATGGAGAGTATCCAGCAGTTCAGTCAAAAGCCTGGACACAGTTGGCACAGACGACGCGGTCAAAGCCGTCGCACCCATCAAAGGTACGCATACTGTTTTCAGCTGGAAAAGTTAAAGATTGTGAAGATTTCAGCGTACAACGAAGACCTTACCCTTTTGAAGACAGGCTGGGATTGTTCATGGTTGGATATATTCATGTGCGATCACGTAATTTCGGATTTGTCTCCCTCCAGCACTAATTATTCTGCAACCATACAATGTTTCTTGGTATGGGTTTTGAGATTGACCAAGACGCTCACTTATCCGACTCTTAGTCTAGATGAACGGTTCTCACATTCAATCCTTTACACCATGACCATCCAACGTCCACGGCTGCTACTCATCGATTCCTACGATTCTTTCACTTTCAAGTAATTGTTCTGTCCTCCTTTTGTTTCAATTGCTCATTTAACATCAGTCTAGCCGCACTATGCTGCACTGCTATCCCTGACTGTTCTATTCATATCATTAAAAATGACCAGCTCACCATCGATGAACTCCTTCCCTTGCTGAAAAGTTTTGACGCCGTTATCATTGGTCCCGGTCCCGGTTCGCCTGATCTACCGGAGGATGTCGGAGTCGTAAAGGATATCTGGAACATTTCTGAACGCGACCTTCTGCCTATATTCGGTGTCTGTCTGGGTTTCCAGAGTCTTGTCATAGAGCATGGAGGTCTGCTCAAGCGATTGAAAGTCGTAAAACATGGGCAGGTCTCACAGATTATTCACAATGGAAGTGATATTTTCAAGGGTATGGATCGGGTCACCGCTGTACGCTATCACTCTTACCATGCAGAACCACTTTCAAAGGAAATTGAGCCGCTAGCCTGGGCGGACGATGGAATCGAGAATGGCTCGATACTCATGGCTGGAAAGCATCGAACTTCTCCGTTCTGGGGTGTGCAATATCACCCAGAGTCTGTACTCACTGACGACGGGGGCTTACATATTTTGCGCAACTTCTGGTCACTTGCAGTCGAATGGTCACAGAAACAAGGCAGATGTTTATCTGTCCTTGATCCTGCTGCAATGGAAATCATTGGCCCTTCTTGGCCTAACCCGAAACCGTCAGCATTATCAACATCTTATACGAGGACGGCGACGCCCGTTTCTACCTCTGTCTACGAATTACCAGGGGCAAATGTCATCTCCGTCTGTGAGATGTTAGGTGTGGATGACCACAAATCTCCTTTTATCCTACTAGACTCCGCAGCAAGCCCTGGTCGATTTTCCATCATTGCATCGCTTCTTCCCACCTCCATTCAAATATCTTACTACATTGGCGATGTTGCTGTCACTTTGAAAAGTGGGAATACCGTTTGGCATGAGCCGCTGGCTGGAGAAGATGTCTGGTCCTGGATCTCTTGTTTCATGCAGCTTGCGGAAGCCAGGGATGGCTGCCCTGATGTTCCTTTCTGGGGAGGTCTCATTGGAACTCTTAGCTATGAGGTTGGAGTACACTCCCTCGATGTTCCTTTACGTCACAATCGAAGAGAGGTTAATCCGCATCCTGATATAAACCTTGTCTATGTCCAAAGATGTTTAATCCTCGATACATTAACGAGCAAAGTTTATATCCAGTCCCTGCTTCCGGATGATTCAACATGGATGAACGACATGTCCAACAAATTGAAGAAGCTCTCTTTCTCCTCATTGAATACAAAGGCACCTTTCAACTTGCAGTGTGCCCCCGCTCAGGTTGATTATCCAGACCGTACTCATTACATCGCAAAAATTGAAAGTGCACAGGGATTTCTTGGTTCTGGAGACTCGTACGAGCTTTGTTTGACCGCACATACACATCTCTCTGTTCCGCGTTCTTTGTCCACCTGGGAAAGGTACAAACTCCTCCGGCGTGGCAATCCCGCTCCCTATTCCGCGTACCTCCGACTTCATCCTTCAACGTTTCTCTCATCATCGCCTGAACGGTTTCTTTCCTACTCTCGTCCCCCAGATTCCTTGTGCCAACTTCGGCCTATTAAAGGTACAATGCGCAAAGGACCTGGTATTACTCGTGCTTGTGCTGAAGAGGCTCTTCGAGGAAGTCGAAAGGAAGTTGCGGAAAATTTGATGATCGTGGATTTGATTCGACACGACCTGCATAGTGTGCTGGGATTGAATGTTTACGTGCACCAATTCTGTGAGATAGAAGAATATGAGAGCGTTTGGCAGATGGTTAGTGTGATTGAGGGACATCTTCCAGGTGGATTTCAGAGGAATGATCTTGGCTGGGAGGTCTTGAGACGAAGCTTACCTCCAGGTGAGTTATCGCCATATCGTTGATTATTTCGAACGACTGACAGACGAAAAATCCTCAGGTAGTATGACTGGTGCACCCAAGAAACGAAGCGTCGAAATTCTTCAAAATTTAGAAGATGAAGATCGAAGTCTTTACTCTGGCGTCTTTGGATACTGGTGTGTTGGTGGTGGAGGTGATTGGTCCGTTGCCATTAGGAGTTGCTTCAAGCACGAGCTAGACAATCAGGACTCAAAAATAGAGAATTGGGTGATCGGAGCTGGAGGAGCGATAACTGCCTTGTCGGATCCGCAGGCGGAGTGGGATGAGATGCTCTTGAAGCTACAGGGCGTTTTGAGTGCTTTTGGGGCGGCAAAGCCGAGGTGTTAAATCTGTTTTCTCGAACCTTTCAACAGGTTTTGAATTGAATTCAACTTCGAACTCTCTTTTATGACATTGAACTCAGATATTCAACTACTACTTACAGACATAGTCTCTTCAGTATAATCCTAATAATCCATCATGATCAGATTTACGAATCACGGTGCACGTGCCACGTTTGTGACCTGTTTTTCTTCAGCCATCTACCACTGGGTGCTACTTCGCGATGTATAGCAATCGAGGGGCTACCAACCTCTATTACAAGTCGGGATCGCATACCTCTACATTACCACAGCAGCAGCAGACTGTAACAGTACACAATCAAACTGACGATCATGAACGTGAGTTGTAATTCCAGCTTAGATCACTGCACAGTCCATAACCTTTGCGTAGGATGGTACACTGAAGTGACTGCAAGTAACCGGATGAGACTTTCACTTCTATCAGGGATCGATACGGAGATTGCATGGGCACTCAACCGTCTCGTTCGGCTCTGCAGAAATGAGGATTTTCGTTTACGACTCATTCCTGGGCTAATGGAAGCGCTTTTTGAATGGCCTGAATGGTTCTCTACGACAGGCCATAGAGAAAACACAGATCTACAGTCGCTATTTGCACCCTCGGGTACCTTCCTGCTTCGACGCCAACATGCCATAATGTCCGCGTTTGTTCTTCGCAATGCAGCCCTAATTGATGACCAGAATGTACTTGCCATTGCGCAGTTCTCTAGGACAATGCCCCTCGTGCTTCACGCGCTTCATGACTTGGACTTTTCTCTTGATGCCAATAGTGAATTTTTATCCTACATATTGGATATTTTTCAATGCGTCGCGCCGACTTTCATCTTGCCTCCAAAATCGTCACCGCAGACCTCAAGTCCCCTTCAACCACTTCTACGTATCATATCCAGTTCCTCCAACAGGTCGATGATAATGGCTGCTTTACATGCTCTGGCATCCCTCTTCTCAAATCCTAAAAACGCGCCCCATCTATCACCAAGTTCACCTGCACTATTCATCTGCATAAAACATCTCCCTCTATACAATGACAAGCCTCTTCTCGAAGCTTCCCTAAATTATATATACACGCATCTCTCTCATCCTGCCATGTCAAAGGCTTTCCTGCTACATGCTAATATGCCCAGCGTGTTGCGTATCTTAGTAACCTTGCTTCTTGTAGAGCAAGTTCAAGAAGACGTCACCGTTGATATTACAGGGGATTATCACACTGTTCCTTCAGCCGTCCTCAGTACTAAAGATCACGAGCTAAGTGAAGCGGAGTTGAATGGACTACTTGCAATCCCTGAACCGAAACGGTGTTTCGATTGGTATGTGCGCCTTGCAGCTGAGTTTTCCCGAACGGTACTGATTTAGTCTTCGTAAGGCTTGCCCTCATGTTTGTTAAAAGACCCGGAAGTGAGATTACTCAGGTGAGAGATCCCGTCTTCATATGGAGACGCGTGTTCATCTGTTTACAGGTGGATCTATGGAATCTCTACAAGGATGCATTCGAACCATGTCAAGACCCGCAGATGCTTCCAGCAGCCGACGTTATCAAAAATGCTACTACTATGTTCGGAACGCAATCGTTGGTTATCCAGGGTCCTACAACGAAATTCATCATCCAAGACATAGATAGGCGCAAAGATACTATCTTGGCAGATAAATTGAAATGCCAGTGGAATAGATCTCAATGCACAGCTCCCCCACTGTCAACTGCAGCGGAGCTTTGCGAGCACGTTTTGCTGCATGTCGACTCGTATAATGTCAAAGACGAGGCTGCCTGCCTTTGGTCGACCTGCTCGAGAGACAAGATTCCGAATGGTCGGTGGTACATTCTCTCTGTTCCCTCTAGTCCTTTGCTAACCGGTCTTCATAGGTCATTTCCGAGCCCATGTCCTTACGCATTTCTGGCAAGCCCATATTCCCGCCGAAAGAAATCCTTCTCAAAGCGATACCATCACCATCTCCCCTGCCACGAACCACCCGGACCCTAATCCAACGCTACGGATTCCTCCCTTGCCTCGAAGAACTGTGATTGATTTCAAGCGTACAATAAATGATGCACCTTCTCCGTCTTTACTTGCCCTTTTATGCATTAGGATCTTGTTTCGAACTAGTTTTGCTTCTGTCGAAGCAGCGCCGAAGGTGGATGCTGACCACTTTGGCTTTCCAGGGGTGACTGAGGAAAATGAGGACGATGATGAAGGTCAGGTTTTAGAAGGTGACACACTGGAAAACGAGAAGGAAGGGGGAAGAAAAGGACGCAGAACCTTTGGAGATATACGAAAGCTCTTAGAAACTGTTCAAATTAAAGACGAGGTTCTCATGGGATGGATAACAGAAATGATAAATGCAGGCATGGAAGATTAAACGTGTAAATTAAGATAGTAGGCCTCAGTATCTGGAAGTCGGACCGAATTTCCGGAGTTTGGAATGGTTCCTTCATTACCCCTCGACGTTCTTGTACACATACTCTACCAGCTTCCTCCTTCTCGAGACCTCGACGGCGATATCGTTGTTAAGACAATTGTGCATTGCTCTTCGGCTAACGCACTCTTTCATGAAGCCGCTGCTATACCCTCTCTATGGCAACAACATTATCAAATACGATACCTACACGCCAATCAGTCGTCTGAGGATCAAAGAAAAGCAGAAACTGGTGGAAACTGGAGGTTGATGTACGCTGCACGAAGGACAATTGATAGGAAGGCGCTCAAACATCTTGATTCGATTGTTATGAAGAGGTCAGGGAGGTATGATCATGCAAACGCCCTGACAAAATTTCTCTTCGATGTTTGGGATGCATTGGAAATTGAAACTGGGATGGTCGATCCCAGCGGGTATCTACAAATACTTGAACTTGGAGAGATACCGTCACTCTGGGCTACTCGGGGGTATTGGGCTTCAGCACTGTTGGCTTCTATCGGCCAAATGTACGCGGTAGGCCTTTGGAGTAGCCTTCGTTTGGGGAGCAACTCAATCCCTTTTGTGCAAGCATTCTCCTCTACATCCTGCTTTTTTGGAAAACATCCGGATGAGGTTTAGTATCTGCTACATGCTGAAATAAATTCTCATTCATTGTGCTCCTTAGATAAGTTCTTTGCTAACCAGGCTAAACTCTCGATGCAAAGACTATCTTTTTCGCTTAAACATCCCTTTATCGATGACTGAATCTAATTATGATCTGAGGAAGCTTTGCATTCTCATATGCGAATTCATGAGCACCGAAGGATATGGTCCGATTGCAGGTGTGCAAGGAAGCACTCGAATTCCGTACTGTTAATCATATTCCTCAGCTCACAACTTCCACGATGTCCCCACACTTTTTCCTCATTCCTACTTGACGTCGCACAAACGCACGATTCCACTTTCCCTCGCCCACATTTTTGTCTCAATTGCGCAGTCCCTTGGCGTCGTTGCTTCTCCCGTAGATTTTCCAGTTCGAGTTTTAGTGCACATCTCTGTACCAGACCCCGAAGCCGATGATTTCTTTGTCGATGTGCTTGGATTACAAAACATTCTTTCTTTGCGAGACGACATTCCTGCAATATTGGCACGTCAAGGAATTCAGGCTGACCGCATGATACACTATATATCACCATGTGGTGCGGATTCTATGCTCGTCAGAAATGGTCGAAACATACTTTCATCATTGAACATACCGGATACCCCTCTTTCTCTTATACGACCTTCAGCGCTCCTGGCGTTTACCATATTCTTGGTGTTGACTCCCCCCACCGGCGGTGGCCGCCTCGTGTATCGATTCATGACCCAAGCTGACCCATTGGACTGTGCTACATTCATATGTGGAGCACTAATTCCTAGCCTAGATGGTGCCAGTAAAGTCCAGGATGACCTTCGTCAAGAATGTCAAAAGACCCTCAATGAAGAGGCCAAACACGCTGGAGAAATTAGGTTGAGATCTTCCGAGGAGAAAACTGTTGAACATTTTGTAGGGATGCTCTTTGAACATAGAAAATACAGTTATACAGCCTTGGTCACTGGTTGGGATGTGAGTAGCGCTCTATAACCTTACTGTCTTGACTATATTTCTTCCAAAAAAGCCGGTATGTCAAGCTTCGGAAAGCTGGATGAGGGAAATGAGGGTGTCGGATCTCCCAAGAGGCCAAGTACGCCATAGAACTTCTTGCTTGCTTTGTACTAGATCTGATTCTGACGTAAAAGAACCAACCGTTCTACCATGTTGTGTGTATGGACAGCTCTTCACGATGTTTGTACAACTGTCAACTTCTATCATTCAACCAATCAAGCTAATTACAATTTAGATGTTGCGGAGGACAATATCAAACCCTTGCTCACCTCTTCGAATGAACTTTTGACAGAAATGTGTCAAAGCATTCGCATTCTGCCAAAATTCTTCACTGGGGTGCTCGCGAAAACGACAATGAGAAGCGCTGATGTCGGGATTATACCCGTACAAGAGCGAAGGGCAAGATTTGTTCTGAGTCCAGAGCTTCGTGAGGCCTATCCAGAAGATGAGGCATGGGGAGATGCATGGCTGGTTGGATGAGAATTGTAAGCTGAATGTATTCCGGGATCTCATACTGTGTTTTCTCTTCTATGTACTTGTAATGCGTACTGACACTAGATGATTGTAAAATTGACGAAGGATTTGACATTACTCCAACGTCCCAAAGCATTGTTCGTAAATTGGCCTGTAAATGTTGAGCAGTCTTACGGAGCCTCTCGTCATCCAAGTACACTGCCCGAATGTGAATATTGATTTAAATACTCGGTGGGCATATAAGGCCATAATCCTACTTCTACAGCTTTTCAAATTCTCCCACTACCTACACTGCACACCGCAATGATTATTACTGAGTAAAGTCCAGTCTTGCTTGTCCGCGCGCGCCCTCAGTCTAACATCCTGGTTTAGCACAGAAACCAATGAGACGCTGAAGCCTTCAATCCAGAATCTCTGGCCTGATATCTCGATTTCGGCTTCTCGACCACCTTCCGAGTCGTATGTTCCACCTCCCATACATCCCACTATGCATTATGGATCCGGTTCGTCAGTGATTCCTCCGGGGTAAGGTTTATCTCTAAATTGCTCTGATGTTTGCGGTAGATTGACGCAGTCTTAAGCTATGCGACCACAACCAGGCCGAAAGAATCTATCACTTACATATTTGAACCGAAGCAAGGTGAAAACGCTATGCTTCTTCGTTCTGCAGCAGCAAGTGGACAGGAAGCTCGGCATTCTTATTATATCTCAGTCAGCCCAAATTGTTTTACACCATCATCTTATATCACATCAATAAGAAAGTACGAGCAGCAAGGGGAGCTCATCGGAGACTTTGAGTAAGACTACATTACCTGCTTATCAACACCTCATTCAGAGTGACAATCAGGATAGCTGCGAAGGAGTCGAAAAACGCTAATATTGTCTTCTTTCGAGGGAACGAGAATCCAATAGAGGAGGTTCTGTTCACCAAATTATTTCGCAATGTAAGGTTGGGTAAAGCTATCATAATAGCAAGCCTATTCTGACTGAAACTCATGCAGCAATGGACATGGAAGCTAGCTGAAACACACACAGTTCTGTACTGGGATGATAGCCCAGGTGGAAATAGTATTGCAGTGAGTCGTACACGTTCGATTTTTGAAACCACTATGAACACACATGCAGTGTTTTAAATCCAAGGACAAAACCGGCGGAAATCTCTTGGCCAAATTCATACCAAGGAGCCGCATGCGTCGACCCGGGAGAGAAATTGAGTATACCAAGCTCGAGGTGACTCCGGGAGGACATGAAGTTTTCGAGGATGTACTGATATCGGCCCTGATAATTGAACGTTTGCGCACGAACGTGTAAAAGCGCTGAAATTTCCTTCGATGAAGCAGGCAAATCTTGACAATATATCCATCTCTACAAACACATACATAAGAGTTGGGTCAAAAAATACAAGTAACAAGACCAACATATGGTCACTCTTCACTCAAATCGTCGTCGTCGTGTTCGGCGTTGCATAAGGCATATATCTTTCGTCGATTTGCGTCTCGTGTCTCTGCATGACTGGCCACCTCAAATAATCGTCGTAGTATTCTTCTGCGTAAAGCATTGCTTGGTAACTTAGCTTCAGCTGACGCGTCATCAAGGCAAGCGTTCGATATAATGGATGCATATATATCTGATGAACTGCTTTCCACGCGCCTGCGCTTCCGTGCTCGCAATTCGTCTTTGTCCTCCTCCTCCTCGGAACTGGCTTCCTGAAGTGAGCAGGATGATAGTAGTGGTTCGAATAAGGATGTTTGGAGATGTTTATAGGTGGTACCCAGAGGTGTTTGAGCAGCCAAGTTGAAGAATGGGGAAAGTATCAAAGCAAGTGGGACAGGTTTCGGGGCATCCTGGGTGGATGATCGATGAGATTTGTCGAGTTCTTCGAGGTACACGTCGGTAACATGATAGACAAGACCTACAGACACCCGACCATCCGAAGGACTACAGTGCTTTCAGTTTCAACACGAAAACGGAAGAAGTAGAAACGCACCAAAGAGGTCCGCCTTGATGTGTTAGAATATTGTTATATTCCTGACATATTTTGGAATCCCAACCGTGCTGCATTAAGAATCGTAAAGAAACATTGACGAAACGCCTGACAAGCATGAGATACTTGTCCAACCTGATCTCCCTAATTTAATGCCTTGAATGATAACATCCGATTGTTCAGACACACCTGAGCCTATCAATGCCATTCCATTCACGAACTATGGTCTTCCAAAATCCATTCAAAAAAGAAAGCGCGGACGACATATTTGTCGTCGTCAGGATCAATTCTGCCAGTTCTGAGGCTAGTGCCTGCTGAACCAATGGTTTATCGGACATCCAGAAACCTGATACGGATCCTTTCTTGAGCATAAAAATATTTAGAGATGATACATGAGGCTCACAGTAGAAAATCCCCTTCCACAATCTAATCATCTCAGACTGAGGTACTTCATCTCGAGACTCGTCTGAAAGGAATACGGAGAGAGTTTTTATGGCCTTGTCGCGGGTCTTTTTTTCTGTGGAAAATTTCATGCTTCAATGAAGAGTTTGTATAGGCATAAGGGGCGAGCTGCACCTGTAGACGCCAGATACTTGTTCAGCGGTGGAGCAGAACTCGATGACAGGGCTATTGCAGTCATGATTGTCGTCGAGGAAATAAGTCAAAATTCAAAATTTAGAAAAAATATATTTCAAATTATCATGACATAATTCAATTGCAACGGTCCTTTCTCCCTTCTTCTACGTATTTCAATGAAATCTCCTATTACTTGTCACGGTTAGTCTTTGATCTAAATGAATTCCCTTTTGTTTATCGTCAACTAGTGCTTGACACGTCCACCGGACAGCCTGCTCAAGGTATCACCATCAAATTGCAACAATACGAGAAAACCGAGGGCAATGCATTCCTATTCAATCCTATAGCCAGAGGGTCAGCTTGAAGTCCTTAAAATTACTGTGCTACCTCTAAGAGTCATCTTTCTTATAGCGAGACAAACTCCGATGGACGATGTACCGATCTCTTAACTCCGATGTCCTCAACAGAAATCAAGGACCTGCTGAAGCCTGGGCTTTACAAAATGATCTTCAGGACGAAGGAGTATTTCGAAAGTAAGTCTGTCAAGACCTTCTATCCATGGGTCGAGGTGCGTAACACAATCTCTGTGTCTGACCTAAGTGTTGACTTGTCTGTTCAGATCACATTCGAGCTCTCAGATACTTCAGAGCATTATCACATACCGCTACTCATTAGTCCGTACGGATTCACGACCTATCGAGGCAGTTGAGCGAACAATATGGGCAAATGAAGTCCAGTGTATCACCAGCATCATCTAAATGTATTCCGTCGCAGTAATCGAATAGATCTAGGCATGAAAAGAAGCAATGAAGAATGTATATGCGCGATTCGATTAGCATGTAATGATAAGATGGTTAGACAGCCAATGTACAGTGTACAGCAACAATGACAACAGCAGAATGAATACAGGGCGTTCGTGAATAATCATTGGGAAATAACGCTGGTGTACTGCACACCCTTGATGTTTGCACCACGCATAGAAGACTTGACATGCATTACGAATTCATCTCGATTTTTGCTCATCTCTTGCGCTGCCTCTGGGAAGAGCATCCTTCAGTTATCGGTAAATGATAAAACTCAGAGCCGCACCTTTGTTCAGAGGATCATCGGTGTTGGGTTCAAGGAATAAGTACTGTAATCCGACCATTACGGCGTTGAGGTTCAAAACGGGTTTCCAGTCTTCTCGCAGAATGTTCAAGCACACATTTCCCTCTAGGTCCACATTTGGATGGTATATCTGTAATCAAACAAAATCGATTAGGATGTGTGGATGTATGTAAAACACGAGTTGTCCTCACCGTTTGTGTGCATTTCACCTTTGGAGGATCATGAGGGTAGTTGGAGTTGATAGCGAAAGAGAAATTGAACGCGCCACCCTTGTACATGCCTGAAATAAACGACTCGGACGTGTGCATAACGCAGCGGGAGATTAGAAAGACAGACCTTCATCTGGTGTAATTGTCAACGTGAAATTTAGGAGATCCGCAGGGTCATGGAAATACGTCTTCATCGTAGATGGGAGATCCAGTTCTGTCAGGTCTACAACAGCCACGTCAGGACACAGATATCTGTTATTTAAGGTAATAGAGCACCTTTCTGGACTCGTATTTGAGCTGCACTGGTCTTTGGCTTCTTCTTCCCCGCCGCTTCTTCGTTCTTTTTCATGCTCCATATCTGTTCGAGAGTATCAATAAGCAAGGTTTCGACGATAAAGAACCTTTTGAACCTTGATCATCGTAGAAGTTCGTGAAGAGTGTATTAGTCAACGAGTGGTCAGGATTTGAAGAAAGTAAGAAATCACACAGCCACTACTTGTGACCATGACTTGTAATACAAAGCACTTTCTTATCTTTTTTTGTTCACCTCTACCGATGGAGCTTCCAATCATTGATCTAGATCTCTTTTTGTCCCAACCGCAAGACTCTCCAGCTGTTCAGGACGAATGTAAGAAGGTGAGCTGAACCAGGTTTCATCTGACTTAATACAGTAATAACATTGATATAAGGCCGCAGATGCGTTGATCACTTTTGGCGCGTTAATTCTTCGCGATTCACGCGTAGCTGAAAGCGACAATTCTACATTCCTTGATCTTCTTGAAGATTATTTCGCTCAATCGCCTGCTGATATTCAGAGAGACGAGCGTCCGGAATTAAGCTACCAAGTGGGAGTTACCCTAGAGAACACAGAAACGCCTAAATGTGCAGTTGACGAGTCTTGTCTTCGCATTATCGAATGTTTAGAACCGTCTGAGCGTCCACTAGACATCGGTGCTCACTCTCCAGATCCCAAATGCAGATTCTTCTGGAAGATGAACGAGAGACCGCCATACGAAACGATGTTTCCTAGTCTAAATGCTCCAAATGTCGTTCCTCAGGCAGAGAGCATCAAGGCAAGGTGGACACCTATAATGGAGAATTGGGGAGAGTCAATGAAACAGGCGTGGGTCCTAGATTCGATTCGCATTCAGTTCATGAGCACTAATTGTACTGTAGAGTAGAAAACCTCACCGATATGGCATGTATTGGACTCGGGCTTTCTTTTGACACTTTTCGCGATGCTGGAAGATACGGGTGAGTGCCACCCTTGTCGATGAAATGTCCCCATGACTCTTCCTTCCAAGACCACACCTACTCGCACCTACCGCTTCGGATCTCGTAAAATATGGCCAGAAAGATACTATACTCGCAGGGTTCCATACTGATCTCAATTTCCTAACAATTCACGGCCGCTCGCGATACCCTGGATTAAACATCTGGGCGAGAAACACAGGAAAACGTCTGCCTGTCAAGATTCCTGCTGGAAACCATCTTTTAGTGCAAGCGGGAAAACAGCTTGAACACCTAACAGGTGGATTGATAAAAGCTGGGTATCACGAAGTGGTCGTCAATGATCAAACATTACAGGTACGTATTCTGAACTTACAGCATCTACCTATTATATAGTTATTTATGTGATGTATCTCTGATTTAAGGTCATCGAAGACCGCAAGACTGAGAATCCCGACCGCCCTCTTATTCGAATTTCTTCGACATTCTTCTGGCATCTCTCGTCAGATTTCGACCTCAATCCAATACCCTCCCTTGCAAAACGAGCGCAGGATCTTAGCGCTGCTCAAATTGAACTAGGAGGATATGTTATCGACGAGCCGGTATACCAACCTATGAAGGTGGGGCAGCAAGTTCAGAAGTGAGTACTTGATATTGTACGACCATTATTACGTGCAGGGATTCACACCAGTATCTAGTGAGTTGAAGCATATTGCTCTCATGGCTTAAGTTTCCGGGTCACCTTTTATCATCGCAGTTCTTCTATATGCATTGCACAATGCTACATACGAAATGGCAAAATATCTATGTCGCCCTGAAAAACTCTGTACCGTAATCCAGAAATAATTCTGTTCCCTTTGCGATAACAATTTCTGCATGAGGTGAGTATGGTTGAACACGACATGTATGAGATACGTACGAGCGTATATGCCAATCCTATGATCCCCATTGACCATCATGACTATAACTCCAATCAACAAATGCAAAAAATTGTATAGTAACCAGTTTACCTTGCGCTCTACAGTTCGGACTCTCTTTCGAATGATTGATATACCGAGATTCGTTTCCGATAAATTCACTATCAAGCGCAAAAGTAGCGTTCAGATTGAATAGATAATTTCGTTGTCGATGCCTAGATACGTCGCTGTAAAAACAGAATTCTCGTCGGAACTTTTTACAGAGAAAGCTGGAAACTTGCTCTCGAGACTCGGTAGTAGGTTCATACACCAGTTCGCCTGTGTATTCTTGTAACACCGTTTTGAGCCATACTTATTCTGGAAGAAGGTAGGCTACGTACCGGTGATGAGTTCACCTGCATTAGCAGACTGCAGTAGAAATAAACCAACACCCCAGCTCCCAGGTTTCACTTCCGTAGACTGTCAAAGGATATGAGGACCCGACGTAGCTACCCTGAGGCGATAGTACATACCTTCCAACATTGTCGCTGAATGGAAACATTTGAGCATCCATCGTGTGGGAATTGACCTGCAAATTACAATGTCAATCCTCGCTGGATAAATTCTGTGTTACTTTCTACCCCTGAAGAATATTTAATCATCCGTTCATCAATGAATCAGGATAATCACCTTGCTTCACACTTTCCACAAAGCTCTGGGTCGCACTCTCGATGAGCTTTGAAGCACGCACAGCGTTCCGTGCCACAGGGACGTCTTGTTTTGGTGCGTACACAATTACAGCCTGCCCATCGACGTCGACCTTTATACAACCAGAGCTTGTGTATTTTGACAAGGAAATGATAGAGGAAGAAGACAGACATGTTTTCGGGTCGCAACGACAACTCCTTTCACAGTGTGCTTTATTTCTGAAGCATACACAGTCAGCTGTGATATTGCATGGACCTTTATGGTGACACGGTGAATTACTACGAATTTATGAATGAGCAATGACGGCGTGTCAACATGTTGAACCTACGGCCTGAAACGTGCAGAGTTCAAATCTGCGATTAACCACACAAGTCAAATTCCTTCATCCATTTTCTTGATGCCAAAGAAACCTTACCATTGAACATTGTGTGTTTCAAGCGAGAAGGACGTTTTATGTTATTATCTAGAGGCCTTCTTTTTATGATGTTATCAGGTATAGTGCTCTTGCGCTTTTTGAAAATCTATAGGCACAAACGACATTCAGTACAGTTCGGATTAGCTGGATGTTTTCAGGACCTCGAAACATGGTTTCTTGCAAATAGTGGCGAGGTCGCAAGGTGAGGAATCCGGAGAGTACTCTAATATAGTATTAAAGGTGTCTAAATCATTTTGGGTCCATTCAGTTTCCTAAAGGAACGTGAAAGAACAGATATAGAGCAGGAAAATCTCCCTCACGATGGCTGGGACATTACCGGGCACTCGCAAGACAAAGCAATTATCTCCACAAGGCGAGATAATGTCAGCGAAGAGGTCATCGCTCGGCAAATGGGGTGAAACGGGTAGAGGTAGGGGCATAGGAAACCAATTGACTGTTCGAACTACGTTGAAAACAACTGTTTATAGATGGAGATTGTAGTATGCTCACTATGTTGGTCACAGAATCCTATCATGCAGCTCGCAGAATTGCAGAACTGAGACACAAGTGCCTTGAACCCAACCTGCACTGGAACAACGGGAACCGGCGATATTTTCGAACGATCGTCTCTGACACCTGCCCAGTCAAAGGAGCCTTGATAGCGGATGGTACGCAGAACACCATCCTGACCAGCAGTGAGCGAGAGAGGAAGTACTCCAGTGCTGTCAATCTGAGAGTAAGAAAGACCATGTTGTTGATGTAAGCGACGTGCAGTCTCAACCACGATCGCATGTACTATTAAGTTCAACACAAAGAGCTGCATACATAGCGCACGTAGAACTTACGATCAGAGTCAAAGAACCTAGTTTGCCACGCAAAGTATCTGTAGTTTTCACAATGCTCTTTCCAGTCAAAGGAAGGGTCATCCGCAAGAGGCAAAAATGGCATATGGTTGGAATCATCTCCCGTGAAGTGATTGTTTGAAATCGGATTGCAGCTATCATATGATGGTGTAGGTTCGAAGGGAGCTTCAAGCGCTATTATATGTGGATCAACCAACGTAGATGATGTCGGCTCCAGCAGATCCATGTGTCCCAGTCCTCCAACAATGTCATCGTCTTCGTCCATTTCCTTGATGTTCACGTCTGCGAACCCAGTGACCAGAGTCTTCATGGAGTCATCGAAATCTCGCTTGCTCCATTCATCGAATTCGTTCCGTACTTTTTGATGGACAGCACGAACCACTGAAGCATGTTCTTCGTAGATAACTGTTGGTTGACGCTCGGTAACAGTGTATTCGACATCGGAAAGCTGCTCCAAACGTCTTTTAGCTGGAATCATGGGGGATTTGAGGGAAGAGTGGCGGCCCGTCCGTTCAAACTCCGCACACGTGGCGCCTCTTTCCTTGAGTCCAACTACTAAGCAATGGGAAGCTTTCAACTCAGTACAAGGTTCAATGCAATCTTCTCCGAATCAACCCAAGGACTGCTTCCTGTACAGATCGACCCCAGCGAAAATCCAGACACCTTCTACCAGGAAATTCATGTCGAATATAAGATTAGTTCACACTCATTTCGACGCTGAGTTCAGTACCTAGGTGGCTTCACCTCAATCGTACTCCGACAGTGAAACCAATAGAAACCTCTAGTATGTTTCCACCTATATCTTTCCGCAATATCCAAAAATTTCATTGGTTCTATCGGTGTCCTGAAGTCTGAACGTTGGATTCCGCAACCATCCACCTTTTTGCCTCTATGAGCTGACCCATGCAACATCTTCCTCATCCAGCGCGGTCGCTTGCTTATGCTAATTCGAGTCTAAATTGGCTGCTTTTGCGTTCTGGCGACACTCAGATTTTAGAAATTCTTACAGAGCTCGGTTCATGTCTGATGTATTTTACTGTCCCTCAATCATTCGGCAGAGACAGCTCCTCTCAAGCGGTTGGAGGTCCATCAAATATATTCATAGCGTCTTTTTTAGGACTACAAGAGGGCAGTCATAGTGTCTAAACATGTCAACAACTTGTATGCTCCTTAAGAGAGTCGTACTCGTTTCGGTGGAGGATCAGTACCGATGAGTCTCCAACTGAGGGCCATTATTGACTTGGTCTTGACGATTATCGGTGGAGGGAATTCTGGTCTTCGATTTTTGCGTTGTTTGGGGTTCTTTCAGTCAAAAAATTGAGTATCCTTCATGCGATGGGCGGTATATAAATTTTGATACAGGAGGTAATCGTGTTTTTCATAAATGTATCGGTATATGTACAAGTTCATCGACTGGATGGCAGCTGTCTCAACACTAAAAACTCTGAAAAGCAGGCTGGACTTCTCCAAACATTGGCACTACCACTGTCGTCTTGACAAAAACCGAAGACTAGAAATTATCAGCTATTACGAAGTGAAGGCTGCTACTGCTGAAGCTTGTGTATGGGCTACACGATATCAGTGGGTCTTCGCTTTATCTCACCATGAGGGTTAGAATTCTGCTCGTTTTACATCAATGGTTTTATAGTCTGGCTATGACAATGCGATAAGACAAAAGTTATTCTCGGAGACGGGACCCCGCACGGACCCCCTAATATAAGATGAAAAATTTTTTATCCCGTCCTAGTCGAGCGTCAAAATACCTTTTTCCACATCTCTTTCTGGACGCGTCTGACGCGCGTGTTCGAGGCAAAACCAGATAGATTTTGATTCACTAGTCGCTCTATAGTGCTACCTAGCTCAGAGTATCATCTGTCAGTATATTCTCGTGCTATCGTCCTGCTCGGCTTCTTCTCGTGTTGGTGAATATGGGACCGGTAACAGCGGGTCCATCGAAAAATTATTTTTCCTTACCAGCTTGAGGTTTCACTGCCCTCCCTGCACCTTTTCAGAGGATGCGTCAATGCAGGCTTTACGAGAAGGCCTCAATCGTTACATCCCAACTGAAGCTTGGCGGCGGGGACGTCGGCAAAGGCCGTGAGATTCCACCGAGTTACCTTATCGTTTTTACGTTCCAGCATTAAAAAGTGGTATGGCGAGGTCTTCTGTTTCGCTACTTCCCCCATCTTTTTTGCCCGATGGCGGCGTTAGGCCATGCTCGCCATACTCTGCTTTGCCTTGGTCGACTCTCTTTGCCTCAAAAAAGGAGTTTGGCTAGTGTCCAACCTCCTAAATCTCTTTTTTCTGCGTTGGATAATTTCACCGAACGACATATAGGTCCAGATGATGGCGAAACAACGAAAATGCTTTCACATCTGGGCTACAAGAGCATGGACGCATTCGTAAACGAAACTGTACCTTCTAAAATTCGAATTTCTGCAGAACAGATCAGCAATACAACCATTCCTGCGTTCAGCGAATCACAGCTTCTTGCCAGGGCGAAAGATTTAGGTACATTGAATAAGCCTTTTAAGAGTTACATCGGTATGGGGTACCATTGTGCAGTGGTCCCTCCCGTCATTCTTCGTAACGTTCGCATATTTATTTTAGTAGTCATCACGGTTACTGATATCTCTATAGATTATTGAGAACCCACAATGGTACACCCCATATACTCCGTATCAACCTGAAATTGCCCAGGGTCAATCACTACTTTTGAACTTCCTTTCCTTATCTATACTGACAAGACATACAGGTCGCCTCGAGTCATTGGTTAATTTCCAAACAATGGTGATGTCACTTACGTCCATGGATATCGCGAACGCTTCGCTGCTTGATGAAGCCACTGCCGCAGCGGAAGGAATGGTCATGTCTTTCATCTCCTCGGGTTCTCGCAAAAGAAAGTTCCTAGTCGATCCTGGAGTTCTTCCGCAAACCTTAGCAGTTCTTCGCACGCGAGCAAAGGGTTTCAATATCGATCTCGTTGTAGCAGATGCATCATCAGCGATAGAAGATGATGCATTGCGGAGAGATATCTGCGGTGTTTTGGTTCAGTACCCTGATGTCGATGGACATATCAAAGATTTTTCCGCGTTAGCAGACTCTGTACATGCAGCAGGTGCTTTGGTTGTTTGCGCAACGGATTTGCTTGCCTTAACCATGATTAAACCTCCCGGGGAATGGGGTGCTGATATTGTGCTTGGAAATTCGGGTGAGCTCTTATTGTACACATAGACACTGGTCTCGTTGCATTCTTTACTAATAGATGTTCATTCTGTACCTTGAACTTCAAGGACGATTTGGTGTTCCTGCGGGCTATGGTGGTCCACATGGTGCCTTCTTTGCCGTGACCAATACACTGAAGAGGAAAATGCCTGGTCGACTGGTTGGTCGAAGTCGGGATGCCACCGGAAAGCCTGCTTACCGTCTGGCGTTGCAAAGTGAGCATTCTCAAGTCTTGTAACGCTCCGTTCACTATTTGTTCAACACATTCATATTATAGCTCGAGAGCAACATATTCGACGCGAGAAAGCCACCAGTAACATATGTACAAGCCAAGCACTTCTCGCGAATATGGCCGCAATGTATGCGGTGTATCATGGACCCGTTGGTCTACAACGCATTGCCAAAAAAGTCCATGGTTTCACACAAGTTTTCAAGAACTCCGTGGAATCCTTTGGATATGATGTCGCGAATAAGACCTTCTTCGACACTGTTATTGTCAAGGTATCAAATACCAAGGATTTGCATGATATCTCTCGCGCTGCGGGTATAAATCTGCGACACATAAATGATTCTTATGTTGGTGTCACTTTCGATGAAAGCGTCACTGCAGACAATCTTGTGGATTTAATCAATGTGTTCGCCGCTGCCTCGTCTTCTTCTCCGGTGTCACTTCAACAGCTTCAACAGCCCGACGCTCCTGCTATCCCGTCCTCACTAGAGCGCTCATCGGCATTCCTTCCTCACCAGGTCTTCAACAAGCACCACTCCGAAACTGAGATGTTGCGCTACGTCAATCATCTTGTTTCCAAGGATGTTGGTCTCGTGCATTCGATGATACCTCTTGGTAGCTGTACAATGAAACTCAACAGTACTAGCAGCATGATACCGCTCACTTGGGATGCATACAGTTGCATCCACCCGTTCGTGCCTTTTGATCAAGTACAGGGATATCATACCATTATTAAGGTTCGTGTCATTTTACTCCTCTGGTTAATGCTTATGACTTCTACTTCCATTCAATAGGAATTAGAACAGGATCTCGCTAGGATTACCGGCTTCCATTCGACCTCTCTTCAACCGAATTCTGGTGCTGCTGGTGAGTACGCTGGCCTTTGTGTCATTCGCGCCTACCATGAGTCTCGTGGAGAGGACGATAGAGATATATGCCTGATTCCGTTAAGTGCCCATGGAACGAACCCAGCCGTAAGCATTCCTCATTCTAGTACCAGTCATATTCTAACAACCTCATAGAGTGCGGTTATGGCCGGCTTGAAAGTAGTTTCGGTCAAAATTCGAGATGATGGAAATCTTGATGTTGAAGATTTGAGGTCGAAGGCCGAAAAGCACAAGGATAAATTAGCTGCTTTTATGGCGAGTGTTTTTTTCACTCATCTTTGCTTTGTTGTCGACCCCATGCTTTTAGATCACGTATCCTTCCACTTTTGGCGTTTTCGAAGACGGAGTACAAGAGGTAGGTATAGCAGTCTTGACGTTTGCTTTCATTTTGATAATTCTGTCTAGGCCTGCACAATAATCCACGATAATGGAGGCCAGGTTTATCTGGATGGTGCCAACCTCAACGCACAAATTGGTCTCACTAATCCTGCAACTTGCGGAGGAGATGTCTGCCACATGAACTTACACAAGACCTTCGCTATGTGAGTTACAGGACATAGATTATATCCCATTCTTAACTTCCTGTCGTCAGCCCTCATGGTGGAGGCGGTCCCGGAGTTGGACCGATCTGTGTTGCTGAACACCTTTCCCCTTTCCTTCCTTCCCATCCTCTGATGCCTCTCGGTGAGAAAGCTATCGACGCCGTTTCTGCTGGTCCTTTCGGAAGCTCGTCTATTCATCTTATCTCCTGGGCTTACATCAAAATGCTCGGCGGTCAGGGTTTAAGCAATGCCTCAAAGATCGCTCTTCTCAATGCCAACTATATGGCTAGTCGGCTTTCCGGTCACTATAGTCTACGGTACAAAAATGCTAATGGACGTGTTGCTCATGAGCTGTTAATTGACTTGGCCGAATTCGAGAAGAAGGCTGGGCTGAAAGTCATGGATTTTGCGAAACGACTTCAGGTAAGGTCGTACTAAAGCGATCGAATCTAACATAACGTTATTGAATAGGATTACGGTTTCCATCCCCCGACCTGCTCATGGCCTATCTCTACTTGTATGCTTATCGAGCCTACTGAGTCAGAGACGCTCGAGGAGATCGACAGGTTAGTGTATAATCCAGACACTTTGATCATTCATTGTAACGATTAGCTCTTGCTCATAAAGATTCTGCGATGCCATGATACAAATTCGCAAAGAGGCTGAAGATATTATTACTGGCGTCCAACCGAAAGATAATAATGTACTCAAGAATGCTCCTCATCCCATGCATGTCGTGGCTTTTTCTGACCCAGAATGGAATCGGTGCGTCGTCACGTTTTTACCTACTGCCCTGATCTCTTAGCTATCCGATTACTAGTCCATACACTCGCCATACCGCGGCGTATCCTTTGCCATATTTGGAAGAAAAGAAATTCTGGCCAACTGTTTCTCGTATAGACGATGGTAAGTTCCAGCCTCTTGACCTCTCATCTCTTCCAGATCTAACACTATTATTTAATCAGCTTATGGTGATCTGAATCTTATAGTAAGTGTTTTCCATCTCTTGCAGTCAGTAAATAGGTTAACGCCTTTCTAGTGCGATTGCCCTTCGGTAGAAGAATTTGCCTCAACCTAGATTTCGCTTTGTCTTTATTTTGTTAAGTTTTCATTGGGCTTTTATTCCTCTAGACGGCTGCGAAGAATTGGAGCACTGTTCAACCAGGGCACATACACATCATAATACTTTTGCAATTATCCTTATTAGCTTTCACGCATGTTATACTCTGCACAGACTGCACCTACAAAAACATAATCCATAAATTGATCCTCTGCTAAATACTTGCGGCCGGTGCCTCCTGCACAAGGGCGTCGTGCAGTTTGGGTTGATGTTTCTGTATCGCGACCATTACCTTCACCTTGATCTCGGGTTTGAGACGTCCCAAGATGATATGGGCCATCTCTGGATCGGGATTCTTCACGATGGTGCACATATCGCGCAACGCGTCGTTCATTCTGCCCGCGTCACATAGACAGGCTATCCAAGCCTTCCAGTTGTAATTGTCGAAGACAAACCCAGTCTTCTCCAGTTTGGTTTTGATCAGACGCGCCATATCTACACCCCCAGCCTCGCGACATGCGGTCAAAATAATATTGACACTCGCGCGATCGAAAGTTCGTGATATATACATTGTGTCCCAAACACGAAGCGCGTCTGGGAAGGATTCCAGTCGTCGGTAATTGTCCAGTAGTGCATTCCAAAGACCGGTGTTTGGAGTAATTGAAGAGTCGAGGGTTATGAGGTCGTGAGTTTGACGGGTAGCTGCAACCGCATCACGGCGCAAGTGGAGAAATCCAATGCTTTTAGAGGTGCGGCTGGCAAGTTGCCTTAGAGACCGAAGCAGAATCAGATAGACAGTCGTACTTATGGAGAACCGAGCGGCCTTCATGTCTTTCACAACCTCAAAATAAAACGAAATGTTAGGGACCTGCGGTTCCATCCTATCGCTCCATGAAATTCGGCTCAGAATGTCCAGGACTGTGAGATATCCTGACTCGTCCAAGATATGTTTGCTTTCTCGATATGCTTCCATAGCGTCACCCTCTGAATGTGCAGAGCTCATACTCATGGCAGTGAGGTACGCACTGGCACTTTGAAGAGGGACATTATGAGCCTCGGCCTCCCGAAGGATTGATTCCTTCAAAGGCGCATATTCGTCTGAGCGCTGACTAACTTCCCTAATTAAGGCGTAGAACATGTCTGCAAGGGAGCGCTGCGTCTCTCTAGCGAGTAGATCGCAACGGTCGGGAAGAGAAGATGTGAAATCATAGAAGATCTTGAGGGAGGTGTCGACAGCGTCCGTCAAAGAAGAAGCAAGAACGGACTGCACTAGACGAGATATTGCGCTAGCAGTGGGCATTACGCCCTCGCCTCGAACTTGATTATAGCAGTCCAACATTTCCGAGATGTTACCGCGCTTGACGCATTGTAAGAGTAACATAGACCACTGCTCTCGTGAAGGGGCGACATCAAGCTGATCTCGTACACTGCACAAGTGTTCGAAACGAGTTATGCGCTGCATGAAAACTCCCAGAGTACGGACCGAAGGTTTTCCCCCTTCCTCTACATATTTCGGAATCAGCTTCAAACCACTGGCGACACCTCCTTCTTTCACGGCGACGGATAAGCGAAGAATCCACTCGGACTCCCATGACTGGTCGGGAGTGAGGAGATCAGAGTACGTTTCGTTGTATAGAGCCAATATCTCTTCAGCATATCGGAAGCGCTGCTTGTCCAGATACATGACATGGAGCATATCGGCGACGGCAGTATTGTAGGGAAAGCCAATTTCCTTCATATGTTGGAAAATTGGGGTCAAGTCGGAAGGGAGGGGAATCCGAGACACTCGAGCTGTCGTTAGCCATCGAGCTTGTGCGAGAAGTTTGAAGGTGTCGTCCGTTGGCTCGCAGCCGCGTTGGGACATATCGCGAACGAGCTGCATCATGTTCTTGAACGTGCAGAACCGCGGACCAGCTTCAAGGACTAGGTGATAATGTCCTATCGTGGGCTTGACACTACCTGGTTTCTTCGGCATGTGTTCCAGCCAGAGCTTCACAGACTGGAAAGTTCCTTTCTGGATTAGAGCTCGGATGATGATGGTGTGAGTTTCGAAAGTAGGAGATAGATCGTAGACGCTTGCCATGTCAGAAAGAATCTGCTCGATACGAAAGAGATCCTCTGGTTCCGCCGAAAGGGCCAAGGTCTCCAGCATAGTCTCGATGTCATTTTTGTTCAAAAGATTTTGTGGCGTCTGCTTGGATTGAGTGACCTCCCAGGTCAGAAGAGGATAATCGCGGTGAATTACATCCGTGTTCTGAATGCCAGCTTTCAACGAGGTCAGATATTCCCCGACTGAGTTGAAAACGGCTGCAGAGAAATTAATTTGGCGATAGAGACGCGAACTAGCTGCTGATTTCGTTAGACATCTGGGATGTACACGGCCGATTCGAGAAAGCCCAACTCGAAGGGACATTCATGCGGGACTAGGACACATGTTTAGACGAAGGGGTGAAATTAAAACAATAATATTTTCTAACCTCGGGTGAGTGTCACTGTTAAAGGTTGAAGGCGTGTCCATCCGTGTGAACTTTTATTACTTTAACCTCCTTACATTTTCTCCTCCATTATGTCCGACAAACTACGGGAATTTGTTGATATCCCTCAACAATTCGTTCAAGATGGAAACCAGGTATGTGATGTTGTTGTATCTGGACCATTCTCCTATCCCGAACCTGACTTTGTTCTAGTTTCTGACCCGTTGCACAAAACCTTCACAAAAAGGTTCGTTCAATCATGAGAGCCCAAGCATTCCTTGCTTATGCCTCCTCCAGAGTTCGTCCAAATATGCAAAGCAGTTGCAGTGGGATTCGCTGTTATGGGGTTCATTGGCTACTTCGTGAAGCTAATTCATATACCGATGTACGTGGCGCCCCGTCACTAAATCATCATGCTGACCTGTGTTTGCAGTAATAACATCCTTGTGTATGTTTTCTTTCCAGTATGGGATCATTTTATAACTAACTCCTGGACAGCGGAGGAGCATGACCTTGCAGAACCGTTCATTTCTTCATTTCATATTAGTGCACATACTATTTCCCGTCTTCACAAATGCAAATCAGTGAATACATATGTTTTTTTGCTCCAAAATTCCTCAGCTTGAGCGTCAAACTGGCTCTTCGTTTAGTGCTGTCGCTCTCTCCACTGCCGACGATAGAACACTACTGAATCTGGATCTGGTCGCTGTTCCTGGAATCATAATAGGTGGTAATCGATCCGGATTGGCTCCAGAAGCAGCCATCCCTGACAATTGAAGGGGTTCCAAGTGCAGCTTCGGTGTTGAGCAACGCCAGCATGTCCAAGCCCTGAGTAAATCTCTCTGGGTTCCAAAGACGCAAACAGAAAGAAGAGGTACTACAAACAGCCAGCCTCAATTCTTATTCGTGTTAAGATTGCACAAGGACATACGAGTTGATTGCATTATGTATGGCCAAGGGGCGAGCCAGTTCGACATGTAAATGATGCCTATACTGCAGAAAGTTCAATACCGTGGCTGGTATGTATATGGACCAATTTGTTAGATACCTTATCACCATGACTGAGACAAAACTGAATAATAGCATCCGCAAGATCAGCGAGAACGGTACATCTCTCTTTAGGAGTGTGAACGTTCGCGACGCCGTTGCTCGCGTTCTCCAATATTTCAAAGAAATGGCGACTGTGTAGTGAGTTACTTCTACTTCTTCAAAGCTATATATTTTGGTGCTCACCTTCAAAACCTAGTAAACAAGTCATGACAACAATACAATATGCGGGAATAGCGTAACGGGAGCTAGCGATTCGATGTTTGAGTATATACTCATACGAAAACTTATAGAAAGACTCACAATCCGTCTACATCCAAGGAGCAATATAGGCCGTTCATGGGATTTGTTAATAGAAAATTCTTTCTCCCAACCTGCTCATATCAAGTTGAGAACGAGTCGAGAGAAGTTAAGGCGAAATGTTCACTAAAGCTGTTCCAACGCTAAAGGCCAGGAAAACCATGTAAGGGACAAAGAGGCACTGTTCGACGTTGTTATAATCTGATTAGAGCACAGACACATCGGCTGACCAACACCAAACGAATACGGGATTTCAGCCTTGCAGTCGAAGTAGACTTGTAAATAACATGTGGTGGCTGGAGCATTTTCAACCAAATCTGTATCATCCTGGGTCGGCAATCTCAAAGACGAGGGAAGGGCTGCTTACCTGTACCACCGCTACCAAACCAGCAGTAACTACCCTGCGGTCGTAAATACAATGTCATCTTCATTGTCGTGCAATGCAAAAGGAGACATACATGGAAGATGAACCATCCACCATGGCTGCTTGGACGCGACATAGAGTATCAGGATGGCTATACTGTTGTTTATCGTACAATCTGTCGTGAGAGGTCATTAGTTTACTTTTGAAAAACCTGAGTTTCATAGGCGACTGACAGAAGGCTATATGATACAGAGTATATGAGCCACGTTATCCAGAAGTTGACGAGGGTGGGAGGTCGATGCACATTTTTCGAGAAGAAATATGTAAGTAATAACAATATGGAGCCCACTTCTGCAAGGACATGGAGAATGATGAATGGTGCCCAGAGATAGGCCAGGTCAGGAACAAAAGGAGGATCTTCTGAAAGGACGTAAGGTGCAAGATGAAAAGAAGGAAGGGAGCCTTACCCGTTGTGTCCATTCGAACACAGAGAGAAATACAGACGGGTGAAGAAGACCAATGACAATCAGGACGATCTTTTCACTGCGAAGATTCTGGTGATCTTTTCCTGTTATGGATCCTGTTGAAAAGTAGATATGCACTGGACGCGATCCCAGAATTGTCACACCGCAACGATTGATTTACTGATTTCCCCCCTTACCACGAGGCTAAGATCAAACAAAAGTGTCTGGCAATGCTCATGACTGACTACAAGGACCGAGATCAAGACTCTGTCAAGACTGTTGATGGGTCCAGAAACTCAGAGAACTACGTGAATACAGCCATGAAGAGACGAATTACATTGCTTCTCAAAGTCTACTTAACTAGGAGCAAAGCGAACCTCGAGGAAGGTTTCGCAACTTCAATAGCTGCGCGATAATCTTTATCTGGGAAAGGGACGCCCAAGGGTAGAAGTGCCGCAAACTTATCCGAAGACACCGACCTTTCCGATGAAGACGAAGCGCCTTTAACAGAAGGATAAGGAAGTATAGCAGCCAGAATCGTTTGAGTTCTGGCAAGTTGATCAGCACTCATTCTTGATAACCTTTCGTCCGAAGGAATGTCATCAGGATCACCAATCTTCCAAAATTCAGCACGTTAGATAAAAACGATGTGAGGAAGACATACCAAGTCACGGATTCGTGATGTTTTGGCGTCTAAAAGTCCACAAACATCGTCCCAGTGTGGACCCCAAAGCTCTACTATTTTTCGTAAGAACCCTATATCATGGATAGTCTGTATTTTGTTATGCTCCCATTCGAGATCGAGAAGACGACTGATAAACAGATGGACTGTCCGATCGGCGAGATGATTGTGCCGCATTGATTCTCCAGAGAAGCCTAGTTTCTGTATGGCCTCTGCAAGCAGGAGCAAAGACTGCATCAAGTTAACAGATGGAGATGCTGTAAGGTAGTCTGAACAAAGAGATTGACTCCGATACACGGGCTGGAACTCACTGCACGGCAAATATTGCAAATCTGTGAGAGGCACTGCTATTCGATGTTGAGAAAGTACGTGAAGCACTGTAAATTCCCGCCATCTATCTATTGTGGTATCATATAGAGATTTAGCCCTTTGTTGAAAATCTTTGATACATATGAGGTTTGATCACAGAAGCAATGGGACAAGGCGCTTGCCTAGTACGACTGCCTCGTCACAAGACATATCTGAAACAAAAGACGAGGACGATAGTTCTTCGACCACTCTTCCAACAAAGACGAGAGCATTGACATCCAGCTCTTCGAAAAATATCAGGTTGGTCGTCCCAATATAAAATTGCTATAGAGGAAATAATCACCAGTCTCGTTAGGCAACGTATTTGCGGAAATTTCAATATCATCCAATGCTGCTGTACATAGTCTTTTGGCATCGGGTTGATATGATTCTTTGAGCCACGTAATAATTGAGCTATAAAACGGACATTCAATATGTCGATAGGAATTCCTCAACAGATGAGCGTACTTGGTGTCGGTATCATCCCCGCGAAGCACTTGCATAAGATCTCCTTGCAGTGCAACTGCGCACTTCTCAAGAGTTTTGAGAACATTATCCAATAAGGAGACGCGGCCAGATAGTTGACGTTGAAGAGAAGCGCGATATTTCTGCAATGGCAGGTCCTCCATTTGCGAAACAGTCGGTAACGACGGGGCATCGAATAAGTGCGTTAGAGGAAAGGCATCTGCAGTCGCAAAATGATTAACAGATTCTGAATATCGAGTAATGCAATACCTAATGAAATTTCACCATTCTTCAACGACAAGACAGCAGATGTGAGTTGATCACGGAAAGCTGTTTCTGCATTGGACAATCCCATTCTCCAAATTTCCACAATATGTTCGCTGCAAACCTCGTCAAAAAGCGCTTTCAAATGGCTAATCTCAGAAGGCTCTAATGCTACAGAGGACTGCAACCAGGCGCGCAAGAAGTTCCTGATAGACCACACAATCTTGACACTATCTGTGTATGATAACCACGTTTGACATGATATCCGAAGCGCATCGGTAGATTTTTGGAACCATTCAGATAAATTCTCATCTAAGTGCGTGGGAGGTAGAGAGGAAAATTGGGAGTTGACATCCACATGGGGTTTATACGACGTCAGATTTTGCGGGAGTGTCGAGAAGTGAGAAGAAGAAGGGAGACTGTCCAGGAGTGAATGAGTGGTCAGCTGTAGCTCAGATGGAAGCCCGGTCAATGGGATAAGATCAGTCTGTATGAATTCCAGAGTCGCTCGTATGAGAGAAAGTTGAGAGTTCCGAGTTTGAAACACATCTCGAGAAGTTCTCATGGTTTGAGATATCGATTGAAGGGCGACGAGGATGCATTCTTTGATCTCTCTCATAGAGCCTCTGGGAGTGGGATTTTTAAAGAAGATGGTATGAAGAGATTTCGACCGTTGGTCCAGTAAAACGGTTAATGTGTCCGAGAGCGGGCGTGAATCAAGCAGATGAAGAGTTAACAGTGTCGCACAAGTTTCCTAATTCATGATTCACATGGGTGATACGACGTAAAACGAAGAAATATACCTCATGTGAAGTAGTAAAATCTCGCAACGAGAGGACAGCCTTGTGGACAATCTGTGACCGAAATTGAGCTACTACCTCCCATTGGCGCTGAACAAGTGGGAATGATTCCTGCAACCTCAGTCAGTCTTGATACGATTGAATACAGACATGACTCACTGGTACATCTATACTCAGATTTCGCCACGCCTCTTCGTCTTGTTCTTCCCTCACCAACGCTCGATGTACAACGCGTGATAGCAGATAAAGCCACGTTGCTGAAAGGTACTTCTTCTTTTCCAGCATTTTCCAGATATGTTCTGGGACATCTAGCAGCAGTTTTATGTGCGCTGCAAGCACTTGTAACGCTTGAAGGTGGACATCTGGTTGGGCATTTAGAAATCAGGCTCTCAGGGATGCATGTTCATTCCTGACCTTCATTCGTCTTAACCAAAGTAGGCTTTGATATCGACGGAGGGCGTTGAGCCAAGACGGCACTCTTGGTGTCCTCTAGAGCATGAATTACGCGCTGGGCAGAGCTTGCCATGGATATTATAGACGTAGAAGCTTGAAGGAGATCCCGGTATCGCTCTCTGTCCTTTCATTTTACGTCTTGAATAATAGAGACAGTAAACAGTTTGGGCTCGACGTACCCCACCATTAACCGGAGCTCTTCTTGTTTCGCGTCAGCGTCGGCTCTAAATCCGTACATTATCAGCTCTTTGTTCTTCAATATCCATGAAATTTGATAGCACCTTAGCCGCTGTTGAATGATTTTGATTTCAGAGATATTGTGCTTTACAAATAACTCGTCCGGGTCCATATTGTCTATTGGCATATTAGGAAGCGATCCAGAGGATATTTTGGACATTGCGGGAGGTCCGCTTGCATGTCCATTACCGAGTGTTATGGTAGATATCGACGAAGAGCGGCTGGCTACGACTGACAAGTGCCGCGACATGATCAACGCGTTGTGAGCTGGAAGTTCAGAAGGAAAGATTTTTTACGGAAGTGATTCAGTTCATGCGTGGGACCCAACACTTGAACAACATTTACCAGCGAACGACTCACAATGAGTACAGTATGCAGTTGATGTACACGAGAATGGAATAGAGATAATCATTGAACAAATAGCATACAGCAGCATCATCCTGTTGCAAATTATACAGAGCGTGCAATGCCAAAAATGTGATGAGTAAACTATCTGCTAGCTTCCGTTGTACCGATATCTTCATTCTCTGACTCGTAACTAGTTTTTGCGACGTGGTCAGTCGGAGGCACTGATTTTTCTGGTTGAGGAGAAGTAATAGTAGGTGGTGGTCGAGGTGTATGAGCCGAAACAAGCGCAGCTGATTGAGGAGAGGAAGAGCTCGTATTAGCAAGGCGCTGATCAAGAGCTTGCAAAGCCATTGCGCTGCAACCAACATGAATAATCAAAATGATCAGGGAGTCGTGAGTGTTCTACTTACCGTCTTCTTTCTGCCTCCGCTCGAGCACTTCCAGGTATTGTGCTAAACCCACTTTCGACGTCTCCTCCATGAGAGGGTATGAGATGGAAGGTGTTTGCCCATTTGTAGACAAAGTTGCCACCGGGGCCCAGAACGACGCTAATAGAGACAAGAATGGTAAGGGATAAAAGTAACAGCTACAATTGACGTACTGGGTGAAGGGAGGAAACCATGATACCAGAGAAAATGTTTCGCTTCGATCCCCATAGCTTTCGACACCTCCGACAGTGTCGTTCGAATTCTTCTTGTAAAAGCGGAGGTAGATCCAACTGACGAACCAGCCGAATTGGATGATGATCCAAGGGCATTGAAACCCAAGAATGGTCATGAGAGTCGATAAAGTCAGGTATGTCATGGGTAGACTCTGCAAAAACTTTGAATTGAAAAAGTAGGGTCAACTATTAGCTTGCGTTACCTTGACGCGCATTTTCAGGAAGCCCAGAAATTGAACTTGATGTTCAGGTATCACTTGTGTAAAAGCAACAAGCACGCCGATTTGCAGCGACATTTGACCATGATAGCTCATGCCATATCTAGAAATTGGTCATTATAATCCTGTGTAGAAACTGCGGAGACGCACAGAAACAGGTCTGCATTGCTGGTACCAATAAATTCTATCCAGTTGAATCCGAATGCAATAATGTTCGATATGCAGACGGTAGCGACTATGAATTTGAGGGTTTCTACACTTCCCCAGAGTCGTTCCAAGTATCGTAAGGTGGGAGGTATTGTGATGAGGGAGATCGCAAGCTAAACGGAATGTCAAGGATGAGGCAATCTCCATTTGAATAAAACAAGGCCATACCTCCCATAAGGTCGTCTCTACAAGAGCTGAAGTAACAAATGTCCAAGGATAGAACAAGCTTGAGCCTGGCACAAGTACAAGGTATGGAAACAGCTTCGCGCCGTCAGAATTCCAATCGAGCCATGCGTAAACCACAGAGAATGCGACGGTAGCCAAGGTAAAATAACGTGTCACAGTCGGTATAGATGCTATGAAAGTTATGGAGACTGCAGTACGGCCATTATTGCACGACGGGGGGAAGGAAGGAAGTCAGTCGCCTGTTGGCCGAATGCAACAGGATCAAATTACTTACGTGATGTTAAGATCGTGGCTTTCGCTGCAACTTCCATGTGGAATGCATACGATGTTCGGCCTGCAGGTTCTTTGAAACTCAAAGGCACCGTTACTGATGGTGGAATAGTCAAGAAGTCTGTCAACATATCCTGGTATATTCTTATTGCTCATTGCTAACAATTATGATAGGAAAAAGAAAAAATCAAAGGGATCAAGTTCTACTTCGAGCTCAGAAAAGGCTCATGAACGAGAAAGAGTAAAGGAACTTTTGCTACAGAACGATATGGATACGTCTTCACCGGGAGGCAGCGGTCGAAACTCCCCTGCTGCAAGTAGCAGCAAATCACCCAAGACGGAAGCAGAGCGCCGGTTCGAGGAGGTGCAGAAGCAAAGGGTGTGTTTTTGAAAGTTTTTTGTGTTTTGCACCGTTATTGACTTTCTGTCATGCAGCTTGCACAGCGTGTTGCTAAGTTAGCGAATAAGACTCACAAGGATCGGGTTAATGAGTTTAATTCACATCTCGAATCTCTTTCAGAGCACCACGATATTCCTAAAGTGCGTATCTCCTTTGTTGGGCCGCGGTTCCGTTGTTCAAATCGTTTTTGCTATAGGTCGGACCAGGATAAGATTTGTGTGGGTGTGGGGGTATCGGCATGCGGTTTGGGCATCTTGTAAAGGGGTCCTTGTTACTCGAACGATTGTCTTTGCCTTTGTATTCGATACAGCTTGCTATCATTGTATTTCTGAAATCTTTACTTGCATTGGAATTTCGCACGGATAAGCACGGATATCCCTGGATCGCGCGTGACATAGAGTAACGCCGCTCTCCTCTTCACCTCCATCAATATTTTGCGATAGTTTCTTCTTTTGCCTTAACTATCATGGCAACGGCTGCTAAAGGCCATGTCTGCCCACCATCGGATGCAAAACATCCTTCTGACCGCTGGGAATCCCTTTTCGTTTATTCTTTCATTTGCAAATTCACAAATCTTCGAGGAAAGGTCGAGGGGCTTGAAACACCAATGGAGTGGGTCCATATCTAACACCATATTCCGAGAATTTGTACTCATATTTCATCGGGGATGGTTGTCCTAGTCTCGAAACTGCGCTTCTATTAAGGGAACCTAACGTGATAATGACCAACGTCCTCACTCGATTCATTCTCAATCTTCGTCCTCACACGCGTAACCTCAGGTAGGATTGTTCAACCCGATAGAGAAGACGCTTATGAACGCTGCTTTGTGGCTTCGTAGCGAGGATCAAATCTCTAGTACTGTAGCCTCGGTGTTGGGCGATTATTTCAAAACTGCAGAAAGGACTGTATTTTGGAACGATGATTTGCATAAGAACGTGGATCCGTTTTCAACCCTCGAAGGAGGTTTCTTTGCGGCTGATTGGGACTTTAAAGTACGTGTTTTGCGCGTGAAATGTGCTGCTCCGCATGCTCATACCACATTTCGCCCAGCTCAAAATATTGCGCCAGCTCGTCGAATTGCAGTTATCTCACAGCACAGAGATCAAAGCAAAAATTGATCGTGCATGGGGTGCGAATGTTAACAAAAATAAAAAGAAAGATCCCGCGACTGCGCCCCCAGATCCTGCAGACCCAGACAGTCGAACGAATCTACAAATGCTGCCCTTTGGACAGGATTCTCAGCGCAAGCGCTATTGGGTTGCTGACAGTGCGTACGTTTCACTTGGTTCAACGGACACGTATTTGCAGGGCTGTTCAACCAGATTCCCAAATTTGCGGATATCCCCGTGTGACGTATTAACTGAACCCTGTCTTTAGAATCCCCTCGTGTATATATCTCTACCAATCCTTGGAAAACAACTGCAACCTTTCACAGCATTTCTTCGACCCGTGAAGAGTATGTGGCTACTCTTGAAATTTTGAAACAGACTGTACCACGGCCTGTTGGCTCAAAGAGAAAGGCCAGAAAATGGACAAAACAGGAAGCTTCACATCATGCATTAGTTGAGGCACTGGAAGCAAGACTGGAAATCATTGACGCCGAATCAGCTGTCAGTATTCACTTTGTCTGGTCAGATCCTGGTTTTGTTGTTGAAGCTCATACTTTTCCTCTACAGCGAGTGGCCAAGGTGCAAAGAAAGATTGAGCAACGTAAACTACTTATGGCTCAAGCAGAGTTGCGACAAACTCGAACACGCCGACAAACTAGGAAACCGGATTATGTTTACAATAATGCAGCGGACAGTGAGGTTAGCAATATCAAGTTTTTTTCAGTTCCGTCATGAAGTAGCTGATTTAAATCTTGGGTTTCACAGGATGATGGTGATGAGTACACGTATCAGGAAGATGAAGGATACGAAGAAGACTACGCTGTTTATGGTGAAGACGATGGCTCCCGGCGTTCTTCGCGTCGAAATAAATCAATGGGGGGCATCCGAAGGTCAGCGGCGCTCAATCCGTACCGCCGTGATCAATGCGAATGGCAAGCGAGAGGCAGATCAGGACAAATGGAGTAACTGGCGGGGAGAACGACGTTCCGCGCGTCTCGGTGCACCGGAAGAGATGTTGCTAGACTACGTCCCTCCAACCAAACGTGCTCGTACAGATGATAGTGCCCTCAGCACAAATTCATCTGAAGCTGGTCCTTCACTTTTGAACAATGACCGTCCGGTACAAATAAAAACCACTGGCGCGGCAGCTCTCAAGCCCACCGAGTTTGCAGCCGAGCAAGTAGCGGGTAGAAAAAAGTCGAAGTACTGGATTTATGCAGTCGAACCAATCCCTGGAGCCGCTCCCGCATTTGTCAGTAGTCGAACGAACAATGCTAACGGAATTGTGCCGAACGCAGAAGCCTCAACAAATGGTGGTTCCGTGGATATAGATATTCCTCCAAATCACAGTCTCTCACCTCCCGCGAGCGGCAGCCATGGCACAAACGCAGACTCTGGTGTAGATATTCCTGCCTCGCCTTCTCCGAAGGTTAAAGCTGAGCTTGATAGAGGCTTAGCGGGTAGCCTCTCGCCTCTCTCACCATGACTTGATATATACTCATCTGTACAAGCTATCGCTATCGGCCGCTCATCAAGACTACTGTATATTCAATGCCAATTTCGTAAAGTATATACTCAGAATAGTACTTATCCTGCTTTGATACACAACCATAAGTACTCCTACTATTAGATTGTTCATCTTTGCCAGGTTTTTGCGGTGAAGAGTTGTGAACCTCGGGTATCTACCTGGGGCAAGAGTCAAGACTAGGCCTCGGCGATTCCGTGCA
This sequence comes from Lentinula aciculospora, assembly GCA_028011355.1. NCBI lineage: Eukaryota > Fungi > Basidiomycota > Agaricomycetes > Agaricales > Omphalotaceae > Lentinula > Lentinula aciculospora. Next base: position 2,328,103 of record JAOTPV010000003.1, read on the forward strand.
CGTGCAGATAGAATGATCATCCATTCTGCCGTTCTGAATCTATCTCTCTCTTTGATGCTCGCAACTGTTGCGAGAAATGCTCGTCCTAAATGCCCTCGGAAGGTATTTCGATTCCAAGGATGTTATATAGAAAACGACGCGTTTCGGTCTCCAGGCAGTCGGCGGTTTGCTGTCACTCAAGCTGCTCCAACAATTCCAGCTTCTGTGGACGACAGAGCTCTTATCACTCTCTTCGACGAGCCCAGGAATGGATTTTCTTCTTCTCCATGGTCGCACACCGGACTTTTCGGGCACCCTTCATTAACACATCCCAGGGCACTTATATCCCTTACCAATTCAACTCTGCTTCGAGCACAGAAGCTCGCAGACCGTATTCTTCGAAGCCGGGAGTCTCGAGATGAGCTGTTCAAGGTCGTGAAGAACCTTGACAGGCTTAGTGACCTGCTCTGTGGTGTAATAGACCTCTCGGAGTTGGTCCGAAATGCACATCCGGATCGTGTCTGGGTTGACGCTGCGAATCACGCATATGAAGCGTTGTGTGAGTTCATGAACATCCTAAACACTCATGTGGGGCTTTATGAGGTGCCTGCTCATCGTTATCTTGCTCTAAGTACTCAACTTACAGATTTCCAGGTACTGAAAGCTGTTTTATCCGACAAGGAGATCATGGACTCTATAGGACCCGAAGCAGTACAGACCGCACTTATATTCTGGAGGGATTTTGAAAAGTCCGCGATCAACCTCCCTCCCGAACAGAGAGATAGATTTGTTGCACTGTCGACCGAAATAATCGTTCTTGGTCGGGAATTTCAACGAGGTGTTGTCACACCTCGCCCTCCAGTGTCGATAAAACCCGAAGAGCTTTCCGGACTGAAAGATCAGGGAATGGGCGTCAGATTAAAGCTTCAAGCAAGATTCACTAATCGCGACCTTTTGATCTATCCCGGGTCGTTACAGGCTCAGATGATCATGCGCGCTGCACCAGATGAAGAGCCTAGACGGAGAGTCTATGTCGCCGCCAATTCTAGTACTTCCCAACAGATCGATATATTGGAGACAATGCTCAAGAAACGCGCAGAATTGTCCCGGTTAGTTGGTTCAGAAAGTTTCGCCCATCTGACCCTGGACGATAAAATGGCAAAGTCACCAGGTGAATAGTCTGCAGTCGAATTTCTAGAACGAACTCATATCATGGTCCTTCAGAGAATGTGAACCATTTTCTGAATGCACTCAAGGATCATACTGCTCCGGCAGTAAAAGGCGCTCTACGTTCCTTGAGCTTACGAAAACAAGAACACCTCAACACGCCTCCCTTTCCAATAATACAGGCTTGGGACCGAGACTTTTACTGTCCACCTGAACCTCCTGCGCCTCCCATCTCACTGCCTCCATTAACGCTGGGCACGGTATTCATGGCCCTTTCACGATTGTTCAGTCATTTATACGGGATCAGCCTCCGACCTGTGCACGCTGCCTCGGGAGAGGTCTGGCACACAGACGTACAAAAACTCGAGGTCGTCGATGAAACACAGGGTGTCATCGGTTGGATCTATGCTGACCTCTTCGCGCGAAAAGGTAAACCTGGCGGTGCAGCCCATTACACTGTTCGTTGTTCGCGTCGGACAGACGACGACGATGAAGTTGCAGATTGTCTTGAAGAGATTCCAGACCCGAGGAGGTTACAAGAATCCATCGACTTCGAAGCTGTCAAAAGACATCGTCTTCCTCAACGGGAAGGCGTCTACCAGCTACCTCTCGTAGTCTTGTTGTGTGAGTTTGTACGGCCTTCAGTATCTCGAGGCGCCACTGTACTCCAATGGCATGAAGTCAATACGTTGTTCCATGAAATGGGACATGCTATGCATTGTAAGTGCGTAACTGCAATCTACTGGATATAGCTTACAATTCTCCTCTTTGTGTAGCAATGGTAGGGCGAACAGAATACCAGAACGTAGCTGGTACCCGTTGCGCGACAGACTTTGTTGAGCTCCCGTCAATATTAATGGAGCACTTCCTCAATTCCCCCATGGTGCTCTCATTATTCAACCCCGACTCCACAACATCCTTGGCTCAGTCACCGAATCATCATATTGACCCCTGCCATGCCATCGACACGTACCAACAGATCCTTCTAGCTGCTCTCGACCAAATCTATCACTCACCCGCCGTTCTTGAACGCGATTTTGACTCCACCTCGGAATACGCAAGGCTTCAGAACACTTGCGGGATGATTCCTTACGTGTCCGGCACGTCGTTTCAAACGCAATTCGGACACTTATTTGGATATGGTGCCACATACTATTCTTACCTTCTAGACCGTGCTATCGCTTCACGGGTCTGGGGCAACGTTTTTTCTAAAGATCCCCTTAGTCGTCGACTAGGGGAAAGATATAAGGATGAAATTCTCCGTTATGGTGGTGGACGGGATCCTTGGAAAATGGTGTCGGCGATTCTATCTTCGCCTGAACTACAGAGTGGGGACGCTGAAGCGATGCGTATTGTAGGGCATTGGCGCATTGAAGATGAAATGGGACTCTCCGGAAGGCATTGACGATCTTGACGAAGCTAGCAAATGTTGTATTAATCTATACCTAAGTACCGATTTAAGTGTAGTCCTGGATTGTAGTGCGCAATAGACTGGGTTGGGATTAACGAAAACTGGTAAGATGCTAATATACAGTAGCTGCAAGTATAAAGGTGTATTTTACAGGTTGAAGGTACAATATCCTTTCTATTCTGATGCGAAAAATTGGTACGAATAAACGTTTGAGGGTGTCTAGTGAACTTACGTAGACCTTGGAAATTAAATGGTTGGAGTAAGCCTAAGAAGCAGTAGTATTGAGCACGGGAGGTAAAACTTAAAACTGAACAATGTTCACTCACCAACCAAATTTAACGAGATCGTCCGCGTTCACAATCGATGCAGTAACAAAATCTCTTGCCTCAAGCCATACCCACACTTTGATAAACGCGCCCAGATTAGACTGAGGCAAATCTTTCGTAACACCTTCCCTCCTCGCCATTTGACTTCCTAGTTGCCTGAGTATAGGCAATGAACTCTTGAACAAGTCCAAGTTGGGATCCAACTGCCTCCCAATCCCCTCTAATAACAATACGGATATAACGGTATTGATGAAATCACCCTCCATCTTGACATGATGTTCTCGCACCGCGCGCAACACATCTGTGAGTATATCGGATATCTTGATTTGCCCGAGTGAGAAAGTTTTGCGTTTTACGCTGAGGACTAGATGCTGCATTTTAAGCGCGAAGGTTTCTGTCTCTATGGCTAATTCGGGTGATCGACAACGCTCGACCATGAGTTGACCAGTACGATAACCGTCAAAGTGAGCCAAGGCGCGGAAGAGGTCGAGGAAGTTTCGTCGGTTCTCTGCAGAAAGGGTCGTTACCAGTCCGGCATCAATAAAAACAATTTCGGGTATGTATCCCGACTCTTGGAGAGAGGAAAGTTCGTCAAGCCAAGCAGTACGATTGTTAGACAACGAACGCAAGCGCGCTACGATAGAGTCAGACTCGGAGTAATCAGCGGCAATGATCCCGCGGTTTGGGTCTTCTTTAGAGGAACTGTGGAAGATGGAATATGTGATTGAGGTCCAGAGGTTTTTTAAAAGGTATCGTGTGGATGCTGGTTTTGAAAATTTGATCATGATATTACCAGGGTGAAGATCCGAATGGACGAAATTGTCCAACAGAAGCATATTCAGGAATGCATCCAGACCCACAGTGGCTACCTGCTCATCGTAAGGACCTCCTCCGTTCTTCAGGAAGATTTCCAAAGGTAACGCGTTCTGGTATTCCTCTACGAGTATATGAGGGGTCGACCAAACCTGTAAAGGTCGCGGAAAGTTGACAGGAACATCGCGGGATCCGAAGTTGGACTCGAACGTGATCAGATTTTCTGCTTCGTGACGGAGGTCTAACTGCTGGAACATCATTTGGCCGAAGACATCGACTTCTTCAGGCAAGGAAAGCCATTGCATTCCAGGAATTAAGGTGATAAAATGGGCGAAAAAGGACATGATAGAAAGATCGCGAGATATGGTTTTAACTACCCGAGGATGGAGAACTTTGATGGCGACGGCAGCGGTAGGTACGGATGGAGGTGGATTAGTGAGCGTGACGGAATTGAGAGCGGCGGTGGGCATCTTCGTATGCCGACGTGGTCCCAGATAAGATGGAGGGAGGAGATCTTTCTTGAGAGTCGCTCGATAGACCTTGGGATGACATTAATGTAAATATCTTATCGGAATTACAAAAAAGCTAAATACCTGAGCGATAGCTCCGGTGCCTATAGGTTCCTCGTCAAATTCTTCAAATACATCGTTAAATCGACGGTGGAATACTTTTTCAATGACCTGTTTTGTGTGTCGAAGCGAATGAGGTTTTCCATGTGAATGTAGGGCTCCCAGTTTTTCACAAAGATACGCTGGGAATAGATCTGCACGAGAAGCTGCCCATTGAGAGAGCTGTCGAACTCAAGTATGAGTATCGGTGACGCGCGCATTAAGCGAACGTACCTTGATAAAGGTTGGACCTGCAGTCTCCATTCGCTTGGCTAGAAAACCATACCACCATATTGCACCCCATCCGTCGACCTTGTACTTTTTCTGTGGCTTCCCCAACAACAACATAGGGCTAGTGAGGATCACTGGAAGAAAAATAAAGCAGAGGGAGATAAATCTCTTCGCAGTCAAGATAGGCTCCCATATTTTGTCCCGCAGAACGAGCCAAACGCGCGAAACAATGCTGAAGTCATCTTCCAATGGTGATAAAATCACAGGCTTTGGCTCGGGGCAGGCAGAAGATCGACATGGGATAACAGCAGGAGATGATATAAGGGTCGGAATAACAGACTTCTGCGGAGGAGTTAAATACAAAGCTAGTCCTCCAACCACTGGGATAAGCCACAAGGCGCGTCTCTTCAAATTGAATTTGATATTGGGCGTCGAAGTGAAAAATGAGGGAAAGCGAGTATAATGAGCTCTGGGCCAATTTGAAGCATGTCTTTTCGTCAAATTACTGCTGAAGGCTGACTTGGCAAAGATTCGAGCTCTGCTCAGAGGTATCATGTTATCAGAAGTGAGCTTTCACGACGCAAAAAGCAGGCTTGTCGCAGGCGCATCGAAGTTCGAAGCAACAATGGCATCGGCGTCAGCGGGAGAAAACGGGCCACCGAGGCCATGCGTTGAGCGCTTATCTGTGCAGTTACATGCCGTATATATATCTAATGCGCGGAATTTGAAAGGAAAAGAAAATCGTGTTGGAGATGTTGATAAAGCAACAAGGGGAAAGCCGAGAAGGTCTCGAAATTCCTCAGAATACATACAAGTTAACTATCACAGTAGGAAGTACAGAAAGACCAAACAGAACGATTCACGGACCGGAGATAGTATTTGTCCAGGTTGATGTCGTATTTGATGCGGGATTTGTTCAACCAAAGTTTTCGAAGCTTTCATCTTTGACGGCCACCACCAGCCACTATTTTCACCTTTGATACTATCGTCGACGTCGGCTATGGCATCCCCGTATGCCTTTGTCACCCTGCTGACGTCCGACCATTATCTCCCAGGGGCTCTCACTTTGGCTGCTGCCCTTCGGGAAGTCCATCCTTCTCCGCCAATTAGCCCGGAAGTCGATTTTCAGACAGTTTGTTTGGTCACTCCAGAAACACTCGACGTATCTACCATAAAGCTCCTCAGGAAGGCTTTCGACGTCGTAATCGGTGTCGAACTCATTGCTCAGAACGATGAAGAAGGCTTAAAACTTCTAGGTGAGTCTTCATTGATCAAGCGGGGGTATATACGCGTCGACATCGACTTTCAAAAAAATCCCCATCAAGTCAAAAAGCTTTGAAGGTCTGGAGCTCGTCATGGTCCACATGACCCTCTTTCTTATCCTTGTCGGGGCGCCGCTCCATATTTATCTTGTTCTCTTGTCATATATTCGTGTCATGTGTATGAACTTCTTGTCTTCAGGCCGTCCGGATCTCAACGAGGTGCTCACAAAATTACACGTATTCCGTTTAATCCAATACCAGAAAATAATATTCCTGGATGCCGATGTCCTTCCGATTCAACCTCTCTCCCACCTATTTACAATTCCTCACGAGTTTTCAGCCGCCCCGGATGTAGGCTGGCCTGATATCTTTAACTCTGGCGTTCTAGTACTCTCTCCAGGCGAAGAGAAATTTTCAGAACTTCGAGAACTTTTGAAAGCGAAAGGAAGTTGGGACGGTGGAGACCAGGGGACTCTCAATGAGTGGAGAGGAAATAATTGGAATAGGCTTAGCTTCACTTACAACACTACCCCAACGGCAGCATACACGTAAGTGTCGAGATTGTCTTTCTTGTCATGCTTTCAATTGAACAGAATGTTGCAGATATGCGCCTGCTTATGAACGATTCGGCAAACAAATTTCTGCTATCCATTTCATTGGTCCCAACAAACCATGGAAATCCATACAATATCGAGCACCGTTTCATTCTTTGCAGTCTCAACAACAATCAGAGACCAATCAGCGAGCGTATGACTATGATTCGCTGGTCGACAAATGGTTCGACGTGTATGACACCCATTATCGTGCCGACAGTATTGTTCCCGAAACAAATTTCGAGGTGATGAGATATGTATCAGCATGGGATGAGCAAAATCAAAAAGGGGCGCCTGCCCCCGTTTCCAGCCAAACTGGAGTGCTTGGCTTGGAGGAATTACGACGTCTCGCAATACAAGGTATCAATTCCGCTGGCCTTTCCTCGCAAAACAGGACTGGAGAAGGGGAATACAAAAGTATGCCTCTTGAAGGTCGTGTAGATTTGATGAGACCTCAGCCACCTTCAAAAAGGTTGAGGGAGGAGAAGGAAGAAGTGCAGCGAGTTTTAATCGATACGCAGCAGTATCCGACACAGTATCCGACATCATCCGTCCGCGGTTTTTCCCCTCGGACACCTGGTCCGAACGAAATCCCACCTAGTCCTCATCCTCAGCCCATTCCTCTTCCGCCTACACCTTCATTTACTGCCAGTGATCACAGTGAGCTTATATCTCACTACGACCATCAACAACCGGGGGATAATGACAACCAGCCTTCAACTCAGCAGCAGCAATTTGAGCATCACTTCAACCTTCCGCCGTCCCAGGAACAACCATCTCCCGAGTTTCGTCAACAGCCGCAACCTCCCTCTTACCTTCCTCCGTCCCAGGAACAACTTTCTAATTTTCGGCACCAGTCATCGCCTCGCCCTTTTCTCCCTCCGTCCCAGGAACAACTTTCTGATTTTCGGCATCAGTCACCACCTCGCCCTTCATCTCCTCCGAAGCTTCTTTGGAATCCGGCCATCGAACCACCTCCAAACACCGCACCTCCCCTGTCTGCGTTTCCCTCTGATACGTACTTTCAAAATATATGGGATCAGCCTCCGAGCAAACATCATGATCGCACTCATCCACATACACGTTATACTACATCCCCAGCACCCGATTCTGGAGCCTTTTTCGAACCTCCACCTCTGAGTCAAATTCCAGAGCGTATACAGGACAATTATAAAAATGTTATCGGTGATGTGTATCATGATTCATCCGCGAGGCTAAACCCAAACTTAAACAAAGTGAAGCCTGTATTCCCTTGGGAAGATAAACCTCGTTCAAAACCCGGGCGTGTGTTCCCTGCTTCAGACGCGGTCCCTCCGGCGCTGTTCGCACCCCCAATGCCAGTCAAAGAACTTGAGAGGTCTCTGAGCCCAGCACCGGTACAAGAGGTCTTTTCTCTTCCTTCAAAAGGACTTCCAGCTACTTTGGCATATGCTAACGCTTGGGATACAGTGCCTAGTATACAGCGATACGCATCCCGACTTGTGCGCCCGCCACCTCCGCAACCGGCACCTTTACCCTTCGATAGTGAAGATTATCGCCATTATCGACGAGGAAACAAGAGCTGGGATGAGCGGACCGATGCTAGTAGCCGGGATGGAGACGATGAAGACAATACCGACACGGACGATGACGAACCAGTAGTCAGCCGACTCGCCGATAGTGACAACGAAACTTCCGTATCGGGCTCGTCTAGCCGCACGAGATCGAGAAGGAGTTCTTTATCAGCCAGTTATGGTGGAAAATCAAAAAAGAAAGAATACCGAGTACGTGGCGTTCAAACTATTTCTCCGGAAATGAGGGAGCAGGCCGTTCAAGTTTCTATTCTTGTTGACTCGCCAAAGGTATCGAATACCCCCCAACTGTTGCAAGATCAACGAATCGGAAGCCCAAAGAAAAGCACATTAACGTTACAGACGGGTAGTTCGAAAAGGCCCCAATGGGCACCTTCTTCGGTTGCAAGCGTGCTGCCACCGGTAGTCAGTGGTGGCCGAGGAGGATCCCCGGTTAACACAACAGGTACTGTACCGACCAGCAGGGATTGAAGCGCTCAACTCACATTTTTCTTCGTCGTCAGATGCTCTTTCTCCCCGCGAGTTTGGGTCTAATAATTCACCCACTGCTATACGATCCGGCCCACCAGCCAGGAGCAGTTCATCGTCTACTCTTACGCCTTCCAATGCGAACACGATCGCGGCACCGGCAACAGCGATGGTCCAGCGCTCTTCTGGATATCCACAGGTTCCCAGTGCTCAACCATTGGGCCCCTTGCGTCATCCATCGAACGATTCGACGATTACATCTCCCCCTTCATCTGCTGGTCCTCTTTCTCCTCATGACGGACAATCTATTGCATCGGTTGCATCTCCGAGAAGAGCTGCGCGGGTCTTTGACCCTGCTAGAGGCGTTGAACTCTTCAAACGTGGATCGGAGGAGGTTTTGGCTAGGTTTCTCAAAATGAGCTCGTGGGAGGAGGAATCCTCTCCTCAGAGGTGATTTGGTGCTTGTCATTGTAGTGAGCCAAAGTTGCTGGATTATGGCTATATTCTCTAATTCCCGTTCCAATGTTGTATCTCAACTTTTCATTCCCGGCTGTTGTCTCAAGACCGTTTTCCTTGTTCTCGTATCTGTCTGTGTCTTCATCTACTATCCGTTGAACTTGTCACCCTCCTTATGCCCTAGTGCTCCCATTCTCTTAGATCAATACGCTCATTAGATTTCTTTTTTTGAATCACGAGATTGGACTGTATCGTTTCGCTGGTATTGGTATCTACCCACTTTCAACCATATCTATTATTTTTTTCTTTGCATGTATTTCTGTCCCATTCTGAATTTTGTTTCTTTTCTTTTGCTTACGCATGTTTTCACCTACTGCCTTTACGGAAATTTCCTAGATACCCAAATTGCAGCATTTACACTCTCAATGCCATTATCTGTTGAAAGTTTCGAAAGTTTCGAAAGTTCCCGTGACTTGGAAGATTTAGCCCTGATCTTGACTTCCATTTACTCCTAGATTGTTACTTCTCCTCAATACAGGGATAATGGCATCCACCCTGGATGCTCTACTCGCCTTCCGGCAAGCTATCCAAACCAACATACAAACTGTCCTCCTCTCTTCTCCTTCGACCTCTACGCCGGTGGAATCACTCTCCCAGGCGACACATATTCACATTCCGCCTTCAAAAATATTCTCAAAGTCAACGCCTACACGATGGAGGAAAGGTTCTTCGTCAACTTCTACTTCAAGCATCGTCTTGAACGATCTATACACACTGGAAGCAATTTATCTTGCTTACCAGTTGAAATCTCTACCAGCTCCAAATTATACGAAACAGGCTAGAGAAGATGGGCTGGGAATCGGCATGGTGTCTGTAACAGAGAGGAAACTGGTTGTTGATTGGTTAGAAGGGGGTTCTGAGTCTAATGAGAGGTTAGTTGAATTGGAGAAACTGACTGCTGCTCTGAACGGTGTGTATTTAGCGCATTATTAGCGTTCATTGTAATTCAGGTACTTCATTGCAGCTGAATCTTCCGCCTCGGGCTCTACAACTCCTCCATCAACACCACCGACACATCTAAAACAGCTATACTCGGGAAGCTCTCTCTCGAAAGCACCTCATACGTCTTCTTCCAATTCAAAATCTTTTAGTGCTACAGGGAGTCCTCAGAAACGCAAATATATTGTTGACACGGTGGACATTGATTCTGTCAAGAAAATCCGAATGCAAGAGATTGAATTGAGAGATCGAAATAGTGTCCTAAGAGGGATCAAGATGAATGTGTATTATATTGGATTCCTCAACACTCTGGGATACTGACTGTGTCATCATTTAGAACTTCTCTTCCGTACGCACACAGTTCGCCGAAAAGCTCAAGAAGATGAAAGAAAATGTTGGGAAAACTGCTCCTACACCATCATCAAATGTTATGCAGGGTATGGATTCGAAGATGCTGTCTCAGAAAAAAAGTGAGTGATTCCTAAACTCTATGGAATCTGTTTTGCTAAATTACGTGTAGGACCCAATTGGCCAATAGTCATGATTTCATCGTCTCCTACTGCCTTGATTACTATGTACAATGTCAAGAAGTTCCTGCAGGAGTCCACGTACGACGTTCCTCTTATTTTCGATTTTTTATGCTGACCTGCGAAAATGGTCAGTTTTGAACTTTCTGAACATGCCCGATCGCGTGCGCAGGCTGAGGGCAACGTACGGCCGGACGATGTCATAGTCATTGACCGGAAACTTACCCATATTGAACCCAGTGGTAAAGAGACTATTGTCCAGCAAAGGTGGGAGGTTTGCATCGAATTTTATTGTGCTGACTGATCGCCCTTTTGCTTAGGTATATTGTTATTGACTCGCAAGACGCCTTAACAAAATTCGGTCCCGATGCTTGGGACCGTGTAGTTTGCGTGATGACGACTGGGCAGGCGTGGCAGTTTCGTTCGTACAAATGGAGCGAACCCAAAGTTTTATTTCATCACGGTAATAGTATGAATTTGAATCTGTATAATCCTTGAAGCTTAACTGCAACTAAGTTAAAGGCATATACGTCTCTTGGGCAAATGACTCACGCAACCCCAAAATAAAGGATTGGAACGTCACCGAGTTGAAGGTGCTTTCCTATTAACCACGCTGTCAATAATCTTATGCTGTTGTAAGATTGACCAACAACGAAGACACATCGACAAAAGTGTGGTAGCGCATTTCTGGAAAATTTTGGATGACTGGATGACAGCGAATAAACCTGGACTAATAAAGGGCTGAGGATATTTATTATTTTGAGTGTTTGTCATGTTCTTCGAGATATCCTGATATCAATGTTGATCTCCTTTGTCATAGGTATACTGTATGTTGCCGCTGAAATCGTAGAGAAATTTCGATTCGAAAGATCTTCCTGAGATTCAACAAATCTTGGATCGGACAGTATGAGATCTGTAGCTGAGGTCGATCAGGTCCAAGGTCAAAGCTGAGTTTATGAATAAAATTTGGAATATCATCTCTCCTGCGTGTATAATCCTAATATGGAGGTCAGTGAATCCGTTGAGGAATATTCCAATGCCTCTCAACGACCACTGCGGTACAAGCTGGGTACACGCAGAACAGAACCCGAACGGAACTAACATATACCGACTCTCCACATCCGTACAGTCCGGATTCCATAGCGTCCAAGTCCAATGAGTAACGCATGCGGACTCGGAGGGGAAAGATTATCATACAAAGCAAGTTTGCAAGACTATTGCTATCGTGCTCATGACTTTGTAAGCAAGAACGACCAGCAACGCCATCTTTGCCAATACCCAACTCCCTCTTGGCGAACACTTCAAGGTGAGAAGATTGTGCGGGGTTGGTAAGCTGAGCTTTCAAATCTGCAAAACTACCGACAACAGCTTTCGCGTCAAAGAGAAGCCACTTAGTGTTCCGGTTACAAGGACATTCCGGTTGCTTCCATACTGTTCGAGGATGTTCGAGTCGCAGAAGTTCAGTGTTTCGAGAAAGCTTGTGCGACTTTTTGAATGAGACGACCGGATATAATAGGTCAGAACCCACTTTCATATGCGCCTTGTGTAAGGTATTCGTCCGATTTTTTGAAGTCCAGACGAAGGCGAACTTCCGTGCCGATGCGCGTCCTCTTTATGGCTATCGGCTGACTCATGTTAAATGAGCTCTCTAGATCTAGGACTCGGAAGAGTCATTCGAATCTCTGCAAGAGCCCTATGCTGTGTTGGATCCCCACGATTCGTTCTCCGTATTCATACTGGTCATTGCAAAGACGAAGTCACTGGGATGTGGCGCATGAGTATATAAGTACGAGAGCAACCGGGCCAAATGGATTAACCTCAACGTACCGTCTTTGTGCTTTTCTTCTCGTATTACAAATAAACTTTCTCTGTATAATCGCTGATCATCTCAACTATGACTTCGGAACGCGTGCCTTCCTCATCAAAACTTACTAATTCGCCCTACTCCCTTCAGAGAGGCAAAGCCTGTAGTAACTGCAGGTGAATAATTTGCTTCGTTAATCATTCTTGCCTCTAAACATCTTGCAGAAAACGAAAAATCGTGAGTACTCATTGCCCCCCTCATTTTCTGCGACCCATTTTCTCTAAAATCCTTATTTCTGGCGATTTCCAGAAATGTGATGGCCTCCGACCCACCTGCACGCAATGCCTACGGAGCGCAAGGCCAGGGGATGCCTGTGAATACGCCGACAGTGGACGTACCCGGACGCAGATGCTAGAAGATAATATTTCCCGTTTAGAGGCGCGCATACGCGAGCTTGAAGAACCAGACGACGAGAATGCTGTTCGACTTCATTTGCCCTACAGCTTCTCCAGTCAATCTTCCCCTGCTCTCATTGCACCTCCATCGACAGGTTCTTCAATACGTAGTAGTACCTTATCTAGCCCAATTGGTTTGTTCTAGTACTTTCTTTAGTAGCGTCATGACAAAATTTATGCATGTTATTGTTGGTTTTAGATACTCAACGTAGCTCTAATAGCCCTTCTATTGCATCGTCTTCTGGACACAGTTCGACACATTCGGCGTTTGAGGAGGTAAATGGGTTAATCGATTGTTTAGATAAATTAATATCTAACGAGATATATGATCTAGGAGCCTTCAAGTGATGTTGTGCAACAGCTGTACGTTACTAAGTTTTTTTCGAGAATCAACGTGCTGACGCTTCTTCTAGACTAATGACCTTTCTACCACACGCGTTAGATATGGGTTTCTTTCTCAACCTCGCTCGGTTTCAAAATTCTGCTTTATTACCACTTCCGCTGGGGCATTTTTCGCGGCCTTGTGCGGGGCTACTGAGTGCAGTGTATCTACTAGGTCTTCACCTATCGGGTGATGCTGATAACCAAGAGCACGTCTATCTTGCCCGTGCTCTTGCGCATACGGCCAATATACTCTCGTCAACTCATCCTCACCGGATTATTCATGCCATACAGGCAGAAATACTCCTCTCGGTGTATTTTTTCCGAACTGGGCGTATATTGGAGGGCAAATACCACATGTCGGCGGCTGTGTCTCTCACACTCGGAGCACAGCTACATAAAATCCGAGCATCACCAACGGGAAGTGGAAACATTGCTATTATTTCACTCTTCCAACAATTTAATGTCGCAGGACCATTGCTGACGCCCCCAAGCGATCAGATCGAGGAGGGTGAAAGGATAAATGCATTCTGGATGGTATACACGCTAAGTAATTGTTGGGGAGTCGCCGTAGGGACGTTGTCGAGCGCGGTATTTGAGAGCCATGGATCGACAATCGATACGCCATGGCCATTGGATATGGCGGATTATGAGCAGGTGATGTGGAATACTCCTAGAGAGACCTGGAACTACGGTGCTGATTTTGGCTCGTTGCACACCCCACAGGAACTGCTGCCAGCAGGACACCAGAGCATTATGACCGTTCAAAATTTCTTTAGGCAGGTGCCATCTTCTTCGGTGAAGGAATTTTCAGTGATGGCCATGTTTGCGAAATCGTCAATTTTACTCGACAGAGCAGCTAACCTCGCTTCGTTGTATCGACATGGTTTGTACTATTTTATTTATATGCAGGTATCAATGTTGACGATGATTACAGACATGAACGCAGACGAAGCCTCCCGCTTTGGCGCTTCATTTTCCTCTCTCGACAACCTCATTAGCAATTTTCAATCAAGTCTCGGTTTCCTACCTCTTAATCAGCACACCTCCTATGACTTTGGCACAATCCTCGCTGCACACACTCTAGCATATTGTGCCACAATCCAACTTCATAGCGTCTTCATCAATACCAACTCCCACTCCCGAAGAACAGCTCTATCAGCGACACGCGCGTGCGTATCCTTTCTCCGTCAAGTCGACATGAGCAGGGCGTCGCATATCAACGCCGTACTGGGCTCGTGCTGGACTAGTGTTTGCCAGGTGCTTATAGACGAGATACAGAGGATGCGGAGGATAAGTGCCGCTACCGGCGGAGTGGGGATGGCCGCGGGTGGGAGCCATTTGCATTCTGCAAGAACAGAAAGTTGGGGAATAGGTAATAGCGGTCTCGAAAGTAGCTCCGAAGACGAAATGCAACTGGTAGGGATGTTAGAGAAGGTGTTCGCGACGATGGCGGTATTTTCCGTGGAATCACCATTAATTGGTGAGCGAAACTTGTGCACAACACATTCCTCTCATTCATATTTATGACAGGCTATCAGTTGGCAAAGATACAAGAGGCTTTTCAGTCGATATAATCGGGTTAAGCCGCAAGCTATCAGAATTGTATTGACTCGTTAACTCCAAGCCTTCCATGTAATAGCGACTTTTGTTTTTTTTTAGCTTGAGCAGGCTGTATATTTACACTTCTGTATCATCACCCTACTAATACTCACCGTGTATACTTACTTTGTTGGATACGATAGATAGATATACGTAGATTTAGAGTCCTCAGAATCCAGAAACTATAGATGTATGATACAAATTGGTTATGTACAGTAATTCGTCACGCTCATACTCTAGTACTCACATACGCAAGTGCAGAAGGCTGGATATCACCATTGAAGCAAGGTATCAACTCTTACTCTTTGTCAATAATCTTTGCCACATCGACATCGAATCAACGTTGTTGGGACATTGCGCAAAGTGGGAAGAATGGTGTACAATGAATGAATGTACGGTACGTTTTCTGTTACATGGGGGAAAAAAGCGAAAAACCATTAAAGTCCGCGCCGTGGTTCGAACACGGGGCTTCGAGATGTTGCAAGCTTGCAATCTCACACTCTACCACTGAGTTACGCGGACATAGCAACAAAATCCCAGGTACTTATACAGAATCTTGAGAATTCTTAGACTCTTTCCGGGTTTTCAACAATCTAACCCTAAGTACCGGCAATGCCTGAGATTTCCGTGTTTGTATGGTTTTGTTTGGTACTCCATTCAAAACTAATTTGGGATGGGCACACAACTCATCCATCCTTATCATCCTTATTTGCCACCATACTACAAGGATTTGAGATATATACAGTTGAATATAAATATATGGATTACTACTAGCTTTACTGTAAGTTGCATTACTTTAATAATCACGAAGAGATCATCTAATTGGAGCTGCTTATAGAAGGCATCAGTACATATCTTCTCTGCAAGAATGTGATCAGAGTTGCCAATTGGTGCTTTGTTGGTTGGAATGATAATGAGCATAGATGGTTATTAGTTGGTATCACTATCAAAGTGCTATCAAAGTTGAAACTTAAACTGAAGAACTACCTATTCAATACCATAGCTTTATGCTGTGGACTACATCAGGATCACGAAGTAATACCATCCCCAAATGGGCTAGCTCATCAGAAAAAGAATAAAGAGAGAATATAAAAGGAATGATAACTCATCAGATAACAATGAGGAAAGATAACAAAGAATTACTTTGCATTGGAAATCCTTTGTGCAAAGGAATATGTAGTGGTATGGAAATGTAAGTAATATATCTAAAAGATGGAAGAACAGTTGCAAAGCTTTGTAAGTGTAAAAGATAGGGCATTGAAGAGGCGCATACTTTGCCCTATCCCTAGCATTCCGATAGGTCATTTTCCCTTGATTAACCCGATTGTTTGTCTCCTGATCATCAATCTCAAATCATCGGCGATTACTTTCTTTTGATCATGTCTTGCGTTCCGGTTTTACTTTCATAAATTGACTGCACCTGCTCTACCATTTCCAGGTTGTCTTATTTGTATATATACTATTGATAACATAGTCTACACTCTCAGTTCTTACACCCCCCCAGTGTGTTCTGAGAGTGAGTACTAATCATTGTTTATTAAGTCTAACAGATTACTAAAACTTTGTTTAGATACTATATTCACAAGTATCTTGTGGTGACAAAGGGGGAAAGCACAGAGAAGGCACAGGCTCGAAGCACAAACCGAAGTGAGGGGTGGGGCTAGCACCACACATGAAGGCTGAAAGATAAAATGATCAAGACGGCAGTGATAGCGCAGGGGCCAATCACTAGGGTCACACAAGGAAAACTAGTTCCAAAGACCAAGTAAGTATATTGAAGGTAAATGATGATACAGGTAGTAACCTAGTTCCAAAGACCAAGAGGTCAAGATGGGGAACTAGGTGTCAGCTACTGTACTATATATACAAGGGTTCGGATGAGTAAGCAACAGCACGGGAAGCTGATAGAAGTGTCTGGAATGTGATGGAAGGTTCTGACAAGTGATAGATGGAAATAAAAGGATATGGAAACATGGAGAAGGGTTCAGGTAGTCACAAAGGTAAAGGAAAGAGGGAATGTAGGAGAAAACGAAGTAAGTACCATATCCTGTATGGCATGTCACGACATATCTTACAGGTAGTTATTTTCTCAATACGAGTTCTTACACCCCCCCGGTGTGTTCTGAGAATACTATATTCACAAGTATCTTACAGTAAGGACTTAACTTCACACAGATATAACAGATGATGATACAATATGAGATCAGTATGAGGAATCAGTATATATGAGTAATAATGAATCAATGATAAACAAAGACAAGTATAAAAAACTAAAAGAACTAAAGAAATGATCAAATGATAAAGTATGGTAAACATGTGAAAAGGGATTGATGGAAACACACTCATGATGGCACATCAAAGGGCACATCATGAGACCTCATGATAGATACTTTGTAGTTATATGTTAAGATCGTGCAACTCCGGAATCACAGAATAATCGCAATTTAATCACGGAATAATCGCAATATAATTGCGGAATGATCGCAATGTAATCGCGGAATTTGTTGGAAATGCGAGGGGATAATTCCCTCGTGAAGGGAGGAACGATTCGCGGAGTTATGGAAAAGTAGTTGGACATCAACACCACTATTGGTAGTGCCCTCAACATGTCAATGGTCCAATATAAAGGTAATAGCAGCATCAGTTCGCAAAGGTTGCTTCGCGGAACATCAGAGCTGTGTTGAGAATGTATCACGGATAGTGAATATCTGTAATACAAAGAGAGAGCAGATCTAAGTTGATATTAAAACTACAGAACTACCTATTCGATGTTGTAGCTTTATACTATGCATTACATAAGCATTGCGAAGTGATACTAACTCCGAATAGACTAGCTTGTGGAGTAAAGAACAAAGGAAGGGATATAATAGGTATAGTACTCATCCGATAATGATTAGGAAAGATAACGAAGGATTCCTGAGCTTAGGAACTCTTCGCGAAGTAATTAATTAAAGAGTCCTAGCTTAGGAACTCTTTGCGAAGTAGGTAAATGGATCGCGGAATTGCAGAATAACTTGATTCACATACATATGACATTATATTCCTTAGCTTTATTCTTGTCTATTCTCCTTGGTAGGTAGACTGGTATCTGAGTTGTTTCCACTTTATTGTCTTTTCATCCTCTTTGCTTATCAACTATTGCATGACACTTAGTTATCACTTTTGAGAGCTAGCAAGTTGCTGACACTTTGGATTGTGTCGTGACATATATGGGTACCTACTTCATTTTTCCATAAGCTTTCCATTCCCACGCTGCCGCTTACTCATCCATTTTTCCATAAGCTTTCCATTCCCATGCTGCCGCTTACTCATCCGGACCCTCCTATATATAGTACCGTAATTGACACCTAGTTCCCCATCTTGACCTCTTGGTCTTTGGAACTAGGTTAGTATTTGTATCTTCTTTACAGTCAATATACTAAACTTGGTCTTTGGAACTAGTTTTCCTTGTGTGACCCTAGTGATTGGCCCTTGCGCTGTCACTGTTGTCTTGATCATTACCTCTCTCTGCCTTTGTGTGTGGTGCTAGCCCCACCCCTCACCTTGGTTTGTGCTTTGAGCCTGTGCCTCCTCCGTGCTTTCTCCCTTCATCATCACACTTTCCCCTATGAACCCATCTATTCCTATCCTTTGGTAGCTCAATTGGCCGCTTCATAACTTGAAAACCCAGAGATCGACATTGCTCTTGTCAATGCAGAACTTTTCAACCGTGCTTGCAAGAATGCCAAGTGTGAACCATTGCTTTTATGCGCGGTTCACAGCGAAGTTACTGTCATGAAACGATCTTTAATCTTTTTATTATTCTTTTCTCTTTTCTTTTATTTACTTACCTAATCACTGAAGCGCTTGCACCAGCGCTCATTATATTCTCATTATCATTTAGGTTACACGTGTCAACCTTATTGTTCTCGCGTTGTCGTTTCACTTAGGCACAACTCTCTCATGCCTGTCAGCTCATTGACAGGACGACGTCATTATTGTTCCGCTTCCATGCTTCTTTTTATATTGCCTTATTGTTTACTCACCGAATACCTACAGCTTTACTTATGGATACGAGCAACTCTTATTGTAGATCCTCACAGTTTCATATCCCATTTCGTATATAATACTAGGTATTTTGTAGTTATATTCCTTAGCTCTATTCTCGTCTATTCTCCTCGGTAGCTAGACTAGTATTGGGTTGTCTTATCCATCCTCTTTTTGCTCTTTCGCCCTCTTGTTCATCGTCTATTGTGTGATGCCTGGTTGTCTCTTGTGAGAGCTAGCGAGTCGCTGACAGAAGAATAGAGCTTCTACCACACACCACCCATCACAAACATTTTACAAACTTGCCTAGTATTCAACATTCCATTGGAAACTAGTTTTCTCGATACGTTACACATTTTATTTTTACCAAACATGCTCATCCCTCCCTACTATAACCCAACATGACTGATTGGTCGATACATGCTCCCGACCCAACAGAAGTCACTAACATCACCTCTAATCCACGCCGGGTGTTTGTCAATACACCAGGGAACTACGATGGAGATCCCGCCACCTATCGACCATGGCGACGAAGAATGATGGCCTACATTTCCGAGTTAACGGAGACGAAGCAGGTCGACAATTCCCATCGTGTCACCACCATTATCATGTCCTTCCTGGTTGGAGGAAAAGCTGACAAATGGGCCCAGGTCTACACTGATGACCACTTTGACATCGACAAGGGGTTTGTCAGCGACTCGCTAGCTCTCACAAGAGACAACCAGGCATCACACGATAGACAATGAGCAAGAGGATGAAAAAGCAAAAAGCGGATGGATAAAACAACCCAACTACAAGTCTAGCTACCGAGGAGAATAGACGAGAATAGAGCTAAGGAATATAACTACAAAATACTAAGTCTTATATACTTATTGGGATATGAAGCCGTGAGATACTTCTCGCACTGTAACCGTGAGGATCTACAATAAGAGTCGCTCGTATCCATAAGTAAAGCTGTAGGTATTAGGTGAGTAAACAATAAGGCAATATAAAAAGAAGCATGGAAGCGGGACGATAATGACGTCGTCCTGTCAATGAACTGACAGGCATGAGAGAGTCGCGCCTAAGTGAAACGACAACGCGAGAACAATAAGGTTGACGCGTGTAACCTAAATGATAATGAAAATATAATAAGCGCTAGTGTAAGCGCTTTGGTGATTAGGTAAG
This sequence comes from Lentinula aciculospora, assembly GCA_028011355.1. Lineage (NCBI taxonomy): Eukaryota > Fungi > Basidiomycota > Agaricomycetes > Agaricales > Omphalotaceae > Lentinula > Lentinula aciculospora. The sequence continues at coordinate 2,347,949 of JAOTPV010000003.1, forward strand.
TAAATAAAAGAAAAGGAAAAGAATAATAAAAGAAAAGAATAATGAAAAAAGATCGTTTCATGACAGGGTTATGGGACATCTCTGGAAAGCAGCTCATTGACGATATGGATAAAGAATTCACAAATGTTGCAAAGGAGAAGGAGGCTCATGATAAACTAACCTATATCCGACAGGGGAAGTCTTCGGCCGGCGACTTTTTCAAAGAGTTTGAATTGTTGCTGAAGGATGCCGGGTACAAGAAGGACAAGTCACACGTCCTTACCCTAGCAGAGAGAGCCGTCGATCACACCCTTCTATATGACATTATTAAAGGACGGACGGAGCCCTTTGAAGACTACAAAGAGTTGAAGAAGGTAGTTACCGGGGCTGATAACGTAAGGCAGCAATGGGCCGAACAGAAGAGAGATTACGGGTATGCAGGGTGGTGGAACGCTAACCCACAGGGACAGAGTCATGGACAGTCATCCACTCAACAGCACCGACAGGAGCCAAAAGCAGCTCTGAGGACAGAGTACCCTGTGGCGCCAAGAAGAGATGCTACTGGCACCATGTTTGGAGGAACGGGCAGGCCGATGGACATCGACCAGGCTAGAGAGAAGCGGCTGTGCTTCAACTGTGGCGAACCAGGCCACATGAGCAGAAATTGCCTGCACAAGAGGAAGGCGTTGGTCAGAGGTATTATGCTAAATATGAGTGAGCAGGAACGTATGGATTTCATTAACGATTTGGGTTTTCCCAAGGCTCCTCAGTAGATATAGGTCTGCAGGAGCCTTCACATACGGACATTTCGGAATTTGTTGATAATGGCATTGATTATATAATTAGTACAGGTACTAGACATAAAAACGCGTCCACCTTCACACACAAAACCGAAAAAACCGAAAAACCTATACGGTACGAACCCGACACTGCTGAATGGCTAACTCAGAGAGTGTGGTGATGAAGGGAGAAAGCACGGAGGAAAGCACAGGCTCAAGCACAAGCCGAAGTGAGGAGTGGGGCTAGCACCACACACAAAGGCTGAAAGAGATAATGATCAAGACAGCAGCGATAGCACGAGGGCCAATCGCTAGGGTTGCACAAGGAAAACTAGTTCCAAAGACCAAGTAAATATATTGAAGATAAATGATGATACAAGTACTAACCTAGTTCCAAAGACCAAGAGGTCAAGATGGGGAACTAGGTGTCAGCTTACTGTACTATATATACAAGTGTCTAGCTGAGTAAGCGACAGTGCGGGAAGTTGATAGAAGTATGCGGAATGATGTAGAAGGATGTGGAAGAGTGTAGCTGGATCCAAATAGTAACAAAGATAAAGGAAGAAGGAAATATAGGAAAAATGAAGTAAGTACTGTATCCTGTGTAGCACGTCACGACATTACCCCCCTTCTACAGTCGATGTCCCAGCGACTATTTCAGTGAGGTTTTCATAGGGTTGCCAGGGTAGAGAGTGGAAGATGGAGGCTGAAATTTTTCGTGGTGCATTTGAGTGTTTTGCATAGAAGTCTGCAATTGCCTCGTCGCTTGTGCCAACTAAGTTCTCTTCATGCTCCCAACTATTGTGGCCCTCATCATACCCCTTCCACTTTACCAGGAATTGCAACTTTTTCCATCGTCCAAAGATCCAGCTGTCCAGGACCTCCTCCATGTTGTAGAACTCCTCTCCCTCCACAATTTCAGGTTCTGGTGGTGGTGGCTCAATTCCATTGACCTCGTTCCCTTTCCAGGGAGACAGATGGTTGGTGTGTATGTTGTTGTGGATCTTCATCCAGGTAGGTAGGTGTAATTGATATGTGAGGGGCCCTGTTTTCTCTGCGACTTTGAATGGACCTAGGCGTTTGCTCCCTAGTTTCTGGTTCTTTTGTCGTACCTTTAATTTGCTCAAAGATAACCACACTGGTTGTCCCACTTCAAATTCCTGTACTTTGCCCTTTACACCCTCTTTGATATGTTCCTTGCTCATCCGTAGTGCTGCCTCTGCATCCTCACGTGCATGCTGTAGAAGTTCTAGCCGGCGCTCAATGGATGGGTATTTGGTCTCCACGCCATTTGGAATGGTGAACTCAGGAGTGTACCCATAAAGTGTTTCGAAGGGGGAGTGGCTGTGTGCAGAGTGAATACGTGCATTCATGATGAACTCAACAGTAGGGATTAAGAGGTCCCAGTCGTCCTGTCAGCAACTTACGTACATGCAAATGTAGCGTTCGATTTCCTGGTTAGCGCGTTCTGTCTGTCCGTTTGTCTCAGGGTGATAAGCTGTGGTCAGGGCAGAGTCAATTCCTAGTTGCTTCAGTAGTTGTCGCATAACATCTGCCGCAAATTGGGGTCCTCTATCAGAAATGAATCGATGGGGTAGGCCATGTAAGCGAAAGATTTCTTTGTAAAAGAAATCTGCTACTCCTTCTGCGGTTATCTCGGTTGTACAGGGGAAACAGTGAACCATCTTTGTGTAATGGTCCACAAAGGTGATGATAGCATTATGGCCATCTTGCATCATAGGTAGTTCCCCAATGAGATCCACACCGATGTCCTGCCAGGGTCCTTCCGGTACGAGAAGAGGTTGAAGAGGAGAGTGGTGGTGGGGGTTCAGGCGTTTGCACTGGCAGTGGTCACATCCGTCGACGTACTTGTCTACAAAAGAGCGCATCCCAGGCCACCAGTACAGTCTGCTGACTAGTTCCAGGGTGCCATGCATCCCTGGATGACCTGCAGTCGGTGCATCATGACAGTGTTCCAGGATTGTTTTCCTTAGTGCTGTATCTGGTGGGACGTAGACTTTGTTGCGATAATAGACCAAACCGTTTTCTTCTTTCCACCCGGCTAGACCACTAGTGAGACTTTGGGGTCCCTTGATACCTTTCAGACCGTCCAGGACTTCTGCCTCTCATTTGCTAATCTGCCAAATGCGGTCAAGAAGGGGGTTATGGAGAAGAACCATGGTTGCTGCATTGAGGAAGTGCTTGGGTTTCAGAACAATCTGTTCCCTATTGTCCTCTGCATCTGTAACCTGGTGCTGTGCCATACGTGAAAGTGCATCAGCTTGAGTGTTAGCTTTGCCTGGGCGATGCTTAAGATGGAAATCAAACCGAGAAAGCCATAGTGCCCATCGTGCTTGTCGACGACTGAGGTCTTGGGCTGTCTTCCAGTATTCGAGGTTCTGGTGATCGGTTATGATTTCGAAGGGTTCCGGGGATCCTTCTAGGAAGCTTCTCCAGTCTTTCAGTGCCTCAATGATGGCCAGCATTTCCCGGTCGTAGATTTCGTAGTTTCGCTTGGTGGGGTCCATGGATGAGGAGCAATAAGCAACAGGGTGCCAGAGTTTGTCCTCCTGTAGTTGTGAAAGGGTGCCTCCAGTAGCGAAGCCTGATGCATCAACTTCAATCCGAGTTGGTTTCGATGGGTCCCATAGTGTGAGGATCGGTGCAGATGTGAAGGAGTTCCTTAGCGAATTAAAGGCTTCCTGCTGTTGTGATCCCCAAACCCATTTAGTGTCTTTGCGGGTAAGGCCATTCAGAGGTCGAGCTTTCTTCGCAAAACCTTCAATAAATCTCCGATAGAAGTTAGCAAATCCTAGGAAGCCCCGGAGATCACGTAGCGGTGTAGGTGCCTGCCAGTTACTAACTGCCTCTATTTTGACTGGGTCTATTTGTACTTCTCCCTCACTGATTACCAAGCCTAGGTATTCGATGGAAGGCCGTTCAAATTCACATTTCTCTGGTCACAGATATAGGTCGTATTTGCTGAGACGTGTAAGCACATCGTTGACTATACTTCGATGTTCCTTAAGGGTTTCAGTAAAAACTAGGATGTCGTCCAGATAAATGGCCACCTTCCCAGCAGCAATGAGGTCAGCAAATATGGAGTTCATGAGGGCTTGGAACATAGTGGGTGAGTTTGTCAGGCCAAAGAACATGACGAGGGGCTCAAAGAGTCCTCGGTTTGTTGCAAATGCTCCCTTCCATTCGTCACCCTCTTTAATCCGAACATTGTTATACCCCCAGCGAACATCCATTTTGGAGAAGACCTTGGCTTTGCGCAGTTGGCTAATGATGTCCGTGACAAGGGGAAGTGGGTACCAATTCTTTACTGTGTATTCATTGAGTCGCCGGTAATCCTGTACAAATTGAAGTTTGCCATCCTTCTTTTTGACAAAGAAAACCGGAGATGCCAGTGGTGATTTGGAGGGACGGATGTAGCCTTTGCGCCGATTCTCTTCCAAGAACCGATCTAGTTCTTCCTGTTCGTTTGGGGACATGGGATAGATTTTAGTCCGCATGGTTTCAGGAGCGTCGGGTTTCAGATCTATGGCGTGGTCCCAAGGTTTATGTTCTGGTAATCATTCTGATTCTTTCTCTGAGAAAACCTTTGCATGTTGCTGATATGAGGAGGGGACCATCTCTTCGAATGATTTTGATGGCTTTTCTTTGTAAGCAGCCTCTGCAAGTTGCTGGGAGTATGTGTACCCAGCGGAACACCAAAGCTCTTCCGACGTATGGCCGATGATTCCAGCTTGGAGTAATGCCCTCCTTCTTTTCCTGTTGCCTACTAGTCGATACAGAGGTGTGCTTTCAGTGTATTCGTGTATCTCTGGATCGGGCATTGGAAGTGGATGTCAGCGACTCACTAGCTCTCTCAAGAGATAACCAGGTGTCACACGATGAACGATGAGCAAGAGGATGAGAAAAGCGATGAGGATAAAACAACCCAACTACAAGTCTAGCTACCAAGGAGAATAGACGAGAATAGAGCTAAGGAATATAACTACAAAATACTAAGTCTTATATACTAATGGGATATGAAGCCGTGAGAGATGTCTCGCACAGTAACCGTGAGGATCTACAATAAGAGTCACTTGTATCCATAAGTAAAGCTGTAGGTATTAGGTGAGTAAACAATAAGGCAATATAAAAAGAAGCATGGAAGCGGAACGATAATGACGTCGTCCTGTCAATGAGCTGACAGGCACGAGAGAGTCGCGCCTAAGTGAAACAACAATGCAAGAACAATAAGGTTGACGCATGTAACCTAAATGATAATGAAAATATAATAAGCGCTAGTGTAAGCGCTTTGGTGATTAGGTAAGTAAATAAAAGAAAAGGAAAAGAATAATAAAAGAAAAGAATAATGAAAAAGATCGTTTCATGACAGTGGAGGAGTTTCTTTGGGCACTTGGGGGCGATCGTCAGGCTCTGGGATGGAGAAGTGAACTCGTGGAGCTGACGTGGGGCTCCAGTCTGGGTTAGCTTCTACGAGGTGTGAGGTGGTTCCCCCCACGTTACTTTCCTTGGGTTCTGGGACTTCTTCGATGGTCATGGGGTGTGGAGCCTTTCTGGGAGGAGTGATAGCCAATCGCCCTTCTCTCCAGTCAATGTCCGGGTTGACCTTTTGGAGCCATGGAAGTCCAAGGATGATATTTTCAGACCCGAGGTTGGTGACAAGGTATTCGAGGAGCTGGGGTTTGTTTCGGTCTATTGTGGAGAGTAGATGTACAGAGTGCATGATCTGCCCTGCTGTGTTAAGAGACCTGTCAACATTATGGAGGGTGATTGGATGAAGGAGACGACAAGAAAGGATCCGATGTTGTTTCACAAAGTGGTCATGAATGAAGAGACCAGTGGCACCGGAGTCTATCATTGCTGTGCTGTCTGTATTCTTGAATCTGCTTTGCAACTTAATTGGTACACGGAAGTGAGAAACGTCACTAGATTGAGCAGAACCAATTGTACACAAGGGTATAGATGCATAGATAGAGGTAGACGAGGAGTACAGACTAGGGAACCAGGCAGCAGCCATGGCGGGTTCCCACTTTAAAAATTCGAGTGCAGCTCTGCCATTTGCTCTGCCAATTCTTTCTGCCCAGCAGTGAGCATCTGAAGAATCTTTGTGAAGTCAGCGGCTGGGGCGGGCGTTGTAGCAGCAATGGAGGTGGAGGGCTCAGCGACAATAGAAGTGGCAGCTGCAGAACGAGGGGGAGGTCTTGGAAGTCCTAAGAACTTCCTATGGCAGACAGCTGCCACATGCCCAGTTAGTCCACAGTGATTGCAAACATCCTGTTTGTGATGCCCGTCAGCCTTGCAATGTTCCCTGGACCCGCAACCATAGCATCTTCCCATCATAGACGTGCGATAGTCTTCTGCAGATCGTCCCATAGTGGTAGCATCCACATCCATTGCATTTGGATCACGGGCCGGCACAAAGGGCATAGGGGTATAGAAACTGAAGTTGAGAGTGTTCCAGGTGTATTGCTTCCCTTCCTCATCAGCCTGTTCATTCTGCCAGTTGTCGATGCGGATCACTTCACTGATCAGCACCTGCATCAGATCGGTGTTGGCCTGTGAATTGACCAATCCATCCTTGATTCGCTTCGAGAGGTGGTCATAAAACCGATCTCGAAGGTCAGCATCCGAGTATCCTGTTCTACTGGCATACTGCTTGAATGTTGCAGCATATGTTGCTACACAATCCTTCCCTTGCCAGAGACTTTTGAGAACTCGCTTGGCTTCCACTACCGGCTCTGCTGTTTCAAACCATTGCCTAAAGGCACCAGCGAAATCAGCCCAGGTTGGGTAGAGGAGGGCAGGGGCTGGTACTCCTGCAGCATCTGCCTGAGCAACTTGACTAATGTTCTCTGAGGTGGGAGTGGCCCAGATAGCTGCGTCACCATCGAGGTATGAGATGGCTGATTTGATTTTTTCCTGTTCATTACTGAGGGAACAGATACCCTGGGCCCATAGTTCAAAGGCAGCAATGAAGCGTCGTGCATTGTCACTACGCTTCCCATCATACGTCTGGGGTTTGCTAACACCTTTGTTGGTGCTTATGTTGTTGGCAATGCTGGCTACTGCCGATTGTAGTGCCATCTGTTGTGTGGCAAGTTGTTGGATCAACACCGCAAGGTCTTGGGTGGTAGGAGGATGAGACATGATAGAGATGTTTTCAATGGGAATGGGCTCGGGAGATGGGGATAACGGTTCTGGTGTAACCGAGATATTGATGACAATAGGCTCTGGGGGTGGGGTTGATGCGACAGGGTTGGCTTCGGTTTCTAGCTCTGGTTCTAGGATCACAGTGGGAATAAGTGCAGGGGAGGATCTAACGGATGGTACAGCACTGGTAGGGTTTGAAAGTCTACCAACCCGGCTCGGAACTCGGCTTGGAATTCTAGGGATGTCTATGAATCGTCCGTTTCCTGAATCCCTTGGAGTGATGGGAGCGGGGTTACAGTATCGGTTGGGGCAAGGATTTTCGTCGCAGTCAAACCAAGCGTTGTGTTCTTCGTCTGGATTGTATTTGGAATGAACGTTGCACTGATCTTGAATATCAAATGCGTGCTGAAATCCTGAACAATCAATGTCTGGTGTAAATGAAGGCGTAGCGGCAATGGAAGGTGGGGAACTGAGTAAGTCCAATTTCCACTCCTCGTAGAATCAGTTGGAAAGGCTGATGGTACGAGTAGAGATCTTGACCTAATGTGGTGATGAAGGGAGAAAGCACGGAGGAAAGCACAGGCTCAAGCACAAGCCGAAGTGAGGAGTGGGGCTAGCACCACACACAAAGGCTGAAAGAGATAATGATCAAGACAGCAGCGATAGTACGAGGGCCAATCGCTAGGGTCGCACAAGGAAAACTAGTTCCAAAGACCAAGTAAATATATTGAAGATAAACAATGATACAAGTACTAACCTAGTTCCAAAGACCAAGAGGTCAAGATGGGGAACTAGGTGTCAGCTTACTGTACTATATATACAAGTGTCTAGCTGAGTAAGCGACAGCGCGGGAAGTTGATAGAAGTATGCGGAATGATGTAGAAGGATGTGGAAGAGTGTAGCTGGATCCAAATAGTAACAAAGATAAAGGAAGAAGGAAATATAGGAAAAATGAAGTAAGTACCGTATCCTGTGTAGCACATCATGACAGAGAGTTAGAGAAGATCAAGTCCCGAGAGCAGTGGGATTGTTACGAACTTGGATGCCCTCTTCCTGGGAGAAAGAAGCCTCAGAAGAAACCGTCATGGATATACAAAAACGGAATTGGAAAACGGCAGTCACCGCCATCCAAAGTCTCAAGAACAAAAGGAGTTATGTTCGCGGGACACGTGGCAAAAGTCTGAAACTTCCGGCAATACTCGAAACACTGGAGGATAGTCGACAAATCGTCACAGAAGGACTTCTCGACAGTGGAGCTACTGGTTCATGTATTGACTCGGACTTCGTCAAACGGCACAACCTCGTCACTAAAGACTTACCAATCAAAACACCCGTCTATAATGCCGACGGCACACTCAACGATTCCGGCTCAATAGATAAGTACGTCGAGATCCGGATGACTATCAGCAATCATTCAGAAATCATACAATTCGGAGTGGTAAGCCTAGGAAAGAATAATATCTTTCTAGGACTAGACTGGTTGCGACACCACAACCCGAGTATTGATTGGAAGACATCTGAATTAACCTTCGACAGGTGTCCAACACAATGTGGCTATAATCCACACTTTTGGACACCTGAAGATACTCATTCTAGAGCGGCATTACAGGAAGGCGAACAGCTTTTCCTGTTTGACTGGGATAGGTATGTTCACGAGCAGGTACAGTCAAGGAAGTGGATGAAGGAACAGGCCAGGAAGGAAACAGCTGAAGAGTTCGACACTTCCAAACCCTACATTGAGGAGTATCCCGATGTTTTCAGCCAGAAAGAATTCGACCAGTTGTCACAATGACGCCCTTGGGACCATGCTATCGATCTAACACCAGGTTCCAAACCTTTAGATTGTAAGGTATATCCGCTAAACCCAAAGGAACAAGAGGCACTCGACAAGTTTCTTGAAGAGAACCTTAGAACTGGACGAATTCGACCTTCCACTTCGCAAATGGCTTCACCTTTCTTCTTCGTCAAAAAGAAAGATGGCACCTTATGACCGGTACAAGATTATCGCAAACTGAATGAGATGACGGTTAAAAACCGGTATCCACTTCCTCTCATTCAGGAACTAATTGATCGTTTAAAAGGCGCTAAAATCTTCACAAAGATGGACATCAGATGGGGATTCAACAACATCCGCATAAAGGAAGGTGATGAATGGAAAGCAGCTTTCCGGATGAACCAGGGTTTATTTGAACCGACTGCTATGTTCTTTGGACTCACTAATTCTCCTGCGACGTTCCAAGGTTTCATGAACCATATCTTGCAAAATCTCATTAATGAGGGACATGTTATCGTCTACATGGACAATATTCTGATCTTCACCAATGAGATCGAAGAACACCGGCGAATCGTAAAGCAAGTACTCGACATTTTACGGGAGCACAAATTATTCCTTAAACCCAAAAAATGTTCTTTCGAAAAACCGATTATCGACTATCTCGGCATTATCATTGGAAATGGAACTATTCACATGGATCCAAAGAAAGTACAAGCCGTCCGTGAATGGATTACTCCCCACAAGAAGCGTGACATTCAGCAATTCTTAGGGTTTTGCAATTTCTTTCGACACTTTATTCGTGGGTTTAGTCTTGTAGCAAAGCCACTGACACAGCTTACAGGGAATGGACCTTGGAAGTGGGAAAAAGTGCAGGAAGATGCGTTTGAAGAGTTGAAACACCGAATCTGTGAGGAAGTAGTTTTGATCATTCCTTGAAACCATGGAAAGTTCCGAGTAGAAGCTGACTCGTCCGATTACACTAATGGCGCTGCTTTGTCCCAGTTTGTCGATAACAAGTGGTACCCCATTGCCTTTTGTTCGCGTTCCCTCAATGAGGTTGAGCGTAACTACAAGATCTACGACAAAGAACTCATGGCGATTATGGACTCACTTGACAACTGGCGACAGTATTTGCTGGGTGCAGAGGAACAGATCGAAATTTTTACGGATCACGCAAACCTCCAGTACTTCAAGAAGCCGCAGAAACTCAACCACCGACAAGCGCGATGGGTACTGGAATTAGCGGAGTATAATTTCGATCTTGTTCACAAGCCTGGTAAATCGATGACGAAAGCTGATGCCCTGTCGAGGATGACAGGTCTTGAGATGGGGGACAAGGACAACGAGAACATCATTCTCCTGAAACCGGAAGTCTTCATCCATGCTCTTGACCTATTGGCTCCTGAAGACCTCCTGCTATCAGAGATCCGAAAGAGTAGAAACCAAGTAGATTGAATCGTACAGGATGCCCTAGCTGTCAAAAACCCGGAGTGGACTGAAACCGACAAAGTTATTACATGGAAAGGGCGTGTTTATGTACCAAAAAACTGCCTACTTTGATCCAAAGTAATCACTCAGTACCACGACACGCCATTAGCGGGACATCCTGGACAGTATAAAACCACGGAGTTAATCACTCGGGACTACTGGTGGCCAGGGGTTACATGAGATGCAGGGAAGTATGTCAAAAGTTGCGAGAAATGCCAGGCGACAAAATCACATCGTACCAAACCAGTCGGACAACTTCATCCACATGCGGTACCAGCTGAACCGTGGCAGATAATCGGCACTGATATGATAGGGGAACTACCGGAATTGGGAGGATATAATGCCATATCAGTGTTTATCGATCATTTTTCCAAAAGATTACGATTTGTTCCATCGCACACTACAGTCACATCAGAGGGGATGGCGAAGATTTATCGCGATCGTATCTTTTCTATACATGGGATTCCGCGAAAGATCATACATGATCGAGGACCTCAGTATCATTCCCGTTTCATGAAGGAACTCTACTGTCTCTTAGGAATAGAAGCGAACTACACTATGGCATATCACCCACAGACTAACGGCCAGACAGAATGGATGAATCAGGAGATCGAACACTATCTCTGTCTGTTTATCAACTACCATCAAAACAACTGGCACGAGTGGTTACTGCTCGCAGAGTTCACTTATAATGATTGAGTACATTCTGTGACGAAAGTATCCCCTTTTTATGCTGACAACGGTAGAAACCCCTACAAAGGCACTGCACCCCAGATGACTTTGGACAACCCCACAGCACAGGTGTTTGCAGATGGTATGAAGAAAGTTTGAGAGGAAGTAGGAGCGGCCTTAGGTAAGGCCAATGATGATATGAAGAAGTTCTATGACCGGAAGCAGAAAGTTGGAGTAGAGTATAAGCCAGGCAATAAGGTCTGGCTTGAGGGAACTAACTTGTCGACAGACCAGCCGATGAAAAAGTTAGGAGACAAACGGTTTGGACCGTTTACAGTTCAGAAGAAGATAGGTGCCAGCTCCTATAAACTAGACATCCCCTCGACATGGAAACATATCCATAACGTTTTCAACGAAGTCCTTCTCACCCCTTATAAAGAGCCGCAATTCCCCTCTCAACCATGAAACACTCACCCACCTCCTGTTGTTGTAGGAAAAGAAGAAGAATTTGAGGTCGAGGAGATTCTTGACTCATGAAAGGTAGGAAGGGGAATCAAATACAAAGTCCGATGGCGGGGATATGGACCTCATGAAGACACTTGGGAACCTCGGTCCAACATCATGCATTCCTCTGATTTGTTGAAGGAATTCCATGACAAGAATCTGACCAAACCCAAACCTGCCACCTTAAATCGACTCGAAACCTCTATTTCCTTGTTTCCCACAGAATTATTCCGCCCTATGCCTCAAGCAGACACCGAAAACACACCCTCACAATTACCCTCCGAAAATTTCATTAGATGACAGGCACTTCGTGGAACTCGCACTCTAGGGAGGGGGTAATGTCATGAAACAATCTTTAATCTTTTTATTATTTTAATTACTTTTCTTTTATTTACTTACCTAATCACTGAAGCGCTTGCACCAGCGCTCATTATATTCTCATTATCATTTAGGTTACACGTGTCAACCTTATTGTTCTCGCATTGTCGTTTCACTTAGGCGCGACTCTCTTGTGCCTGTCAGCTCATTGACAGGACGACGTCATTATTGTTCCGCTTCCAGGCTTCTTTTTATATTGCCTTATTGTTTACTCACCGAATACCTACAGCTTTACTTATGGATACAAGCAACTCTTATTGTAGATCCTCACGGTTTCATATCCCATTTCATATATAAGACTAGGTATTTTGTAGTTATATTCCTTAGCTCTATTCTCGTCTATTCTCCTTGGTAGCTAGACTAGTATTGGGTTGTCTTATCCATCCTCTTTTTGCTCTTTTGCCCTCTCGCTCATCATCTATTGTGTGACGCCTGGTTGTCTCTTGTGAGAGCTAGCGAGTCGCTGACAGTTACAGTGTGAGCTGCTTTGACAACTTCGGCAAACAAAAGTAATCCCTCATCATTACCGAAGCATTACGCGGACTTCATGGATGTCTTCGACAAAGTCAAATCTGAAGTGCTGCCTGAGCACCGACCCTATGACCTCAAGATTGAATTGGAGGAAGGCGCCGAACCACCTATTGGTTGCCTTTACCCTCTTTCTGCCAAGGAATGAGAGGCTCTACGCGATTTCATCAATAAGCACCTCGAAGGGGGAGTGGCTGTGTGCAGAGTGGATGCAAGCATTCATGACAAACTCGGCGGTAGGAATTAAGAGGTCCCAGTCGTCCTGTTGGCGACTTACATACATGCGAATGTAACATTTGATTTCCTGGTTGGCGCGTTCTGTTTGTCCATTTGTCTCAGGGTGATACGCTGTGGTCGGGGTGGAGTCAATTCCTAGTCACTTCAGTAGCTGGTGCATGACGTCTGCCGCAAATTGGGGTCCTCTATCAGAGATGAATCGACGAGGTAGACCATGTAAGTGGAAGATTTCTTTATAAAAGAAATCTGCTACTCCTTCTGCAGTTATCTCAGTTGTACAGGGGAAGCAGTGAACCATCTTTGTGTAATGGTCAACAAAGGTGATGATCGCGTTATGGCCATCCTGTGTCATAGGTAGTTCCCCAATAAGATCCACACCAATGTCCTGCCAGGGTCCTTCCGGTATGGGGAGAGGTTGAAGGGGTGAAGAGTGATGGGGGTTTAGGCGTTTGCGTTGGCAGTGATCACATCCATCAACGTACTTGTCTATGAAAGAGTGCATCCCAGGACACCAGTAGAGTCTGCTGACTAGTTCCAGGGTACCATGCATCCCTGGATGACCTGCGGTAGGTGTGTCATGACAGTGTTCCAGGATTGTTTTCCTTAGCGCGGTGTCTGGTGGAATGTAGACTTTGTTATGGTAGTAAACCAAACCATTTTCTTCTCTCCACTCGGCTGGACCACTCGTGAGACTCTGGGGACCTTTGATACCTTTCAGACCATCCAGTACTTCGGCCTCTCAGTTGCTGATCTGCCGAATGCGGTCAAGGAGGGGATTGTGGAGGAGGACCATGGTTGCCGCATTAAGGAAGTGTTCCAGTTTTAGCATGATCTGTTCCCTGTTGTCCTCCGCATCTGTGACCTGGTGCTGCGCCATACGGGACAGTGCATCAGCTTGAGTGTTAGCCTTGCCTGGGCGATGTTTAAGGCAGAAATCAAACCAAGAGAGCCATAGTGTCCATCATGCCTGTCGACGACTGAGGTCCTGGGCTGTCTTCCAGTATTCGAGGTTCTGGTGGTCGGTTATGATTTCAAAGGGTTCCAGGGATCCTTCTAAGAAGCTTCTCCAGTCTTTCAATGCCTCAATGATGGCCAGCATTTCCCGGTCATATATTTCGTAGTTTCGCTCAGCTGGATCCATGGAGGAGGAGCGATATGCGATGGGGTGCCAAAGTCCATCCTCCTCTAGCTGCGAAAGTGTACCTCCAGTAGCGAAGCCTGATGCATCCACTTCAATCCAAGTTGGTTTCAATGGGTCCCATAGTGTGAGGATTGGTGCTGATGTGAAGGAGTCCCTTAGGGAATCAAAGGCTTCCTGCTGTTCTGAACCCCAAGCCCATTTAGTGTCCTTGCGGGTGAGGTTTAGGGGTCGAGCTTTCTTTGTGAAACCTTCAATAAATGTCCAATAGAAGTTAGCAAATCCCAGGAAGCCTCGGAGATCGCGTAGCATTGTAGGGGCCTGCCAATTACTAACTGCCTCTATTTTGACTGGGTCCATTCGCACTTCTCCTTCACTGATTACTAAGCCTAGGTATTCGATGGAAAGTTGTTCAAACTCACATTTCTCCAGTCGCAGATATAGGTCATATTTGCTGAGGCATGTAAGCACATCGTTGACTATACTCCGATGTTCCTCAAGAGTTTCAGTGAAGACCAGGATGTCGTCCAGATAGACGGCCACTTTCCCAGCTGCAATGAGGTCAGCAAATATGGAGTTCATGAGGGCTTGGAACGTAGTGGGTGAGTTTGTTAGGCCAAAGAACATGACGAGGGGCTCAAAGAGTCCTCGATTTGTTGCAAATGCTCCCTTCCATTCGTCACCCTCTTTAATCTGCACATTGTTATACCCCCAACGAACATCCATTTTGGAGAAGACCTTGGCTTTACATAGTTGGCTGACGATGTCCGTGACGAGGGGGAGTGGGTACTGATTTTTCACTGTGTATTCGTTGAGTCGCCGGTAATCCTGCACAAATCGAAGTTTACCATCCTTCTTTTTGACAAAGAAGACAAGTGACGCCAATGGGGATTTGGAGGGGCGGATGTAGCCTTTGTGCCGATTCTCTTCCAAGAACTGATCAAGCTCTTCCTGCTCATTCGGGGACATGGGATAGATTTTGGTCCACATGGTTTCAGGAGCATCCAGTTTCAGATCTATGGCATGGTCCCAAGGTTTATGTTCTGGTAGTCACTCTGATTCTTTCTCGGAGAAGACCTTTGCATGTTTCCGGTATGACAAGGGGACCATCTCTTCAAAGGACTTCGACGGCTTCTCTTTGTAGGCAGCCTCTGCGAGTTGTTGAGAATGCATGTACCCTGCAGAACACCAAAGTTCTTCCAATGTATGGCCAATGATTCCAGCTCGAAGTAGTGCTCTTCTCCGCTTCCTGTTGCCTACCAGTCGATACAGAGGGGTGCTTTCAGTGTATTCATGTATCTCTGGGTCAGGCGTGGGGAGTGGGAGAGCTTCTTCGGGCATTTGGGGTTGGTCGTCGGGCTCCGGAATGGAGAAGTGAACTTGGGGAGCTGAAGTGGCATCCCAGTCTGGGTTCGCTTCTACCATATGTGCAGTAGTTCCTCCCACATTGCTTTCCTTAGGTTCAGGGATTTCTTCGATGGTCATGGGGTGCGGAGCCTTTCTGGGAGGTGTCAGCGACTCGCTAGCTCTCACAAGAGACAACCAGGCATCACACGATAGACGATGAGCAAGAGGACGAAAAAGCAAAAAGCGGATGGATAAAACAACCCAACTACAAGTCTAGCTACCAAGGAGAATAGACGAGAATAGAGCTAAGGAATATAACTACAAAATACTAAGTCTTATATACTATTGGGATATGAAGCCGTGAGAGACGTCTCGCGCCGTAACCGTGAGGATCTACAATAAGAGTCGCTCGTATCCATAAGTAAAGCTGTAGGTATTAGGTGAGTAAACAATAAGGCAATATAAAAAGAAGCATGGAAGCGGAACGATAATGACGTCGTCCTGTCAATGAACTGACAGGCACGAGAGAGTCGCGCCTAAGTGAAACGACAACGCGAGAACAATAAGGTTGACGCGTGTAACCTAAATAATAATGAAAATATAATAAGCGCTAGTGTAAGCGCTTTGGTGATTATGTAAGTAAATAAAAGAAAAGAATAATGGAAAAAGATCGTTTCATGACATTACCCCCTCCCTAGAGCGCGAGTTCCACGAAGCGCTTGTCGTCTAACGAAATTTTCGGAGGGTAACTGTGATGACGTGCTTTCGGTGTCTGGCGGAGGCATAGGGCGGAATAATTCAGTCGGAAATAAGGAAATAGGAATCTCAAGTCTACTTAGAGTGGCGGGTTTGGGTTTGGTCGGGTTTTTGTCATGGAATTCCTTCAACAAATCGGAGGAATGTGTGATGTTGGACCGAGGTTCCCAAGTGTCTTCATGTGGTCCGTATCCTCTCCACCTGACCTTGTACTTGATTCCTCTCCCTACCTTTCGTGAGTCGAGAATCTCCTCGACTTCGAATTCTTCTTCTTCTCCTACGACGACAGGAGGTGGGCGAGTGTTTCATGGTTGAGAGGGGAATTGCGGTTCTCTATAGGGAGTGAGAAGGACTTCGTTAAAAACGTTATGGATACGTTTCCACGTGGAGGGGATATCTAATTTATAGGAGCTAGCGCCTATCTTCTTCTGAACTGTAAACGGTCCAAACCGTTTATCTCCTAACTTTTTCATCGGCTGGTCTGTCGATAAGTTAGTTCCCTCAAGCCAGACCTTATCGCCTGGCTTGTACTCTACTCCAACTCTTCGCTTACGGTCATAAAACTTCTTCATATCCTCGTTGGCCTTTCCTAAGGCCGCTCCTACTTCATCTCGAACCTTCCTCATTCCGTCTGCAAACACCTGTGCTGTGGGGTTGTCCGAAGTCATTTGAGGTGCCGTACCTTTATAGGGATGTCTACCGTTGTCAGCATAGAAGGGGGAAACTTTTGTCGCAGAGTGTACTCGATCGTTATAGGCAAACTCTGCAAGTGGTAACCACTCATGCCAGTCGTTTTGATGATAACTAATGAACAAACGGAGATAATGTTCTATCTCCTGATTTGTTCGTTCCGTCTGGCCGTTGGTCTGTGGGTGATACGCCGTGGTGTAGTTTGCTTCTATTCCTAAAAGACGGTAGAGTTCCTTCATGAAACGAGAATGATATTGAGGTCCTCGATCATGTATGATTTTTCGTGGAATGCCGTGGATAGAAAAAATACGATCCCGATAGATTTTTGCCATTCCCTCTGATGTGACTGTAGTGTGCGACGGAACAAGTCGTAATCTTTTGGAAAAATGATCAATAAACACCGATATGGCGTTATATCCTCCTGATTCCGGTAGTTCCCCTATCATATCAGTGCCAATTATCTGCCATGGTTCAGTTGGTACTGCATGTGGATGAAGTTGTCCGACTGGTTTGGTACGATGTGATTTTGTCGCCTGGCATTTCTCGCAACCTTCGACGTATTTCCCTGCATCTCGTGTCACCCCTGGCCACCAGTAGTCCCGAGTAATCAACTCCGTGGTTTTGTACTGTCCTGGATGTCCCGCTAGCGGTGTATCGTGGTACTGAGTGATTATTTTGGATCGGAGTAGGCGGTTTTTCGGTACATAAACACGCCCTTTCCATGTAATGACTTTGTCGGTTTCAGTCCACTCTGGGTTTTTTGCAGCGAGGGCATCTTGTACGGTTTGATCTACTTGATTTCTACTCTTTCGGATCTCTGATAGCAGGAGATCTTCAGGAGCCAATAGGTCGAGAGCTTGGATGAAGAGTTCCGGTTTCAGGAGAACGATGTTCTCGTTGTCCTTGTCCCCCGTCTCAAGACCTGTCATCCTCGACAGGGCATCAGCTTTTGTCATCGATTTACCAGGCTTATGAACAAGATCGAAATTATACTCCGCTAATTCCAGTACCCAGCGCACTTGTCATCGGTTGAGCTTCTGCGGCTTCTTGAAGTACTGGAGGTTTGCGTGATCCGTAAAAATTTCGATCTGTTCCTCCGCACCTAGTAAATACTGTCGCCAGTCGTCAAGTGAGTCCATAATCGCCATGAGTTCTTTATCATAAATTTCGTAATTACGCTCAACCTCGTTGAGGGAACGTGAACGAAAAGTGATTGGATACCACCTATTGTCGACAAACTGTGATAAAACTGCGCCATTGGCGTAATCAGATGAATCAGCCTCGACTCGGAATTGTCCCTGATTACGAGGAATCAACAAAACAACCTCCTCACAAATACGGCGTTTCAACTCCTCGAACGCATCTTCTTGTACTTTCTCCCACTTCCAAGTTCCATTCCCAGTAAGCTGTGTCAGCGGCTTTGCGATAAGACTAAATCCACGAATAAAGCGCCTGAAGAAGTTGCAAAATCCTAAGAATTGCTGAACGTCGCGCTTCTTTTGTGGAGTAGTCCATTCTCTAATGGCTTGTACTTTCTTGGGATCCATGCGAATAGTTCCGTTACCAATGATGATACCGAGGTAATCAATAACCGGTTTTTCGAAAGAGCATTTTTCGGGTTTAAGAAACAATTTGTGCTCCCGTAGAATATCGAGTACTTGCTTTACAATTCGTCGATGCTCTTCTATACCGTCGGTAAAAATCAGTATGTCATCCATGTAAACGATAACATGACCTCTATTGACGGGGTCTCGCAAGATATGGTTCATGAAACCTTGGAATGTCGCAGGAGAGTTAGTGAGTCCGAAGAACATGACGGTCGGTTTGAATAACCCCTGGTTAGTTCGAAAAGCCGCTTTCCATTCGTCACCTTCCTTTATGCGGATGTTGTTGAATCCCCATCTGATATCCATCTTCGTGAAGATTTTAGCGCCTTTTAAACGATCAATTAGTTCCTGAATGAGAGGAAGTGGGTACTGGTTTTTAACCGTCATCTCGTTCAGTTTACGATAATCTTGTACTGGTCGTAAGGTGCCATCTTTCTTTTTAACGAAGAAGAAGGGGGATGCCATCTGCGAGGTAGAAGTTCGGATTCGTCCAGTTCGAAGGTTTTCTTCAAGAAACTTGTCGAGCGCCTCTTGTTCCTTTGGGTTTAATGGGTATACCTTACAATCTAAAGGCTTAGAACCTGGCGTTAGATCGATAGCGTGGTCCCAAGGATGTCGTTGTGGCAGCTGGTCGAATTCCTTCTGGCTGAAAACATCGGGGTACTCTTCGATGTAGGGCTTGGAAGTGTCGAACTCTTGGACTGTTTCCTTTTTGGCTTGTTTTTCCGTCCACTTCCTCGACTGTACCTGCTCGTGAACATATCTGTCCCAGTCAAACAGGAAAAGCTGTTCGCCTTCCTGTAATGCCGCTCTAGAATGAGTATCTTCAGGTGTCCAAAAGTGTGGATTATAGCCGCATCGTGTCGGACACCTGTCAAAGGTTAATTCGGATGTCTCCCAGTTGATACTCGGGTTGTGATGTCGTAGCCAGTCTAGTCCTAGAAAGATGTTATTCTTTCCTAGACCTACTACTCCAAACTGTATGATTTCCGAGTGATCACCGATAGTCATTCATATCTCGACATACTTATCTATTGATCCGGCGTCATTGAGCGTGCCGTCGGCGTTATAGACTATTGTTTTGACTGGTAAATCCTTGGTGATAAGACTGTGTTGTTTGATGAATTCTGAGTCGATACAGGAGCCGGTTGCTCCGCTGTCAAGAAGCCCTTGTGTAACAATTTGTCGACCATCCTCCAGTGTCTCGAGTATTGCTGGGAGTTTCAGACTTTTGCCGCGTGTCCCACGGACGTAGCTCCTCTTGTTCTTGAGACTTCTGATGGCGGTGACTGCCGTTTTCCAATTCCATTTTCATATATCCATGACGGTTTCCTCTGAAGCTTCTTTTTCTCGGGAGGAGGGCATCCAAGTTCTCAACAATCCCACCGCTCTTGGGATCTGATCTTCTTTGACTCTCTGAGTCAGCCACTCGGCGGTGTCG
Source organism: Lentinula aciculospora (assembly GCA_028011355.1). Lineage (NCBI taxonomy): Eukaryota > Fungi > Basidiomycota > Agaricomycetes > Agaricales > Omphalotaceae > Lentinula > Lentinula aciculospora. The sequence goes on from JAOTPV010000003.1 coordinate 2,367,435, forward strand.
GGTTCGTACCGTATAGGTTTTTCGGATTTTTCGGATTTGTGTGTGAAGGTGGACGCGTTTTTCTGTTTAGTACCTGTACTGATTACATAATCAACGCCATTATCAACAAATTCCGAAATGTCCGTATGCGAAGGCTCCTGCAGACCTATATCTACTGAGGAGCCTTCGGAAAACCCAAATCGTTAATGAAATCTGTACGTTCCTGCTCACTCATATTCAACATAATACCTCTGACCAACGCCTTCCTCTTGTGAGGGCAATTCCTGCTCATGTGGCCTGGTTTGCCACAGTTGAAGCACAACCGCTTCTCTCTGGCCTGGTCGATGTCCATCGGTCTACCCGTTCCTCCGAATGTGGTGCCAGTGGAATCTCTACGCTGCACTGCGGGATACTCCGCTTTCGGAGCTGCTTTCTGCTCCTGCCGATTCTGCTGGTTGGACGACTGTCCACGACCCTGTCCCTGTGGGTTAGCATTCCACCACCCTGCATACCCATAACCTCTCTTCTGTTCGGCCCACTGCCGTCTTACATTATCAGCCCCTGTAACTACCTTCTTCAACTCCTTGTAGTCTTCAAAGGGCTCCGTTCGTCCTTTAATGATGTCGTAGAGAAGGGTGTGATCGACGGCCCTTTCTGCTAGGGTAAGAACGTGCGACTCGTCCTTCTTGTATCCGGCATCCTTCAGCAACAATTCAAATTCTTTGAAAAAGTCACCGGCCGAAGACTTCCCCTGTCGGATATAAGTTAGTTTATCGTGAGCTTCCTTCTCTTTCACGACGTTCGTGAACTCCCTGTCCATATCGTCAATTAACTGCTTCCCCGTAATGTCCCATGACCCATTGTCGATGTTGAAGTGGTCATCAGAGTAGACCTGGGCCCATTCATCAGCTTTTCCTCCGACCAGGAAGGACATAATGATGGTCGTGACATGATGGGAATTGTCGACCTGCTTTGTCTCTGTTAGCTCGGAGACGTAAGCCATCATTCGTCGTCGCCATGGCTGGTAGGTGGCGGGGTCGCCATCGTAGTTCCCTGGTGTATTGACAAACACCCGGCGTGGACTAGAAGTAATGGTAGCGATTTCTGCTGGGTCGGGCGCATGTATTGACCGATCAGTCATGTTGGTTTATAGGAAGGAGGATGAGCATGTTTGGTAAAAATGAAAATGTGTAACGTATTGAGAAAACTAGTTTCCAACGGTGTGTTGAATCCTAGGCAAGTTTGTAAAAGTTTTGTTGTGATGGGTGGTATGTGGTAGAAGCTCTATTCTTCTGTCAGCGACTCGCTAGCTCTCACAAGAGACAACCAGGCATCACACGATAGACGATGAGCAAGAGGACGAAAAAGCAAAAAGCGGATGGATAAAACAACCCAACTACAAGTCTAGCTACCAAGGAGAATAGACGAGAATAGAGCTAAGGAATATAACTACAAAATACTAAGTCTTATATACTATTGGGATATGAAGCCGTGAGAGACGTCTCGCGCCGTAACCGTGAGGATCTACAATAAGAGTCACTCGTATCCATAAGTAAAGCTGTAGGTATTAGGTGAGTAAACAATAAGGCAATATAAAAAGAAGCATGGAAGCGGAACGATAATGACGTCGTCCTGTCAATGAACTGACAGGCACGAGAGAGTCGCGCCTAAGTGAAACGACAACGCGAGAACAATAAGGTTGACGCGTGTAACCTAAATAATAATGAAAATATAATAAGCGCTAGTGTAAGCGCTTTGGTGATTATGTAAGTAAATAAAAGAAAAGGAAAAGAATAATAAAAGAAAAGAATAATGGAAAAAGATCATTTCATGACAGGAGGGGTGATAGCCAATCGCCCTTCTCTCCAGTCAATGTCTGGGTTGACCTTTCAGAGCCATGGAAGTCCAAGAATGATATCTTCCGAACCAAGGTTGGTGACAAGGTATTCAAGGAGCTGGGGTGGATTTTGGTCTATGGTGGACAGTAGACATACGGAGCGTGTGATCTGTCCTGCAGTGTTAGGAGATCCATCAATGTTATAAAGAGCAATGGGATGGCGGAGCCGATGAGGGAGAATTCGATGTTGTTTCATGAAACGTTCATGAATGAAGAGACCTGTGGCACCAGAGTCTATCATTGCTGCGCTGTCGGTATTCTTGAATCTGCCTTGCAACTCAATCGGCACGCAGAAGTGAGAAACATCACTAGATTGAGCAGAACCAATTGTACACGAGGGTATAGATGCATAAGTAGAGGTAGATGAGGAATACAGACTAGGGAACCAGGCGGCAGCCGTGGCGGGTTCCCACTTTAAAAATTCGAGTGCAACTCTGCCAGTTCCTTCTGTCCCGCAGTGAGCATCTGAAGGATCTTTGTAAAGTCAGTGGCAGGGGCGGGTGTGGTGGCGGCAATGGAGGTAGAGGGCTCTGCAATAATAGATGTGGCAGTGGCCGAGCGGGGGACGGGTCTTGAGAGTCCCAAGAACTTCCTGCAGCAGACGGCCGCTAGATGACCAGTTAGTCCACAGTGATTGCAGACATCGCATTCATGGTGTCCATCTGCCTTTCGATGTTCTCTGGACCTGCACCCATAGCATCTTCCCATCATGTATCTGCGATAGTCTTCCGCCGATTGTCCAGTAGTAGTGGCATCCACGTCCATTGCGTTTGGATCGCGGGCCGGAACAAAGGGAGTGGGGGTGTAGGAGCTGAAGTTGGGAGTGCTTCGGGTGTATTGTTTTCCTTCTTCATCGGCGTGTTCATTCTGCCTGTTGTCAATATGAATGGCTTCATTGATCAGCGCATTCATCTGATCTGTGTTGGCCTGTGAGTTGACCAGTCTGTCTTTGATTCGCTTCAAGAGGTGATCATAGAACTGATCTCGAAGGTCAGCATCCGATTATCCTGTTCTACTAGCATACTGTTTGAAGGTCGCAGCATATGTCACTACCCGGTCCTTTCCCTGCCAAAGGCTTTTCAACACTCTTTTGGCCTCTACCACTGGATCTGCTGTTTCAAACCATTGCCTAAAGGCGCCAGCGAAATCAGCCCAGGTGGGGTAGAGGAGGGCAGGAGCTGGTACTCCTGTGGCATCTGCTCGAGCAACTTGACTAATATTCTCTGAGGTGGGAGTAGCCCAGATAGCTGCATCACCATCTAGGTATGAGATGGCCGATTTGATTTTCTCCTGTTCATTACTGAGGGAACTGATACCCTGGGCCCATAGTTCAAAGGCCGCAATGAAGCATCGCGCATCGTCACTGCACTTCCCATTGTACGTCTGGGGTTTGCTAACAGCTTTGTTGGTGCTTATGTTGTTGGCAATACTGGCTACTGCCAATTGTAGCGCCATCTGTTGTGTGGCAAGTTGTTGGATCAACACCGCCAGGTCTTGGGTAGTAGGACCATGAGCCATGATAGGGCTAGATTCAGGGGAGGGGGATACTGGTTCTGGTGTAACGGAGATATCGATGACGATAGGCTCTGGGGATGGTGCGACTGGGTTGGCTTCGGTTTCTTGCTCAGGTTCTGGGATAGTAGTGGGGATAAGCACAGGAGAGGATCTAGCAGATGGTACAGCACTGGTAGGGTTTGAAAGTCTACCAACCCGGCTTGGAACTCAGCTTGGAATTCTAGGGATGGCTATGAATCATCCATTTTCTGAATCGCTTGGAGCAATGGGAGCAGAGTTACGGTATCAATTGGGACAAGGGTTTTCGTCGCAGTCAAACCAAGCATTACTTTCTTCGTCTGGATTGTATTTAGAATGAACATCGCACTGATCTTGAGTACCAAATGCGTGCTGAAATCCTGAACAATCAATGTCTGGTGTAAATGAAGGCATAATGGCAATGGAAGGTGGAGAACCGGGTAAGTCCAATTTCCACTCCTCGTAGGATCAGTTGGAAAGGCTGATGGTACAAGTAGAGATCTTGACCTAATGTGGTGATGAAGGGAGGAAGCACAGAGAAGGCACAGGCTCAAAGCACAAGCCGAAGTGAGGGGTGGGGCTAGCACCACACATGAAGGCTGAAAGATATAATGATCAAGACAACAGTGATAGCGCAGGGGCCAATCACTAGGGTTGCACAAGGAAAACTAGTTCCAAAGACCAAGTAAGTATATTGAAGGTAGACGATGCTACAGGTACTAACCTAGTTCCAAAGACCAAGAGGTCGAGATGGGGAACTAGGTGTCAGCTACTGTACTATATATACAAGAGTCTCAATGAGTAAGCGACAGCGTGGGAAGTTGATAGAAGGATATGGAATGATGTAGAAAGATATGGAAGAATGTAGACAGATCCAAACTGTAACAAGGATAAAGAAACGAGGAGATGTAGGGAAAATAAAGTACCATATACTGTGTAGCATGTCACGACACCAGGTATATTGCCGATGAATGGATTCTAGAGTCTGGTTTTGACCAAAGTGGCCAGAAAGAGGGCAATCATGGAAATATCATAGAACTTGTAATTAAAGATCCGAGTGATTCAGAACATATATTCAGTTATCAAGGCATAGTAGATCATCTTTGCCCGTAGTCCATCGAGGTTTAGTAGTGTCTTGGGCATATGTGAGATCTAGTGCAGACTCTGGATCGATTGGTAACGATTGTCGAATTGCTTCATGTAAAGCATTGATGTCCATAATGATTGATGCCCAGAGAACTGGTCCTTCAAGGAAAGTAGCCTGAAGTGAAGTGGTTAGCTGTTCATTAGTGAATACAGGTCGGAAGTTCTGTGGATTGACTTGGGCATAGCCGATATCCCCCTCCTTTGGGTAGACGTCCCATTGTCTAGTGATGGAATCTGGCTTTTCCCCTAATTTACCCGGTCGAAACTGGATAACCAAATTGAATTGGTGAAGGTATTCGGACCATCGGACCTGTCACTGAGTCAGAACTTTCGTTGTAGAAAAGTACTCAAGATTCTTATGGTCAGTGACCATGTCAATTGGGTCTCTGGAACCTTTGAGGTAGTGCCACCATGTTATATTTATGCAAGCCAAGTCTTTACGAACCTTCGCGAAGCATTCTGCTACTTAGATATTACTTATATCCTTTTACCACTATGCAATTACTTCACGAAGGAATTCCAATGCGAAGCAATTACTCTTTATCTCTTATCAGTCTTATCGTATTCACACTATTCCTTTTATATCCTTTCCTTTGTTCTTTACTTACGAGCTAACCAATTCGGGCATGGCATTGCTTTGCGATCCTGACTTACCTTTAGTATAAAGCTACAGTATCGAATAGGTAGTTCCTTAGTTTAAATATCAACCTTGATAGCACTTCGATAGTGATACCAAATAATCATCTATCTTTATCATCGTTTTAACATCCTTGTTGTCAGTACATTCCACGATGATCATCGTGAACGGAACACGTTTACCTTTCTTCTCTTGCGGACATGCAAAGTGTCGAGGACTCTACTAATAGTGGAGTCAAGGTCCGACTACTTTGTATAGGATCATTTTACCTCGCAAAGTATTTTGGTATCGAATAGGTAGTTCCTCAGTTTAAATATCAACCTTGATAGCACTTGGATAGTGATACCAAATAATCATCTATCTTTATCATCATTTTAACATCCTCATTGGCAGTACATTCCGCGACGATCATCGCAAACGGAACACGTTTACCTTTCTTCTCTTGCGGACACACGACGTGTCGAGGACTCTACTAATAGTGGAGTCAAGGTCCAACTACTTTGTCTAGGATTGTTTTACCTTGTGAGGTATTTTCCTTCGTATTTTCCCGCAATCATCCCGCGATAATTCCTGATGATTCCTTTGTGCACAATCATAACAGTATATTTAAACTGACACTTGGCACATTTGTCCTTATTACCCTTTACATTCCACTCAACAATTTCACTTCCTTCAACAATGGTCTATACAAGGAGCAGACGAAACCGCACCAACACTGGAGGGTCCGAGAAGTCGGTAAGAGAGGAACCAGAAATGGTCAATCCTTTCGCATCGAACGTGACAGGCTTCGCGCCATTGGCGGAATCTATCTCAGGAGCCAGACATTCTTGATGTCAATCTAACGTCTTCGGTCCAGCCCCAGGACAACCTACTAGTGCATGGGTTTCTAGTCATCACGCCCTTGGTCAACCTGACCACTCTGAATTTGAGTACCAAGTACTCTACACAGAAAGCGGTGATCCCGGTACTGTACAAATGCTGCAAAGAAATCACACGGCGATACCAACAACAGAGATGGAAATCCCACCATCTCCTACCACATTTACCCTTGCTGACAGAATGCGTCAGCAGCTAGCAAATGCTCCCAGCCCTTTGCGAGGTCAGATACCAGTTACCACAATGGAAATTCCAGAGAACATTGAAGAAGTGGAAATCGACGAAGAGGTAGGTCCTGACAAGTCAGGAAATCCCGGAGACCCAATAGTCCTGGAGGTCCCGGGGCACCTCGAGGTTCTCGTGTTCCTAGTTGTTCTAGGAGTCCAGTGGAATGGGTAGGTAGTGTCCATCCAGACCCTACTGAACAACACATCTTAGATGTGTTTCACGCGTTTAAGGGTTCGCTCGATACCCTCGGAACAGTCCTTGCGGGCATGAACACTAGCAGCCCCGTGGAATCTAGAAGATTGAAGGTCAAGGATCCTGAAGTATTCAACAGATCTGACTCACGGAAACTGAAAGGTTTCCTCATTTCCTTATCTTTGGTGTTTATTGATTGTCCCTCGTATTTTACTGGTCAAAAGAAAATCAATTATACTCTGTCATACCTTGGCAGTTCCGCAAAGGAATGGTTTGAACCAGATATTCTGGATCCGAACCTCTCCATGATGCTGGTGTGGACAAGTTCCTTCGTGGCATTGGTGAAGGAACTACAGGATAATTTCGGTATGTACAATGCACAGGGGGAAGCTGAGGATAAGATCGGCACATTAAGGATGAAGGAATCCAACAATGTACGGAAGTATAATATCCGTTTTAATACCCTCGCGGCGTCTACTAGCTGGGACTCGCATGCCCTTAAGTGGGCTTATCAACGCGGCTTGGCAAGCCATATCAAAGATGAGATGGCTCATCTTCCGGAGCCAAAGATGCTCACGGAATACCATTATGAGGTACTTTGCATAGATAACAGGTACTGGAGACCAGAAGAAGAGCGGAAAAGAGAAGCCGCTAGATCGACAGGTGCTTCCTCTGGAGGGAAAGCATCGAACATGTCGAAGAAGACCATGCCAGGTTCTTCGCAAACTCCTACAACCACCACGACCACGACGTTGACATCGACGAATAACTTGGGGAAGAAAGGTAAGTCTAGTGGAGGTGGAAATTCCTTGTCATCGACGAGTGCTGCAGTGACTTGACCTACATATGCAATCAACCTTGGCTTGGACGGAAAGCTCCTCACAAAGGAGTTGGAACATCAAAAGAAGTTGGGGTTATGCAGATTTTGTGGGGGAAGTCTGTTATGATCGTGCACAAATGGATCGTCGGGAATGATTGCGGGATGATTGCGGGAAAATACAAAGTAAATACTTCGCGAGGTAAAACGATCCTAAACTAGTTAGTCGGACCTTGACTCCACTATTAGTAGAGCCCTCGACAATTCGCGTGTCCGCAAGAGAAGAAGATAAACGTGTTCCGTTCGCGATGACTATCGCAGAACGTACTGACAGTGAGGGGATGTTAAAATGATGATAGGGATAGTTGATTAATTGGTATCACTATCGAAGTGCTATCAAGGTTGATATTTAAACTCAAGAACTACCTATTCGATACCGTAGCTTTATACTAAAGGTAAGTCAGGATCGCGAAGCGATGCCATGCCCGAATTGGCTAGCTCGTAATTAAAGAACAAAGGAAGGGATATAAAAGGGATAGTGTAAATCCGATAAGGATGATAAGAGATAAGAGTAAATGCTTCGCGTCAGAATTCCTTCGCGAAGTAATTGCGTAGTGGTGCAAGGTTATAAGTAATATCTAAGTAGCGGAATAGATCACGAAGCTTCGTAAAGACTTAGCTTGCATAGATATAACAAAGTCATAAGTTCAACAACTGCGAGAAACAAAAGGCTCGCGAAGCTCGTGGATGTGCTGCGGAAACACAGGAAGTAGCAGCAAGTACCTCTTCGGTATCAGAAAAATAGTCCACAACTCCTGTACCCCAGTACAAAGCGGGAGTTGCGTTGACCAGGTTTGTACTATCGGGGAAGTTAAATTAAATGCATCCACTCTTTCCTATGATGAACAATCTTTTACTATACCTCTTACTATAGATTTTTCACTTCGCGACATTTCCGCAAAGCTTTCCTTTGTTTCCTTACTTGATTCTGGTTCTACCGATTGTTTTTTTTGATTCTCAATTTGTGTATAAACATTCTCTCCCTACTTCTTCTATTTCTCCAATCAATCTCCGACTTTTCGATGGTTCCTTATCTCCGAAACCAATTTCCAAGACTACGTCTCTTAATGTTCGGTTTCCCTCTGGCGAGCTACTACTACTGACATTTTATGTCACTTTACTAGATTCCTCTTGCGAGGCAGTTTTAGGTTACAGTTTCTTGACCTGCTACAATCCGTTGATTGACTGGGCATCGAGAAACATTACATTCCACTCCACCAAGCAAGTTGAGTCTCCTTTGACATCCTCACTTCCACGAACTCTCATTCCAGAAGAAACTGTCCCTTCGCGGGGTCAGTGTCAGTGACTCGCTAGCTCTCACAAGAGACAACCAGGCGTCACACAATAGACAATGAGCAAGAGGGTGAAAAAGCAAAAAGGAGATGGATAAGACAACCCAATACTAGTCTAGCTACCGAGGAGAATAGACAAGAATAGAGCTAAAGAATATAACTATGAAATACTAAGTCTTATATACTAATGGGATATGAAGCCGTGAGAGACGTCTTGCGCCATAACCGTGAGGATCTACAATAAGAGTCGCTTGTATCCATAAGTAAAGCTGTAGGTATTAGGTGAGTAAACAATAAGGCAATATAAAAAGAAGCATGGATGCGGAACAATAATGACGTCGTCCTGTAAATGAGCTGACAGGCACGAGAGAGTCGCGACTAAGTGAAACGACAATGCAAGAACAATAAGGTTTACGTGTGTAACCTAAGTGGAAATGAAAATATAATAAGCGCTAATGTAAGCGCTTCAGTGATTAGGTAAGTAAATAAAAGAAAAGGAAAAGAATAATAAAAGAAAAGAATAAAAAGATCATTTTGTGACAGTCAGCCTACCATTAGTTCCGAAGAGGTCCCTTCGCGATCCTCTTCGAGAACTCATTCTCGCTATTCACCTTGTCCTTTATCAGACTCTTTCCCCTATGAACCCATTTACTCCTATCCTCCAGTGACTCAATTGGCCGCTTCGTGACTCGAAAACCCAGAGATCGACATTGCTCTTGTCAATGCAGAACTTTTCAACCATGCTTGCAAGAATGCCAAGTGTGGCAAAGCACATTGCGGAAAGAAATTTGGTGGGAGTAGGATTCAGAGAGAAGCTAGATCGGCTCGCGCAGCAGAACAAAGACCTCAAGCAGCAGTTCAACTTACTGCAGGGCTTTGCCAGTCGTGCTGCTTCCGTGATGGAAGACCTTGTTCATTTAGTGCAGCCACGATCTAGTGAGGAAGAAGTAGAAGTGGACGAAGAAAAAGAAGAAGAGGAAGAGGAAGAAGATGAAGAGGAGAGAAACAGAAGAGAGATTCGCGAAGGAAAACGACGCATGATGTGATTCTCGCGAAGGATAGTAGTAATCTTGGGACTTGTAATTAAATATAAGTAGTTGTTTAGTATTGTTTTTATTGTTTTTTGCTTTGTGGTTTTGTTTTGTTTAATTTTATAAGTTTTTGCCTTTTTTGGTGGTTTTGGAGTTGTAAGGTTTTTGTTTTATGAATAAGTGTAAGGAGTTAAGATTCATTCCGCGAGGAAGGAATCGCGATGGGTGTAGAAGGAAGGGAATGTGAGAAGTCGAAGTTAGCTTCATGACAAATGGATCGCAGGACTTCTTGGTGTGAAGGTTTGGGAATTTAGTAGGTAATGTAATATGTAGTACGGAATGTAAGGGTGATGGATCACAAGGGTTTTGCAATGAGTTGTTGAACTAATAGAATAAAAATTAGTATTTCCAATGCATGAATAGAAGAAATTAAGTGGTCATTGATCATAATGGTCCAGGTTTGTGAGGGTAACGAAGATGGAAAGCTGGAACCAACTCGTCCATGGCAACCCAGGAAAACTCTTCATCTGTACCTTCATATCCTGCCCACTGTATGTAATACCACAGTGGACATCTTTTGTATCGACGATCCAATTTCGAATCTAATACTTCCGCGACATTATATTCCTCTTCGTCCTTGACTTCCACTGGAGGTGGAGGAGTTTGTTCGCGATGTGGAATTGAGTTCGGAGTATATGGTTTGAGTTGGGATACATGGAAAACTGGGTGGATACGACTGAGGTAGGAAGGGAGTTGTAACTTGTACAAGAGAGTTCCTATGTGCTCCAGAACTTTGAATGGTCCGAGGTACTTCTCGGAGAACTTTGCGGTAGGTCGAGTGGTTTTTATGTGCTTTGCTAGTACAAATACCTGTGAATCAATGGGAAAATCAGGGTGAGTAATCCGTTTTCTGTCTGCTTGCTCTTTGTATCGAGCTTGCACATGAGTAATTTCTTCGCGGAGGAAGGAATGAATCTCATCTAAATTCATTGCAAAGTCAATCGCGCAATCGGAACGGATGTCGATTTCAGGTTTCACTGTAATGTTAGGGTGATAACCTTTATTCGCAAAGAACAGAGTAATACCAGTGGATGCATTAGGAGTGTTGTTGTATGCAAATTCCGCGATAGGCAGAAGCTTTGCCCAATCGTCCTGTTGATATGCGCAATACATACGAATGTATTGTTCCAGAGTCTGGTTAACTCGTTCTGTTTGTCCATCCCCCTCAGGATGGTATCCCGAGGTGAAGTGTAGTTTGATCGAGAGAGCTTCCCCTAAAGTGCAAAAGAAAGCCGAAATGAATTCCGAGCCTCGATCAGAAGTGACATGACTAGGAACTCTGTGTTTCAAGAAAACATGATGGACAAACAATTCCGCAAGCTCTTCGGACATTATTTTGTCATGTGTCGCAATGAAAATGCCTTGTTTCGAGGCTCAATCCACGATTACTAAAATAGCGGTATGTCCTTTAGAGTCTGGTAGTTGTTCAATAAAGTCCATCGATATAGAATCCCAAGGTCGGACGGGAACCGGAAGTGGTTTGAGTAGACCGTAAGGCCTATGTCAATGAGGTTTGTTGTGTCCGCAAACCATACACAAATTGATATAATCGCAAACGAATTCGTGAACCTTTGGCCAAGTATACTGTCGTCGAATGGCTTCCAGAGTCCGATTTTGACCAAAATGACCTGAGAGTAGGTGATCGTGAAAGTAGCGTAAAATTTGAAGTCGTAAATTAGAAATGTTAGGAACATAAATGTGATCGTCAATTCATAACAGTCCATCAGACCCTAATGTCCAATGAGTGTTTGTACCGTCCTTCGTGAACTTCAATCCCGCGATTGATTCTGGATCCAGTTTGATTGAATCACGAATAGCGGAATGGAGTGCCTCTATATCCATAACAATAGAGGCACGAAGTGCCAGTCCTTCTAGGAATGTAGCTCAAAGGGAAGTAGTTAGTTGTTCATTAGTGAAAATAGGTCTGAAATTATGTGGGTTAACTTGCGTGTAGTTGATATCCCCCTCTTTTGGATAGACGTCCCAGTGTCTAGTGATTGAATCAGGTTTTTCACCTAACTTACCTGGTCTGAATTGGATCACCATGTTAAATTGGTGCAGATACTCCGACCAATGAACTTGTCATCGCGTAAGGATTTTCGTCATCAAGAAATATTCGAGATTCTTGTGATCGGTGACGACATCGATAGGATCTCCCGATCCCTCAAGGTAATGTCGCCAGCCTTTGAATGCTTCGAATATCATGAGAAGCTCCTTATCGTGAGTGTCGTAGTTTAGTTCCACAGCTTGAAAAGTCCTCGAGAGGAACGCAATGGGGTGAATTTCTCCATCAGGTGAATTCCTCTTCTGTTTCTCTCCTCTTCCTCTTCTTCTTTTTCTTCGTCCACTTCTACTTCTTCCTCACTAGATCGTGGCTGCACTAAATGAACAAGGTCTTCCATCACGGAAGCAGCACGACTGGCAAAGCCCTGCAGTAAGTTGAACTGCTGCTTGAGGTCTTTGTTCTGCTGCGCGAGCCGATCTAGCTTCTCTCTGAATCCTACTCCCACCAAATTTCTTTCCGCAATGTGCTTTGCCACACTTGGCATTCTTGCAAGCATGGTTGAAAAGTTCTGCATTGACAAGAGCAATGTCGATCTCTGGGTTTTCGAGTCACGAAGCGGCCAATTGAGTCACTGGAGGATAGGAGTAAATGGGTTCATAGGGGAAAGAGTCTGATAAAGGACAAGGTGAATAGCGAGAATGAGTTCTCGAAGAGGATCGCGAAGGGACCTCTTCGGAACTAATGGTAGGCTGACTGTCACAAAATGATCTTTTTATTCTTTTCTTTTATTATTCTTTTCCTTTTCTTTTATTTACTTACCTAATCACTGAAGCGCTTACATTAGCGCTTATTATATTTTCATTTCCACTTAGGTTACACACGTAAACCTTATTGTTCTTGCATTGTCGTTTCACTTAGTCGCGACTCTCTCGTGCCTGTCAGCTCATTTACAGGACGACGTCATTATTGTTCCGCATCCATGCTTCTTTTTATATTGCCTTATTGTTTACTCACCTAATACCTACAGCTTTACTTATGGATACAAGCGACTCTTATTGTAGATCCTCACGGTTATGGCGCAAGACGTCTCTCACGGCTTCATATCCCATTAGTATATAAGACTTAGTATTTCATAGTTATATTCTTTAGCTCTATTCTTGTCTATTCTCCTCGGTAGCTAGACTAGTATTGGGTTGTCTTATCCATCTCCTTTTTGCTTTTTCACCCTCTTGCTCATTGTCTATTGTGTGACGCCTGGTTGTCTCTTGTGAGAGCTAGCGAGTCACTGACACTGACCCCGCGAAGGGACAGTTTCTTCTGGAATGAGAGTTCGTGGAAGTGAGGATGTCAAAGGAGACTCAACTTGCTTGGTGGAGTGGAATGTAATGTTTCTCGATGCCCAGTCAATCAACGGATTGTAGCAGGTCAAGAAACTGTAACCTAAAACTGCCTCGCAAGAGGAATCTAGTAAAGTGACATAAAATGTCAGTAGTAGTAGCTCGCCAGAGGGAAACCGAACATTAAGAGACGTAGTCTTGGAAATTGGTTTCGGAGATAAGGAACCATCGAAAAGTCGGAGATTGATTGGAGAAATAGAAGAAGTAGGGAGAGAATGTTTATACACAAATTGAGAATCAAAAAAAACAATCGGTAGAACCAGAATCAAGTAAGGAAACAAAGGAAAGCTTTGCGGAAATGTCGCGAAGTGAAAAATCTATAGTAAGAGGTATAGTAAAAGATTGTTCATCATAGGAAAGAGTGGATGCATTTAATTTAACTTCCCCGATAGTACAAACCTGGTCAACGCAACTCCCGCTTTGTACTGGGGTACAGGAGTTGTGGACTATTTTTCTGATACCGAAGAGGTACTTGCTGCTACTTCCTGTGTTTCCGCAGCACATCCACGAGCTTCGCGAGCCTTTTGTTTCTCGCAGTTGTCGAACTTATGACTTCCCCCACAAAATCTGCATAACCCCAACTTCTTTTGATGTTCCAACTCCTTTGTGAGGAGCTTTCCGTCCGAGCCAAGGTTGATTGCATATGTAGGTCAAGTCACTGCAGCACTCGTCGATGACAAGGAATTTCCACCTCCACTAGACTTACCTTTCTTCCCCAAGTTATTCGTCGACGTCAACGTCGTGGTCGTGGTGGTTGTAGGAGTTTGCGAAGAACCTGGCATGGTCTTCTTCGACATGTTCGATGCTTTCCCTCCAGAGGAAGCACCTGTCGATCTAGCGGCTTCTCTTTTCCGCTCTTCTTCTGGTCTCCAGTACCTGTTATCTATGCAAAGTACCTCATAATGGTATTCCGTGAGCATCTTTGGCTCCGGAAGATGAGCCATCTCATCTTTGATATGGCTTGCCAAGCCGCGTTGATAAGCCCACTTAAGGGCATGCGAGTCCCAGCTAGTAGACGCCGCGAGGGTATTAAAACGGATATTATACTTCCGTACGTTGTTGGATTCCTTCATCCTTAATGTGCCGATTTTATCCTCGGCTTCCCCCTGTGCATTGTACATAACAAAATTATCCTGCAGTTCCTTCACCAATGCCGCGAAGGAACTCGTCCATGCTGGCATCGCGGAGTGATTCGGATCCAGAATGTCTGGTTCAAACCATTCCTTTGTGGAACCACCGAGGTACGACAACATATAATTGATCTTCTTTTGATCAGTAAAATACGACGGATGATCAATAAACACCAAAAACAAGGAAACTAGGAAACCTTTCAGTTTCCGCGAGTCAGATCCGTCAAACACTTCAAGATCTTTAACCTTCAATCTTCCGGATTCCGCGGGGCTGCTAGCATTCATGCCCGCGAGGACTGTTCCGAGGGTATCAAGCGAACCCTTAAACGTGTGAAACACATCTAGGATGCGTTGTTCAGTAGGGTCCAGATGGACACTACCTACTTGTTCCACTGGACTCCTACAACGACTAGGAACACGAGAACCTCGAGGTGCCCCGGGACCTCCAGGGCTATCAGGATCAGATCTGTCATGACATGCCATACAGGATATGGTACTTACTTCGTTTTCTCCTACATTCCCTCTTTCCTTTACCTTTGTGACTACCTGAACCCTTCTCCATGTTTCCATATCCTTTTACTTCCATCTATCACTTGTCAGAACCTTCCATCACATTCCAGACACTTCTAGCGGCTTCCCGCGTTGTCGCTTACTCATCCGAACCCTTGTATATATAGTACAGTAGCTGACACCTAGTTCCCCATCTTGACCTCTTGGTCTTTGGAACTAGGTTAGTACCTGTATCATCGTTTACCTTCAATATACTTACTTGGTCTTTGGAACTAGTTTTCCTTGTGCGACCCTAGTGATTGGCCCCTGCGCTATCACTGCTGTCTTGATCATTTTATCTTTCCGCCTTCGTGTGTGGTGCTAGCCCCACCCCTCACTTCGGTTTGTGCTTTGAGCCTGTGCTTCCTCTGTGCTTTCTCCCTTTGTCACCACAAGATCCCCCTGGGTCTCCGGGATTTCCTGACTTGTCAGGACCTACCTCTTCATCAATTTCCGCTTCTTCGATGTTCTCCGGAATTTCCATCGTGGTAACTGATATCCGACCTCACAAAGGGCTGGGAGCGTTTGCTAGCTGCTGACACATTCTGTCAGCAAGGGTAAATGTGGTAGGAGATGGTGGGATTTCCATCTCGGTTGTTGGTATCGCCGTGTGATTTCTTCGCGGCGTTCGTATAGTAACTGGGTCACCATTTTCTGTGTAGAGTACTTGGTACTCGAATTCGGAGTGGTCAGGTTGACCAAGGGCATGATGACTAGAAACCCGTGCACTAGCAGGTTGTCCTGGGGCTGAACTGAAGACGTTAGATCTACGTTGAGAATGTCCAGCTCCTGAGATAGATTCCACGAAGGGCGCGAAGTCTGTCACGTTCGATGCGAAAGGATTAACCGTTTCCAGTTCCTCTCTTACCGACTTGTCGGACCCTCCAGTGTTGGTACGGTTTCGTCTGCTCCTTGCATAGACCATTGTTAAAGGAAGGGAAATTGTTGAGTGTAATGGGAAGGGTAATGAGGACGAATGTGCTGAGTATCAGTTCAAATATACTGTTATGATCGTGCACAAAGGGATGATCGGGAAATTACAAAGTAAAATACTTCGCGAGGTAAAATGATCCTAGACCAAGTAGGCGGACCTTGACTCCACTATTAGTAGAGTCCTCGACACTTTGCGTGTCCGCAAGAGAAGAAAGGTAAACGTTTTCCATTCGCGATGACTATTGCAGAGCATACTGACAGTGAGGATGTTAAAACGATGATATGGATAGATGATTAATTGGTATCACTATCGAAGTGCTATCAAGGTTGATATTTAAAACTAAGGAACTACCTATCCAATACCGTAGCTTTATACTAAAGGTAAGTCAGGATCGCGAAGTGATGCCATGCCAAAATGGGTTAGCTCGTATGTAAAGAACAAAGGAAGGGATATAAAAGGGATAGTGTAAATCCGATAAGAATGATAAGAGATAACAAGTAATTGCTTTGCGTCAGCATTCCTTCGCGAAGTAATGCATAGTAGTAAAAGGATATAAGTAATATCTAAGTAGCGGAATAGTTCGTGAAGCTTCGTAAAGACTTAGCTTGCATAGATATAACAGACTCCATCACTAGACAATGGGACATCTACCCAAAAGAGGGGGATATAGGCTATGCCCAAGTCAATCCACAGAACTTCCGACCTGTATTCACTAATGAACAGCTAACCACTTCACTTCGGGCTACTTTCCTTGAAGGACCAGTTCTCCGGGCATCAATCGTTATGGACATCAATGCTTTACATAAAGCAATTCGACAATCATTACCAATTGATCTGGAGTCTGCACTAGGTCTCACATATGCCCAAGATGCTACTAAACCTTGATGGACTATGGGCGAAGATGATCTACTATGCCTTGATAACCGGATATATGTTCCAAATCACTCAGATCTACAATTACAAGTTCTACAATATTTCCATGATCACCCTCTTTCCAGCCACTTTGGTCAAAACCAGACTCTAGAATCCATTTGTCAGCAATATACCTGGCCTAAGGTCCGAGATTTCATATGAGACTATGTTGCCTCCTGCACTACTTGTGGTAGGAACAAGTCCCATCAACATTGGCCTTATGGATTGCTAAAGCCTCTTCCGGTACTGATGCACCCTTAGGATTCCATATCCATGGACTTCATTGAAGAACTACCAATGTCAGACAGTTACAATTCCATCCTAGTCATTGTGGATCAATCATCAAAACAATCCATTTTCATTAAATGTCATACTACAATCACATCCGAACAATTAGCTGAACTTTTTGTCATTCATGTCTTCTCCAAACATGGAGTACCGAGCCATGTAACCTCAGACCGAGGTTCCGAATTCGTGTCTGCATTCTTCCGGGCCCTCAGCCAATCATTAAATATGGAACTTCACTATACTTCCAGGTATCACCCTGAAGCCGATGGTCAAACTGAACGAGTCAACCAAACCCTGGAACAATACATCTACATTTATTTCAATTACCAACAGGACAATTGGTCCGGCCTTCTACCAATGGCCGAGTTCGCATACAATAATGCACCAAATGCATCTACAGGTATTACACCTTTCTTCGCTAACCAGGGTTACCATCTGAATATATCCATTTGACCGGAAGTTGATATCCGATCCGATTGGGCTCGTGATTTTGTTGTCAACTTGGATGAAGTCCATTCATTCCTTCATGATGAAATTACTAATGCTCAGAAACGGTATAAAGAACAGGCTGACCAGAAACATATTTCTGCTCCTGAATTCCAGATCGGATCCAAAGTCTTCATATTAGCCAAACACATCTGATCAACCCGACCCACTCCGAAATTCTCAGAAAAATATCTTGGGCCATTCAAGGTTACTGAACGCATCGGAACATTAGCCTACAAGATACAACTACCAGATTACCTCTCCAGAATACACCCAGTATTTCATGTTTCACAATTGGAACCATACACTCCCAATCCGATACCTAATCACATGCAAGCTCCGCCACCTCCGATCAAGGTAGATGGTGAACAGGAGTTTGAAGTCAGAGATCCTAGATTTGAAAATGGAATGTAGGTACTGATGGTGTCCATTATGGTACTTCATCCATTGGAAAGGTTATGAAGGTACCGAAGAGGAATTCTCATGGATCGGAGCCAATGAAATGCATGCCGATGAACTTCTCAGAGAATTCCATAACCAATACCCATCTAAACCTGGACCCTTACCGGACATCAACTAATATTGTCATACGATTCTACTTATCCTTTTCTATATTTTATATTTTTTCATTTCCGAACAGTTGAAATCGACCAAAGGGATTACCGCCATGATAGTTTATTGAGTGATAATCCCTTACCGGAATTTTGTACGACTACTCTTTCACACTTCTGCTATCTGGACATTTCTGTCCGAAATTTAAACTCATTTCTTACAAGTATTATCGGCCGACATTCATATGGCATATTCCTTACTTTTTCATTTCATTTTCAACTATGATAAATTTTTTTACTTTAGTCTGATACCAGACAATTTTTTTTGGACACAATATAAAGCTGAATATTTATTCAGACACCAAAAATCTACTACTAGGCCTATTCTTGGCCTTTTCCCTTCCTATCCCCCGTTCTCTTTTCCCTTTCTTCCTCCGTCTCTGCTTCATCTCCTCGGATCCTTACAAGGAACCGGACCATGTCCTCCAATAGTCCTAACCGATGGGTTAGGTCCCGTACATCTCCTTGGAGATCCTCCATTGTCCAACTGCTTGACGAAGCACCGGACTCTTCTACCTTCTCCCTCTTTATTTGGCGGGGACGCTTGGCATGCACCAATGAACATCGGACCTTGGCGGTACAACAGGCTTGACATGAGGACGACCATACACCTACCGAAATGCATGAGATGCCCTTGGAAAGGCAACAGTTGCACTTTACTTCCTTTTTAGGGGAAGAAGTAGGAGTAGGGACAGCATTGGCTTTGCTGTCATTGTCGGCATCCTCGGAACCTGAGGACAAGGAATCATCATTGTGCAAAGTTGGATCCACAGAAGCAGCAACCTAATATGAAATCGGAACAAGCTATATAGAAAATTAGTGAGATGCACCTTGACCAGAGGGCATTTACACTTCTGGAGTACTGAAGCCTCGGTTTTCTCCTCATTCTCTTTCTCCACAGTCCGATTGGACTCCTCAACTTCCTTCTGCCTAGCCACTTCCTCAGCTCCAGCCTCCTCCTCTGCTCTCTTCCGAGCATCCTCCATCTCAATTCGCCGTTGTTCTTCAGCTTCTCTTCTCTTCTCTTCCTTGCATTGATGGATTTTGACTAGTTGGGCCTCTGCCGCAGCTTCTTCCCTTTCCTCCTCGGCCTTGCATTCAGCCTCATGTTTAACCTGTTCTTCCTTCCTTTTCTGGAGTTGGATGAGTTCAGCTTCCTCCTCATCGTCCGAGGGAAGGGAAGAGTTGGTACAAGAGTTGGGAGGTGACATGGTGGAAAGGAAGAGAAAGCAGGGACTTGGAAATTTTTATTTGAACAGGTATTTATACCCTACCAACCGTAATGTGGCTGACCGATCAAATTCCGAACATTTCTGATTAGCATTTTCTTTTCCGATCTGTTGATCGGATCAATACTTTTCAAATGAATGACTGTCATATGAGGCTTTTGAGGGCAAAAGCCTAATAGGGGGATACTGTTACAGGTATGTTTCCGCTACCTCGTATGGAACATCCAGAAGTTACGGAACCAACAATTATAATTCGTTCCTATCCTTTCCTTATCGATTCGGGACCAGACCATACAATGACATCCGATGTTAATGGATATGATTACTTTTAATTCCCACATTATTATCTTTTATTTATATTATCGGGAACTTTTTACAATACTTATTGTCTTATTCCAGATACTCATTGTTCTTCTTTTAACAATTAGGATTACTGGTATATAAGCATTAGTGTCCAGTAGATGTCATGAAGTGAGCCACCTCCTATTATTTTCCTTTCCTTATGATACACCACCCAAACACCCCTACCTATAATAATCATTCCAGAACCTTCCATTCTGTTCTATTAGTTCCGTTCCATTCCTTGTGCCTGAGCTATACAGTATTACATCATAGTTCCCACACTCCACCTTGTATATATAAGCCAGCCCCCACAACCTGGTCCCTTATCTTGACCTCTTTGTCATTTGGACCAGGTATGTCTTTTACTTACTTACTTGTATTTATTATCAATATAACTTTGTCATTGGGACCAGTATCTGTCCGCTTCTGCCCAAGTCTCCGCTCCACTCCGCCACTGTCGTCACCTCTTTGTGACATTAGGTCAAGATCTCTTACTGCACCGATAGCCTACCGATTAGGTTATCCTTGCAGGCTCCGCTTTCACCACGTCTACAGACACTGCTGCACCAAGCCTGCCTGCCCAAGCTATTGACTGCTCTGCCTACCCGCACGCTTTTGATACTAAAGACCAAACCCACATCCACTGCAGCAAAAGCAGCTCCTGGGCTGATTGCAGTTCTCAACCCTGTCCGAACGCTGCTGCCAACTCCATCAGTGAAGAAGAGAACCTTTCCGACGGTACCGTGATCACACCCATCCTTATCCCTACTCCAACTGCACCCCCATCCATTATGTCGACCTCCGAAGTCAACACAAATCAGCTCATGGCACAGCTTATTGAGCAGGTGACTCAGCTCACAGCCAACCTTCACAGAGCTGCAGTCAAGTCAAGCATGAATAAACCCGAGCTCTTCAAAGGCTCGAGTAGTGTGGAAGCCCGTCGCTTCATCACCCAGCATCAGAGCTGGGCAGTGGAACAACCAGATTTGAAGGACAACAAAGGGAAACTGATTAAGGCGGCCCTAGGATTCTTCTCGGGAAAGGCTGCTGATTGGGCCACCCCATACCTCTTGGAATTCAGTCATCACCAACAACCGTTTAATGGACGATGGGAAGACTTTAAAACAGCCTTCACTCTCCGATTTGAATCCATTGATGCAGGCATGGAAGCCCGGAATGCAATCCAGCATCTCAGGCAAGCAAAAGGTCAAATGGTAGCAGAATTCACACAGAACTTCAAGGACATCAGCAATCGAATGGGGCTCTCAGATATAGACCTATGAGAACGCTTTCACAGTGGCCTCAACCCAGAGATTCGACAAAATCTCATCATGGTCAACATAGCTCAGGGATTAGCCCCTACGCTGGAGGAGGCAATCAGGCGAGCAATCTTGGTAGATGTATTCCTGCATGACCCCACCATGACAGGCCGTAATCAGGGCACCTCTCACATTACCTCTCCCCCTGCCAACTCCCATGCTATGGAAGTCGATGCCACGCATACCAGTGGCAACAGTAGAGAAAGCATTGTGGCCCAGATGAGAGGCAGGTGTTACGGTTGCGGTTCACAGAGTCACGAGAAGAGGAACTGCTCATACAAGGACACAGTATGCCGCTACTGTGGGCAACAAGGTCATTTAGAGTCAGTCTGCCAAGACAAATTCATGGGTCTCGTCATGAAGTGAGCCACCCCTATCATGTTCCTTTCTTTATGATACACCATCCGAGCTCTCCTACCTACAATAATCATTCCGGAACCTTCCATTCCATTCTATCAGTTCCGTTCCATTCCTTGTGCCTGAGCTATACAGTATTACATCATAATTCCCACACTCCACCTTGTATATATAAGCCAGCCCCCACAGCCTGGTCCCTTATCTTGACCTCTTTGTCATTGGGACCAGGTATGTCTTTTACCTACTTACTTGTATTTATTATCAATATAACTTTGTCATTGGGACCAGTATCTGCCCACTTCCACTCAAGTCTCTGCTCCGCTCCGCCACCATCGTCACCTCTTTGTGACAGGTCTAGAACGCGGCCAGGGTAAGCGTCAACAATCCCACCGTCAACAAGTTGCAGCTTCCTCTTCAACGCCCTTCACTCTCTTCCCCAATGAACCTGTCCAAATTGCGGCTTCTACTCTGGCTCCGGCTCCTGCTCCTATCGCCCAGTCCCCAGCTACCCCCGACCTCTCCATCCAGATTGCCCAGCTCCAAGAACTCCTGAACAGAGCCAATGCCATGGCCCCAGCTTCAGGCTCGCAGGAGGGTTTTTAAAGCGGGTACCTGCCTCGGCCGCACCGAGAGTACCCGTTAACCAATTTGCTATACATGCTACATCCGCATATGATTCTCTACCCTCATGTACCATATTTACTATTTCGGAATTGAACTCCAATTCGTCACACTTCCGAATTAATGCGAAATTAAGAGGAAGAAATCACAGTATAGCAACTGCAGCCATGGTTGATTCCGGAGCCACTGCTCTATTCCTGAATCAGGAGTTTGTCACCCGCCACCGAGTAAGGATCTTCCCGCTCAGGAAACCCATTGGGGTCTTTAACATCGATGGATCTGCTAACCGAGCAGGGCAGATTACACATTTTGCACGTCTAGCCCTGACCGTCGATAGCGAAGAATGGTGGACAGATTTGCTGATAACCAATCTGGGAAGTGAAGACCTAATCCTGGGACTCCCCTGGCTACGTAAAGCCAATCCAGATATTGACTGGGAGAAGGGACGACTCTCGGTTAGACCACAATGGACAACGATAGAGGAGGTGGAATTGCAAGGCACTGTGGAGGAAATTGAAACAATCATCACTCCCGAAACCCCACTGAACTTAGAGGAGGCAGAGGAGTCACTGATACACTGCATTTGAGCCAACCGACGAACCCGGCATGCATGGGTGAAGTCAGGCATCCTACACGAACAAACAGAGGAGGTCTGGTGTGCAGCAGGATTCACATATTCCCAACAGCTAGCGGAGCAGGCCCACAAAGCAAAACCTGTGAAAGCCTTTGAAGAAATGATCTCAGAGTCCTATAGGGATTTTGAAAAGGTATTTTCTGAAATGGCCTCAGAACGCCTCCCTGAACACCATCCCTGGGATCATGCCATCGAACTGATCCCAGGAGCACCCGAAACCATGCTTATGAAAGTCTACCCAATGTCACTGAATGAACAAGGTGAACTCGACCGTTTTCTGGATGACAACCTCCGAAAAGGCTACATTTGCCCCTCAAAATTGCCACTGTCTTCACCTGTCTTCTTTGTGAAGAAGAAGGACGGGAAGCTCTGTTTTGTACAGGATTACAGGAAACTAAATCAAGTAACTCTAAAGAACCGCTACCCCCTCCCACTGGTTGCCGACATTATTAGCCACCTACAGGGAGCACGGTACTTCACCAAATTCAATGTTAGATGGGGCTACAACAATGTTTGAATTAAGGAGGGTGATGAATGGAAGGCTGCTTTCGCAACCAACCAAGGGTTATTCGAACACAGTGTAATGTTCTTTGGTCTCACCAACTCCCCAGCTACCTTCCAAGCACTCATGAATTCCATCTTTTCAGACCTAGTGGCAGCAGGGAAAGTAGCAGTGTACCTAGATGACATCCTTATCTTCAGTAACGAGCTACAACAACACTGGCAGATAGTGCGGGAGGTACTAAAATGGCTAGAGAAACACGACCTCTATCTACGACCCGAAAAATGTGAGTTCGAGGAGCTTCAGATTGAGTACTTGGGACTAGTAATATCAGAAGGGGAAGTGCGCATGGACCCAGTAAAAGTGGCTGCAGGTTGTGACTGGCCTACTCCAAAGAACCTGCAAGAGCTGCGAGGATTCTTAGGTTTTGCCAACTTCTACCGTCGATTCATACAGAACTTTGCCTGCATAGCACGCCCTCTGAACGACCTAACCAAGAAGGACTCAGGCTTCAACTGGGGAACACATCAGCAACAAGCATTCGACACCCTAAGGGAAGCTTTCATCACAGCACCGGTACTGGCACTCTGGGACCCCAACAGGCTCACACAACTCGAGGTAGATGCATCAGGCTTCACCACAGGAGGAGCTCTAATGCAGAAATAAGACAATGGTCAGTGGCACCCAGTAGCATTTCAATCAGCCTCCATGCAACCAGCCAAACGAAACTATGAAATCTATGCCTGAGAGATGCTGGCGATCATTGAAGCACTAAAGGACTGGAGAAGCTTCCTGGAAGGATCACCGCAGACCTTCAAGATCATCACCGACCACGCAAACCTGGAATTCTGGCGCTCCACACAAGACCTTAGCCGATGACAAGCACGATGGGCACTATGGTTATCCCAATTTGACTTTCAGCTGACTCACCACCCAGGCAAGGCGAACACACAGGCAGATGCTCTTTCCCGCATGGCAACACATCAGGTGTTGGACAGTGAAGACAACTGACAACAGACCATTCTGAAACCAGCCCACTTTATGCAAGTGGCAGCAGCCTCACTACAGAACCCGCTGGAGGACCGCATGCGGAAGGCCTCGCAAAGAGAGGCCCAAGTACTCGAAGGACTGGAGGAGCTTAGGAGAAGTGGTCTCCAATGCCTGGCCAATGGAATAGCGGAATGGGAGGAGGATAATAGACTGGTGTACCACCGAGGAAGGGTGTACGTCCCACCAGAGGATAACTTACGGACAGAAGTACTCAAACAATGCCACAACAACCCCTCCGCTGGCCACCCCATGCTTCACAACACCCTTGATCTCGTTAGCACCCATTTTTGGTGGCCCACCCTGCAATCCTTTGTAGAAAAGTATGTGGAAGGATGCGAAACTTGTGCAAGGAAAAAGATACAAAGACACCCACGGGCAGTAACACTACCCCTGGACATCCCAGCAGGCTTGTGGGAAGAAGTGGGAGTTGACCTGATCACACAGCTGCCCAATTCACAGTGCACCGATCTCTATGGGAAACAAATCCACGCAATCCCTTGTACCACATCAATCACAGCAGCAGGTGTCGCTGACATCTACTACCATGAAATTTTCCGCCTCCATGGCCTTCCCCTCCGCTTTGTATCAGACCGAGGACCCCAGTTTGCAGCAAAGCTCATGTGATCACTACTCTCCTGCCTGGGAATCAAATCCAATCTTACATCGGGATACCACCCCCAAGCAAATGGGCAAACTGAGCGGGCAAACCAAGAAGTCGAAAAGTATCTCCGGCTGTATGTGGGACGTCGTCAGGATGACTGGGCAGAGCACTTGCCAATGGCTGAGTTTGTGATTAACTCACGCACCCACTCTGCACTTGGAATCTCCCCATTTGAGCTCACTTATGGCTACCTCCCCCTATTTAACATTCCGGTTGGACAGCGAAGTGGGATTCCAGCAGTGGATGATCACATCCAAATCCTTCGAGATGCGCGGCAGGATGCCGGGGCAGCTCTACACCTGGGAAAAAGGCGGCAAAAGGAAAACTACGAACGAGGAAAACGAAAGGCACATCAGTTCCAAGTAGGAGATCAGGTCTGGCTAAGCGCAGAAGACATCAAGCTCCAACTTTCCAGTGAGAAACTTGGGGATCGACAGCTAGGACCTTATGCCATTTTGGAGAAGGTTGGCCCCCTGGACTACCATTTAGACCTCCCACTGTCACTGGACCGCATCCACCCTGTGTTCCATGTTGATAAACTGTACCCTTGGAGAGGGAACACCATCAATGGCGAAATTGCAATACCACCAGAACCAGTATACCTAGAGGATGAAGACGAGCCAGAGTACGAAGTTGAGGACATCTTGGATAGTAAGTACTGTATCCTATATAGCACATCATGACATTACCCCCCTTCTACAGTCAATGTCCCAGCGACTATTTCTGTAAGGTTTTCATAAGGTTGTCAAGGTAAAGAGTGGAAAATGGCAGCTGAGATCTTCTGTGGTGCATTTGGGTGTTTTGCATAGAAATCTGTGATTGCATCATCACTGGTGCCTACTAAGTTTTCTTCGTGCTCCCAACTGTTGTGTCTCTCATCATAACCTCTCCACTTTACCAGGAATTGCAACTTTCTCCACTGTGCAAAGACACGGCTATCCAGGACCTTATCCACGTTGTAGAACTCTTCTCCATCAACAATTTTGGGTTCTGGTGGTGGATGCTCCACTCCATTGACCTCGTTTCCTTTCCAGGGAGTCAGGCAGTTGGTATAGATGTTGTCATGGATCTTCATCCAGGTAGATAGGTTTAGTTGATAAGTGAGTGGGCCCGTTTTCTCTGTGACTTTGAATGGACCTAGGTGTTTGCTCCCCAGTTTTTGGTTCTTTTGCCATACCTTTAATTTGCTCAGGGATAACCACACCGGTTGTCCAACTTCAAATTCCTATACCTTCCCCTTCATGCCCTCCCTAATGTGTTCTTTGCTCATCCATAGTGCTGCTTCTGCATCCTCGCATGCATGCTGTAGCAGTTATAGTCAGTGTTCAATGGATGGGTATTTGGTTTCAATGCCATTTGGAATGGTGAATTTGGGGGTGTAACCATACAGTGTTTCAAAGGGGGAGTGGCTGTGTGTGGAGTGGATGCAAGCATTCATGACAAATTCAGTGGTCAGCATTGAGAGATCCCAGTCATCCTGTCGGTGACTTATGTACATGCAAATATAATGTTCAATTTCTTGGTTAGCTCATTCTGTTTGTCCATTCATCTCAAGGTGGTAAGCTGTGGTCAGGGCGGAGTCAATACCTAGTCACTTTAGTAGATGTTGCATAACATCTGCCGCAAATTGGGGTCCCCTGTCTGAGATGAACTGGCATGGTAAGCCATGTAGGAAGAAAATTTCTTTGTAAAAGAAATCTGCTACTCCTTCTGCTGTTATCTCGGTGGTACAGGGGAAACAGTTGTTATGATTGTGCACAAATGGATCATCGGGAATGATCGCGGGATGATCGCGGGAAAATACGAAGTAAATACTTCGCGAGGTAAAACGATCCTAAACTAGTTAGTCGGACCTTGACTCCACTATTAGTAGAGCCCTCGACACTTCGCGTGTCCACAAGAGAAGAAGATAAACGTGTTCTGTTCGCGATGACTATTGCGGAACGTACTGACAGTGAGGGGATGTTAAAACGATGATAGGGATAGTTGATTAATTGGTATCACTATCAAAGTGCTATCAAGGTTGATATTTAAACTGAAGAACTACCTATTCAATACCGTAGCTTTATACTAAAGGTAAGTCAGGATCGCGAAGCGATGCTACGCCCGAATTGGCTAGCTCGTAAGTAAAGAACAAAGGAAGGGATATAAAAGGGATAGTGTAAATCCGATAAGGATGATAAGAGATAAGAGTAAATGCTTCGCGTCAGAATTCCTTCGCGAAGTAATTGCGTAGTGGTGAAAGGTTATAAGTAATATCTAAGTCTCGGAATGGATCGCGAAGCTTCGTAAAGACTTAGCTTGCATAGATATAACAACAGTGAACCATCTTTGTGTAGTGATCAACAAAGGTGATGATAGTGTTATGGCTGTCCTGTGTCATAGGCAGTTCCCCAATAAGATCTACACCAATGTCCTGCCAGGGTCCTTCTGGTACAGGGAGAGGTTGAAGAGGTGAAGAGTGGTGGGGGTTTAGGCACTTGTGCTGGCAGTGGTCACATCCATCAACATACTTGTCTACAAAAGAGTGCATCCCAGGCCACCAGTAAAGTCTGCTGACTAGTTCCAGGGTGCCATGCATCCCTGGATGACCTGCAGTAGGTGCATCATGACAGTGTTCCAGGATTGTTTTCCTTAGCACAGTATCTGATGGGAAATAGACTTTGTTGCAATAATAGACCAAACCATTTTCTTCTCTCCACTTGGCTAGACCACTAGTGAGACTCTGGGGTCCCTTGATACCTTTCAGACCGTCCAGGACTTCTGCCTCTCATTTGCTAATCTGCCGAATGCGGTCAAGGAGGGGGTTATGGAGAAGAACCATGGTTGCCACATTAAGGAAGTGCTCTGGTTTTAGCACAATCTGTTCCCTGTTGTCCTCTGCATCTGTAACCTGGTGCTGCACCATACATGAAAGTGCATCAGCTTGAGTGTTAGCTTTGCCTGGGCGATGCTTAAGATGGAAATCAAACTGAGAGAGCCATAGTGCCCATCATGCTTGTTGACGACTGAGGTCTTGGGCTGTTTTCCAGTGTTCAAGGTTCTGGTGGTCGGTTATGATTTCAAAGGGTTCCAGGGACCCTTCTAGGAAGCTTCTCCAGTCTTTCAATGCCTTGATGATCTGCCAGCATTTCCGAGTCATAGATTTCGTAGTTTCACTTGGCTGGGTCCATAGAGGAGGAATGATATGCAACAGGGTGCCAGAGTCCATCCTCCTGTAGTTGCAAAAGTGTACCTCCAGTAGTGAAGCCTGATGCATTGACTTCAATCCGAGTTGGTTTCAATGGGTCCCATAGTGTGAGGATTAGTGCAGATGTAAAGGAGTCCCTTAGTGATTTGAAAGCTTCCTGCTGTTGTGATCCCCAAACCCATTTAGTGTCTTTGTGGGTGAGGTTGTTCAGAGGTTGAGCTTTCTTTGCAAAACCTTCAATAAATCTCTGATAGAAGTTAGCAAATCTTAGGAAACCTCGGAGATCACATAACATTGTAGGGGCCTGCCAGTTACTAACTGCCTCTATTTTGACTAGGTCCATTCCCACTTCTCCTTCACTGATTACTAAGCCTAGGTATTCGATCGAAGGCCATTTGAATTCACATTTCTCTGGTCATAGATATAGGTCATATTTGCTGAGGCATGTAAGCACATTGTTAACTATACTTCGATGTTCCTCGAGAGTTTCAGTAAAAACTAGGATGTCATCCAGGTAAATGGCCACCTTCCCAGCAGCAATGAGGTCAGCAAATATGAAGTTCATGAGGGCTTAGAATGTAGCAGGTGAGTTTATCAGGCTGGAGAACATGACAAGGGGCTCAAAGAGTCCTCGATTTGTTGCAAATGCTCCCTTCCATTCATCCCCCTCTTTAATCTGCACATTGTTATACCCCCAGCGAACATCCATTTTGGAGAAGACCTTGGCTTTGCGCAGTTGGCTGACAATGTCTGTGATGAGGGGAAGTGGGTACCAATTTTTTACCATGTATTAATTGAGTTGCCAGTAATCCTGCACAAATCAAAGTTTATCATCCTTCTTTTTGACAAAAAAAACAGGCAACACCAATGGGGATTTGGAGGGACAGATGTAGCCTTTGCACTGATTCTCTTCCAAGAACTGGTCAAGTTCTTCCTGTTCATTTGGGGACATGGGATAGATTTTAGTCCACATGGTTTCAGGAGTGTCAGGTTTCAGATCTATGGCATGGTCCCAAGGTTTATGTTCTGGTAGTCGTTCTGATTCTTTCTCTGAGAAAACCTTTGCATGTTTCCGATATGAGGAGGGGACCATCTCTTCAAATGACTTCAACGGCTTCTCTTTGTAGGCAGCCTCTGCAAGTTGTTGTGAATACATGTACCCTGCAGAACACCAAAGTTCTTCCAATGTATGGCCAATGATCCCAGCTTGAAGTAACACCCTCCTTTGCTTCCTGTTGCTTACCAGTCAATACAGAGGTGTGCTTTCAGTGTATTCATGTATCTCTGGATCAGGTGTGGGAGGTGGAGGAGTTTCTTCAGGCAATTGGGGTTGGTCGTCAGGCTCTGGGATGGAGAAGTGAACTTGTGGAGCTGAAGTGGGGCCCCAGTCTGAGTTAGCTTCTACAATGTGTGAGGTGGTTCCCCCCACATTACTTTCCTTGGGTTCTGGGACTTCTTCGATGGTCATGGGGTGTGGAGCCTTTCTGGGAGGGGTGATAGCCAATCACCCTTCTCTCCAGTTGATGTCTGGGTTGACCTTTCAGAGCCATGGAAGTCCAAGGATGATATTTTCGGAACCAAGGTTGGTGACAAGGTATTTGAGAAGCTGGGGTTTGTTTCAGTCTATTGTGGAGAATAGACATACAGAGTGCGTGATCTGTCCTACAGTGTTAAGAGACCCATCAATGTTATAGAGGGTGATTGGATGGAGGAGGTGGCGAGAAAGGATTTCATGTTGTTTCACAAAACAGTTGTGAATGAAGAGACCTGTGGCACCAGAGTCTATCATTGCTGCGCTGTCTGTATTCTTGAATCTGCCTTGCAACTTAATTGGTATGCGGAAGTGAAAAACGTCACTAGATTGAGCAGAACCAATTGTACATGAGAGTATAGATGCATAGATAGAGGTAGACGAGGAGTACAGACTAGGGAGCCAGGGGGCAGCCATGGCAGGTTCCCACTTTAAAAATTCAAGCGCAACTCCGCCATTTGCTCTGCCAATTCTTTCTGCCCAGCAGTGAGCATCTGAAGAATCTTCATGAAGTCAGCAGCTGGGGCAGGCATTGTAGCAGCAATGGAGGTGGAGGGCTCAGCAATGATAGATGTAGCAGCTGCAGAATGAGGGAGAGGTCTTGGAAGTCCCAAGAACTTTCTACGGCAGATGGCTGCCAAATGCCCAGTTAGTCCACAGTGATTGCAGACATCTTGTTCATGGTGCCCATCTGCCTTGCTATGTTCTCTGGATCCACACCCATAGCATCTTCTGGTCATGGATCTGCAATAGTCTTCCACAGATTGTCCTGTAGTGGTAGCATCCACATCCATTGTGTTTGGATCGTGGGCCAGAACAAAGGGAGTAGGGGTATAGTAGCCGAAATGGGGAGTGCTCCGGGTGTATTGCTTTCCTTCCTCATCAGCACATTTGTTCTGCCAATTGTCAATGTGAATTGGTTCACTGATCAGCATGTCAGCGACTTGCTAGCTCTCACAAGAGACAACCAGGCATCACACAATAGACAATGAGCAAGAGGGCGAAAAAGCAAAAAGAGGATGGATAAGATAACCCAACTACAGGTCTAGCTACCGAGGAGAATAGACGAGAATAGAGCTAAGGAATATAACTACAAAATACTAAGTCTTATATACTAATGGGATATGAAGCCATGAGAGACGTCTCATGCCGTAACCATGAGGATCTACAATAAGAGTCGCTCGTATCCATAAGTAAAGCTGTAGGTATTAGGTGAGTAAACAATAAGGCAATATAAAAAGAAGCATGGAAGCGGAACGATAATGACATCGTCCTGTCAATGAGCTGACAGGCACAAGAGAGTCGTGCCTAAGTGAAACGACAACGCGAGAACAATAAGGTTAACGCGTGTAACCTAAATGATAATGAAAGTATAATAAGCGCTTTGGCAATTAGGTAAGTAAAATAAAAGAAAAGAAAAGAATAATGAAAAAGAATGTTTCGTGACACAGCACATGCATCAGATCAGTGTTGGCCGGTGAATTGACCAATCTGTCATTGATTTGCTTTGAGAGGTGGTCATAGAACCAATCTTGAAGGTCTGCATCTGAGTATCCTGTCCTGCTAGCATACTGCTTGAAGGTTGCAGCATATGTTGCTACACAGTCCTTTCCCTGCCAAAGACTTTTCAGGACTCGTTTGGCCTCTACCCACTGGGTCTGCTGTTTCAAACCATTGCCTAAAGGTGCCAGTGAAATCAGCCCAGGTGGGGTAGAGGAGGGCAGGAGCTGGTACTCCTGCAGCAACTGCCCAAGCAACTTGACTAATGTTCTCCGAGGTGGGAGTAGCCCAAATGGCTGCGTCACCATCAAGGTATGAGATGGCCAATTTGATTTTTTCCTGTTCATTACTAAGGGAATGGATACCCTGGGCCCACAGTTCAAAGGCAGCAATGAAGCATTGTGCATCGTCACTATGCTTCCCATCATACATCTGGGATTTGCTAACACCTTTGTTGGTACTTATGTTGTTGGCAATGCTGGTTACTGCTGATTGTAGCACCATCTGTTGTGTGGCAAGTTGTTGAATCAGCACTGCAAGGTCTTGGATGGTAGGAGGATGAGCCATGATGGAAGTGTTTTCAGCGGGGATAGGCTCAGGAGATGGGGATGATGGTTCTGGTGTAACTGAAATATTGATGACAATAGGCTCTGGGGATGGGAATGATGCAATGGGGTCAGCTTCAGTTTCTACCTTGGGTTCTAGGAAAGCAGTGGGGATAAGCGTAGGAGAGGATCTAGCAGATGGGACAGCACTGGTGGGTTTTGAAAGTCTACCAACCCGGCTCGGAACTCGGCTTGGAATTCTGGGGATGACTATGAATTGTCTGTTTTCTGAATCACTGGGAGCAATGGTGTTGTATCTATGCAAGCTAAGTGCTTACGAAGCTTTGCAAACCATTCCGCTACTTAGATATTACTTATATCCTTTTACCACTATGCAATCACTTTGCAAAGGAATTCTGACGCAAAGTAAATAACCATTATCTCTTATTATTCTTATTGGATTTACACTATCCCTTTTATATCCCTTCCTTTGTTCTTTACTTATGAGCTAACCCATTCGGGCCTGGCATCGCTTCGCAATCCTGACTTACTTTAGTATAAAGCTATGGTATCGAATAGGTAGTTCCCTAGTTTAAATATCAACCTTGATAGCACTTCAATAGTGATACCAATTAATCACCTATCTATATCATCGTTTTAACATCCTCACTGTCAGTACGTTCCGCGATGGTCATCGCAAACGGAACACATTTACCTTTCTTCTCTTGTGGAGACACAAAGTGTCAAGGACTCTACTAATAGTGGAGTCAAGGTCCGACTACATTGTATAGGATTGTTTTACCTTGCAAAGTATTTTCCTTCATAGTTTTCCCATGATCATCCCGCGATTATTTCCGACAATCCCTTGGTGCACGATCATAACAGTATATTTAAACTGACACTCAGCACATTTGTCCTCATTACCTTTCACATTCTACTCAACAAATTTTACCTTTGTCAACAATGGTCTATACAAGGAGCAGAAGAAACCGCACCAACACTGGAGGGTCCAACGAGTCGGTAACAGAGGAACTGGAAATGGTTAATCCTTTCACATCAAATGCAACAGCCTTCGTGCCGTTCACAGAATCAATATTGGGAGCAGGACATTCTTGACATTGAGCTAACGTCTTTGGTCCAGCTCCAGGACAACCTGCTAGTGTGTGGGTTTCTAGTCATCATGCCCTTGGTCAACCTGACCATT
Source organism: Lentinula aciculospora (assembly GCA_028011355.1). Taxonomy (NCBI): domain Eukaryota; kingdom Fungi; phylum Basidiomycota; class Agaricomycetes; order Agaricales; family Omphalotaceae; genus Lentinula; species Lentinula aciculospora. The sequence continues at coordinate 2,400,180 of JAOTPV010000003.1, forward strand.
CCAAATTCAAGTACCAAGTACTCTATACAGAAAACGGTGACCCCACTACTGTTCAAACACCACGAAGAAATCACACGGTGATACCAACAACCGAGATGGAAATCCCACCATCTCCTACCACATTTACCCTTGCTGACAGAATGTGTCAGCAGCTAGCAAACACTCCCGGCCCTTCACAAGGTCGGATACCAGTTACCACGGTGGAGATTCTGGAAAACATCGAGGAAGCGGAAATTGATGAAGAGGTAGGTCCTGATGAGTCAGGAAATCCCGGAGAACCAGGGGGATCTGATCCCGATAGTCCTGGGGGTCCCGGAGCACCTCGAGGTTCTCATGTTCCTAGTAGTTCTAGGAGTCCAGTGGAACGGGTAGGTAGTGTCCATCCGGACCCTACTGAACAACACATCTTAGATGTGTTTCACGTGTTTAAGGGTTCACTCGATACTCTCAGGACAGTTCTCGCGGGCATGAATGCTAGCAGCCCTGTGGAATCCAGAAGATTGAAAGTTAAGGATCCTGAAGTATTCAATGGATCTGACTCATGGAAACTATAAGGTTTCTTAGTTTCCTTATCTTTGGTATTCATTGATCATCCCTCGTATTTTACTGATCAAAAGAAGATCAATTATACATTGTCGTACCTTGGTGGTTCCGCGAAGGAATGGTTCGAACCAGATATTCTGGATGCGAATCTCTCCGTGATGCTGGTGTGGACGAGTTCCTTCGTGGCATTGGTGAAGGAACTACAGGATAATTTCAGTATGTACGATGCACAGGGGGAAGCCGAAGATAAGATCAGCACATTAAGGATGAAGGAATCTGATAACGTATGGAAGTATAACATCCATTTTAATACCCTCGCGGTGTCTACTAACTGAGACTCGCATGCCCTTAAGTGGGCTTATCAACGCGGCTTGGCAAGCCATATCAAAGATGAGATGGCTTGTCTTCTGGAACCAAAGACGTTTGCGGAATACCGTTACAAGGTACTTCACATAGATAACTGGTACTGGAGACAAGAAGAAGAGCAGAAAGGAGAAGCCACTAGATCGACAGGTGTTTCCTCGGGAGGGAAAGCATCGAACACATCAAACAAGAACGTGCCAGGTTCTTCACAATCTCCTACATCCACCACCACCACAACCACAACCTCAATGAATAACTCGGGGAAGAAAGGTAAGTCGAGTGGAGGCGGAAATTCCTCATCATTGATGAGTTCTGCAGTATCTCAACCTGCATACATGAGCAACCTTGGCTCGGATGGAAAGCTCCTCACAAAGAAGTTGGAATGTCGAAAGAAGTTGGGGTTGTGCAGATTTTGTGGGGGGAATCATAAGTTCGATGACTGCGAGAAACAAAAAGCTCGCGGATGCGCCACGGAAACACAGGAAGCAGTGGCAAGTACCTCTTTGGTATCAGAAAAATAGTCTGCAACTCCTGTGCCCCAGTATGAAGTGGGAGTTGCGTTGACCAGGTTCGTACCACCGGGGAAGTTAAATCAAAGACATCCACTCTTTCTTATGATGAATGATCTTTTACTATACCTCTTAATATAGATTTTTCACTTCACGAATTTTCTGCGAAGCTTTCTTTTGTTTCATTACTCAATTCTGGTTCTACTGACTGTTTTATTGATTCTCGATTTGTGTATAAACATTCACTTCCTACTTCTTCTATTCCTTCAATCAATCTCTGACTTTTCAATGGTTCCTTATCTCCGAAACCAATTTCTGAGACTACGTCTCTTAATGTTTGGTTTCCCTCCGGCGAGCTACTACTACTAACATTTTATGTCACTTTACTAGATTCCTCTTGCAAAGCAGTTTTAGGGTACAGTTTCTTGACCTGTTACAATCCGTTGATTGACTGGGCATCAAGAAACATTACATTCCATTCCACTAAGCAAGTTGACTCTCCCTCGATGTCCTCACTTCCACAAACACCCGTTCCAGAAGAAACTGTCCCCTCGCGGGGTCAGCCTACCATTGGTTCCGAAGAGGTCCCTTCGTGACCTTCTTCATGAACTCATTCTCGCCATTCACCTTGTCCTTTATCAGACTCTTTTCCCTATGAACCCATCTATTCCTACCCTTTGGTGGCTCAATTGGCCGCTTCGCAACTCGAAAACCCAGAGATCGACATTGCTCTTGTCAACGCGGAACTTTTCAACCATGCACGCAAGAATGCCAAGTGTGAACCATTAATTCTACGCGTGGTTCACAGTGAAGTTACAGTGCGAGCTGCTTCGACAACTTCAGCAAGCAATCCCTCCTCATTACCAAAGCATTATGTGGACTTTGTGGATGTCTTTGACAAAGTCGAATCCGAAGTGCTGCCTGAGCACCAACCCTACGACCTAAAGATTGAATTAGAGGAATGTGGTGACGAGGGGAGAGAGCACAGAGGAAGCACAGGCACAAAGCACAAACTGAAGTGAGGGGTGGGGCTAGCACCACACATGAAGGCTAAAAGAAATAGGGATCTTAGACAACAGTGATAGCACAAGGGCCAATCACTAAGGTCACACAAGGGAAACTAGTTCCAAAGACCAAGTAAGTATATTGAAGGTAAACGATGATACAAGTACTAACCTAGTTCCAAAGACCAAGAGGTCAAGATGGGGAACTAGGTGTCAGCTACTGTACTATATATACAAGGGTTCAGATGAGTAAGCGACAGCGCGGGAAGCCGATAGAAGTGTCTGGAATGTGATGGAAGGTTCTGACAAATGATAGGTGGAAGTAAAAGGATATGGGAACATGGATAAGGGTTCAGGTAGTCATGAAGATAGAGGAGAGAGGGAATGTAGGAGAAAACAAAGTAAGTACCGTATCCTGTATAGCATGTCATGACAAGGAAGGCACCAAACCACCTATTGGTCACCTTTACCCTCTTTCTGCCAAGGAATTAGAGGCTCTACGCTGATTCATTGATAAGCACCTCGAATCAGGCGCTATTCAACCTTTGTCCTCTCCTCATGGAGCTCCGGTATTGTTCGTACCGAAAAAGGATGGAAAACTTCGACTTTGCATAGACTTTCACGGTCTTAACAACATCACGAAGAAGGATCGCTATCCTTTGCCTCTCATTTCTGATTTCCTAGACACTCCGAAAAAAGCTAAGTTGTATACCAAACTCGATCTTGCTCATGTGTACCATTTAGTTTGAATCGCGGAAGGTGACGAATGGAAAATGACATTCAGAACTCGTTGGGGTTCTTATGAATGGAAGGTTATGCCATTTGGACTCACTAATGCTCCTGCAGCTTTCCAAAGGTTTGTGAACAACATATTTGCTGATCTTTTAGATGTTTATGTTATCATCTACCTCAATGATATACTTATTTACTCTGACGATGAGGCATTACATTGTGAACACGTCCGCGAGGTTCTCCGTCATCTTTGTAAACATTGACTCTATGTGAATCTCGCGAAATGTGAATGGGAGGTTGATATGGTAGAGTATCTTGGTTATATTCTTTCCCCGGAGGGCTTAACAATGTCAAAAGACAAAGTAAAAGCTATCATTGACTGGCCGGTACCTCAGAAAGTCAAAGACCTCCAGTCTTTTCTTGGATTTGCTAATTTCTATCAACATTTTATTTATAATTATAGTGATATTGTAGTCCCAATGACATGACTTACATGAAGGATACACCTTGGAACTGGAATACCGACTGCCAGGAAGCCTTCGAGAAGCTCAAATACAGCTTCACTCACACTCCTATTCTGGCACATTGGGAACCAAACTGACATCTAATCATGGAAACAGATGCCTCAGACTACGCATTAGCCGTGATCCTCTCGATCGTACTATCTGACAGAGAAATTCACCCCATTGCATTCCTCTCGAGGACTTTTCAAGCTGCAGAACTCAACTACGACACTCACGATAAGGAGCTTCTCGCGATTTTGAAGCATTCAAAGGCTGGCGACATTACCTCGAGGAAGGGATTGGGAGATCCTATTGACATCATTACCAATCACAAGAATCTCGAATACTTCTTGATGATGAAGATCCTTACACAACGACAAGTTCATTGGTCGGAGTATCTGCATCAATTTAATATGGTGATCCGATTCAGACCAGGTAAGCTAGGTGAAAAACCTGACTCAATGACTAGATGCTGGGATGTCTACCCAAAAGAGGGGGATATCGGCTATGCACAAGTTAACCCACAGAATTTCAGACCTATTTTCACTAATGAACAACTAACTACTTCCCTTCAAGCTACATTCCTAGAAGGACTGGCACTTCGCGACTTCATTGTTATGGATATAGAGGCACTTCATTCTGCTATTCACAATTCAATCGAAATGGATCTGGAATCAATTGTGGGATTGACATTCGCAAAGGATGGTTCAAACACTCATTGGACAATAGGTTCTGATGGACTGCTATGACTTGATGATCACATTTACGTTCCTAACATTTCTAATTTATGACTTCAAATTCTACAATATTTTCATGACCACCCACTCTCAGGTCATTTTGGTCAAAACCGGACTCTGGAAGCTATTCAACAACAGTACACTTGGCCAAAGGTTTGCAAATTTGTTTGTGATTATATCAATTTGTGTATGGTTTGTGGACACAATAAACCTAGTCGACATAGGCCTTACAGCCTACTTAAACCACTTCCAGTCCCCATCCAACCTTGGGATCCTATATCGATGGACTTCATTGAACAATTACTGGACTCTAAAGGACATATGGCTATTTTAGTAATCGTGGATCGAGCCTCGAAACAAGGCATTTTCATCATGACACACGACAAAATAACGTCCAAAGAGCTCACGGAACTGTTCGTCCATCATGTTTTCTCGAAACACGGAGTTCCTAGCCATGTCACTTCTGACCAAGGCTTGAAAGTTGTTTCAGCTTTCTTTCGCGCTTTAGGGGAAGCTCTCTCGATCAAACTACACTTCACCTTGGGATACCATCCTGAGGGGGATGGACAAACAGAACAACTTAACCAGACTCTGGAACAATACATCCATATGTATTGTGCATATCAACAGGATGATTGGGCAAAACTTCTGCCTATTGCGGAATTTGCATACAACAATGCTCCTAATGCCTCCACTGGTATTACTCCATTCTTCACAAATAAAGGTTATCATCCTAACATTACAGTGAAACCTGAAATCGACATCTGTTCCGATCATGCGATTGACTTCACAATGAATTTAGATGAGATTCATTTGTTCCTCCACAAAGAAATTACTAATGTGCAAGCTCGATACAAAGAGCAAGTGGACAGAAAACGTATTAATCATCCAGATTTTCCCATTGATTCACAGGTATTCATATTGGTGAAGCACATTAAAACCACTCGACCTACCGTGAAGTTCTCCAAGAAGTATCTCAGACCATTCAAAGTTCTTGAGCACGTAGGGACTCTCTCATACAAGTTACAACTCCCTTCCTACCTCAGTTGTATCCACCCAGTTTTCCATGTATCCCAACTCAAACCATATACTCCGAACTCGATTCCACATTGCAGACAAACTCCTCCACCTCCAGTGGAGGTCAATGGCGAAGAGGAATACAACATCGCGGAGGTATTAGATTTGAAATTGGATTGTCGATACAAAAAATGTCCACTGCAGTATTACATACAGTGGGCAGGACATGAAGGTACAGATGAAGAGTTCTCCTGGGTTGCTGCAAACAAAATTCACATGGATGAGCTGGTTCCAGCTTTCCATCTTTGTTATCCTCACAAACCTGGACCATCATGATTAACAACCACTTATTCTTTTACTATTCATTCATTGGAAATACTAATTTTTATTTTACTAGTTAAACAATTCCTCACGAAACCTTCGGGATTCATCACCATTACATTCCATGCTACCTACTAAATTCCAAACCTGCACGCCAAGGAGTCCACAATCCATCCTTTGCAAAACTAACTTGAAATCCCACATTCCCTTCCTTCCAAACCCATCATGATTCTTTCCTCGCAGAACGAATTTTACCTCCTTACACCATTAACACTCACTCATCAACAAAACCGTATGACTCCAATAACACCAAAAAAGGCAAATAAACATAAAATTAACCAAAACAAAACAAAAAACAACAAAAAACAATAAAATACAACTACTTAGAATTATTTACAAGTCCACTTAACTAACTGCTACCCTTTGTGGGAATCACGTCGCGCGGCGTTTTCCCTCACAAATCCTTCTGCTCTCTTCATCATCTTCTGTTTCTTCATGTTCTTCCTTGTTTTCTTCCCTTTCTTCCTCGCCCTTCTCATCATCTACTACCACATCCGCCAGTCGTTGCTGAACAAGACGAACCAGTTCCTCCATTGCGAAGGCTGTTCGACTCGCGAAACCAAGGAGAGTGCTCATCTGCCTCTTCAGAGCTTCGTTCTGCTCCGCGAGCAGATCTAATTTCCCTACCAACTCGGCACCTCCAAATCTCCTCTCTGTGATGCGCCTCGCGGGATCCTCATACAACCCTTCTTCCTCCACACACGGTTTCTTCCTCCTTGACCTATGAGCCGTGTTATCCCCTGCCCAGCTACACCTCTGTCATTGGAGATGACAGGCCAGACAGGCCTGCGTCCAGGGCTTTCTGGGTTGCGCAATACAATTCGAAGTGTTACCTTGTGTAACACAACAAAGGCATCCTTCACGATTACGTGAAGGCGTGGGGGGAGGGAAGTCGCCCTCATCCTCATCCTCGTCATTGTCCTCATCATCGTCGTTATCATCGTCTCCATCATCGTCTCATCATCGGGATCCAGAGCTGATCCAACCTGCAGTTGGGTTAATCAGTGATATCCTCGCAAAGAAAACAAATTACTTACCTGAGGAATGATGCGAAGGGTGAATGAAAACTAACACCCAAACACTAAGTTCAGGGGGCTTGGTAGCAGTTGTAAGTAGAGTACTGTAAAAACCTGATAAAATCAAGTATAACACCAAAAATCACAAGTTAATAAACCTAATAATAACCTAAAGTAACAACCTAATAATAAACCTAATAAACAACCTAATAACAGAGGCTTGTAGCGATGGGGGTGCTGCAACCTGTCCTTTCTCTAAATCCCCCCCCCTCCTTATATACCCAAAAATCTCGGAATATCTTCGCACCTTCCTACTGCGGCCGCAGACCATTATTGTCTGTCGATCCCCTGGCTCCATATTCCCACTCCTGCCAAGTCTCCGATCACTTCTACAGCTTTTCCTTACTAAAAATCCGCATTTTTCCCTTTTTGGTAGTTCCACTTCAAATAAATAATTCCCCTCGATCCACTAATCCCAAATTGAGTGGTTAACGGAGTCTAGACCTCCCTGCGTCTGTTTGACTTGTAGCTCAACTAATTTCTATCCTTCTAGCCAGTCCTAATCTGAAATCCGGTGTTTTAGCCCCTAAGACATAGACATCTCCGAGCACACGGCATTTCTAGGTCCCAAACCTATCCCTTCTGTCAGGACCTGCTTCAGACCTCTCCCCGTCTATTTGTCTCTTTACTCATTGTATGATATTGTCTTTAGCATGCATATATCCAGCATTCTCGCTGGAGCCACTAGTTTTGATGGGCCATCAATCCCATCAATATATACTGCTTTGACCGCCGAACTTAGATATTCTGCTCGTTTCTCTTAATATAGCTGTGAAATAAGTTGCCAAACAAGTCATAAAATATATTTACACTTGTTCTGAACATTATTTCAATTTAGCCTGTTCATTTTACTGAGACAAGTCTAAACCTATGTAAACTTCAACTGTTTTCTATTTCTCAGTCCGAGAAAATGGTTATCAATTATCCCAGACTGTAAATTTGTCTTGTAGACCTCCACTGACATCAACTGGACCATCTCTTACTCATCCAGTATTTTCTCCGCTACCTTAAACATGCTCCTATGTCTTTTATTGGTGGTGGTCAAAGTTGTTTTGATTGCATCAGCAATACTACTAACTTTGACCTTCTCGGCTAAGGACTTTAAATATTTTAAGTGCAATATTAAGTTTGAACTTTGTATTTTAAGTGTTGTGAGTGTGCATTGCAAGGAGTAGTAATATTTTATAGACTTTTTAATTGTCTTTTAATCAGGAAAAACACTTTAGATTCAAAGTATTTGAGTGATATCAACTGCAATTTGGCAGTCATATCATCTCCCCCACACCAAATATTGACTGTCCCAGTCAACAGAAAGGTTTAATAAAAATTTTTTTTTTTTTTTTTTTTTTTTGGATAAAAATTGACTGTTTCAGTCAACGGAAAAGTTAAAGAAAAATTTGGGTAAAAATTGGTGGGTTTCCATTCTAGCACAACACTTTTTGAACACAAGTCTTTCTTTCATGCTCCGCAATTCCATGTCAGGATCAAAAACAAGGTAGATGCGGCAGATCACTGATCTTTCCTTTTTTTTTGATGTTTTAGACCTGACAACTCATTCCTATGTCTAACTAAGGCTATCTGAAACCTAAGTAGACCCGAGACATACCACATGCTCTCATGCAATAATTTGTAGCTCGTTTATCTTTGCTTATGACTTTTTAGGGGCTATTCCAATTCAGAATATAAACTTCCCTATGCCATCTCATCACTCAGCTCCACTTATTCCAAATTTTCTAAGTTGGAATGGCTTTATCTTTTACTAATTATTGTGTAAGTCAAGATAGAGACTTCAATAAGATAAACATCATGATTTAAGCATATGTTATCTCCTTTGTCTTCTTCCATGCTGCCAAGTCATAAACTGACTTATCACTTCTTACTTGACTTATCAAGTCTGCTTGTTCTAATGTACCTGGATGCAGGTCTTCTTCTTCTACATCCTCAATACTATTCTCAATCTTAAGCAACCCATCATTTGACATTTGAATAAGGTCATTTAAGTTGTCTGGCAAATCTAATCTTTTTCTTGCAAAATACGGAATGACTCTGAATGCACCAACTTTATTCTGGAATACTGAGCCATCCATTTCTGCAACAATATAACTGCCTCCCTTAGTCCTTTTAATGACAATCATAGGTCCCAAATAACGAGGCTTTGCTTTACCACCAACTGATTTTTCAAACCTAGTGTTTCTGACCATTACTAAGTCACCAGGTTTAAAATCAAAGTCCTTAATGGTAGCTAAGTGCTCTCTTTCAAACCTCAAAACTCTTTCTCTCTTTTCTAAGGAGACCTTTTCCCTTAACTCAATAACATGCTTTGAATGCTTGGCTAGAGCCAAAGCTCTAAGTCCAATCAGTTCTGCAGTTGTTACTACTCTGTTTGGCCATTCTACTAACCAAGTAGCTTCAATGATGTCAAATGGCAGTACTGGATGAGCACCTGTAACTGCAAAGTAAGGTGAACATCCCAATCTTTTTCTGATTGTACACCTATCTGCCCATTTAACTAATGGAAATGAATATAACCATTTACTACTATCTCCTTCCACAGCCTTAAGTAAACTTGTTCTAACATCATAATGACTTCTTTCTACTAAGCCATTTGCTTGTGAATTGTAAGGTGAAATTCTAATATGGTTAATGCCATACTTTTCTTTCAACCAATTCATTACAGCTAAGAAGGTAGATCCATTGTCTGTAACAATTTCACATAAACTTCCCCAAGTACAAATAATTTCTTCCCACAGCCATTGTCCTATAGACCTGGCTGTCTCTTTTCTTAAAGGTCTTCCTTCCATCCATGAAGTCAAAGCACACCTGCCATGGACAAGATATCTGCAACCATTTGATGGAGGCATCATCATAGTATCCATATGCATAACTTGAAATAATGAAGGTGTTCTTGTAACCACTGGTGGTATCTTAACTTTAACTTTCTGTCTAGTTTGACAAATATGACAAGACTTGACATAATGGTAAACATCATCTTCTAAATCTGGCCACCAAAATCTCTGACTTAGCAATGACTTTGTAGCAAAGAACATTCTGTGACCAAGGCTATCATGAGCAGCCTTCATCATATGAGTTCTTTTATCTTTTCTGACTACAAGTCTATGCATTCCATCTTTATTTCTCTTATACAATCTATCACCTTTTCTAAAATAACTTCTTGCAATTCTAAGAAAGTTTTTGAACTTATATTCATCTTTATAATTAATTGGCCTTTTTGAAGTATCAGCCAACCATTCATAAATGACTTCAATGTTTTCATCTAACTTCTTTGCACCTTGTGATCTATGATTTTCATCATAGTCCAATTCTTCAATTTCTGATGGTGGATCAGCTGGAGTTGGTAGATATTTTTCTGAGTTCACATATTGCAACACTTCAGGTAAATCCCTCCACTGTCTCTCTTTCTTCACTGTTGTTTCTAACTCTTCAATGAATGACTCTTCTGACTTAGGCAATGATTCTACTGTCATTGTCCAATACTGATCACTTGCACCAATAACTTCATTAATATAACCCCCTCTGGTATCTATGTTGTGAATGAAATCTCTTAACTGGTAAGGTTCAAATGGTATACCCTCCTCTGGTACTTCATATTTTTCATCCTCCCAAACTTGTCTTCTTCTGGACAAACCATCAGATCCAATGACTCTGCCTGGAACATGCTCTAACTTAAAATGGAACATCAAAATTGATTCTATCCATCTGTTAATAGTAGCATTAGGCATCATGTCTGGATGCTGTAGCATTCCTTTAATATACTTTGCATCTGTCTCAACTATCAGATTTCTAATTCCAAATAACCAATAATGACAAGCTTTAAGTGCTCTAAACAACCCATATAATTCTCTTTTTGGTTGTGAGTACTTTGCCTCTCTATCAGTCAAAGTCATTGATCCAAATCTGGAATAAATCCTTTTCTTCTTAAGTTTGGGTGACTCTGGATCAGCTTGGCATATGAAAAACCCAACCGCAATGTATGAAGTATCCACATTGAGTATCACTGGGATAGAACTGTCATACTTTAATGGTTTTATAGCACCACTATTTTTAACAGCTTCTTTAATTTCTGCCATAGCCTCTTCCTGATCTTTTCCCCAAACAAACTGTACATCTTTTCTAGTCAACTTCACAAGTGGACTTGCTATTTCAGCATAATCTTTGATGAACATGCGGACAAGTCCTGCAGTTCCCAAAAATCCTCTAACTTCAGTTAAACTTGTGCAAGGTGGCCAATCCATGATCACAGCAGCTCTGTCCTTGCCAATTTTGCGCCCTTGATAGGTACACAAATGGCCAACAACCATGTATTCTGATGCACATAAGACTGCTTTTAACCCTGAAAAGGTACCTCCTGCATAAAACATTCTTTGTACTATTCTATTCATGTTCTGGAAATGTTCCCAGACAAATCTTCTAATACCAGCATTCTCTTGAATAGTCTGATATCCACCTCCCTTCAACTCATATCTAGTTTCGGGCCCTCTAACTGGAACATCATCAATATATGGCTGAGTCCATTCTGGAGTCTCCTCTTGCTCAATATAACTAACATCATCATGGAAAATTGGTACTGAGTCTGTCCAACCCATAGGTAACTTAACAAGTCTAAGTGGGCCATATGGTGTTTGAAATGTTGTCATGTCTCTTGACTTAGGTGATAAAACCCTATTGTCATAGCCAACAAATAAATCAAGTACTCCTCCACATGATCTTCCACTAAATCTATCTGCAAGTTCTTCTGTTGCTGGTGGAACACCTGAATGTTGTATAGTTACAGCATTAAGTCTTTCCAAACTATGCACTAGTCTCAAACTTTTTCCATCTTTCTTAACTACACAGAACCATCTACTTCTGTATGAAGAATTTGATGGCTCATACACTTGTGCATCTATCTTTTCTTTAATAATTCTGCACACTTCCTCAAAAATACCTGGTGGGATAGGAATATTTTTCTCAACCCAAGGTGTATGTGGTACAACTGGCATCTCTACTGGTGGAAAAAAGTCTTCTTTGAATTCTCCCCTCTCAGCCGCTGTCCAAGCGAAAGAAGCTTCATGCAACATCATAAAGTGATGCATCAACTTTCTTTCCTCTGGCCACAAGAAATCTTCTGAGTGTACTTTGTCAATAATTTCTTTTCTCTCATCTGTATATCTTCCTGTAGACACAAAATCTGGTGGGTTTGGATTTAACTTAGGCATATTTGCCAAAGGGTCCCCAGTAATATGTCTCTCTATTCTATACTTAGCAGGAAGTTCACCAATAATTGGTCTAACTTTTACTGCCACTGGCTTGTACTTGAACACTCCCAAAGGTTCATAACTATCTTTTTCATAATCTAGACCATCAAGTTCCATTTGCATATTTGCTGCATATACTTGAGTCTTCTGTTCTAATTTTGCCTTGTAAGATTTGTGACCCCCTGCATCTCTGTTGGATACTGGTACTAAGTCATAATCCCTCAAGTTAGAATTCTCTATGTCTTTTGCTCCAAAAATTTTGGACAAGTGCACACTCAACACTTCTCTATCTTTCTTCTCCATGCTTTCTTCTGAAATGAATAAAGCACTAAGAAATAAATTCTGAACTTCTGATTTGTTAAAGTTCCCGGCCTTTGTAGGCATAGAAACTTGTCTAATTTTTGTTTTCTCAATTTCTCTTCCATCAAAATCCACTATTAATGCCACCTCTCCTTGATCTTTTATCAATTCCTCAAGGTTAGCAGAAAACCCTGATTCAAGTCTGGTTTCCTTTCTAATGGAGTTGGTCCTTTTCCTCTAGGATAAGTCACCACTACAGATCTTCTCAAAGTATTGGGATCATTAATTGTAATAGTCTGATTCCCATCCTTTGTAGTCCTTACTACACTTTCTGTCAAAGTATCAAAAGGTCTTCCCAGTAACAAGTCATAAGCTGGATCCCTGATCACATGCACTTGCATATATAGAGTGACTTCACCAAATAAGAATGGCACATTTCTAGCCAAACCTAATGATTTTTCTACTCCCTTGTTTGCAGATTGCATATAAATGACCACATCTGGGTCCCAACTAAGTCCTGTCACCATAGCCTTTTTCTCAGAAATAGACACTATTTGTGAACCTGTGTCATATAGTGACTCTATCTTTGCTGTTCCATTTACTAATGGAAATACACATCTCAACTGTTCTGAAGGATTTGCAATAAAGACTTGTTTTGGTTCTTCCCCTGGTGTCAAAGTCTCTAAGTACTGTAGCACTGGGTCTCCAACAACAATTGCACCTTTTGGCAACTTTGCCTTAGGATCTGCTTCTGATAGTAAAAACACTTCAATGTTTGAATTCAACTTCTCTATTGGAATAGCATTTGTAGGAAAAATTGTAACTTCTTCTTCACTTGGTATAAATGGCAGTTCCTCTAGATCTGTCTTTCTAGACTTCAACTTATCTACATCAACTCTAATCCTGGAGATGATTTTGCCTTTCAATTCAATGTCAGACTCTATCACTTGTTCTCCATCAAGACTTCTACTTCTCTCTTCTTTCAACTTCCAAGTAGTACCTTTGTGTTTGATAGTCCTTTCAGCTCTCTCTTTAGCTGTAGGAGAATCTGTAACATTTGGCACACTTGCATAGGGTATCTCTGGTATACTGGAGAAATCAAATTCATCACCAGAGTTTTCATCTGTCCAATGAACTTGTTTCTTTTTAACTGGTGTTACAATGGGGTTGAGCCCATCAGATTGTACAATGGGGTTGGACCCATGAGACATAGAAATAGATGGTGAATATGAAGGAGAAACTGAGTCTATAGGAACCGAAACACTTTGTTTTTGGTTTTTATGTTTTTCACTTCTCCAATTCTGGCTCTGTTCAGCCTTAGAAAACTTTTGCACTTTGTCCTCCGGGACTGTTGGTTTAGCCTTCAACTGCTTTGCCAACCTCTTGTTTCCCTTCATTGGACCCTCTAGAAATCCGAGTCCTGTTGACTTTTCTTAGCCTGATGACGGGTCTGAATATTAGTGGATTGAACTTCACCACTTTCATCATCTGTGTCATCTAGACTTGCAGATCTCATCTTTTGTATCATCACTGTAATTTTTCTTCTTTCATTAAGTGCCTCAAGATAGGCTTTTACTTCCTCAATTGGAGTAGCTACCAAATCTTCTTCTGAGAACACATCTCCACACATATTACTTTGCTTTGTGTCTTTGACAATCTTGTCAACTTGTAACTTTTGGCAATCTCCTCCTGAAGAGTAATAAATGCCCTGCCCACTTGGCAAACAAACTGTAGCACCCTTGAGAATAATTTTGCCTTCATCAAGATAGGTCTGTCTGACTAGACACTTTCCTGACATGTGCCCAGGTTCTCCACAGAACCAGCAAATAACATCTCTCATGATGGCTTCCACATTCTTAATCCCTCTAGGTTGACTTGATGATGAATTTGGATGAGTGTGATAGCTACTAGGATTATTACTGTAAGTCCTCTGCTGATAGGCAGGAGCAACTTTCATTTCCTGAGCTAACTTCAACATTACATCCAATAACTCTTTATGTCTTCTGTCTGTATCCTTTTGTTGAAGGATAAACACATCTCTCAACTGTGCCATGTCATTCTCCCTCTGTTCTTGTTTAACTTTGCTGTCAGGAGAGCTACCTACTTTGGCACTCTTCTGATATCTATTAACAATATGGAGTCCCATTACAGTATGTTCACTGTCATGAACTCTAGCTTGTAACTCCAACTCATCTAGTAATTCATCTAATCCTATAGGATCATCTTCAGTGACTTTGTGCCCTGGAGTGGTAGCTGTAGCTGTAGCATTTGGGTTAGCAATTGCAGCTTTTGCCAGTTCAATTGCCTTCTGTCTTGCTGATCTAGCTAACTCACTCCACACTTCTGCACAAAATTCTTCATCCAATATCTTTAGAATTTTCTGAACAAACTCTCTGTTTGACAGTCTATTCTTGGGTATAAGACTTTTCTTGAGAGGACCAAGTTCTCTTTTGAGATCAAGGATTCTGTCTAAGTCACTAACCCTCAAATGTCTGTACTTCTTCAAAATCTCATCAAGCTTCTTAATGCTAGCAGACTCTGTGTGATCATAACTAGCAAGGATATTATCCCTGAAAGTTGTATATGAACCAGTGCCTTCATAACCATCAATTGCTTTCCAAGTATTTTTAACTTCACTACCCAAATATCTGAGTAACGCCTCTTTCTTTTGTGACTCTGTCACTATCTCTGGTACATCTCTAACTAGTTCTTCAACATCATCAATAAAGTCTTTAACCCCTTGACCTGTTACTGACTCTGGGAATTTTGGACCTTTGCCAGAACCCTTGAGTGGTAACTTAGCCATTGGATTGGTAGTCATTTGGCTTGAGTTCAGATCGCTGTCTTGAGCAGGTTGTGAACTTGTATCAAATAAATTTCCAGTTGAACTTGTAAAATCCTCTGGTATTGGCAACAAACTAGCAAGGACTTGTCCTTCTACACTGATAGGGCTAGGCTCTCTAGTCTGCTCTTCTACTTGATCTCTGGTTCTACTAGTGCTCTGCTCTTCAGAATTTGAAGTACTTCTTGCAGCTGTATTTGCTGAAGTAGGTACAACAACTTCTGGATGCTCTTCTTGGTAGTTCTTTGCTCTTCTATTGGCAATCTGTTGAGCTAGATTAATTCTATGCTCTTCAGATGCCTCTGTACTTTGTCTAGTTGCCTCTCTGGGACTTCTCCGAATTTTGTATAAGTAAAAGTAGAGTTAAAGTCAAAAAAAAATTGACTTCAACAAAAAAATATAAGAAAGAGTTTTCAACTGTGCCCCCTCGCGGTGGGCTCCAGATGATGCGAAGGGTGAATGAAAACTAACACCCAAACACTAAGTTCAGGGGGCTTGGTAGCAGTTGTAAGTAGAGTACTGTAAAAACCTGATAAAATCAAGTATAACACCAAAAATCACAAGTTAATAAACCTAATAATAACCTAAAGTAACAACCTAATAATAAACCTAATAAACAACCTAATAACAGAGGCTTGTAGCGATGGGGGTGCTGCAACCTGTCCTTTCTCTAAATCCCCCCCCCTCCTTATATACCCAAAAATCTCGGAATATCTTCGCACCTTCCTACTGCGGCCGCAGACCATTATTGTCTGTCGATCCCCTGGCTCCATATTCCCACTCCTGCCAAGTCTCCGATCACTTCTACAGCTTTTCCTTACTAAAAATCCGCATTTTTCCCTTTTTGGTAGTTCCACTTCAAATAAATAATTCCCCTCGATCCACTAATCCCAAATTGAGTGGTTAACGGAGTCTAGACCTCCCTGCGTCTGTTTGACTTGTAGCTCAACTAATTTCTATCCTTCTAGCCAGTCCTAATCTGAAATCCGGTGTTTTAGCCCCTAAGACATAGACATCTCCGAGCACACGGCATTTCTAGGTCCCAAACCTATCCCTTCTGTCAGGACCTGCTTCAGACCTCTCCCCGTCTATTTGTCTCTTTACTCATTGTATGATATTGTCTTTAGCATGCATATATCCAGCATTCTCGCTGGAGCCACTAGTTTTGATGGGCCATCAATCCCATCAATATATACTGCTTTGACCGCCGAACTTAGATATTCTGCTCGTTTCTCTTAATATAGCTGTGAAATAAGTTGCCAAACAAGTCATAAAATATATTTACACTTGTTCTGAACATTATTTCAATTTAGCCTGTTCATTTTACTGAGACAAGTCTAAACCTATGTAAACTTCAACTGTTTTCTATTTCTCAGTCCGAGAAAATGGTTATCAATTATCCCAGACTGTAAATTTGTCTTGTAGACCTCCACTGACATCAACTGGACCATCTCTTACTCATCCAGTATTTTCTCCGCTACCTTAAACATGCTCCTATGTCTTTTATTGGTGGTGGTCAAAGTTGTTTTGATTGCATCAGCAATACTACTAACTTTGACCTTCTCGGCTAAGGACTTTAAATATTTTAAGTGCAATATTAAGTTTGAACTTTGTATTTTAAGTGTTGTGAGTGTGCATTGCAAGGAGTAGTAATATTTTATAGACTTTTTAATTGTCTTTTAATCAGGAAAAACACTTTAGATTCAAAGTATTTGAGTGATATCAACTGCAATTTGGCAGTCATATCAGGAACCAACTGTTTCCTCTTCAAAACCTGTATCTCAATGTCCGGGGTATTGCAAACTATGGAGGCCAACTTGTCAACTTGTTGCTTTGAGCCCAAAGGCTCCTGCCAGCTCATCGTAGCTCCCGTCCTTCGTGATGCAGCACAAGCTGCATGCTCTCAACATTCCTGTAACTCAGTGAGGGCTTGAGCCCTCCGACGATCTCGGCTGGTTTCTTCTTCTGCCAACCTCCTTAAAGCATCGGCTTTAGCCTTCACGATGCTCTCCTCGACGAGCTTGTCTTCTTCCCACTTCTTTGTGGCCTGTCTTTCCTCTTCCTCAATTTTCTTCTGCTCTGCCTCACAAGCAGCTTCTTCCTCCAACCTCACCAGCTCTTCCTCAAAGGCCGCCTCCTGTGCCTCAATTTTGATTTCACAAAGGCGGGCATGTTCTGCCTGCTCTCGAACAAGATGTGCTTGTCATTCTTGAAGGGTTTTGGTAGCGGTGACAGTGAGGGACATGTCAAGAAGGATGAGAACTTGGGAAAAAACAGAGAAAACCATTGCATTTTATATGCATTCATTGTTGAGGGCAGGTTTGACTTCAAATTTTTCATTTACCTCAATCATGAATTGCATGGCATTTTGAAAATTTTACTTTTCCTTTTTACTTTTCCATTCTACCTAATTTTACATCCATTAATCATTAACAATTGCGTAGGCTTTCGAGAGCGAAAGCCTAAGAGGGGGATACTGTTATATCTATGCAAGCTAAGTCCTTACGAAGCTTCGCGAACCATTCCGCTACTTAGATATTACTTATATCCTTTTACCACTATGCAATTACTTCGCGAAGGAATTCCAATGCAAAGTAAATAACTGTTATCCTTATTATTCTTATCAGATTTACACTATCCCTTTTATATCCCTTCCTTTGTTCTTTACTTATGAGTTAACCCATTCGGGCCTGGCATCGCTTCGCAATCCTGACTTGCTTTAGTATAAAGCTACGGTATTGAATAGGTAGTTCCCTAGTTTAAATATCAACCTTGATAGCACTTCGATAGTGATACCAATTAATCACCTATCTATATCATTGTTTTAACATCCTCACTGTCAGTATGTTCCGCGATGGTCATTGCGAACGGAACACATTTACCTTTCTTCTCTTGTGGACACACAAAGTGTTGAGGACTCTACTAATAGTGGAGTCAAGGTCCAACTACATTGTATAGGATCGTTTTACCTTGCGAAGTATTTTCCTTCGTAGTTTTCCCGTGATCATCCTGTGATTATTTCCGACGATCCCTTTGTGCACAATCATAACAGATGGGAGCAAAGTTATGGTATCAGTTGGGACACAGATCTTTGTCGCAGTCAAACCAAGCATCACATTCTTCATCTGGATTATGTTTAGAATGAACATCACACTGATCTTGAGTATCAAATGCATGCTGAAATCCTGCACAATTGATGTCTGGTGTAAACAAAGGCATAGTGGCAATGGAAGATGGAGAACCAGGTAAGTCCAATTTCCACTCCTTGTAGGATCAGTTGGAATGGCTGATGGTATGAGTAAAGATCTTGACCTAATGTGGTGACAAAGGGAGAAAGCACAGAGGAAGCACAGGCTCAAAGCACAAACCGAGGTGAGGGGTGGGGCTAGCACCACACACAAAGGCTGAAAGAAGGGATCTTAGACAACAGTGATAGCACAAGGGCCAATCACTAGGGTTTCACAAGGAAAACTAGTTCCAAAGACCAAGTAAGTATATTTGAGTGTAAACAAAGATACAAGTACTAACCTAGTTCCAAAGACCAAGAGGTCAAGATGGGGAACTAGGTGTCAACTACTGTACTATATATACAAGTGTCTAGATGAGTAAGCAACAGCATGGAAAGTTGATAGAAGTATCTGGAATGTGATAGAAGGATGTGGAATGATGTAAAGGATACAGAAGAATGTAGATGGATCCAAACAGTAACAAGGATAAAGAGAGGAGATGATGTAGGAAAAATAAAGTAAGTACCATATCCTATGTAGCACATCATGACAATTCCTTCATCCTTAACATTCCGAGCTTATCCTCAGCTTCCCCCTGTGCATCATACATACTGAAATTATCCTGTAATTCCTTCACTAATGCTGCAAAAGAACTCGTCCAAGCTGGCATCGCGGAAAGATTCAAATTTAGAATATCTGGTTCAAACCATTCCCTTCGCGGAACCACCGAGGTAAGAAAGAGTATAGTTGATCTTCTTTTGATCAGTAAAATACAAAGGACAGTCAATGAACACCAAAGATAAGGAAACTAAGAAACCTTTCAGTTTCCATGGGTCAGATCCATTGAACAAATCAGGATCCTTATCCTTCGATCTTCCAGATTCTGTGGGGCTGCTAGCATTCATGCCTGCGAGAACTGTTCCAAGGGTATTGAGCGAACCCTTAAACATGTGAAACACATCTAAGATGCATCACAGTAGGGTATGGATGGACACTACCTACCTGCTCCACTGGACTCCTAGAACGACTAGGAACATGAGAACCTCAAGGTGCTCCAGGACCTCCAGGACTATTGGGATCAGATTCCCCCTAGGTCTCCAGGATTTCCTGACTCATCAGGACCTATGTTATGATCGTGCACAAAGGGATCATCGGAAAGGATCACGGGATTGTCGTGACACGGTACTTACATCATTTTCCTTACGTTTCTTTTCTTTCACGTGCTTTCTTTCCTTTCATCACATGATCGTGTTTATGACTGTTCATCGCTCAGCGCTCCTTTCATCCATGATTGTTCCATCCCTTCTCACCTGATACCATCTTTCCCATTGTTCTCTCCAATCCTTCTCACGCTGTCGCTCCATTATTGTTCCCTGGAATCATTCCCATTCGCTCCTCTTTAAATCCCTCTCGCGCTGTCGCTCTGTTATTATCTACTGGAACTATTCCCATTCGCTCCTCCCTATTCCTTCTCGCACTTTGCTCTGGAACTATTCCCATTCGCTCTTCATCTTTGCGCTCTCGCACTCTTATCTTCTCACCTCTGTTTATTATCTTCACGCTCCACCGTTTACATTCTTATTCGTTCTCAGCTCTTATTGTCAGACGAGTATATATAGTACCGTAGTTAGCTCCTAGTTCCCTATCTCGACCTCTTGGTCATTGGGGACTAGGTTCGTCACTGTATCTCTGTCTTTGCTACATTCAATACTAACTTGGTCATTGGGGACTAGCTTGCCTTACTTGAACCCTTGTGATTTGGCCCTTCGTGCCGTCACTGCTGTTGAGATCACTCTATCCTTTCCGCCTTAGTGCACTAGTGTTGTCGCTGTCAAGGGCTTCGCTAGTTGTGTTTTGGCTTGTGCTTGTGCTTGTGCTTTTGCTCCGTCGTCTCTGTCCTTGTCGCCACAGGGATGATCGCAGGAAATAGCGAAGAGAATTACTTTGTGAGGTACAATGATCCTAGACTATGTAGTCAGACCTTGACTCCACTATTAGTAGAGTCCTCAACACTTTGTGTGTCCGCAAGAGAAGAAAGTAAAATGTGTTCCATTTGCGATGACCATCGCAGAATGTACTGACAGTAGGGATGTTAAAACAATGATATGGATAAGTGATTAATTGGTATCACTATCAAAGTGCTATCAAGGTTGATATTTAAACTAAGGAACTACCTATTTGATACCCTAGCTTTATACTAAAGGTAAGTCAGGATTGCAAAGCGATGCCATGCCTGAATGGGTTAGCTCATAAGTAAAGAACAAAGAAAGGGATATAAAAGGGATAGTGTAAATCTGATAAGAATGATAAGAGATAACGGTTATTTACTTCACATTGGAATTCCTTCGCAAAGTAATTGCATAGTGGTAAAAGGATATAAGTAATATATCTAAGTAGTGGAATGGTTCGCGAAGCTTTGTAAGGACTTAGCTTGCATAGATATAACAGTATCCCCCTCTTAGGCGTTCGCCCTCGAAAGCCTACGTGATTGATAATGATTAATGAATCTAAAGTTAGGTAGAATGGAGAAGTAAAAAGTAAAAGTAAAATTTTCAACTGCCACGTGATTCATGATCAAGGTAAACAAAAAATTTGAAGTCAAACCTGCCCTAAACGACAAATGCATATAAAACACAAGGGTTTTCTCTGTTTTTTCCTAGGTCCTTATCACTCTACGATGTCTGTTACTATCACCGCCACTGAAACTGTACAGGAACAATGAGCATGCCTCATTTGAGAGCAGGCGGAATGAGCCTGCCTTCATCAGATCGAAGTCGATGTGCAGGAGAAAGCCTTCAAGGAGGAGATGGTGAAGTTGGAGGAGGAGACTGCTTGTGAGGCTGAGGAGAAAAGACTGGATGAAGAGAACAGACTCAAGGAGGAGAGGCAAGCTGCAAGGAAGCAAGAAGAAGAAAGGCTCATTGAGGAGAGCATCATGAAGGCGAAGGCCGACACCTTGAAGAAACTTGCAGAGGAAGAGCGAGTATGGGGTGAATGCAGGGCACAGGCTCTGCAGGAGTTACAAGAGCATTGGGATCATGCAGCTCAAGCTGCATCGCGACGTTCAAGTGGTCTGGTATTGCGGGAGCCTTGGGTCCAAAACGAAAGGTTTACAAGCCGGCTTCTGTGGTTCGCAATACCCCAGACATCGAATTAAGAGTTTTGAAGAGAAAGCAAGTAGCTTCACAGGTGAGTAATGATTTCCTTTGTGATGAAATAGCTAATTAACAACATATAGGTTGGTTTGGCTCCTGACCCAGATGATGGAGACAACGGCAACGATGACGATGACGAGGCCGATGTGCCTCCTCCCACTCCTTTGCATAACCGCAAAGGATGCATTCATTGTGTTACCCAAAGTAACACTTTGAACTGCATTGCACAACCCAGAAAGCCCCGGACTCAGGCCTGTCTGGCCTGCCACCTACAACACCAGAGGTGTAGCTGGGCAGGTGACAATGCAGCTTGTAGGTTGAGGAGAAAGAAGCTGCGAGCGGATGAAGAGGGTTTGTATGAGGGTCCTGCGAGGCGTGTTGTGGAGAGAGGATTTGGGGGTGCCGAGTTAGGAGGAAAGCTTGATTTGCTCGCGGAGCAAAACGAGTCGATTAAAGTGCAGATGGATGCACTGATCAGTTTCACGAGCCGGACTGCTGTTGCTATGGAACAGCTGGTTCATTTAGTACAGCAACTACCCGAGGAGGACAAGGAAGACAAAGACAAAGATGAAGAAGGAGAAGAAGAAGAAGAAGAAGAAAAAGATGATGTAACAGAGAAAAGAAGAAGGATTCATGAAGGAAAATGATGCGCAACGTAATTTCCGCGATGATTTTATAGTAGTTAGTTGGACTTGGTAACAAAATTTTGTATAATATAGTACTTGTTTATTTGTTGGTTTTTGTTGTCTTTTGTTTTTTGTTTTTGTTTTGTTTAATTCTATGATTTTTTGCCTTTTTTGGTGGTTTTAGATTTGTAAGGTTTTGTTGGTGAATAAGTGTTAATGGTGTAAGGAGTTAAAATTCATTCTGCAAGGAAAGAATCACAATGGTTTGGGAAGGAAGTGGAGTTCAGTTAGTTTCACGAATAGTGAATCACAAGACTCCTTGGCATAAGGATTGGGGAATTAGTAGGTAATGAAGTAGGTAGACCAGAATGTGATTGTAATGGATCACAATTATTTCGCGAGGAGTTTGTTAACTAGGACAATAAAAATTAGTATTTCCAGTGCATGAATAGTAAAAAGAAATATTCGCTAAATCATGATGGTCCAGGTTTGTGAGGATAACAAAGATGGAAAGCTGGAACCAGCTCGTCTGCGTGAATTTCGTTCACGGTGACCCAGGAAAACTCCTCATCTGTACCTTCATATCCTGCCCACCATATGTAATACCGTAGTGGACCTTTTTTGGATCGACAATCCAATTTTGAATCTAATACCTCCACAACATTGTATTCTTCTTCGCCATTGACTTCCACTGGAGGTGGAGGAGTTTGTTTGCAATGTGGAATTGAGTTTGGATTATAGAGTTCGAGTTGGAATACATGGAAGACTGGGTGGATACGACTAAGGTAGGAAGGAAGTTGTAACTTGTACAAGAGAGTTCCTATGCGCTCAAGAACTTTGAACAGTCCGAGATACTTCTCGGAAAATTCGCGGTAGGTCGAGTGGTTTTTATGTGCTTCGCTAGTATGAATACCTGTGAATTAATGGGAAAATCTGGGTGATTAATACATTTTCTGTCCGCTTGCTCTTTGTATCGAGCTTGCGCATTAGTAATTTCTTCATGGAGGAAAGCATGAATCTCATCTAAATTTGTCACAAAGTCAATCGCGCGATCAGAACGGATGTCGATTTCAGGTTTCACTGTAATGTTAGGGTGATAACCTTTATTCGCGAAGAACGGAGTAATACCAGTGGAAGCGTTTGGAGCATTGTTGTATGCAAATTCCGCAATAGGCAAAAGCTTTGCCCAATCATCCTGTTGATATGCACAATACATACAGATGTATTGTTCCAGAGTCTGGTTAACTCCTTCTGTTTGCCCATCCCCCTCAGGATGATCTCCAGAGGTGAAGTGTAGTTTGATCGATAGAGCTTCCCCTAAAGTGTGAAAGAAAGCCAAAACAAATTCCAAGCCTCAGTCAGAAGTGACATGGCTAGGAACTCCGTGTTTCAAGAAAACATGATAGACAAATAATTTCACAAGCTCTTCAGATGTTATTTTGTCATGTGTCATGATGAAAATGCCTTGTTTCGAGGCTTGATCCACAATTACTAAAATAGCTGTATGTCCTTTAGAGTTGGGTAATTGTTCAATGAAATCCATTGATATAGAATCCCAAGGTTGGACGGGGACTGGAAGTGGTTTAAGTAGGCCGTAAGGCCTATGTCGACTAGGTTTATTGTGTCCACAAACCATACACAAATTGATATAATCACAAACAAATTTGCAAACCTTTGGCCAAGTGTACTGTTGTTGAATAGCTTCCAGAGTCCAGTTTTGACCAAAATGACCTGAGAGTGGGTGGTCATGAAAATATTGTAGAATTTGAAGTCGTAAATTAGAAATGTTAGGAATGTAAATGTGATCATCAAGTCATAGCAGTCCATCAGAACCTATTGTCCAATGAGTGTTTGAACCATCCTTTGTGAATGTCAATCCCACAATTGATTCCAGATCCATTTCGATTGAATTGCGAATAGCAGAATGAAGTGCCTCTATATCCATAACAATGGAGGCACAAAGTGCCAGTCCTTCTAGGAATGTAGCTTGAAGGGAAGTAGTTAGTTGTTCATTAGTGAAAATAGGTCTGAAATTCTGTGGGTTAACTTGTGCGTAGCCGATATCCCCCTCTTTTGGGTAGACGTCCCAGCGTCTAGTCATTGAGTCAGGTTTTTCACCTAGCTTACCTGGTCTGAATCAGATCACCATATTAAATTGATGCAGGTACTCTGACCAATGAACTTGTTGTTGAGAAGTATTTGAGATTCTTGTGATTGGTAATGATGTCAATAGGATCTCCCAATCCCTCCCTCGAGGTAATGTCACCAGCCTTTGAATGCTTTGAAAATTGCGAGAAGCTCCTTATCATGAGTGTCATAGTTGAGTTCCGCAGCCTGAAAAGTCCTCGAGAGGAATGCGATAGGATGAATTTCTTTGTCAGGTAGTAGGATCGAGAGGATGGCAGCTAATGCATAGTCTGAAGCATCTGTTTCCACGATAAAATGTTGGTTTGGTTCCCAATGTGCCAGAATAGGAGCATGAGTGAAGCTGTATTTGAGCTCCTCAAAGGCTTCCTGGCAATTGGTGTTCCAGTTCCAAGGTATATCCTTTTGCATGAGTTGCGTCATCAGAACTAGGATATCGCTATAATTATAAATAAATCATCAATAAAAATTGGCAAATCTGAGAAAAGACTGGACATCTTTGACTTTCCGAGGTACTGGCCAGTCAATGATAGCTTTTACTTTGTCTTTTGACATTGTTAAGCCCTCCGGGGAAAGAATATAACCAAGATACTCTACCATATCAACCTCCCATTCACATTTCGCAAGATTCATATAGAGTCAATGTTTACAAAGATGACGGAGGACCTTGTGAACATGTTTGTGATGTGATGCCTCGTCGTTGGAGTAAATAAGTATGTCATTGAGATAGATGATAACATAAACATCTAAAAGATCAGCGAATATATTGTTCACAAACCTTTGGAAAGCTGCAGGAGGATTAGTGAGTCCGAATGGCATAACCTTCCATTTGTGGTGATGAAGGGAGAAGGCACGGAGAAGGCACAGGCTCAAAGCACAAGCCGAAGTGATGGGTGGGGCTAGCACCACACACAAAGGCTGAAAGATACAATGATCAAGACAACAGTGATAGCGCAGGGGCCAATCACTAGGGTCGCACAAGGAAAACTAGTTCCAAAGACCAAGTAAGTATATTGGATGTAAGCGATGATACAAATACTAACCTAGTTCCAAAGACCAAGAGGTCAAGATGGGGAACTAGGTGTCAGCTACTGTACTATATATACAAGAGTCTTGATGAGTAAGTGACAGCGCAGGAAGTTGATGGAAGTGTTTGGAACATGATGGGAGGATGCGAAACAATGTAGATGGGTCCAAATGGTAACAACGGTGAGGGAAGGAGGAGATGTAGGAAAAATAAGTAAGTACCATATATTGTGTAGCATGTCACGACACCATTCATAAGAACCCCAATGAGTTCTGAATGCTGTTTTCCATTTGTCACCTTCCGCGATTCGAACTAAATGGTATGCATGAGCAAGATCAAGTTTGGTATAAAACTTAGCTTTTTTCGGAGCATCTAGGAAATCAGAAATGAGAGGCAAAGGATATCAATCCTTCTTTGTGATGTTATTAAGACCATGAAAGTCTATGCAAAGTCAAAGTTTCCCATCCTTTTTTGGTACAAATAATACCGGAGCTCTGTGAGGAGAGGACAAAGGTTGAATAGCACCTGATTTGAGGTGCTTATCAATGAAATTGTGAAGAGTATCTAATTCTTTGGCAGAAAGAGGGTAAAGGCAACCAATAGGTGGTTCAGCGCCTTCCTCCAATTCAATCTTGAGGTCATATGGTCAGTGCTCAGGCAGCACTTCGGATTCGACTTCGTCAAAGACATCTGCGAAGCCCGCATAATGCTTTGGTAATGATGAGGGATCACTTTTGTTTGCCGAAGTTGTCGAAGCAGCTCACGCTGTAACTTCGCTGTGAACCACGCATAAAATCAATGGTTCACACTTGGCATTCTTGCAAGCATGGTTGAAGAGTTCCGCATTGACAAGAGCAATGTCAATTTCTGGGTTTTCGAGTTGCGAAGCAGCCAATTGAGCCACTGAAGGATAGGAGTAGATGGGTTCATAGGGCAAAGAGTCTGATAAAGGACGAGGTGAATGGCGAGAACGAGTTCATGAAGATGGTCACGAAGGAACCTCTTCGGAACTAATGGTAGGCTGACCCCGCGAGGGGACAGTTTCTTCCGGAACGGGTGATTGTGGAAGTGAGGATGTCGAGGGAAACTCAACTTGCTTAGTGGAATGGAATGTAATGTGTCTTGATGCCCAGTCAATCAACGGATTGTAGCGGGTCAAGAAACTGTAACCTAAAACTGCCTTGCAAGAGGAATCTAGTAAAGTGACATAAAATGTCAGTAGTAGTAGCTCACCAGAGGGAAACCAAACATTAAGAGACATAGTCTTGGAAATTGGTTTTGGAGATAAAGAAACATCAAAAAGTCGGAGATTGATTGCAGAAATAGAAGAAGTAGAAAGAGCATGTTTATACATGAGACAAGAATCAATGGAACAATCAGGAGAACCAGAATCGAGTAGTGAGATAGAAGAAAGCTTTGCGGAAACATCGCGAAGTGGAAAATCTATAGTAAGAGGTACAGTAAAAGATTGTTCATCATAAGAAAGAGTGGATGCGTTTAATTTAACTTCCCTGGTAGTACGAACCCGGTCGACACAACTCCCACTTCTTACTGGGGTACAGGTGTTGCAGACTATTTTTCCGATACTGAAGAGGTACTTGCCACTGCTTCCTGTGTTTCCGCGGCATGTCCGCAAGCTTTGCAAGCCTTTTGTTTCTCGCAGTCATCGAACTTATGATTCCCCCCACAAAATCCACACAGCCCCAACTTCTTTCGACATTCTGACTCCTTGTCATGAAGTGAGCCCCCCTATCATTTTCCTTTCTTTACGGTACACCATCCGAGCCCTCCTACCTACAATAATCACTCCGGAACCTTCCATTCCATTCTATCAGTTCTGTTCCATTCCTTGTGCCTGAGCTATACAGTATTACCTCATAGTACCCACACTCCACCTTGTATATATAAGCCAGCCCCCACAACCTGGTCCCTTATCTTGACCTCTTTGTTGTTGGGACCAGGTATGTCTTTTACTTACTTCCTTGTAATTATCAATATAACTTTGTCGTTGGGACCAGTATCTGTCTGCCTCCGTCCAAGTCTCCGCTCCGCTCTGCCACCGTCGTCACCTCTTTGTGACACTCCTTTGCAAGGAGTTTTCCATCTGAGCCGAGGTTGCTTGCGTATGCAGGTCAGGACACCGCAGGACTCGTCGATGATGAGGAATTCCCCCCTCCACTAGCCTTACCTTTCTTCCCCGAATTATTTGTCGAGGTCATGGTTGTGGTGGTGGTAGATGTGGGAGATTGTGAAGAACCTGGCGAGTTCTTCTTCAATGTGTTCGACGCTTTCCCTCCCGAGGAAACACCTGTCAATCTAACAGCTTCTCTTTTCCGCTCTTCTTCTCGTCTCCAGTACCTGTTGTCTATGTGAAGTACCTTGTAACAGTATTCCACAAGCATCTTCGGTTCTGGAAGACAAGCCATCTCATCTTTGATATGACTTGCCAAGCCATGTTGATAAGCCCATTTGAGGGCATGCAAATCCCAGTTAGTAGATGCCGCGAGGGTGTTAAAATGGATATTATACTTCTGTACATTATTGGATTCCTTCATCCTTAACATGCAAATCTTATCTTCAGCTTCCCCTTGTGCATCGTACATACCGAAATTATCCTGTAATTCCTTCACCAATGCCGCGAAGGAACTTGTCCAAGCCGGCATCACAGAAAGATTCGGATCCAGAATATCTGGTTCGAACCATTCCTTCGCGGAACCACCGAGGTAGGACAAAGTATAGTTGATCTTCTTTTGATCAGTAAAATATGATGGATGATCAATAAACACCAAAGATAAGGAAACTAGGAAACCTTTCAGTTTCCATGAGTCAGATCCATCAAATACCTCAGGATCCTTGACTTTTGATCTTCCGGATTCCGCAGGGCTGCTAGCATTCATGCCTGCAAGAACTGTTCCAAGGGTATCGAGTGAACCCTTAAACACGTGAAACACATCCAAGATGCATTGTTCAGTAGGGTCTGGATGGACACTACCTACCTGTTCCACTGGACTCCTAGAACTACTAGGAATGTGAGAACCTCAAGGTGCTCCAGGACCTCCAGGACTATCAGGATCAGATCCCCCTGGTTCTCTGGGATGTCCTGACTCGTCAGGACCTACCTCTTCGTCGATTTCCGATTCCTCAATGTTTTCTGGAATTTCCACTGTGGTAACTGGTATCCGACCTTGCAAAGGGCTGGGAGCACTTGCTAGTTGCTGACGCATTCTGTCAGCAAGAGTAAAGGTGGTAGGAGATGGTGGGATTTCCATCTCTGTTGTTGGTATTGCCATGTGATTTCTTTGCGGCATTCAAACAGTAATGGGGTTACTGTTTTCTGTGTAGAGTACTTGGTACTCAAATTTGGAATGGTCAGGTTGACCAAGGGCGTGATGACTTGAAACCCACACACTAGCAGGTTGTCCTGGAGCTGGACCGAAGATGTTAGCTCATCGTCGAGAATGTCCTGTGCCCGAAATTGATTCTGCGAACAGTGCAAAGGCTGTCACATTCGATGTGAAAGGATTAACTGTTTCCAGTTCCTCTGTTACCAACTCGTCAGACCCTCCAGTGTTGGTGTGGTTTCTTCTGCTCCTTGTATAGACCATTGTTGACAAAGGTAAAATTTGTTGAGTAGAATGTGAAAGGTAATGAGGACAAATGTGCTGAGTGTCAGTTTAAACATACTGTTATGATCATGCACAAAGGGATCGTCAGAAAGGATCGCAGGATGATCACAGGAAATAGCGAAGAGAATTACTTCACGTGGTAAAATGATCCTAGACTATGTAGTCAGACCTTGACTCCACTATTAGTAGAGTCCTTGACACTTTGTGTGTCTGCAAGAGAAGAAAGTAAAATGTGTTCCATTTGTGATGACTGTCGCAGAATGTACTGACAGTAGGGATGTTAAAACGATGATATGGATAAGTGATTAATTGGTATCACTATTGAAGTGCTATCAAGGTTGATATTTAAACTAAGGAACTACCTATTTGATACCATAGCTTTATACTAAAGGTAAGTCAGGATTGCAAAGCGATGCCATGCCCAAATAGGTTAGCTTGTAAGTAAAGAACAAAGGAAGGGAAATAAAAGGGATAGTGTAAATCTGATAAGAATGATAAGAGATAATGGTTATTTACTTCGCATTGGAATTCCTTTGCAAAGTAATTGCATAGTGGTAAAAGGATATAAGTAATATATCTAAGTAGCAGAATGCTTTGCAAAGCTTCGTAAGGACTTAGCTTGCATAGATATAACAACCTACCTCTTTGTCAATTTCCGCTTCCTCAATGTTTTCCGGAATTTCCACAGTGGTAACTGGTATCTGACCTTGCAAAGGGCTGGGAATGTTACTAGTTGCTGACGCATTCTGTCAGCAAGGGTAAATGTTGTAGGAAATGGTGGGATTTCCATCTCTGTTGTTGGTATTGCCATGTGATTTCTTCATGGCATTCGAACAGTAACGGGGTCACCATTTTCTGTATAGAGTACTTGGTACTTGAATTTGGAGTGGTCAGGTTGACCAAGAGCATGATGACTAGAGTGCACTAACAGGTTGTCCTGGAGCTGGACCAAAGACGTTAGCTTGACATCGAGAATGTCTGGCTCCTGATATTGATTCTGTGAACGGTGCAAAGGCTGTCACATTCAATGTGAAAGGATTAACCGTTTCCAGTTCCTCTGTCACCGACTTGTCAGATACCCCAGTGTTCATGCGGTTTCATCTCCTCCTTGTATAGACCATTGTTGAAAGAGATCAAATTATTGAGTGGAATGTGAAGGGTGATGAAGATGAATGTGCCAAGTGTGAGTTTAAATATACTGTTATGATTGTGCACTAATGGATCATTGGAAATGGGTCACGGGGTTAGTCGCAGGAAATAGCAAAGAGAATTACTTCACGAGGTAAGACAATCCTAAACCAGGTAGTTGGACCTTGACTCCACTATTAGTAGAGTCCTCAACACTTCACATGTCTGAGAGAGAAGAAGATAAATGTGTTCTGTTTGCAATGACCTTCACAGAACATACTGACAAGAGGGATGTTAAAACAATGATACAGATAGTTGATTAATTTGGTATCACTATTGAAGTGCTATCAAAGTTGATATTTAAACTAAGAAACTACCTATTCAATACTGTAGCTTTATACTATAGGTAAGTCAGGATCACGAAGCGATGCCATGCCCAAATGGGTTAGCTCATAAGTGAAGAAGAAAGGAAAGGATATAAAAGGGATAGTACTCATCCAATAAGGATGAGAAAAGATAACGAAGGGATACTTTATGTTGGAAAATCCTTTGAAAGGGAAATGCATAGTAATATAGGATATAAGTGATATATCTAAGGTGCGGAAAGGATTGTGAAGCTTTATAAGGACTTAGCTTTGCACAGATATAACAGTATCCCCCTTGAAAGCCTATGTGATCTTCAACAATTGAAGAATCTAAAAATAAACAAAATGGAGGAGTAAAAAGGAAAAGTAAAATTTTGAACAACTGTTTTGACCATTGAAGGATGGTCGGGGTCTATGACACAATGAGATGACTCATCATTTCTGACATGTTTTCCCTAGATCCTCTCTCCCTTTGTTTGTACTTAGTATATAGACCTGTAACGTGGCAAGGACTCTCTTTGTCCCCTCACCATTGCTCGCAGCTAATACACATTGTTGAATTAGATTCTCTCTATGAAAGCTGCTCTGGCCCCAAAACCTAAGCCACTGTGAGACACCACTGGTCACTTTCTTCCCAAGACCAACCCTTCCCTGTCATCAGAGAACCAGCATAACACTGACCAACCACCTTTGCCCATCATGTCTGAGACCCCTAGCCCCAGATCTTCTCTTTCTCCTGAGGCATGACAGGAAATTGTGACCCTTGTTCATGAAACATTCTGCTCACTCAGCTCTATGCCTATGCCTCCCCTGGTAGCTCCAGCTCCAACACCTTATATACCACTGTTGACTGGAAACACAGTAGTGGGTGCGTCCTCTTCACTTCTTTCCCTTTTTGTTATATCTATGCAAAGCTAAGTGATTATGAGGCTTCACAATCCATTCTGTGACTTAGATATGTCACTTATATCCTGTTACCACTATGCAATTACCTTGTGAAGGATTTCCTATGTGAAGCACTTACTCATTATCTTCTCTCATCCTTATCAGATTCACACTATTCCTTTTATATCCTTTCCTTTGTTCTTTACTTATGAGCTAACCCATTTGGGCCTAGTATCACTTCGTGATCCTGACTTACCTATAGTATAAAGCTACAGTATTGAATAGGTAGTTTCTTAGTTTGAATATCAACTTTGATAGCACTTCAATAGTGATACCAAATTAATCAACTATCTGTATCATTATTTTAACATCCCTCTTGTCAGTATGTTCTGTGAAGGTCATTGCAAACAGAACACATTTATCTTCTTCTCTCTCAGACATGTGAAGTGTTGAGGACTCTACTAATAGTGGAGTCAAGGTTGTTGTGACATGCTATACAGGATACAGTACTTACCTTATTTTTCCTACATCTCCTCCTTCCCTCATCATTGTTACTGTTTGGATACATCTACATCGTTCCGCATCCTTCTATCACATTCCAAGCGCTTCCATCAACTTCCCACACTGTCGCTTACTCATCGAGACTCTTGTATATATAGTACAGTAGCTGACACCTAGTTCCCCATCTTGACCTCTTGGTCTTTGGAACTAGGTTAGTACTTGTATCATCGTTTACCTTCAATATACTTACTTGGTCTTTGGAACTAGTTTTCCTTGTGCAACCCTAGCGATTGGCCCTTGTGCTATTGCTGCTGTCTTGATCTGTCAGCGACTCGCTAGCTCTCACAAGAGACAACCAGGCGTCACACGATAGACGATGAGCAAGAGGGCAAAAAAGCAGAAAGAGGATGGATAAGACAACCCAACTACAAGTCTAGCTACCGAGGAGAATAGACGAGAATAGAGCTAAGGAATATAACTACAAAATACTAAGTCTTATATACTATTGGGATATGAAGACGTGAGAGATATCTCGCGCCGTAACCGTGAGGATCTACAATAAGAGTCGCTCGTATCCATAAGTAAAGCTGTAGGTATTAGGTGAGTAAACAATAAGGCAATATAAAAAGAAGCATGGAAGCGGAACGATAATGACGTCGTCCTGTCAATGAACTGACAGGCACGAGAGAGCCGCGCCTAAGTGAAACGACAACGCGAGAACAATAAGGTTGACGCGTGTAACCTAAATGATAATGAAAATATAATAAGCGCTAGTGTAAGCGCTTTGGTGATTAGGTAAGTAAATAAAAGAAAAGGAAAAGAATAATGAAAAAAGGTCGTTTCATGACATTACCCCCTCCCTAGAGCGCGAGTTCCACGAAGCGCTTGTCATCTAATGAAATTTTCGGAGGGTAATTGTGAGGGCGTGTTTTCGGTATCTGGCGGAGGCATAGGGCGGAATAATTCGGTAGGGAATAAGGAAATAGGGATTTCGAGTCGACTCAGGGTGGCGGGTTTGGGTTTGGTCGGGTTCTTATCATGGAATTCCTTCAACAAATCGGAGGAATGTGTGATGTTGGACCGAGGTTCCCAAGTGTCTTCATGTGGTCCGTAACCTCGCCACCTGACCTTGTACTTGATTCCTTTTCCTACCTTTCGTGAGTCGAGAATCTCCTTGACTTCGAATTCCTCTTCTTCTCCTACGACAACAGGAGGTGGGCGAGTGTTTTGTGGTTGAGAGGAGAATTGCG
Source organism: Lentinula aciculospora (assembly GCA_028011355.1). Classification (NCBI taxonomy): domain Eukaryota; kingdom Fungi; phylum Basidiomycota; class Agaricomycetes; order Agaricales; family Omphalotaceae; genus Lentinula; species Lentinula aciculospora. The sequence continues at coordinate 2,433,377 of JAOTPV010000003.1, forward strand.
GTTCCCTGTAAGGGGTAAGGAGGACTTCGTTGAAAACGTTATGGATACGTTTCCACATAGAGGGGATGTCTAGTTTATAGGAACTAGCGCCTATCTTCTTCTGAACTGTAAACGGTCCAAACCGTTTATCTCCTAACTTTTTCATCGGCTAGTCTGTCGATAAGTTAGTTCCCTCAAGCCAGACCTTATCGCCTGGCTTGTACTCTACTCCAACTCTTCGCTTACGGTCATAAAACTTCTTCATATCCTCGTTGGCCTTTCCTAAGGCCGCTCCTACTTCATCTCGAACCTTCCTCATTCCATCTGCAAACACCTGTGCTGTGGGGTTGTCCGAAGTCATTTGAGGTGCCGTACCTTTATAGGGATGTCTACCGTTGTCAGCATAGAAGGGGGAAACTTTTGTCGCAGAGTGTACTCGATCGTTATAGGCAAACTCTGCAAGTGGTAACCACTCATGCCAGTCGTTTTGATGATAACTAATGAACAAACGGAGATAATGTTCTATCTCCTGATTTGTTCGTTCTGTCTGGCCGTTGGTCTGTGGGTGATACGCCGTGGTGTAGTTTGCTTCTATTCCTAAAAGACGGTAGAGTTCCTTCATGAAACGAGAATGATATTGAGGTCCTCGATCATGTATGATTTTTCGTGGAATGCCGTGGATAGAAAAAATACGATCCCGATAGATTTTTGCCATTCCCTCTGATGTGACTGTAGTGTGCGACGGAACAAGTCGTAATCTTTTGGAAAAATGATCAATAAACACCGATATGGCGTTATATCCTCCTGATTCCGGTAGTTCCCCTATCATATCAGTGCCAATTATCTGCCATGGTTCAGTTGGTACCGCATGTGGATGAAGTTGTCCGACTGGTTTGGTATGATGTGATTTTGTCGCCTGGCATTTCTCGCAACCTTCGACGTATTTCCCTGCATCTCGTGTCACCCCTGGCCACCAGTAGTCCCGAGTAATCAACTCCGTGGTTTTGTACTGTCCTGGATGTCCCGCTAGCGGTGTATCGTGGTACTGAGTGATTATTTTGGATCGGAGTAGGCGGTTTTTCGGTACATAAACACGCCCTTTCCATGTAATGACTTTGTCGGTTTCAGTCCACTCTGGGTTTTTTGCAGCGAGGGCATCTTGTACGGTTCGATCTACTTGATTTCTACTCTTTCGGATCTCTGATAGCAGGAGATCTTCAGGAGCCAATAGGTCGAGAGCTTGGATGAAGAGTTCCGGTTTCAGGAGAACGATGTTCTCGTTGTCCTTGTCCCCCGTCTCAAGACCTGTCATCCTCGACAGGGCATCAGCTTTTGTCATCGATTTACCAGGCTTATGAACAAGATCGAAATTATACTCCGCTAATTCCAGTACCCAGCGCGCTTGTCATCGGTTGAGCTTCTGCGGCTTCTTGAAGTACTGGAGGTTTGCGTGATCCGTAAAAATTTCGATCTGTTCCTCCGCACCTAGTAAATACTGTCGCCAGTCGTCAAGTGAGTCCATAATCGCCATGAGTTCTTTATCATAAATTTCGTAATTACGCTCAACCTCGTTGAGGGAATGTGAACGAAAAGTGATTGGATACCACCTATTGTCGACAAACTGTGATAAAACTGCGCCATTGGCGTAATCAGATGAATCAGCCTCGACTCGGAATTGTCCCTGATTACGAGGAATCAACAAAACAACCTCCTCACAAATACAGCGTTTCAACTCCTCGAACGCATCTTCTTGTACTTTCTCCCACTTCCAAGTTCCATTCCCAGTAAGCTGTGTCAGCGGCTTTGCGATAAGACTAAATCCACGAATAAAGCGCCTGAAGAAGTTGCAAAATCCTAAGAATTGCTGAATGTCGCGCTTCTTTTGTGGAGTAGTCCATTCTCTAATGGCTTGTACTTTCTTGGGATCCATGCGAATAGTTCCGTTACCAATGATGATACCGAGGTAATCAATAACCGGTTTTTCGAAAGAGCATTTTTCGGGTTTAAGAAACAATTTGTGCTCCCGTAGAATATCGAGTACTTGCTTTACAATTCGTCGATGCTCTTCTATACCGTCGGTAAAAATCAGTATGTCATCCATGTAAACGATAACATGACCTCTATTGACGGGGTCTCGCAAGATATGGTTCATAAAGCCTTGGAATGTCGCAGGAGAGTTAGTGAGTCCAAAGAACATAACAGTTGGTTCGAATAACCCCTGGTTAGTTCGAAAGGCCGCTTTCCATTCGTCACCTTCCTTTATGCGGATGTTGTTGAATCCCCATCTGATATCCATCTTCGTGAAGATTTTAGCACCTTTTAAACGATCGATTAGCTCCTGAATGAGAGGAAGTGGGTACCGGTTTTTAACCATCATCTCATTCAGTTTGCGATAATCTTGTACCGGTCGTAAGGTGCCATCTTTCTTTTTGACGAAGAAGAAAGGGGATGCCATCTGCGAGGTCGAAGGTCGGATTCGTCCAGTTCGAAGGTTTTCTTCAAGGAACTTGTCGAGTGCCTCTTGTTCCTTTGGGTTTAGCGGATATACTTTACAATCTAAAGGTTTGGAACCTGGCGTTAGATCAATAGCGTGATCCCAAGGACGTCGTTGTGGCAACTGGTCGAATTCCTTCTGGCTGAAGACATCAGGGTATTGTTCGACGTAGGGTTTGGAAGTGTTGAATTCTTCGGCTGTTTCCTTCTTAGCTTGTTCCTTCGTCCACTTCCTCGACTGTACCTGCTCGTGAACATACCTGTCCCAGTCGAATAGGAAAAGCTGTTCGCCTTCCTGTAACGCCGCTCTAGAATGGGTATCCTCTGGTGTCCAAAAATGTGGGTTGTAACCGCATCTTGTTGGACACCTGTCGAAAGTTAGTTCAGATGTTTTCCAATCGATACTAGGGTTATGATGTCGTAGCCAGTCTAGTCCTAGAAAGATATTATTCTTTCCTAGACTTACTACTCCGAACTGTACGATTTCTGAATGATCACCGATAGTCATCCAGATCTCGACATATCTGTCTATTGATCCGGAGTCGTTGAGTGTACCGTCGGCATTGTAAACAGGTGTTTTGATTGGTAAATCTTTCGTGATGAGGTTATGCCATTTGACGAACTCTGAGTCAATGCAGGAACTGGTAGCTCCACTGTCGAGAAGTCCTTCTGTGACGATTTGTCGAGCATCCTCCAGTGTCTCGAGTATTGCTGGGAGTTTCAGACTTTTGCCGCGTGTCCCGCGAACATAACTCCTTTTGTTCTTGAGACTCCGGATGGCGGTGACTGCCGTTTTCCAGTTCCGTTTTCGTATGTCCATGACGGTTTCTTCAGAGGCTTCTTTTTCCCGGGAAAAGGGCATCCAAGTTCGTAATAATCCCACTGCTCTCGGGACTTGATCTTCTCTAACTCTCTGAGTTAGCCATTCAGCAGTGTCGGGTTCATACCGTATAAGTTTTTCGGTTTTTTCGGTTTTGTGTATGAATGTGGACGCGTTTTTCTGTTTAGTACCTGTACTGATTACATAATCAACGCCATTATCAACAAATTCCGAAATGTCCGTGTGCGAAGGCTCCTGCAGACCTATATCTACTGCGGAGCCTTTGGAAAACCCAAATCGTTAATGAAATCTGTACGTTCCTGCTCACTCATGTTCAACATAATACCTCGGACTACCGCCTTTCTCTTGTGCGGGCAGTTCCTGCTCATGTGGCCTGGCCCGCCACAGTTGAAGCACAAACGCTTCTCCCTCGCCTGGTCGATGTCCATCGGCCTGCCCGTTCCTCCGAATGTAGTACCGGTAGCATCTCTTCTTGGCGCCGCAGAATACTCTGCCTTCGGAGCTACTTTCGGCTCCTGCCGGTTCTGCTGAGTGGATGACTGTCCACGACTCTGTCCCTGTGGGTTAGCGTTCCACCACCCCGCATACCCGTATCCTCTCTTCTGTTCGGCCCACTGCCGTCTTACGTTATCAGCGCCTGTGACTACTTTCTTCAACTCCTTGTAGTCTTCAAAGGGCTCTGTCCGTCCCTTAATGATGTCGTAAAGGAGGGTATGGTCAACTGCTCTCTCCGCTAGGGTAAGAACGTGTGATTTGTCCTTTTTGTACCTGGCATCTTTCAGCAACAATTTGAACTCTTTGAAAAAGTCGCTGGCCGAGGACTTCCCCTGTCGGATATAAGTTAGTTTGTCACGGGCCTCCTTCTCCTTCGCGACGTTTGTGAACTCCCTGTCCATGTCGTCAATGAGCTGCTTCCCCGTAATGTCCCATGTCCCTCTGTTGATATCGAAGTGGTCATCAGAGTAGACCTGGGCCCATTCGTCGGCCTTTCCTCCAACCAGGAAGGACATAATGATGGTCGTGACACGATGGGAATTGTCAACCTGTTTAGTCTCCGTTAACTCAGAGACGTAAGCCATCATTCGTCTTTGCCATGGTCGGTAGGTGGCGGGATCACCATCATAGTTCCCTGGTGTATTGACAAACACCCGGCGTGGACTAGAAGTAACGGTAGCGATTTCTGCTGGGTCGGGCGCATGTATTGACCGATCAGTCATGTTGGTTTATAGGAAGGAGGATGAGCGTGTTTGGTAAAAATGAAAATGTGTAACGTATCGAGAAAACTAGTTTCCAACAGTGTGTTGAATCCTAGGCAAGTTTGTAAAAAGTTTTGTTGTGACGGGTGGTATGTGGTAGAAGCTCTATTCTTCTGTCAGCGACTCGCTAGCTCTCACAAGAGACAACCAGGCATCACACGATAGATGATGAGCAAGAGGGCAAAAAAGCAGAAAGAGGATGGATAAGACAACCCAACTACAAGTCTAGCTACCGAGGAGAATAGACGAGAATAGAGCTAAGGAATATAACTACAAAATACTAAGTCTTATATACTATTGGGATATGAAGACGTGAGAGATATCTCGCGCCGTAACCGTGAGGATCTACAATAAGAGTCGCTCGTATCCATAAGTAAAGCTGTAGGTATTAGGTGAGTAAACAATAAGGCAATATAAAAAGAAGCATGGAAGCGGAACGATAATGACGTCGTCCTGTCAATGAACTGACAGGCACGAGAGAGCCGCGCCTAAGTGAAACGACAACGCGAGAACAATAAGGTTGACGCGTGTAACCTAAATGATAATGAAAATATAATAAGCGCTAGTGTAAGCGCTTTGGTGATTAGGTAAGTAAATAAAAGAAAAGGAAAAGAATAATAAAAGAAAAGAATAATGAAAAAAGATCGTTTCATGACATGATCATTATCTCTTTCAGCCTTTGTGCGTGGTGCTAGTCCCACTCCTCACTTCGGCTGGTGCTTGAGCCTGTGCCTTCCTCTGTGCTTTCTCCCTTCATCACCACAAAGGTTCAACTAACATCTTAGGATCATTAACCCTTGCAAAGTATTCTCCTTTGCTACTCATCCCCCGTGATTAACCCCGCGACCTTTTTCCGACAATCCCTCAGTGCATGATCATAACACAAATTCATTATTGACACATAGTTTTTTAATGTTTTTCTCATCTTGGACTTCTACTGTGGTGTAAAATTCCTTAAATGCTTTGAACATGTCTGATTTGGCAGCAAGGAAGTATCCTGTGCCATATGATGAATGATTATCTAAGATATTCAATACATATTTGTATTTGTGGTACAAAATAGTGGGAAATTCTAAGATGTCCATATGGACTACAAAGAGTCCCCCTGTGCATTTATCATTTTTGGGGTACCTGCACTGTGTAATTTTTCCTTTAGCACAACCAGGACATATTTCATTGTCCTCTTTAGGAATTTCTATTTTAGGGAAACCATGTGTCACCTCAGATACATGGTGCAAAACATCCTCGAATGGATGTCCAAGGGTGACAATGCCATATATTGTAATCAATATAGTTTTCTTAGCAATCATCATTTTGGGAATATCTATTTCCTTGGGTGCAAAGCCTCGGAGGAAATCTTTATGATTCTTCATTATTTGGAATCTTAACCAATCGAGAGAATCAGACCAGCTCATGGGATAGCACATCATAAAGACCTTATGATTGCTTTTGCACCTTAATGATGTATGATTCTCATCTACATAGGCATAATAGCCTCAGCGCAGCATGCTGCCTTGGGAGAGAAGGCAATGAGTTGAATGTGGTTGGTAATATACTGGTTCTATGAGTTCCCCCATTCAGCACATCCAATCTTTCCATCCCCACATCACCGCAAAATGGATACACTCAGCCTGGACCCTGATGAGCCAAGACATCTGGAAGAAGGATTCGTAACAGCTTACCTCAGTTAAAATGCTGCTGGATGGCTCCTGCCATGTCGTTGATGTTTTTATGGCTATTGTGAAAAAAGGTGCAGTTCAGGTCAGCTGGGGTGTGAAGCCAACTGTAAAAAACATCAACCAGAGGGCAGCAGCAAGCATACAAACAAGTGCGCGAATTGCGAGACAAGGCTAAAGAGAAATAAAGGTTGGTGCCTGCACGGACGCTTCGGATTACGGGCAGTAAAAGACCATTGCGAGCACGCAAGGTGAAATTTCAAAAACGGAGGGCCAGGATATATTTTCAATCCGTGGACAACTGAAGATGCCAGTCCGACTCTCGTGATAAGCTATTAGAATTCGTGTTCTTTCGCAATTAGATTATTTTATTTACTCGACCAGGATGCACTTGAGGAAATATCACTCGTGAAAAATGTAGGTGTGCGGAAGTACACTGATGAAAAACATAGTGCTATGAACTCGATGCTCCCGGATTAACGAAACTGTGCACCATCAACATCCTACAGAATGCTTCCGTCTGAGGATTTAAATACGGCGGTGGTTGTCCCAACCTGCCGGCACCACCACTGCCTCCGCCTCTATCTTTACCTTCTCTTCCTGCTCCTCCTCTCCCTCCTGCACTGGAGATAGACTCCGGCCCGGGCGCAGTCTGCACGAATTGCTGGACATCCTCGATCCGTACTTTCCCTTCCTCCCTTACGTTCCCCTTCACCCATTCGAGCTCCTTGGACACCATATCTCGCGCGATAGCTTCGTCCGGAAAGGGTGTTTGTTGATGGGTGAGGGAGATATGAGAATGGAAAGCACGGGTTATAGCGAGCCAGTGGGGGTCGAAGGTTAGGGTTGGTTGGGAGGTAGTGGTAGTGGTAGCGGGAGAGACCGGCTGTATTTCTGTATTCGAAGGCAGAGGCGCAGTTGTTGAAGAAGACAATGCATCTACATCGGCTCGAGGTAATGGGGTTTCGGTTGTATCGACATCGACTACCTGCCGATAGTGTATTAATCAGCAAGTTTTTTCAAGGCAAAACAGGAAGAAAATAGAAGAAAAGCACAGAGACACAAAATGCAACACGACGAACCTCCAAAAACTTCCTCCGTGGCAAGCACTTATCCAATGCTACAAATTGGGTAAACCATCCATCTCCATTCTCAATCACTCTAGGCAGAGAGATAGCATCTGCCAGCGTTGGAAGTGGCGGAGGAGGCACAGCAACGTCAAAAGCTGCGTCTCCGTCAAGGTCATCTAGCGTGATTTCGTCAGGGTTCGTGGGTGGTATCGGAGCAGCCGTCGTTGATAATGAATGTGGATCTGAAGCTAGAGATTCAAAGTCGTCGTCGTCGATAACAATTTCGTCCGGATTTGCGACCTTTTCTTCGGCTTGGCCCCTCTCTACTCGATCACCCACTGCAGGAACCTCCGCCTCCCACCAAACGCGAACATCAAATCCTACATGCAAATGCGCACTAAACCACCATCTTGGCTTCAACACTTGGAATAAACCCATAAGCGGTGGACTGCCCAGCTTTCCCTCGGATACTTCTTGCTTGAAAAACGGCTTTTTGCGAAGCAGTTGGCTGAGATTGGAAGGAGATGCGTAGGAGGTTATGTTGAGTGGCCAGTCATGGGAGAGAAAGATTGTTGTTGGTGAAGATGAAGTGGAAGAAGGTAGAAGAGATAGTTGTCGGACGGCTGATTCACGGATGTGATAGATGGAGCGTAGGTCGTCTTTGGAATAGGGCTGACGTTCAAAGTATCCTGTAGATTACTCCTGATTAACGATTTCAAACACGGATACTGTGTTGGAACGTACCTTTGCTGAAGTTGTAGCCTTTGAATATGCCCGAAGCACCAGCGATACGAAGTCCATTGACCAATACAGAGCCAGCGTTGCCGAGAAAGTAGATATTAGGTGCTACCCATCCACCGTGAAACCTATCATACCAAAAAGAAAGCCATAAGAAAAAGAACAACGAAAGATCAAGACCAAACACACACAGTTCCCAAAAGTAATTACTCGCTTCATGATTGCCACCAATTATCAGCGTTAATATTGGCGCAACCTTCTCTCCGGTATAATATCTACACCAATCAGTTTCCAAAGATAACACAATTAAAAGGTGATAGAAGCCTCACTTGTGAAATCCTCCCAACTGTTTATACTTTTCCGGCACCGCCATACATTGCAGATCTTTTTCATTCCGTATAGCTTGAAAGTCTCCACAGATTAAAAGCAAGTCGACACGATAGTTGTTTTGGGCTTCGAGGTCGGCGACGGAAGAGTAGATGTTGTCGAGCTGGCCGTGGCAACAACCTTCAATTGCGATTTTCATTCGACAAGAGACGGCGGAGGGACGCCTGAGTTGAAACCACGCGAGATAATAAAAATCAAAGTCGACGCGATGGTTGCACGGGATTTAGAAGATTGAAGGACGAAAAATGGATGAATAAATGCTATCACGGCGAAGGGGAATCGGTGCGGGCCGAGGTCGAGTAGCGCAAGTTGTAGGGCGCTTTTCATCTTGCAAGGCGCTTCCTTAGTCTGACAAAATTCGCGTGCTCCTCGATGGTTCTCCAGAAAAAAAAAAGTACTGTATCCTGACTACAAAATGCCTCAGGATCAGATGTTGTGTCTGTTTTTATAATAATCTCGACAGTTGCAATTCTCATAATTGAATCCTTTCAAGGAGTATATGGAGCTCAGAATTCTGAGCAACATCAACATTGCTTCTTCTGCTCTGTGCTCCCTTGTCGATTTACTCTACTTACTTCGTCGATGCACTGACGCTCAAGGACCATTTCCAATCCCTTTGAGCTCTCCTGGACTGGTTCTTTTTCTCGTCCTTCTAGCGTTTGGTCATACATAGCAAATGCTTAGTTACGCAGTGAAGGCCGCGGAAAAAATGTGATTAACACGTTCTCAAGGCTTCTTCTCAGTCGTGTTCGATGTTGCAAAAGTCGACAAGATTGAATAAAAGCTCCGAGCTTGAACTTAGTGGGTTGAACTGATTTCTGCTTCCAGGTTTGAAGTAGGTAACAAATCGATTAGCCAACGATTCCTTTATACGTATACCCATGAACAACCTCACCAGTCGTTGCCAATGTTTACACGACAGCTGATATAATAGTGACAATTTCAAGCTGATCCAGCCACTCGAATTTACTGTACCAGTGTTTAGCGTGCAGGTATTTGTTTCGCTATTTTACAATCGCAACCGATTTACATAACATTAATGAGTATGGTATAAAGACGCAACTATGGTTTTTGCTCCCCTGTCTTTGTAGTTGTGCTCGGATAAGGTGTTCCCACCGTATGTGGACCACTCTCCAAGGGCGCACTCGTTGCTGGGATCATCGCAAGTACCGAATTAGATCTGTCCGTCTCTCCGCTGACATTGTTCATATAGTTACTCGCAGCTTCTGATACCTTATTGATATGAGGTTGAGCAGCTTCAACAGCGCGCTCGATGTGCGGCTGAGCAGCAGACTGTGCGGAAGAGAGATATTCTGATCCTGTCGCTACAGCGGCGGCGGCACCTGACTGAATCTAAGTGAGGGTATCTGTTAAGACGGTGCTACCGCCGGTGGATGGATGGATGGTGGAATTGGGAAGATATTGCTGTGCGCTAGCCAACGCACTACCTGCGATACTCTTTGCCTGCTCCAGATAACTTTGGCCCTGCGCTTTTGCCGCATCAACATCAACCTGTCCCTGCGCAACAGCGGAGTTGGTCTTCGCCTGCAATTGATCTGCAGCGGAAGGTGGCTCGCCAGTAAAATCTTTTCCTAATGACTGCCAAAAAAGAGCACGGGGTGAAATCGATATTGCACTGAATATTAATTAACAACGTGCCTTGGCAGCCAATGCAGCACTCTCCGCCACCTCTTGCACCTGCTTAGCATTATGCTCTACTGCTCGTGCAGCAGCATTTGTTGGTGCTTCTGCTTGCGCTTGGGCCGCGGTGATCTCGGCTCGTGCGAGGCTGTTAAAGAAAACTTCAAATCAACAATTTAACTTGCTCGCTGACGACTCACTCTACGCCAGTGGGCTCAGCAACATTGAATATTTTTCCAGTGGACATGATTTGAGTTCGAAGTTGGATGTTGAGAAAGAGTTAATGGTGGGTATGAGTTTAAAGAGGATTCTGATATTCCAAGCTCTTTATATACCCTTTCCCAAAGCAGCCCCATTGTGACGGTAGAAGAGCGATGTGACGTCACCTCGATGTCATTCAGTTCAATGACGGTTGGAGATTAATTAAATTCACACGAACCAAAGCGTTGTTTATCTCGCCTTTTTTGGATTCGCTTCTTCTTCGAATAATTATGTGATATTAATATCCTTGACCAAAATTTAGTAAGCCCTCTGCGATTCATTCCAATACTACACTGGTCAAAGAGTTCCCCATTGGTTTATCAGAAACAACGGATCATCATGAATCCCCCCATCCTGTAACATCAACATTGCACTCATATGATACCGTTTGATTTTCGTGTCACAAAACACCTGGATCTGATCTATGATTTTCTCTTCTTTCCTCGCGCTGATGAGAATCCGGTCAGTGATAATAGAGAGATCAGAGTACCAGAGCCCCATTGGTCTAGATTCGAGAGACTGACCCAGGGAGACATCATGTATACGCCTCCGAGACGTGTGCCTACCGGTAGTTTGACTGGAGGTATGGAAGAAGGAAGGGAAATTGGATGCAACATATGTCAGAGAAGTTGAGCGACAAGATTGTCTTCGGCCAAGTCACCGGTGAGCTGGTGCTAGAAGGATTGCAGCCTATAGAGAGAAGATGGTTGAGGGCATGCGTGGCTTGGAGAAGTTGAATAGGGAACGCTGTATCTTTTCCTGAGCCGACCGCTGTGATGCAAAGATCACAATAAAGAGAGATTATGATAAAATGGATCAAAAGGCTGAAGGCAAATCAACGCGCAAGACGCACAATACGATAGAACCGCAATCCCGACTTGAAGTCCTTGCTTTTCCCATTCCGACTGTGCGTATTTCGAGCAAGTTTTTAAATACCATTTCTGAGACAGGAAACATGTATGCGCCGCCTGCGGAAACCACGATTCATCATGCTGAAGCTTTGAGAATAACTCTACCCACCCGGACTTAGTACCGACCCAGAGCAATTGATAACCAGGGCCAGAGCCCGCTTCTCCTTCTCCCTTACCGCTGACACCGAACTCATCTACCAGCTCCCCAACGTTTGGTTGATATTGCATTACCCACCGTCGATAGTTGTCCAAACCGCTGTTTCTCTGAGCTAGAAATACATTTTCTGAATTTGATAAGTATGTGGAGATCAGTTGGATGAAACGATCGTGGAGACGACGTTTGAGTGGTTTGGTTGTGTATGTAGTTGAAGGGAGGAAAGGGAAGGAAAGGGTGTATAAGAGGAGTTTAATGGCTGCTTATGCGAATATGGCAGGATGGGAAGGGATAGATTCGTATGTGCTGGAATTGAACTTTTCGGTTCTACTATACCAAATGTAACTGGAGCCTCAGCGCGGAGGTGCTCTTTGGTCTCGCTTGATGGGTGGCTTTGGGACGCTTGAAAGTATCACCGTTGTGGGCTTCTTCACGTTGACCTGCAAAGTGGTGATAGATACCAATATCGTAGTCGGAGGCCAGTTGAAATGGAAAAACATTGAAGCATAGTCTCCGATTGGGCTATAGGCGAATGACAAATGCGTTGAGTTTCCATCCGACTGTCAGTTACCAAAGTGTCCCTCAAGTCGCTTTCTATAAAAGCCTATGGCCCTCCCTCCCTCTCCTCCCCTAAGATGGTCTTCCTATCCGAGATTCATCTTTCCAACACATTAATCAGCACCTCTCTTCCATCGCTCCTCGTCTCCGTCTTCGTAGGTCGTGAGTGGTGTAATCTTTCTTTTCTTCCACTACACGTTCCAAGATAATATTCTTAGTTACCCCAGAAGGTCTACACGCGTTACTGGCTACAGCGTACTACGACCGAACGCTCATCACTGCCCACTTGACGCCTCTCCTCCTCAACGCTGCCAGTAGCCCAAGTATCGCGCGCGCTGTCTCTGTTGCTGGCGGGTGCGATGAAGGTATCATACACGCAGATGATCTCGCTGCGCTCAAGATCTCGTTCGGTGCTATTCGAGGTCATCTGAGTTCTTTGAATACGTTGACCTTGGAGGCGTTGGCTGCCAATGCAGAGACACAAACAGCAAATTCTGATTCATTTCATGGTAATAAGATATCATTCATTCACGCCAACCCAGGCATCGTCCGAACTCCGGTTCAGGATCGAATGATGGGTGTATTTGGAGTGTTTGCGAGAGTATTGATGTGGGTAAAGAAGATTATGGGGGAGGCAATTGGGATCGAGGAGAGCGGGGAAAGGCAAGTTATCGGACATCTGTGTATTACTTACTAACAATTGCGCAGGCACCTCTACCTTTTAACCACTGCACGTTTCACTCCAGGAGGCGTACCGATCCAAAACGGAACTCTGACTGCGACAACGACAGGCGGATCACGCGTCGAAGCAAACGAAAGAAACCCAGCACCTGAGAAAATACCGCGAAGAAGGGATGGTTGAGACGATATGGGAGTGGCTAGAGCGCGAGTATGAGAGGGTTGGGGTAAAGTTTTGAGTGGCATTTTGAGGTTGGGCTAAGAAGATGAGTGTTAAGAGCGGATAGGGCTAGCTTGCGGACTAGTGTAGCGCTAGCGTGGGATCACGGTAACACGACACGAGAGATGGGGGACAAAGTAGGTGCTCAGGCAATAACCGTTGTAAACTGGGGTAGATTTCGAGAGAACCTAAGGTAACGAATACATGAGCGTCGCCTTATATACTGTACGAGTGCATAGGGTGTCCATAAGTAGAAATATACGAGGTTCGGCATAGGGCATAGAGCATACTGATAAGATATGAAGGATTTGTCATATATAGAGATAAGGAAATACTCGCGGTTCGTTCACGACCGCTACATACGCCCTCCAGATATCCTCTCGAGGGTATCTCATTCTTCTTCGGCAACCTACGCGTTAGATCCTTCGTTCATTGGCTGGCTGTCTCCTTCAAGAATCATAGAGTCAGGATCCGTAAATCCAAAGTCATTGGTGGAGGCGGTGGAACCAGAGGCGGTGTTATTGTGGCTCAATGCACTGAAGAACACAGTCAAATCCGACTCGGAGATGCTAGGGTCAGATGCAGGTTGAGAATCGTTGGGAGATGCTGTGCTGACAGGAGTGTTGTTAGGAGCATGGAGTGGATTATGGGCTGCATGTGGACCGAGTTGGACAGCGGGATTATTGGCGGGAATGGATGACATAGAACCAAAGATAAATGGAGAGGGTAGACTGCTGGTGGTACTGGGACCCGTGGGCATCAGTGAGTCCTGTTTTTTGACGCTGTAGTCAACATTCATCTGTCCATTCTTCTTCCCTTTCTTCTTCCTCCCTTTCTTCTCAGTTATAGATACCCCTACTCCTCGTTCAGCACTATCCAAGAGTAGTTTTTCGTATAACGTTTGTTGTTTGTGCGATAGGTTAGACAATCCGAGGGTTTTCATAATCGACGGTTCAGAATTCGGTCCACGAACGAATGGCGCGAAGATAGAACGATCAACCGGATTCGTAGGAACGTGGATAGTACCCGCGTCGGGGTCCACGATGGCCATCTTCATGGTTCCGACAAGTGGATCCGAGTTGAATCTGGTCGCAAGGTAGGGATAGGCTATAGGGACATGGAGGTTCCCCAACACGGCACCGGGTCTTCGAAGAATGGCATCGAAATCGAGACAGGCAGAGAGTTCAGCCGGGGTGATGCTATAGGTGATCCCGTCAGACGATGAGATGGTATTTCGGTTCGCGTTGACTCGTTTGAGCCATTCAAGAGGTTTCGTTGGTACAGATGGGGTTTGCTGAGTGGATGACATTGTGTATTCTGGGGAATGAGGTGCGTAAAATTTTTCTTTTATATCTTCCTCCCATTCTAACCCTGAGTTATCTAGGGGCAAGAGGAGGGAATTCATTCGTACGGTGTACACGTCGTCAACTCCCAAATGTGGGATTGAATTCGGATCTGGGACGTCGCGCCCTCCATCCCTCAGCTCGGAAATATCTGAGATCCCAAGCGCGTCAAAATACTCCCCAACTGCGTCCAGATGGTCAATCTGGTGGTACGGCAGCCAGGTCAAATCTCCGGACTTCCACTTGATATGGAATAGCGCGTTCGAGCGCGTTCCGGAGTGGGCGACGATACGGTCAACCGCCCATTCTCCTTCTGTTTCTTCAAAGTCTGCAATTTGGGTTTCCAGCCGTCCAGGAAAGAGACGGTCATCATTGGGGATGTGGATACGAAGTAGCGAGGCGTGAAAAGCGTCGTGTACTCCTCGCTGCTTGAGACGAGCAGGAATATCAATTCTGAAGGTAGAGTTTCCGAAATCTTTCAGGATCTTGTAGGGTCCAATAAATTTCGGTACTAATTTCCTTGCGTAACCCTTAGGGAACGAAATATTCTTAGTGGAGATATAGGCTAAATCCCCTTCTTCAAAGGGAGCTGGACGACGACGCCTATTAGCATCGCGCGTCTGTTTCACTCGGGCGTTCAGGATGCTATCATGAGCTTGCATTACTGCTTGCTTCATCTTCTGAGCATAAACTCTGATACCTGGGTACTCGTTTTTGTCAGCTGAATCCCACAGGAATGAACGCGGCATTCGTCCGGTATTCAGGAAGAATGGTGAGTATCCTGTTGTTTCTGATCTGGCGGAGTTTATTGCAAACTCAACTGATGGTAGCTTGATGACCCAGTCTTTCTGGTCGATAGCAACACACTGACGTAGCATCTGAGTAACCGTCCGGTTGGCTCGTTCAGTTGAACCGTCGGTTTCGGGATGGTAAGCACTCGACATTTTGAGTTTCGTACCAATCAGGTTGTGTAGGTGAGTCCAAAACGTACTCGTGAAGTACGAATCTCGATCACTCACTATGTTCTTAGGCAGTCCATGATGTTTATAGACTTCCGCAAACACGAGTTCGGCAACTTGTTTTGCTTTGTAGGTGGTTTTACTAGGTACTAGATGTACCATACCCGTTAATAGGTCAATGACAACCGTTATCATGTCGTATGTCCCGTTTCGGTCCTTCGACTCTGGCAGAGGCCCCACGAAATCCAATGCAATAGATTCCCAAGGATATGAAGGAACCGGTAATGGATTCAATAGTCCATAAGGTCGGGCATTGTTAGGCTTTGCACGCTTACACGTTCGGCATGAATCGCAGTAAGCTTTGACATCCGATATCAGGTCTTTCCACCACACATAGTCTCGAAGGTAATTGATTGTCTTCTTAGGACCAAGGTGAGCTAAAAGTGAGTGTGCTTCATTGATGATGCATTCTCGAACATTCCGTCCATTGACTGTGAGTTTTGGTATGCAGAGAACCTTTCGGTCATGTTGCATAAGATATACCAGACCATCGGATACCTCAAAGTTTCGGTATTGTTTCGGTTTGTTAACAATCTTGCTGAACATCGTATCATTTTTGTACTGATTCTTTAGCAGGGATTCAAGATCGAGTTTCGACTGACTTGCTGCCAACGCAGTAAGCAGTGAGGTGTCCGTTGACACTTCTGGCACCTCTACAGTTGGGTTAGCGGCGGTATCAGTAGGTTCAGGCTGAACACTACTGGGTTCGACTTGATTTGGAGTTTCGGCAGGATTTGGATGGGTACTCCCGCCCTCCTTTCGTTGTTCACGAGGACCGTGCAAAATGAAACGTTTCCCGAGCATCCGTTTAGCAAAATCGTGGCTGGTTTCAACTCGTTTCCCCTTGTTACGCGTGGACATTGCAAATAACTCGGGCGAATCAAAGGATGCCTCAATATCAACAAGTAAAGGCATGGAGATGTTGTGCGAGAGCAAAACATCATTATTAATGACATCGTGGTATGTGTACTCACTTCTCGCGCGTACAGTACCAGGCTTATCGTTTGAATAGATTCGCGAGAGCGCATCCGCGAGTATGTTCTCGATACCAGGTACGTATTTGATTTTATAGTTGAATTCTGAGATCTTCTCGAGCCATCGAGCTTGCCGTCCTGACAAGTCCTTTTGCTTGAGAAGATGCTCGAGACCTTTATGATCAGTTATCCAGGTGAACTCAACACCCTGGAGTATGTCACGATGACGAAGCATCGTTTCGACACCTGCCAACATCTCTATTTCATGGACAGGGTAGTTTTGTTGTGCTGGGTTTAATTTTGCGGAGTAGAAGGCTGCTGCCTTTGCATCCTTCCACGATGGACCTTGACAAACAGCGCCACCTATTCCCGTGGCACAACCATCAGTGATCATCCATACCGGTGGTGCATCATCTGTATAATCAAGTGGAACCCGGTGATGATCCCGAGCCCCACTGGTGAGTCTTTTCACGTTTTCAAATGCTCGTTGCTCAACATGAGTCCAACGAAAAGGTACAGTATCGCCGGTGATGGTACTCAAGTGCCCCATCGGAATTCGGACAAGACCAATATCGTCGGCAAGATATCCTACCGATCCCAAGAAACCACGAAGCAGATCGCGATTAGTGGGTGTTGGCCATCGAATGATGGCGTCGACTTTGTGTGGATCCATCCGGATACCCTTATCATCGATAATACAACCAAGTACTTTGAACTCCTTTGGCAGGAAGTTCAGTTTTTCTTCACTAAGGTAAAGTCTCTCTCGCTTGAGAATATCAATGATCAATTTAACATGTTTAACATGATCCTCTAGAGACTCAGAATAGATGACTATGTCATCCAGGTAGACGTCCATAAATCTCCCAATATATTCTGAGAAAAGGTAATTCATCAGAGCTTGGTAAGTTGCGGGCGCATTGCAATCGCCTTGTTGAATAACAAGACTCACCATGTTTCCATCAGGAGTGGTCACCGCCGAATGAGGTACATGTTCAGGTACAATCCGTATCTGTTCGTATGCATCTTTTCCATCAATAATCGACCGGTACTTTGCACGGGCAACTCGTCGTTTGATGCCTTCGATATCTGGCATCGGCGATGATAATTTCTTTGTGTTGGCATTCCGTGCTCGAAGATCCACCACAATGCGCATCTTCGAACTTCCTGGTTTGGGAATCAACATCATTGGTACAGTGTTTCCTGAACTAGTCATCTTCCACCTACCTGATTTCAGATAGGCATCCCGTTTCTCCGCCCATTGGCTCCGAAACTTTTCGGGACATTTGGATGGACGCCAAGACAAGATTTTCGACTCGTCTATCAGCGGGATTGTATGGTTGATGGCTCTGAGAGGTGGTAAGTCAGTTTCCGCCATTGCTCTGCACAAAGGTTTAGCGTACTCAACTAATTCTTTTCGTACAGATTCCAATTGGTCCTGATAGAGATCCATAGCACGAGAAGACAGTTTCGCAACATTTTCACCTTGAATGGGTAAGGATTCGGTGCTTCCAATGATCACCTTAGCATCATTGAAACCAACCATGACCTTGTGTTGAAACAGGAATGGGGTACCGAGTATGATATCATAACTTGATAGGTTTGCTACATCGAAGTAGCGTTGCTCAGATATTCCTTGGTATTGGAACTGGGTTTTCACCCCCCAATTTATTTTTGATCGAGACCCTTGGACAGCAAGCTGCAAAGGTAACGGTTTCGTCAACTCCATCTTTTGAATACCAAGCTGATCAGCAAATGTAGATGATACGAAATCACCTAACGAGCCTGTGTCAATCAGTGCTCGAGCTGGATGACCATTCAATTTCACCACCACAACTAATGGTTTGGGAATTCGACGCGAGAAATCCTTCGTTGTTGCAGCATTCCGTTGAATAGCAGGATAAGTCCCTCGAGGGACTTGTACACCATTGATTTCAATAGATGGCCACTGATCTGCATAGGAACTTCGAGTGCTGATATCCTCAATAGGGTCAAACAGACATCCAAAAACGCATTCTGAGTCTTCGGTAGACTCATCCAAGGCTTCTCGGATCCCTCGGTATCCATGAACGAGTTGTTTTTGATACCATCGGGAGAGGTCAAAGTGAAAAATTTGCATGTACTTTTGTGGTAAGAGTACTTTGAACTCGTGTACCAGATCATGAATTTGATAATGGTCAGAATTGTAGCTTCTAACTGCGAAATGAGTGATCCTTCGGTCACTCAACACATCTTCAAGTGTGTTTCGGGGATTGGTTTGTCTATTGGACAGCCAAGTTTCAATGCCCTCAATGTAAGTAGAGTGCATTTGATAGAATTTATACACCTCAAGCTTCTTTGAATTGAGCCTGACATGCATTTTCTTAGCACGTTCAACAGCATACCAATACGGGAGTGCAAATCTGGGATCCTTGAGTTGGGCTTGTTGTACATAGACCCACTCAATTTCGTCCATACCCTGATATGGTGAGTCAAAATAATCTGAATCACTGACACAATATTGAGTATCACTAATTGGATACACGTAGAATCGACCGATGTTATCTTTTTTGTGCACCAAGTCAGTTGGATAAGGTGCTGCGATATCAAGCAGATACATTGCCCGTTGGGCCAGCATGTCACCAATACATTGCGGGAGTTCTTGCGATGCATACCCATGATTCGGGTGATTGAGTGACTTGTACATCCAAGGTCCTCGATGACCATTCTTGGATTTCGGGGGTAAGTACTCGAGATTATCAGTGCTTGAGGGTTCGAAACTCATGCAATCACTATTGTGCTCAGACTCTGAGTCACTAATAGGTTCCAAATCTGGCATTGAGTCATGACTCGAGCTTTCTGAATCATGGTATGATACTTGAGTCCATGCATCTGTATCCTCATTGAACAAGTCATTTAGGTCAAGATTCATCATCCCAATCCCTAATTCGGTCAATTCCTCTGTAGTCTCAGCAAGATTTCGGAGATGTTCTGAATCACCAATACTGATATGATTACTCACCATTCCAGGTGGACCATGCGAGGATGTAGAAGGTACAGATTTTCCTTCAGGACATTGGCGGGCCATGTGTCCTTGACCACCACATTGGAAACATTTTCCTGCAGCACGATACTCATCTTTCTCCTTGTCAGTGAGATCTCGGCGCTGAGACTGGAGTTTATTCTTCTGGTTTTTGTAACCAAATTTCCCCTTTGAGTGCGTAGAATTATCCTGATTCTTTTTGCCTTTCCCAGAAGAGGACTGCCCTGAATAACCACCATTTTTCCCGTTAGAGGTATTGGTGGGTTTTTCGGACTTGCCAGTCTTCGGTTTCTTAGGCTCATCACCAGGATCAACATTTTCAATAATCTCAATGAGTTCAGCTGTGCTCGCAATCTCCTCATAGCTGGATAATTCTGGATTGAGTTTTTCTCTCCAGAGACCCTTCTGGATCTTCTTATTGAGACTGGACCACAGTTTGTGAGCTTTTTCACGCTCATCCATTAGACCAATTGTATTAAACAGATCGTTTAATTCAGCTAAATGTTCCCTAACAGGCTTATCATTCTGGAAGCAACGTTTGAGTTTTCGCCGCTGATCCAAACGGTAAGTCAGAGGGAAACAATAATTGTACAGCTCCGTAAAGAAGTTCTTCAATCTCCAATCAAATGGAGAGTCTGCAACCGTAGTCAAGTAAAACTGATATGCTTTACCCTTCAGGTACTTTGACAATTTCAGAACACGGCGGTTCTTGGGTACATGACCATCACGAACATAGGCAGTACCTTCAGTAACAAATTTAATGAATGCCCTGACATCGACTGAACCGTCATAGGCCTCTGAGGGTGGATCTGGCTTCAGCAACATTTTTCGTCTCTTGTGAGACTTCTGCTTTTTATGGTGCTTTTGATGTTCCTTTCCTTCATCATTTTCATCCTCATCGGATGCTGATGATGATGAACTGCTATCTTCTGAAGAAGAACTCGAATCTAAGCTAGAGGGGCTCGAAGAATCAGATGGTCCCCCAGGATTGCCCTGACCCTTCTGATGGCTCTTAGCATGTCTCTTGTACTTGCTCGGAGCTAGCAGTTTGAACAGATGATTGGTAGGGGGCAACATTTGGCTTGGCCGTACAATCCTATCAATATCTGGTTGAGGTTTCTTACTCGCCAGGGCTTTTTGCCTTGGGCGTTGCTCAACAATATCTCTGATGTGATGTTCCACTAAGTCGGTAAGTGCTTCAGATCCAGCGCGATGCTTGGATTTTTTCTTAGGCTTTTCCAACGGAACAGTATTGACTGGTTTCTGTTTCACAGGCTGTTCTTTAGCCTTACGGATTTCCCTGAAGTTGTTCAGGGCTTCCTGCTGCTGATTCATATCAACATCAGAGAGATCTACGGCACCCCAATTCTCTGGGTCTGCGCCTTTTCCTTTGTCAATGGTAGAGGGTCCTTCTCCATTGGATACCTCAGACTCGGTACTATTCTCAGCGTTGTCCCGAGTGGGAGTTTGCTCAACAATTTTCATGTGTTTAGCAATCATCTTCTTCTGAGCTTGAGAGAGCCCTTTTTTGGCCTCTCGAATGGCTGCTCCTTGAGCCATAGTGATGGTTACAGGTGCTTTCTTTGCACTGTATCCGGGTTTCGCATGCTTAACTTTGACAGATTTCAATGGAATTTTATTCAATTGACTACTATCTAGACTGGTGGCTCTACGACAAGCGCCGACCTGAACCCATTGATTCGGGTTTTCATCATCATCAGTGAGCATATTGCCCTCAGGCTCAACTGACTTGTGTTGTTCGTCCTTTAGACTGCCAACAACACTTTCTCCATCTGATGGAGTATTGCCATCCCCTTTCGGGGTCATCCTTCCGCTTCGAGCGGCCTCGTTATACAAGATAGGACGATGCTGAGCCTGTGTCTCATCATTGACACTGGCAGCACTGACTGAAGTCCCCTGTCGCTGAGACTGACCGGGACGTCGAAGGTTGTAACGGGTGTTGTGGATAGTTGCGGTAGACATTTGTTGTAAGAGGTGAGAAGATAAGTTTGTCGAGATTTTCGTTGTCCAAATCGGGGTCCACGTTGATCAGACGAGGAGGTTGCCGTTGGGGACGATGTCGAGAGGGGTTTTTAGAGAGTAGAAAGCAGTTGTTGAGGGTTAAAAATATGTAGCGCTAGCGTGGGATCACGGTAACACGACACGAGAGATGGGGGACAAAGTAGGTGCTCAGGCAATAACCGTTGTAAACTGGGGTAGATTTCGAGAGAACCTAAGGTAACGAATACATGAGCGTCGCCTTATATACTGTACGAGTGCATAGGGTGTCCATAAGTAGAAATATACGAGGTTCGGCATAGGGCATAGAGCATACTGATAAGATATGAAGGATTTGTCATATATAGAGATAAGGAAATACTCGCGGTTCGTTCACGACCGCTACAACTAGATACTACCTAGTCCGAGTTCACTGTGCATTTCCGTTTCCTTGACATTTCAGACAATCAACTTCAAGTACTCATCCGACGTTAGATCCCTTATAAACTTTTCGTTTCTAGCCCCCTTTCAATTGAGTTTTGCCCGGACTCAATGCTATTCTCTACCTCGATCGGTCTTTTCGTCGGGTTTCAAAACTTTTGCTACGGTCTCAATGCCCTAAGCCAAAGCTCAGACTTATAAAAGATACCGCGAGGAGGAGGAAGAAGAAGGGATATCGTATGGTAGAGAGGTTTTAAGGGGCGTTGAGTATTATGAAAGTGTTCCGGTCTTGGGGTTCTTGGTCAAGTTGAACTGACGAGTCGGCTTCGCTGGTGCAGCGTGCAGCGACGGAGACCACGAAGGCAACAACAGCTTGGGAAGATAGAGCTGGACCCGGAATGGGATAGGTGGCGGAATTGACAAAGGATCAGCAAAAACGAGGATCGGGAGCAGGACGACCACCAT
This sequence comes from Lentinula aciculospora, assembly GCA_028011355.1. Classification (NCBI taxonomy): domain Eukaryota; kingdom Fungi; phylum Basidiomycota; class Agaricomycetes; order Agaricales; family Omphalotaceae; genus Lentinula; species Lentinula aciculospora. The sequence continues at coordinate 2,455,499 of JAOTPV010000003.1, forward strand.
TAGGAATTAGACTGGCAACGGCAAAAATGCATGTAGAGTGCAATTGACTCAGTGAGGGGAAGAGTTTGACAAGGATGGTAGAAGGCAGGATTGGAAGCAGTAGGAGGTAAGTCAATCTAAACGTGACAAATTTAAATAGTACAGAAAGAGAGGATCGAGGCGATGGGAGTAGCAGGTGGGAATTAGTTGTAACTCGGGGTGGGTGGGCATAACGAGAACGGCGGGGATGAAGAAGGAGCGATAAACGACTAGGGTGATGGTGGATATCATGGGGATGCAAAAACACGAGTCTTTTGGGTACTGAACAGATGCGAACATTGTACAGCGTCTTATGTGTAACATCTCAATTAAAAAAACAAAACGAAAAGATCTAGCCATGATTTACGAGAGATGAGTCCTTGACTAGCAAAGATACACCAGATTCAACGTTGTGATTAAAGTGTACGCTTTTCAAGAGAGTTCACTGTCAGGGAATATGTGGTCAGCACAAAAGGCGCGGTACAAAGAATGCGAAAGCTGAGAGACTGAGGGTGCGACATAACACTATGATCGACTTGTCAAGTGCATAAAACATGTAATTTGAAAGTCGAGTTCGAATCGTGTCCGCAATTGATCTAAAAGTTCGTTTTCGAGTTAACGGTTGCAATAGATACTGACGCAAATGGTTCCATATACAAAATAAATAGATAAACAGACTGAAGTATGAAAGAAAATCCAACAGCTGACCCATCCTTTTTCGATTTGCTTTCACTTCAGTGCTTGGCTCTAGCGTCTCTTAAACTCCTATCATCCGCCAAATCGGAAATCAGAGAAGATCGTCACCGCAGATAAAAGACCTTCATACCTTGGTAGTATGTCCTGGACTCCAAAGCTGACCGACGAGCCCGACGCTCTACTTTCAGCTTCTTCTTTGGTGGGTTTCCTGCCGTAGCCGCCCCAGCGGCTCCATCTTGCAAACGGTCCTTCCTGGTATCGGTCCATGCAGTGTGCAAGCGGTTCGGTAGATCATTGAGAAACTTCTGATCGTAAGAGGTGAGTAAACCTCTGTGGACCATCCATAGGAATAGGAGATGGAAGGATTCCTCGGATCCAATCGTGACCTCGACCGTCTGCTTAGTCTCCTCCTTGACCGTCTTCCCAGTCTCCTCCTCGACCGTCTTCCCAGTCTCCTCCTCGACCTTCTTCTTGAGGTCAGACAGGCCAATGTTTTTGAAAGATTCGTACCAGGGTTGCGATCCAGCAGTCATTTCCTCAGACTTGGCGGAATCGAATTTCGGATCCGATAGCCCATTCAAGGTGACATAAGGTTGTATTTGGAAAAAGGGAAAGGAGACTATATTCAACTTTTCGAATGTTGGGGAAATACAGAAGCAGATCTTTGGATATGCAATGCAGATGGCCACTGTCGCTTTACCATGATGTTTGCTGCTCTGTAAGGCAAGTATTGGGGGTTTGCCACTTTGTTCTTCATCCCACAAACATATCCTAGCTCTCAGCCTCTCTTCTACCTCTGGTATGGGTTTGTAAGCTGCTAACCCATTGGTCCTTATTCCCTCCAAAAATACTTTCATCGATCCCATGTCATACCCCTCGATAATTCCTTTGGAACTAAAGAAGTCCAGTATACTCAGAGCGTAGAGAACACCCAAGTCCGAGTTGGCACTAACGTTCTTGAGGGCCTCCTGTTCAAGGCCAGTGACCAAGAATTCCATGGGTGTTACTCCTGACCGGTCGTTTCTCCAAATGTTGAATTGTTCACATTCAACCGTGACTTTCGGCAGATTGTCGAAGAGGGAACGAGCGGCTCTGGAGTTTGATTTCTCTTTCTCGATTCGACTCTTGACGACTGTCCCATCAGGCTTCATACCAAAGCAATAACTGCTTCCTATGCACAAGGATAGTATTGCATCTGTATGTTTGTCCAGGCGTCCCACCCATTTGCCAGGTGTCGGAGCGCTAGCGGCCTCACTAATGGAGCTGGTCGGCTCTTTGACGGTGATGTGTTCGGGAATAAATAATCCCACTCGAAGTAGGAACAGGCCATCTTTACAGCCCTCAAATGTTGGTTCTGGGTTTTCAACGGGGCTGGTATGACCAGGGACGGGATGAAGGATGGGACCGGCAGGGTCAGAACCAGAGACGGAATTGGCAGGAATGGGATTAGGGGGAACAGGACTGGCAATGACAAAAGCCATACTGACAAGTGTAGCAACCAGAACTAGACTGATAGAGCGCGATCGACTCGGTGAGGAGGATGATGAGAGGAAGGGTTGAAACAGCATGGTGACGATGGCGGAGAAAAAATGTGACTAGACCAAAGATGGGGTGAATGCGACGGAAGATAGCAAAGCAGCAGAGAGGAATGAGGCGACAGGAGTGACGAGCGGGGCTCAGAGGCAGTAATGACTCGCTATAGGTATGCAAGTGGGCAATGTTGAGGGAAACGAAGGACAGGGCAATATGCACAGCAAAGTAACGGTCAATCGAATGCACCAAAGCTGGGAGCAAAGGCGCTTTGGACCACTAAACAAGCATGACCGTAGCGTCAAAAAACCAGCTTGACATTAGAAAGTTTGAGTTGGATGACATACCTGGAGCGAAAAACGAAACGAGAAGTCCAGTAATGATTCACAAGTGACAGGGTTTCCTGACCAGCAGAAAAATGTAATCCAATTCGAGCTTGTGAAACACGTATACTTCGAGGGTTCACTGTAGACAACTAGTAAGTACAGCGACGGCGGGAGGGCGTTACCAGCAAAGAAAATTTACCCGAGCTTGCCTCGGTTTTTCGAGTAGGCAAAAGATCAGCAGAAATCAACTGTAACATAGGGTCAGTAATGTCATCAGCCTTGCAAGGTTGGAAACAGACCGAACCAGCGTTGAGCAAAGTTGTGGGGCCTGTTGGTCTCTATGCAAGATTATATGTATTTATAAATCTCACTCGAAACAAACTCTTGATTGAAATGATCATATGAAGATACATGTGTCCATGATTATCTATCACCGTTGGGCGTAAAAGGCGCGATCTAGGTCTTGTCCTGTGTCTGCCAACTGAAGTTATCAGCGTGCTATACAGCCATGTGGCGAGGGTTCAGAGTAACGTGTAGGCGACCGCTCTCCAACGGATCCACTTGTCAGAAAATATGAAACACGTATTATACGCGACAGTAGAAGGATGCGAGACGGAAAGCACTGCCAAGAGAGAAGGATAGCCGATGGGACTCCATCGGTAAGGTACGCTTCGACATACCTTCAACGGCCCTCAACACGATGAACTTGGGGGGGGAAGAATGTTGGCTATAATGTCGATATCCAAGAGAATGTCTAAAGTTATTGTGTGCTTTTCGAGTCAAATTTCGATCTGCTTAAACCCTGCACGAGCTGTAAGTTCTGTATTCTAATAGTACGGTCCGACAAGTTACCGGTCTTCATTATCTATAGTTGTTCCTCGGTAACTATTCATAATATTCTGGTAGTTGGCTTGGCGTTCCAAGACAGTACTTTTATAACAAGAATCATCCTGTAGAGAGGTACCGATGGTCTTATGCCTTCGGCTTGGTAACGTTACTTCGTTCTTCTGCCTTTAAATCCAAGCTTACTGGGCTAATTGGATAGATGTGAAGTATGAGAGGCTTGAGCCGCCTGTCTTGTCTCTTGGGAGCCTGACTATCAACTGCTCTTAAATGGACAAATAGTATAAACGCCTCACGTCTGGAATCGTCCGTCATCTCAAGTTCCCGAAAGTCGCGCAGTCAAGCAGAGCCAAATTATCGCTACAGCAAATGTAAGCCAATAATTCAGGCTTCAAGCCGTATGTATGTAATTCGCATTTGTCTTTAGCCCGGCTTTGTTATGAAGTTTCCGAGCCTTTGAAGCTGTAATGGGCTGATGCTACGCACATGCTAAGCCAGTACGATTAGTTGGAAGACGGCTCATGTTTCCAAGAAAAACCCCAAGAACAGAGTACGATGAAATTCTCGCCTACCACTACAGGATATAAAGGGCACACTTATTCTCTTTCTATCCTTTCCTCTCATGCAGAGTGCTCAGATCACCGCACACACAGCATACAGCGTCCAGCACATACCATATAGCCTCACAAATGACCTCTTTTGAAGAGCTTTCCGACGTCTCCGTCCCCTCCATCCTTACTCAACTAACCGAACAAAACGTTACACAACAATCGTCGTTATCCTGGTCCCCTACTACCTCGTTCTTCGTCGGCACTTTGGTGTTCACGCTTTGTGTTCGGCGGATATGGAGATTCTACTTTGACAACAGTAGTGTCTCCTTGTCTTCGTCTTTCTTGCAGGACGAATATTTATACGATGTTCATCGTCTTCATTATCACGAAGGACAGTGGCCTCGGATATGTTTGACAATGAGACAGCTATACGAGAGAGCCGAGGAGATGGATGAAGTGCTGGGGAAAATGAGGATGATTATGATGACTGGTACAGCGTCGCCTTTGGGGTTGGGCATGGGTGCTCAAGCTGCGAGGATATCAGAACTTGGAATGGGTGAAGGCGCGTTGGGCCCGAACTTTAGCCACCTAAACATGATTGAACAACGGGAAGTATTCTTAGGGTACGAAGAACGAATGATACGGTAAGTGTACATTTCTTCTGATAATCCTTTCCTGATTCCGATAACATCGAAAGATGGAAGCTGATGACTTTCAACTTGCTTTTCCGATCCCGCTTCTCCATATGCTGTAGCATCCAAGAAACGGTCATCGACCTCGCTCTCGAAACCCACCACCTCTGCAATCGCAATATCCTGCCTACCTCTGGCATCCCGACTCCACATCCCGCAGTCCAAGACAAGGGAGTGCTACTGGAGAAGAAAGAACCGCAACTCTATCCCCACTTTGAGTCGAAGCAAGCCCCGCTGGCGTTGATTTCCATGCGAAGGTTTTTTCCAACTTGCATCTACTACATACAGAGAATCGGAAGGATTGCGGAATGTTATCGTGACTTGAATTGTTTGAGAAAGGATGTTCATGTGAGTCAAGTATTACATAGGCAAGCTGAGCCGCCTCTCAATCTCGATCTTACGGTATCACCCACTGATTAACTTGCGTCTTCTCTTCGATGGTTCTTGACCATTAGATTTCTGAGCAAATGAACAGGAGAGAACAAGTTCGTTGGAATTTGCAGGTTATGAAGTTAAGACGAGCTTCCATGTAGAGCTAGCTATATACATAGTTGCAGTACTTGGAGCCTATAGAGGCAATCAGGTCAATTAACCAACAACTCATAATAAATTCCTGAAGTAACTTGCTGCTAAAGCTTTGCTTGTGTCAGAGTGGGCGATTCTGACCCGATTCCGCAAACGATTCATCAGAACACTGCTAACACCGAACACACCCGTTTCAATTGACATTTTCACTCGACATTCATGATAATTTTCTGTCCATAAAACACATTGGCCAACGATATTCTGCTATGTACATTATTGATTGAGTTGGCCACGAATCGACTACTAGTAATAGTGGCTGTAGATGATGATGGTATATGATACAAGAAAACTTGGACGTCAGTTCATTTCATTTTTAATTCCATAAATCCGAACCCCCAGCTTCGAAATGGAACATCTAGTCCTCAGTGACTCCCTCAATGTTCCTCTCCTTGTAGGCAGTTGCCTTTTCAGTCTGTTTCAATGAAAAAGCCATGTCAATATCATAAGGAAAGTTCTCATGTACATGGAGAAACTAGCATTGTCATTACGAATAACATAGCGAGGATCTTCAGCGGAAGCCTGAAAATTGGCCGAGTCAATCAGTGATAAACACAATAAATAAAAGCAGACGGATCGAGCGTACATTGACTTGCAAACCTCTATCGCCAGCAGGTTGTTTGTGGGTAATGACTTCCTTGATTTCACCCTGGGTAGTAGAGGTGGTACCTTTGCCACCACCTACGGCTTTGTACTGAACGTGGTCACCGACCTGAAGAGTGGAGTCGATCAACGAGGAAAACAGCATGGACGACATGAACGGACGTACATCATAGGTGGTTTGAGCTTGTTTTGGAGACATAGTAGCAGCAGATGGTTTAGTACGAAACAAGGGATTTGCGATGTAGTTGCGGATTGTAGAGATTCGATAAGTAATGCCTCAGAACAAGGCCTGCTCTTATAGCTCTTTCCAGGAAAACGTAAAGGCAGGACAATGACGAAGACGACGAGCAAAATCATCAGATATGATTTTACTATGACACTGCGAAATATGGGTCCTCAACGATGCTGACGAGTATTGGGGGTAAAAGAACATATAGAAAGATGTTAACCGACGATATGAGCCCCATTTTACATAAATATCTGCTTATTTCAAGTTAATTCTTTGAATGTATCAAGCCTATAAAATGGTACTTACCTCCGTCTGGCAACATAAATTGCAATTTTCGATACCACAGACCGACCCATAATATTCCTGCAATTTTATGTGATTGTCCTATCTCTTAGCTTCCTGTAGGCCCTCCGTAGACACTTGTATGTACTTTCTGTGGTATCCCCTGTATCCCGCAATATGTTCAATTATGGCGCGTGATCTACATTATAGCACTTCCCTCTTACGCTATACCCACCGTGATGCTCTCATTAATAATACTTAGACTTTTAGATAGTGTGTATGTCCCAAAAAATGTACAGCGACTTGGAAAGATTCTTCATTCCTTTCCTTTCCTTACATATCTGAATTTCAGTTAATCGTACATTGACCTGACTCCTAAATCGCTTTTTACATAAACTTGGACGCCTAAGAAGTTATTGGTCAGGCCAAAATCATGAGATATCACAACGCAAGAGACTCACCAAACCAAGCATGCTGCTCATTCCACCGAGCCCACCGGAGTTTCCTCCACCAATCATCGAACTCATCTTGCTCTGGACGAGCATCTTCATGACCATCATTCCAGCGCCGTTTACCGCATCCTGTTTGGAACCAGACGACGCGCCGCCGGACTGATCGAAAAGCTTTGAAGCCTCAGCCATAGCCATGCTGATCAACTCGCTTTGGGATGACGACCCGCCGGATCCTCCACCAGAGGTGAATTGCTTGAAAATCTGGTTTGAATTGAAACGGCCATCGATGAGTTTGGTAGGTGGTGAAGTTATCAGGATCAAGATCAAGCAGAGATAAGGCCGAGGAATTCGTGAAGCGATCGATCATATGAGAATCAACTAAGAGATGCAAGAGACGTACTTGGAGGGCAGCGGCGCTTCCCATGGATCCAGCACTCAACGAACCACCATTTCCCCTCTCATAAGCCTCCTTGTGAGAATTAGTGACATGCTCCTCATCGATGGGCTCTTCGTGCTCTTGCTGAAGCAAACACGTCACTATGACGCTCTTGGGAGTGATACACAGGATGAATCTCACCGTATTACTCTTCACATAGCTCATAGCTTGAGAGAACATGCCAGAGTGACCAGATCCATGCTGAGCTGCAGTTTCTGCGACTTCGTCGTCGTTGACTGAATGGTTCCAAATCCCAGGTAGTAAAAGGTAGGAGGGATAAGATTAGCGTTGACTGAAATTGATTGCCAGCTGATAACGGAAAGAGCCCACTAACAGCTTGGACGGCTTACGCCTTGCGGTCGATTGTCGGGAGAGTTGTATTTGGAGCCCCCAGTTTTAGAAACGTTGGCTAGTAGATTAAAGATCATGATATGTGGCTTGAGTCGAAAGTCGATAGGATCACTGACATTGAGAAGATTCGTAGGCAGCAAGGCCTTGCTTGGCGAGATTCATGAAAGAGTCCTGGTACAAATGGATGTTCAGTTGCGTCGAGTTATAAAGATGTCAAGAACAGAGACCATGATCAACTTATACAGGTGGTAGATGAGAGAGAGAAAGAAAGATGGTTGGTCTTGCGATGCGCTTGAGCGGAAAAAGATCAACGTCATGTTATTGATGCGCCCAAGTAGCAACCGCGCCGGATAGCCGAACCTTCATCGATGCAGTATGTATCAAATATGCCTGCTTCTCCTCGATATCCTCTCATCTAACCAACATTTCCACCCCTTCGATTTTGTCCGCCATACTCCGCCCTACTTGCAACTTGCCCCAGTGCTTTCATCATGTCCCACAACAGTCATAGCGTTCTTAACGGTGTTCTAACCGATGATGTTCTCTAACACTTCTTGTCTCTTTCAGGTCGGCGACCACGTCGAATACCAAGGCATTGGTAATGGGTATGTCGAAAATTCTACCACGGACGGTGAAATCACGAATATTGTTACCGACAAAAAAAATTGCCGCAAGTGCTGGCGTATCTGTCAATGTAAGCTAAGATTTTTGGGCTTGTCAGACCTCAGCTGAGGATTCTCGCTACGTTATTCGTAACGACAATGTTAGTTTACACCTACATGTCGCTTATATTTCTGATGCTCTTATAGACTGGAAAGGAAACTGCGTACAAGGACAAAAAGTTCATCCTCGTAGTTCCATTATCTGTCGAATTTTGACCACTTCCTGCTGTCTGGCGGGGATAGAGGCGAATGCTACATGCGCCCTGCATAGTCTCTTTGAAAATTTGCCATCCATATCATTCGTCAACTCAATTTCTTTTTTTTTTTTTTTCGCTCACTGCCGACCGGAGAAAATTGATCTATAGTTGTATTAATTTTGTGAAGACGAGCAGGGCACTCTTGTTCGCCATCTCAATCTCCTCAAATTCAGGGGGTGTACTATTCTGCAGGTTCATACATTTTACCATGCTTGAATGTCCAATTTGGGCCTTCTAATTTCGAGCCCTTACCTCTCCCATTCTCTCCTACAGCTATACCGGAAAATTTCAATTCCATTGAACCTCCCTCCGGATCTTCTACCTTGCAAACTAGATTGAAATGTACTCCTTTGTCCACAATTATTTTATGTCGCAAGATGTCGGAAACGTCAATATCCTGTGTCTCATAACCATACAGGTGTAGAAAAGGTATCACTAGTTGTTTAACCGTTCGGACCGCTTTTTCGGCAGCAGCTTCTTCGTATTGATCAGATGACTTCTTGCCGAAGATGATCTTAGGAGGGACATCCTTGAGAAGCCTAGGGATGGATTTAGGCTCCACCTGGGAATGGAATGACAACTGGCTCGAGGAGCGCGGGTAGGACCCGGATGATCCACGCACGGGCCTTTGCCATGCTTCTACATCTGCACCTTTCAAGTTAGGATCTTGGTTATTGAAGTTAGCAAGGGCTACCAACGTGATACAGAAATTAGAAAAGATACCTTCAGGAAAATAAACCTCTTTGAATCCTCGTGGAAGCAGTGCGATTCGAGTTAACTCTGTCTGTGGACTGAGTGGCTTTGACAAACCGGCGGAATCAAAGCGACCTGACAGTGTAAGGAGAGGATTAGAGTCCGACTTGGAGCTGAAGTCATTGACAGTAACAGGGTCTACACGGGAAACTGCATGGGTATCTCGTAAAACCTGAAAAAAAACGCAAGAAATCGTTCAGTACTGGGGTCATAAAAATAAATTCGAGGGAACTCACGACATCGAGTGGAGCGGACCATGAAGTAGTATGAAAGACAAGCCCACTGAGAACGAAGGAGACTTGTATTTTTTGGGTAAATTTGAGTAGGTACATTCCTAATTGAGATTATTGGAAAATCGAACCAAATGGAGAGAGCGGAACCAACCTTCACAAAATGTCTTTGGAAAGTTTTTTCTCTGAAATCTGGAGGTACGAGGGTGTTTCTCTCCCTTGTTTTATGGTTGAGGAACAGCAAAATGCCAAAGATATATAGGGCCCAGGATTTAGTGGATCAACAGAAACGAGGGGGGGAGAGGTTAAAAACAACTTCTTCGAGTAACCTGACTAGCAAGTTGCAAAAAGGAGAAGGATCGCTCCAGAGTAAAGTCTGTCTTTTATAAAATCGCTATGGCAAATCTGGCAGTGCTCAAGGTTTCCCGACGGATCTGGTGATTATTGCTGCCCACCACAATCAGAGTACTAAATGTTATCTATTTATTTAGATGAATGAAATCCACATAGATATACAGATTAGGAAACACTGCTACTAGCATTCAGATAGTTTGTACTTTCAAGACTCATTCTGACAAGGACTGAACGGACTGTGGAATTAAACGCAACTGAACGCACTGAAATTTTCATTACCTATACATATATACACAATCATATAGAGTAAAAAAAGAGATGGCGCAAAATTGTCTCGAATTAACACCGTAACCTGGGAATGAAACACGATATCACATAACTTGGAAACCTTATCCCTTTTTTATCCTCCTAGTAATGCTTCCTCTCTTTGCAAAAAAAATATTATTGCAGCTGGACAGATAGTATCCCGTAACACCCAGAGTCCAAACTGGTTTGGGATTTTTCTCCACCGTCCCACTGTATTACTGCTCTTCAGTAGTACGCATTGAGATGAATAGATTGTAATTTCTATTCTTGATTCAAATCCGGTGGATCTTGCAGGGCTTTTTTCTCTGCAATCAGATCTAGACTAAAGTCCGTTCTGTCAATCTCAGTTCGCATTCTCATTGATTCCAGGGTATGTGCGGCTAGTTATTGTCCACATCAGATGCAGTCTGTCAAGATTCCATGGTTAAGATATGAAATCGGGTTCCAAAGAGCCATTTTTGGTTTTATAGGGTCGAAATAGTCAAGAAGAAAAATACAATGTACATCTGACCATATAGGCAGTGGTGCTGGTCCATATGGAATATAAATTTTTGTAGGCCAATCTTTTGAATTTCAGAGGGGTGAAAAGTAAGAAAATCATGTTCTGTGTATCTATGTATAGACATGTGGGCTTGGGCTGCCGCAGAGTATGGCAGGAACAAGTCCACTATTTTTTTTCATATGGAGAATGAGCCAGAAGATCCTGTCAGAGATGAATTGTAAGATATAGTGCAGCTGGAATAGTACTGGTATTATAAGTACTGAGATCCAGAGAAGACACATTTTCACTTTCATATATTGTAAGTCCACCATGTCTCATACCAGCATGCTTGGATATACATCCATTCTTGTTTATTGATCTTAGGAGTAAAGTAATTGTCTGCCTAATGTACAACACCTTTTGAGATATAGGTAGCAGATGTACTTAAACACACAGTGTGTATAATAGAATCAATGGTTATATTAGATATATGTCCAGATGTGAAATGCCCATCAAAGGTAGAGTACATGCAATACAATATTCTCTGTGCAACAGAAAAAGAACAAAAATGGAAAAAGATAAAGAATATATGAAAGTAGAGGAGTTTAGAAGAAAAATCAACCCCTCTGACCATCTTGTACTTCTGTAATGATCATGCTACACCTGGACTGTGAAATAGAAGGCAAAGTTAATTGCAGAAGTGAATAGAATATGCATAGGAGTTAAGTCCTTTGCAAAGGGGGAAAGATCCACAGGATTTGGTAAGGTAACAAACATTGACTCTACTATTAGTAGTGTCCTCATCATGTTGAGGTGTCCAGTAGAGAAGGTGAGTAGTAGCAGCCTTTGTGGACTCTGTCAGCGACTCACTAGCTCTCACAAATGATAACCAGGCATCACATGATAGTCAATGAGCAAGAGGATGAAAAAGATGATCAAGTCAGAATAAAACCCCAATACAAGTCTAGCTACCGAGGAGAATAGATGAGAATAGAGCTAAGGAATATAACTACAAAGTATCCTATCTTATATACATATGGTAAATGAAACCATGAGAACTGTCTTGCACTGTAACTGCAAGGATATATAATATGAGTCACTGGTATCCATAAGTAAAGCTGCAAGTATTGTTATAATTGTGCACATAGGGATTGTCAAATTAGTGTCATGAGGTTAATTGTGAAAGGTAAATACATGAAGGAGAATAATTTATGAGGGAAATGACCCAAAGAGTTAGTCAGACATTGACTCCACTATTAATGGAGTCCTCAACACATTGCACATCTGAGAGAGAAGAAGTCAAATTATGTTCCATTTGCAATGACCTTTGCAGAATGTACTAACAAGAGAAGATGTTTAAAATGATGATACAAATAGTGGATGATTAATTGGTATCATTATTGAAGTGCTATCAAGGTTGATATTGAAACTGAAGAACTACCTATTTGATACCATAGCTTTATACTGTAGGATAAGTCAGGATTGTGAAGCAATACTAGACCCAAATGGGTTCGTGTATCAGAGAATAACAAAGGTAGGAATATAAAAGGAATAGTCCTCATCCAATATTGATGAGGAAAGATAACGAGGAAGTACTTTGTGTTGGAAATCCTTTGCGAAGGAAATACATAGTGGTGAAAGGATGTAAGTAATATATCTGAGATAGGGAAGGAATCATGAAGTTTTGTAAGGACTTAGCTTCACATAAATATAACAAGTATACAATGAGTAGACAATAAGGCAATATAAAAGAAATGTGGATGCAGGACAATAATGACAATGATCTGTCAATGACTAGACAGGCACAAGAGAGTCACATGTAGATGAAATAACAATGCAAGAACAATAAGGTTGTCACATGTAACTTGGAATGGAAATGAAAATATAATAAGCACTGATGTAAGTTCTAGGGTGCTTATGTAAAAGAACAATAAAAGAAAAAGAAAAGAATAATAGCAAAAAGAGATCTTTGTAACATGCTTCACAAACATTGGAGCAAGGATAATGATGAAGAGATAGATGGAGTAGTATTCAAAGTTGATATCTAAACTGAAGAACTAAGTACTCAGTTTTGTACTTTGTACTACATAGAGTATCACAAAGCAACTACTAACCTAGAATAGCTAGTTGGTAAGGAAAGAACAATAGTAATATAAATAAAAGACAGTAAACAATAGAAATAAATAACACAATAAGCAATTGGATCCAGTGTGATGATGCTTTGTGAAGGAAATGAAGTAAAATAAGATGCAGAAGAATGGAAGGAGTATCATGAGGTATTGTAAGGACTTGGCTTGCATCAATATAACAACTTCAATGGACTGCTTATTCAATGAAGAAAAAGCAAGTGATTATTGTGCACAAGAAATAAGGAAAGACAAGAGAACTAATAATTGCTACCAGTAAAGGCACTAGAAACTATTTGAGCAAAAAAAAAAAACAAAAAACACAGGACAAATAATGGACATGATAACATGGTTTTTAAAGTTGCAAAATATAAAAGTAAACAGAGAGTGGATGACTGGGGAGCAAGATATAGAGGTTCACAAGTTGAAAAACCCTAGTTACTGGCCCAACCATTGTGGGCAAAGTGATGACCAAACAAGATGTTTTGAAAGCATTATTTTCTGTTTTTACTCAAGTGCCCCAGCACTTGAATTAGCATTTATTATATTTTCCTTTTCTCTTAATTACATGCAACAGCCTTATTGCTCTTGCACTATTGTTCTTCTTCACAATGAGACTCTCTTATGTCTGTTGAGCTATTGACCTTGCTAAAGTTCCCTCTATGGCATGCTCTTTGAGATATCTGTGATCAAATGAGAATTCCCATTCAGCATAGTAGATGACCTTGGTTAATCAAAACTTCCTGTCTCTTCATCACTTCATCATTTAACTTACCACCACCGCTCCTTTATATTTTTGTTTGAACATGACTCCACTCATACATGCATCCTTTTATCCTTCTATGTAGTATTAATCGAATCTGACAATTTTATTCTGGTTTTTTTTGTTTTTTTTGTTTTTTTTGTTTTTTTCTGGTCTCCCTCAAAACACTGCACCCTCAACTGCTTTTGCAAACTTTCTTTTTTTCTCTCTCTTTGTAAGAGAATTAAGAGAATCAACTCTTTGAATGTTTTTTTTTGTTTTTATGTTTTGTTTTTCTTTATTTTGATTTTTTTTTCGTTCTTTATAGAGAAAAGGGGTGGGATAGATGACTTGTTTGCATATATATATATATTTATTTATTTCAATGCAATGCAGGATAAATACTCTCCTTCTCTTTCAGCTTTCTTTTTTCTTTTTCTCTTTGATCAGAATTGAGCATGTCTATACATACTCATTGAAAACAAGAACCAAAACAACAATGAAAATGAAAATTGAATAAAATAAAATAAAATGGGATTTGGGAGCCCTGATGATGGTAGATGAATCCTGATTTTTTTAAAATTGGCATTTACTTATTTACTTATTATTTCTGTTAAAGTCATGCTTAGCTAGGACCATAGATGAGGGGTAATAATAATTGCATAAGAAAATGCTACACATAAGAAGGGTAGTCTTCTGCAAAGTGCAAAAGGTCTATGGTGTTAGTGATGGTAACAGACATTGATGCTACTATTGATAATATCCTTGCTATGTTGAGTTGTCTGGGTGAGAAAGAGTAGTAGCAGTGATGGAGCAAGTTGAGAGGATGTAGAAGTAGAATTAAGGAGGTAGGCTGAGTTAAATTAAGTTGACAATAGAATGAATAGGTCTGCATAACAGAAAAAAAGATAATGCTGTGGACAGGAGAAGGAATACCACAAATAACTGTGGAAGGAAGAATAAGTTTTGGAATTGGTCCCATGAGATAACAAAGAGTCCTTTGTGAGGTAACTTGGGTGATTAGGTCAGGGAATATTAAAGGAAAAAGAAAAGAATAATAGAAAAAAGATGTTTTCAAAACAGAAGAGTCCTTTGTGAGGTAACTTCCCCATGGAGAAGAAAAGAGTAAGTTTAAGATGTGGAAGAGTGGGGAGTGTTATTGCAAAGTACGGAAAGTACTGAGCTTGCATGAATATAACAATCTCCCCTTTTAGAAGCATCACATAATATGAGTGAATGTTTTTCAACTTCTGAACATCCTTAACCTTTTTTATATAGTTTCATATTCATGTAGCATTGTATTGCTTTTATATAGTTGGGGGCTAGAAGAAGATATGAGTTTATGTATATGTATCTAGGGATGTAAAATACCTATGGTATGAGGTTATTGTATAGACTTTGAAAGCTTTTGTCCTCTCCCAAATATAAAAAAGCACCTAGGTTGTATGAATTTTGGTTATCATCTTTCATCCTAAACCCTGAACCCTAATATGCAACTCCGAACTCATATCATATATCATACACCCTTGAAGCTACTATATTGTAGATCACTTTAGTTTAAGTTGAAACTCATCAGAGGTAGCTCTTAAGCTGCAAAAATATATGTTAAATTGGTTCTAGTCTTCTAAAAGAAAGAAAGCTTGAGAATGATATTGCACTGCAGTGGATTGACTGAAAATTTTGATTTAGTGGATTTAGTTGATTTGGTTGAGTTGAAATGTTGTTTACATGAAATGGGTGATATTGTTTCTAAATGATGGTAAATGATTATATCTGTCTATCTATCTATCTACAGAGTTATACAACTATCATAACAGATCCATATCATGTAATTGAAGAAGGCGGATGATCAGAATAGAGAGAGCATCAAGATAAGGCATCAGATAGACAGATAGATAGATGGACAAATAGATTGATAAAGTTCTTCATATAGATAGATAGATATGTGATTGATAAAGTACTGTTATAACACTCCAGCCTCGTCTGACACCGCCCAGTCAAATACCGAATGAACAAAACTGTAGGTTGGGGGGGTCTGAGCATTAGCTCGGATAAATCGCAGAAGATTCCGCCGCTTGGGTGGGCGGGATCTCTGCTAGTTTTGTCTATCGGTCCTGGTGTGTCTCTGCCTCGCCAATGGCCCTCCTGTGGTTGCTCTGCAGTGTCCGTGCAATCAGTTTAATGTATATGTCCTGATTGGCATTGCTGCTATTTGTAAGTACTGGTGTGTAAAATTCTCGTTTGTGTGATTCTGTATTGTAAATATGAACAAAAGAAAGAGGGATGGGTATTAGGTGGGGAAATAAAAACCGAAGTAATATTCTTCATCTATGCAGTAAAATTCGTGTCGGTGATGGTTGTCATGACGTGCTATACAAGATACAGTACTTACTTTATTTCTCCTACATCTCCTCCTTCCCTCATCACTGTTACTGTCTGGATCCATCTACATCATTCCGCATCCTTCTATCACATTCCAAACACTTCCATCAACTTCCCGCGCTTTCGCTTACTCATTGAGACTCTTGTATATATAGTACAGTAGCTGACACCTAGTTCCCCATCTTGACCTCTTGGTCTTTGGAACTAGTTTTCCTTGTGCGACCCTAGTGATTGGCCCTGCACTATCACTGCTGTCTTGATCATTTTATCTTTCAGCCTTCGTGTGTGGTGCTAGCCCCACCCCTCACTTCGGTTTGTGCTTCAAGCCTGTGCTTTCTCTGTGCTTTTCCCCTTCGTCACCACAGGGCGAGCAGCAAGAGCGCCAACGCATCGACCAGGACCGGGCAGAAGGAACTGGGACTCATGCACACACAGGACTGAGGTTCGAACCAGGCACAAGATTCAGGATGCACAGGGAAACACTGTTCACGGCAAGGTCACTTCCTCCAGTAAGGGACCCGGGTATGGCCGGCAGCAGGGAAGCTGGTGGAAGAGAGGGCAGCAGTGAAGATGACAAAGAGGAAGGAAGGCACAGGGAGCACAACAGGTGGGCTGCCGAGGAGGAGAATACAGGGCAGCAGCAAACAGAGGAAACAATAAGGAATCTCCGCAAGGAAATTGCGGAACTCAAGGCCCAGCAAAGCAGGGATCCAACCAGCCATCTGTTCAGTGACCCAGACGATGCGGAATGGGAGAGAAGGACTACAATGGCGCCAATGGGGTCGGTGAGGAGAGCGGCGAGGACACCCATCCTCCCCAGCATGGTTCCCGGACACAAGGCATCACCACTGAACCAACGTAAGTGCTTGTCAGACGCCTGTCCATGTCCGCCCACAAATGGGACTGTCAGAGGCCGGATGGTTGAATGCAGGGCTAAAGGCCACAATGTGAACAAGCTAAAGGCTGCTATGTGTGCTAAAGGCCATATCTATTCCATGGGCTAAAGGCCACAGACGAGCTAAAGGCTTCTCTACATGCTAAAGGCCGTATCATTGCATGGGCTAAAGGCCTTGGGCACAGCAAGGGATAAAGGCCCTTTAGTCGGATAGCGCAAAATGAGGCATACCCCATGAAAGGAAGGGCTCTGATCAATGGATAAACAACAGACCAGTGCTAAGAAGCAGGGCTAGGCATCTAATTAGGTCCATATATCGGGCTAGGGAGTTGATGCTGACGAACGAACATTAGCGCCACCAGAGAGAGTAGAAGAAGCATGCCGCATGTTCAAGTATGTTCCATACACAGCGTTGACATCGGCAGCAAGAAGAAAAGCAGTGAATGGGGACCAGGAGATGACGATATCAGTGGAAGGACACATTTCGGCCAAAGGCCTGGACAGGAGGAACGAGGCAGGCATCACTGAGCTGGAATGGATATTGGCATCACAGACGATAGCCAGTCTCATTCATTAACACCATGGAGCGGAACGGGCAGAGGCACTAGAGAAGCATAACGTCATAGTCCTGGCCCTGGGTTCATCACATGGATGGTCAAGGGCAGTCAAATATGACATCCGGCAGAGAGAGCTGTGGGCTGACGACCCCTCCCACGACCTTAGCACACTGGACTACGAATGTCTGGTCCTCTTGGGAATGCGACCATCATTGACGATGAATTCTCAGGCGGTGGTGGCAA
This sequence comes from Lentinula aciculospora, assembly GCA_028011355.1. NCBI lineage: Eukaryota > Fungi > Basidiomycota > Agaricomycetes > Agaricales > Omphalotaceae > Lentinula > Lentinula aciculospora. Next base: position 2,473,078 of record JAOTPV010000003.1, read on the forward strand.
ACCCGACAGGCACCTCCAACAGAAAATTCGACAAACCTGCTCACAGTTCCTTTCAGAAGCGACCGAGGGAAGAGGAAACACTCTGTTGCTTTCGATGTGGATGACCAGGACATTTACCAGCAAACTGCGAGGCCACGACCACTGCTGTGAAGCGGACACCAGCAGCGCTATTGCCAAACACAAAAAGTAAGCACGCGCTCCAGGATGGAGCGGGAAAACAATTTTGTTTCAACTGGGCAAGGAACTCCAGCTGCAGCTTTGGTACAGCATGCATCAACAGTCACGCCTGCAGCGTATGCAGTGCAGATTCGCACGGAGCAGGCAGGTGTTCTTTCTGAGAACCCACGCAAGGTGGTCTCACCACTCAATGCAGACAGCATTGAGGAGATGCTCAGGTCGTTGGGTTTACTGGACGATTGGGCTGAGGTGGTGACAGGTATCTGGGAAGGCTTCGATGTAGGAATACTTGAATCACCTTCCCGGACGTATTTATTTCAAGAATCATGCTTTGTCAGGACTAAACAAAGAATTTATAACATCATACATCAGAAAGGAACAGGAGGAAGGGCGCTACTCAGAGGGATTTGATCCAGCAGCACTCGAACAGAAAATCAGGCCTTTCAGAACATTGCCAATAGGATTAGTCCCCAAATCGGACTCAGGAAAATTGAGAATGGTGCAGGATTTGTTGTTCCCACAGCGGAATGAATGGACACATTCGGTGAACGAAGGAATAGACTCCAACGGATTTCCAACAGCATGGGGAACCTTCGACCAGACATGCACCTTGGTACTAGCATTGCCCCCAGGAAGTGTAGCAGCAATGTTCGACGTATCAGCGGCTTACAGAATCACACCAACACTCCTGAATCAGCAATCATCGCTATGCATTCAGTGGGAGGGGCAAGTGTATGTGGACTGAGCACTAATGTTTGGCCTGGCATCCAGTGCCGGAGTTTTCGGATCGATCACGGACATGCTAGTAGCAATTTACTCAGCATCGGGAATGGGACCGCTGCTGAAATGGGTGGATGATTTCTTCGTGGTAAGGCTACCAAACCATTCATGGACGGAGGAAGAATTCATGAGGCTATCTGGATTGTTTGGGGTTCCATGGAGCAGGGAGAAGATGCGCCATTTTTCAAGCATACAGCGATACATTGGATTCGATTGGGACCTAAAGGAGAAGCAGGTATCATTGCCAGCAGAGAAATTGACCAAGATACAGGAATTGCTGGGCAACTGGGCAACCGAGGACAAATCATTCAAGGCAGCAGAGGCCAACAGCTTACATGGAAAATTGGTGCATATCTCATGCATATTCCAACTCATATGCCCGTTCTTGCATTCCCTATCAGTATTTGCACAGTCATTCCAATCCTCGCAAAGGGCAAAACGACCACTGGACTCAGTATCCAAGGACATCGGGTGGATCAGACTTATCATAGACTCCTCATCCCTGTCAATACCAATAAGGCCAGCCAGAATAACGGACATACAGTGGTGGGGAGATGCCAGCACATCATTTGGGATTGGAGTGGTGATAGGCAAGTACTACGCAGTATGGAAATGGGCCCCTGGTTTCGTAGTGGGACCAAGACAGGCTTTCGACATCGGATGGGCAGAAGCAGTAGCGGTCGAGCTAGGAATGAGGATGGCAGTTGCCAGAGAAATGTTAACAGAGGGACTAACGTACCTGGTACGTTCCGACAACTCAGGGATTGTTCGAGTGGTAAACAAAGGGCAATCGAGGAGTGGCGAAACAAACAACATTATGAAGCAAATTTACATACTACAAGGAAGCAGGAGTGTGCAGCTATTAATGGAATACGTGCCATCAAGGGAGAACATAGCAGATGTGTTATCCAGGGGAGACATTGAGGCATTCCTGAAAGCATTCCCAGCGGCAACCAGAAAGATATCAGTTCCACTGCCAGATCATCTAAGATACTGATTGCTGCTTATCTAATGAGGACATGATATACTCACCCAAAGCCATTGCCAGAGGTGGCTCCTGGGCAGTTAAAGCTGAAGCCATCACCGCTGAGACCAAGTTGCCCAGCAGAGCAACAGATTTTCAAGTGGATCGGGGTGAACAGACCACCACTGTCAACAATTGATGACCCATTGATAAGATTCATATCCAATCTATCATCGCGTCACTCGCTGAAGGATGCTGCAAGTTACGGTGCTGGATTACGAAAATTTCATCTATTTTGTGACATCTTCTCAATTCCCAAAGCAGAATGCTTACCGGTGGGATTTGTGACACTGCACTCCTTCGCACTATGGGCAGCATCAAACCCGGTCTTGATCCCTGCAGAATTAGCGGAGTCAAAACCTTTCGAACCAGTAGTGATCAACATGGTACAATCATACATGGCCGGAATTCGAGCATGGCATTTTGTGCAAGGGTGGGCAGATCCATTGTCAGACAGTGAGCACACATGGATAAATTTCTCACTGCGAGGTCTGCTTAATGCATTTGGACCGCGGAAAAGACCAATGAGGCCACCGGTAACACTGTTGATGCTAAGAGCATTAGGTCACACGTTGGACAAGTGGGACTCATTTGATGCATGTGTCTGGGCCATGGCAACAGCGGCATTCTGGGGCATGATGAGATTTGGAGAGGTATCAGTCAAAGCGCAGAAGGATTTCAATGGGGAGAAACATCTAAAGAGGTGTGATGCTGTATTTGGTCTCGATATGGATGGAGTCAAGTTTTTAAGGTTGGACCTGCCATCAGCGAAGACAGCAAAGCCAGGAGAGACACAAAATATTTTTCTCACTGGATCCGGGGACATCAGTGCAATTGGGGCACTACACAACTTAGCTAGGGTGGTACCAGCCGGGCCAGAGGACCCAATGTTCTCATGGAGAAATCGAAGAGGTTCTATATGCCCTATGGTAAAGGACAAAGCACTGGGGCGAATAAACAGTGTACTCGAAGCATGGGGATGGGGAACGACCTTCGGTCACTCATTTCGTATCGGAGGAGCATCATATTACCTAGCACAGAAGGTAGACCCCGAAATTGTCAGGATCGCTGGTAGGTGGAAGTCACTGGCATATGAAACGTACATAAGGGCCTTCAAGCAAGTAGCATCACGACACATGGGAGCAGCAACCAATTTCCCAAACTGACAGACAATTGCTCAACCGTAGATGGTGGGGGATGCGCCTGGACCGCCGCAAGGTTTCGCGTCATGGGTGAGCGGCGGAATCTTCTGCAATTTATCCGAGCTAACGCTCGGACCCCCCCAACCTACAGTTTCGTTCATTCGGTATTTGACTGGGCGGTGTCAGACGAGGCTGGAATTAGTCTAGATGCTATGAAGTAGCATTGATGTCCAGCCGAGCGGCAAACGAGCACAGCAGAAAGGGCATGTTGGTCAGCAGGCCAGACAATTTACATATCTCTATTTTCTAACTAAATGACCATTGTGGTGACGAAGGGGAAAAGCACAGAGAAAGCACAGGCTCGAAGCACAAACCAAAGTGAGGGGTGGGGCTAGCACCACACACGAAGGCTGAAAGATAAAATGATCAAGACAGCAGTGATAGTGCAGGGCCAATCACTAGGGTCGCACAAGGAAAACTAGTTCCAAAGACCAAGAGGTCAAGATGGGGAACTAGGTGTCAGCTACTGTACTATATATACAAGAGTCTTGATGAGTAAGCGAAAGCACGGGAAGTTGATGGAAGTGTTTGGAATGTGATAGAAGGATGCGGAATGATGTAGATGGATCCAGACAGTAACAGTGATGAGGGAAGGAGGAGATGTAGGAGAAATAAAGTAAGTACTGTATCTTGTATAGCACGTCATGACACGCCCGATAGGAACCCCAGGTTCGAGAAGTTGGGTATCGTGTTTCCCATCATTATCAACTAATCCGGAGACTGGAAGCACTCCAAGAACGAAATAAAAACCGAAGTAATATTCTTCGTCTATGCAGTAAAATTCGTGTCGGTGATGGTCGTTTAGTTAGAAAATAGAGATATGTAAATTGTCCGGCCCGCTGACTGACGTGCTCTTTCTGCTGTGCTCGTTTGCCGCTCGGTTGGACGTCGATGCTACTTCATAGCATCTAGACTGATCCTCAGGGCTCCTTTCTTATCTTTGATTCTTCGATAAACGTTTACTAAATGAGGTTCTTGGAGTTTCTTTGATTGATTGATTGATTGATTGATTTCTTCTGGGTTCTTCTGATTCCTTGATAAACGTCAAGGTGAGTTCTTTTGAGTTCTTTGGAGCTCTTGTGATTCTTGTGATTCTTCTGATTCTTCTGATCTCTTTTGATCATTTGGATAAAACCTTTTTGGTTCTCGAACGGTTGAATGGTTGAACAGTAGAACAATTTGACTTTTCGACCAACTCGACTTTATGTTTCGACTTGAGTTGCTTTGAGTTGAGTTGAGTTGAGTGGAGTCGAAGAAGGAATATAAAATATAGAATATAACATCAAAACTTATGAACCTTGGAACCTTGGAATTTGGGAACCTCGAAACCTCTATTATTTATATCGTAGAGGTATACGTATACAAACGTATTTGCGTACTTCGTTTTCCATATATACAATTATCCACACACAATACGCATACACAGAGATGAACAGTACGAACAAGAACAAACGATGCAACGATGAACAAATACAAACAAACAGACGATGCAACGATGAACAAACGATGCGGGATGCAAGGGGGGTATATAAATGAAGTATAAGAATAAGATACGAGAAACGAGAGCAGTGTGAGTAAGAGAGGGAAACAGGGAAAAACATAGGGTTGTAAGGGTGTTCAAGTAGGGAGGACAGGAGCAAAGGGGGAGGAGGATAGCGGTGAAGGGAAGCAGGGGAAGCAAAACAGGAAAAGCGAGAAAAGCATAGAACAACCAAAGGGACAAAGCATACGTTGTAGTAAGGAAAGAGCATACGACGAGGAAAAGCTAACGATATATAATGATAATGATACATTGACTGGGATGAAAGCCATATCCAGGAGGGAAAAGAAGGGATGGATGAATGCATAAGTGGGATAAGTGGAGGCGGGACATATGTATGAGGGATAGTATGCAGAAGGGTACAGTAAAAAAGAAGAGGAGATATAAAGATAACCTACTTGGACGATAGGACAAAATGTAAACAAAACCAAAACATACATTCGAATTGTTGATTGTCGAGGACTGAAACCTGAGGCCCTGAGGTACAACGAACGGACAAAGGGAAGGCAGAAAAGACGGAAGAAGACGATGGAAAGGAGAAAGAGCGAAAAAGCATCTTTTATTGAGAAACCAGCTCTCGAATAACCTCCGGTTCCGGCCCCACGCCCATAGTGACCGTAAAACCAGCCTTTGTACTCGCAGCGACAGCAGCAAACGTATCCCTCGTAGGGGTCTCTCCAGCCCAAAGCGTATTCAAGTTCGGATGGGTATTAGTGTTGGTGTTGGAATTCGAATTATTCACATACTGATGCCAATCCTGGGAGGCGGAGGCCGAGCTTAACCCCAACTCGCCCGCCCCCACGCCAAAACCAGAATCCAACGCAAAGCTCTCACCAAAATCAAACCCAACATCCAAATCGACATTCGACAAATCAGGAAAATCGTCTAGGTTGAAATCTGGAAAGTTGGAAAAGTTTTGAAAATCTGGGAGAGAGGACAGATTTGGGAAGGATGAGAGGGAGGAAAGATTCGAGATATCTGGGATATTCGGAAGGGAAGAAAGATGGGTGAAATCCGAAAAGGGGTTGTTATTAAGAATATCACCTGGTGTGGGTGCTGGTTTAGTATCCACAACCACGTGCACAGAATCTTCATCGCCGAATAAACTATCCCCCTCCCTATTATCATCATCCTCTGATAAACTGCCAGACGCTGAAAGGGCCGGTGTGGATGGACTAGAGATACTACATGTATCAGTCGATGTTGGGAATGGGATTTCTCCAACATTTATAGATAGCGGATAAGGTGGTGTCATCCCATCACTGTTAGAATCAGAATGAATCACGGGATCAGATAGTGGGTCAATCCAGTTGCGGTAGTTACTGGTAAACCACGTATCGAGAACAGGCAGTGGAAATCCAGAAAATGTAAGTGGCTGTTGTGTTTGTGTTTGTGTCTCTGGTATTTGTGTTTGTGTTTCTGTTATTTGCATGTGTTGTTGTTGTGATCCCATTGCAATCGGTGTAGGATCCGACACACTCCTCAACAAACCAGCTGAATTAAGCGTCGTTCGTAGACGTTTAGTAGATGGCGATACTTCGTCCGTGGATGTTTCGAATGATACTGCGCGTTTGCGTTTAGAACTAGTAGATGAGGAAGGGAACATCCCTTCTGTAGGTGTTGTGGGGGTTGGTTCGACTGAGCGTATTGTTGATCTATATGTAGACGTTAGTGAAAACCCCACTGTCCAAAATAAAAACAATACCTCAGTCGTTTCCCTTCTACATGATCCTCCTCCTCCTTATTATCCGATTCAACTTTAGCACCCCCACTCCTCTTCCTCTTCAACCTCCTCTCCTCATCCCTAACCTCCTTGACCCTCTCCCCCAACTCTGGTGTCCACTTCCTAACCTTCCCAGTCAACGCAACAGCCAACGCCGAAGGAAACAATTTATCCCTATACAACAGCCTCGCTTCATCCGCTAAAATTGTGAATGTCTGATTTTCTAATGCTGAAAGATCATTCACGGTGGTCGAGATAGGATTGGGGTTATTGGAAAGAGATTTGAGGAAAAATTTAGATGCTGCTGTGATCAGATCTTTACGCGATTTATATTTCAATGGTGTGAATTCAGGATTATTAGTCCCTGGTGCAAGTGGTTTATGTGCTCGTCGGACTTTGTTACCACCCAACCCACTTCCACTCGCCTGCCCCACCCTAGACCCAGTCTTTGACTCGATGAGATTCGTCCATCCTATTCTCCTCCGCACATCAACAAACCACGCATCAATAAGCCGTCGAGAGGTGTTTGTGGATGATGCAATCGAGTCTCGGATTGAGGGTGGAGGGTACGGGTTGTATAGGTTTTGGAGAAGCCATTCGTAGGAAGGGGGGATGTAGGAGGGGAGGTTGTGTGTAGAGCTGGAGCTGGATGAGGAAGAAGGCGACGGAGAACGGGTGCAGTGGGAGGCGTGGGTGGGTGAGGGTGAGCGCGAGGGGGTACGGGAGTCGTCGTGTCCGATATCGTCAAGTTCCTGGCGTAATTTAGCAGCTCGACTTTCGGCTTCAATTTCAAGAGCCATAAAAGTATCACAGATCGTCTCCATCCGATCGCTTATATTGACAGCTAACGAGCTTGTGCTGTAATCTAACGTCCCGGCTTTGTGGCCACTGAGCAGTTCTTTGACAATGCCTGACCAATCCGACCTGAAGGTATTCAGGTCAAACGCTTGTATTCCCTGCATAATGCCATCGAGAGAAGATACTAGTCGATTATCGAGGTCCGTGGCGACTGTCATGGTGGTGTGCGTTTTGTTAGTACAGTGGAGGGAACCGCCAGTTTATGGCAAAAATATTTGAAACTCCGCCCATTGTTCCGTGGGAAGCTACTTCCAGAATAGGCGAACAATGGCTACTCGGTAATATCTTAGCAAACAAAAACAAATTCTCCTCGCTCGATCCTCTTCCATACTCGATGGATGTACAGAAACTCAAAGACCTTCGTCAACGAGTCGCTCGCTCCAGAGCTCGTTTCGAAACCATACACGAAACCCACTTTGGTTCTTCGAACCCACCTGCACCGCTGACTGTTGACATCGACATTCCACCACTGCAGCTTGTTATTCCCCCAGCAATTCAGGCTCAATTGGAAGAATATCTCCTCACCATACGCGCCAGCGAGATAATCTCCAAACAATTTGACAAAGTTGTCCAAGACTACGTTGATCAGTTCGAAGAATCGTCGCGTAAACTAGCCCAGATACCTCAACTACGATCTCACCGTCTACATTTCATACAGAAACTCCGGGTTGGGTTGCAGAACCACTTTGAGACTCATGGTCTTCCGAAAATTATGGAGAAGGTCGTGGAATACGCCAAAGAACACCCCTCGCGCTCCTCCCCACCACCCACACCACCTTCCGTCCCACCATACCAACCACCTGTCCCATTCAACAACGTATGTCTCTTCCTTCCTCATCAACATTTGCTGACCCCCACCCTCTTTCACACAGGAATACACCCCCATCCTCGAAACATATTTCCAATATGACCCCTACCCATCCGCTCGAGATAGGCAAATCATCGCTGATAGATCAGGGATGCAGACTAGACAGATTGAGGTTTGGGTGAGTGTTTTTTCTTTTATTTTTTTTTGGGTCTCTACTTTGGGGACATCCTTACTTTGGAGCTGTCCTTTCGTTCTTACTGACTCACTTAACACCATTTTCTCATTTCCTCTACGCAGTTCCAAAACCACCGCAAACGCGCACGTCAACAAGGTATTCGTCTCCCACCAAGACGACCTTCCGGAGCAATCGCTCCGCCAGGTCTTGATACCTCCAACTCCTCCGATACCTCCAATACCTCGAACACTCTCGACCAGCTTTTCGGAACCAAAGCAAAAATGTTGGATTTGTTTAATATCAATTTTGACTTAAAGGGAGGTTCGGAATCGTCGAATGGTACTACGGCTTTGACGAAATCGAAAGGCTCTTTGAGGGCTATGGGAAGTGGTAAAACGCCAAACGACCCAATACAAATCGATACCGCCGATATGACGTCCAGCAGCCATCTTCATATGCCCGACTCTCTTAACTCACTACACGGAATGACTACCACATCTGGGATGACTATCACACCCGCTGGTAACGGGATAAGTATCCTTGAGCCTATTGATGTTGTAGAGAGGATGGTTAGAGAGAAAGCGGGGGGAAAAGCAGGGAGAAAGGAAAGGATGAGAAAGAAAGAAGAGGAGGGAAGAGAGATGTGGGAGGAGAAGGATAAGTTTTTGGTAAGTTTTTTGATTTCTTTCCTTTGCCTATTCGTACTGGTTACTATGATATTTCTGAATACCTTACTGACGATTTCTCTTTTCCTTTTTCAAAAATCAAACAGAGTATAATCGCACCTCCCTCGTTCCTTCCTTTGACACCGTCTTCTCAAAACCCACTCGACTTTGTCATTTCGAACGTTTCTTCCACCTCTCCCACATCCACACCGACATCAGTATTTCCCGCTCCTTTCATCCGTCCCTCTCCGGAACTTCAATTCCGTTATCGGGTTGCTCCGTCTTCTCTTTCTTCTTCTTCTTCTCCTCCCACTTCTCCCACTTCATCATCCTCCCTCTTCTCCAACAATGAACCTTCAACCATCACAGGAACAACCCGACCCCTCCTCCCTTCCCCAACCTGGACCCGATTAGCACCGTCTACGTCTTATGAAGTCCCTCCACCTCCTACTTCAATTACCCCGCGATTCTCATCTTCCCGTTCGTCGAAAGCTAAACAAGGGAAGATGGGAAAGAACGATAAGATAGGAAAGAACGAGAACGATACGATAGGGAAACGCTTATCACAAGAAGACCTCCAAACTCAAGCTAGGCAGTTGGAAGAAGCGGAAGATTTAATGTTGGAAAGGGCGTGGTTTTGGAGTATTGATGATAATGAGGATGAGGATGTTGTTGTTCAGAGTAGGGCTTTACCTTTGCTTTCTTTGAATTCTGAAAAGTCGAAACAAAGTGGTGGTGAGTTTCTTTTTTTTCGTTTTTTTTTCTTTCTTTTTTCTGACTTTCCCCTCCTCCCATTCCCTCGTTTCCCCTATTTTCTGTAGATAATGAATCGGCTGTTACCGGTATCAACACCACCACCGCCACATCATCAGCTAAATCAGTTAAATCATCAACAGCTAAATCAAAAGCTAAATCCATTCTCGAAGCATTAGGTATCGGTAGCGACGCAGCTACGTGTGCGTATACCTATGTGTTGCCGAAAGCACCGTTTTGGGCTTTGGTCCAGCAGGGTGGTTCGTTGGTTTCTTCTTTTTCTGCTTCCACATTCGCATCGTCCTCGTCTACCGCATTTCCACTTTCACTCAACGACACGAACAAGAATACAGATCCAGGAATGGATATGGAAATATCCGTATCATCTTCACACGGTCGATCAAGGGGGAACAAGACGGGTAGTAGAAAACCAGCTGCGTTAGGTCCGAAGAGGAAACCTAAGAACGCTCCGACGACAAAGATGAAGACGAAAGGAAAAGTTAGAGAAAGAGGGATTATGAGAGAAGGTTCTGGGTATTCTTCACATGGTTCTGGTTCTTCCTCGCCTGAACCTGAACATCCCCGGGATGTACATCGATTTGGATCTGATTCGTCATTGGGTTCGACGTCGTCTTCGTCTTCGTACTCTTCAACATCTTCTACCTCCTCTTCGTATTCCCTACCCCAAACTCCACCTCCCACAGGTATAGTGGAGAAACATGATTCCGTGAGGAACGTTGGGGGTGATGATTCCATACTTCCTACATCTTCCACCACTTCCGTACCTTCAAAAATCACCTCACGCCCAATACCAATACCAACCTCCTCGGTACCGAAAGGTTTTCCAGAAGGGTTTATTCCGTTTTCAAATACGGATATGGGGATGATGGGTATGGGTATGGATATGGCGATGGGGATAGCGATGGCGAAGTATCCCCTTGCTTCTTCACCTGTTCAAGGATCTCAGTCGTCTCGACCTTCAGGATCCCAGCACCAGTCCCAGCAATCCCAATCTCAAACTCAATACCATAATCCCCAGCCCCAGGAATTCCCGATAGGTTTCGGGTACGCGTTTGGAAACCCTTATAATACTAGCCATTCCACTAATACCAATAATACCACTAACAACTCCAACTCCAATAACACTAACAACTCCAACGACCTAACCACATCGTCGTCTTTCGACATGGGTAGCATGGGTATGGATATGGACGCGCTTAATGCGCTTATGGACGGGTATAATAATTCTATGGGCGGTTCAAGTTTTTCTGGTACGTCGATCTCAAATATAGGGGTTATCAGATCAATTCGATTGACGTAATCAACTTTATCAATCTAGTTAACCCTAACACCTCGATGAACCCTAACCCTAACAACTCGATGAATGGAAATATGAATATGTTCGGTGTGAACCCTTATCTGAACACAATGACGATGAATATCGGCTCGATGGGTACAGGGATGGGAGGAGGTATGGGTATCGGGATTTACCCTACATCAAACGGGTGGTCTTTATAATCTTTCTTACTTCTCTTTCGTTGTCGTTGTCGTTGTCGTTTATCGTCGTTGTTATTGTTGTCATTTTCTATGTCGTATCTCGGTTTCTATGTTTTTGTCTGCTCTATTGCTCACGTCTCTTCTGCTCTCATCTCTACTGCTCTCCTCTCTACTGCTCTCATCTTTTCTGCTCTCATCTCTACTGCTCTCGTCTCTTCTGCTCTCATCTCATCTGCTCTCGTCTGCATCCTGCATCCATTATTACCTATCTATCTCTCACTTTCGCACTTTTGTATTTCTATTTGTATCAACCAAACCTATTACATACCCCAACAAGCATAAATGCATAAAAGCTTGAAAGCCTCAATCCGTGTGTATTGTATTTGTAGAACTTACCCTTTTCAGTGTTCAAACATTCCACCTTCCACCGTTCCTTCGAAATTACCCACTACACATAGATTCGAGTGAATTCGCTAGTCAGTTCAGGGTTTGTTAGGACTTGGTGGTTGAAAATGTGTAACAACCAACCGTAAATTTCCTTTGATTGCTTTTCCATTGTCTTCATGCCAAGTAGAACTCTGACCTTCCCTTCGAGGGGAAGGAGAATTACATCCACCGTGTTGGTCGTGGAAAGTTGTTTCGAACATAAAGGGTGGTTACAATCAAGTCCATTCTCTGACAGAGATGTAGCTACCTTGAGCGAACTTGAAAGTAAGTCACGCCTTGTTGATCTGTGAGAAGATAGAGATTGATGATTTGAACAAGGTAGCTATATCTCTCTTAGAGATGAAGTTGAATCATAACACCCTTATGACCCCAATACGGTTAATGTCATTTTCCTTCCAGAAGGAAGATCCAAAGTTAATAAGCGAGGACACTTGTCGAACATTTATTCCACGAGCAAGGTGTCAGTCGTGATCAGCACACGAGTAGCACCACTCTTGAAGCTATTCATTTCATGGGCAGTGCGTTGTTTTCGATCCGTATTACCTTGTTGTAGAGGGTTGATCAGACAGAACATTAGCACCGCGGTATAATGGGATTTTCACTTACAATGGCAGATACAATGAACTCGTGCTCCTCCAGGTCAACCAACTTTCTGTCAAGTGTTGCAAAAGATGATGGATTGATAGAACAGAGTATTGTATCGTCTACGAGGTTACTGTGTGCGTCTCCATCAAAGCCCATTTTTAACTCCTTTCCTGATGTAAAATTTCCTGCGATCACTTTTCCATCGTCTCCCATGCTAAGTCCCGGAGTTACAATGAATCCAAATAGAAGAGATTAATTGCCCTTTTATCATAATCTGATAGGATTCGCCTTCAACATACACTGATTATTGATGATAATACACTACGCAGCCGGACAGGTCATTAATGAAAAGCTAGCCCTCAAGGTGAATGTCAAATCTTCCTAAAAGCTGATAGCTCCTGTCTTCTATTCGACAGGGCCTCATAAAGATTAGGTATCAAACCATGATTAAAGCAAGAAAATGAGATAGATTGTGAATAAGGATAAGTATACATTATTGTTTGTAAGAGTCGTGAAAGAAACAAAAGAAGTTCAAGTAGGTGGTATGAAGGAGAAGAAAGGAAATAAGGCGTAACTATTCTGTAGATCTGTGTGTGGGCCTGACTCTAGCCCTGACTGCTTCTGATTCATCACAGTTCACTCGCTGCATCTTTTTGTCATCCGTAAACTTTACTCCTGTGCGCCTATAACACCCATCCATTTCCTATTCCCCACCAATCACCGCTCTTGTTGTCAATTAATTAACAACGACAGCGGCCGCAAACAAGTGTAAAAGCAAAAGCCAAACTTAAACTCAAGGCTTCAAGATTAAGGTGTTTGGATTGATGCAACTTTGTGTGCATATTTCTGAAAGCACTGTTTTTAGGCTTTAGTCACAGGTTAAAGATAGAGGTGCTTCGTCGTCTTTGACCTTCTTGGCTGTCGTCTCTATCGTCCCAGTTATGTCTCCCTTGTTCTTTGCTTTATCTAATTCATTTCGTCAGGCACTGCCCTCCCTCGTCCCTCATCAAATGAGATGAATAAAATCCAATTTAGATTCAAATCAATGGTTCAGGTTAGGGGATGTTGGGGAAGGAGGTGGTTTGTCGTCGTCTAATCCGTTGACAACTTCCTCGTCGAATGAACACAAATTGAGATCGAAATAGAAATAGAAATCTCCCGCACCACTTCCTAATCCTATTTCAACCTAATGACATGAACATGGATCTGGACACGGACATGGTCATAGAATTCTCCATATCCTCCTCACACCGAGTTGGGAGAACTACACATCGAATAGAAATCCCGCTGCATTGGGTCCGAAGAAAAAACCTAGAGCATTCCTTTTGTGGGTGCTGGTCCTAGATCCTCATCTTTGAGTCTCATGAGCACGAAGATGAATGCAAGTACGAAGGTGAAGACGAAAGGAAAACTTAGGAAAAAGGTACTTTTTTTCCTCGCGTGGTTCTTCTTCTTCCCCTGAACCTGAACTTGCTGTACGGGAATCCACTCTGACACATCCCGTCTATAGCTTCATAGCTATAATAAGTTTCTCAGGCTTATACAATGAATTTGCTCAAGGCTAATTACAGGTCAGTTTAGCTAGCAGTGCTGCTGTGACCATTTCTTCCTACAGGATTGTATGAGTCAGGCCCTCTTGAAATTAAGAAGTGAACTGGGCTTTTGGCTGTATCTCTTGCTGCGCCTCAGCATAGGTACAATATCAGACTTCGCTCTACTGTTAGCTAGTGTATGGCAGCTTTAAGCCATTGTCTGCATGTTTCTCAATGTGCGTCTAGTCATAGAAGAGCCTTCCTTTCCTTTCCTTTCCTTTGTCTTTTTCTCACTGATATACTTGGTACGGCAACAAAATATATGATAACTTCTCAGATACCATTCCTTACCTCTCATTGTTTCTTTCCTCACCGATCGTACTGACTATGCCTGTTCGTCATTGTCCACCCCTCACTACCTATAGTATTTCAGTTTCCCAGCACTGTGTCTAAGCCCTGGTTTTGGTTTTGGCATTTCTTGCAATGTACATTTCCGATTTCCACCGTGATCAGATCAAAAACATCCCTTTGAGTTTGCTTTCATTGGCTGAATACTGCAATCAGATAACTTCTTGCTCTCTTATGCACAATTGAATTAGGGAAGGCCAGTGCTTTGATGCAAGGCGTAACTTTCATCTTCAAAAGTCCCTTCAATGTCTGTTCTTGGGTATTTTGATGGATGGGAAGATTCAGGATCCGGTGGACAAGTTCTTTACACCTATTATTTGCTTCTCCTCGCCTGTTCACCAGCTTCATTCCTTTAAGCCGTCTCAGCCCTATGAAATCCCAGCATTTCCAACCCCATGGATCCCTAATAGAGTTTGGCTGCGCCTTCAGAAACCCACACCAATCCCAACAATCCTAACCAACCTAGACATGCCATTTGACATGGGGGGTGTGTGGATATGAACATGCTTAAGGTGTTCATGGATAAGCTCAATGATATCGTTCTCACAGATGGTTTTAACAATCTGGTTCATGTATCCCAAATATAGGGTAACTTCCGTTATTATTGAGCATATTCGTTCCATCTTCCATGTTTCGTCTCCGTTATCATCCTAAAGTTGTATCTAGCTCTCTCTCTCCTGCTGCTCCTCACTTTTTCGTGCTTTATTCAAGTTATCATCACCTCAACTATTCCAGAAATGCTTGTTGAGATTAAATCATAGGAAGGGGATAGTATACCATTTACACGATCAATCGCAGTAGTCGGTATATTACTACAAGCCTCTGATATCAAGTTTCATTGCTTCGGGTCACCTATACCTAAAGTGCCATGCAAAAGTATCCGCGCCTATTGAACCAACAAAGACTTAAAAGTATAAACGAATTGAGGTGCTTGCTGAGCCAACTTGATATATCTCAATCCAAAATGTATATCACAACAAATCTAATAATGTACATCACTAGACTCTCCCTCTGATACCTACAAACTCGCCTGACACTAGATGCAAAAGTTTATAAGTTTTGCCCTTTCTGGTAAACTTACAGGAGATTTACTCAAAACTTATGTAGGAAATGGTAACATTGTGTGAACTTCTGTATAAATTCTTGTAAGTTTTCAAAAACTTTCAGCAAAAGTTATCGATATATAGGATTATTTATTGAATCTTGCGCCCAGTGTATTGAGCACATCGTTCTTTATTCTATTCAACAAACCACTCCTTCAATAACATCAGTATAAAAGAGAAAGGCGGCCTGGTGAATAACCCTAGTGCATGTTTGACCCCTTGGTCCTAGTCTTCTCTTATTGTCCAGCCTGATCATGACCTTCACCATTCTTGAAACATCCATTCAAATCCTTACCCAGGATATTCTCCCGCTCACGTCGACTCCAATACGTTGGACATTTATGTGCATGTTTGGTGTTATGGTTATCCTGCATGGTGTCTGCTTTCCTTGCGTGACGCTTGATGGTCTAGAACATCGCGTCCAGGTGGTCTGACAAAGCGTAAAGGAATACAAAGTTCTTACTTACAAGATGGATGATACACCAGCAATGATCATCTCATACTGGGACCGTGACCAATCTACGCGCCGGTGAGAATACCTAGGGTAAATTGTGATTACAGAATTTTTCTCTTACTGGCAGCACTGCTTGCTGCTTATATGCGTCATTTATGAACAAACGTCTGAGGCAGTGAGTACTAAATCGAAAAATTCATATCTTTCTATTGATAGTATAATTTAAGAATCGTTCAGGTTGCTTATGAGTTTAGTGGGAAAGACCACAGTGCATCCTGGATAAAATATTTATCCTTGCGTCGTGTTTGGACCATCTCCCAGTTATACAGGAAGCTGGATACATTGCAGAAGGATATAAAGGTGTGCTCACTCATGCGCTGTCGCTACTTTCTTTCTGACTGATCTTGATCTTATGCTCTCAGCATGCAAAAATCATGATTCTGAAGCGCCGTAACGACAAAGTGCTAGAGCTGTTGGTGCATGCCTTCGGAGCAAAAGTTTGATCGTTAGGAGTTCCCCCATCCTTGTGCCTACTGCCATTCTCTGTTACAACTGTCCCTGCAGTTCCGCTATGTTATTCACACCTTTCTATGCTTGTCTTCTAAGTAGATTTCATGTATAGGTGATCATCTTGAATCAGACGTTGACAGGTCAAAGCTGTTTACAAATTTACAGGATGATATTTGGCTGCGCCCTAAAAGAAGTGACGCCAGTTTTAGCATGCTGAATGAGCAATGGAAGGATCCAGAGAATTATTGATTTGTTCATGATGAAGAATGAGTGAATGACCGCACTTTCACATCCTTCTGCAATGTGCAGCTCATTGTATGATGAAGAGATGATCCAAATACGGTGCAAGAATAAGCCTCAAAACCTTGGTCATGACTGTTAGCCCTTATGGGCTACTAGAGAGCGTTGAGTGGAAAGCGTCCCAGTAGTAATAGTATATATTCGTAGTTGCCGGAATGAAAGACGGTGCCAACGAGGGTCTTTGTTACGCATAGAGATATGTCGTTAACGTTACATGGGAGAGGGTTTGGAGCGACATTGTTTCGCGGAGAGGTTATCGGAGTAGCTGTATAGACAAACACATTTCTGAGCAGGGAGCTTGAAGCTGGAGTATCTGAGAACCATGCTCACTGATCAAACTCCTACACACTATCATTCTCGGCAATACCCGACACCGCGTCGAATTCCTCGTAGAGCCCACCTGCATCATCCCAGATACTCCGTCCAATCAACGCTGTCCGTCGTATACACAGTCAAGATGTATGTTGGCGACCGGATAGCTATACGATGCTGTCAATGAATCAAATACATCTGCTTAAATCAGAGTAGCTACATCAGAAGAGTTAGGGAATATACCCATGGGCGTCCACCAGAGACGATAGCATTGGATGGAACTCAGCTTTTGAACGTCTTAAACTTGACTTGAGTTAGCCATTAGCACAATTGCTCTCGACGAGTCCTTGATCTAACACTGTTCATGAGTAGGTTGTTTGGATACGCAGAACTACTGAACATTAGTCGGGACATGCATCACACCCCCTGCGCCCTTTGCCATAGGAGCCTGTCTTTCGATGCAGTCTTAGGGCATATCCTCTCTGAAGAACGCATTCGAAGCTTATGGAGTGCGTTTGTGGCGTCGTTAAATTACCTCGATTTTTAAGCGTGAAATCGGATGATGGAACTTGGTACTTTGGCCCGAAAATGTGGTATATTACACCAGCTGTAATCCCGTATTCGGAGTAGTGGGGTAGACAAGTTGAATATTCCTGGCACATCGGTTCCAGTGACAACGAAGGTGAGGTTGTTAATTATCAGTACACTCTAATTGCTTCCCCCAGGACCTCCCACTATGGTCTTCTCAATTTTCGAGACATCCACTCAGATTTTCACTCAAACTATCATACCACTTGCGTCGAGTCTACTTGGACATTCATATCAATCTTGGGCATTGCATTTGTCCTGTGCCATCTCTGCTTTCCTTGCATAACACTCAACGGGCTTGAACATCATATCGAAGAGGTCGAAAAGATGCTGAAGGCATACAAGGACGTTAATCTGGCCTGTAATACAGACATGGTGGGATGCATTAATTATATGCAAATCTTGTTGTAACTGGATTGTTCCAGTTGGCTAGACACCTTATTCATGTATATGAAAAGTACTTGCATCTGTAAGTGTTATGCCTATAAAACTGTATTGCTATGTCCAATAGTATTTACAGAATTATTGAGGTTTCATACAAGTGCTCTTTAGATTACAACATGTTTTAGACAACATATTACGCCGAATCCACATCATTTCTTCAAATTTCAAGGGGTTATGCACCTTGCAGAAGGATACACAGGTGCTAACAATATCTGTCACCCGGTGCTCTTTCTGCTAATTATGATTTTTCTCTTTATATCAGCATGGTAAAACTATGAGCCTCAAGTGTCGCAATGACTGGATTCTTGAGATAATATTTTTTCTGGAATACGGCTGTCCTTCCCAATGACTTTGGATGAAGTTTGAAATATTCCGAATTGAAGTTTCAATCATAATTATAAATAGTAGCAATTTGGGAACAACAAATTGAAGGTCAAAGCTGATTCTATCAGACCTCAATCATCCAAATCGATCTAGTATAGTGACGAAAGCAGATACAAATAGCTTGCCTCCAGCACTGGCCATCCAGCCCCGAAATCACAGGTAATGCTGATGCACCCACAAGTGGTTATATGATTTGATAGATATGATAATAATGATATGTGAGTACTAGTTGTCAGATTCAAGATAGTAGAGACAACGAGTAGGCGCCCTGTGCGTATAGGCAATCCGATCGGAGGTGGCTGTATGCACTCCGATGGATGTATATGCACTTCCGCAGGTGACTTCGAGATACTGCGTATCGCTATCTTTCACGGACAGTTTCACATATCGTTTCACTTGATATTTCCAATCCTCTGTTTTCACTTATAGTCTTGTATCAGTTCCGACGACCCTCAGAATATTGCACTGTTCTGAGGGTACGCCTATTCCATTCCCTCCTACTTACAGTTACTTACGATTACCTTAGTTTCGTTGTACTCACTTAGGTTAAAGTCTGTCACTAGTGAAAGCTCAAACAGTGTCAGAAATCTGCAGTCTGTTCAATCAGTGACCTTGCCTCCTTGCTCCTCGCTTTTATCAAGGTCTTGAACGGCAAAGGATGACTATAAACCGATGTTAGGGTATCTCAAGTCTAAGGAATTTTTGCGACTTTGAACATACCAGATCAATCCCGACGCAAACATCGCCTCAGCTTTAATAGGCTCGCCTTTCCCATAAATACCAGGTTTGATTTCAAACACGCTCAAGATGCAAGCTATCGATATCCACAATTGATCCTCAGCCATAAATTGTCCGGGACATACCCGCCTGCCGTAGCCAAAGGCAGTGGAAACGGGATTCACGACTGCGGGATCATTGCAGAGGAAGCGATCAGGGTTGAATGTCATTGGGTCGGGGTAGGTTACTGGATCATGCAAAATGGTCCTGGTGGTTCGGAAGAAATTTTCAACGAGTGGGGCTCACAGCGGGATAAGACTTACCAGGTATTCCCGAGTACGAGCGTTCCAGCCGGGATATAATAACCTCTAAACTCATCGTCTTTCGTGGCCATGTGCGGAAGCCCTAGAACGCATAACAGCCGGTAAGCGATGTTGGGATAGAATAAGTTACAAAGTGACCTAGAGGTGCTACTGGATTCCATCTAAAATTCTAGTCAGTGATCATGCATATACCCGCCAGATTTACACAGCAGCTCACCGCAATACTTCCTTGACAATTGCGTCAATGTAGGGTAAAGTCTTTCGGTCACCAAAATCGGGCAGCCTCCCTGACTCAATGATTGGATCCAATTCCTGCCGAGCTTTTTCCTGAACTTCAGGGTAGAGAACCATAGCAAGCATGAACGATGACAATGAAGACACAATCTACACAAGGATATAAATCTCCGTCATATCACTGAGACCTGAAAAACACTTGCACTTTCGGTCCCAGCTACATCGTGTGTCACAAAAGGTTAATCAGACATCAAAATGGCGAGGATTACTGACCGGCATAGGCTAAACCTGCGCAATTTCTGACAATCTCAATCTCTTTGGCAACGGCAAGCTCGCTAAGGTCTTTTCGTAGCTCGAGATCGGTCAAGAGGTTCGAGACGAAGGATGGCATAACAAAACCTTGTTTCTGCACAATAGAGTACAAATCAAGATTGAAGGATAACAGGACGCACCATGGCTTTCGTCACCGCTTCGAACGGAGCATCTCTCATTTGGAGAACAGACTTGCGCCAACACGCCGCTTTGCGCTTGAATCCAGCGCCAGGCATCCAGCTTGGCACGTATTTTACTGATTATATCAGTCAATGATGTTGTTGGAGATGAGAACTGTAACATACAAATAGGGAATATATCAACAAGGAACGCTCCCGGATTGGCAGCCTTTGCCATTCCGTCCAGCGCATTTTCTGCGACGATTATATAATGGTCCTCCTTGTCTTGAATTTCAATCCCGTAAGTGACGTTCATAATTATGCTTGCTGAATGGCTAGAGGAAACCAAATATCAGTATCAGAGCGCGAGTGAGAAAGAAGAATCCTGGACAATCTGAGGTGATCAATCAAATCCTCGGAGCTGTACAGTATCCGACGAATAAGCTTGTGCGCCTCCTTGGACTGAGATGGCCAGAACTTGGAGATGGCTGATGGTTGAAATTGTCGATGGAATATAGTACGATGGAGTTTCCAGCGCGGACCTAAACAGCCTGAACTACATATCAGGAAAGCAATAGAGTAGAACACACCATATGGCATATGCCCAAAGCTCCAGTTCCATCCCATCAAGCCATTTATCATTGGTGACTGATAACGGTCGGAGTAATTGGCAGAGCGTTTTTCGAACAACTCTTGTACAGTGGCGTAGTTGTTGACAACGAGAATTGACCTTCCCAAAACATTGAGATATGTCAAGTCGCCTAAAACAGTGGATGTTATCAAGTGAGGTACATAGAACGAAAGGCGGAGTAAGCGCACCAAACTCATTTGCCATCTTGTTGTACGTAGCAGATTCCTTCTCGAGTGGGATATCCTGGGAGCACCACGGAGTTAAGAGCTATCTGAGCTTGCAAAACAGGGCACTCACAAAAAGGTTCCCAATTATTGGGGTAGGCTTGGGTCCAGGTGGATTAGGGAGCCCGCGCACATTATGTGAACGATACACACGTCGTCTTCGCAAATAGATAGACACTCCTAATATAGCTAGCGTAACGCAAGCTATTTCTAGTGCTGAGCCTGAGAGTTCATGAAGAACGCTAGCCATTATCTGATAGGTTGGAGCCGAGTAGGAACAGGATGTACAACCAAGGGAGGTTTTAAGGACGAATCTGACCTTCATTAGGCAATCAACGAGCTATGGAGCTGGTAAATTGAGGTGAAAAGCCTTTCTAATGGAAAACGAAATCAATGCAATACCTGCAACGCTGTCAAATAGCACAAGTTGCGGTGATCAGTTCGATAGCTGTGAACCATAAAGGTATGAGATCACCCGATGTATAACTCACATTCTCGCCCCGAGCAATAGGGAGTATCGGGACTCAGAAACACACCTGATTTCGGCTGGTACCTTCAACGGGCAACAAGAAATGCGCTCTTCCTGGACTTTTCTGCAAACAACCTTTGCGGGCGCCGGCAAGTGGCAACACTCATTGTCAATGGCACACCCAGCTGGCTACGCAAACTCGAAGGAGTGACATCTTGCCGTGCAAAGTACTGTCGGTTGTCACGAACGTTGGATGGGCGTATGGCAAAAGCATCCCGCCGTTGAACACAATACGAACAAATGAAGAAGTAGCGGGTGAATCACATATATGTTCTAGCTTTATGGATTGCTTGTAATTACATTCCACATCATCCTATTGATGTACCAGTCAAAAGCTATGCCTGAAATGAACGGAAAAAAACATAGGATTGCTCAAATGATACCGTGTGCCACGAATAGTACTTCACATCCCTCTCGTATTTTCAAGAAAACGCGATTGCTCAGCCTTGCACCTGCGGGAGAAGCACGCCAAGAAAGGATGAGTTGAAAACAAGAAGCATTTCAATCATCTGTCTACACGGAGAGTATTTCAGAAGGACCAAATTTCTCGCCAGAAGTCAAAGCAGCTCGGAATACACGCGCATATGGCTCATTGTGATTTGACGCTAATATCGCAGCGACACCTACACAAACTCATCCTCGGTCTGATCATTCTTTTCCATCACCATTGGGATCTATACTGCATCCCTGATTGTCCACGTTCCAAAGTCCCTCTCTAACTGCCCCATGGCATCCCGTCTCCAAGCTAGTCCGGCTGCTCGCTTGTGAGCTTCCAGTAGAGCCCTTCTCGCAACGTCGTAGTCCTCTTTCAGCTGCTGTATGGTTAACGCATGATGATGATGCCTTTGGATACTGCGGCGCCCACTGTTGGATCCAGCTTCACTCTTTTCAGAAGACTGTATCTGTGCGGCGATGGCACGCTCGCGTTCCAGTCGGATATGTATTTCTTTGGTATGTGCATGCTCGAGGCGAAGGCGCAGGTATGCGTTCAGTCTCTGCAGAGCAGTCGATGTTAAGGCGGTAACTACTCACGACGGTTTGAAACCTACCTCAAAACGGTTGATCCATTGGTCGAACGCGTCTTGCCATCCTAAAAGTCTCTCAGTGAATGATGACCTATGCATTCTCCGTGGTCGATTGATTTGTTCATGAAAAGTCCGTATGCGGCTACGATGTCCTTGAGACATGTTCTCACATGAGAAAAACATATAAATGACCCACGTAGTGAACCGACGAAGTTTCCGCTCAAATGCTTCGTGGAATTCGCGACAGATATCTGACCCTCTCTCACCCTCAGGCAAGGCTTCATGGTCTCTTGCACTTGGGCATGCACAACCCGGGCGCAAAGTGATACACCCCCAAAGGTGGCGTAGAGTTCCCTCCATTGATGCACACACCGCCTCTTCCCGTCCCAGTGGCAACCTGATCAATCTTCCCGTGGAAGAGACTTGAGGAGTCTACGGAATGTTAACTGTTGGTCATTACAATGAAGAGATTCGACACTCACAGGAATCAACCGTACGACAATCTCTATGCAACTTTCTATCACAGGCCGTAAATCTTCGATTAGTACATGTGTGGATTCATCGTAAGTATGTGGAGGTAGCTGAACCAAGTCCAAATCCGAATCTGAGTCCAAATCCAAGTTAGAGGCGCTTATAACAGTGAGAGGCCGAGGCTTGACGAAACCCAACCGGGATTGTGATTTTGCGAAACCTAGGATAGAACGGGCACGGAAGAGGGTGAGCTCTTCTGCAAGCCCAGAAGTCACAACTGCGGGGTTCGCAGCGTGCGATGGTGGTCGCACGCCTGGACCAAAGTCAATACCAGAGTCATGCACACCAGCAGGAAGAGGGAATAAGTCCGGAACTGGCATCGCCATAGGAGCCGGCATACTGGTAGAGAGATAAGGAACTGGAACCGGTGAAGGACTTTGCCTGGCAGCAGCAGCAGCAGTTGCAGGAGGGGAAGACGTATTAGAGAATGGTGCTTGAAAGGACATATACCCGGCAGCAGGCATCGGGTAATAAGCTGGCTGAGTACTAGTAGATGCAAAAGCATTTTGGTCCTCCTGCATGGTGGGTTGCATTGTGTGCATTTTCAAGTAGTCGGGCGAAGGCAGCTGGTTGGCGTGTAAAAGAGGTGTAGTTCCAGTTGTCGAAGCAGAATTGGAAGATGAAGAGTCCGTTGTAATAGATTCAGCACGTGGAGGAATATCTACCGATGCCATTCCATCGAACGCCTCGTGTCCTTTATGGCGAGAAAAATCATCCATTATCAAGTATGCGGGGCTGAATAACGGATTGTTTGTTGTCGATGGTGTTGTGTGTTTGGTGTTGTATCGTGTATGTGGAAATCTCGACAACCTGACAGTAGCACTCATGTTAAAATTTAACATGCCTCAGCCTTCAAATATCAGCGCTCAATCTTTAGTCTTGTACAAAAGGAAACATATTTCAGGGTTGAATAACTTTATTTTCCTCAGATAAGATAGTTTTCCTGAATCCTCTCAATATCCTCTCCATCCAGATTCAACTGCGCTTTCAAGTATCCTTCCACTCCATCGTATTTTTGCCCAATGAGTCGCATTGTCGCCACCATCGTTTCGGGTCTAAATGGTTCAAAGGAGGTGTGTCAATTAAACAAGGCTACCAGCGCTCTCCGTGTCTGACATACTTTGATGACCCCATATTGAGCACTCCTTCCCAGTTGTCACGAAAAACGGGCATCTTCTGAAACTTTCGGATTAGCTGAGGCATTGACGGTGCAAGTCCTACGGTCGTCAAGGCATATTCGTCGACAATTTGATGATCCTCAACCCCCAAAAGCTATTGGCGAATAAGATAATATTTACCGGGATTAAAATCCGACATACCATCAACAACAGAGTAATGAACATGCCCGTTCGATCTTTTCCAGCTGTATTAACCCGAAGAAGGTCAGGAATTGTCCAATTGACAGTCGTTCTTTCTTACCAGTGCAATGGACAAGACAAGGCTCGTCCGGATGGTCTCTCAAGTGAACGAAAACGGTTCTAAACGCTTCAGTCGCAGTGTCTAAGATTTCTTCATAGGTGCCCAAGAATGCCTGACAACAACAGGTCAATCCCTTGTGCATGCACGGATGCTGAACTTTCCCTACTTACCTGAAGCTCGTCTGTTTCCCATTTCTTCAACCTATTTGAATGATCTCAGTGAACAATGTAAACAATGTCGGAATATATCCTCACCGAATAGCAATACTCGCAGGATCGAACGCGTGTTCTATTCCCGCCGGAGCTCTGATCATCGTGACCCTTTCCATGGCGGGCGTCGCAGAGTCATAATCCTTGATTTCGCTGTCCGCACGGAAATCAAAGACAGTATGAATCCCCAGTTCCGAAAACTGCACCCTCCCTCTCTCCGTGATACTTGAAACATCGCCGGAGCGATATATGATGTTGGGTTTCAGAGTGCGTCCCGTGCTAGTGGTATATCCACCAACAGAACGCATATTGATAACTCCTTCGACTTCGACGAAAGGAGGGTAGGGAAGGGAGGACTCTGAGTTCACAATCATGGCGATAGGAGAATCAGAACTGGGACACAAGAGGGAGTATTTCTATGCCTGATAGCGCTTGAAGCTGCTTTTGTACTATTTAGCCGGCAACCACCGTGGCGGTCATATTATGACAAAAATAATATTTGAAACAATAAAAAAGATAACGGCTACATAAGCGGTAGCTTGAAACAGATACTGGAAGTATTTTACTAGGTATTCACTTGTACCTTGAAGGTAGACAACCCTTGCGTGACTAAGTTACAACACCACCAATTTGAGAGGGGTCAAAGCTGTCTATATCAAGATCTTTATCAACACTTCTCTGGCTCCAAATGATGTATGTTAGTACATGGACTGTAGGAATGTTTAGAACTCGTATGTTGGGAAGTTGCGCTCATCTTGCAACTGGGTCATGTACATGAACATTGGCGAGAAAAATCCAGAAGCAGCGTATTGTCTGTCGGCACACACACTGGGCGTTGTTTCGATCCAGTTCGTGGCAAAATCAGTAGGGGCAGACCATTAGTTTTCTCACCGGCACTGGCTACTTTGCATCTTCAAGCTGTGATGAATTGATCCTTTGTGGGCAGTATTGTCGAATCTTTTCGGAGTTGGAACATGGTCGAAATTCGATGATGAGGTTAAGCAGTACTGTTGAACTTTCGACGAAGATTGAAAACGGCGTTCGATGATAACATTTGCTTGTAGAGCTGACTTTCTTCATTCAACACCGCATTTCAGATATAGATTGTATATATAATCGATCTATGTGCTCTGGGGTATAGACAAAAATTAGCAAATATAGACTGGGATGGGTCATTACGAACCCTAAAGTATAATGAAGTACATATTTCATTAATGCAATGCATGAATTATACAGCGCCATTCTTTTGGGATGCCGCGGTCATATTTGATAGTGTTCCATCATCGTCATGTTGCCCTCTGCTTCCCCTTTGACTTCGATTCTAAGAGTTCTAATAGCCTTTGTATCACTTCGCCTTGTGCGTCGATAGTGGTTCGTAAATCGAGAATCTGCCGACTCAATTCCGCTTGATTCAGAGCAAGTTTCCGGGTTGAGATTTCTCGATCTGAACGGGTTGGAGGAGCACTACGAAGTTCCACTGGGGAGTCTAAATCACGGTCATCGTCCTGTTGTGATAGCTGCAATGCAAATGTTATAGAAGGTAAGTAAGTATTTTGAAAGAGATACCTGAGATGTCATCTTTTCCCAAACTATGCTAAATTCCCGGCCGAGAACAAAACTTGGAAGCGCGATGAGCAGGAGG
This sequence comes from Lentinula aciculospora, assembly GCA_028011355.1. NCBI lineage: Eukaryota > Fungi > Basidiomycota > Agaricomycetes > Agaricales > Omphalotaceae > Lentinula > Lentinula aciculospora. Next base: position 2,499,262 of record JAOTPV010000003.1, read on the forward strand.
CCGAAAACCAGAAGAGGAAGCGTGACCAGTCGACCAAGGAATGAACGCGGGGTGATTTCCCCATACCCAACAGTTGTGATAGCTGGAGATGATGAACAAAAGGGAAAGAGCACGGATACAGTGACTCACTGACTAACACAAACCTGGTATAAAACGTCAGGATCTTGTGTATATTACCAGAATATCACTCACCAAGCTGCAGCAGGAATTGACTGGAGATGATTGGTCAATATCAGTGATAGGACGCATGAATTATGAAGCGTACGCACTGCGAATTGTGTGGGATCGCCGTCTGAGTTTATGAAAGTTTCCAGCGTGGTATCCCAAGTTCCTCTTTCGGCAAAATATCTAATTGTACAGTATCAGTTCGAGCCGGAGGATAACGGGATGCTTCACTCACAAAAGAGTGCTGAATATTGTCAAGACCATGACGACGAAAAACGATATCGCTAGTAGTGCATGTCGCGATCTTCTCATTGAGAGATACATGACCTCGATCGTTCTGGGGGACGAGAATAAGACATAGGCCCCAGAAAATACAAAGATACTCACAAAAGGATTGTATGGTTGTACCTGAAAGGTCGGAATACCCGAAGTAATCTAAACATGCGCAAAATAGAAAATCGAAAGAAAACAGCCTGAACGATGAATTAGCACAATCCTCAGGCTTTTGAGGTAGTAAAACGAACTGTATCTTGTTGCATAACAACCTCAATGTAGTAAGGAAGCACAGAAAGTAGATCTATAACGCCGTAGAATGCTGGAGACTTTTTTAGTGCCATCGGACGAGGAAGTGAATCCATAGTAACGCACATATCAACCACTTCAGCAAGCTTGACCATGAAGAGCTCCAAGCTGTACATCTGGCTAGATACTCCACGGTAAACAATGCCACCAGGGTGGTCTCTATTCCAAACCAAATTTGAGGGTTGATAGAATGGAAAGCAGGTACAGTTTCTAGCACGGTCACAACGGCGGAGACCAATATGAAAAAGGTCATAAGAAAATGGACAAGGAAGGCGCCAACAGAAGAGTTTGGCTGTTCCAAGAGGGCATAGAGGTCCCGTTTCCAAAGCGGATGTATATTTTCGAGTTCTGCCTGGTCATAACTTTCGCTCTGAACGAACAAGCCGCTAATGTCGTGAGGTACGGGAGAATGTCGGTCTTCATTGAGGAACAGGGCTTGATTTGAGTAAGATGTCCGTATGCGAGGTAGTTCAATGCTGTGAGGCATTGAAAAATACACTTCAGTGTAGGCGCCGGGCGGAAGTAAGGTCAATTGAAACGACCACATGATTTTAATCCACGGTCAAATCAGCAAGACAAAAGGTAAAATCACTGATTCGAGTGTTCTACGGGATGTAAATTTTATCTAGACTCTTGCTGCAGGCCTCCGAAATGATAGAGTGAACATCTCTTACTAATTACACATGAAGTGGAATGTTACGACAGATTACGACTCGCTATCGTGATTCTGTACACATCACACATTAACTAGTATGTCGTTACTGCAATATATACCTAAGTATACTTGTCGCCTAAGTCTTGACACTTCGCAATAACTAGTACAAGTGTCCCGAACTCTAACCATCTATTACAAGATCACAAACGGTAAAATGCTCTTTCATATTGGTTTGCAGCCTTTACACGGACACCCAGTTGTTCAGCAGCCTCCAAAGGCCAGTGGGGATTGCGCATCAATGCTCGGGCAAGGAAAATGATGTCTGCCTTGCGGTCTTGAAGGTATTGTTCTGCGAGTTTAGGATCCTTGATTAGACCGACAACACCCACTAGTCGTTCTGGGTTGACCTGCTTGATCGATTCCGCAAATGGTACCTGTATAATAGGTATGAAACTACACCTTCATGGAGCTACTTGCAACTTACCTGAAATCCCGCACCCGCAACGATCTTCTGACTTGACCAATTACCTCCAGAACTGACATGTACTAAATCTACGCCAAGTTTGTACATTTCAGAAGCGTATATCTTGCTTTGTTCAATTCCAAATTGTTTCCAAATCCCGTTTTCCTGCTCCGGGCCTTCCGCCCATTCAGTGGCACTGATGCGCACGAACAATGGCTTGGGCCAGACAGCTCGGCAGCGATTTATAAGTCGGAGTGGCCATCGAAGGCGATTTTCGAGCAATTGACCTCCGAATTCATCAGAACGAACATTGGAAAGGGGTGAAACGAAGGAACTAAGTAGATATCCATGAGCACCGTGGATTTCAATGAAATCGACTAGTGAAAGTATATATCATATCAGCGAATGGTCAGTGAAATTTTGAACGCACATCTACATACATCCTATTTCTTGGCAGCGTCTGATAGATGCAATGAATGCCTCTTCAATTTCGACCAGCTGATCTTTCGTAAGTTCTTTGGGTTCGACATAGTTCTCCGACCAAGGGATTGGACTAGGACCAAAAACTGCTGGACAGTCAATCCTAACCTACAAGGAGAGATGTCGTTCGAACCTTCATCGGGCCAGCCGTTTTCTTCACTTGAAGCAGTGTTGTGAGCCCCAGCCTTGTGCTGAACCCAAGGTGCATATGTAGAAGCCTTCCTGCCTGCGTGTGCCAATTGTACTCCGACCTTGGTGCCTTGTGCATGAACGAAATTGACGATACGCTTCAAGGGTTCCATCTGTGAGTCTGTCCAAAGTCCCTGCTCCATCTTGAGCACCCAAGGTCACGTTTGAGATAGAGAAAAAGCTTACAGCATCTTCAGGTGATATACGACCCTCTGGAACGACACTAGTGGCCTCCATGCAAATTGCAGCAACGCCTCTTGAAGCTATAGACTGCATCCCGACCATGATATAAGTGAATGAGGAATCATCGTATTACACTATAGAGCACGTACGCCGATATGAACAAGATGCCAGTCTGTTGCATGTCCGTTATCGGAACTATATTGACACATGGGAGCCTACAGGACTCGTCAAAACTTTGAAATCTGTAGGATAGGGAGTTTACAGCGAATATGCGATTCTTGAAAGTCACACTTCCGATTGTGATAGGCGTGAAAAGAAGAGGCATTGAGTCGGTCTACGAAATTGATTTTGGTAAGAAGAGGGAATTGTAACGTTGTGCACCTTTTCGAGAGGAGTACCGATTTCGGGAACATTCTGGGGAAAGTATCCAGAAACGCCTGGAACGGCATCGTTGGCGAACTTCATGGTGGTAAGGATTCAAGATATTGGGCGAATTTCGATTGGTGTTCGTCGGGTTCATTATTCCAGGATCGCCGATTGGTTCGAATCGCAAAAGGATACTTCGGACCGACTTAATGAAATGATTATCAGCAAATACCTTCTAGATAACCTTCCATGTCACTACCGTCTGTTATTTTGAAAGAGCTTGCCGAAGTCGAGCCTGAAGCTCATTTCACTGGAAGGCTTGGTGGAAGAGTCCAGTCATCGGACAAAAAGTTGTATTTTGTGAAGCTAGGATCTCCTGATGAAACAGAGCAGTACACCGGAGAGGCAGCTTCTTTGAAGGCGATTAACACAGGTGCACCAGGCTTGGCCCCCAAATTATTTACGTCTGGTGTTTTTGAGGACGGAAGGCCATTCTTCATTTTAGAATACAAAGACATAGGCCATCTGACCGAACAAGGTGGTATCGCACTCGCAAAAAGGCTGGCCACGGAGCTGCATGCGTATAAAAGTCAAGATGGATTTGGATTCGAAGGACCAACTTATTGTGGGGCTACAAGGCTGAAGAACGGATGGTATAATAGTTGGGAGAAGTGTTACGATGAAATGATAGGTGATCTATTGGAAAGACTCAAGGACAGAGGTCGGTATCAAGAGCTGTGCGCAAAGGGCGATTCTATTAGAAAAAAGTAAGTCCTGAGTGCTGAGAAAGAACAACGAACACTCACTGGCCTTCCCAGGGTGATACCCAAGCTTCTGGGTATGTGTAATCTCTTCATGGACCAGAAAAACACTATTCCTAAGTCCATATAGGTCCGCTTCAGATCGAGCCTGTACTCCTCCATGGAGACCTTTGGGTAAGTGATAGTGATGATCTCGTAGTCGACGGTCTGCGTTTATTCCGCAAGTGCAGAGTGGGAATGTTGGTGTTGATGGTGCGACCAGGGAACCAGTCATTTTCGACCCATCGTCATTCTTTGGGCACAGTGAAGCAGAGTGAGCTGATCGTATATTCAACACATAACAATACTCACTGAACTGCAGTTTGGCTATTGCCCGAATATTTGGGGGATTCTCACCGTCGTTCTTCGCCGAGTATCACAAACACCTTCCTAAAACAGAACCAGAATCCGAGTTTGAGATGCGCGGCCACTTGTACGAGTTGTTCCATTACTTGAACCATACGGTTCTATTTGGGGTCAGTGATTAATAGTGTTCCTAGCCTACTTTGAAAACCATGATATTCCATAGGGTGGAGGATATGAATCCAGTGCATTGCGAAAGATGGATGTCTTGATAAAGGCAGTTTAAAGAATTGTGCACCGAACAGCCTAGAGGATTTGTACAGTTTATAAAAATATCCCCAGTGAGGTTTCGTTGATGGTTGAAAGAGAAGTTGGAAATTCTGCACTGCATTCCTTTCACGTGCATACACATCTGGCTGAGTAACCTTCTCTAACATTTCGTTCTTCACCACTACGGTCGATTACTGGCTAGTTCGACAATCTTTGTTTGCACTGCCTATATCATAAAGAAATTGGGGTACTGGGAGAACTCCGACGAAATCATCTACTTAGACGCGTCGTAGAAATTCGCTCGTACTATTACTATTAGGCCTTCGACTATGAGTCAAGGTATCTATCATATCTTTCGCCTATAAATTGCTAAAGCAAACAGTCTTTGAGAAATCGATGGCACCCAAGACCCTTATGCTTTTGATGACCCCAATTTCGGGATGGATGACGAGGAAGACGACCAATACAGTGAAATCACCCAGGAGGACTGTTGGACGGTCATCTCCAGCTTCTTTGAACAGAAGGGTCTAGTCCGACAGCAGCTGGACTCTTTCGATGAGTTCGTGCAGAATACTATGCAGGAGTTGGTTGACGAAAACTCGGAGCTTATATTGGATCAGCAAGACCAACACTCGGGACGTGAAGGGGACATGACACGAAGATACGAAATCAAATTTGGCCAAATCTACCTTTCACGGCCCACTGTCACCGAGGCTGATGGCTCTGTCGTCCCCGTGTTTCCTCAGGAAGCGCGTCTCAGAAACTTGACTTACTCTGCACCTCTGTATATCGAAATGAAGAAGAAAGTCATGATTGGACGTGAAGATCCAGATGGTGTTCCTGGTGAGATGGCTTGGGAAACAGAAAATGACGACGGGCCAGATAATTCCACTAAAGTGTGGATAGGAAAGGTGCGCTGGTAAATTCCGTGCTGAGCAACTTGATTCTCACTCCGAAAAAGGTCCCCATCATGCTACGGTCTACATTTTGCATTCTTCGCGGACTCGCAGATCAAGACCTTTACGATTTGAACGAGTGTCCCTACGACTCTGGTGGCTATTTCATCATCAACGGTTCCGAAAAGGTGCTCATCGCACAGGAACGTATGGCTACGAACCACGTCTATGTTTTCGCCAAAGCTCAACCATCACCGATTAACTTCTTGGCAGAAATTCGTAGTGCAGTTGAGAAAGGAGGAAAAACAATCAGCCAATTCCAAGTGAAAATGTTTCATCGAGGTCAGGAGCGCTCGGTATGTTACAGAAATTGAACGTGCTACGCGGTGTTTATCCTTATCTTCGTCGCAATAGATGGGTAATGTCATGAAAGCGACTATCCCTTACATTAAGGTTGACATTCCAATCTGGGTTGTGTTCCGTGGTTTGGGTGTCATCTCTGATCGAGATATCCTGGAGCATATCTGCTACGATATGCAGGATGCGCAAATGCTCGAAATGTTGAAACCATGTATCGACGAAGGTTTTGTTATCCAAGACCGCGAAGTCGCTCTTGACTTTATTGGCAACCGTGGAACCACTACTGGTCTTTCGAGGGAAAAACGTATTCGTTATGCTCAGGAGATTTTACAGAAGGAGATGCTACCGCACGTATCAATGGCCGAGGGGTCAGAATCCAAAAAGGCGTTTTTCTTTGGGTACATGATCCATCGACTTCTCTTAGCAGCGTTAGAACGTCGAGAACTCGACGATCGTGATCACTTTGGGAAGAAGAGGTTGGACCTGGCAGGTCCTCTTTTAGCCAATCTATTCCGAATGCTGTTCCGCAAACTTACCAAAGACGTCTATCGGTACATGCAGAAGGTGATATTCATGCACTCGAAATCTCCCTTATCTTAAACGTTGATTGCAGTGTGTCGAAACTCACAAAGAGTTCAATCTTGCATTGGCGGTTAAACATCAGACTATTACCAATGGTCTCAAGTACTCTCTCGCCACGGGAAACTGGGGTGACCAAAAGAAATCAATGTCGTCAAAGGCCGGCGTGTCTCAAGTGCTGAATCGTTATACCTATGCTTCGACGTTGTCCCATTTGCGTCGCTGTAATACGCCGCTCGGACGAGAAGGGAAAATAGCTAAACCTCGACAGCTCCATAACACTCATTGGGGTATGGTCTGTCCAGCCGAAACACCTGAAGGTCAAGCTTGTGGTCTTGTCAAGAATTTGGCCCTCATGTCCTGTATCTCCGTCGGGTCGTATTCCGCTCCTGTTATCGAATTCCTTGAAGAGTGGGGTCTGGAGTCTCTCGAGGAGAATGCACACTCATCTACCCCTACGATGACTAAAGTGTTTGTCAATGGTGTATGGATGGGTGTGCATCGCGAGCCCGCGAACCTGGTAAAGACAATCCGGAAATTGCGCCGAAAAGACGATATCAGTCCCGAGGTCTCGGTCGTTCGGGATATTCGAGAGCGGGAACTGCGCCTCTATACGGACGCGGGACGTGTCTGCCGTCCGCTTTTCATCGTTGAAAATCAGCAACTCGTCCTACAGAAGAAGCACGTCAAGTGGCTTCTGAACGGACAGAACGACGAAGGCTCTGAGTTCAAATGGGAACATCTCGTCAAAAATGGTATCATAGAGCTTTTGGATGCAGAGGAAGAAGAGACGGTGATGATTTCGATGACCCCAGAGGACTTGGAAAATTCTCGTCTACAGCAACAAGGGATCGATCCTCATGAGAATGATGGTGAGTTCGATCCTGCTGCTCGACTCAAAGCTGGGATCAATGCACATACGTGGACCCATTGCGAGATTCATCCTAGTATGATTTTGGGTATCTGTGCTAGTATAATTCCTTTCCCCGACCACAACCAGGTATGTTTACTTCTTCAAAATTTCAAGGTTTGAATCCAATTACTCTCTATAGTCTCCTCGTAATACCTATCAATCAGCTATGGGTAAACAAGCTATGGGTATATACCTGACGAACTTCCTCATTCGAATGGATACAATGGCGAACATTCTTTACTATCCTCAGAAGCCCCTTGCGACAACACGATCGATGGAGTATCTTAAATTCCGAGAGCTTCCGGCCGGACAGAATGCTATTGTCGCCATCTTGTGCTACAGTGGTTACAACCAAGAAGACTCTGTCATTATGAATCAGAGCTCTATCGACCGTGGTTTGTTCCGTAGTATCTACTATCGAAGTTACATGGATCTTGAGAAGAAGAGCGGCGTTCAACAGCTGGAAGAATTTGAGAAGCCTACGCGGGATAACACCTTGCGAATGAAGCATGGGACGTACGACAAACTGGAAGACGATGGTCTGATCGCACCCGGTACTGGTGTCAATGGAGAAGATATCATCATTGGAAAAACCGCGCCTATTCCTCCGGATAGTGAAGAGCTAGGACAGCGTACACGGACGCATACTCGACGTGACGTGTCTACGCCTCTTAAGAGTACCGAAAGTGGTATCGTGGATCAGGTGTTGATTACGACGAATTCTGAGGGCCAGAAATTCGTCAAAATCCGTGTCCGTTCAAGTCGCATTCCCCAGATTGGAGACAAATTTGCCTCTCGTCATGGACAGAAAGGCACGATTGGTATCACATATCGACAGGAAGATATGCCTTTCACTGCGGAGGGTATCGTGCCAGATATTGTTATCAATCCTCACGCTATCCCCTCTCGTATGACTATTGGTCACTTGGTCGAGTGTCTGCTTTCCAAAGTCGCCACTCTCATCGGAAACGAGGGTGATGCTACTCCCTTTACTGATCTGACTGTAGAGTCGGTGTCGATGTTCCTCAGGCAGAAGGGTTACCAATCTCGAGGCTTGGAGGTAATGTTCCACGGACACACTGGTAGAAAACTGCAAGCGCAGGTATATCTAGGACCCACCTACTACCAGCGGCTCAAACACATGGTGGACGATAAAATTCACTCTCGTGCCCGAGGTCCCGTCCAAATACTTACCAGGCAGCCAGTGGAGGGTCGTAGTAGAGACGGTGGGCTGCGTTTCGGAGAGATGGAGCGTGATTGTATGATCTCGCACGGTATTGCTGGTTTCCTGAAAGAACGTTTGTTCGAGGCCAGTGATGCTTACCGGGTCCATGTTTGCGAGATGTATGCTCCCCTGTTTCTGATGTTATCGTCGCATTAGCTGACCTGTACGCGCAGCTGTGGGCTGACTGCGATAGCGAATTTAAAGAAACAAAGTTTTGAGGTAATTGGCTTTCTCTGAAGTTGCATTGCCAGTCCCTGATATCTTTTCTAGTGCCGTGCGTGTAAAAACAAGACAGCAGTATCGCAACTCTACATTCCTTATGCGGCAAAGCTGCTGTTCCAGGTGATTATTCCTTTCTACCAGGAGCAATCAGTTTCTAACAGGCCATGGTCAGGAATTACAAAGTATGAACATCGCTGCTCGACTTTACACTGTATCCTCCGGTCGTATAAGAGATTGATGCTAGGTTATAATATTCTATCATTGTACTCGCATTGTTTGTTGTAACGCACAGATCGCACAGATCACTCAGATGGAGTAAGGATCGCGATATCGTTCTATGTAGCAATGGCAGCAACAAGAGAAATATATACATATTATTTCGCACATTCTTTGAAGCACTCCTTTTCAATCATGTCCACCGCCACTTTCACTCATCAAGCCTCTCCTCTCCTCTTCTGCATGTTCTCCGGACAGCCGTTCAGGTGCCGGACGGTGTCGTGCCGGAGCAGATGATTTTGCAGTGATGGGCGTCATATCTTCCTCTTCATCTCCGATCTCAAATACCACGCTGTCCTCCCCAACGGGATGTCCATGTTCATCTCCACGAAGTGTCGTTTCGTCGTCATCCCTTCCTCCTCGACCGCGTTCGAGATAATCGAGATCATAGTCTTCGGCGTCTGCCTCGTCCTGAGCGAGCTCTTCCGACATGGCCAATGTAAATATCGGAAAGCGATAGGTTAGTATAAAAATGTGTGTAAACTGAGTCGTATACATATCTTCTGTTATTTTCAGATGGCCGCCAGAGGTACGCAATAGCGGAGAACGACACTAGATAGAGTAGTGCAAGCCAGCCATCCAGTAACCACCACTGGACTTTCCATGACTTCGCTGCGTAGTCTATAGGAAACCGTGTCAAAGCTGCACAAAATCAACCGAAGACCGAAAACTAAACCTTCGGCAAGTCGTCCAGAGAATGAGAACGATGATACGACAAAGAAAATTGCGATCACGATGACCGTGAAAATCAGAATACGATATAGTTTTTCGAACATGGACAGCTTGTATCGTTGCTTTCGTATGCGTAATTGTGCGATGGTAGCTATTGAATTTAGAATTAATTATAGGCATGAGAACATGCGACATAGCGGACTTACCATTCAGTGAGTACATGATCCACAGAAGGAAGCCACTAAGTGTAAAGGCTAGAGGAATAACAAATAATAATAGAACAAGAGCAGATGTAGATTCCAATTCGAGTTCGACAATTCCGACAGCGTATAGGACTTTGGAGGATATCAGTCCAAAGTACGGGGACACTAAAAACTACGTACTGCCAAATATGAAGTGCGCCACTGCAAGAGCTTGGCACTTGAACATTGTACGCCCAAGTGACTCTTTGACGACGCTAAGTCCCAGAGAAACGACCAGGAGCATGAAGAAAGACATGGAGTTTCGTCCGGCGTCAAGGATGGCGACTGGTGAATTGGCATTTTGATCAGCGGGTGTACTCAAGGGGAGAGTAGTTCCCTACCGACAATGAGAAATGCTGTGGAGGCAGCGCCTCTTCCGTGAGCATTTAGGTAACGGTAATAGCCTATTTTTTGATTGAAGTAAGATGAGAATATAGCTGGGCTCAGGAAATCTCACCCCAGTTTGCCACCATCTCAACGACGAGCAACCCAACGAGACCCGATAGATAGTACTAAAAGAATATCAGCGGAAATAAGGAAGAAGGAAGCGAACACACTTGAAGGGGAAGAAGATCTTGTAGATTTCTATAACATAACCACCCCCAATATGCTGCGATAACGCCGTATACGATGAACATCACAAAATAGAACTATATGTGGATTAGCAGGGATTCACCACAGAGACAAAGGACACGCACGTTGACTTTGGGATAATCCGTAGCAGGAAGCCTTCCATCGAATTTGTTTCGGAAGAAAATGAGACCGTTATAATGAGGGTGGAGATCATCCTGAAGAGCAATGTTGTTTTTAACAGTCACAGGAATGACGGCTCAAAGAAGTTGTCAATCGAGAGTCGTTAGAAAAACGAAAAGATGTACCAACGCAATAATATCCCGTCTTCCGCACAAGATACTGTATCGGTTGTGAATAGGTATAGATTCCAGTCGGACTTGGATTCGCAGTATCTCTGGTGGACAACGAGTCTATCAAGTGATCTCGAAACCACGCGGTTGGTCCATTGTCAGATTCTGCGGAAGGTAAAGAATTGTTGCCGTTTGGATTCCACAGTGAACCAGAGCCAGTGGAGACAGTAGGATCTCTCTCAGCCGATGATGAGGATTTGTTTGCTGGAAGCTCGACTCTGGCAGACCAAAAACTGGTGTCATTGATGGATTTCCCAGAAGGTAGGTCAAGAATGAAACGGCCCAAATCTTGCGTTGTGCAAAAGCCACCGGAGACAGCGGAAGAAGTGCAGATGTAGGTTTTCTGCGGCTGAGAAGTAAGATTCTGAATAACGGCTGTGCTCAAAGGCGTTATTGTAACGATGCTTACAGGTAGTAATTCGTCGGTTACAGAAGTGACTTTGCCGAGGTACGGCGCGTCTGCCCACTCGTATACGACCATAGCCAGCTGGCCCTGCGAGGAGGCATCGAAACTGACTTGTGCGAGATGTAAGCCGACAATCCGGACAATGTTAGGAATATGTACCGTTGATATAAGTTTGTTCATTTGCCCACATTCCGCTACATATCTGACGGGAGTAATCTGAATGAAAGTCAGCAAAAAGCAAGATAATCATGGGCGAGGCTAACCTGCGTCTACGACAGGTACTTGATACCCAAAACATGAAGCGAATATTGAGAGCGCGAAGAGAAGAACATTGAGAGAGACCATAGCATTAGGGAGAGAAAGTAAATTGTGACGTGTTTGGCGCGCAGACCGTGTGATGAGCAATCGGACGATCAGGACTTGTCAGTTACAAACTACCATGCTCAACGACGATGAAGATGTCTTTGACTCTGTAACCTGGGAATCTCCTACAGCCCCCGTCTATGCAGACTATGCACCTTCCACTGGCCTAGGATATCGACAAAGCATTGACAGCAACGAAGGCGGGCCCCACGATCCCAAATGGGAAGGTTATCTTATCACTGCGGTCACTGACCCACAGAAGGAACTAGCAGAGACAAAAGATGCTTATGTATCTTATCTGGTATCCGCGAAGGTGCGTAGCTACTTAGTATTCTTCACGCAGTTCCTGATAGTCTAACATGTAGACTAATTTACCAATATTCTCAACACCAACTCCATCAGCAAGACGGAGATTCCAAGACTTTGTCTTTATGCGTGAACATCTTGTCAAAGACTTTCCTGCTTGCGTAGTACCACCTCTTCCTGGAAAACACAGACTGGGTACGGAAGTTGGTCGTAAGACTGTTCGAGTTCCCTAATGTATGTACAGAATACATCACTGGTGACCGGTTTAGCCCCGAGTTCATGGAGCGAAGACGACTCGAGTAGGTTCATATTTCTTCACAGTGGACCTAACCTAACAATATCAGTCTACACCGTTTCTTGCAACGGCTTGCTCGCCACCCAACGCTTCAACGAGCGACGCTAGTTCGAGCCTTTTTTGAGTCTTCGGAATGGGTAAGTCCCCTTTATATCCTACTAACATTCTCTAACTTCACTTAGAACGTCCATATGCATCAACACCTAGCCCACCCCCCAGGTCCGGAGCCTTCACCTGGTCTCGTCGACAACATCACCGACACACTTCTCAATGCGTTTTCCCGCGTCCGCAAACCCGATGAACGCTTTCTAGACATGCGCGAAGGCGTCGACAAATTTGAAGATGGACTCGTACTTTCAGAGCGTCTCTGGACTCGCGTACGCAATAGAACAACAGGTGAGCATTGCCCCGTCCCCTTCTTTCGTCCCTATTAGTGCTCTCGGCCGTCTGAACGCTAAACAAAGACGGTAATCCGGAATCCGGTGAAGACCTGACTGCAGATTACCACGATATGGCTGTTGCGGTCCAAGGTCTAGGATTCCTGGAATCAGGTATTACGGATCCTTTGAACCATTTCTCAAATACCCTCTTGGAGTTTTCCGCGCTGTTGAGGCATACCACGCAAACAACTACAGATCCCTTTCTTCTTCAACTTCATTCCCTACTTACCTACTCCCATGCCAATCGTGCTGTTCTCAAACTTCGGGATCAGAAACAGCTTGATTTCGAAGAACTTTCAGACTACCTTTCTGGAGTCAGTGCTGAACGTGATAGACTTGCAGCTATCATCAATGGGCATGCAGGAAGCTCAGGGCTTGGGCTAGGGTCGTATCTGAAAGACCGAGTAGATGCTATTCGCGGTGCGGACGATGATAGGTCAAGAGTTGAGAAAATGAAGAAGCTGGACGTGAAGATCAAGGAGGTACGTTGTTTTCTTTATACCGTCGCCTGTCTCGTCGCTGATTTATTATTCAGCTCCAAGATGCTGTGACTACAGCCCACGAAACATCCGACGCATTCAGCGACGAGACTCTCCGTGAACAGCATGTGTTCCAGCGTGCCAAAGAGGCAGAGATGAAGGAGATGCTCGGGAATCTCGCTGAAGGCCAGATCGAGTTTTACAGAGCGGTATGCTTTCTCATGAAAAATCACTTTCTCTCCTTGAATGACCCGTTCTCTGCAGGCAATGGAAGAATGGGATAGGATAATACCAGTCATCCAACGGATCCACGTCGACGTATAATAGTTCATGAGGCATGGGACGTTCTATAATTCATACACACCACACATTGTAATATTGCACATAGGCTACTTATACTTGGCGGATTATTCGATCTCCAAGTGAAAGACTTGTGAAAGACTTTCAAGCAACTCTAGCTTTTCCCTTGTCCAACCCCTCGCTCAATCCTCCCATTCTTGACGTCTCGACGTCTGACTGTAAACCCAATTTCACGTCAGATTCTTGAACGACGAGTGACAACTGACGAAAATGCGTGAGTGAAGCGAAAAACGGTAGGTGGAGCCCCCTGACATTGATGATTCCAGTACTGACAGCCCTCACTACATGAAGCTCTGCGTCTTCGCTCGCTCCCGAGGTGGTGTGTTGTTGGTTAGCGGGAATCCATGGCGGGGGCTCCTTGGATCCCGTTGCCGTCGAAGGCCTCAAGTCATCCTTGAGCTCCATGAGGATTGCAAATGAGACGTCGTCTAAGGGGGAGTTCAGTCTACAAACTATCTTCTCTTTGCATATGCAATACCTCCAAGATGCATCTGACCCAATTGAGCTTCAATCATATTCAATTTGACAAGGAAAGAGCGGAAATATTGCCCGAGGGAAAGCGACGACATGGCTCCTTCGACACTAACCCCCATCATGAGTATGAGTGGATGTCCAGAACGAGCTATGTGTACTTACCTGGTATCCTTATCAAATTTTTCTACCTGAATCATGTTCTCAACTGAAAACACGAATCTTTCTAATGCCTTCTCCTCTTTGTTCTTTATCACGACAACCACTTTATCAAGATTCCCGTTCACCAGTTCCTCTCCAAATGCCTTGACTGCCCCACCAATATACGCGTTCAATGCAGGGTGTCGTGATTGAAATACAGGCGTGTCGTATTTCTTTCGACGTATAAAGAGCTCGGCAGGATAGACTTGACGGACATAGAGGATAGTATGGATGGCGACTTCAACTTCAGATAGACGAATGAAGGGAAAGGGAAAGAAAGGGAAAAACTTGGACGAACTGAACTCGGTTATTCCACGGACAGTTTCTACTGAATCTCAGTTAAGAATTGAGCAGGTTGTTCGCCTGTTACTGACGATTAAAGGTGAGAGATGGTGCTGGCGATGCTGATAATGCCGATGGGATGGTAGCCATGGTTTGAAAATTACTTGGCGGAGACGACGATGAAATTCGAATACGAAAAGCAGAAATGATTAGCTTTAGCGCCGGTGATCACAAGGTGTTACTCATGTAACATAGTTCCCCCTACTCCTGGCTCCTAAATGGTGGCCTGCGGCGGTTGAATCAAATCTCTCTCTCTCAACTCTTAATTTATGAGCTGTTGTAGTCAACATATCGATCGCGAACTCCTGAGGCTCACTCATATGCGTTTTGAGGCGCGATATTCTATAGCTAACAAGGAGCTTGTCATAGACGAACTTTCATAAACAGTACCCCACTAGGGACGAAGAACTTTCTGAATCATAACAGACTCACGAATCCATCATTCATCCTATATATTTAGGCGGAGACAGTAACAGTAACCAACTTCTATGCCCATACGCTCTTCCCTCAACATCTCACCAATGTGAGTCCGACTTCTCTGTTTGTCGCATTTGACCTGCTTTACGCATGCTGAACACGCATGAGCGTGTTCTTGGGACAGATGCATAGATCCTGGTGCAAGATGTTCGTTTGATTGCCAGTGAGCCTACTGAGATTCTGATTTTGAAAGGTTCGTTTGAACTCGACCCACGACACCCACAAAGCTGACTTTATACTGCTGTCCATATGATTCACGAGTGGTTTCACAGAAAGAAAGAACAGAAGGCGAGTCGAAAGCCGTTCAAGGTGGAGATTAGGTTGGGGTTGGAATTGTCTCTTAAAGTGGAGTAGTGGACAACTTGAATAAGTGAAACAAGACCACAACCAGATGTGAAGCAATACCATCTGATGCAAACGTAGCTGAAGGTCAGGGTAGGAAGAGAGTTGACAGTCTAGTGAG
This sequence comes from Lentinula aciculospora, assembly GCA_028011355.1. Classification (NCBI taxonomy): domain Eukaryota; kingdom Fungi; phylum Basidiomycota; class Agaricomycetes; order Agaricales; family Omphalotaceae; genus Lentinula; species Lentinula aciculospora. The sequence goes on from JAOTPV010000003.1 coordinate 2,514,629, forward strand.
AGACAGCTTTGATATCATCGCTTCCTAGTGGTACAGCACAGTCACTAGAAGATCTCAATCAGGATTTCGCTAGGAAGTTTACGGATAGACAAAGATATGATAGAGCAGGTTCTAGCTCTGTGAGCTGACAATAGACGTCCCTGTACTTTGATATCCGCTGCCACTACCTTCTTGATACGGCAAATGTTGAATATCAGTTTTGTTGTTGAGGCGCTGCGGAGCAAGCGTGGGTTGTCCCAGACTGCTGTGTTCCGAACACTAGACGAGCGAGGTCTGGAATATCAGCCCAGGTTAAATGTGTGCGAACTCGATGCTTTGATATCAGTGCTCCTAGTGGGGTGCACATAAACAAATTTGGAAAGAGGTCTCTTCGTTTCGAGGTAGTAGATAGCTGTGGATGAGGATGAGAGATCAATGCTCACCAAACATAGGTTTCCCGTCTTCTATGTGTATTGTGAGTTATGAATTTCAGTCGGAAGATGAAAGTTGACAACAGAGATGGTAGTCTAGAAGTTCATATCGATTAAATTCCGTCCCTTTCTTGGACCCATTCAGTCTTGATATACTGTGACGCCCAGGATATAATCTAACGCGAAAGATTTCCGCTCACTCCCTGACTTTTTCGAACTTACATTTATTTCCACGTATTTCCAATAGGTAGATTCATCAAGAAAAGTACTTAGGTAGTATGTCATGTACAGACGCCAGCGCAGACCTTGTTCCAGGTATGGAATACTTCTCAATGAGGGTATCAAAAGGAAAATATTCGGTACCCATCGAATTGTGTGCGGGAGAAGGGTTAACGACATTATCGCTTTTGAGTTGTTCAACCTGTGAAGAGCATTTTCGTGAACGATGCCCTCGAGATGCTTAGTGCACTACACATACCTGCGCTCGCGTAACCGTAAACAAATTTACCGGAAGTTGCTCCATTACCGCACCCTGCATCTTACCGATCCAGAAAGGCAACGAAATGATTGGGCGCCTACGATGGTTGTGTTTGAGTACCAGTTGCATGATCTCCTTGTACGTCAAGATATTTGGGCCACCGCATTCGATGGTCTTCCCTCCAACCAGAACGTTAATCGCCGGGTCATTCCTCGCGATGATTTCGACGGCGCGAGCGATATCTCCCACGTGTACAGGCTGGAAACGAGACCTGCCGCCTCCGAATACAGGTAAGAACGGGAGGAATTTAGACAGTTTAGAGAATCTCTGTGAGATATCTATTGATTGGAGCGGATACAGAAGAAAGTTAAGGCGTACGTTGAAGAAATCATCCTCGGGTCCAAACACAATACTCGGCCTCAGAACAACGCAGGCTTTCTCCGTTCTGCCTTTGAACACCTTGCGCACCGCCTCTTCGCCCAAAGCCTTGGTCCTATAATACTGGATCTCACTCTCCCTATCGGCTCCAATGGCACTAACATGGATAAGTTTTGCACCAGCTTCTTTTGCAGCTTGTGCGACATTCTCCGCGCCTTTCCACTGGATACGTTCAAAATCCGCAGAAGATCCGTGCATGATTCCAACGAGAGATACAACGAGAGAGGCCCCGGAGAACACTTGAGTGAGAGTCGATGGGTCAGTGATGTCTATCAAGGCAGGTGGGAGGATTCGAGGATTTCTGTTCAAAGCGGAATATGACTTGTTCGGACGTCGAGAGGCGAGTTGTACTTGGTGCGTTATGGATCCGGCTGAAGCAGGACGGGTTAAGGTAAGAGCGATGTGTTTTCCTGCTTAGACTAAGTACCCCTGTCCGGCAAAGATAGAGGAAACGCACCGAGAAAACCAGCACCGCAGATGACTACCTTGGAAGTTATCATAGTTTAATTGAGAGAAGATGCAATAGCGTCAATCGCATTCGCGTGGTTTCGATCGAACATCTACATGGCGTATACTGTATCGCGAAGAGGAACCAGAGCGGACCGGCGTCGGCCGTCAAGGTGATGTAAGCAGTACGTTCCGCGGATCAATCTCAGATTCTGATCTGATAAGAACAGCTTTGACCTTCGAATTAATAAGGCAGGTCAAAGCATGCAGAGATTGGGCTAGTTTAGAAGCTATACAGCTTTAAGCTATCTATACAAACTCTTCATCTTCTATTCTCAAAAGATCATATTTCCTTGATCGCCTCACCCGTCCCCTGAAATCAGAGCCCCGACCTCCCGGACGGTGAATTGAGACCATTCTCAGGCTGATGCATGTCATCGACTATTCATGGACACAACTGTCATTTCATTGTATCCGATGTGGTGTAGTGGTTAACATTATCGCCTCTCATAAGTATATTTGTACGCGATAGCCCGGGGTTCGATTCCCCGTGTCGGAATTTATTGAACAATTTTCTTCCTGTGTTTTTTTTTTCAATGCATTGCTACTTTTTTTTCCTTTTCTCCAGTGTCCCAGTGGTACTTGATCCATGTACAGACACACTGTATATACGCTATAGTTATCTCATATACAGTGATCCTTATCGGTAAGATAAACATCCTTTGTCAAGTATGAATTCTTCAAACTCTGTTTTACTTACTGACAAAACCAAAACTTTCCATGGGGATCAAGCTTGTGTAAAAACTATATGAGTGATACAAGCACACACACGCAAGTCGAAATATATATTTATACTCTGAATCTGGATAACAAACAAGAGAACTAACCCATACATTGCCATACATACACCGATACAGATCCTGATCCACAATGAAATTCCAAGATCCACGAAATAGGAGTTACATATACATGAAAGTTCAAAGAAAAAGGTGCCCAATTTACCTTCTTTTTTTTCGTGTGTCGATATATACTTTGTTAGTCCGTTGATCCGTGCGGGAGGGAGGGAGAGGGGTTGTTATACCTCATCCAATGCTTCCATAATAGTATCTTTAATATCTTTCAGAACCCCCCAGCTCCCCTAACCCTCTGTACAGCTCCAACCATCCCTCTCGCCCATGAGAATCTCCCGGGGTCAACACCAATTGCGCCATCAGCCATAGCACCAGTGACGGGGTCGTGCCAGCATCCGTCCTGGGTAGATACAAGGCCGTAAATTTCTAGTCGTAAAAGATATATTCAACACATATACAGAAATGCACCTTTGTAAGCAGGTGTATATCGAAACAATCAACGCACCAGTATTCTGATTCCTCCTAATACCCTCCATCCACCTCTTACACACTTCCTCCGAATCGAGCATGACGTTGACTTCTTGGGAATGGAACCACGTTTGAGTGTCTTGATTCCCGTTGCCTTGCATGGCGATGTGGTTGTCCACGATGAGGATTTTTACTGTACGAGGAGAAATTATGGAATATTAAATAAACGGAACGAAATGAAACGACCAAAATCATCGAACGAACGAACGAACGAACGATCTGTCCATCAAACGAACAAACGAACAAACCAACGAATGGAGGTAAAATACTCACTATGACAACTTCTCTTCTTAAATTTATTATGTATCGGCTTATCCTGATCCTTCGCGATATAATTATATATCTTCAACCTTGATTTTTCTTCCTCCGTGAGTGACTGAGCTTCGTTGGGATGAGCCTGCCCTTCGTTCGCCTCAGAGGCTTGGTTGGGCTGGGCGTAGTCTCCACTCGGGGGGTTAGTTCCAGTTCCAGAAGAATACTCAGATTCATCATTAGGCGTAAGAGTCGACAAAGCAGTATTAGTCATAACAGGAGCTGTAGGATGGGAAGAATGTATTGTTTGGAACAACCCTGGATCGTTGTATAACCTATTCGCGATCATTTCGTTTGTACCATTTTGGTATGGGAGGAGTTCGCCCTGTGAGAGGAAGATTGGTCAATGAAGAATGAGTGATTGAGGAACGGAGAGAAGGAGAATAATGATGAAAGGAAGAATGAATCAAGACACTCACCGCATCATTATACCCCAAACAAACCCACACCTCCACCTCTACACCTCTTCTCACAGCTTTAACCAGCTCCGGAAGCAACGGCTCCGCGTTCAAATTCGGTGTCTGGATGAAGATCGACTTGGTCGCACCGCGTATAGCTTCCAAAAACGCAACGTTCTGCGGGTACCTTACTGCATGTGGGATAGAGAACGTCGGTGAGCCCAGTGGAGCTCGGGAGGCTATGAGCATGGGAATTGGAGTGGGAGCCGTCCCGCCACCAGGGAATGCAGATGAAGGGAGAGGAATATACGGAGTCATTTCGCTAGAAGAGACTAACGAGTCTTCGGAAGGTTCCGGGGCAGTAGGTTGAACCCCGCCATCAGCTTTTTGAGCCGCGGTAACGTTAAAGTGTCGGGAAACAGCTTGAAGATGAGATTCTCCGGGTTTCGGTGCATACGAAGCTTGGATACGGCGGATTTCACCGGCGATGGTAGAGTCGTAGTGGGGAGATCCTGGGAGGTGTTCCGGCAAATCGAGGGAATCGTGTCCAGCTTGAACAACAGATGGAAGGGAAACTGGTTCGGTGGTAGAATCTGAAGTGAATAGAGCGAGGAAAGAAGGGTCAGAGTATGACGGGAGTGGGCGGGAAGAGGCGGGAGTTAGACGACATGGAAGAGGAGGATCGAGGGTTGTACTCCATGATGCTAGACAGACGTCGTACAGAGAGTCAACTACAGGACCTTCGAGACGGATACACATTTCCAAATTGTCGTTATCCTGGATATTGTTTGACATCAATAAAGCAACTTGTCTATCGACGACCATGAATTTTGAATGAAATGTTCCGACAAGGGGAACGTGGTAATTGACGACCTGCATGCTGATATTGGGAATTTCCTCTGGAGACGGCAAATTTACTTTTGGACCGGTATAGGTTGCTGGAGGTACATGTTGATGATGAGTAATCGCCTGCTTCACATTGCCTCTATCATACAACATCTTCACAATGACCTTCTCCCCTCCGCGTTCACCAATTCTCTTATTAAGCTCCCTGAACGCATCGGTAACCAATCTGGATGTATCAGAGTTTATCCAGAAGTTAGTAGCAAGAAAGACTTCTTTCTGTGCACGAACGATGCAGTTGGACATATGTTTGACGATATCAGGAAGAGGAGCGATTATTGTTAATGGGACAACACCGGAAGTAGCGATGAGCGGAGGGGATACCATGCCAGCCATTGCGTCGCCTGAGGCTGCGAGGTTCCGTAGAATAGATTGATAGATAGATCGAAAGAGAGGACTGGGTGTAAGAGAACCAAAATTTCCTAGAGATTTTTGGTCGTCGTCTGTATCTCGTACATGCGCATACAACCGTTTAGCTATCTTTCCTGGTTCTTCATCAGGGTGCTTTGCGTACTCGCTGCTAATCGTCGTTTCTGATTGGACAAGGTCGTAGATGGTTGGATGAGTCATCGTAAGAGCTGCTGGTAGACGTCGTCGTTTGAAGCAGAAAATAATCAAGATGGAAATTAGCAGTGTCGTCAAGAACTATAAATAGTATCAGGGAACTATAAATAGTTATACCATCGCAGTGGAGCCCACCGCTTCTTCATATGTCAAAGCTGTAAATATTCAACCCCTCTACATATAAACTTGCAATCTTTAGTAATTCGCTGAGAGCGTTGGCGTTGAGACTTGGTACTGAGACCTGGCAAGTTACACTCTGCTGTAAGCCAACTACAACCAAACTTTGAACACTCTCTACCTAAAACATCCCTATACCTAACAAGGGCCCTGAAAGCCCGAGGATCTCAAGATAAGTATCTTATGCTTTCTGTCGAGAGAGTCGTACGCTGACCGGGGCAGTGAATGTCAGTGTTTGTGTAAATTAATACCCTCCTGGAAAATGCAAGGACCTTGTCCATTGACCAAGAGTAGGACCTACACTTTCACACCTCAGACTTCCGAAATCACAACCAATGTCAAAGCTAAACATTGACAACCAAAATCCGCCAATGCTGCATGATTCTAAAGAATGTTTGATACTCAAACTATCAGAAAGTTCATGCATTGAGGGCAAGGCGAGTTCGCACTTTGTTCATCTGGATGTAAAACGAATAACTCTTCAAATATTGAGTTGCAATCTGTCTTCAAAACCATCACAGTTGGAAATGAAGGAGAAAAGATTGCAAGTGAGTGTAAATTCCACATTACCCACAGCAGATACTTTGCATGTATTCCAGATATTGCACAAGATGTACAACACACCCGTAAATGCCAGGTACAATCATGCTAAAATGATCAACTTTACAACGATAACACAGAATGAGTAGATTTTCATTGAACATATGCGTCGTTAGTGATTCCCTATGTTCTAATAGGAGGCCAGCCAACAGATGGCTTGCTCATGCAAACCGACTTCCAAGTGGTGATAATCATTTTGGGCTTGAGCAGTAATACTGATCCGAGATTGAAGAGGTATGTGTCGAGATATATACTACCCTAGCTTTAGGAAGTGTATTTGACGAATAATGATTTGCCTACGTCAAGCTCAGTGATGAACAGCGCCGAGTACAGAACTCTGTTCTAATGAGATATGTTTTGCCTGGGGAGCAGCCCTGTACGGGTGGGAAACTCACGAAACGCGGTATGCTTGGATGAAAACGTGAGTTGAAAGAACGTCAAGTTGCACGCTGTTACCTGGTTGGGCGCCTTTTCCATCTCGTTGACGACGTCGAAACTTGAAGCAAGCTTATCAGGAGGGTTGTGAGTCTTGTGAACAGTACGTGTCCTGATATAATTTCTCAATGGTTACTTAAAGAGTAAAGTATGAAATCGAAAGATGCATCTAGTGATATTAAGCCTATCACTGTTTTGGTGTCCCAAGAAATTATCAACCTTTTCATCGACGAGCTTCGGGATTGTTTCTCTGCTCTGAAGACCTGCTCTCTAGTACATCCATCATGGCTTCCAAAGGCTCGTGCCCACCTCTTTCATGCCTTCACCGTTGGCTTCGTTCCAGTAATCAAATATCCCAGTCGGCAATTGTATGAATCAGATTATCCTATTACCTTGATTGACCACCTCAATAACGCTTTTTTCGAACACATCTCATCCTCACTGTCATTCCAAAACTGTGTCCAGATTTTGACCTTCACAGATGCAATGGATTCTCGGCTATTTGTTGTTGAACCCTCTGGTCTGATACAGTTATAACACCATGATCTAGAGACTCGAAACGACGTGTTTACCCCGAATCTATATATCCAGGACGTGTTTTCACCGACGTTCTTCCATTCACAAACTTGAGGGTTTTGGAACTTAACCGTAGCATCTGGCCTAAAATTGACATCGTTCCTCCCGTCGAACGGTTGATTTCGAGAAATCATTCTCTCTCGAGGATCATCATCCTTGGTCTTCGCGTTGGGGGACAAAAACCTATCTCAAATATGATTCCCCTAGTTCCTGAGAATATTGATGCTGGATTGGACTTGATCAAAAGCATATCGAAGCATTGTCCGCAGCTGAAAGATCTTTGGATCCAAACAAAGAGTCGGTTTATTGATAGTAAGCACGACACTTGGACGGAGGCCGAGGAAATGGTTCGGAATGATGATATTGGGGTCTGCAATGTTCCAATGCCAATACAGAGGCTCATCATACAGGGTTATGGTGTACAACTGCTGAAGCTCCTTATCTGGAGTTCAGCAACCTGCGATGCATTAGGTTGGATTCGTACGCCCATGTATGTGCATTGCTTCATAAGGCGCCTCACGCTGCGTTGCAAGTAACCGATCTTGACACTGGGGTACTCGAAGGCGACAATGGTAAGATTTCAGCCACCTGTCCCTTTCACACAAGATTGAATCATTAAAACGATTGATTTTGGTTTAGAGTTTGAAGTAAATCCAGAAGATTGGCCAAATCTCAAGAACTTGCGAATCCAATGGTATTCTAACGATGAACTCATGAAAAATCCGGATGGCTCTGCACAGGCAGTAAAGCACATCTTAATCCACTTACGAAGTACTCGCTCTGTGAACCTTCAAGGAGGAGATCGAGTACATCACCAGCTCAACGAGCTTTCTCTACTTCTGAATTCTACGTTCCTACCAGGAATCGAGAATTGGTGTGAGGTTGTATTCGAAACAACGAAAAGTATAGTGGAGGTAGAGCCGCAAAGGGGTTTCGTAAAGGCAATCCGGATTATGGAATCTACAGGAGGTGTAGATCAATTTTCAACACGTGTGCACGGTACGGAAATATCTATCAATAACAAAGGACAGGATTGGGAATGGTTCTGATTGTTTGTGGGGGTCCCAGTCTCTGCATAGTTAGTTGGAACGACAGTGTATTCTAAGAGAAAACTGGGAGGAGGGTACTGCTTGCCCCTCTTCCGCGTATATATTATATAGCATTGCTTGAAAGGTCTAGTCACCTAACCGCCCTCTGTGTATTCGGGGCAGTCAAAATACATTAAAAAAGATCCCGTTAGCGCTCTGAGCGCCTGAATATCAAAATCAACTGCCTTCTACACGTTCTTTCCTTTACTCTCACTACCCAAGGATTTGATTCTTCCATCTTGCGGTGTCTTCGGATGAAAGAATCCTTTGAAGAAGCAGGACCAAGTAACTCGAGCAACCTTAATAATCTAGCTTCTCATCATTCTGCTCGGATACACTTCCCAAATCCTACTTCCAATTCCAACAACGCTCATGTTCATGAACCTACAAGTTCAAGAGTACACTACAAGACAAACAGCAATGCTATAGCAGGGATCTCTAAGGATGCCACTGGAAATGGCAATGCACGAAGAAGAGTCGTGTCTGTGGATGCAGGGAATCCGTATGGCTCTTTGAGAGGTAGTAGGAATGGAATGGATGGAATCAGTGAAACTGCTGCTATTTCCGAAGGTTATGGACTTGGTACAGGACTAGGTATGAGGAGAACACCTACGATGAGCATGGGTGCTTCGGGATCTGGACGCCGAGTGGCTTCTTTACATTCGACAGACAGTAAAGACAGTCAACCAGACTCTTCTGAAGCCGACTTGGGATGGGGAATGGCGGCTTTCTCTGACGAGTATGATTTATGTGAGTGCGAATAATCATACACCAGTATAGTTTATTCTGACTGAAGTTCTTAGCTCATGAAGGCAGGTTTATCATTTCTCGATGATACAAAAGTACTATCATCCCAATGATTACAACGTAGATCCAAGAATCCTACAAGACGTTCAACGCGCCTTGATGCTCAAACATCGACGAGAAGCCCGAAGGAAATCTGCTCAACTTAATCTTCCTCAGGATGTTCCTTCTTCACCGAGCGGTAAACGTTCCCTAATTACAGACAGGCCGTCGTCGCCTTTAAGATCCACTGCATTTCCTACAGGTATATCTCAGCAGTCGACTTCGACGATGACAACAACAACAGGTGGTTCTCAGAAATCTTCTGCTACCCCATTAGCCTCTGCCGGTCCTTCTACTTCAACAGATCCACCAGGAAATTCCGTATCTTCCACTTCCGCCGTATCAGCTCTCACCGCCCCTTCTACAACAGATATCGACTTCAGTCCTTCCACCGGCACAACAGCCGTCCGCGCCGACCCACCACAACGCCTACATCCGATACCCCTCTCGAGCGATGCCGGCAAGACGCTGGACTGGACTGGAGTGGGTCATGGGTACGGGTCCGAAGACGAGAAGGGTGAGCGAAGCGATAAAAATGAGAAGAGGTGGTCGTTGAGTGTATCCAGGAAAGGTAAAGAGAAGGACAAGGAAAAAGAGAAGGAGAAGGAAAGAGAACTCATGCCGACTCTCGAGGATTTGAAGAGGCAGGAGGGAATACATGTCGGTAAGGAACTCTAGACTATTTACCGTTTCGTATTACTGACGTCGGCTTCTCAGCTAAACTATCCCGAATAAAGGCCCTCTCAACTCAGCCCACGAATAAGAAAGTGGCTATCATAGCTAATCAACTTGGTCGACAATATAATCTAATATACAGCTCTTTACCGTCTACCTCTTTAGGCGCATCTGCGTCCATTAAATCCGACAAATCCAACCCTCCCACTTCCAGCACCAACATGCAGGAATTCAACCTCCTCAAGGTATCCAGATGGTACGGCGAACAAGATGACATCGTGCGTTCGTCGCTAGAGAAAGCCGAGCCATTCATTTGGTTGAAGCATCTAGAGAAACGAAACGATGGAGGAGAGGGGGCTGAAGCGTCTAAGGAAGGAAACAAAGACGACGTTACCGCCTTTACACCCCGCTTGCCCTGGCATCTTTCAGCATTGATCATGGAAGAATTCATACATGCGCAGAATGCCAAAACTCGTTCTCATATTCCACACCATCTTCCTCCTCGTCTTCAGGATAACGCTAAACCCACTAATTCCGGTCATTACACTGATCGTCTCATGGGTTCCATACCTGAAGATCCTTCTGGCTCGGATATGCCTAACGATACGGATATTGGTGTGCCCGATGGTATGTCCACTGATATACCACCGCCTCGGGATGACGGAGGTGTTAGTGCGTTATCTCCCCCTTTCATACCTTCCGGGTATTCCACTCCTTCAGCCTATTCTCCTCCTTCCATATATTCCGCATATTCTTCCCCTTCTGCATATTCCACTCCTTCTGCCTATCCTCCTAATTCTCCTCCATTACAACCCCAATCCCAACCGCAACCTCAATCTCATACCTCCCCTTATTCTCTTTACTCCATCTTCAACAACTATCCTTCTTCTCTACCTTCACCTCAGTATTCTCGACGGACATCTGCAGAAGTCGAAGGCGAAGGCAGAATTTCGTTCGAGCCTTTACTCGATCCCCCGTCGCTTGGTACCCGCCCCTCGAATGAATCTCGACGGAGTTTGGAATCGACGTTCAGTAGTATCTTCAGCTCTGTTGGAGGGGCCGGTACCAACCCTAATAGTGCCTCCACTGCCGTAGGAGGAGGAGGAGGTACCACCAACACTAATTCCAATACAGCCACTGCAGGAATCGGTTTCTCCTCTCCAACAAGTAGCCGAAGTCGACTTCATATCCGAGATAACTTTGGCTTGAGAAAACCTAGAAGGGCACCGAGGGATGAGAATCATAGCGACGATGCGAACGATGGGAATGTATCCTCGACGAGGAATTCTGAGAGTGATGGCGGAGCAGGAGTCAACATGAAAGGAGCAAGAGAAATAGACGGCTCGTTCGTCCGCGTAGATGAATCCGAACTCAGCACTGCGAGACCTGAGCCATCTCCTGTTGCTGGTTTGATGTCGCCTGCCGGTGGGGATGCACGCGCCCTGGCAAGCGGTGGTTCTAATACTGGTTCCGGTCCAGGCTCGAATACTGGTTTAACTAACGCGCCACAAACAACGAACCGTAATCTTCGCCCTCTTCGTTCTCTCCGAAACCGAAAGTCGTTACCTCCATCAGAGGAAGACCGGATTGCTTTAGCGATAGCGCGGAAGAGGAAAGAAGATGCGGAAGAGGCGAGGGAGGACATGGAGTATGAGATGAAAGCTCAGTATGTATTTCTTTGTCCTTGCCCCTGTCGCCTCTGTCTTCCATCTTTGACTGTCACCGTCTTTCGTCCGCTGACCCTATTCTCACAGACTCATCGCCTCATGCAAAGACTCCAACACGCACATTCGTTCAGTGCTCAATCACATCGCGCAACACATGCGCGAATATGAGATGTGTCAAACCAGTTTTATTTCTGGGAATGGTGATAGAATTGAACGGAATAGAGATAACGATAGAAGTGCAAAGGATAGCGATAAAGGCGCAGGAGGTGATAGTGGCTACGAATATACCACCCTCCCACACGAACTTCTCGAAGCGTTCAGCCATGACCCAGCGAACGTGACAAGTTCGACGAAGAGGCTCAAGTCCTATCGCGCGGTAGATGACATTTACCATCGGTTGACGAGACAGAGGGCAGTCTTCAGGGAGTTTTTGGATCGGAATACCAATAACGGTGACGCTGATGACAGTGACGGAGAGACCATTCCCGCACCCGTAACCCAAGATATACTCAAAAATCCCATCGACTCTTTGATGAGCACTCTCAAGAAACTGGAAGAACATAGATTGGGTATCGTTCATCGAGAGAAAGACGTTTCGGAAATGTTGAGGGATACACAAGTCATTCATTCGGAGGTCAAGAAGAGGTATAATAGTACGTTGGCGCATACAAGCGTCGTTTATCCTGAAGTGGGTATTCCCCATTCATTCAGCACTATACTCTTAGCTAATGATTTATCTGTTTCAGCTCTCTCAAATCGTCGCCTTGGAAGAAAGCTACAAAGACCAATATCAACACCTCTGGGACATTGGTATGGACGCCCTCACCTTCATCCTCGACTCTGTAACTCCCTTCTGGCGTACGTACGGAAAACTAATCGGGGACGACGTTCAAGATTTCCTCATCATCCCCTTGTACCGAAATGAATTCACTGGAGAATCTAAACGGTATCCTATTCTTCACGTACCACGTCGGTCCTTTCGTCATTGGGTCGGGTTATTCGTATTCTTTTTGGTATCGGTAGGCGTGATGGTATTACAAGGGAGAACAGCAGTGGTGTGTGTGCTAAATTATAGGTTGTTGGGGTGGTTGGAGCATGGTGGATTGAGGTGGTTTAGATGGTGCGTGATGATTCCGTCGTTTTGGATGGGGATTTTGGTTCAGTGGATGGCGGTAATTGGGGAGGCGGCAGTTGTGATTATGCAGTTGGGGACCGTGTTGTGGTGGATTGGGTGGTCGATCAGGGTGTTGAATTAGGGATTAGGGTGAATTCCTGATTGTTATACTTATTTATCTTCTTTGGAACAATTCTTTACTCATTTTCTCTCTCTCGCACTTTCTCTGGAACATCAACACATATTTTTTCTTTGTGTTTAACTTATGAATTCTACTTATAGTAATACCTCCACTCTTTCTGCTTCCTATCTTCCTTATACTTCCTTGACATATATAGTTAGTTACATGCTATCATGATGCTCTCATACATTTCTGGATTCATGGATGTTTACACAAGAAATCAGGCACAGTTTTGGTGTTCAGCAAACTTGGAAAAGAATAGTAATTGCACCATGGATACATAACACGGGATAGCGCGCGCTCGGGGCAATGAGAAGCGACAATGCTAGGCATTGCACCACATCGAAACTAGGGAAGAAATTTTGATACCCACATCAGCATGTAATTCGCAGGCAGAGAATATACTCTGAATGGTAACCGACAGAGCCTGCCTAGCTCAATCGGATAGAGCGTCAGACTCTTATCCAAGTATCTGAAGGCTGCGAGTTCGACCCTCGCGGTGGGCTATAAAAACTATTTTTTTTCTCTCTTCGACTTGTATAGCTTATTTGAGTTACCGAGCCATGTGCTCCCATATAAAAGCTGAATCGAGGTCGACAATCTTCGGAACCCTATCTGTCGGAGTCACTATCGGAGGCACTATCGGAGGCACGGAATTCTTCGAGACAAACTGGGGTAACTGAATTAGACGACTTTTTACTTCACTCGATCTCGATAACAAGTATTCATTCTTCGGTATATAGATTTCTTTCCGCTCGTCCCTTTTTTACAGTACTTCAGTTTAAGGAGAAATTGAAAATGCAATTGAATGCGCAAGTCAGCCCCAAAGATGGAGATGCGCATTGGCAGGTCCACCGATATACCTCTCGCCCGACACAGGATGATCAACCAAAACCTGTTCAATGGCTTTGATCTCTTCGCTAGTCAACTCGACATCGCCTGCCTCCAAGTTTTCCAACGTACGAGTTGCTTTACTATCAACCAAAAACAAATCAGTCTTCGATCAATCAACAAGAAACTGGTGAATATACGCACGAAGATCCAGGCAGCGGTATCATAGTCGGGCCAAGAGATGCAACCCAAGCAATACACAACTGTCCCGTAGTGATGGGGGGCTTTCTGTTCGCTGCAATCGCTTTCAGTCCTTCGACGATAGCCATGTTGGCCTTGATATTATCGTCTTTGAAGCGGTCAAATCTAGTGCGAAAATCTCCCTCTATAATTCGATTCCAAGTCAATCAGTATATACACAATGGCAGGTTAACTCACCTGGAAGATCTGCAGCACTGTTAAACTTTCCTGTGAGAAGTCCCTGGCCTAGAGGAGAATACGCCAAAACAGAAACACCAAGCTCCGTAGCAGCAGCAATCAGATCTTTTTGTTCCTGTCCATATTCCCATGCACTAACTTCGACCTCGACAGCAGCTACGGATCCAGGATGAAGCTGAGCAGTACGAAAGCATTTATCAGTAGGATAATTGAAAATACTCAAGGCGTGAACTCACAGCGTACGCTTTCCTCAAAGTGCTTCCTTTGCATTCCGACAGTCCAATATGTCCGAATTTTCCTTCATCCCGCAGAGTAATCAGGTTGCTCATAATCGTCTCAAGAGGAATTGTAGAATCGATCCGAGCTGGCTGGTACAGATCAATGCTCTTCTTGGGTCCAAGCGCTTTCTGGCAGTTCTCCACACTGCGACGGAGATTCTCCATCCTGGATGTAACAACGTGAGTGAAAGCATGAACCCGTAAAACAAGTATCACTAACGATGAATCGGGCATGATCATCCCTTTACCATCCGGTTTCATAGCACCTTTGACAGAGAGGAATGTCTTCTCCACGTACTCTGGATACTTCTCATAGAAACGAGAAAGCAGTTGGAGGTTGCCGACGCCCCAAGTCTTGTCATAAAATTCACCTTGGTAGCACATGAGTTGTGGGAGCGACAATAGCATTCAATCTGATTCTCACCGCTGTTCAAAAACATCTTAGTCCCAGAAGGAAGCGCATCGACTCCAGCCCTGATAGCTTCGAAGGCTTGCTCGTCGCTGACTGCTCTATATATGCGCAAGCATCAATGTTAGAAAGTTGCCGTTTCTTTAATAGTTATATAAGTTTACGCACGTCAACAACATCAAGCCATGCTAGTCAATCGCGAACATGGTTAGCCTAAACACAACCGGAAAGATGACCAAAGGCTTACAGCGACGCGTCCAACAGCGATGTGCGAGGCTGAACCTCCTAGCTTGACTGAAGAAGAGACCATTTTCTTTGAATATTGTAAAGGGTGATAGAATTTTCTATCTGAGGACTTTGGATCAACATCATTTACTTTTTATACATTTTCATATCAAAGTGTAATCGATTATCAATCATCGTGTCGTGTGTGCTCGGCGAACTCGTTTGAATGTTTTGAACTTCGAACTCTTCCGCTATCCGTGAATCTGACGAGGTTATCATTGATAAGCAGAGCAGGCTGAATATCATATATAAAAATGAAAAGAGAAGGGATGACACGTCTGAGAGAATCCATAGCAACGTCGGACTTCGCGTAATGCGCATGACACGCATACGAACATCTTCGGCAGCAGCCTTGCAATCTTTTGAACAATCGATACATTCTACTTCTTGGAAAAACACAAGGCTGAATCCCAGACATGCAGAAATGCATTCGTGTCTCTATCTAGATATCTCTTACCCGCCATAGGATGATTGGCTAGAACTTTCTCAATAGCTCTAATCTTTTTGCTCGTTAACTCTACATCACACGCCTCCAAGTTTTCTAAAGTACTAGTGGCTTTGCTGTCAATGGAACCAATATTAATGAAGGACATGAAGAAGACGGGATACGTACGATGACCCAGCAAGGGGTATCATCGTCGGACCAAGAGAGGCTATCCATTGCAATACACAGCTGGCCTGTGGCAATAGGAGTATTACTATTCTCTGCAATCCTTCAACGATAGCCAAATTGGCCTTAAGGTACGCGTCCGATGCGATGAACCTATCCCATCCTTCTTCATAGCACCTTTGACAGAGGAAAGTTCTTCCTTCATATTCGGGTACTTCTCAAAGAATTGAGAAAGCAATTGGAGGTTGCCATTAACGCTCCAATTCCGGTCGTACAATTCGGCTAGGTAGGAACACATAAGCCTGGAGAAGAGTACTTGAAGTTCGTTTCACCGCTTACAACTGTTTTTGGTTCCAGCAGGGAGAGCCTACTTTGATGGCCTCAAAGGCTTGTTCGTCGCTTGTTGGCGTGAAAGATCCTCTGGATAATATCAAATGTGAGTTAGGGTGAATGTGCTTCTTGAATAAATGGTGTGCGCATGTCATAGTCATCAAGTCATGATAAAACGCAGATGAGTACTTACAGAAAATTGGGATGATAAATAGAAACGAAGACTGACAGCCACCTGCCCAACAGAAATATTTGAGGCTGAACCTCCTAACCTTGATTGATTGAGAAACCATTCTGAACTGGTCAGGATCAATCTTCTCAATGGCCTTTGATACAGTGCTGAGTGAGCACGTTCCTACGTCACAGAGACTAGGTTCACCGTGAGGCAAACGAGCTCTTCCGTTATTCGAGAATCTGACGAGAGACACACTGATAAGCAAGACATTCATATTTTGGCTAGGATGGATCAGAAGAGCCTACCACTTTCAGTAATAAACCATGCTCAAGGAATTAGATGACGCGCTAGGTACATGACCTTCACTCAAATATGCTACATTCTTGCAGGCATGAGCATTTTGAAAGCTCAGCCCCAAAGATGGTGAGCTGCATTGGCATCCTCTCGCTAAGAATAGGGTGATCAGCCAGAACCTTTTTGATGGTTGTCATTTTTTGTTTGTCGACTCTACATCTCTACTCTCTAAGTTTCCCAGAGTACGGGTTACCTTCGACACTGTTAACCAAATTCGAAAGAAACAGTGAGCAAACAATCAGCAAAATCGCACAGAGAAATACGCACGATGATCCAACGAGAGATATCATGGTTGAGCCAAAGATACGAGCCATGCGATACATATCTATCCAGGTAGTGCACTAGGTAGGCTTTTTACTCTCTATGATTAGTTCATGATCGCGTTAAATCCTTATAAAATAGTCAGATTGGCTTTGAGTTTGTCCTTTTGAAGCGAGCAAACTTGCTACGGGAGTCTCTCTTCGACGTTGGAGTTCAGCGCGTCAGCGGAAGCAGGGACTAAACCAACCGCCGACTCAGTTACAATATCTGCAAGACTCTTTATAGCGCCAGTGGCGGGCCCGGCAGAATAAACCACGATGAACAACTGTCAGCGACCAGACCAACAGATGTGTGAGGACAAAGGCCGCCTTCATATTGAGGCACAGCTTCCTGGCTTGATTGATTGATTATGGACCATCTCTGTGGGTGGAAGAAGGATTCAGAACCCTTGGCTACACGACTACTCATTTCAGTGTGGAAGAACCTGTGTGACTGTCATGAAGTCACGTTAACGTGCAGTCGTCTTATCTTATCTCGTGCATTGGGGGAAATGAAATGAACACTTATCCTACTGTCACCGTCGACTTGGTGGAGCTTTCTTTCATACTTCGCTTTCATTCGGTCCTACTGATCGCTTCTAGATCCTTGACCGGCATACTATCAAGGACGTCCTTCGCGCCGTACTCGATGCAATTCTATTTCACCGTTTGTTTGGGACAGTGAAGCCAAAGACGAGGGAAGTTTTGGGTGTGACCATGGTCTCGGATACTTTCTTTTACCTTGATTCAAGACCGAAATCCTCTAACCTCCTGACAGCCAGGTGTATCCGACCTGGAAATGGAAAAGCTTGTAGAGGAAAAGGTAGATTTATTTTGGAAAGGAATGGAGGGTGGAATGAGCAAACGGGGACAGGTATCATCATCCGTATCAATCGCTCTCCGGGCCCTATTTAATTTCAGTATTCACAGATTATAATCACTTTTTCTGAAAAACGTCCAAAGAAAAGCTGGTTTCAAGTTTATGTTGGCGAAGAAGATGTTCCTTGGGAGCAGTGGTGCGCTCTCATTGCCGCAAGTGGATATGCTGATGTTTTTCTCATTCTTTCTCTTTCTCGAGGGCAGGATAATCAATGCGGAAATGCAACAGCCACGCGATAGAGGTACCATTTTGTCGTTACCTTCATTATCCCCATTCGAAATGTCTCCTTCGTAGATCGTCAAGAGTTCGATAGTGCACTTTCGGATGCTCTCACCAAGGCCATCCACACTATGCTCACACATACCTCCTCTGATCGCGGTCGTACTGCCGTCCCACTGATCACAAATGCTACAGGAATCTCCCCGTTTCCTATCAGAGTAACCGTAAAAATCGGAGGAGTCGAGATCAATTGAACTCTCAACTTGAAATAATGACTACTTATACTCTTTCCGTAACCACCACCATTTCGCACAATTTACCCAGTCGATTAGCGACAATACAAGTATCGATTCGTGGTGTTAGAGTAGTTTGAAATCAATCACGAAGAATTTTGTACCCTCCTAGGAAGCAGGAGCGCAACTATTGTGATTAATTTTCACTACCGTGACCCTAAGTCGGTGGTAGTTTTTGCTGTTGAGCAAGTAAGGTAATCAACAAAGTATTCGAGGGTTTTTTTCCGAGTGGTTTCTGAAACTAGAGCACAGCAGAAGGATTGCCTCTCGCTCAAAACTGGGTCTCTGAATTTGAGCACGCTCCGGAACCCGAAAGACAGACTCTCCGAAGCCCCAGATGCGGGACGAGAATTTTTTTTTCTGCCAAACGACGACGACGCCCACTATCCCTCGCCTAATCCTCCACTCAGTCATTCGCGTTCTATCATTCCCTCTAGTATGTCGAGTGTATCGTCAATTCCCCAACCACAATCCAACAACGACGAACCCGCGGTAACGCCGCATGAAAATTCTTCACCTACCTCCCCCAACTCAAAATCGCAATGGTTCGTTGAGGTTCGTTGCCCTGAGCTGTCTTCTCGCGTACCTCCGAATAACACACAGACGGAGGGGGTGAACTCGGAAAACAATACAGACAAAAGCAACCAAGCGAAAAAGTCAAACCTCCACTCCGAAGAACACTCGGTCCCTGTCAGCTCTCTCTCATCCTCAGGCAAAGGCTCCTCTCCATCCTATCCGCCGACGGCATTCTTACCACCCTGAAGCTGCAGGCATCTCAAAAGAAGAGTCGAATCGCCGATGTTGGAAAGTGGTGGTTCATAACTTTCGAGCTCTTGGAGGCCCTCCCCTTGAGCTTGAGCAGCGTTTCGTGGACCAAGGAGCTCAGTGTAGTGATGATAACGCAGAGCTGTCGGTGCGTATAGATAACCTGGAGATCGCTGGTCTAAGAGGAGATATGGAAGACTAAGAAAGCAATTCTGCCTACCATGGACCACCTACAGCCCACAGGTCTAACATTTCTACGAGACCTGGAAGCACGTATTGCAGTGCTTGAAGAGGTGATGGACAGCGAGGACAAGGACAAGGATCACGGACGAGTCACTGAGTTGGAGAGTATGGTGAAAAGGATCAGAGGGGATATATCGAGCCTGAAGGGTAAGACAGAACTCGACAGGCAACCTGACCCACAATATGCAACATATTATTCAGACGCATGGGCTTTATTTCGCTCACTAATGGCAGATACAAAGACCACAGAACTATTGGCTGAAGTTGCATATAAATTCATAGAATTGTTCGAACAATACGAAATGATATATCCTCAAGGAGGGATGAGCACGAGGGGTGCTTGCATGCATTGTCAAGAAGGGGAAGACCGTGTACTTGCACAAGGTTTTTTTCCCGCTTTTTCCTTATCATAGGTGCAAAATACATAATCGCCCCCCTGCAATAGAGATGTGTGCTCCAATACTGTATTTTGATTATATACAGTATGGTAAACTAGCCGTTCGGGAATCGGGGCTCACCAGTATAATATAACTATCCTATCCCACAGTTTTGGCAATTTGAGGCTAAATAGATGAAACCATTTCGCTCACTGCGCTGTGACCCAGGTAGATATATGTTTGAATGTTCCTTCATGCTATCGTTATCATAAGCATATGCACACTGGCTGGAATACTGTTATTCTGAACACAAAGAAAAAACACGCGTGCTTCATAAGTTAGAATCGGTCATGCTATTCAATAAGTATACCAAACCCAGAGTCTCTGTTTACCATTTCAATCAAGAATAAAATACACAGTGGCCGAAGTCAGAATTCAGTGTCAGACACCAACGTTGAAAAATGGAACACCTTTGTATGGTACCACGTACGCCCTATTATATATGGTATTATCTCGCATCTACTACCCGTCACAACCCATAAATTTTGACGCAAATATCTATCTCCTGTCTGAACGCCCGAAGCCCTGATTATACATACTCACCTCATTGTGCAACGTGCTGAATTTTTGCTCAATTCAAGGACATAGCCTGTTCAGGTTTAGCCTCCTTCGTGCGTTCGTGGCCCACGCCTTCATGTAGGCGCTTGAGTCGCCTTTGCTATATATCGGAATGTGCGGAATCAGGATAACCTCAAGTTTCTCAATCAAACCATACCGGAACTATACTTTAGCTATGGAACTTTGGAAGACTATCTGAAACGTCTTCGATATTGTCGTATTAGTATAGGATGCTTTCTTCACGGCATACTGAGTGGATCGCTTCTGCTGGAGGCATCGCCATCGGACAAATACAAGAGCAACTGGTTCACATAGGACCGAAGCAAGGGTATCACTTGAACTTATGATTGTGAGCGCCA
This sequence comes from Lentinula aciculospora, assembly GCA_028011355.1. Classification (NCBI taxonomy): domain Eukaryota; kingdom Fungi; phylum Basidiomycota; class Agaricomycetes; order Agaricales; family Omphalotaceae; genus Lentinula; species Lentinula aciculospora. The sequence continues at coordinate 2,535,080 of JAOTPV010000003.1, forward strand.
AAGGACGTCTATACATACGCTATAGTAGGATCGTCCTTAGATGTACTTATATTGTCTACCCAACCTCGCTCGGAGTAAGCAGCTTTAAATTTGAAGGGCGGAGTCTGGGGGGCGATCGTATGCTTCCAGTGATAGAATTCTGTACCCATGTGGATTCGGCTTTGTGTTTTCATTTCCGATAATTTTCTAAATCTTAACTAGACGCGCTCAGATGAACTTAGGCCTCGAGGAACTCGGAAGAGCAGGTGTGAGCTCAAATTAGTACATATGAACTTATACCCTTGACCCCTAATTGATATGCAGCTCGACGATGCACATCTGGTCCGGGCAGAATAGCCGTTGCACCTATATCACTCTAAATAACGTAAGTCCATGTGGCCACCCGTTGTCCTCTTTGATACTCGTGTGTTTGATTCGTTGCATACTCGTTTTCTAGTCACCATTCTTGCAAAACCCCAATCATGACACACAAAATTTGGAGATTAGAGTTTGAACATCGCCAGCAAATCAATAGTAAACGAACTTACGCCCCCACCGACTTGGCTGGCTGATTGAAGCGGCATATTTGTTGCTTGCGGTAAGATAGGAATTCTGCATAAATAACAAGAAAAATGATCTATCTCCCCCCTCTTTTCCCGCCGTGTACATTGTGCAGCAAGCTTCTTGATCCACGGGTTCACAATGGAGATGTAAGTGCACGAACAAAAACAGGATAAAATTTGCGAATTACCTGACCTGATGGAAAGAGCTTATAGTGTGGAGTGGTTGTATTCGCACGAATTCCAGTGCTCCCTTCAGTCTGCCCCTTGCCTATACACCGGTACCAACTTTGCCTGTAATTTCTACAGCTGGGCTGACTATCATCTGGATGACTGAAGCTCTGACCGACACAGTCCCCAAACGTACCAACATTCCCGGCGATGATATATCTGTCACTGACCACTGTGTTTTACCTAACGAACTCGGGAAGGAGCACATACCAGTCAGCATTGCTAGTGAAGCGGACACTAACCACGCTCCAGGAATGATTACGAACGGTATCACGAAAGTTGGGTCTTCAGCAAGTAGAACTGCTGCTGATAGACGACAAGTGGAAATGTCCAGATTCTTTTGCTCAGTACCTGGTTGCGGGGCCCACTTCACGGCTAAACACAATTACAATTGTGAGCAATGTTTTGCGTTTTGACCTCCTATTATTGACAACAATTCCAGATCATCATAACGCACATTTTAGACTCAAGAACTTCAAGTGCGAAAAGTGTAGCACTCGGTTTCCTTCCAAGAACAATCTAAAGCGTCACGAGCGTAGTTGCAAGGGACACGGAAAGGATAAGGTTGTTCACCCCAGGGAGGAGTCCATATTTCATCTATAACATATATAATCAGTGATTTGACCTGTGACGGAATACTTAACATAACGTACCGCTACCAGAAAGAAAAGTATAATTGAGATTTTTTTTCTCGAGGGGATCATCTTGAAAAATTGATTAGTGGAACTCCGCCGAATCGGAACTGTGATGAGAAGAATTACTGAAGAGAATACCTTCCATAATATTTGAATGGTTCTGGAATTGGTTAAATTGAGCTCAAATGAGGAAGACAAAGACTTCGTCTTATACAACCGTATCTTCCACATGTTGGTTGCCATCCTTACAGGGCCGCTCGGATCCCAATTCATTGGCGAGGACTCGAGGAGCGAGCAACAAGAGAAGAAGGTAAAAAAGAGGGAAAGGGAAGCACCCATTGCGACATCCACCAAGGGAAGAGAAGCATTAGTTGGTACAAGACTACGAGTGTGGTGCGTGGAAAAATTAGGAACATACACTGCCTAACAAGGTAAGCTGTATTTTCAACTTGCGCCATAACTTCATACTTCGAATTTTTCAACGGTATTCTAGAATGGTCAAGTACAGTAAAAGACGGAGGGAAGCTCTGGACATGGATCAAATAACGACTAGAACAGCTGGTCAAGCTTCATACGAGTTTCAAAATTATGTGTAGTATCTGCTTTAGAACTTATGGAACAAAAAGTAAACTTTGGAAGGGTACGGGTGTCGTATTTGTCCTCCTTCCTGTCGATCAGATCTAAAATTCAGCGTCTGATAGATATCAGCTTGTTCTGTACCAGCCCACGTTGGTGAAGGTATTCTTTGAGAATAGTGACTGTTATAATTCTGTCGAAATTTTATGACCAATGAGAAAAAAGAGGTACTGCGTCTAACAGACCAGTGTCCCCTGTCCGTGCATTAAGTAGTTGTCTGTATGGACACTGCACAGGCATTATCGCAACAGCACATCTGGACTACTAATATTACCACGATGGCGTCGGAATTCTAGAGACTAGTGTGGATACTCATCGCAGAGACATGCAGATACAGCTCCCTCTTCCCAGTTATCTGGAGTTAACATCGAATTTGTCTCTTCGACTGTAGGTCCTAAGCGGGTCCACTTCAGACACCGAATTCTCTTTGTAATTGGGGGTCCACAATTTCGCAATTGCAAGTATTGTTTTATTATGCTGAAATTTTCTGAATTGTAATTCAAGGACCCCACGAACTTCTGTGGACCGTGTTCCAAGTTTGACTGGTTATAGATCACTTATAGATCACGTATGGCTGCCATTCGTGGGTCCACGCTCAGATGCATCTGCAATGTTCACCGACAATATGTCCGAAACTTAAGAGAAAAAGATCCACATAGTAATTATAAGTAACTCGTGCTGCGTCACGTTGAGGAGCAAAAAGCGAAAGTATCGGTTCCCTGCATTAGAAGCGCTAGGATCTATTTATGAGATTATTTCCGTCGTAATAGAGCGTGGGAATCTAGCAGAGGTGCCCTGGAAGTACTTGCATCAGTGAATTTTTTTTTTGCCAGCACGAGGGAAGCTCATCGCCAATTTGTGTGGGGCTCCAACCCGCTAAACCCCGTGTTAGGATATTCTGTAGAGTTCCCTTAACTCTAGTCCTCATCACCATTGCTCGAAGAGAGCTGCTCCCGCTTAGTGTTCTTCGCGGCCTTAGAGTATAACATCAGTGAATTTTTCCTGTCAGTTGCTAAGGATCGGATAGGACCGTATGTTCCCGTTTTTGAAAACCATACCCGAACCGAGTTCTGGTCTCAGGTCTCTGGAGAAGTCGATGATGAACCCTGAGTTTGTGATAGTCTTCTGTGGGCTGATATATGTATAACGTATGTCCTTGTTCCTTTTTGCTTAGGTTACAGGTGATGGCGCTGATTGTCCGGTGGAACCATTACACTCCTATCTTTGTTTTGTTTTCTCTGCGGAGGGATATATATCCACTCCTCGTCAATCTAGCTGGCCAGAATTATTGGTCCTTATAGGTGATTCATGAAGATCCGCAGTAAGCAAAATTCTGACTGAACCCCAAAGTACGTGTGCGTTACGCTGCCCTTCAACTCATTGACTTCCTATTCAAACTCTCATAAAGTTTGATACCTCACCTCAGGCTTATTGGTTGCCGATTCTTTGGCTCTGAATTCTGAGCCAATTTGTCCACGGTCTCTCTTCTTTGGAGGTCCTTAATTTGGAGCAGATCGCTTCTTTTCATCGAGGCTTGTTTTTCTTATAAGAAACTTCTCCCGCAACACGTAGTTTTTCAAATACTTTTCTCTTGATATTTAGTTTTGTGGTCGGGACCTTGATTATATTGTGCCCGACAATGTGGACAGCCCCCCTAAGAAGCAGAATTACTGTCCTAAGGCAACAAACTCCAGAAGGAAAACCATGTATGATAACAATTTGCCGGCATCAAGGTTTCATCAAGTGGAAGACGAACCAGACATATATATATATATATATTAGTGGGTGGTCGGTGCACACAACGAAACTCATTTGTCTCTTAGACTTGACCTTGAAAATACTCTTCTCTTGCGCACTCCTCGAGCCCCTCTGGATCTGTGAAATGGAGAGGTAAGTTCCTCATTAACTTTCGAAAACCCCATCACTCATTGTAAGGTTGGTGACCAGCAACAAGCAGTCAAACCCGTTTGAATTTGCACTCCCCATGGATAATTCCACCTCATTTCAGTATACCGACCAGTATATTTACGAATATTATCCATGCTGTCCTATCCCTGAAAGTCTCACTAACAACACCTTCGAGCAAACGAGTGTTCTTAGCAATGATACACAGGGCTATGACTATTGCCACGAGCCAGGCGGATACCCATTTGAAAAAGACGAGTTGGGGCAAGAGGTACAGAATCCTAGCTCGCAAGCAGGTACCAGCTACGCTCCAGCAATAGAGAGTACAGGCCCCGCCAAGATTGGGTCTTCGGCGGGTAGAGCTGCTGCCGATCGGCGACGCGTAGTACATCCAAACAAGGGGAAGACCCCGTCTAAATATTTTTGTTCGATGGATGGCTGTGGGGCCCACTTCACTGCCAAACATAATTACCATTGTAAGTGAGGGTTTGCACCTGAAATTCGTATTATGGCTAAAATTCAGTCGCCAGATCACCTAGACGCTCACGACAAAGTCAAACGCTTTCAATGTGCAGTCTGTAAAAGCTACTTCCCATCTATGAACAATTTAAAGCGGCACGGGCGAAGTTGTAAGGGTGGAAAGGCTGCCCTCTCTGCGTAGGAGTAGCTGGGGATATCTATGGTCTGACATCCGCTGTTTCAATATAATAGTCTTGTATTTGCTGACGACCCAGACCAACGTTGAGCATGAGAAATTTGAATTATACAGGAAATAAAGCACTGACGGAAGAGAAGCTGATGACGAACCAGCACGGTGGACCAAATTCAAAATAGCTCAGGTACGATTCAGAACCAAGGACTAGTTTGAACCACACTGAATGGATCACACGAATATCGACTCAATTCACCTCTCGTTCAGTTTAAGGATATGTCGAGATTTTCGTTAAGTGATTTTGTTGTTGGATTCTCCGCCGGACAAATCACTAGCAACAAGGTCACTTTGACCTATGGTATGATCTTCGCATATTATATATCGAACGACATGATATCAACGCAAAGGAGGACTTTTTCAAGTACATGCACGCCGAATACGCACACTTTCGTTCTTAGGAGGTAGACTGATCGGTCGACAGGCTGGCCATTGCTGTCGAAACAGGTGTCGCCAATATCCCTACACTGACTGACTCGGGGGCATGACTAACCGCCGCTGCCGAATCGGATCCGGGCTCAGGGATTGTCGGTGATGGAAGTGAGCGCGTCAATGAAAGGTAAGGATTATTCGCTATCGGCGGTGGAGGAATATACTTTGGGGTGTAAGCTGAAGGAACGCGTGAACCATGACTAGGTAGTTGGGGAATGATAGTTGTCCCTCGACCTGCTTCGACGCACGGACGACAGAAGCCTATTCATCAGATGGGAAAAGTATTATACGTAAACTTCATGGAAGGAAAGAGGTCAGAAAAAAAGCACCCACGTCCGCCAAGCATAAGAGGTACATCGGTCGCTCCACACGACCTACATTCAATTTTAGTCGCCGCAAGCTGGGATTGGCTTTCTGACGTTCGCTGCTTGCGTTTCTTCGCGGGTGGTGGCGCAGCGCTCATAGAGGTAGTTGCGAGAGAAACAGAGGAAGAAGGTAGAGCTGAAGCATGCGCTTGAGTCGGACTATAGTTAGCACTATTCCCTGCACCATTGATTGCAGCAACAAGATCCAAAGCTGCGCTTGATTCGGCAGTACTTCTCTTTCGCCTTGATGGTTTTCCAGTTGTTTGAGTTTCAAGTGAAGGCGCCTCTGGTACCTGAGGTATCTTTGGAGCAGCTTTCCTTATGCGCCTGGATTTTGGAAGCGACGCGGGGGGTTTGAGAGATTTCATGGCATAAGGAGCTGAAGTCGCCTATTTGTGAGTGCATATGCACGATTGAATTTTGGGAGAAAGCTGTATGGAAGCACTTACGGCTTTGATTTGATCAAGAAGTGGACCCTCTGGAAGGCGATACGCAAGAAAAATTTTTCGCGGCTGCTTGCCTTTCTATCATAGATTTTATTGAGACGAAGACCGGAAAAAAAGGATGAGACACAAACAAGCTTATTTAGAGTTTTCTTGTTTGCCTTCATCATTTCTTCTCCGCCTGCCCAGCGTTTCAGAGTGTCCCATAAGGATTCAGAAGCACCATGCAGTGTCATTTGTAACATATGAGGCCTTGCGCTCGCTCCTCGCAGCTCTGCTGCTGTAGGCTGTAACGAGTCATTGCTCTGTAACCGAACATTAGAGGACACAACAATGTCGATATCGTCTCCAGAACCTGATACATACTCGCAAACCGTAGTTCCGCGAGGAAAAATGAAGCGATCAGAAGAGGTCTCCTCAAATGCAATGACTAGGTCGAATTCTTTGATCGACTGGGAAGTAGCAATTGACGGAGAGTTCGACCCGTTGTATTGTGACGCAGGTATAGGATTAGCGGCCAACGACCGTATGGTGATGCTTAGCATCTGAAGCTGATCTTGAGTAGCCTGCCCGGCACTGGCAAGTTGCAAAAGAGATGCCAAAATAGGATTGGTTGCAGCTGCAGCATTGATCTGGTCTATGAAAGCAGGAGTAGCCATGGTTAGTTCGAGTGCAGAAGGTGCGAAACTTGTGGTCGACAAGCCGGCGTACGAAGTTGGGGTCGGAACTTGATTAGTGTCAGATGTAGGAAGATAAATCACTTCGTAAAATGAAGTATTCGAGAATATATGGGGGCCTATTTGTACTTCGCATTTCCCGCGAAAATGCAGATTGTGTGGTGGAGGGGTCGAGGAAGTATCCGATCCTGCCTTGGTACCTTTTCTGACCTTACTGGAGAACTTGGGAAGAGCAGAAGTGAGCCACTTCTCTCTCGCTGAAACGAATCTGAGTGTGAGGAACGAGACAGGTTTCTTGGTTACTCACAGCGTTGAAGGGAAAAAGCAAGGACACGACTGCAGTAAACAAAAGAATCAGTTATAAATCAGCCTCGGCAGGTACTGACACACCTTTCTGCAACACTCTTGAGCTCCTCTTGAGCCTGCTTGATCTCCCATCCTCTTTCCGTGCCAGTTTCCAGTTGGACATTATCACAGTTGCTCATTGACAGCGTCTAAATATTTGTACTCAGATAAGACGTGCGCTTATCTTTATCACAAACTTGCATGATAATTGGTATCGTTCAACAATGACTAGCCGTGTTCGTAAGTAATCCTTCACCGTAGCTATTTCTTTTAGTGACTTGGATTGCTCAGAAAAAGGAGGTCCCGTCTTCAGGCCTTTGGCCCGCCAAAAATCGCGACCCGCTGCGGTCAGTCAAGGACCAGTCTCTCGTCAACCTTCTGTGGTTGCAGAACAGGAGCAGAGTACTCCCTCTTTACCGTCTTTAACCGCTCCCGCTTCTTTGCAAGTAATTCCTGAACCTTCGTTCATTCTTCCAAACGCTTTTGACGCTCCATGCCCTGCGCCAAAACCAGTCGTTGTTCCCACTGTAGCGCCATCTGTGTCGATGCTACCGCCAACTCTAAATTATACCTCTTCTTACTCGCATGCAATTTCTACTGCTATGTCACATCAGGGTGTTCCGCCGCCCCTCCCTCCTTCAATTGCCCCCACCATTCCATCGGTAATATCTACACCTTCCCAGCCACCTCTTCAACCTAAACCAAACACAATTATACCTTTGACGCAATCTTCTGCGTCTTTGCCTCCATCAGGCAATGTTTTGCACAACTCTGTCACTGAAAATACTTTTATGCAGCCTACCCCGCGATCGGCCCTCAATGTAGAAAACCATAACAAGCCGTCGCACAGAGGAGACTCCAATGCGACTGGAGAGCCTGTAGTGCAATACTCAGGACCGGATGAGAATGGAGAAGATGTCTCCGATGACAATGATGCTCATTACACTTCGAAAGGGGCTGTGAAGCAAAGGAGGCCGCGCAGGAGCATCACAAGAAATATCACAATGGATGAAGAAGGTAGCACTGTGGAAGCTCGCCCCAAACGAAGGAAACGAACCGCAAAAGGAAAAGGAACTAGTAACGACGATGTGAATGATGACGTTCAGAAACCTCGTCGAAAGCGGCGTCGAAAAAGTCGTTCACCGTCGCTACCGCCACTTAATCCCGATGCTGATCCAGGTGAAGACATTGATCCCACTGTCGTCACGATGGCCTCGCTTTGCAGTGATACTGGTCAAGGTCGTGTTAGCAGTAAAGCCCAAGAAATTCTCAATAATCACGCAACTTGGAAGGCCTCTAATCGCGAAAGACGTGCAAGGATGAAGATCATGATGGAACGAAAGAAGTACGGACAACCGGAAGATGAAGATGCCCCTGTTGAGATCTCGACGTCTCCCAATCCTGCACCTGTCACTCCCGCCGCAGAATCTTCCCAGTCCAGACAACCTTCACCGCCTATGAACAACCCTTCCGCTTCTACTGCTGCTGCCAACGCCGACCTAGATTCCTTTGACTATTCACAGAACCTCACTGCTAGTCGATTCAACGTGCAAGTGCGCATCGGACCCAATGGCGAAACCATCATTGATGAAGAATCGTTGGTCGTAGATCGCGCGGACGATGCGGAGAACGAGACAAGTGAATATACGCATGTGATAGAGAGTGATAGATCCAAGTTCATTAATAGCAGTACGTATGGGACAAAACTTCGCGGGACAAGGTGGAGCGTAGAAGAAACCGAATTGTTCTACGAAGTAAGAATTACTCTACTGCTGCATCAACTGGATTGATTTTTGGATCTTGGCACAGGCACTTTCTCAATACGGCGAAAATTACGAACTGATCTCGTATGTCCTGCCTGGCCGGGATCGTAAATCATGTAAGAATAAATTCAGAGCGGAAGACAAGAAAAATCCCGCACGTATCAATTTTAGTCTGAATAACAGTGTACCGGTTGGTATGTGCGTTCGCGTAAACCGAACTCGAACTGTCAATCTTACATTGGTCTTCTATAGACATAGCTACACTCTCCCGCATGACAGGTCGAGACTTTTCTGGTCCCACCCCCGAAATTGCCATGTCTAGACCTGCGGAACCTGCAACATCATCATCTGCTACTGCCCAAATTGAAGCAGGTCCTTCCGGAAGCACTGGCGTGCACGACAAGCATCGAGAAAAGTCGTCGTCCAAGTCGCGTAAGCGCAGTCGCAGCCGTACTGCTGGACCAGCAGAGGACGGATTGATGGTCATCGGCGATCTAGATACGTTTGTTGACCATGGGGAATGATTCCGAGGCGATGGTACTGTGAGATTTAATTTAGTCGTGTGCATGTAGCAAATAAGTCAGAGTGAACGGCATCTTCGACATCTATATGATATCCCCAAAATGACCGTTTCACAGGTATATTTGTATTTACAATTTGATTTTGTTATGATACACTTCCGCCAAGTATGCAGGTAATTTCCAAGATGTTACAAATCAATTGTTGTCAGGATAAACAATGAGGGTACTTTTGGTAAATGAGTGAATGAGATCATTGAGATGGTTGAGAAGCGAGCTGTGGCAAGAAAAAAGGATTATCGAAAAACCTGCTACAGAGAGAAGACTTTATGGCATGATGCACGAAGGGGTGAGCTGTATATCACTGCTAGAACTGGGGAACTGTATTGTTTGAGAAGAGCCTGCGAGCAAATGCAAAAGTCTTGCTCTGATAAGCCGGAAACTGTTAATTTTATACTGAGATACAACTTGGCTAATAGTTCAACGTACAAGAGCTGTTTTCCAAGCATGCTCTTTTTGAAGAGTCGGGAGTTCGACGTATAGAGGCGTTGGCTCTGTTACCGACTGTTCAAACGTGATACCATTATTGTCGGCATCGTCGAAAATCCAGTCAGGGATGAGGAACTACAGTCAATGTTGGTAGACATGAGTCTGGGCATTGAAAAATCATGCACTAGCCTTAACCTACCGAAGATTGTATACCGTAGATAAGTACGCCATCGATGTCTTCTAAATCTTCATTTCCATAGTCTGTCGCTTCATTCCAGTTCGACTGCTGACCGGGACTTTTTAGAAGGGGATCCAACTGAAAAAAATATTCAGATAAACTTACATGCCCGTAAGGATGATGCCTCACGGTGAATACATGGGATGGGCGTAAGTCAATAGAAGATCGACGAATACGACGAGGATCTTCCTCGAGTACCGCTCTAATGGTGGGAAATGAAGGTTCTTTGCGACGAGTTAGTCGCGGGCGGAAAGCCGGAGACATAGCGACGTTGAGATTCGCAAAGGGGGGAAAGTAGAAAAAGAAAGACGATGGCGGAGACGAAAATGGACCCTTAACAGCACTGGGGAATGCTTTTTATATCTGTGGCGGAGAAAGCGGCCATTCGCCATCGCCATTGGTTCTGAGTCAACTTGATTTAGATCTGCGAAAATTTCCTCTGTGAGAAAGTAAGCAGAAGTCCACGAAAAAGCACATCTTGAAATGGACTTGAAAATGAATCAATCCAACACAACGTTGTAACAGGTTGAAACGAGGTGTTCGCCGTTACATAAAGCTTGCGTAGAGCTGACAGAAGAACATGGCCGTTGGGGATGTCGGAGAAGAGAAATCCCTTTCCCTGCAAGACTGTGTCAGGGCTGTCCCCCTCTTTGCCTACTATGTATGTACCTTTTAGGTTATCAATGGCAGCCAGGTCCCCAAACCAGACTTACGTCATCATCACGGCCTCGTGATTTACAAGAGTTCCAAGTTCAGGCCTCAGACCTCATCATTTAAATTTGCTGTAAATCATTCCAAGTTTTATACAGAATATAGTAGAGCATCTGAGAGCACAACCTCTAAGCGATCCAAAGTCCACACTAGATACAGGTCTTCATTCCCAAGCTTGCAGCTTGGCGATTGATGCTCGCGAAAATGTCGTTCACTGCAGGCACCCGTTTCAAATCAGACGTTCTCACAGTAGATGGACTGCGGCGAATAGCAGGAACGTCGACACCCGTTACACTTCGAGCTTCCACGAGGGATGTCAACGAATCTGCCCGAGGTCGGGAAAAAGGGTCAAAGCGAGGAAGGGGAACGATATGCGTCCGAAGTGGAGGGAGCTGGGGAACCGGAGGAGGGGAAGCGGCTGAGTTCCGGTGACGCGACTGAGGAAGAACATTTTTTCGACGATTTTGGAGGTAGGGAAGGGATATGGAGTCCTTGAGGCGCGGAAATCTAAAGCTACGCATGCGAACTACAGCAGTGATAAGAGCTACTAGGAGAGATATAGAAGGAAAAATTTACCTCTCTCACTTTTGGTTACATGGAGATTCTCCGGTTCCACACCGACATTGAAATTGGCCGACGCTACACTCGGCTTCAGGATTGGTGTTAGCAATCTGCATTCGAGACAGGTAGTACTAGTAGGACATACCTCAGGCCGTGAAAGCCGAGGCGGTTGTGGGGTTGTCGATGATGAGGCAACAAGCACTCTTCTACTGTGAGGACTACCTTCCAGTGTAGACTTTCTCATCCTAGCACGTTCTTGAGCCCGAAGAGCACGTCGGACGTCTCTCGCTATATCATTGCCTAGAAGTTGAATCAAATCGGTGGTCAACTCGAAGATAAAGACAGCACACCTCCGTAGGGACTCGAATTAGGATCGGATTGTGCGTTCGCTAATTGGCGGATTGCCGTTGTATATTCTGGACTGAGTTGATCAGGATAGGGATTGGGGGCAAGCGTCCTCGTTGAACGCCCAAGTCCACTTGGAGTCTCATAACCTTGCAAACTCGAAGCATAGTGTACATCATGCACGCTGAGGTTGGAGGCATATGGAGGGAAGATAACGTTAGACATGATCAATGGACAAGGAACAGGGAAAAGCTATATTGAACTCTTTCGACGTCTTTATTTATCTCATGACTTATCACTTGGCCAAGCGAGCCACAGTAACTGCCCGAAGACAATGCGTGGAATGAGCCATGCACAAAGAAATCTGCCGTAAGTGGCTATTTGATAGGATGTGGTCGCCAATTGTGGTATTCCAGAAACAGAGAACAAAGGGAAAAGCGATAAGATCTGCCAAGTTTCGTAATGCTACCCATTGAGGTCGAAATATATTCAAACATGAGAGTTTCGGAGTTGCGATTGAGTCTGAAGCTTGCAAAAAGTTCAGTGCAGCGGTAGATCGCACTCGGAGCCCCCTTCATACCTATTTATGCTGAGGCAATCATGCGATCTAAGTAATGCCGAAGAAGGTATATAGTTTAAGTGTTTCATGGATAGAGGCGAGTATTTCTTTCTTGATTGGCCAACTGTGTACGGTGTCTAACTAAAACGAGGTAGCCTACGTCCTCGCATCTTGCTCTTGTTGATTAACACTCGGATAAACATGAAGCTGGTCAGTGCGGAGAGCCCAAACCTAGGAACAAGACAATATGTGATTTTGGCGACATCTGACAAAGAAACTCAAACTCACCATGTTATCACATAGGACAAATGTGCATTGCGCAGGTCTACTGTAGCCGCTCGCCCAACCGGAATGCCTCTCGAAACACAGTAATCTGCGTCGCCTGCGTGTCCGTCTACAGATGCATCAGCATGGAAGCAGAGCAATGTGGATAGCACATACGAAATATTCGTTCCACAAAAACTGGCTGTACATTCGCTTCATCTCCGCCTGCGTACGTGGCCATACCATCGACATCATTCCAATACCATTTTCTCTCCTCGGGAAGATTGTCTGGTGTGAACTGATTTCGAATTTGCGCAGTACGCAGCATACCAAGGACTTCAACTTCGCCTTCTTCTTTGGTAAATGTCATGTCGTCTACGTAGTCGTTGGAGACGAAACCTCGATCTACCAAGATAGTCGTGCCATTTTTACGTACAAGCGGGGTTACTACGTGAGCGCCATGGACGCCTTCACGGACACGAGGTGTCAAGAGCATTGTATGGTCATGGTCCCACTTTCCACGTATGAGTACTTTTCGGAAAACAAATTCTGGGATAACAGAAAGGCTACAGAGCAATCAGCAAGAGTGAAGAATACTTTTGTAACAGTGATAGCTAACTTTATTCGTCTTGGTAATGTCAAAGGAGCAAGTTGAAGTTTTTCTTCGAGCTCATCGATGAGATTAACTTTCCACTTTAATCGTTGAATTTGCCAGGTTCCGAGTGCGAAAGTGAAGACCGGTATGATGCCGAGAAGAACCATTGTGGGTGTTATGAAGCGCTCCTTACGAGGTTTGTATATAGAGGGAACATTGGTATTGTCGTGGATAAGACGAAATGTAATTTTTGGTATTCTGAAGCGGAGGACATTCGAGCGAAGTGACCGTGGAGAAGCGAAACGAAACATCGGCTGGTTAACTTCGCACGCGAAATTGTAAAGGTGTTGTGACAAGCATTTCCATTCTTTGTATTCTGCAGCCATGTATGTTTCGACGCAGTCGCTTTTTCACTCTTTCTGACCGTTATGTAGGTACGGCAATAAGATTCAGAAGAGGGGAGGCTTTGACATGGACGAAGAGATTCATTATCCGACACGGCCAGTCGACAAGGAGAAGGCGGAACATGAACTGGTCATAAATATCAAGAAGGCCACCAGTCCTGAAGAAACTGCGCCGAAGCAGAAACATGTCCGAAGTTCGTCGCTCCGTGCTGTTCTCAACTACTCATTGACCAATGGAATAGAGTGTATTGTATTCACCTGGGACTATCACTCCTCAATATCTTTCTGGAGTGGCCTGCGAGTCCAGCCGATTCTATCCGATGAAGTACAGACATTCAAGGCTCTCATTACTGTTCATAAGGTCTTGCAGGAGGGGCATCCCAATGTACGTTATGTGGCCCCGACTTTGCTTTTCGATTTTCTCATTGCATCGGTATAGACTCTCAAAGAAGCCCATGGACAAACAGCGTGGCTTGAGACTTGCGCTCGAACTGTTGGAAGCGATGGAACGAGGGGTACGCTGTATCGCTTTTATTCGCAACCATACTTATTTCATGTCCGCAACAGGTTACGGACCTTTGATCAGAACCTACGTCCAATTCTTATTGGCCAAGCTTCGTTTCCACCGTTTACGACCAGAGTTTAATGGTCTATTCGAGTACGAAGAGTATATCACGCTGAAGGGAATCGACGATCCAAATGAAGGGTGAGTTACCACCATGAAATACTTCAACGAACCAGTGTCGAATATTCTCTCTGCATCTGCATAGTTACGAGACTATATCGGACCTGATGGGCTTGCAGGACCAGATTGAGTCTTTCCAAAAGATGGTCTTTTCACATTTCAGGCATTCGACTAACAACGAATGCCGTATCTCGTCTTTGGTCCCTTTGGTGAAGGAAAGTTGGGGTATATACAGATTTATCACAAGCATGATGCGTGCAATGTACCGACGTATGTGTTTCTATATGTCCTTGCTCGTCGCTGAAAACAGATTTCAGGTACTAATGATGTTGATGCAATGGAACCCCTTCGTCAACGTTATGCATCTCAACATCACAGTCTCCGAAAGTTCTACTACGAATGCTCTAATCTCAAGTATCTTACCGGCCTGATCAATGTCCCCAAGCTGGGTCAAGTAAGTCTTACTCTGGAATATTAATGATTCTCTTTGAATCGTAGTGTCACAGGAACCGCCAAATTTAATGGACACAGGGGACGCACCAGATCTTCCTGCTCGCCCAAAAACAGTTGCTCCCAAATCTCCATCACCCCCTCCTGCTCCCTCGCCCGATGCCAATGCTATGAATGAGCAGGTCCGGATGCTCAAAGAATACGAGGAACAACAAGCTGCTTTACTCGCTGCCCGGGAGGCCGAAGAACGAAGGAGACAAGAACTGGAAACCCAACAGCAACGGGAATTCGAACAGAGACAAAGAGAACAAGCGGAAAACCAACGGATGGCCCAAGAACAGCTGATGCTCCAGCAGCAACAAATGTATAACAATCAAGCTGCTCAGCAGGTTGCTGAACTCGAACGCGAGCTTCTTGCGATGCGAGGTCAGTATGAGCGTGATCAAATATTCCTAGAGCAATACGACCGCGTAAGCGCTTTCATCATTAGCCAAATCGATTCATACTAAACATCCATAGAGGGTCAAAGCATTGGAGGCAGAGCTTGCAGGGGTTAGCACAAATGTCAATTCGCAGATGGCTTCCAAAGACGATTTGATCAAACAATTACAAGATCAGGTCACACTCTGGCGGAACAAGTACGAAGCACTCGCTAAGCTCTACAGTCAGCTACGTACAGAACACCTTGACATGCTTTCAAAGTTCAAGCAAATGCAACTCAAAGCTAATTCAGCGCAAGAAGCCGTCGATCGTATGGAGAGAATGGAACGAGATCTGAAAGCCAAGAACCTCGAGCTCGCAGATATGCTTAGGGAGCGAGATCGTGCACGCTTTGACGTTGACCGACAGAAATCTTCACATAAAGAGGAGATGGATCGTTTGAGGCGCGAGCTGAACTTTGCGAACGAGCGCGCTGACGATGTATCACGGTCCAAGAATTCCGAGGTGTCTTCTGTGTTGTCAAAATACAACCGTCAAATCTCAGAGTTGGAAGATTCTCTTCGCGTGTGTTCTCAATTTCTTCTTTTCTTGATCTTCACACTGATATCATTCTCTGGGTAGACCAAGCAAGCCCAGATTGATGAGTATCTTTCAAAGCTGGACCAGGCCAATGATGATCTTGAACGCTTGCGGGACGAGAAAGATCAAGAGATTGAGATCTTGAATGCTGGCATGGACGATACTCTCAAGCAGCTCGATGAGGCGCAGCAAGTATGTGAAGAGTTCCATCCAAGAACTTGTCTGTTAAATTTGATTTATGTGTATAGAATCAAGGTTTAGCGGATGAGACCACCAATGCCCAGATCGACACGCTGATCCTGGACAACCGCAAAAAGTTGAACGATATCATTGGTATACACCAGTCTATGTCAAATTGTGACACTAGTGACTGACCTGATGGTTTCAGACTCGATTCTACAAGCCTGTGTTCAAAAGGTTGACGAGTCTATCTACGAACTAGAGTCGATGACTCAAGCCGGCAATCTGAACAGCACGCCCGAGTACACATTGTCTATGATCGAAAAGGCTATGAACAATGCTAATGAATTCTCCACAATTTACAATCTCTATCTTGGTGAAGAGGAAGGCGGCGAGCATGTCAATGTTATCAAATCGGCGAACGAGTTCGCTCAATCGTTGGCTGACGTCCTCATTAACACCAAAGGCGTCACCCGATTAGCCAGCGACGACGATGCATCGGACAAGCTTGTTGGATTAGCTAAAACTTCTGGAGATATTGGTTTACGGTTCTTCCTGAACCTACAGTCGTACAAAGTCAACCTCCTCAAACCATCTCAGCGGAAAGATGTCGCGATGCGCAGCAACGGCGAAATACGTAGCGCTCTTACGAAGCTATCTGAGAACGTAGATAAGCTCATACCCAAAGGAGCCAAATCGGATGCTCTTGCTCGTGCTAATGGGAACATTGGGGACATCGTCGAGCACGAAATGAACAGTGCTGCTCAGGTCATAGAAGCCGCTACTCAGCGACTTCAAGAACTCATGGCACGTCCACGGGATACCAGCCGCTTCAGTGCTGTAGATCTCCAGGTCCATGATTCTATCTTGTCTGCTGCCATGGCCATCACAAATGCAATAGCTCGACTCATAAAAGCAGCCACTGAATCGCAGCAGGAAATCGTTGCGGAGGGTAAGGGCTCTAGCTCAATGCAACAGTTCTACAAGCGCAATAATCGTTGGACGGAGGGTCTCATTTCGGCCGCTAAAGCCGTTGCCTTTGCAACGAATCTGCTTATCGAAAGTGCCGATGGTGTTCTCTCTGGTACTCACTCGTTAGAGCAGCTCATTGTCGCTTCCAATGAAGTCGCTGCTGCCACTGCTCAGCTCGTCGCTGCCTCTCGAGTCAAGGCTAACCTCATGTCTAAAACACAGGAACGACTCGAGTTAGCTGCTAAGGCAGTGACAGAAGCTTGTAGAGCCTTGGTTAGGCAGGTCAAAGCTGTTGCAGCCAAACAGGCGGAGGACGAGGACGTGGATTACACGAATATGGCTGTCCTCGAATTTAAGAAACGCGAGATGGAGCAACAAGTTGAGATTCTGAAGTTGGAGAAGGACCTTGGTGCAGCACGGCACAGACTAGGCGCCATGAGACGGGCAGGATACCACACGGATGAGACGGACTAGAGATTACAAGAACGTGTTTCGCAACATCTACATGTATGATACTACTTATATTTGCAATAGTCAGATAATGGAAAGACAGGTCAAAAACGAGGGATGGTTTGCGTACTATCCAAAATGTACAGACTTACCAAATGGAATGCAAGCAGGGTCGGGAAACTTAGAAAGCAAATATAGATGGCAAGATCCAAGGAATAGGCAGTGGGAAGTAGGTACTAAGGTATATATAGATAGAGATGTGTGGCAAATAAGAGATAAGAATATAAAGAAAGACTTGCACATTCTCAAGAAAGAAACCCTAGAAACGTTCTTCGTCCGTGTCGCTGCGAACTGTATCTAGAGACTCGCGAGCCAGATCCAAGAAGCTGTCACCTCCGTGCAGTGGGACGGGGGGTGGTGATGGTTTCTTGACTACCGGTTCGCCATCAATGTCAAGGAAAGATGATTTCCGGGTCATAGGAGGGCGACGATTCAATTTCTCGATTGAAGCCGTCTTAGTAATCGCTCTGGTCCTTGGAGGTGGCGAGAGCGCTTTGAGCGGTGCTTCTGGGACGCCCAAAGCTGGTTGCGCTCGACGGAAACGAGGTGGAGGAGGAAGACTTACAAACCCAGGGGAGGGTATGTCATTTGAGGCGGTCTGCGAGGCTATGGAATGACCTGTAGACGGACGGGGAAGCCGCGGATTTACAACCGCACCTCCGCTTCCCATTGAATTGCTCCTGATAGGATGCGGTTGTGGGTTCAAGAGCCCATGCGAGCGCAGTGAGCCCATGAGACTGGGAAGTGAAGAGGCATTATCTGGCTCTGAGGTAGTTGTAGAGGTGGAGATGATGGACATTCCTCTAGACCGTGAGGATGAAAGTGATTCTCGTACATCGGCTTCAAGCTTTTCCATATCTGCAGGAGACATAATCTGTTGCGGTGTGTATTCCATCGTAGACGTATGAGGGCTACTAGGAGTTGCGTCTGCGCTACCTTCATCCCAGAATGACGACTTGCTGGAGAGCTTGGTCGATATAGGCGAGATGGGAGTCTGCTTTTCACGGTCAAGGCTGAAAACTGACCGATGATCATCATCGACGAATGTTTCCTGCGAAGTCGAAGGTCTTCGTGTACTAGAACCAGAGAATAACCTCTTCCTGCTTGGGGTCGGTGGGCCATTCATGCTTCCTCTTTTAGATTCTGGACGATCGAAATGCGACACTGCTGAACCAGACGACTGGTGCTTCAAAGATAAGGGCATTTGGGGTAGCGGTATTAGGGGGTGATGAAATGAGCGCTGTTTACGGGGTCCCTTCTCTGGCGCAAGCTCTAGAGGGAGGACAGTGCTTGCGTTAGAAGAGGAACCTTTCGAAAGGGATTGGTGAGATATCGCCTTTTTTAGTGTACGTGATTTATGAACTGTATCTTCAACAGGCCAGAATTCGCGCTCTCTCGGCTGAGGACGAGATACGTAGTGCTTATTAATCATGCTGGTATCCCTTGAGGACTTGAAAGATGTAGTAGAAGATGATGCAGAGTTCGAAAATCGTAATGGGTCAACATCCTCATCGTCGGTAACGTCAACAGGAACAGGAGGGGGAGGTAAACGATCGCTCGGTGGTGCGCTGATAGGAAGACCCATCTTTTGGATGGAAGGTTGGCGGATAACGACGCGAGGCGACGGCGGAGGAGGATTCAAAGAATACGGTGGCGAGAATAGAGCAGTGTTGGTAGCGGAATCCTGTAGAAAATGTGGTTGACGAGGTATAGCAGCAGCATCAGTCATTCCTCGAGCACGCATGGGCGGGCGTGATATGGAGGGAATTTCGGGATGGCTAAACCTGTTCTTGTCGGTTAGGGTCACCGATGAATTCGATTTAATCATCCCAGGTGGAAATGAGTCGAGGTGGTTTGAACGAGTCGATCTTTGACCCAAGTCTCCCAATGATTTCCTGCTCAGGAAAATGTGTCAACGATATTGGTGTCTATGGGGTGAAATGTACATACTTCTGGGATAATTTCTTGTAGGGTTTTTCAGCAACATAGAGAGAGGACGTAGGGCTCAGAGAAGACATGTCGTCGGGAGAGAAGGAATGGGAGGAAGAGGAAGCGTAAGAGACCCTGCTGGCAACGAGCGGTACGTCGTCCAACCTTTTCGTAATATATTCAGGGACGACAGAACTCCCAGAATATGCTGATAGGCGGTTGGGGTCTATTGGTGAACGAGGAATACCGCTACGCGCGGCAAATGGATCGATATCAGAGAGGGTAAGGAGAGAATGCCGGTTGGAGGCTGGATCGCGCTGGCCGTCTAAGGGAGTCCTAGGTTCAATAGAGTCTGCTCGTGACTTTATAGAAGACACGGATTTGGAGGGAGGCCTGTTGGTGTATTTTGGCAGAGAGTCGGAAGAATATGGTGGCTCGGAGTGTGAAAAAAACGAAGGCACGGGAGGGTCCTGAATGGCCAAAGAAGGATGCTTCTTGGCTTTAAGCCCAAAAGCTGAAGCCAGCGTATTAAATTTGGTGTTATCGTTTCGTTTACTAGATGAGGCTCGACCGGGTTTCTCTGGAGTGTAAGGAGAAGGCTCCCGTACAGAGCCTTTGGATGATTTGGACCACCAATTTCGAGAAGAGTCTGAGCGAGAGGGGGGACCAGAAGACATGGAACAGAGAACGACAGAAGGAGAGGAAGTAGTAACAATACAGACAGAAAGTTGGATAATTCACAGATAACTGCAACACATGCCAAATAGTCAGCAACAGAGTCACTGTAACTTTGACATGGAGGTGTAAGTAAAGAAAATCTGTTCATTTGCTAGTTACCACGCTTCGTCAAATAACACCCACGACCCCGGATCACTCCAACAGCATGAATGAATCATAATGATAGAACTTTCAGTATTTTTTGGTACTATTCATACTTCGATCCGTGACAGACCAAATCTTCAGTCCCCTGAGCACTGAAGAGAGAAGCTCAAACTTTTTCACTAAACCTTACGTTGCTCCGAAACGAACCAAGGAACATACAGGGAAGCAAAATGCCGCGGGAGTACATATGTAAGTGCCAAGCGAGATGCTTCAACGCTTCATTGTAAGCTGCGGCAGGGCCGAGCTGGCGGCTCTGTAGCTCTGTGTGGAAGCCCTTGTAGGTGGGCCTCTTCAAGCTGCGCATCGCTGGAAATAAGGACTTTACCAGAAAAGTAGGAAGAAAAAGTATATTTCTAGGTCTCTTCTCTGTACCTTCCAAGCACTTGCAATGAATTGAAGATTAGCGAAGCTCCAAAAACCAAAAGTAGAACGAGGCCGTCTATCTGTATCAATCTCTACGAACATGATATCTTCATTTTGTCATTTCATTATTTCATACCAGGAGACCATACCACTCACAAATCCTGCAGCTCTAGTTGTTCTTGACCTCAGTTTCAGATGGTATTTCCGGTTGCAGATTCCCCATCTCGAGGTCTTTCTCAAGTGTCTCAGAGTCCTGATGATGTTTCGCCTTCCGAGCTTTCAGTGCGGCCAATCCTTCTTGTTTGAGTTTGTCTTCGTCGCCTCTGAGAAGTTCCTTATGTTTAACCATCGTAAAACTGATTACGGTCGCCAGAGCTCCAAGAGAGGCGTTGAGGAAGAAAAGATTCCGGAAACCAGCTGTGTATCCTTGAGTAAGAATTAATGCAGCGACTTTGGAGGAGATTCCAATTTCTGCAGGGTGTGCAAGTAGGTTTGGGTTGTCGATGATTGCTGAGACTGTCGAAGAAGGCAGTCTGAGAGAAACCATTGTCGATGTCATAGCGTTATTGCTACAAGTCATCTCAGATGTGAAGAAGATTCACTGACAAAGAGAACGGAACATACACTAATGAAGACGCTATGGAGAGGGAGAATGCACCCCCGAGCATACGGATGAACTAGTCTCTTGTCAGTGTGATGCTTGCAAGACCACCGCAGGTGAAAAAAGAACTTCACGTTTCGGAATGCTGTCACAACGGACATATCCTTCCTTGCCACACTCGCTTGAACGGCTACCGTGGTGGTTTGCATAGTCTATGAGTGCAATCGATGTGCATTGAGTGTATCGTAGATGATGAAAAACCCACCATGCCGCTTCCTATTCCAGCAAGAAGCATGAGCACGACCATTGTAGCCTTTGCAGTATGACCCGTGAAAATCGAGATACATCCACAGGCAATAGTCAGTATACCAAAGCCAGAGTACACAATAGCCTGTTCGAATGTCAGTAGAACTTATTCTGTTACCATGCGTATTTCAAAAGTACCCGATATCGACCAGTCCGACTGATAGTCATTCCCTGTAAAAAAAAACATGAGCAACGATTCGCTGGGATCGTTTCGAACTGTGCTCACAGCAATCCAGCTAGAGCTCATCTGTCCAACCAATAGAGGAATAAGGAATAAGCCTCATCGTACAAATCAGTGCAGGTACCGAGACCATTTGAAGCTCAAAATACCTGCGTGTATTGGTGAATATGCCAGAACTACTTGGAAGAACTGTGGGATGTAATAAAGAGCCGAGAAAAAGACAAAGCCGCTAAACGATGGGATGAAATAGTCAGACAGCATGAATGTCAAGGATGATAAGCTCTCTGCTGACTTGACAAACATGGCGATGAACACTCCCGAAACCGTTGAATGTTTGAAGATGTACACTTAAACCCAGATGATTAGCTCATTTGATGTGTAGTATTTGCCGTGAACAAGACCCACTAGGTACAATAGGCAAACGCGCGCCTTTCCATTCCCAAAGACAGAATATCAAGACGACGAGGAATCCACAGCATAAAGGTGCAAGGATTATTGCTGATCCCCACGGGAAAGTTACGCCACCCTAAAAATACGACCTAGTGAAGAAGAGACAGAGATAATGAATTTTGACATACCCAGATAAGAGGAAGCATGATGAGGGTGCATCCTATAAGGGTCAAGAAGGCTCCGAGATAATCCACAACCAGCAATTTTCTAAGACACACTCAGGTAAGTTGAAGATAACTTGAACACGAGAGAACGAAGATATATGGGGTTCGTACTTGCGCATATCACCTTGGACAGGCTTTAAAGGAAGAACCAATACGACAACAACAGTCGCGAGCAAAGATAGCGGTAAGGTAATCCAAAAACACCACTTCGAAGAAACTGAGGACGATTAAAACAGATTGTCAGACACACGACTTACCCGCCAGCTGGCCTTCTGAGCCAAGACCCCTCCAATTACAGGTCCGACTGTATACCCAAGAGCAACCACGCCTCCGATGATCCCTTGATATTTTCCTCTACACAATACAGGTAAGATAACGATAATGCGATGTAAGCAGCCTCATGTCGGCAGCGTGGGGCAAACCTCTTACCTTTCACGCAATGTAATAATATCAGAGATTATTATTTGCATCATCCCAATGATACCGCCTCCCCCAGCGCCAGCCACGCCTCGGAACACGATGATCTGAATGATACTCTTGGAGAAACCAGCGATGAGGTTACCGATCATGTAACAAGACATGGCAATGCACATAGCGCTTTTGCGGCCAAATATATCACTGAAGCGTCCATAGAGAGGCTGAAATGCGGTAGATGTCATGAGATAGGCGGAAGGAACCCAGGAGATGATGGATCCCGCATTAAAAGCTGTGGCTACTGTGGAAAGGGCAGTCGCGACAATGACAGAGTCCAAAGCTGAGACTACGACGCAGAGGGCCAGTGCCATGAAAACGGTAACGACTTGCTTGAAGGGCAATAGATTTGTCTGGTCCGTGAGCTGGACCGCGCTTTGAGATGGAGTTTTTTCATTCTTTGTGGCAGTTTCGGAATCTAAAGGGGCTCCTTCAGGCTCCGGCGAAGGTTCCTTGACGGGAGATCCAACAAAGGGACTCGGAATCCTAGCCATCGATATGATACAAATGGATCGTACGAGCTGAGAGCCGTGGGTGCATTGGGGGGCATATAAATACTTTTCCTTGCAATCGGCCAAAGTGTGCCGATGCAACATCCGAAACGCATCCGATAGTTACAGTATCTCGATGTCACTTGTAGAAAAGGAACTGTAGGTAGAAAGCGCGGTAGTCGAGAAGAAGAGAAGCAAAGACGAGGTTTAAGAGGGTTCGAGCTGGAACAACCTACTTTTCTGGCTCCTTCATGTTGGCAGTTTTGATCTTATATCAGATGCTATCTGATCATGTATTCAGTAACAGTAATTACAGGATGCTATTTGGGGATCTTTTCCATTTATTGGGACATGTCTAAGAGAACTGTTGAACACAAATCATCAACCTTATTACATTACTGGCAGGACGGCAAGCATTATATGGCGTAGCAGACAGGAAGTTGCCAATGAAGGATTGCAGGTCGAAAGCTATGCAAGTAGTATTCAATCTTGGCTTTGAAGATAATAGGAGGATTGACTCTGTCCAGCCATGAACATACCACCACCTGTTTCCTTACCGATAAGTAATGCCGTATACTGAGATTGTTGGTATCAAACTCATTCCCTCCCTCCTCTTACTGATCATTTTGAATCGTTGAAATATTTTATTATCCGCTGACTAAGTAAATGAAACCAACGAAGTGATATATAAGTACTGTCGTCGATATATATCCATTATTGAATATGTACTTAGATACGGCTTTGATTGATCCCCTTCAATCATCCTAATTCAGCCCACATATCTTCGGCATCTCGATTTTCAACACCTTGTGCGGCGAGAGGCATATCTGATAGAGGCTGCTGACGAGGCTGATCAGCATCGAAAACGACAGGATTGCGGACGAGTGGCCGCGCGAGTTCGGTATCGTCTTCGTCGTCACTTTCAATATCAATATCAAGATTCGTGTAGCCTGCTCGTCTAGCAGCGTTGATATCAATGGGTTTGGGTCGGGAAAAAATGGATTGGCCGGATCTGGAATGCGTGGTATAATTTAAGTGAGGAAAGGCATTGAGAATGATAGACGTACTGCCTCATAACGGCTGCAAGACGGCTGAATTGTAGAACGTTTCGAGCGACTAGGAACAGAGTATCTAGGATTTCCTCTTCTTTACTGGTAGAGCCACACTTTGCAAATGCAAGGACGAGCAACGTCAGTGCACAGAAGCTTGTTAGAACCAAGTCTACGATGTTGAATGGCGACTTCCAAAATTGCTGACAAGAGCAAGTGAGAACGATTTTGGGGAGGGAGAAAGTATGGGGCATACCCGACCAAAGGCCACAAACCGTATACCCACTTCCAATATCATTGCCGTGTTGATGATTATTTCGAGAATATAGAATGCAAGGCCAGGGCAATCATCGGTTATACTCAGTACAATTGTCGTAATGGAGAGAGCAGCCATAGCAAGGTACAGAAAGATATATGTCCGCGAATGCACGAAGCGGTTGGCAACGCCTTTGGTTATTTCTTGCCGCG
The DNA here is from genome assembly GCA_028011355.1 of Lentinula aciculospora. Lineage (NCBI taxonomy): Eukaryota > Fungi > Basidiomycota > Agaricomycetes > Agaricales > Omphalotaceae > Lentinula > Lentinula aciculospora. Next base: position 2,559,616 of record JAOTPV010000003.1, read on the forward strand.
TCAGGGCATAGATAGAACGTGTTGCGCTAGATATTCCCAGTCATTTTTGCTCTTTAGGACAGTATTCAGAAGGCGCCTACGTAGGAGCAGCCGTTTCTTCATGAGCATCGCGGTTCAGAGGATCTGCTTCACCAGTTTCGGGATCGTCTCTAAAGTTTGGTTGGGACATGGAACGACGGGCATGAGGAAAGGAAATAGCACGTGACTCTCCAGCAACTCATCGGTGACTCAGCTATTCTGATTGTTTTTTTTCACTGCGTTGCTCCGTCAACTGCTCACCAACTCAATTTCTAGTTCGCACACCTCTGAAATACTATCAAGATGGGTGGTGGAGATTTGAACATGAAAAAGTCGTGGCACCCGCTGCTCCTGAAAAATCAGGAGCGAGTGTGGTTAGAGGAGAAGAAAGCTGTGAGTAATGCGTATCGTTGACTTCTGTATCATTGTTTGACTCGTCGTTTTCAGCTTGAGGAAAAGAAGAAACTTGATCAGCTCAGGAAGGAGAAAGAAGAAGAGCGGCAGCTTCAGGAGCTCCAGCGTCTGCAAGAGGAGAAGACTGGGAAGAAGAGAACGGAGAAATTGGAATGGATGTATACGACACCAGCTACTGGAAGCACGCAGAACCCAAACGATTTGGAAGACTATCTTCTTGGTAAGAAGAGGGTTGACAAGATTCTGACTGCTGATGAGAACGCCAAGGTGTGCTGATAGCAAGTGCTAATGAATATGTGCCTAAACGATAATCTTTTCAGCTTGGTGCTTCCCACAAGAATTTCATCGCTGTACAAAATGCAAACAACGCTCGTGATGTCGTTTCTAAGATTCGAGAGGACCCACTTTTTGCCATCAAGCAGCAGGAACAGGCAGCTTACGAGGCGTTGATGGCTAATCCTCTTCGACTGCGAGAGATGCAGATGCGGAATGGTGTTGTGCCTAAGAAGGACAAGAAGGAGCGTAAAAGGGAGAAGGAAGAAAAACGGCGACTGAAGAAGGAGAAGAAGCTTCGGGGCCAGTACCCGCGCTCGCCTAGTCCTTTGAATGAACGATACGACGATGGTGGTCGTTCTACCCGCCGCGACTTTCGCCGTCGCTCTATTAGTCCTTATGGACGTTCATCTGCTCATTACTCACGAAGAAATGATCGTGGTAGTTACAAACTTCAGAGCCGAAGTCCTAGCCCACGGCGTGGGCGTGACGATGAAGCTAAGTATCCTCGGGGCCGAAGTTCATCTGCATCGCCCTTGAGCGATGATACTCGAGGACGAGCCAATCGCTCGCATGACCGACCTGTCGAGTCGAGTTCTAGAAGAACACTTGAATCACCTCGTCGTGGTAAGCGATCTCGGAGCCCGAGTCCCTCACGAGAGTCTCGATACGACTCTCACAACCACAAACGGCCTCGAAGTCGTAGTCCTCGTGCTACGCTAAGCACCCGCGCAGAAGATGACCGAGCTGCTCGATTAGCATCTATGGCTGACAATGCGGAAGCGACAAAGATCGAGCGGCAAGAACGATTGAAGAAATTATTGGAGAAGGAAAAGGCAGATATGGCGGCAGAGGAGGCTGCACGTTCCAAATCGAAAGGCATGGGTGGATTCCTTAGCCATGAGTCGAAGAAGGTATTCGGAGGATCCGGTGGGTTGGAAGACAGGATACGCAGAGGAAAGGGGGGTATGGTCATTGACGCGGAGTGATCTTTCAATGTACACCGGCCCATTCATCGACGTGTATTTTATTAGGGGTAAGTGTATACATAATAGGTACCAAGATAGTATAAGTAGTTCTGCGATATTTCGTCCGTCCCGTATCCCAATACGTATTGAGTAACAGTTCGTAAGGATGGCACTACATAGAAGAGCTCAAAAGTTTAATTCTGAACTCGAAGTAGAGGACGCAGAGGAAGAGTAAGCCGAGTTCCCGCCCAAGGAACTGCTATCTCCAGTAAGCCTCGAAGAACATAGTAGTGGCGGGGTACAAAAGATGCTGAGAGCCTGTTCGGTTTGAAGCAAGTTCGACAGTGGTGTGGAAGGTAACTTGGGTGTCGTCATTTCGCCAATGCGTTGGGTTAATGTTCGTGGGGACCGAGGCGGGCTGGTGGGATATTGGACCTGCTATTTTGATTGATGAGCAGCTAGGTTATATTGGAGATGAACCTAATACACACTGATGATCTAGGGCTAACAGCGATTCGCTCATCCTCTTTGACTTCCACTGTGCCCGCTGTTCCAATTCTAGATGCAGCAGACAAGTAGTCGTACTTCCAATAAAGATCAAACGAATTCTGTCTGTTGGCCTCTCCTTTGATCTGAGCAACTCTGGGATATACCAATCCATCCTATTTGATTAGTTAGACGGGTTCTATACGCATATAAACGTCTAACTCACGATACGGTGACGGTCTAAGGGGGGCTTCGCGAGTTCATCATCGAAGCGGACGTAAGGAGTATTGCATGTAGCGATGGAAGACATTTGAGAGAAGAGACAGTAGGTGTAGTTACTTGTGAATAGAATAAAAAAGCGGCAGTGAATGTTTATAGTATGTACTAGTGGATGTTGAGAAACAAGTGAAAGTGAAGCGTGTCACCCTCTGGCAGATCGACACTGATTTCCTTGATAGATTTCCTATAGCTTCCATCCTGACAGGGCGACAATACATCTATCGTCTGGGCACCATTAAGTGGAATTGACATAGTACTACTGACATTCGTCCTCGAAATACAAATTACAATGAACGCGAAGCACGTGTTCTGGAATCTATATAAAAACGCGTCGATTTCGAATCCGTTTTCCTTGCGATTTCTTTTTGAAGTTCCCAAACTTTTACAAGAGGATGCCTCCTCGTCGCGCTCCAAGTCAAGGCTCTATTGCTCCCTCGCGTCCCGCAAGTCCCGATGAGCTCGAAGATGTGACTGTCCCTTCACTACTGGCAGGCAGCTGGACTGATAACGCAACGAACAGGGTCCAACTTTTGATACGGTTGACGAGCTTCAACAACATGTATGTACCTTTGCAATGTCTCCAGATGCTTCATTCATACTCCTTGATTTTACCCCCAGGGTATCAACATGCAGGATATTCTCAAGCTCAAGGTCTGTTTGCTCCCTCTCGGTTTTCACCACTACTATATGTCGCTCTATGCTAATGTGTACTGTAGGCTGCAGCCATCAATACTGTTTCCGGGGTCAACATGACAACACGACGGCAGATGCTCAAGATAAAGGTTCGCGACGCATTTTGTGCCTATATGCGCTCGTTGTAAAATCGATGCTAGGGAATGTCAGAGGCTAAAGTCGAAAAAATTAAGGTATATTTGAATGTCGCTGAGCGTCTACAGATTAGACTTATATGCATGTGATGCAGGAAGCAGCACACAAAATTCTCGTTTGTGGTTCCCTAAGAAGAGTTATATACTGTTCTGACAACTGTTATAGGGCTCATCCTTTGCTACTGGTGTAGAGGTGCAAGATAGAAGGAAGCGGGTGCTGGTCATCAGTACAGGTAGCAAGTCCGTCGATGCTGTTCTTGGAGGTGTGTGCTATATCTCTTTTCATTTAGCACATTCACTAACCAGGTGTTTCCAGGTGGCATCATGTCTCAGTCAATCTCGGAAGGTGGGTCTGTATACTATGTTCAAGATGCACACTCTGAACCCTGAGGTAGTATATGGCGAATTTCGCACAGGAAAGACCCAACTAGCGCATACAATGAGCGTTGTGGCCCAACTTCCTCCTGATTTGGGTGGTGCATCTGGAAAGGTGGCTTACATCGATACGGAAGGTGACTATGGCGTCCCTAGATATAATCCTTGTCTAACCAGAGCTGTATCGCAGGAACCTTCAGGCCAGACCGTATTAAGGCGATCGCCGACAGGTTTGGAGTTGATGGAAGTATGGCATTGGAGAACATTCTTTATGGTACAGTATATACACATTCAATAATGTGAAGCTCTCATTTCAACAACCTTCCAGCTCGTGCTTTCAACAGCGAACACCAGGTATGCACATCATCGTTGATTTTACTACACAGCTCACACTGGTGTTAGATGGAGTTGATCAACGAGTGCTCGCTTCGCTTTGCGGAAGACAAAGACTTCCGTCTTCTTATTGTTGACAGCATTATGGCTCTTTTTCGTGTCGATTATAGCGGACGGGGAGAGCTTTCAGAACGACAACAAAAGGTCAGGAATTCGTTGTAGAAGTGGTACGGCAATCACTAACCGTTCTTGGTTTTTGCAGCTTGCACAAGTCGGTTTCAAAGATTGAACTTTTCTCACCATCTAAGCTCATCTGTTCATATAGATGCTTTCAAAACTGACCAAGCTTTCCGAAGAATACAATGTTGGCCTCGGACCGCGAAATCTCTTTGAATGTTCTCTGTGCTTACACTTTGTCGCAGATTTGTGTTCTTCTTACTAACCAAGTTCAATGTACAGTGGCTACCTCCTGTTTACGTCTAATTTTACCGCTAATATTCTTCCCTAGCCGATCCTGGAGCCACTATGACCTTTGTAGCAGGTGGTGCACTCAAGCCAATTGGTGGTCACATCCTTTCTCATGCGTCTGCCACTAGGATGTTCCTTCGAAAGGGTCGGTTCAGAAGTTCACAAATATATCGTTTTAGCTCTCTTATCTTCTTTATGACTCCCTAGGTCGTGCTGAAGAACGTGTCGCGAAGTTGGTCGATAGTCCTGACCGTCCGGAAAGCGAAGCATCGTACAAGCTGGATGAGGGGGGCTGGACTGATGTCTGATTGTGATAACTCAAACAAACTTCTTCCGCGCAAGGCTTTTCTCTCAAGCTATTTTACGAACTGATCACTTTAAGTTCTTCAACTCCCCTCGACCCTTTCACTTGCTCTCCGTATGTTGTATCGTGGATATTCTGCATTGCTGTATGTGACTGTCTCCAAACAAGGTGGCTATAATTATATGTGTAGAGGATGTGTGATAGTATGTTGTAATCTGCGAGCAATGATATTGGTATGATCACTCAATCAAGGAATCTACAAGACGTTTCACCAGACCATCGACAGCACAAAACCGTGATTGGGTATGGTTAGGTTGCGTTCAAACATTGAACATATCCCAAGCGGGCGCAAGGCCTTCACGAACCCTCCAACGTACACCTTCACCTAACCACTTCCGTATTCGTCTGATATCCCCTGCAGTTTGTATTTCTATGTTTTCCTGATGTTCTCCATCAACAAACTTGCGATTTACCCGTCGGCTCTCGTCACTCTCGTCAGTACGTTTCCTTGAACCTTCACCCTCCCCATCATCACCTTCCCCTTCCAGGACATCCACATTCCCCGCTCCCCAAAGAGCCGGTACACTCCATCCAATAACCATCATGCCTGGCGGTCTCTGCGCCCCAACCTCCGAACTCTCCATTGCGCGCTCGATGTCTTCCAGAGTTGACTCTACCACCCTCTGGTCAGGCATGGAGGCGCGTTCGACGATAGCTATCGGGAGGTGAGGTGGGTAATCACCAATCACCTTCCCTGAGCCAACCAAGGCTTTGACAACACTTCCTAGTCGGGCGACACCCATAAGTACAACGACTGTCCGGGCACGGTTGTATTTAGGCATTTCGAGTGCTTTACCGCCTTTTCCGACCGGTGTTGTGATGATGAATGAGGTTGATGCTCCACGTTGGGTACAAGGTATGTTAAACATTGTTGGTGCAGCCAGAGCAGAGGAGACTCCAGGAATAACAAGGATTGGTGGTATAGGAGAATGATCAACACTGGAAGGTGGCGGGTTGCGAAAGTATAAGACTTCCTCACCAAAACGACCATAGATCGCCGGATCGCCTTGTTTTAACTGAAAAGAGCGGAAAGAACATTTTCATTCATTTTTTTCTTGATTCTGAAAGGTGAACACTTACTCTAACGACACATCTTCCCTTCCTAGCCTCCTTAACAGCTCTCTCCATCATCTCCTGCTGAGCCCTATCCGCGTTTCCAGGAAACTTTCTCGCAATCACTACTTCAACTCTACTTGGGATTAGCGCTAAGACTGCAGCAGGGACGAGCTTATCTGCCAAAACAATATCAGCTAGCTCTGTAAGAGCACGATGAGCAGCGAGGGTAAGCAGGGAAGGGTGGCCAGGACCAGAACCAATGAGAAGAATTTGGCCAGGTTTAGTGGGGTTTGGTGGTGAAGGGATGATTGAATGGATAGATATTGAAGGAACGAGAGACCCAGAAGGTAATTCCTCCTTTGTTCCTGCGGTACAACTAGAGTTTGTCTCCGCTGGATTTCTGGATGGATCTTCTGGAGCTGGACAATCATCCTCCAAATATCTCTGCATATCCGCGTCTGTCATTGCAGCAAGCTTCTCAAAAGGCCAGTATTCGCTGATTTGGGCAACCCATTTCATTCGTCGGCGTGTGCGCTCTTTAACGGATTCATTGGCTGTGTCTAAACTGTTCTCTTTGATAGAAGAGCTTGTTCGACCGGGTCGTTGAGGTACAGGCAAATTTGGTGTAGATGCTAGATCGGTGTCAGCGCATGGATCGATTTCATCTCCTTCGTCTGTCGCTGTGGGTCCAGTAGAGGAAGAAGTCTGTTCCAGACTCGAGTTCCTGTCTCTCTCCTTTGCCAATGTTCTCATCCTCCCTACATTCTCAACAGCCTTGCCAACATCTCTCGGTAATCTTGCGACGATTTCGCGTTTGATACGCCCCGCCAAACGACATCCTTGCCCATTTGTAGTTATTGCTATTTGTAGGGCTCCTCCGCTGGTGCTAGATTGAGTATAGCAAGAAGAGCCAGAGGGAGATGAGGGATTTACAGGAAAACGATAGGTAGTAGCGAATGAAAAGTCACATAGGTCAGGATAATCCGTGGTGTTGACACTGATATTCCGGGAACGGCAAAGAGTGTAAATGGATGTAGCAGATGCTCGTGATCTGCGGGTTGTACTAGAGAGTAAAGTATCTGTGACACAGAGGAATTTCGGTGTAACAGAAGACGAGAGCTTTGCATCAAAATATAGATTTAGAGCTAGTGCATCATCGTTGTTCAATTTCGGGCGTTCCGGGTCGTGCTCGATGGATTGGTGTGCTGTGACATTGTCTAAATCAACCCAATCAAGCTCACCGTGCTGGACTCTCCATCTAAGTTCTTCGCAAGCATTTTCTAAACCTCCTGTGCCGAGGATGACTACGGAAGCGTCGGCTTCGAGTGCAGCGAAAGCACGTTGAGCGGCTAAAGGGCCAGAACCAAGGATGAAAAAAGGTGCTGGATAAGAGTTTGGATGTGACGGTTGCCTGAAAGAGAAGGATAAAAGTAGCGAGGCTCCTGAATGAGGGACAGAAAATCCCCCAGTCGCTGAATTTGAAGAAGGAGATGGGACCATCGTTCAATTTTTGGGATTCTTCAAGGTCGCCTATGAATCTGGTTGTACATTTTGCAGGAACATAGAATGCTATACCTTTCAAATGTTCGAAACTTGTACTTTTTTATCCGACGAGCAAGTCCAGGAGATCATGAAAGGACTTGGACGCAGGTTGTGGGATTGGTCAATAATTCAAAAAGCCATTCTTTATCTTTCGCCATAATTCCGTCGAAGACTGCAATTTTTTCGAGAGTGTCATGATGAGCAATACGCGAGGGCGCTAAATGGGCGCTTCAGCCTTCATACACATCTGCAGTTAATTCCAATTTCAACATGATATCTGGTTCAGGCTAGCCGTGTTATTACCAGGTCCCTATCAGGAGCATTACTGACACCTGTGCTGCATGGATGTCAACATGGCTAGCTAAATGGACAAAATTCCCGAGGGACATAAACATCCGATCTTATCTTGCTCCCAGGCTCAGAGGACTTGAAAGTTCGGAAAAGCGTTTTACGTGCAATCCGTGTGTCATGCTGTGGCATGGTCCCCTCCCCTTTACTCCACAATCAAGTACATATGTTGAGTAACGAGTTGAACTAAATCGGTGTGCTAAAATCTTTTGATATTTTTACCCTTACACTTGTCTAATTTACATATGTGGCATACGCATTTTCCAGGCCTCGAGGGAACACTAACGCCAACGAACGGCTGGTTCCGAAGATCACTCAGACTTGTGTGGCTTGCCCTGTCTCCAGAGATCTTCATTACAAAGTGCGTCCAACTACCATGTATTTGTGACTCAAAAGTACACCTGAATCGGAAGCTTTTCTTTTCGCCAGCGACAATTCTCATTACCCATTATTCTATTCGCCACCATCTATCTTCATGCATACTGTACAGACAGTCAAGTAAGCTATCGTAGCTGTCGATTCTTAGTTCAGAACAGGACGTATTCACGGTAAGAACTTGATATTTCGTCTACAAGGTTTAATCAATGAGTCTATATCTCGGCCTAGTGCAATTCTGCCTACCTGTATGCTCTAGAGACTTCAAGCTCGACGTTTTCCGGCGCGTCCTCAAGAACGATGTATGTTCAAGTCCATTCTACATGAAATAGTGGAGAATTTTTGATGCGACCACAAGCAGCGAACAGAAAAGATGTTCAATGTCCCTACGTCGCGTATGTCACTGCAATGATTCTAGCTGCGCGAATCCTATGATTCTTTCATGTAAGAAATCGGGAGTATGCTCTGTCGAGAGCTGAGCTGCCTTTGATGCTCGGGGCCGCCTCGAGTCCACCAAAATGACAAGAGATTCGAGGCTTCAGGCCTTCATTTCCGTTCCAACATACTGGCTTCCATTTTCCTATATCTGTTTGGCTTCTACTGCCTGCTGGAGTGACCTTGCGGCGCGGCTAACGACATGATGTTCATTGTTGACATTAAGTGGGCGGTCGCATCGATACGGCGCGCCACAAAGATTTGACTGCCTCGATTATCATTACATGTAGAGAATAGAAGTTGTAGCTTTTTGAATATTGATATGAATTTTTTCAAGAAAAGGATTCGCTACGTTTGGAAGGCGCACAAAGTTCGGGACGAACAAGCCGACTGGTGGGAATTCAGATTTCAACCAACTGCCTCGAGGCGTAATTACTTTTATAGGCAATGCCATAAACGCGGTCCATTTTGCAGAAAAGCACCCATCACCACGACGCGACTTTTTACTCTTACTTTCATCATGCCATTTCTTTAAAATCAAAAGTATTTTTCCCTACTGAAATTCCCAGTGCTCTCCCACCTTTTCTGTACTTCTAACTGGGCCTGCACTCGACTCTCAAACAATCTACACGACAGGAAACGTTCCGATACGATACTTCTTTGTGTAAGTAAAAATCTGTTATTATAGAGGCATTGCAGTTTTAATCACCTAGAGCAGTTCAGCCATAGCGTATCTTGTATTACTGTGAATGGATGATCAACCGTATACGACGCCCGAGGAAGACCCTTTCAACGTCCGGCCTGTGGCCCAGCCCCGCCGAAGACGCTCTAGCATGCTTGATAAATGGATCCAAGAGCAGCAAACCCTTCCCAGCTCTCCGCATTCCACTCCACGTGCAGGCAACAACACACTCAGTCCTCGCGGTAATCCATACTTGGCTTATCCTGATCTAGGAATAACACAGGAAAGCCGCAGTCATTCTGGCTCTGCGATAACATTGGGCAGCTATGACCTTGTAGACGACGAAGATATACCGCAGGAATCAATTCCTGAGGTAATTTCTAAAGTGTTTCATTTATTTGGTCGTTATGTTTAAGATCATCTCATCAGGTTCCTTTTACACCGTCAACACCAACATCCACAGCTCACAAAGGCTTCCTTGGGACACCTACATCCTTCCGCAGTTTGCACAACCCTTTCCGTTCACAATCACCTGCGCGTTCTTCAACTCCCACAGCTGGAACAGCTCCCAGAACCCCTTCTCGTAAATCATTCATTCCTACGAACTCTCGCCTTGGCCAGAGCTCAGAAAGAAATAATCCCAAACAGCATAACAGATCTTCGAGTCTCTCAATACTCAACGCCTCCCCTCTTCCTCCTTCCGCCTCCACCCATATGCATGAATCTTCCAATACTCCCTCAAAGTGGCGACCAAGCGTGTTGGGATACTTCTCTTCGTCCACTACCTCTCAAATATCATTTATACCTTCAGAGACGCTTTATACACCTTCTCGCCCAAGCGTATCCTCGCATACTACGGCCACTACGGTTACCAGTATCACATCCGCCACCGCCACCGCGAAGAATAATGTCTCACCTGTTACATCTGCCAAACCTCCTCTAAACAGTGGCGTTGCATCTTTTCGGCTACGACGACGCTCACATGGAAATTTGTTGCACGTCGCAAATGCGAACTCTGTGGAAAACAACATTCCCGCCTCTTCACGCACTATTCCGAATTCTTCCTCCTCCAAAGGCGGTAGTCTGCGGGCACCATTGGCTCCAAAAGCCACTGTACGACTAGCAAACTCCAATGTCGATCCAATACACGACGATGACGATGGGAGATCTTTTGCTCCAGTGGCTGACCCGAAACCCAATGCGAAACCAGAAGTCGCATTTGTCGCATCTAGTAAGACTAACACCCTGTCTAAAATGTCTTTTGCTGCTTTGTCCTCCAAGAATAACAAGAAAAAGCGGCTTATTATCAGTGGCATTGCACCTAACGATGTTCGCAAGTTCGAGGGTGTTAAGAACTGGTGTGAGGTGAGTACATAGAAGCAGTCTGCTAGCCACTCATCTTATCCATTACTTTCGACAGAGCTTCGGAGAGGTCTCACACATTATAAGGATGTCAAATGGCGACTTGCACGTGCACTTTCGAAGTGCTGATGTTGCCGACACAGTACGTATCATACGGTTCTTCAACCTGTCCCCTGTATTCCTAATGTGTACACATATAGGTTTGTCGTCTCCGGGCGAAAGTTTACATTGTGGGCTGTGGCAGTGTAGGCGTGTCTTGGACCACTGGCAATGCTAAACGATAATCACTTTTCTTCATACCCCTTCTCGGTAAGGTAGATAGTTGTGATTTGTGTGGGTTTTCATTGACTGACCTCCTTCACCAATAGCCTCTTCTATCCAGCATCTGTACAATAAGCAAAACTTTCCGGTTACCCTGCATGCTACTTTACTGGTCACCTTTATTCAATTTCAATGTAACACATTATCACGACTTATGCCCCGAACTTTGACGATCTCAGTGTTTCCATGCGTACAATACCTACCCTACCATATACACAGCTTCAAGTGCCGGAATCATGCCCGTACGTCGTCAACCTTTCAGTATCTGTTTGGATCGTTCACATCTCGATTTTTTAGAAATTATGCCCCCACGTCCATTATGTTGCCAGTCTCTTCCAGGACTAATCTGTTCTCACTTTGATAGCAACGATACATTTCTAGCATACCCTCACCTCATAAAACATACCCTTTTTTGTACATATCTTCCCCCTCTTTGTGCTGTTCATACTTATACTTACGACGTATATGTACCTTCGTGTATCAACGAATCACGAGTTCTGCGATTAACATCTGTGTTATTTTAAAAGTGTTGGTGACAGTAGAGGGCGAGAAGCGTAGGATCGGACGACAAAATCAAATCCGGTCGCTACTCCCGCTACCTCTTGGGAAGTGCGTGCGGATTTCATCGAACGATTCCCCTGGTCTGTGATGGCAGTTTGCCTTGACTTCCGGTCACTCATATAGATAAATTGTTCGTGTCCGAATCGTGAGTACGACTGTGATCTGAGATAAGAGATTGAAGTTTGGCCATGGAGGTTTTCTGTGGACTAAGCTCAGCCTATTTCAGAGTTGAGTAGAAGTGTCAAAGTTACGTCCTATGTGAAAGAGTTCAAGGAAGAACAACGTTCTTGAAAAAAGAGATCAAGAAGTTGAAGCGTGTTGAAAGAGAACGAAATCTTATCCACTGCCACGGATCTTTCCAATTCGAACTAAAATTTGATCGTAACTGCTGGAATTCTGTTTAAGTACTGTCCATGGTCGGGCAAATTATCTTAATCCTGCACCCTTTCTCATGTCCGACTCGTGGAAGCAGGCAACTGAGGCCTCCTCTCTACAATGTCGATGTTTCCCTTTAGTCATCGTGCAAGGCTTTCTAGGACATACTGAGTCAAGAATTTGGGGTGACTTTGAAAGACACCTGAATCAGAACTGTCCTGAATGTGAACGAAAAGTCATTTTTGCATCGTACGTGACTAATAGCTTAGGGGTCAATGATTCTAATTGAAGTTCTTTGCAGTGTGGGCCCGGTCAGTTCATTGCACGACCGAGCTTGTGAATTGTACTACTCCCTCGTTGGAGGTACCGGTGAGTATATTCTATCGTCCTTTGACTGTTTTAATACTCATAAGTGCCTGCAATCCTAGTCGATTATGGCGAAGAACATAGCAAAGCTCACGCACATTCGCGTTACGGCCGTACTCATGCTCAAGGGCTATATCCTCAGTGGTCACTCGAAAACCCCATCCATCTTCTTGGGCACTCATTAGTGAGTTCAGCATTAATAGGGAATACGTTCAACTCACAGCATTTCCTCCAGGGAGGACCTACGATCGTGAAACTTCAGTATCTCATGAAGCAAGGGCACTTTGGCCCGCATGCGCATCCAGACTGGATACGCTCAATCAACACAAGTAGGCTGATAGCTCTTCGTCCTCATGGCACCACGCTCATAATTTTCCATATAGTATCTGCTCCATTCAGGGGTACACAAGCTGTATATACCCTCGGCGAGCGTGTGGATGCTGCGCCCAAAGTTCGTCCATTTTCAGCGGGATCTATGCTGTCTAAAGCAATTCATACGATCTCGTACTTCTCTCCCATCCTTCCCAAAGCCTTCGATCTACATACTGAGTCACGTCGCCTATCATTTCGCGACATCAGTATATTTTGCCTGTTGAAGATGCTGTGGAAATCGGAATGGGCGGAGAGCCAAGACGCGGCCCCCTTTGACGTGACTTTTGAATCCGCCGACCAACGAGAAGCAAATCAAGAGGGGCAACCTTATCCTCAAACATTTTATCGCAGTTGTGCAACATATCTGGTAGGCCCGGCTCGTACTCACATGATTCGTCGCTCTCAGTCATTCACTAGACAGAGAAATCGGAGCAAAATAGCAATCTCCACACAGTTTCGTTTACAAACTCATTGTCGTTCTTACTCGTCGCTCCACTCTTGTTTTTGGCACGAGTAATAGGCTCCTTCGATTTTTCGATAATTCGTCCTGTGCCGTCGTTTTTAGACGAAATCAGTACAATCCCAACTGACGTCGAGAAAGGAAAACTGTATACTGCTGACTACCGAAAAAGTCTTCCCGAGGAATATTGGGCAAACGACGGGGTAGTCCCGTTATTTTCTCAATGGCATCCTGCCTCTTGTTGGTGCGTCGTCCACAGACTACTTTTTTGTTTTGTTTTCTGGTGATTGATCTCATGGACAGCTCAACGCGATGCCAGCATGTAGAAACAAGAGTTCCTGCGCCTGGCATCTGGTACGTAGAACAATGGGACAAAACCTCGCACTCGTCGCTAGTTCCCTTGTGGGTGGCATCAGATCGCCAAAAGCAGTATTGGTTAAACTTAGGGCGTTGGTTACGGGGCATCGAGTTGCAAGGCGTGTGCACATAAATTTTGCAAATCCCCGTACCATAGATCGATGGTTTGCCGTTTGTTTAGATAGAATTTTCTCTCCAGACTGACTTGAGACTGACACTATGGCAGTGAGATATTGGCCCCGAATTGTTCAAATTTTTGGTGAGCAACACACCAGCTGGAGAATGGGCGAAAGACTTCGGGAAAGCCTTTAGTCAAGCGCAGATCACTCTCTAAGTCTTACATCTTCACCCTCATTCACGCGCTCAACACACGATTCATTAACATTTCTCCTCTTGAACCTTTACTTTGACCGCATAGGTCAGGACCATAAATGTCAGAACATATGAGTGGAATATTATATTTGGTACAAGCGGGATATATTGTTTTTGTGTTCCTATAGTTGTCTGTACTGCTCTATAGGAAGGTGTGCATGTTCAAGAGATAGAGGAGCATAAATGGAACATTTTTGGCATGTAGAGTTAGGAATAAACGAAACAAATGATTAAGGGCATAACTTTGAAAACGAAACGAAAGCGAAAACGAAAAAAAAAAAAAACGAAAGTTGCTAAAATACCACATCACGGAAAGACAATGACAACAGTGATAACATAGCAGAGAAACGTCAAAGGATGGAATAATGAATGTACACAAGCTGGCAAGGAACGGAAAAGGTAGATTGATCTGTTTACAATGAAACACCTGTGACAGGAAGCGTCGTACGCCTTATATGCGAAGAATGATACGGACGGACGACCACGAAGATGAGACATCTGGATATGTTAGTGAAAATTTTAGATGGAAAGTGTTCCGGCGTCTTGACGGGCCTCGGACTAATGAGTCCAGTCTGCTACGGTCTGCTTATTACCATTCATTTGTCCCTCCACATGAGAGACCAGGCCAGATCCTCGTCCTCGCGGGCCACCATTGCGTTTACCGTGGAAGTGATCCCGGCGACCCTGACGTTTGTGCCCATTGCCTGGTCCTATTCCGCCATTTAATCCATCGCGAAACCCATGACCGCGAAATGGCGGAACTCCAATCATTGGCATACCGAACGAAGGAGGTCCTCCTTGCACAAGTTGGCCTTGAGGGGTCATCGACTGAGCAGGGGTAATCCAAGTGGAATTCGGCTGGCCTTGCATATGATTCGAAAGAGGAGCCATGCGATGGGGGAATTGATTAGGTCCAAGTCCAAACGGCTGTGGAACGACAGCCTGAGTCGGTCCACTGGGCGAGATAGGTGTAGGCGAAGGGACTGTAGCAGGAATACTGACAGGAACACCTACAGGAGAGCTACTCTGGCTCGGATTGCTGGTCATATATTGATCAATGACTGCCCTCGGATAAACAGGGATCAGTGTGCCTGCTTCATCACGGAAGAATCCAGTGGGAACGACAGGTGCTTGATCTTGGCCTTGGGGAGAGGGTTGGTCACCGAGCTGAGGGGGAAATCCATGGTAGGGAATGTACTGAAAGATACTTGGATGAGAAGTGACAAAATCTAAAATCGGCAGATAAGACATTACCCCGTAATTGACACTGGCACTCCATGGTACTGCAGACATAGAAGGGGGACAGGAAACGGGTCCAGTGGCATCCGATCCAGAAGAGCCAGAGTACCTCGGTGGCTGGAGGTTAGGTGGGACAGTATACATCGACGGATAAAAGGCCATGGGATATTGCATATGAGGAGGATGCATCCAGTGACCCGATGCATAGAAGGCAGGTACGGGATAAGGAATGGCTGCACCTCCTTCTGGAGTGAAGGAACCGCTAACCGGAGGGGCAGGAACAGGCACATATAAAGGATTCTCCACATCATACCACTCTCGATATGGTCCGGGCCCTTGCATTTGCGGGGAATAACGTTCTGTCTCTGATTTAGGCGGTTGCACGCCAGTGTTCAGTGCAGCAGCTTTAGGGGAATCCGAAACCAGATCAATAGCCAATGCCTCAGATGCTGGTTCGATGTTCAACGCAGGTTCGGTGAGGCTGGCATCCACGGACTTATCTCTTTTGGACTCACTCGGAGAATCTTGACGAAATTGTTGTCCATAATTGAATGGATACCGTCCTCGGTTGCGGAAAGGACTTCGCGATGGATTACAGTCGCGAAGTTGCACCCGGATAGGCCGACCTTCTATCAGTTGGTTGTGCTGCATTAATCGCGACGAGAAACTACAAAGTGAGCAAAAGGCACAAATCAGGGACAAAATTACGCACCAACTCAGCGATTGCGCGGGCAGGACCTTCAGTGTTCTTGAATCTCACGAACGCAAATGCAGCCTTGCCACTATCTAAAAAGAGTATTAACATTTGAACGAAGAGCGGGATGGATATATGCGAGTTACTCGGGCAGATGACTTTCACATCTTCGATAGGGCCATATTTCTCAAACAAACGATTGACTTTGCTTTCATCCCAAGCCCCTGAGCCCCGTATCTCTAATCCGCCAACAAATAGGGTAGAAGGGTCAAGGATCCTTTCACTACCTGATTTTCCCTCTGTCCCGTACGAGAGTTTGTCATCAACCTCTTTAGAAAAGAGAGTAGGTCGTTCACCATGGAAGCTGGTAGGTGTGGGAGGAAATAACGACCCAGGTGTCTTGGGAGTCACAGGAGAACGAGCCAACGCCGGGGTTGACTGTAGATCTAATTCTTGACTAGCATCTGCAATCGATGTAGAAATCGACATGCTACGATAGCCTGAATCAGGTCTAAGAGGATGTACATTGCCGAGTAACTCCATGAAATCCACAGGTGTTGGTGTTATATCAAAAGACGACCTACAGGAGCAGAGTAGATCAGTCAATTTATCTAATTCTTCTCCTTGAATCGATGCTTAATCAACTTACCCATCAACGAAACCTCCCGTCGTTTCCTTCTTGATTTCATGCGATGACTCTTTCTCAAACCAGAACTCGGATTCGAAATCAGCCTTTCTGTCAATGAGGGGCGGAAAGTCTGTTTCGAGACATACCGCCCTTTCTGTATCGTGTTGTATGTATGGAGGCCGAGAAACTTCCCTCCATCCGTTTGAATCGTCTGCAATGGGACGGGGAACAAGGCTCTTGGTAGAAGAATGACCCGAGCTCGATACAGAGCGCATTCGAGGAATGGTCGGGTACGGCTGGTTGGCACCATTCAAGTGGGACACTTCTCGCTCAGACGTAATATGTGCCCAAGTAGCGGTCAGATGAGGAACCCGGCGAAGGGCCTACAAGTAGATTAAAAAGATCAGCGGTAACGAAGGAGAAACTCACCATCAACGCGCTTGTACAGTCGTCACGGTGTGTCCACTTTACTTCGAAACATCCTTGGTCCATATTGGCTTTGCGAGGCGCATCGTGCGGAGCCGGAAGCGAATCCTCACCGTATCTACCTAGAGTACGAAAGAGTGATCGGCAACGCGATAAACAGCTCAACAAACAAATTTTACCTGGTATCTTAGACAACTGAAAAAGTTCCAAGGGCCCAAAGAAGCCGCAAATAGCTTCAAGAGTCTAAGGCCAATAGCATGAACGAAGTGGTGGAGACCACGCGACTCGGTATCGATCGTACTTACAGCTGCATCGCAAAGCACAGGTGTTCTGAAGAAGCTAGTTTCATGTATTGAGATCTCAGCGTGTTGTTCTTTATGAATAGCTTCATCGTTGTAGAAGATGGCGGCAAATCTGATGATGAACGCGAAAGGAAATTCAGTACATACGATCAAAAGAGAAAGTTGACGAACTTCGAATTTCTATATTTGCTAATCCTCATCGCGGAAGGGAGATCTAATTCGACAATCTTCTCGGTCGAGGAACCGCCGTTGGTAGAGATGATCTGGGTTGGTGTACTGTTGACGGTTAGAATATGCACGTGCAGTTAGCGACATCAATTCACCGATAGGATATTAACAATGAACGGTAGGCTCGAGCCACCTCGAAACGCAAGATTCGACCCAAGAAAGGCTTCGGAGCAGAAGAGTGGAGTGTCTGGATTAGTCGGGTGGCGGATTCGGCATCCTGAATGAGAAAAAGTGAGTCCTGATGCGCATATACTCAGAAAACAAACAATTTACTTTGCACTGAACGAAAGCACATACACCGCCCTTGGAGTCGTGAATGACCTTGACAGATTTGACCTGAGCGAATTCGGCAAGGTGCTGGGAAAGTGAAGCACGAAGTTCTTCGCGGTCGACGTGGACAGGTAGACTAAGCAAAGAGGAATTTGAACCGTCGATGTGGTCCAGAGTTCACTCGTAGCTTACCTCCCAACAAAAATACTGGCATCGTGAGGATTTCTTTCCGCTGTCTTAACGAACGGCTCGGAAGGTGCAGAATCTTGCAGGTGGTCACTGCTCTCCATGGTGGCGGCACAGGACTCCGGAGAGGCAGGAGGAGGAAGAGAGTCGAAACGAGTGCCCCACGTACGTGCAGAAGGTTTTGAAGGCATAATAGTTAGAAGTTGTTAATATTTTCTAGATGAAGAGAACGGAGATGGTGGGAGAAAGTAAGACGCTTCAGATTTGAAGACAGAAGAACCTTGTCGAGTTCAACTTTGAATAATTGCTTGGCCGAAATCCGGCGCGGTGAATTTTAGATCTTGTTCAGAAATCATCCGGACCAAATCTGGAAAACAGATAATCGATACAAAATCCGGCTTGTCTCCGCCACGGCTACGTTTGTCGCCGATTTTACACGTTTCTCGATGCCCGACGCGGTCAAATTGACAGGCAACGACGATCCCATATTTTTATGTCGACTTACTAGGTTTCTGTCATGCCAAACGAAGCCCTTCAGATCGATAAGTCGTCTGGTTATCAGGGTACTTTGGTACTTCAGGACAACTACCAGCTCATGCAATATTTTTCTATTTCTGACCTATGTCAAAAGACAACTCCGTAATTGAAAGTGTAGAGGCTTCCATTCCAACCTTTCGTGCCTTTCAAAACATGCGTTTGATGTTTGTTAATAGATCTAAGCGGTTGCTAGATCGTGTGTTCGAAAATGAATGGTGGCCCGAAGGTAACCTACAGCGAGATTAGAAATTGATTTCCCTCGAACCTTTGCTTCCCAATCACAAGACATGAGTCGTTCTGGGAGTTCTGCAGCTATTTTTGCAAGTGTCGGATCCGAGATCGCCAGCTCGCTTTCCGAGCTATCAGGATCAGTGGCTCCAAAGCTACGTCCTGGTCTGTGTCTTTTGCGCTGGAGCCGTTGTCAATTCTTGATTTTTTTAAACTCGAGATTCCACCTCAATTTGACGGCATCTTTGTAGCACCAGCCGCATGGGACGCAGTTACC
The DNA here is from genome assembly GCA_028011355.1 of Lentinula aciculospora. Lineage (NCBI taxonomy): Eukaryota > Fungi > Basidiomycota > Agaricomycetes > Agaricales > Omphalotaceae > Lentinula > Lentinula aciculospora. The sequence continues at coordinate 2,578,420 of JAOTPV010000003.1, forward strand.
CATAAAGGACCTGCGTTGAAGTGGGTAAAACAGGAACGTTAAGCTACAGAAGATCCATCGTCAGATCATGGCTCCATACCCTATCAGACTGAGAAGCGTACACAATAGAAAATGCGTTTTTTTTTCGCCTGTTCGGGGAAAGGAGGCACGAGCAAATAAGTAAAGGGTCGTGGAGATAGAGAATTCTGTGACCAAGTTTTTTCCTCGGCGGAAGGATAAGTACGAGAGTAGAACATATCTTAATCAGTTACATGCCGGCCCAAGCATTATATCGGCAGGCATTCAATGACGCCGCGGCAAGACTCTTTGCTCTCGACATCGAACTTCCCTCTTCTTGAAACATGTCTGACGATGAGTACGGAGGAGGAGGCAGGGATGATTTTGATTATGGCGGTCCCAGGTACCTTCTTTCTAACCATGCAATTAGCTGCGAATAGTCACCTCTGAGCACTAGTTTTGCGGAAGAACCGTTTGTTCGTACTGCTATGAATTCATGTCAAAGTTTTGTTCATTTGTGGCCACCCTCAAATTGACTGTAGGATGATGCGTATGACTTGCTTGGCGCGGAAAATGAAGGCGCTGCCGAGGATGGTGTCGCAGAAGAAGCGTTAGTCCATGGTGTTAACGGTGTCGAGCACGATCAAGAAATGCGCAATCCCGATGAGGAGCGACAACCAACTGCAGGCGCGGGTATGTCAGGGGAGCGACAACCAAATAAAGTCAGGATAACGACTCCGTATCTGACGAAATACGAACGCGCGAGGATATTAGGCACCCGAGCGCTGCAAATCAGGTGCGGTAATCCTTTGGGATCTTTTTGTAACAAATTGCTCACCCATCCATCTTGCGCAGCATGAATGCCCCAGTACTCGTTCCATTGGACGGCGAGACCGATGCTTTACAAATAGCCATAAAAGAGCTGTCCCAACGAAAAATCCCGCTCATTATACGCCGATATCTCCCGGACGGTAGCTTCGAAGATTGGAGCGTATCAGAGCTAATCACAGATTGATAGATGCAAGACTGTTGACACGTTTAGTTTTCTGTGCTTTGTATTGTGTTTCTATGTCCTATTGCAATATCTTGTTCTGTATAGTCATTGCTTACAATTTCAAAAGTCTTAATGCATGTAAAATTTGCGTGGGTACAAAATCACCTTCATGATGTCCTAATAAATTTAAGACTTCCTGCTGATCCACTTGGTAGATTTTTCTTTTGACACAGGCCGGTTGGAGCACTGGGTCATTCGCATCACACCCCAGAAGCATATGTCAACAGACAGCTTTCGTCGACTTCAAAAAGCCAGACAGGAGATTAAAGAAGTCTAGCCAACTCTCCATAGGCATCATCACGTCTGCTCGATAGTCAATTGCTCACTGAGCGTTTCGGACATCGTTGGTCGGCATTGTAAATGAAATCGATGCCACGAGCTTGAGAATATGGGTGAACGATCGAACCTAAGAACACTTTTATGATTACCATTTCTGGGCTTTCAATTTCTTTTTGTCTACCCCAAAATCTACTGATGATCAGGGAGATAGGCGGCTCATTTCGAACTCCTTAATGAAATGTCCATCTCGAGGGGCTGGCAGAGATGAACGCACATGAGTGTACATGTTACAAATTCAATTCATATTTTGAACCTCGATGAATCTATGTTCTAAAAAGAAGTTAAGAAAAAATACAATGATGTTCTGATAAGAGACGAACCATTTTACACAATCGAGCAATAAGACCCGCAAGTTGAAGGATAGTCGCTACACCCTCCAGGATTCGCATGTGCGTAAACCCAATTTCCTAGCACAAGGTATGATAGAGGATAGAACCGCCGCTAGCGTTTGATCTCACCTTGATATATTCCAGTTTCGTGTATTCGGGCATACTGATGAAAGAAAGCTCTGAGCGCAGTTTAGACCAAGAGTTATGAAACCTACCCATCAGAAGTTTTGACGACTCGGAAGATTGTTACAACGATGTCGATAGCGCTGTAACCGTTTTCCCACAGATCAGTGAGCTTGTCCATCGCGGAGTCTACCTTTCCTTCAGTACAGCACTTGATTATCTCTTGAACTATGATGGGATGAGGCTGGTCGCAGACTTTGAAGACGTTGTCTCCGGAAACGAAATCGAATCCAGAGTGCGTAGATTGGAGGTTGTTAATAGCTTGTCGCATGTCACCCTCGGACGTGAAAATGAGAGCAGTCAGACCGTCGTTGTTGTACTTGACCTGGAATTCCGTCAGTCTTGTCAAAGAAGTGTAGAAGGATGCATACCTCTTCCATTTCACAAATCTCTATCAGTCGTTTCAAGAGCTCCTTGTCCCTCAATTTAGCATACCTGAGGATGGCGCAACGACTTTGTATCGGTTCTATGATTTTGTTACTCATATTGCATGCAAGGCAAAACCGAGTGGTGTTCGAGAATATTTCCATTGTTCGCCGAAGAGCTTGTTGTGCACCTGCCGTCATACTGACACGGTCGGTCAATCGAGACCACACACAGCTGAAGCATGCTCAGGGTACGGATATTACCTGTCAGCTTCATCCAGAATAACGATCTTATGCCTCCCTGGTGGCAGCGTGACTTTCTTCTGTGCAAAAGCCTTGATCTTATTTCGAACGACATCGATGCCCCTGCTACGCGTCAGAGATGCTATGGGAAGCGAGAAATCGTGGATTTCACCGTTCGTCCGAAGCGTTGAGCTCTAGAACGCCTTCTTTGTAGGCATCTCCCAGCAATTGATGCGCAAGACAGTGTATGCTCGTAGTTTTACCAATACCTGGCATTCCCTAAGATGTATGAGATCTTATCCGTTCGGTTTAAGCTTGGGCATACGGATATAATGATATGTGGACAGTTCCCATCTCTTGCGATGATCTTGAGTCGTTCAATTGTTTCCGAATTACCGACGACATCGTCAAGAACTTGGGGTCTGTATTTCTCAACCCTTGAGAATATGAGCGCGTCGAACAGATAGCAAGGTGGAACAATTACCAAGGAAGTTCATATATCAGGTCAGAGCCATTAGACGCCTTTTTGGTATTCGAACCCGAGGAGAACATGAGAGAAAGAGAGGCGGCGACAGTGTCACGCGTGACACTACGCGAAATTCCAAGCAGTTTTCTTTCTTCGATGACTTCCTGTTCAACGCGAACACGTCTCCCGAAACTTGTACATTACTGTGCGTGAACCTTCTTACTGGCCGAGCATATGATCAACAACGAACGCAGGTAAAAGATACTTTCATTGTCGCCATGTTTCATCCTCTTCTGTCGTCGAAGCCTCAAGCATGCTTTCTCCGCCACGGTTGAATTATCGCAGCATCTCCGAAAATTTTGTTTACAAGTCAACGAATGCTATCAATCGAAAAGCACCTATCCCAGCAGACGCTATACAACAGGTCTCTCGACTATATAAAGAATTCAACCATGCATCCAATTTGCTGAACGAGAAGCGCAATGCTCGTTCCATGATCGGCGAAACGATTCGTAGTAGTGTATCTCAGCATGGCAAAGATGATGCGCTGAAGGAAGGAAAGGCTTTGAAAGAGGAAATCGCGGCAATGGAGACTACGTGCTCGCGTCTTGAAAGCGAGCTTCTCGAATTGGGATTAGCAATACCCAATGATACACATCCTTCTTCACCTCTTGGACCTGAATCAGCTGCCATTACTTTGGCGACTCATGGACCACCCTGCTTGCCCGTATCTCCTGCCAGGGATCATTTATCAGTGGCGAAGAAGCTCAAGTTAATCGACATGGAAAATGCTTCGAACGTTTCCGGGACATCGTGGTACTTCCTTACCAATGAAGGTGCCCTCCTCGAGCTTGCTCTCACAAATTACGCTATGTCTGTTGCTATAAAGCACGGCTTCCAACCTGTCACAACTCCTGACGTGGTACGCTCTGACATCGCGCGAAGGTGTGGTTTCCAGCCGAGAGACCCCTCACATCCGCATGACACACAATCTTACCATCTTCATTCTATCTCCCCGTCCTCACCAGAACTCATCCTTGCTGGAACGGCTGAGATACCGCTTGCAGGAATGTTTGCGAATCGACTATTTCCCTTGAAGTCTCTACCGCAGAAGATCGTTGGTGTCGGACATGCCTTTCGAGCGGAAGCTGGTGCTCGTGGTGCCGAGGCTCGAGGACTCTACCGTGTTCACCAGTTCACCAAAATCGAATTGTTTGCCGTCACTAACGCTGAACAGAGCGAAAGTATGATGGAGGAAATACGACAAGTTCAGGACTCGATTCTCGGAGAATTAGACATTCCCGTACGGTGAGTCTTGATCATATCGTCTGTTATCTTCATCAAATGTAACTTGTCTCCAGAACACTCGATATGCCAACTGAGGAACTAGGGGCTAGCGCCTACCGAAAATATGATATGGAAGCTTGGATGCCTGGCCGTGGTGGTTGGGGCGAGGTCACATCTTTGTCAAACTGCACTGACTACCAAGCTCGTCGTCTGCACATTCGATATCACCTTGAGCCAAGCAAACAGAACTTATTCGCACATACGTTGAATGGGACTGCCGCCGCCATTCCGCGCCTCATAGTTGCCTTGATTGAAAATGGGGTAGAATTTGACGAAGCAGGAGAACCGGTCGCAATCGCCTTACCGGCAGCATTGAAACCATACTGGCTAGGAACTGGATCTCAACAGACAGTCGTAAAGTGGAAATCCTAGAAAAATAGATAGTGATGCTACATATATACAATCTTGATAAATACATTATACTCCTCTCAATCCGCAAATGGGTCAGCGAATGGGTCATTGGTAGATGTCTTTGTCTTCGCACCTTGAGACTGATTTGCTTCCTCATCTGAGGACGCATAGTAATCTTCAGCATATTTTGAAGAAGAGGCTCGTGCGTTGCGAGTCTCCTCGTCTGAAGATTCATAATCACTAAAGTCCGAGAGTGAGCCGCGCGTATCAGCTCCAGCTCCTGTGCTCTCTTCCGACATGCTGGTCGGGCGTAATGGTGGAGGAAGATTGTTCGATGACGAACCCAGTGTCCCGAAATTCAGATCTTCCAAGTCTGCGTATACACCACCAGTCGATCCGTTTCGTATGGAGTCATTCAATTTGGCCTTCTGTACCGCCGCTTTCTGCTTCTCTTGTAATTTGTTGACCTCGCTTTCCGTACTGATATGCGTAGAAGCAAGTCCTGTAGTGATTGCAGAGCTTTGGTCGCCTTTGGAATCGGGTGATGTCATATTATCATACATTTCCAACGCCGCGATTATACGGTCGTTGGTTTCAATGAGAACACCAATTATCTCTTCGTTCTCGACAAGCTTGATAGATTGAACAAATTTAGCTCAGAGACGGAACAGAGAAGATTGTACATACCTGGATGTATCGCACAATTTGTTTCCGGGCTACTTTGGTTTTTGCCAGACAGTCTTGAACACGTTCGCTAGATTGAAGACTTTCTTTCTCAGGATTGACTAACTGATGCTTTATTTCAATGACTCGTCCATTTGCTAAGATATGAAATTTAATTACCGTGATGGCATTGACCAGATTACTAGAGGCTTGGGAAGCTTCTACAATGCTACCGAGGACTTTGGGCTTTTCCTGTAGAATGAACGTGAGGATATGGTAGAGAATGTCAGAATCAATACACAAACCTGCTCGAAATTGAACGGAGCACGCTTTGGCCTGTTCTTCATCTGCTTTTGTTTCAATCGCTCTGCCTCTTCCCTCTTACGTGCTTCATCTTTCTCCAGCTTAGCCTTTCGTTTTGCCTCCTCTTTATCTGCTCGTTTACGCGCAGCTTCTACCTCCATCGGATCTATCGCCGGTTTAGCAGGCTGTATGTCCTTGCACATGTGGTATAACTCGGAGACAGAGCGCATAGAAGGATCCGTCTTGAACTGTTCATGCCATGATATCAATACCAACTTGAGTTTCTTCTGTACCCGCTTTTCAGCAGCTCGGTCTCCAGCGATTTGACGCAAGGCATCGGTAAGCTGACCATCTGCAAAGGAGGCTATCGAGTACAATCAATATCAGGACATCGGAGCAGTGGTTCTGTAACAGACTTTTGAATTTGTCGCCACAATTCTCCACTAATGCTTTCAATATCTATAACAGGAGTTAGAGGAAGAATATTTGGTTATGATTGTGACTCACGACGAGAGCACGGTACTGTTGATGAGGCCCTCCATGTTTCAGCTTCTTCCTGAGGGCTCTGGATGCTTCTCCTGTCCTGAAGTAGGTAAATTGTCTTATCGGCTTATTCGAAGACTGTAAAGGGAGAATGATTATACCCTGTAAGACCCTGTAGGTTGATAGAATCCACTAATTCAGGTATCCTGAGGCAGTAATGAACTAACGTCAGCCAGAATTCGTTGATGAATATGGACGAACCGAACCCGTCGTAGGCTTCCTCTTCGACATTGTTTGCCGTTAGGATATCGACCCAATCTGTGATCGACGACTGTATCAGAAGGGGTATTAGAGAGATTATTAAATAAAGCATCGTATAAGCGCAGACGTGTGGTTTTTCCCTATTGAAAGCTTGACGAGCAAATGTTATAGCCGACATGGTGATGGTATTGGTATGTTAAACTTAGAGCAGCAATTTCGGATAGTCGGGACCGACGGTCACGTTTCGGATGCCTGGGCCATTTGTGGGAGTCTTGACCTTCGTCTACTCGTCTCATATTCAATAATATATCTGGATTTACCCTCCTTACCGTATACAGTACTCACTCGGTGAAAATTCACCGCCCGACGGAAATGTTTTCGACCATATAAGTACCGCATGGATACCTTCTCAGGTCGACTTCTGCTTAGTATACACCGTGAACATGCCAGGTCTCAAATTACCTGCGACTGTTTTTATATTGCTCCTTCAGCTCCAAGCTTTGGCTGGGTCCGTTCTCCGCTACCGTGAAAGCAACTTCGATGTGATACCACCTGGGTTTGCACAGGTCGGAAAACCTTCTAGCGATGCGACGATTGATGTTCGAATTGCACTCAGGGCAAGGAATAATCTTGGCCTGCAGACGAAGCTCTATGAGATCAGTTCACCAGGAAGCGCGACATATGGCCAGTACTTGACTCAAGATCAGGTACGTCGTTTTATTCTGCTGCGAGGAAACGCGCCTAACAGACGCCAGATAAAATTATACGCTGCCCCTTCATCAGATTCTGTGGCAGCCGTTTCCTCTTGGCTTCAATCCCAGAACGTATCAGCAACATCGACTGGGCCATTTGGCGAATATCTATCGTTTTCCATTCCAGTCTCAAAAGCCAACGATCTTCTCAGCGCCGAGTACACCAACTTCACTTATAGCTCACCTAGCTCCTCAACCAGTCAGGCAATCCAGACATGGGGATTGTACACTTCGGCTTATAGCATACCTACCGACTTGTCAGAGCACATTACCCTTGTTCATCCTTCGACAGCTTTTGCTCCTCCTGTCAATCGGAACGGACGAACAGTTCTCTTTAGAAAAGCCAGTTTACCTTATCGTGGAACTTCTAGTACCAAGGTTTCAACGCGAGCTAATACCGCTCCTGAGTCTTGCGAGACATTGGTCCCGCCTTCATGTTTGCAGTCATTATACGGAATTCCTAGCACGCCTGCGACACAGTCCTCTAATATACTCGGAGTTTCTTCCTTACAGTCTAATTGGGCTTTGGCAAGTGTATTTTTGATGTTGCGTTCTGGTCCTCATCTAACAATACGTAGGAATCGGACTTGGAAGCTTTCCTTACCGAATATCGACCCGACATGTCTCCTAATACTACATTTACCCTCATTAGCGTTGAAAACGGTACCAATCCGCAAGGGACCGGTGACGCATCTTTTGAGGCAGTAAGTATCACTTTTGAATGAATTGTGCTATTGCAACTCGTACTTCTTTCAGAGCCTTGACGTCCAATACACAATTGGCATTGCCACCGATGTCCCTACTTCCTTCATCGCTGTCGCCGACATCGATACAGATTTCTTTACCAGTTTGACTGATCTGGCAGAATACCTTATCACTGTGGATGAGCCCCCTCAAGTTGTTACTACCAGCTATGGAATCACAGAAGGATTTTTGACGGCTAGTGAAGCAGGGTTGATGGAGTGAGTAATTATGTTTCTCTCCTGTTTTTGTTGAAGTTGACCTGACTATTCTGACATGGCTTTTAGACAAGTCTGTAACTCGTTCATGCAAGCTACCTCGCGTGGGATCTCTTTACTGTTTGCTTCTGGCAAGTCCAATTTCCCGTTGCAATGTCTTTTTGAGGTTCTTACTGTCTGCTTTTTCCTAACCAGGGGATGACGGTGCAGGTAAATTGATGTACTTCGCCGTTTGTCGTAGAGTGTTGACGAATTATTGCTGTCACTGAACAATTTTATTTCGCAGGAGGATGTACAGCAGGTGCCACTAATCTGACCCTATTCACTGCGTTCCCTGGTGCATGCCCGTACGTCACTACTGTTGGCTCCGTCACAGGAATCAGTCCAGAGGTGGCGTCGAATTTCAGTGGCGGTGAGTTTTTCATCTTGCACATTCTCAGCTTTCTTGTTCCACTTCCTTCGTATGCGCTCATATACACATGCTCATCACTTACAAAGGCGGTTTTTCCAACTATTTCTCCCGACCCACTTATCAAGACACGACCATCTCTTCGTATCTCTCCTCCATTGGTTCTGTCAACGCAGGTCTATACAACTCCTCCGGACGTGCGGTACCAGATATTGCTGCTCAGGGTGAAAATATACCGATTATCGTCAACGGTCGGCAAGTGAGTGATCTTGATAGAATCTGGGCCAACCTTACCTCCATCTCAGGTCTCAGAATTGGGTACATCGGCGTCCAGCCCGATTTTCGCGAGTGTGGTTAGCTTGGTGAATGATAGGCTTGTCGCAGAGGGAAAGCCCGTCTTAGGATTCCTGAATCCTTTGTGAGCATTCGGACTTGGCCCCTTTCATGCAAGGTCGTCATTGAATTTAATATTTTGTTTTGGATCTGTAGCATCTACAGCAACCCCCAGGCATTCTTTGATATCATCGACGGAAGCACTCCAGGTCTCATACCTGCTGATTGTCAGTATATCATTTCACATCTGTTTCTTTCGTTCGCCTTCTGCCCACTCTCGCTTTGATTTTGCTTCATCGCGTGTCGTGCTTGACTCTTCCTCAACAGGTAACGGGACTGTAGGTTGGTCTGCTTCGGAAAGATGTAAGTCTCACTAAGTCACTCTAGCTGTTTCTTCCTCTTATATCCTAACCTTGCTCTTCCGTCTTCGCTTGTTCACCTTCTCTCTCTTGTCTGCAATTGATTGTGTTGGCTGGCAATATTGCCTTCTCATTATTCTATACATTATAGGGGACCCTGCTACTGGGTTCGGCACACCAAACTTCGACGCAATTGTGACTGCTGCAGGACTGTGACGAACGTGGGGACTAAACATTCAATCTCAATTGGCAGTCCACAACATAGTCTTTGGGCTGATTTCGCGAATTGTCTATGTATGTTAAGCCTTCACATAGACCCATAGTTATACATATTTGCAAAATACGAAATTCTTCTATACTCTACAGTTTGGCATGTACGGTGGGTGATTCTGAGAGAATATATACAAGCCATTGAAATATCGTGCTCCTCAGTACAATATTTGACTATGGTGATCCTTCGATGGTATGATACCCGTCTGCACCAAGCTGACTCGTGAAAAATATGTACAATAAGCCATGTTGTCCTATTGTTGACCTTCATCACTAAATCGTTGAGGTTTTGCGAAAGCATTATCAACGGGTAAAGTGTATTGTCATCGCGCCCCATGCACATAATGTATATAAAATATTTGTGCCTTCTTAACAACGATTATTTGACATTATGACGTTTCTGATTTGCAAAGCAGCATTGTACCAAATTGTCAACTGGTACAATTATTCGGCCTGTTTCGCATATTAAACCTGTAATACGTCTTTCAAAAATGATCCACAAGTATACTACCCATTGAGAATCTCGTAAAATCATGCGAGGTCAATCAAATTTGCTGCATGAAGTGTTCACCGTCAGAATATGGAAGAACGAGTTGCCCTCATAAGTCTTCTGGTGAAATAGGTTGTTCGCCTTTTCAATCTCATCCTCAATTTGTGCATGTTAAAAAACAAAAGAAAGAATATATTCAACGAGATTATAGGACACATCATATACAAGTATATATAATCAGGCAGATGATTGCGTAGTCGACCAACTGTTGTTGACGGCACCTGCCCCAGAAGCTTTCGCAGCTCGTCGTGCATGCTGAGCAGCTCGGTGATTTTTAATGGTATTCTTGAAGTCTTTGAGGGGATGCGTTGATGAGGGACCATTTGCATCACCAGAAGTATAAACAATTCTGTATTGTTATTGGTAAGACTGAAGACAGGATGATGTTGACGACGCACCTTGTCCACCATGCAAGCAATTTCTTGTTACGAAGCTCATCTTCTGAACCAGCCTCCACATCCTCGAAGAAATCCACAATGGCGTTGTAAAAAGATTCATATGGGAAAGAGTCATCGGCTCCCCAAGCAGGGCCATCGGACAGGATGAAACGAAGCTGAAACAAGTGCAGTTAGCACAAGTAAACCAACAAGAAAAAGACATACTAAAGTCGCTGCATATGCTATCATGCGAGGACTGACAGACGTGACATTCCAAAGCTGGGATACTGTCTTTTTGGTTGATTTGCGACGCTTTCCAGAGCGACCAGAAGCACCTGGGCCCGGGAGTGGTTGTGGGCTGACATTTTCATCATCGCTTGACTCATTGATGATTTCGATGTCCGCAATTTCCTTGCCTACTGAGCTAGCAGACTTGAACAGAAGAACAACCATCTACATTTCAGAAGTCAGAAGAGTTCAAATATGAAAGAATAGCATCCACCTTAACCAGCAAAGGACCTTGAAGCCATCCTTTCAGTGGGCTCTGCACATCACCGGCTTCACCGTGATATAGGAAGGGAAGAAAAAAAGGCACAGTAGAGTCCTTGACAACAGAACGCCTTCCTACAGCACGAATTTCTACGTGAATCCTAGTGAATGATGAGGTGTGTAAAGATATGAGTGAAAAAAAAAACTCACATCAAGTCATCCCAATCAAAGTCGATAGGACAGAGTAAGCGGCCAGTGAGGTCATGTCTGAATCCTCGGCCAAGGCGAGAGTGCCGGTCTATCAACGGCTGTGGACTTCGTTGGTTCAGCCAGTCGGCCAGCTCGGCTGCACTATTATGAATATCTTCAGAGCGTACGGCATTAGCGCCAGATTCGAGCTGAGGATACTAGTCAGCAAGACATTCTTTCTTCTACATCCTTCACGTACTGATGTATAGTCTGCTTGAAGCTCTGCGTGGTTGACATCCCTCGAGTAAATCTTCCTCTTGATATAGGGCACATATTCGCACATTAAACGAAAACTTTCATAGTCCCTGTCACGACTATGGCGCGTCAAAAAGATGTCTCACTGGAAACAAGAAACTGTACCTTTGTTTCAATTCCAAGCGTTGCTCGTATTCTTCGTGTTCAACATCGTTCAGTTGCGCAGTGTCAACGTCATTCAGCTCGTCATCCTCAGCATGTGAATCTGGGTCACAACGACGCTCATACTCTTGTACCAAACTATTGATTGAAGAAAAGAGTGCAGCCACTTTTCGAATAGGACGCCCTAGACACTTGGTGGTTCTACGGTAGGCTTTTTTTAGTTAAGTCTCTTCATGAAGTAGTGACTAACATACTTTGTCTTTGGGTTTTGGTTGCCCTTTAGTCGCTCATTCTCATCTTCTAGTGCTTCAATCTTACGCTTGAGGGCAAGAATAAGGGATTGTGTATCTTCGGAAGGAGGACTAGAATCACGGGGTATGTCAGAGGGGGGCAAGGTTGTGTCTCTACGTGAACGAGAGGAGCCAGGGTGATGACCACGGACAGAGAGAGAAGAGCTTCGAGAAGACATAATGGTACGTGGTGGTACAAGTGAAACTTGAGAATCAACCAAGTCATGCTTTTTGTAGGGTTCCGGTGGGCATGCGGAGTCTAAGCCATTTGGAGAAAAAGAATCTACCTAGAAACTGTCACCTATTCGGTTCAATCTTCAATCCATTTTCATTTCCCCAATGACCATGCAGAACTTGTTATGATAAGCCAAATGCGCCTGCTTCAGTTCCTCCTTCCAAGCCTTTTTTTTCATCTTTGCGATCATGGCTCATTATTGTCTCAAGGAATGTCCCAAGGGCGTCATGGGTCATGGGTTTCCTTCTGCAAGAGCTCTCACACAACACCGTCTGAAATGTAAATTTGCTAAGGCTTCCCTTGTCAGGGACCGCATTACTGTGACAGCTCCTTTGCACCACCCATCGCTACAGCCAAAGAAAGTAAGGGTGTCATTTCCAAAGCGCACAGGACATAACGATCCTGGGCCAAGTACTCCGAGTCAGCATGAAATCTCAGCTCTCCCTGAGCCGCTGCATCTGGAAACGGTGAGTGCCTTGTACTTATGGTGTCAAAAGGTAGTGATTAAGTGTTTCTTAGTCTGATGAAACGATAGTGCAAAGTGTAAACGGATTAGAGACAGTCAATGCAGAACTGCAAATTGCTCTAGCAGCACCCCAATGCAAACAAATGGACTCCTACCCTCCAACACAGATCACCGCCTCAGGGAGAGCATCACGCATGCCTCGTCGGTTCCGGGATGAGCTGCCGCAAGCTCAGCCAGCTGTGGTTGCAGGACCTACTCCAGAGGAAGCCCCTCAGATCCTTATTCGTCGAGTGACTCTAATCATTCGAGATCAGCTAAAAACGGCGGTGAACCCATTTGGACTCATCCGCCACTATCTCCACCGGCCTTCCTACGATCCTGATGCAATAGTTCCCATCAACGAGTTGTGCAACCGACGTGAACGGTTCAATGTTCCAGAGGGATCTGAGGGTGAAATTGTCGATGCCGAACCTGAAGACCATCAAGCGCCATGGCCATTCTCCAATATGAGCACTTGGAGGTTGATGTCATGGGCAAACAGTGGAGGACGGACCAAGTCCGAATTGGAAACCACACGGCTGGTTAATGATGTCCTTCTCCAGGAGGACTTTGATCCAACTGACCTCAAAGGATTTGATGCTCACACTGAAAACATCCGACTCGACCGCTCGCAAAACTCTTCGTCGGGTCTTCCAAAATTTCAGGAAGCAGTTGTCACCATTGAAGTACCTTCAGGAGACAAGGAGATCAGGGCCTGTAATTTCTCTATCCCTGGGCTACAGTTTCGAAGCATCCTCTCCGTGATCAAATCTATCTTTTCTGACCCTCTAGCTGAAAAATTCCACTTCACCCCCTTTAAGCTTTTCCGAGCTCTTCCTGGTGCTGAATCACTGGAGCGTCTCTATTCTGAACTGTACAATTCTGATGCCTTCATCCAAGAGCATGATCACGTTCAACGACTACCTGCTCCTCCCGAACAGCCAAATTGCAAACTCGAAAGAGTTGTGCTGGGTCTTATGTTTTGGTCAGACTCAACTCATCTTGCTTCTTTTGGCAACACAAGCTTATGGCCGATATACATGATGTTTGGAAACCTTTCGAAATATATTCGTTCAAGGCCGAATTCAGGTGCATGCCAACACATTGCATACATTCCATCTGTAAGACCATGACCTTGTTGTCACCGTAGCATTCTCAGTAACCCATACTGATTCTTTTGATTAGCTTCCTGCATCGTTTCACAATTTCGCTTCCAAATTTTTCACAAAGTGGTCAACAACTAGACAGCGTGAAGGCCTTCTAACACATTGTCGACGAGAGCTCATGCATGCAGTGTGGAAATTTCTTCTCGATGATGAATTTCTACATGCATACAAATATGGTATTGTCATCCAATGTCCTGATGGAATCGAGCGTAGGTTCTATCCCCGAATTTTTACCTATTCTGCGGATTATCCTGAAAAGTAAGTCTCATGCTAATTACCTCTCCATTGCCATACTGATATAATACACAGAGTCCTCCTGGCTACAATAAGGGACAAAGGAAAATGCCCATGCCCTCGCTGTCTAGTGGAGAAATCTGCTCTGGATCGCATGGGTTTAAATCAAGATCTCAGGATCCGAATCACAAGATTTCGACACCTTCTTACTGACGCAGTGACAAGGGCCAGAGATTTTATATACCATTCTGGTTTTCCCATTAACGGGACAGCAGTCGACAATCTGTTAAAGGATACCTCATCTATACCAACAATTGTAAGTGAATACCACTATTAGCTTGAACATGAATGGTATACTGACCATTTGGTATAGAATGCCTTTGTTGATCGCCTTGGGAAAAACTTCAGTGTTCCACAAATGCTCGCTGTGGATCTGCTACATGAAATCGAACTTGGTGTATGGCGGACACTATTCACTCACCTTATTCGGATGCTGTATGTAGTGCCACATGGGCCTGAGCTTGTTGCGAAATTGGACGAGAGGTGATCCAATTACAATAGTCATCTGCAAATGCAAATGCACTCATATCCACATACTACAGATTCCGACAAGTCCCTGCCTTCGGGACTACTATCCGCCGCTTTCTTGGTAATCCTTCTGAGATGAAGAAACTCGCTGCACGTAACTTTGAGGATTTGCTGCAGGTTAGTAGAGATGTATACCAATGCAAACAGTTTTATCTTACACATAAATTCATAGTGCGCAATTCCTGTGTTTGAGGGATTGTTCGAGGGTGAGCATGACGAACGACTCCTGAAATTGCTCTACCGACTGGCTGAATGGCACACACTGGCAAAACTTCGTATGCATTCCGACACAACACTGGAATGGCTGGAAACAATTACGAAGGAAGTAGGGATGATGATGCGGGCATTCAGGGATAAAACAGCGTCACAGTTTGATACATTGGAATTACCGCGAGAACGAGATGCAAGAGCTCGTCGACAAGCTGGAGCAATGTTACAACAACCAGACTATCAAGCCCAAGCTCCGTTGGCAACATCATCTACCAATCAGGCTAGCAGGAAGACTCGAAAACTCAACCTCTTCACTTACAAGTTTCATGCCATGGGAGACTACGTCTCGTTTATTCGACTCTTTGGTACTACAGACAACTATTCCACGCAGATTGTATGTGTTGTTTTGATCTAAGCTTCACCTCAAATGTACTTACCACATTCTCAGGGTGAGCTAGCGCATCGAATGGTTAAGGCGCTCTATGGACTCACAAATAAACGGGATGCGACAAAGCAAATTGCAAAACGTTATAATCGCGAGAAACATCTCCGGCAGGCCAAAGTGAATCTCCAAAAAGCAAAGAAGCTCGAGCAGTTGGGTAAAGGCAAAGGGCTGAGTGTACAGATACTCAGCCGACATACTCATCATGTTGGGATGGAAATGAGTACTGTCGAAGAGGACATGAAAATTTCTCCGGACCTACACCATTTTATATCTGAAAACAATAATCATCCCATTTCTCTGCATTCCTTTCTACTTGACGAAAATCGTGAAGATCCGGCGAAGAAGGTATGCAAACAATTTTCTGCTGTAAGTTTGCACTCTGACCGTAAGATACAGGACTTTTGGCCGAAACTTCAAGACCACTTACTTGGACGCTTACTCGGGCGAGATTTTGATGGTGACAGCTATGGTTCTTTTACCGACAATGAACGAAACTCGATTGACCTATACAAGAAGAGGTTCTATGCGGTGAAGACTATGCGAATCAACTATACAACCTATGATGTTCGACGCGATCAAGATGTCATTAATCCACGCACAGATCACTGTGCGGTAATGGTCTATTCTGCTGATGAGGACCCAAAAACCCATCCATACTGGTATGCGCGAGTACTAGGGATCTTTCATGCAGATGTTGTCTGGATGGAAAATGGCCAGGTAAGGATAGAACATCTGGAATTTTTATGGGTTCGGTGGATGGGGGCGGAACCTCGTTATCGGTGGGGTAGAAAAATCGGGAGATTACCAAAGATTGGCTTCATCGTGGAGAGTGATGCATATGCGTTTGGCTTTCTGGATCCAGCTTTAGTCATACGCGCCTGTCACCTCATTCCTGATTTCGTAACTGGGCGCACCTTGGAATTGCTCAACACTCAGGAAGTCACCGCGGCTCGACCGGTTGGGGATACTGATGACTGGGGATCTTTTTATGTGAATATGTAGGTTCTCTCGAGCCCCCGAGGTTTATGCTACTGACCGTTTCTACAGATTTGTTGATAGAGATATGTTCATGAGACATGCAGGGGGTGGTGTTGGGCATGTCAGATCTGATGCACGTCAAGTGGACAAGGAAAGTTTCTTGAATGAGCAGTGTGATGCTGGAGATGAGGGGGATGGGAGTGACTCACATGCAAGTGATTCAGATGACGGAAGCAAGGATAATGTTGACGAGGGTGACAATGTTGAATTGGACTCCGGTGATGATTTGGGCCCCGAAGACGGAGAAGACTTGTATGATGATGATCATGGGTATGGATCTCCATAGTAACATCATCAGCAAAATTGCACAAATAGAGCTTCTTCATCCTCTTCACTAGACTCACTTACTCGAGACATGTTAGCCTCTCGATAACATTACAAATCCCTGGCCTATGGAGAGGCTCGGGTTTTTGCATAACGTAGAAGCGACGAAAACATCTGCTCAATACCAGCACAAGTCCCTGGCCTATGGAGAGGCTCGGGTTTTGCACAACGTAGGAGCTACAGCCTTGAGTACTAGAGGTAGAGAGCCCAACGTTTACATAGTTGAATTGTTTGCACCATTCGAGGTCAAGAGCAAGAGGGCAGTGAGCGCGTTTAAGAGCTATAAACAAATATCACATGACAAGTTCCGAGATATCCATAAGTGTGATGATTAAAATGCATTGTATCGAAATCTCACGATAATTAAAATATGAATTGAAAATTCATTCGCAGTATTTTACGGGCAGGACAGGTGATAAAAGAAGCTAACACATTTGGGATACGTTTGTGCGATGCTCTCATTGTTTTCCTGGTTCAGAATCTGGTACCATCGTGGCACCAACGATATAATTTGCCGTCATGATGGGCAGGCAAATGTATTCATTTAAATGGCCTTAGTTTGTGACTGAATGATGAGGTTGAATTGAAACTCGCGCCAGAGTAATCCATAGTCTCAACGATTTAGTGATGTTTGCAAGGACTGTGTCTCTTGATAGTTTTGTCATTGAATCAACTTGCATCCTGCGTGGTGCATCAAGGTAGAGACTTGGCTTCCCACGTTCGCCGCTCCCAGCAAGAACGCGTTCGGTGTTCTCATTTTTGGCATATTTTACCTTACAGACTCATACTTCTAGATACTCACCCGGTCAAAGCTCGCCGTCTGTCTGAAGATAACATATATAAACTCATTATGACTATCTCTCTCCCCAATCAAGTTTGCCTTGACTTCGGTGGCCTTTCACCATGCCAGGCCTCAAATTGACTGTGATTGTGACTGCTCTCGTCTCACTCGTTCCACTCCAAGCGTTGGCTGGATCTTTCGTTCTACGCCACCGTGAAAGCAACTTCGATGTGATACCACCTGGGTTTGCACAGGTCGGAAAACCTTCTAGCGATGCGACGATTGATGTTCGAATTGCACTCAGGGCAAGGAATAATCTTGGCCTGCAGACGAAGCTCTATGAGATCAGTTCACCAGGAAGCGCGACATATGGCCAGTACTTGACTCAAGATCAGGTACGTCGTTTTATTCTGTTGCGAGGAAACGCGCCTAACAGACGCCAGATAAAATTATACGCTGCCCCCTCATCAGATTCTGTGGCAGCCGTTTCCTCTTGGCTTCAATCCCAGAACGTATCAGCAACATCAACTGGGCCATTTGGCGAATATCTATCGTTTTCCATTCCAGTCTCAAAAGCCAACGATCTTCTCAGCGCCGAGTACACCAACTTCACTTATAGTTCACCTAGCTCCTCAACCAGTCAGGCAATCCAGACATGGGGATTGTACACTTCGGCTTATAGCATACCTATCGACTTGTCAGAGCACATTACCCTTGTTCATCCTTCGACAGCTTTCGCACCTCCTGTCAATCGGAACGGACGAACAGTTCTCTTTAGAAAAGCCAGTTTACCTTATCGTGGAACTTCTAGTACCAAGGTTTCAACGCGAGCTAATACCGCTCCTGAGTCTTGCGAGACATTGGTCCCGCCTTCATGTTTGCAGTCCTTAAACGGAATTCCTAGCACGCCAGCGACACAGTCTTCCAATATACTTGGTGTGTCTGCCTTGCAATCCAATTGGGCTCTGGTAAGTGCTGCGTACCTAATCGCGAAATCAATGCTTGATAGCTCATGTAGGAATCGGATTTGAAAACTTTTCTCTCCGAAAACAGGCTTGACATGTCTCCCAACACCACCTTCTCCTTTGTCAGCGTCGCGAATGGGTCCAATCCGCAAGAAACTGGCGATGCATCTTTCGAGGCAGTAATTATCAACTTATTGTTACCTCAGTGTGATCACAGCTTATCCGGCTTAATTTCCTATCATCAGAGCCTTGATATCCAATACACAGTGGGCATCGCTACGAACGTCCCTACCGAATTCATTGCTGTTGGGTACAGCGGCCTGGATTTTTTTTACCAGTCTGACTGATTTGGCAGAGTATCTTATTACTGCGAATGAGCCTCCACAGGTAGTCACAACTAGTTATGGAATTGCAGAGGGATTTTTGACACCTAGTGATGCCGGATTGATGGAGTTAGTTATCTCTTTTCCATTTTCTTATCTTCTCGAGCTTGTTCTGATTATGCCGATGCACTCTTGAGACAAGTCTGTAATTCGCTCATGCAAGCTACTTCGCGAGGGATTTCTTTATTGGTTTCTTCTGGTATAACAAGTTTTGTGTATCTTCGTTCAATCTGCTAATCTTTTTTGCGCCTTTTCTTTGAAGGTGATGATGGTGCAGGTCAGGAGATTTAGCTAGGCCCTCATTGCTGCTCAGGGCTGACGTCTCTTTATCATCGTCTACCAGGTGCATGTACAGCAGGTGCCACAAACCTGACTTTATTCACCGCGTTCCCTAGTGCATGTCCCTACGTCACCGCCGTTGGGTCTGTAACAAAGATCAGTCCGGAGGTTGCATCAAATTTCAGTGGTGGTGAGTCTGGCATCTTTTTGCATCTTGTTCTATGTCCTCTCGATCTACCATGTATTCACATTCACCTTCACAGGTGGTTTTTCCAACTACTTCTCCCGACCCTCTTATCAAGACTCTGCTGTCTCATTGTTCCTCTCCTCCATTGGCTCAGCAAATAAGGGTCTCTACAACTCTTCTGGGCGCGCAGTACCTGATATTGCTGCTCAGGGTGAAAAAATTCCAATTATTTCTAATGGTCAGGATGTCAGTTGATTTCTTGTCGTCCGTTGTCATTCGTTCCTCACGCGTACACGACTGGTGTTCTGTAGGTATTGGAAGAGGGCACGTCAGCGTCCAGCCCAATTTTCGCTAGTGTGATCAGTCTGGTGAATGATAGGCTGATCGCAGAGGGTAAGCCAGTGCTGGGATTCTTGAACCCTTTGTGAGGAGTCCTCCCTCTTTCCCAATCATGTCCTTGTTGACTTTCCGGTTTGGTATTTGCTTGTGTAGCATTTATTCCAACCCTCAGGCATTCTTTGATATTGTGCATGGAAGCACTCCAGGTCTTGTACCCGCTGATTGTCAGTATCTCTGTCTTTATCCAATTCTTTCCCCCTATTTCATTCTCCTTCCCTTTCTGTCAGAGTTCTTTCCGCTCAACTTATGTCTAATTTTTTCTTGAACCTTTGACCACTCTTCTCCTGCATATCTCCACTCTTTGTCAACAGGTCCTGGTACTGTAGGATGGTCTGCTTTGGAAGGATGTAAGTTTGCTGTTTCTCAATGTACCTCTCTTTGCTTGCCCCTCTGCCTGCCCTCTGCCTGCAATGTTGCCTCTGCTTTTTTCATCAATCCCTGATTATTGACATTACATAGCGGACCCGGCTACTGGGTTTGGAACACCCAATTTTGATGCTATTGTAACTGCAGCAGGGCTCTAAGAAATCTCAGAGAAGTGTCACAGCTGGTGGCAAAGGACTCCCTATACACTCATGGACTGGTCAATCTTGTTGGGCATTCACCGGATAGTTAGTTCAACGGTTGTACCTTCCTTTTCCTCGATTTTGATCTTACTGAATAGACAGCTAACTCTAAATTTATTCCTGTTTTCATAAAAGTTGATTTATGCTCATATGCTTCAAGTTTTTGACTCGATGATGATCCTAGGCTATGATTAGATTTGCAAAAATTGAAACTGTTTCATTTTGATTCTCAGAAGCCCTTAGAACATAGATAGCAGAGGATATTTCTAAACTGTTCAAATATAGCACTATTCAGGGACATTGACTAGTCCCAGGTAGTATAAAGTTAGGAAGTACGGCAGTTCAGTAAGATTCATGTCTGATGTGTGAGCAAGAATACCACAAATGCGCTGGCCAGTCTTTTGAATAGTTACAGAGAAGTAGGAGCTAAACAAGATATCTTGGGTATTTATTTCAATTACCTCCCTTGATGATCAAGTGGTGTGCTCCGGATAGTCATTGGCAGTGGTCCACCGTGGATGAGCTGCATACACTTACAGTCCACCATTTGCAAGCCGATTCAGGGTGTGTGACAAAATCATTGAAGAAACAGTCTCGAAAAGGTCAACAATCAGACAACATATGCAATTGGGATGCTTTTCACAAGTCAGCTTGATGCAGCGGGATGAGGTATAATCATATCATCGAAGTCCAAAAACTGATTACTGTGATCACAATCAAATGAAAGGCCTTCAATTGGTTTTTCCTTACTGGGGCGCATTAGTTCATGTCCCCAAAGGCGCGATATCTCAATGGCTTGTATATATCCTCTTAGAAGCTCCCGCTCTTCCTGCCAAAACGTATTGTATTGAGGGAAAATGAGCGTGAAATTGCTGTTTCCCTCGGGAATCATTTTTAATCTTATTGCTGTTCGCCGTTTTAGCGGCTAGAATGATTGTTTTGGTGCAGGTGCGTAAGGCTATTCTTTGAGGTAATTGGAGCTAGTTGAAAATTTGCTGTATCTAGTACCTGGAGCACGTTGACTGCTGCTACTAGTCCGAAAACATTATCTGGGACCCTGCCTGGAATGAATTAGAAAAAAATATGATGTAGCTCTTCCCGTTGAGTGCCCTTGTAGAAGTTAAGTATCAGAGAGTAAGTCAAAGAATTTTTAGGTACTGGCATATGAAGCGTTGTCCCAGTTTTATCCCTTGTGACACGCAACTTCACCAATTCTAGAGAATTACACAATTATGCAGTACCCCTACAGAATAGCACAGATTATTCTGATAGGTTTTCTCGGTTGTTCATTCAGTCCCCAGCAGTGGCAGACACTAAGATTTCAACTAGCTCAAGTCCATCAAAAAGTGGCAACTTGTGTTAATTCTTAGAGCAAACAAAATTTGACTCTGTGAAATTTATTTTAGCCGCTAATTTGCTAACTTTATCGCAAATAGTAACAAAATTGAAGCGTGGGTCAACTGATATTTATGAAAATGGTGATAATATACTTTTTCCGAGGGAGATGTTGTGAAGATGTGTCAAACTTCATCAAGGTTAGACGATGGATTACGTTATCGTACTACAAAAAATATATCTAGAAATGATACAATTCAGCATGAGAGTACAGAAACGGCTACATATTTCATACTAAAAAACTACGTTTCTTCAGAAGAATCGTCTTCGTCCTCCATACGTGCTGACATAGATTGTTGTATCAAAGGGGCAGCCATTGGCTGCTGACCTATACCAGGCTGGGAAGGACTTTCTAAGAATAGTCGTATCAAGACAGTTTCCAGAACTGCGACACTGGCACTAGGATATGCGAAAGTCCGGGCATGCTCTCGAACAGATTGAAACAGAGTTTCCATGTTAGCCCAACGATCATGACTGAAGGCGTCGTTGTTCTGCGGAGGTGGAGGCGGTGCTGGCGGTGGTGCTGGAGGCGGTGCTGGTGTAGAAGCATACTGGTACTGAGTTTGATAGTTGTAAGATTGAGGTGGGGTAGGCTGGTACGAATTTTGAGTAGCTGGGAGAGGAGCAATCATAGAAACGGCAGATGAGTAATTGTTGGATGTCGATGATTGGGGAATAGAGGAAGGGCCAGCAATTGGCGCAGACGTTGAAACATCGTTGGTAGAATTGTTGTCGTTTGCGAAACGAATGTGTTTATTCGACTTGTTCTTCTCCGCTTCCGCAGCGGCCCTGCGGCCTCGACGAGTAAACGGCAGATTAGCAGGCCCAATTTCATGTGAATGTTGAGCGTTATCTAGCACGGATAACGGTCAGGACAAAGCCATGTTCAACAACTGGTCAATACTCACAGCAAGCTCTAATTTCCTCACTGTCATAATATGTCTTGAAGCTGATCGATGCAGAACATCCTTGACCTTCCAGCTGCGATGTTGTGAGCTTAGCATTCGCTATTGCAAACGTTATCGACACTGACTTTCCGACTGGGCACTTTCCTTACTCTTTCTGGATGTTTTTTGACATATTTCTTTCGTCCACTCCGTGAATGTCGAGCACAGACTAATTTCGTGTGATCCTTGAAACGTGGAGGTATTGCTTTACTTCCGTGAGTGTCACCCTTTGCAACCGGAATTGAAGTCAGTGTAAAAGTGGAAATGTTCAACAATGTAATATTACTTTGACAAATTCGACGACCTGCGTTTCTTCCTCTCTTTCTCGCCATTCGTTAAATGCAGTTAGATTTGGGAAGACAAGTGTATAGCCATCATCGGTGTCTCCCGATCCGTAAGGTTGTTTATTCGAAGAACCGGGGGAAATCTTAGATGTATTGTCGGAAAAAGAATTGTTTGTATTATCTATGGTGGTAAATTGGGAGGATTGTTGATTTTGCTGAGGGTGGCCATGCATATTGGGGGTTGAACCGTGAAGGTGCATAAGATGAGGCGGCGGATTGGCCATAGCCATTTCACCTAATCTAAAATGCTGGAAACTCATACCGAGTTAACGAGGGACCGGAATACAGTCCCAGTCGGGATAAGCGGGGAAAGATTTTTGTCGAAAAACCGGGAAGTTGAGGAAATTTGGGAGAATTCAGCAAAACGGCCTGTTTCCCACGCTTGCCGGTCACGTTATTTGCGACTAAACTCGGAAATTACTTTGTTTCAATCACTTTGCGATGACCTCCCTTCGGAATTCGACTCACAGAAGAAACCACAAGGAAAGATCCCAGCTCGCTCATAGGGCAAAGCTTGGTTTCCTTGAGAAGCATAAAGACTATGTCAAACGAGCGAAGGACTATCACTCCAAACAAGACAGGTTAACGCGGCTAAAGCAGAAAGCAGCAGAGAGGAACAAGGATGAATTTTACTTTTCGATGACAAAAGAGAGAACGAAGGTGTGCGATATCTACACAGCTCGTGTCCTCAAGCTAAATAACTTCTAGGGAGGTATCCACATTAAAGACAAAGGGAATGCTGCACTGCCAACCGATGTTGTCAAAGTCCTTAAAACCCAAGACGAGAACTATATAAGGACGATGCGAAGCGCAGGACTCAAGGTAATACATCATCCGTCCTCGGAGCCTCTAATACCTATACTAGTTTTAGAAAATCGATAAAATAAAAGCTCAACTCACAGCTCTCGCAGACCTGGTCCCGACTGAGGAATCAAAGGCAAATGGTCTCGATACAGAAGAGGTCGAAATTCTTCGAGATGCCGGAATAATATCAGGCTTATCAAGAAAATATTCAAATCGGCACGTTGTATTCGTTGACGATGATCAAGCTGGTGTGTAGATTTCGTTTCTCTGGGGCTACAATTCTAGACTTCATAATCTTTCTAGCGAGGAACTATGTCAGACCTTCGTATTCCTCCAATTCTGATAATCTGGATGTAAACAACAAAACTCAACCGGTGGACCTAGGTTGGATAGAGCTCGACGAGAAACGTCGATCTAAAAGGCGGAAATCCGCACCAAATCATGGGGACATGGACAATGTGAATAGCGCAGACGATTTTGTTGATTTTGACGAAGAAATGAGGGCTTCGGCGCTGCCGCACCGACAGCGCCTTTTGAAGGAACTATCTGCTCGATTGGTGCGGGACAAGCAGATGCGATATGCGGAGCGAGAGCTCGAGATGCAGCGGTTGATGATGGGCAAAGGCGCGCGAAAGAAAGTCAGCGCACCAGAGAAAGTTGACGATGATAATGATTCTGAGGAAGACGAAGACGCTTTAGATGCAAGAGGGGGGCGACCTAGAAGAACGTCATCGGACAAGTCGAACGAAACCTACAAACCCAGGGTGTACAAATGGCGTGTCGAGCGCAAACGCTAAGAGTGATGTGGAACATAAACCCTTTTGATTATGATTTACTACTGTAATAATGACCCAGTCCATCCTATGTGTGGTAAAAGTAGTAATGGCTATGAGAATGCTAAGAAAGTTCAAGTCCAATTGGTTGTAGGTGAAATGTCGTTGTAGATGTATGAAAAAAGCTGAATTCAGAACAAGGTCCAAGCACCGAAGATGATACCACTGGTGATCATCAGAGGTGCGATCCGCAAGACGGTCGAGAAAGGCACAAAACGTAAAGTTTGGGCGTCATTTGATGAGGAAGACGACGATGATGTCTTAGGGGTGGCTATAGCTTTGGCAGTGTATGTGACGCCTGCAGTTAATCAATATCAACGACACCAATTGAGTAATTTCACGCACCGTTTGCAGTTGCAGCAACTTCGAAAACGGATCCATTTCCATACTCATAAAACTAGATATGATATAAGAAAGCGCCCATTATACCCCATGGGAATGTACGCACGTCCACGAGCATGAAATTGGGAGGTCTTCCCATGACGGATTCACAAGTCGAAACCTGAGCACCCAGGGAACCAGTACCAGAGACGGCGTTAGTCTCATTCGCTTGGGCAGAATCCGGTACGGGTTCTCCGAGAATGACCTGATCCAGGAAATGGTTAATCAGGAACATCTGTGTTGAAGTGTCCCCGTTTGAACGATTGACGGTGCAGTCGAACGCATTTTGATCAGTTAGATCATAAGCAGTCTCCCATATGTTAGAAAATTCTGTATACGGATCGGCAGTTGATTCAAGTGATTCTTGGGCTCTCACTCACCGTCGAGAAGATATGGAACCGTAGTTATATCTGCAGAATTGTCCAGGAAGGTGACAAGACGCGTCCCATTGTCAATGAGAGAACCAAGTGTCGGCCAGGAGGATGCAGTCATGTTGGAAACACTAGGTTGGTAAGAGATAGATGTCACATTGGCTGCCTCGAATACAGGTGCGAATTCGGTGGCAGGCATATCATCAATGTTCACAATTAGCAAAACAACGACTGCGCGGACAACATTTAGTACCAGGTTCGGCGTTAAAAGATGCCGATTCAAACCTTCATTTGGATTGCTGTCCATCCATGTTTTTACTAGAGATCATGAGTCAAATGAACATGAGAAGCAGTTGATGTGAAGAGGGCACACCTTTGGTCAAGTAGTCCTGCAAGCTTCCACCATCTTGGAGACCCTACTTGAGTTCAGCTCATTTGATAAATAGTGCAGTCTCGATGAGCGTACACAAGACGTGTGGCACAATTCAATTGTACCACTGTTATTATGTGCTTGAGATTGTAGCATCCTAACTCCATCTGTAAGCTGTTGAGTTACTAGGAAGGTCTCAGGACGTATGTTGGAAACAGATACAAATGTGGCGGCGCACTATCGTAGTCCTGATTTGTAACGACTGAGATGAGAATTATATGTTAACTCTTGTCAAAAATGAAAAGCACTGCATTTTTACGGTTGTCCACTCCTACGGCGTAAGAATCGTGAGTCCCGACAAAAGTAACGTTCCCCAGTGATCTGTCGCATAGCTGAGAGATTTGCGTTAGGGCTACAATCGTAACAAATTCCTAGTATAACGTACCTCGCTATAGCCATTACATACAGTTGCACGTCGAGAAACAGAAAGAGCTCGGGCGTTCAGAGAAAGGAAAACCAAAGCAGCTGCGACCTGCACAATGTTCTTGGCTGAAGACAGCATATTGAAAGCGAAAGATACTCGTAAGCAAAAGGTCAAAGACGTAGGATAGTTGACGATGGAAAAAAGAGAGACTATAGGAGATGGAGGAAAAAAAGAAAGCCAAGTGTAGTCCAGGTGAGCTGCGGCGTACATATACGACATGACATTATATTGATCGTTTGTCAGACTGCGATCCAATTCTATTTATGCAACTATCGACTGCGCGCCAGAGCTTGTTTGCTGCAGATTTATTCCAGTGCAATTGACGCGTTCACGGAGTGAACTCAATCTTACCACAGGAAGAAAAAATTGGTCAAGCAAATCTCGTTACCGCGCTGATTACCGCGGGACTATTGACAAGAAAAATTTCCGCTCAACGGAAACATATATGTACCCATAATAGCTTTATACGGTCTATTAAATGGTCACATGATCAGTCCAGCTAGCCGTCGAGCGGTCGTTGGACTACTACGTGAACACATACTTATCATGGCATCTGTTGTGCTGGTGACCGGGTGCTCTGCTGGAGGAATTGGTGCTGCGCTGTATGTTCTTGCTCGTAAAATAGATTTACGATCATCATTTACATTTACCACCTTTAGATGCGAAGAATTTGCCTCTCAAGGCTGCCAAGTCTATGCTACCGCCCGCAATCCTACCAAGATGGAGGGTTTTAGTCATCCTAGAATTGAAAAGTTATCTCTAGATGTCACGAGTGACGAAGATGTCAAGCGTGTCGTTGGCGAAATCGCTGGCAAGGAAGGAAAGATAGATATCGTAGTCAACAACGCAGGGACTGGTGCTGCTGGTATGGTGTATTATATTCGCGTATCATGCTCTCTTGAGCAAGAGTTTTGCGTACAGGCCCTTTGCTGGACCAGGACATGGACACTGTACGTCAAATATTTGACACCAACACATTTGCCGTACTCCGAGTCTGCAGGAATGTGGTTCCTATTATGGCCAGACGTAAGAAAGGCCTACTCATCAACGTAGGATCCGTTGTCGGCGATACGTATGTGCGTTTGACACTCAAAAGAATTGACGTTGACCTCTCTTTCATACTCAGACCGGTTCCGTGGAATGGATTATACTCAGTGACGAAAGCTGCTACGCACACGATCAGTGAAGTGCTCAACATGGAATGCAGACCGTTCAACATCTCCGTTATGAACGTTGTTCCAGGTTCTGTACAGTCAAACTTCGCTAACAACATGACACAGAACTTCGAGTTGCCAGAAAATTCCCTGTACTCTACTTTCATTCCGAATATTATCAAACGGATCAATGCCAGTCAGACAGAACATAGTATGCCCACCGCTAAATTCGCCAAAGCAGTGGTATCCAAAGCTCTAAGCAAGAAGCCCCCTTCGCGCTTTACTAGTGGAGGAAATTCAACTATCTTTTCCATATTCAGGTGGCTACCGAGGGCTTTGGTTTTGGGATATTTGTGGAGAATGTATTCAAAGAAAATGTAAGAAGAATATAGACACGGCGGTTTTCTTGAACATCGACAATCCGTAGCCAATCACTACTTTGATTGCTGTTCTCATAACAGTTGGCGCATCACTTTTCACTCCAAGTTGATTTCAGACTAAAACGGCGATTTCTCACCCGCTAGTTTTCCACTGATTTCCATTACTTAGGTGCGTTGTTTTAGTGCAGGTCTTACAGTTAAATATGTGATTTTTAATTATAACATTGTGGCTCTCCAAACAAGAATATCTATACTTGATATGCTGAGACGACATTTACAAACTGTTGGAGGGCGGTTCATTATACATGCTAAAACAATCAAAGCAAGACAATAAAAACAACTCAGCCGTCTGTACATGTTTGCAAAGTCATAACCAATCTCCTCCAAATCATGGTACAAACAACAAAAATATATACAAGTCCTGACAAAGAGAAAAACGTTATGCAGTACACATATCTACATCTTGAGTGGGAACATATGATGTATGTAGGTCTCTACTGACAACTGCCTCATCAACATCCATCTCGTCGATTTCATGTTTGACAGCAGTAGCCCTATGAAACACATAACCAGAGCATCTTATAAAATCCTCGTTGATAGAGATGAGAAGTGTCTTGATGAATTCTGCATGTCGCCCACGCTCGTCGAGAGGTATATTAACGTCGGAAAAAGCTTTTCTCGGTAAGGGAGAGCTGCGTTCTGGATAGGCAGAGGCATGCGGTAGCGCAGGCGAGGCAGGACCTGTAAGCTCAATCTTCCCGACCTCGCGTGCGAGTTCATCGGATTCACCTGTAAGCGACCGTTTTAGCCGCTGCGAATGCAGGTTAGCTGCAGTGACACTCTTTAAACTGGGTAGTACAGTTGTCTGTGGATGCGGTAAATCATCAAGAGAAGTGGGGGTGCTGGACCTAGATGCCGGCAATGGGGAATCGGAGCGGTGTGTTTTAAGAGGCGGAAGCTTGTATTGGACATCCCCTTCAGTAAGTGTAAGAGTAGGATAAAGCGCGGACGCAGAAGTAGAAGCGGATGGTACAGGTGTGAGCTTTCTCGACGACGAGGATTCTATCGAGGGCAGTTTGGCCGGTGGTCCACGATGTATGCCTTGAGTGAGTTTGGGTTCTAGTGGCTCAGGTGGGGCACCAACCGAAGAGGTGGGAGTAGAAGCACTCTCTTTCGAAGGTATGCTCTTCAATACTACCATTGGGCGTCGTACACTCTTGTCAACACCGATTGCATCCGGCATAATTAGCCCTACATCTGGAACAGACCCACGGGGCGCGCGGAGATAATCGAAACCAGCTGCACTCTCTGCAGAAGGATTAAGATGAATGCCAAATTGACCGGGTGCGGAAGGATGCGAGGACTGAGATGGGTAGGCAGAAGGAAGAGTAGGATATCGACCATTGTATTGCGACAGCGAGTGCATGTTCAGAGTTGATGATGCAGGGTGCGGTGACCCCGAGCTAGGATTTAAAGGAGGAGTAGACTGGTGATAATTGCCTTGACCAGGAAAGTCATACTGATGATGAGAATACCTGGAAGGACGTCGGCCAGGAGCATTCTCTCCGCCTATGCCTGAATACATGCCTGACGTATGCGGTCTGTGTGAAAAGTTTGCACTGGTGGGTGAGCCACCGGCATACACCAATGGGGTAGGACCAAATTCATCAGGAGGTAAGCCAGGCATCCCAGCAAGGCCCAATTGACTTAAACCGACAGAATCAAAAAAGGATTCGGACGAGAAGCCTGCAGGAGTGCGACCATGATGTCCCGAGCGATTAGAAGGTAGGATGCCAGATACATCACGTCCAAGAGTGACTAAAAACTCGTTTACGGCTGCAAGCTCTTCGGGTGTGTGGATGTCCAGTGAAACGGAGCGGGGATTGAAGGGTACGTTGGAGTGAGAATGATTGTAAGCCATGTTATTGAGGCGTTCAACCATGCCTGATATAAGGCGTTAATCAATTACCGGCGGTTGAAGACGACGGACATACCCGGATCATAGGAAGGATTGACCCTTCTCTTCTTCATGTCGTTAAAGAAATCGTCTACACTATAATCGTGGTCATGAGAACGCTTTGACCCAGCAGCGACGTGGACAGCATTCGAGTCGGAGCGAAGGGCTTCCCAAGCAGGAGCCTGATTGTGAATAAATAGATCGTCGTGGAGAGGAGAATGGTGACTATGCCGATGAGCTGGCGGCAGCTCTGGAGAAGGAGTAGGTAAAGAGCCTTGCGAAAAGAATCTGTCAGAAATTTGGAAGACTGCGATGCGCATGCACTTACTTTCTGGTGAAGCAGATGAATGTGACACGGAGCGAGGTGCAGGTGCACGTATACGAGGTGCTGACTTATCCTTATCTGACTTATTCTCGCACTGGTTGCCCGACTCCTTGCGAACTCTTGACACGTAAGCAGGATCTACGACGGTGATTGCTTTCGAGTGTTTATGTGCAGCATGATGCTCTTCGGTATGAATTTTTTCATGTTTCTTGAGATCCTGCGGACGCTTGAAGGACTTTTTGCAAATCTACAATTGCAAAAATGTTAAAGTGAAAAGCACAAGAGGAGAATACGAGCTAACCTCACAAACATGAGGTTTCAACGGTGTATGAACTGCGAACAGTTGAACACGAAGATTGTACTTGTATGATTGCAACAAACGCACCCCTTAAATGGGAAGTAATATGGTCTCTCTTCGCACAACTCGTTCCGCAGTCCTTCCACTTGCAAGTGAGGCAAAGATTGTTGGTACTTTTTCTTCCAATATGATCATTGCAGAGATGGTTGTAGAGAGTTTCCGGATCAACGAAGGACTGAGAACATTGTTGCCATTGACAAGAATAAACAGAAGATGGCTCGACACTGGATGCACTAGAGGGAGAGATATCACGGTCGCAGTCATAATCGGAGCCAGCCATAGAATAAAGTCGACGTTCAAGTTGAGCGAGGGGAACAAGTTTTGAACGGAACATTTTTTTTGCTTCAAATATAGGCAGCCGCTTTACAACGCCAAGAGAGTGCCAAGACAGGGGAGGAGAAGCCGGCTTGGCCAAATAATATTACGTAATTCGGTATTAATTTTCTTTTTCTCCAAATCCGATGATAGAGGAAAAGATTGCTAGCAGGCAAGCCTTCAGCAATACGTCCATTGCTATCATCAATAAGCATATTGAACGCTGGATCCCCTGGCCATCTAAACAGGGGACACTCGGATAGATAATCTGCTTCCGAACGTGGTTGCTGCGCGCGAGTCTAGAGGCAATCAACTTTCTTTCTCTTGGATCGCTCTTGGATAACAGGTATTTGCTTGGTCATAACAAATCGCATGTCCTTTCATATTTCTTTCTTCTTTAAACTTTCCACCTCCTCCGGACTTGAGTTTCAGCTTCAATTTCAAATGTCCAAAAGCCAAGCTCACGTAGAGGTGTATCGCCACCAGCCAAGCAAATCAAGCATCTTGAAAGCCAAGCAATTACTTTGTGCATGTGCTCAAAAGTTTGCGAAAGTATGTCGGAGAATATAAATACTTATATCCCGGACAACGCCGAAGCTTGAGGGTGTTTACGGACAACAGTCTTCTTTCCGCAAGTAGCTATCACTCTCTAATACTACGATGCAATGGGAACTTACGATTACACGGCAGTCGGAACATGTTACACGTATTTGTACTATGGGATCCATACCCATTGCCAACCACATAAAGCCTCAAGAAGTTTTTTTACCGAGACTGAGCTTGATCTTGGTTGACGATGGCGCATCGTCGTATACAGTTATAGGAGGACTAGTGGCCAGGGGACTTGTAGCCACAGATTGTCCGAAAGCTGGTCCTCGACTAAATCCAATGTGCGACTGAGCGGGTGTCGCAGGAGGACTTGTCACTGAGGATGGTGAGACTGCAGAAGGCCCAGGCGTAGGTGCAGCCCCGGTATTGAATTCCTCCCACCGAGGACATTTTCTATTAGTTTCTGAAATCAAGGTATATCGTATCAAAGCCAGGAACTTATCAACCGGATGAACGAATGCGTACTCATGTGTCCCATTTGTCCGCAATGACCGCAACGTCTCTAATGGAAGACCAAGGTCGTGAGTAAGCGATACCTTTCGAAAGAAAAATGAACATACAGTAGTCTCCGATTTCAAAGGTCGATTGAGCTGCAAGGGTGTGCCACCTTCCTTTGCAATCTTCGCATTCTTTCTGTGCAAACGCCTCTCTTGATTCTTCTTCATCCTTGCAAGCTCTTCCTCGATCCTACGTTACGCATTGATAAGATCATCACAAGTGATATAGAGCTAACATACCTCTTTTTCGCTCTCTTATCCTTATCCGCATCACCAGTGGGCGCCAAACTATCAGTCAGGGTGTTCTCCTCCTCTATAGCTTGCCGATTCCGAATGTACGCCCGGATGACTGCCGGATCCCGGACAATCTCCGTCTCCCACTGGCCATCGACAAAGCGTTTGATTCGGAGAACTCGCCGATTGGTCTCAGGATCTGCACTCCCTCGATCCATTGATGGACCACGACTATAAGGATCCAACAACGTGAGATCCCGGTTAGCTTGCTGTTGTTGAGCCTCAATCTGCTGTACTTTCAAGGCATCTCTACGTAGATCCTCCGCTGTCAGTGCTGGCTCCTCCCGTCGACTGAGTGAATCGAACTGAGCCTTCCAGATACGTTCGATTTCAGACTTGTAAATCTGTTGTTGCTCGGCAACGTTGTACCTGTGAGCTGATTTTGGCCTGTTTTCTGCTTCCGCTGTGCAAAAAAAAAAAAAAGAGATATGTATAAGACATTAAAAGTCTCCGCATTAGAAATACGACATACCCATCTTCTGCTCATAATCCTCTCCAGCTTTGACGAAAATCTCCTTCATGGAGATTCGAATGAAGCTGAATGCCTCTCCGCGGCCTGTAGGATCCCCTTCTCCATGTAGCCTCAACATGGCTTTCGCCTGCGTTGCGAACAAGAAATTCTTCGTCGTAATCCAAGGCGCGAGCTGTTGCTCTACCGATAGATTTGATTCGTCTCCGTCTGCGTTATCGGCGGTTTGACTATATCCGGAGTCCTGTAGATGGCGTTGACCAACCTGCATGCTCTCGGTGAGTACCACCTGTTCGGGTGTGACCATTTTGAGCATTTCAGGATCGGAAGGGACCGGCCAGTTGGGTTTGAGACGCCAGAAGCCTTGATGAGGACCCCGGCGATGGTACTCCATGAATTCCTGATCCAAGAATGTTTCAGCTCGACGTTCATTCGTTGGCAAACCAAGTATTCACCTTTAGACGTTGCCTCATCTGCAGCTCGTTCTGATCTGGGAAATATTTCATCAACCTCGATATCTTCAATCGTTCACCTGCGCTTTTTCTCAGCAGTTTATACGCAATTATCTGTAATCGATGTTTTATTGTGTTGGTGATTTTGCGCGAGTGTGGACCAGGAACTTCGGTGACAGGATATGTTTGGCCAATAACGAAGAGATTCTTGATTTCACGGATATAATATTTGGTTTCACCCTTCACGGTGCTCCTATGTAAATTATCAGTCAGAAGTGACAGATATCATGAATCCTTGTTTACCGTACAACGAGAAAATCGGTTGGCTTGGCTTTATGTCGGAAAAGCGGCGCACGAACGAGATTGTTATAGAGAGCGGGCATCGTCTGACCAGGATAGACATAGCCAAACTTCATAAATGGAGATTCGTCTTGTGGTTCCAGAACGAATGGTACACCGAGGTCGAACTGTGAAATATATATGTCGAAACCATGCCCTTTGGTATCGTCGAGAGCCTACCTTGGGGACGTGATCGTCCTTCTCGTCCTTTTTTCGATAATAGTTGACTAACACACTACCCATGCCAAAATTGGGGACAATGGGAGGATGTTCTTCCTAGTATTTTCGTTAGTGAAGCAGAATACGGAAGACCCAAACACTGTACATACAGAGTACTCCCACAGCACAAAATTACTAGTATCTTTAAGACTGAGATCGCCAGTAGTGTGGAGCCCTTCTCCAACATTGCCACCCTTGCCTAGTTTACGCCCAGCCTTGTCCTTCTTCTTCTTCGCAGTCCGGACTTTCGTGAAATGGAGTTCAATATTAATAGGAAATTGAAGCGCAGGGCGATGGAAGGAACGAGCTTCTTGCTTGGAAAGTCGCGTTTTGTACTACAATTCGATATAATTTTAGATACACCATATTAATTGTGCACAGACTCACGAAAGGAAGCTGCAATTTTTGCGCAGGATAAGCATGCTCTACGGTGAGCTGACCGAATGTCTGTCGTACGCGATGGCGGCCGCCATCCTTGGCAACCTCATAATACTGGTCGTTCGATAGATTGAATTTGTCCCGTGGAGCAGCATCTGTTCTGAAGCGTTTTCTTGGCCGAATCTGTTCATCTATACGAGCCAGTAAATTTTTACTGTGATTATATGACAGACTATCAGTGGATGACGAACTTGAGCGTTCTTCCGGGACGATATCATCTTCATGATTAAACTCGAGTTGCGTAAAGTCTCTAAACGGTGCATCAGATGTCCAAATAATGCTCTGCGTCCATGCTCCCGACTCGAGAACCTGATTCACAGGAGTGGTTAAGCTGTTATTAGTGGATGGCGCCACAACAGAGGGTGAAGGATCCGGTTCATATATAATTTGATCCTCCCAGTTCGACAATAGAACTAGATCAAACGACCTGTCGTGTAACGGTACCGATACTTGGACATTCGTTGCTTCCCGTTCCTATTTTTGAGATAATGAGGCTGGTTTATGACTGAGAAAGTGTTTGGCGCACCTCGAGTGCTCGACGAAGATCAGCTTCAATGCTCCCTGACGATATGACTTCTTCCACCCTCTTGTTTTCTACCTGACGTTTGGCATCTCCTGCCACGGACTCTAAGAAACCTCTTGGTACCTCTTTCTTCCTTGGATACGTTGTTTCAACTGGAGCTCGGATCAGGAAGACGAATGAACGCGATGCTCGGATGGAACGCACCAGCAAACTGTCTTTTTCCGACTCTCGATTTACGAACGGTATATCCTTTGAACAATTCACTAAAATCCAGTATTTTGTCTTTCTCAAATGCAGGGAAGCGTTCATAAACGCTCTTTGGTCGTTCTATCAAACGCTTGACAATTCTGGTCCGTTTTTGCTTTTGCCTTAGTGCAGGAGAATCCACTTCCATTTTCACGACATCATCCACCTCCTGTGCCATTTCCATATCAATTTGAGCCTCCCAGTCATCTCCCTGATCCAGGCCGACTGCATCTTCGTCGTCGTAATTCTCATTATAAATCTGGTTTGAACTGAGGGCAGGGATGCCAGAAATTCCGAGCTGATTGTTCAGAGAATCAGTCGTCACATTGAAATCCCCGAGGATGTTTCCCAGTGAGAGTCCAGTAAGAGCTGAGATAGCGGCATTCTCTTCGTTCGCCATGGCAGAAAGAGAAAAACCTTATGTCAGCGACTGTCGGTCCGTTGATCCTATCCGAACCACCGAGCGAACTATTCTTTGTGTTGTTCGGAATGGAGAAAGGTTTGTCGATTCAAATGGAGGTAAGTACTACTTTATACTCTCTCACAGTTCCGAACCACCTGTGAATTTCTAGCAATTCTACTCAAATGTGAGGCTAGCTGGCGAAGAGGTGGTCTTTAACACGTTCCCGAAGAAGGTTCGTTGAATACTCTTGACCAAAACGCAGACTCATCTCCGCTGTAGACTTTGTACTAGAACATTTTATCTACTATTTGGACGTTACTCATCAATTGGTAGAGAGTTACAGCAACTCGTTCAATCGACAGCGAACACAGATTCGCCTTTCCACGACGCCTGCTTAGCTAGCATAGACACTATAGTTTATCCCCCGCCTTTAGAAGGTTCCCCAGGGACGGACGCGCCTTCGAAAAAGCGCAAGATCCTGACCGATGCGCCCAACGGAGACAAGTCACCTTCTCCGAGGATAGTCCAACATGACATCCAATACGCGCGGTTATCCAATCTTGTTCTAGAAAATAAACATGTCAAACGTCTACATGCTATCATCAAGAAGGAATGTGATGAGCTGGTCGACTCTATGAACAAAGTTAGGTTATGGGTGACGCTGGCAATACCTAAGTGAGTATAAGCAGGTGCATTTTTTAACAAGTACACTGTCCTGAGCAGCGACCACCTTTCTTCTCCATTCCAGAATTGAAGAGTGAGTCTTGATCGATTGAAAATGGACAAATCGGTCTCACCGCTATGATTCCACAGTGGAGATAATTTTGGTTGGTTGTATGAGCTGTCCTCAATTTTGAAACTGCTGATCAGCCTGTTGAACTCCGAAGCTGTGGAAGTACAAGAAGGTTCGCCTCTTATTATTTTAATTTCGTTCATATTAGATCATTCGTTCACATACAGAGATACTCAATGAAATACATCGCGCACAAGACTGTGCATATAATCTCAGAGACAGTGCACGACAAAATCATCTGGCAAGAGCAAAGATATGTTCGAAACTGATCAAATACCCTTTTGTGGAGGATTACACTGTAATTTGCATTTTTACAAGCTTACAGGATTCTGATCTTCTTCACACCAGTCAGCTCTATTGGAACATGACGAGAAGCAAATATTTTATGCTCGACACCATTTGCGCGATATAAGAGACCTGTATGCTGCTTTAACAGATATCACACAGAAGAATATCACCAAGGTACAAGACAGCCCATATCAGGCTCCAAAGATATGCTCACCATAATTCTACGACCTAGATACGGGCGCCACAGTCAAATAACGGTAGCGGCATATATTGATAGTTTGGATTGACTCTGTGCCTCTCTACTAGCGTGAAGGTTTATGTGGCGATGGTACTGAACACATCGAATCCATCGGCACCTGTGCTTATGACTGCGCCTGGGATTTGTGAATGCCAATGTATTTCTTTGACATCCTTTTGATGGTGGTTGAATAGCAGTTGAGGAGGGATATCTTTAGTGTCAGAAGTCTCGCTCATCTCGTCATCGTCCTGTTCGACCGCAAGGTCCCACAAAGAGACTATGTTATCAGCACTCGAGGCAGCAAAAGTGGATGCGTCGCTTGGATGCCATTCTAGTGAAGTTATAGGCCCCTTATGCCAACGGAAGGAGGCTATTGGTGTCGGGGTCGGGGAAGAGGTTCTAAGTTCAAGGGCGATCAGTTATAAATTTCAAGAAAGTAGAAAAGAAAACCACGAACCCCTTCTTTTGTACGTTACGCAGGTCCCAAACTTTGATAGCACCTTCGTCACCTCCACTTACAAGAAGATACGAAGTACTCTTGTTCCAGCTAATGACGTTGACGTCGCTTTCGTGTGCGGGATCAATCCCAGCAACACTTTTACGGCCTTTACTCCGCACGTCCCAGATCTGAACCGTTCTATCGGCCGAACATGACCCAAACACTGTAGATTCGACAGGACTCCATTGTATGTCTTCGATACTCGACGTATGGGAAGAGAATGGTTGGGAGAGTACATTAAATCCAGAGACAGTGGAAGTTGTAAGAAATATTTTGGAGTTGATATCGCCTGTCAGCAGACGTATGGAAGATGCACTTGATGAGGCCCAGTCCATAGCAAACCCCTCTGCTCGTCCATGGGCATCGATAGTGAATACGGGTTTGCTACTCCGTGGTTTATCGAGGGAGTACCCAGGTGTTTCTAGCGATTCTATCAATGGACGTACATCCCATATGTGAACTTTCCCAGTTTCTGCCCAGCTAGCAACATGGTATGGTTGAGTAGGTGGAGGTAAAGGTTCGGACGCAGGCAAAGGTTGCGCACGAACACGATTGACTCCGCCTAGATGGGGCACTGAGCGATATTCAATAATTGGATCTTCATCCAAGGAATCATCCTCTTCATCGTCATCCGAATCCGAATCGTCTGCTCCCAAGAATGGGATTAGGTGATATTCACAACGAAAACAAATCATACTCACTACCAAACTTCTGAGTTTTGTGCAGAGCGCTCATCTTGCAGACTAGAATTTGGTTATTTTTGGCGACATCAGCTTGTGTACCGGTAACGATCCATACTGTATGCGGGAAACGTTGACGTTCTTCGCCTAGATTGTCGCGTAGGACATCAAACGAAAGACAGGGCCAATCTACGCCAGTGGAATGCCGCATGAGATATACTGATTCATCGGGCTCTAGTATTTCATCCTCTCCTAGTGTATGGGTACCAGGAATGAAGACGTCGGGAGGTGCAGATGGCTGTTCAGATTCTTCAATTGCAGGCATTACTTCGTCTATATCCATGCCTAGAGAAATTATTTCTCGGGTTGAGTACGTCGATTATGTCGATCAGCCCTCAAACAGTTCCGCACCATCTTCCTGTGAGCCTGCTTCTGCATCAATCACGTCCTCGTCCTCTTCAATCTCATCTTCCCAAGCATCTTCAAATTCTCCCATCTCGTCTTCCGTTGGGACTTCACGGCGTACGCCAGTACCTAAAACCTTTGAAAAAGCCTGCCCATCTACTGTGGATACCTCTGTGACCGATCGCTTGGACATTGCGGGAAAAAAAAGGTCAAGAAACTAGAAGAGGTCGCTGGAATAAAAATTTAGACGCCGTACAGCGCTAACAAATAAACATCCCGCGACACTGTTAAATCGAGCACACGAGCATTAATTTGTAGTTATGGTTCAGGGAGGTCTAAGAGGAATCAAACAGACCTGAAGGAAATGACAAAGAGCTTGGTGCATGAGCTAGCCTGTGAGACGCGTCATTCGGCACCTACTAATTACTGCCCCGGCTAGCTGCCACGTATTTCAGGCGTTAATACTATAAAAAACCTCTGCTCTCATCAGGTTCTCATCAATCTCACCTCTCCGCTTGCCATTCGCAGTTGAAATGTCATCAGTTATCGTGATCCCCCAAGGGTGCGTTTCCTATATTCTATAATGTATCAATGTACCAAAAATATGTTCATCAAGATTTTCCTATGTCGCCGGAGCACTTCTTTCTACTGTTTTCCTTCTAGCTGGACAGAGTCATGTTGTGTCAAATCACCGAAAAGCGGCTGGAATCAAATACCCTCAGCGTTGAGGCACTTGATCTATTCTTGCGCGTTCAATGCTGACCAGTGCTTGTAGCCTACGCCGAACAGAGAGAAGTCGAGGCCTCCGCTCATGCTCTGAAATTTAATTGCGCTCAACGTGCTCACCAGAATACCCTCGAAAACTTGCCTATCATATATATAACGTATGTGTTGGTTTTAGCTCAGAGACTCGAATTGATGACAAGTCCGCGTTATAGAACTCTGGTAGCAGCATTGAAATTCCCGAAAGTTGCGGCTACCGCCTGTGCTCTCTGGTCGTTCGCACGCATGTTATACACGAAAGGCTATATTTCTGGAGATCCAGCACAACGCAATAAACAGGGAGGCGGTTTACACCATCTGGCTACCCTTGTCTTGTTAGGCACATCTCTTTATACTGCGGGGTCTCTCATGCTAGCTGGTGCCTGATAGGTAGTGGCCAAGGCATCGTGAAAGCGCAGAACTTGAGCATACTTATCTTAAAGGATCGTTAATCGGATGTACAGATACAAACGTTTATTAGTACGCGCATCTAAGCGCTCGTTGCACGTGACTGAACGCGATTTGTGCACGGACCAGATGAGTTTATGTTAACCGGTCTCTTCTCAGTTATTTGAGTCTTTAACGTCTATGACCAGCGCAAAATCATAATGCCCAAAGACTCTTCACGACCCAGCCTTCCTACCTCGTCGTCAGATTTTGCTCTGCCATCAAGTTCTGTGGCAAGCACCTCTTCTGTAACACTTGATGACAGTAGTTTCGTTCTTCACAGGTTTCGACGGCCTAGTCTTTTAGCCCCCAGTTCGACACATATATCAGAAACACGTCTTCACAGCCCACTTGTCAGCTCATCTACCCTTCAGCCGTCACCAACCAAGCGAAAAGCTCATTCAGATGATGAATCCCTGGAGGACACTCCGATGTACCGGGACCGCCCTGGCAGAGAGAGTTCTCCGTCCAGCAGCTCTGAAAATCCCACGCCTCCACTTGCAATCCAAGAAACAAGCGAAGAATCTGAAGACGGAGGGAGAGTAGTCCAAGTCAAGTCGTTGCGTACTCCTCCACGAAAATCATCGGTGGATAATCACTTTATACCAAGGCGTCGTCTTTCTTTCCCGGTGCGCTTTCATATCACTGCCAAAGAAATGGATCTAATCATCAAGCTTCAGGTCAAACAACCTCGAATATTGAATCTTCTTGCGGAGTCACGCCCTGCAGAGAACGAAGTGAAATCGGAGGCTGCATTTCAGCGCCTAGTTGCTGCCGGAGCTGAGATTCCAATGCAACCTCGCACGCCAAGCACGATGTCTAATCGTGGTCGCTATCCGGAAGAAGCATGTGAAGACGATGATCAACGTGAGGAGACACCTAGCGACGATGAAGGAGAAGATGAGCCTGCTTATGTTTCAAGCATGAGTGAACCCATCGCTATTAAGAATCGTACGCCTGCTGGCAGTGTGAATGGTGACGATCTGAACACGATGAGTATTTCCGAGAGTCCTAGCTTCTCAAGTATCTCGAGCATGGCTATGGATGTTGACATAGTGAGCGGTCATCCTTTGTTCCTCATATTGGTATTTTTTCTAACGATCAAGCACAGCCGTCCGCATCACCATCTGTTTCCTCACTTTCGTCTACTCCAATAAATCATTGGCGTTATACCCCTCCTCCGACCACCAGTGCTGTGCGGTCAAACAAACGTAAACGTGGGTACTATGTCCTTTATACTGCGTGCGATTAGAGATGACGAATGATAATCTTGTTTGCAGTGGATGATCGATTCGATCCTTATCCAGCAGCCTCGAAACGACGTGCTGTTTCTCCTTCCCTCATACATCTACGGGAATCGCATTCCAACGTTGGTTCTCCAAAAACTCGGAGCACTCCACGCCTTCCAATCGCTATTCCTGTAGCTGTACCTGGGTCCAATGCCAATTCCGCCACCTCTTCGCCAACTTTTTCTGGTTCATTCTCAACCTCGTTCTCAAGATCGGTCCCTGTCGCAATGAGTCCGACGCTGCGTGCGTCTATGGGTTTAGCTAGTCCTATCCTCAGACCGCTCGCCCGTGGCATCAGACGAGATGGAGAAGAAAAGGAAGTAGAAGGAGCTGGAGAAGCAGTGGGAGGCCTAAGTCTCGGATAATCTTCAATCTAAAACTCGAACAAGAGTTTACTCCGTTCTCATTTTCCGTGAGTCCTTTTTAACATCCGCAATTCGAGATGACCTTCATGATCATGCATTAGGTTGATACCGTTCTATGAAGGCCTAACGAGATCATCGGTATTGTTTGTGTTCCCTGGTTGCATTGATGTACTTCGTATCTTCTCATCTTTTTACTTCGTTAGACACACAGCAGGACCATTGGCATAATACATACTACATCTAGTGCTCATTGCTACATATGTTCAACTGGTTGCTTCACGTTTCAAAGCAGCGTCTACGATCTCACCCATTGCAATAACCGCTTCTTCCTCTAACGTTCGACCTACTAGTTGAACAGAGATCGGAGCATCTGCAAAGTCTGCCGGGTGATCTAAAGGTTCGTTCAGGATGTGAGAATGACAGGTATTATGCTCAAGAAACCCCTACAGAGATCGTAGTTGGCCTTATCATCTGCATTTAAAAACTCGTGCGGCGGTTTGACCCGGTCAATTTCAGGGTTGACTTTTGAAACCGGTATAACGAGGGCGCTATAATCAAGTACATTCCAAACCATGGTGTATTGTCCCGACCTGTAAAATAACTCATGTAACGGCGATATTTTGAATATTTTTCAGGTGACACACTTATTTTGACCATGGCGTGTAGCGGTGTAAGGTGCTGCAGGCGAAATAATTGCATCAACGGCCCGACCTGTGCCAGTCACTTGAATTGTATCTTCCCAAAGTTGAAGATATTCCTCTCGTAAAATCCTTTTCTTCTTGTGTGTCTGCCACAAATGATAGGCAGATATACCAGGCGCAACAGCGACCTTGTTCCTATTAATGATATCGACGGTGGGCTCACCGTCCGATGGACTCATACTCGCGATCACTGGCTCGCTAGTCAGTGCGGTGACAACGTCAAAATCTTCTGCAGACCCAGCGTCCCATATGTCTCGCTACACAAAATAACCCCATATGAGTCAAGAATTGTAGTGATGAAGAGAGGATATGTACCAAGCATATAGACATTTCAGCGTGCTTCAGAGGTTTCCAGTCAATCACTGAAGAAATTCTTCAGCCCTACACCAAACAGGTGCTGAATGTTTATACCTTTATGACCAGCATCTAGCAAGGCATTTTTGACGATCTCAAGACCTCGAATGATGGGTGGATGAGGCACAATCATACCATCGTCCCACATGATGGCAAAGCACAAACTCTTTCCATTGCCATGATCGGCCAAGTTGTATTCATCATCACTCCATCGTTTACGCACTGCAAGAGGATCCTTTAGCCATGGTTTAGCATCGACGACTGTTTTCATGAATGTCTTGATCCCTGATAAATCATTCGAAAGCGGACCAAGAACCGAAGGCACAGAATCTTGTCCTTCGAGGGAATTGACACAACCAGCATAAGGCACTCGTCCATATGACGGCCTTAATCCGTATGTCCCACAGAATGCCGCTGGAATGCGAATGGATCTATTACAAGATTTGAGACGACGCCATATGCAGCTTTTGTTAATCATACCCTCCTATATCTGATCCCACGCCTAGGGGTCGTTATCAGTGATAGGAACTCAATTTGAAGGAGAAAGTCTCACCGAGGGGACTCCCTCGCATAGCTGTTAAATCGTTTGAGCGGCTCGAGCTTTACTGAGCACAGTTTTAAACCTACCAACCAAGGCACCTTCGCCTCCAGACGACCCACCGGAGGTCAAGGTGCGATTGTATGGGTTTGAGGTACGTCCAAAGACATGATTGAAAGTTTCGGCCCACTGAATAGGACAATGAAAGAAATGATAAGACGATCTTGAACAGGATTAGACGAAGGTTCAATCACCATCAAAGTTTGTGGGATATTAGTCTTCACGAACAGAACAGCACCAGCATTCTCAAGGATGTCGGTGAGAACAGAGTTTCGTTCTGCAAAAATACCCACCCATGATACATAACCTTCAAAGAGTGGTGTAAGAATCAAGTTCCAATAAATCGAGCCCGTAAGGTCCTACCCATGCATGATTCCAAGCCTTTGATATTAATTTGATCTTTCAAAGATACAGGTAATCCATGAAGAGGTCCTACAACTGCGCCAGTTTTCTGCAAGTGATCGTCTAGCTCCGCAGCTCGAGCAAGAGCTCTTTCAATGAATATCTCCGTCAGACAATTGGTCTTCACGTCGCTGTCAGTGAACAGATATATATCCTTTCCACAACTAACTCACTAAATGGTGAGCTATGATGGCTCTTTTATAAAATGCAGTCGTCACGGATACCGACGTCCATTTTCCTGCGGCAAGTTTCTCCAGTAAATCAGCAACGTCCGAGTTCGTGATTTGCAGCTCGGTTGCGCTCAGCAGCCCGCACGTTTCCGGGATGCGCGAAACATCAGCTTCAATGTGGTGAGGTATTTCATCCAGCTTAATTGTCCATTCTTTGGGTATCAGTGCTAGTTGTTCGGCTTTCTTCTTGGCTGCAATCGCCCTCCAATCAGTCATTGCGTGGTTTGTTGGTATGTAGAAGAAGGAACAAAGGCGAATGATAAACCTTCCGGCTATATATATGGGACCTTTTTTAAAATATCGATTTATTGCGCGCGGAGGCGGACCTCATGATAGTCTATTGACTAGGCCCCTAGCCTGCTCTGGAGACTCCAGGCGACGAAATGTGGGACCTTCAATGGTCATTCGGTATTTTGAGGCATTTCAGGATAGGTGTCCTCGGAGGGTAGGACACTGATATAAACAGTGTATTCAGTTTAACGGAGGATCGCGAGAATATTTACTTCTGTGTAGGATTGTGGGAAGAACCGAGGAACATTGGCAGATTAGTGCTTATAGCCGGACGAGTGTTATGTATAGAGGCAGATTTCGTGCAATATTAAAGCATACTCTCTACTCAAAGTTTCGAATTGCAACTCAAAACATGACAGCCGTTAATACGCTCAGTAGTTTATCTATTCGATAATGAGAATCTTGGTGTGCATGTATGCTTATCGCCTCCGTTAATGGCTGCCGGAATGCAATATAAATTATGCTGGCCGTTCTGCTGCAGCTGATGTTGCCCTGTGTGCCTAGTAAACTGAGTAGGGCATTTTAAGAGAAGATACCTGTAGAGCAGTAGGGAAAAATGATGGTCAAGTTGGCCGGAATCAGTGAATTTGATCCGAGGCCACATGAAATCTGTCTCCATCAATCTACCTTCATAGGTCTTGCGTTGAGCAAATCGCCAACTTCAACTTTCTAATCATTGTCATGGACGCGCATTCTACCGACCATCCTCTCCAGCCACACCAGATTGCCCTTCTAGCAATCTTCCTTCTCACATACGAAGACTTGCACTCAAAGAATCTTGATCCAATCTTTCTGCTGTATATTCAACGCATGCTCCTCGACGAAGTATCGGAGGTACACTTCTAGCTATTATCTCTTCTCTAAGCGCTGTCTTACTTATGATAGCTGACTCAACCCAAATCTGCTCGGGAACTTCGGGATGTGTTGTCGGCAGCACCCAAATGTGATGAAGGAGATGCTAAAACTTTGATATCAGGTTTCAAAACATTTGTGAGTCTTTAATTCGCGGGTTCTTCATAGCTCTAACACCCGGGGAGACAGAGATTGGAAAACACTGACAAAATGATCAAGTTCTTCTCCGGTAGGCGGTGGCGAACTTGTCATATTGGCACTCTAATTGATAAAGGATGCAGGGCTTCCGGTACTTTACCACGGAATTGAAGGAGTATGTATCCTCAACTTGATTGATGCCATCCTCTCCC
This sequence comes from Lentinula aciculospora, assembly GCA_028011355.1. NCBI lineage: Eukaryota > Fungi > Basidiomycota > Agaricomycetes > Agaricales > Omphalotaceae > Lentinula > Lentinula aciculospora. Next base: position 2,622,954 of record JAOTPV010000003.1, read on the forward strand.
GACTCAATGCTTGTTGCGTGCAGCCTGACTCGATATTCGTAAATCCACTCCTCCGCTTGGTGTTTCATCGCTGAACTGCACATAGGGACTCAGGTCAATATTTGGATTCTATTGTCGACGCTGCTATAGCAGTTTTAGCAAACTATCATTTTCGGGTGTGACTCAATTACATGAAGACTTCCAACTGTGGATGGATGGAAAGCCGAACCATGCGTATAAGCCGATACACAAAGACGAATTGAACAGCAGTGAGCATTCTTCGTTTACTCTATTGCAACATTACCGTTGATCGCTTTATTAGCCCATTCACATTTATATCAAACACAAGGGGACCGCCAGAATTGGGCTCAACCGGAGCCTTATGCATCGTACCGTATCTTCCAGACACATCTCAATGTAATTCATCTGAGCCCTCTTTTCTTTAGATGGATCAAAGGACAAACCATTGGCGATGAAACTCTGGCCAAAGAAAATTTGCGATTCTTCTTCGAACAGCGTTTTCATGAAGGCAATGATTCGTATGTCACCTTCCTCTTGTGACAATTCTCGATCTTATCCCGTATATCAGAGGCGTTCGTCAACTTGGTTTACTTAACATGGTCAGACACCACTATGTTCATGAAGAATACTCTGCCGGAAGGAAGGTTCGTTTTCCCACTATCTCGATGGTCTCTGCCCTGATCCTTGGTAGCTTCTATCTGAAGCAATCAACGTGTCTCGAACCAGCGGGGATAAGATAACCCTACAACAATGTATCAGGTACGTGGATTGATCCAAGCTTTACACACCATCCTGACATATGCCTCAGCCTTCTTCGTCGTTTTCCGTCAGTCGACCAACGGCCGCCATTAAACGATATACAACCGAATCTCAATCCACTCGATATCCTGTACGATGTCAAGAAGCTTATTGACGAGACAAATGTTTGTGGATATAATCATCGAATTGCAAGGAGGTGCTGAAAATATTGCAAAGGAGCAACCCTTGAGTGCTTCCTTCCTCAAAATCACAGAGTCAATGGGTGTTTTCGACCACTGGTGTGATAGCAAAATGAGTACAACCATGGAGTCAGATCAATGGGCCCAACATGCAGTACAGGCGATTGCGTGGAATATTATCGGTATGTTTATAAAAGTCAATATCCATTCACAATGGTTTTCAGAGCAAATATAAAGGTTGCGAAGATTTGGGAGATCTCTCAGCGGACGTCATCGTCGCGCTTACCTTTGCTGGTAGTCCTGATAATAACCGCTTGACTGCTATTCTGAATACTGCTTACCGTGTGTGTATCTGAGAGTCATGCATTTCGTTGTTCTTATTTCTGTTTTTTTTTCCTGTAGCGCGCACGACAAGGGAATTACGATAATGCACTCGCCATCCTCTTGAATCCAGTAGTATGGAAAGGACTTATTCTCCCGGATTACAAACTATGGGCTCAAGAGGTTTGGCAAATCCTGGCATTACGTGCTACACGACGGTACTTTCTTTCTTTTTTTGGGGTTATTGATACTATTTAACCTTGCGGTAGGGGTCAAGGCCGTTTATACCAAGAGTTTCTACTTCCCCGCCAGCCCCCCGGAGAGCGCAACGCGCGACATTATGTATATACTCCCCGACCTCGATCGGTACCTGTTGGCAAAATTTCCGACTCTTTGCATGAGGCGTTGCGGTTGCGGGTGTGTAAATCGATTTTTCCTATATCTTTTCCTTTGAATTCTTCTCTTATAAAATTTAGGAATGTGAAGCATCCGGAATAATGACGGAACAGCTCTTGAAATCCCTTTGGCACGCAGAGTTCTTGTTTCAAATACATCATTATCGAATAGCAGTCATTCTTCTTGCAGACGCGGGCCTTCAATTGGGACTCACAGAGAGCAGCCAAAAGATGATCGAAGACATTATGCCTCAGGTACCTTTAGCATTCTCCGCACTACAGCTTATTTATCTCGATTTTGCAGCTGGCCACTGGTAATGATATTGAGACACGCGCCTTCGCAGCGTTCACATTAGCCCGATGCATTCTCGCCAGCGGTCCATCTCGTGTGTTTGCTTATTCTCCATGATGCAAAGTTGCTCAACGCTAAGAATCTAGTTCCTGGTTTACAACAAGCTGCATACTGGCTTGTCATTGCTGAGAATGATTACGTGACCTTACAGATATACCGTTCTGCCATGGATGTACAGTATTTGCTCGCAGTTGTATACAACACTATGGGTGCGGAGCAGGAGAGAGACGCTTCTGCGCAGCGTTTCCAAACGACCCAGGACCTTGCACAGAATTTGGAAGTGACTGTTTTTGATGAAGAGGCTGGAGCAATCCTGGACATTGTTTCTCAGTTAGGGCTGCTAGAGCTTGTTAACCTTTGAAGTGTATAAATTACATACGTCCCAGTCCAGAAACCAGAAATTGAATCAAGTGAACATGCTGAGGAGCACGTGCCGCCCTCCCAATATTAAATCTTCACTTCCATGCTCTCCAGTGCGAGGCTCACCAAAAAGCAAAAGAAGGGTATTGCATTCCGAGCTGGAAAACTCGGAAAGGGTGCCCGAAAGAATGGTGTCGGTACTAGTTCTGATGGCACTGAAGATAACGCAATACCTGTCCTGGAAATCCAAGCGAGCCTTGATGTTGAGGATGTTGAGATGGAGAATGGCACTGTTTCTCCGGAGGAGGAGATCGCCTACGATGTTCCGCCAGCGAGAACGGACAAAGGGAAGGCGAAGGCAGCTGAACAGGAGACGGACGTCGGCACGGTTCCTGCGAATCAAAAAAGAAAGCGGGATGCTGAGCCAGGCCTGGCAAAAGTCAAGGAAAAAGAAGGGAAAGAAGACGTTGTTCCCAAAAAGAAAAAGAAGGGGAACGATGAGAAGCAGAGGTTTATCCTTTTCGTCGGTTGGTCTCTCGTTTTGTTCTACGTTCGGGTATGATACAACTGAAGGATTGTAGGTAATCTCAAGTATACCACATCCATGGAATCAATAAAAGAGCATTTCGCTGCATGTGGTAATGTTGTCGAGCCCCTTCCTAGTGACTTTTCTAACCATCTTCCTCTAGATCCTCCGCCATCCGTTCGCTTATTAACACCTAAAATTTCAAAGTCAAATAACAAGTCCAAGGGTTGTGCATTCTTAGAATTTACTCATCGCAATGCCCTTCAGCAGGCCCTGAAGCTGGACCAGTCACAGCTGGACGGTCGGGCCATCAATGTAGAATTGACATCAGGAGGCGGTGGTAAAAGTGAAGCTCGATTGCAAAAGTTGAAGGAACGTAATAAGAAGCTACATGAACAGAGAGTACGTCTGACTTTATGACCTTATCCTTATGGACACCAACATTCACACCTCTACAGAAGGAGCGCCAAGGGGACAACGAAGAGATTACACACCGCCAGCGATATTCCGCCACCTCAGGCGTAGGCGCAATTCCAGATGCAAAAAAGACATGGGCGGTGGATGACGCTGAGGATAGTAACGTTCATCGAGGAGGAAAGAAACACAAGAAACATAGTCGTTCACAGCGTTCAAAAGAATGGCGTACGGGGGTGAACGCAATACCTGTTGGATAGTGCGTAAGTTCCGTGTCATAAAAATCCAAATTATATTTAGTCCGCCTATGTGTGCATAAAGTAAGAGAATAAGTGAAGTAACCGAGTGATCCAGCGACTCGGAATCACGAAACTAGGATAAATACAAGGAACTAGATCCATAATAAGTATTGGATATATGGAAAGACAGAAGGACTGACGCAGACGATGAGCACTCCGAATATCTTCAGCATAAGCCATCTGTTGCTCGATATGCTCGCATAATACTTTAGCAATTCTCGCTGAGCGCCGCTGACGTTAGCGGCGATGTCATGAGAATCCGCGTCGATACGCTGCACCGTCTCCCCTTGTTCAGCAACCATGTTGGCCAACTGCATGAATATTTGGCCCAGTTCTGCGATGGTAGACTCTATAGACTCTATGGCAGTTGAGCGTGATTGTATATAGGAATCCTCGAACACGACGTCAAAGTCAGAAACCAGAAAGAACGAGATATGGACGCACCTGTTGTTCGACCATTTGCATCTGCATGAAAGCTCCTCCGTTTTGCGAGCCAGATCCTTCTTCTGCTGCCTCTAAATTTAGGGCGAGCATATCTCCGTTTTGAGGACGCTTAGAATCAAATCGACTGAGGCTGCCATCGCCCATCGGATCACCTCGAGGATTAAAAAGGACCGAGTCTACGAGGAGAATGAGATGACTCGCGAATAGAGGAAGAAAACGGAGTCATACTGGAAGGAGGTTGGGAAGCAGCAGATGTAGCAGTATACATAAACTGTTCTGTTCTATCTTTGGATTCTTTCATGTTCTACTGCAATGATGAGACCCTTGGACTATGAGCCTATATATTCATGTAGTCCCATACCTGAGTCCGAACCTCCAAGACTTCCTGAAATGCGACACTTGTATCTGCCAGTTTGCTCTGTAAAAGCGTCACGACATTCTTGTTGTGTTCGTCGACTTGTTTCCCGTCCTCTGACTTTGCTCCCTGGGATTTTTTCTGTTTCACATAGGTTTGGAGCGTAGCTATCTGCTTGTTAAGACTGGCAAGGTCTTGCTTGATTATGAAGGTGAGTTCCTACAGTATGTATTAGAGAATATGTCAAAGTTAACGAGAAGATAAGCACACGCTAATTTCCACTGGTCTATCATCGAATAATGTCTTCCTCTTCGCGACTGTAAAATAGTCAAAAACGAACGGTTTCAGAACAAACACAGAGAACACACGCTGTGATAGTTTGCCTAGTTTGAGGTTCGTACTGCTTATTTCTTTTCCTATTCCTGAAGCCATACGCGAAAATTCGGATTTGGTGGTGGATTTCCCGTTCTGTAGCAGCTTTTGCTTTGCATCTCTTCGTGAAGGGATCGAAGACCTGCTGATTATAGAGTCGACGCAGGCAATGAATTCATGAGTGCGATCTTGGACTGGCATTCTTGTTTATATGGGATATAATGAAAGGCGGCTTTCTATGGAACAAGTAAATAAAGTTGGCAGTAGTGAGAGTAAGTGCACACGTGGCGTATTGCTGTAAACGCGATATTACGTTACCAACGCTTTCGCGCGTCTTGCTCATGCATGCTCGTACGTTCACTTCGTATTATAAGTTTCTTTTCTAGACCGACACGTAGCCCCATCAGAGCGCGCTTCACCCACTACACGGACTGCTCCTATAGCACTGCTCGACTCACCTTCATGCCTTCACCCACTCGCTCTATATCGGAGCCTTCTAAAGTGTTAATTTTTGGTGCAGGAAATTTTGGGTCTTGCCTGGCCGACCATCTGGGAGACTCAGATCATGATGTATATTTATGGTCGCGAGAAGGACAAGTAGTAAAGTCCCTGAACGAAACTCATCGCAATCCTATCTATCTCAAGGAACATCATTTCTCGGCAAATATCACTGCAGTGGGTCCCGAACTGCCTGGAAAAACGCTAATCGATGAGATGGATGTGTTACTATTTGCAATACCTACACAATTCTTGAGGTATGATGTTGTTAGGTGCTTTCATCTTTTGTTAATGATTTTGCGACACAATTTCCGTAGAGAGAATCTTGCGAAGTTGCAGTTGCATCTGAACAGAGAGAAATATCCTCTTCTCATATTCGTGAACAAAGGGATTGAAATCGGGACACAAGCCCTCACTCTAGAAATCATTGCAGATACATGCGGTGCTGAAATTGCCAAAGCAGCGACGTTCATTGTGCGTCTCTTGTTGCTCAAATTGATAATCAAGATCCTAAGCCTAGCTTAGTCTGGTCCATCATTTGCGAAAGAAAGTGAGTTATACGTCTCGTTTTGAAGAACGGATACTTACACGTTTCACAGTCGTTCGACGGCAGCCGACATCCGTTTCAGTGACTTCCTTCACTGATTCAGAAGCTCAGCGCGCAGCTGTCCTTTTTCATCAACCTCATTTCCGCTGGTATTACTTTGTTCTTCCTGAAACGTTGCCTTCATCGATGTCCGCATCTACAGCTACACTGGGAGTGACCCAATTGGGACCGAATTGGCCGGAGCATTGAAGAACGTGTATGCGATTGCAGCAGGTGCTGCCGATGGTCTGGGGTTTGAGAATAATACTAGAGCGAGTCAGTTTGACCTCCCTCTCATCAAAAAAGTGGTCGTTAAATGGATACAACAGTGATTATAACTCGCGGTCTCGCTGAGATGACTCGCATAGGTACTGCTTACGGTGCTGACCCTTTGACGTTTTTGGGACTAGCGGGGGTGGGGGACCTGTTCATGTCATGCAGCTCACCCACCAGCAGGAACTATTCTGTTGGGTACAGGCTAGGGAAAGGCGAAAGTCTCGATTCGATAATAAATAACCTGGGAAGTGTAGCTGAGGGAGTAACGACTGCAAAGGGAGTAAAGATGATTCTCGATGAGCTAGGAATACGAGCGAGAATCGCGACGACAGTAAGTTTGCAATCAACCTGCTCCGAAGACTTTTTATTAATAGATAATCAGATCTACGAAGTGCTGTACGAAGGTAACCAGATTTGAGCATTCACTTGCCTGTGGTCTATGCCTAATACTTTTCTGTATGTAGGAAAAGACATACAAGCTGCGGTCCGGGAACTCCTGGAACTACCACTATCCAAAGAAATAGATCTACCTTCTGCTACTGGCGGCCCAGCGGAGCGACTCATCAAGAAATTGTTAATTCTGAATCATCAAGATTGAATGGCACTTTCGTTCTGTTTGGAGAAAAGGACTATGTACTTGATTGATATATTTCGCTAGAAATGTTGGCTACAAGATGTAGCGGGCGGTGGAATATTAACTCTTTCAACCTTGAATTCATTGGTTCGCGTGTCGTCTACGTGTCAATGCGACCTCGGACGCGCTCGGACGCGTATTTTTTTCAAGCTGATGCAAGCGGAATTACACGCATGCCGTGAAGACGTGGACGATACTCTTCCTGTACCTGACACGGCGTGTCTACTTTTTAGGGTAGGGAAGATGGAAACAGCAGCTGAGTGCTTTACATTGCAGCTGAAGACGACGTACCAGCATTAGGCCTACAAATATTCAGGCTTTCAGGCAGAGTCACGATCGGATTTCGCTTGATTTGCACGTGATAGAACAGATCGCTCCGATAATTTTTTATTATAAATTTTTTTTTGTCGTTCTTTCCCGAAACATCCGCCGAATTGTCTCTCGCTTGCCTTACGTCCCTTCCCCACTTTTTCTTTTTTTCTTCTACTCCAGAAACAACTGCCAAAGGCCATGATATCCTCGCTTTGGATAGCTTCTTCTGAAGGCCGTCTTGAAGAAGTTCAAGAGTTATTAAGGACTGCCAGTGCCGATGTCAACGTGAGAGGTATGTACGCAAGTCGTGTCGCGCTCTTTCACTTGCTAACTTATGTATATAGATCACAACAGCGGGACTACACCGCTCATTGAAGCAGTAAAAAACGGACATATAGAAGTGGTCCACGCATTATTAGCTCACGGTACCAACTTTTGTTCCCTTTGAGACGAAACGACACTCAACACTAAAATAGGTGCCGACCCCATGAGCGCTTCAGCTGAAGGTCCCCCTCAAGCATACACGCAGGATCCCAGTATTCTAGAGATCCTGAGCTCTGCACAAGCTAAAATTGTGTCGTTACCGCCATCTCACGAAAATGGTTTTTATCCACAGGCTAATGGCGATGTATATCCTCCTGCTATCCCATACTCCTATTATCCGCCCTATAACACATCGCTACCCGAAGGCGCCATTTATTACCCTCCTCCTCCTCAGCCCCAAGTTGACAGCCAGTCGATGGCTGCTCCAGGTTTAGGTAATCTCCCTCCTCCGGATATTGCTCGACAAATCCCTTGCAGGTATTTCCCTGCGTGTCGGTATGGCTCAGCCTGCCTGTTTGCACACCCACAAGGACCATTTATATCTGGTCCTCTTCCTCCTCCTGCCCAGTACCCCACTCCTTACGACCCAATGAATACCAATTATCCACCTAATGATTATTACCCGATGTCTGCACCTTCTTTTCCACAACACCCTTTACCAAACGGCATGAATCCTCTCATGTCGTCACCTAACGGTGCCCCTGCTGTTCATCCACCTGAGATGTTACCTCCACCGCAAGCTTTCAGTCCTAATGGTGCACCGCCAGCTCCTTTCACTATTGTATCACCCGTTGGCGAGCCAGCTCCTTACCTTCCCCAACCATATCATCAGCCACCTCTCCCATCTCAGCCTCAGCAGCAACCAATGCCTCCGAATATGTACAACAATACTTCTGCACCTGCCCCTTCATTTGTTGTATCTAATGGTATCCATCCATACCCACCTATTCCTGTTTCTCCATCCGTTGGTTATCCTGATGGTGTTATCAACTCCCCTCCGTTAAATTCTCAGTCAGATACTTTCGCACCGGTTCCCACAGGGCCTCCTGTCTCGCACCGAGAGCCTGCTGGGCATCCTCGTCGTAGTAGTATACGCCGAGGGTCTTTCACTTCTCGCAAACCGCCGTGCCTATTCTTCCCTGCCGGTAAATGTAAGAATGGGTAAGTTCTCAATTACTCATTTCTTTCGACTTAATCATGATGTTTTTCCAGTGACGAATGTCGTTTCCCTCACATCCAGACCACCGACTATCCTGCTCCTCACCATTCGTATGTCAATGGACGAGGTGGAGCCTTTAAAGCTTCTCGTGGTCATCATAATTATAACAATAATGTCAACGGTGTATTTACCCAGACTCGTCCTCAGAATGGACATTCTGAAACACCCGTCAAAACAGAAACAAAGGATGGAAACCGTTCTCGGCCTGGCCAAGGTTACAAAAACGCGTCGAATAGACGCCCTCCCCCAATCAAGCAGCAGCGTGTACCCGATGCCGATGAATTCCCCACTCTTGGTAATTTAGCTTCCCCTCCCCCAAAATCCAGTAGCGTCTACTTTCCGACTGGCAACGCCCATTCTGGACCCACTGCTGCTCAGGTGTTACAGGCACCGCCCCCGCAGAGAGACTCTTTTCCTTTAGTGAATGGAACCCACACATCATCGGAATCCGGTTCCGTGAAGGTGAATCAAATCATGGTCCACAGTCTCTGCCATATACTAATTGTATCTACAGGACTCAGAGCTGAGTGGCACTCCCAAGTCGGCTTCCGCGTCAGTCGCCCCAAAATTACCGATCTCTTTTGCCACTATCGCCGCTACTGGAGCCCCGGAAGTTGCGGCGGAGGTGTCTGTCTCCGCTTAGACGGACTCCTTAACCTCAAAGCATATCTGATCCTTGGACTCGTGTCGTATTTGCTTGCCTCGTCATCCTTTTCTTGGGTTATTGCACAATTATCATCCTCCGTCTACACCAATGTTTACAATCTCTCTCCTGTTTCTTTCATCGCACATATTTACCCATCTAAACTCTGGTTTTAGCTCGTCATTTCTAATGCATATCAATTGTTTTCGTGCATGCTTTATAAAATAGTTCTTGTAGATACGTACTTTTGATCTTGAGCATACTACAATCCGCCTTTCACCATCGCTGTTTCCTTCTATATTACTTCTCTTTTGCAACTCTTTTTTATGCTGCTGTCTTTTCCTGCGAGTTTTGTACATCTCGCTCCTTCTACATTTGCTTTAATATTGTCATCGCACTCATGCTTTCCGTCTACACATCACTTATGTATTTTGAATCTACGTTGGGTTCCATACGTGTATGTTATCCATTACTACGCCCGCCTTCGACGTAACCTGTCCAATACGATAGATCTCTGCATCCCCTGCTTTGCGCAATGTCTCTGCTGCTAAAGGGGCATTGCTCGCACTGACAACAACGACCATGCCGATCCCATTATTGAATGTTCTTGCCATCTCCAATGGTTGAACGCCGCCTTGCTGCATGAGAAATTGGAAAACAGGGGGTAACTTCCACGTTGAAGTATCTATTGAGCACCCTAGCTCTTTTGGAAGTACACGAGGGATGTTTTCGATGAATCCTCCGCCTGTGATATGGGACATACCCTTGATGAGACCTGCTTGCGCTGCCGGTAATATCTGTTTGATGTAGATGGTTGTGGGCTTCAGCAAAGCTCGCCCAAGGGTAAGGGTTGGGTCCCAAGGACAAGGGGATGAGTACGACAGGTTCGTGGTCTCTAGGATTTTGCGTACAAGAGAAAAACCATTCGAATGAAGGCCAGAGGATGCGACACCCAGAAGAATATCTCCGGCAGTGATATCATCAGAAGGTAGAATACGTTCCCTCTCAACGGCGCCGACAGCGAACCCAGCGAGATCATAGTCTCCTGCAAATCGAGACATCGGAATACAACCAATTCAAACGTGGAAGGAACACTGACCAGGTTGATACATTCCAGGCATTTCAGCGGTCTCACCCCCAATCAATGCACAGTTAGCTTGTCGACATCCTTCAGCTATTCCCTTGATCACTTGAGATGCAATGGGGACATCGAGTTTGCTACAACCATAGTAGTCTAGGAAATACAGGGGCTCGGCACCTTGTACTAGCAGGTCGTTCACAGACATTGCGACCAAATCTATACCTATCTCACCGATTCAATGAATTTTTGCGAAAAAACACAAGAAAGCGGAACATACCGACAGTATCGTGAATACCTGCATCTACAGCGACCCGAAGCTTGGTGCCAACACCATCAGTACCGCTAACGAGTACCGGATCTACGTATCCTGTGGCTTTGAGGTCAAAGACCCCACCGAAACCGCCAATCTCCGCATCTGCGCCTGTTCGACGAGTGGATCTCACAAATGGCTTGATTACTTCTACAAGGGAGTTGCCTGCATCTACTGATACACCGGCCTGTGCATATGTTAAGCCCTTGCTTGAATCAGTAACTTTCAACGCCCTGACAAGGAATAAGGTCAAATGGATAATGGAAGTACTGCGAGACTGACCGGTGAGCGATATCTCGTCTGTATGTTTTCCCTTCAAAAGAGACGTGATCTACAGCTTGGTAGACCGTCTTCAACGCTTCCTCCAACGTTGGCGAATAAGCAGTAGCAACCAGAACACGACCACCTGCCGTCAGAGTCTCCCCAGATTGCTGTTCTGTCCCAGCATGGAACACGACGGCGTCTGAATCAAATGAGCTAACGGAACTCGACTGTGATCTGGATGGTCACACCTGATGGTAGCTCTCCTATTTGAATTTTCTTGCCTTTGGCATAGGTTCCCGGGTATCCTGCGGAAGCAAGAACAACGGAGACTGCAACACCATTTCGTATCGGGACGGGAACACTGTCTAGACGATGTTCCGAACAACTCTAGAATAGCATGAAATATTTTGAAGAATATAAGTGATAGCATCGGAACTTACTAGTAAAATGGCAGCTAAATCAGCCTGTTCGTCGAGAAGAAGCATAAGGGCTTCTGTTTCAGGATCTCCGAAGCGAACGTTGTACTCTAATACTTTTGGTCCATTCGAGGTAAGCATAAACCCAGTAAAGAGCATGCCAACAAAAGGAAAACCTGGCCATCTTGGAGTGTCAGAAGACATGAGGGAGATGCGAGGTTGAGACTGACCGTCTCTTCGCATTCCGTCAATGGTGGGTCGGATAGATTCTTCCATGATTTGTCTCATGATTGAAGGCGAAGCAACCGGAGCAGGGGCATATGCACCCATCCCACCAGTGTTCAATCCAACATCACCTTCGCCGATACGTTTATGGTCTTGAGCGGGAGGGAGGGGTACCACGGTGTAACCGTCGGAAAAGGCTAGGACCGAGATTTCTGGGCCTGTCAGTTGTTCTTCGACAACGATTTGGTTACCTAAACTCAAAATTTGGTATGGGTATCAACCTCTCATGCCAAAATCGTACCTGCAGTTCCGAAAACATTTGCGACCAAGATTTCTTTTAGTCCAGCAATCGCTTCCTCTTCAGACTGCGGAATAAGAACGCCCTTGCCGGCTGCGAGACCATCAGCTTTAAGGACGACCGGATGTCCACACGTCTTGACATAACAGATCGCTTCGTCGATTTGCGAGGATTGAAAAACGCGGAACTCTGCCGTAGGGATGGAATGCCGCGCCATGAAATCTTTCGAAAACGCTTTAGATCCTTCCATTCTGGCGGCAAGGGGGCTTGGCCCAAAAACCGGAATTCCAACTAAGAAAGTATCTGGATTAACAAGGGGAACGTAAGAAGAAGGGCTGCCAAAAACGCACCTTTGCGAAAGTACACTTCGACACCATCAACCAATGGTTGCTCAGGACCGGGAACGACTAGATTAATCTACGATAGACACGATGAGAAGAATGAAGGAAAGGTCCAGTGACCAACATACACCAGTCTTCACGGCAAAGTCGACAAGCTGAGGAAAATCATTCGATGGAAGATTTAGATTGCTAGCCTTTGCTTCTTGATTTGTTCCTCCGTTTCCTGGGCAAACATAGATATGTTCTACGAGGGGGGATTGGACCAATTTCCAAGTCAATGCATGCTCTCTGCCCCCTGCGCCGAGCAAAAGAATTTTGAGGCTCATGGAGTACCGAAAAGGACCGACAATATTTTTTTTTTCAGATCAATCCGGGTTTGACTCCGCGATTAGCATTACTATCCAATACAAGTATTGCTGTTTCTCCTATACGAAGTACTGTGCCGGTGGGCGCTGATAAAAGTCGAGTACATCGTCGATAAATCATAAATTTCTAGTGTCATTATCAACGGTGCTCTCAGAGTACATTATAATATATATACTACCGGACTAAGGCTGGTCACGTGCATCGCAGTGCCAATTTCGGTTATTTCACACTTGGGCTTTCTTGACCGGCTGCGCTGCTAGCCAGCAGCCTTTCCATCCATATATCATTCCCCTTCTTCCTTATCAACATGACATATAACCCAATGTTCGCTGCCGAGCCCTTCGAGGAGGTAACGTTTGTTCAAATTATATCACGGCAATATTTATATTTGTTCTTGTCTTAATAGTCCCAAGGCCAGGACGCAAAGTTGGCGGCACTGGACGATTCGTCGTTGAAAGCCTTCTATGAGGACATGGAGAAACGTGAAAGACTTGAAAGAAAGGCGTCTTCTGCTAAGCGAAAATCCCAGGGCCACCTTTTCTCTCGTAAATCGGTTAAACGTTCAAGCAAAACTGCAGCGACAAGTTCAGCGCCCGAACCAGAACCACCTTCGAACCCAGCAACGACTTCGAATCTGGCCGACAAGCAGTCGGACCAGAAGCAAGATGCCAGAGAAATGGATACATTGGAACAGAATGAGAAGAACGACTCGGTTACCAGTCTACCGACAACGTCAATAATACCCGATGCTCTGAAAGAGCTTCCTGCGTGGTACAATAACGAAGACTGGTCTTCAACCACGTCTTTCAGAGCCAAATTCCCCATTCATAATCCTGTTGGTCCTCGCTACTACCGGAACCACCATCTCATTCCTCCTTCCATGTACCGACCCGGTGCCCGTCCACCGTCCATTTTCTCACCTTCTTTCCCCGCTATGGGCACAAGTTCAATGCCGGAGCGTCTCGATGATGCCCCTAGGCTACCAGGTCCAAGTAGGACCCCATCGCATTCGCCACTTCCTACTCCAAGTTCTTCGCAGACACGTGTGGCAGACTTGGGTATTAAACCTCGATCTCGAAAGATTTCTCAATCAGCTCACGATAATGTTGACTTGCTAGATGTCTCTGATCCTTGGGGAACCAACTGGCATCACGAGAGTCCCTACGATATTGGTCTTGGGAGTAGTGGGCCTGTTGCTGCGGATATCGATGTAAGTAATTCTGCTTCCTCTATTTTTGTATCCCTTGTTTACTTTATCAGTTTCAACGATCCCGCCGCTCGAGTATAACGACTCCAGCTAGACGCAAAACAGTCACTCCATCTCCTCTGTCCCAGTCTACTTCTGCCATCCATTTGCAAGCCCCGCCCGAAAAATCTCATTTGCCCCGCAAATTGAGCAAGCGACGTGGCTTGTCCGGTATATTTGGCAGCTACGGTAAAAATCATCAAACGACTTCACATTCATTACCCACCTCGCCCGTCGCTGACCTTTCATCACCGTCTCATCCTCCTCTCGATGAGAAGTCGAAGAGAGCCTCAACTATGCCACCTGCCCCTCCCTCATCGCACAAACCTATATCTGCCGTCAAGAAAGACAGAAGAAGCAGCATAATTGGACGGCTTACTAAACGCTTCAGCGTGACAAGGAAACAACCGAACGCTGTCGATCATGAGGGCCTTCCACACACGGAAGACCACTCGGCCGAGATTCGGTCGGCGTTCAGCAAATCTTCTGAAAAGTTATCTAAAAGAGTTCCTCCTCCCTCAGTTGACAGCATCGCAATCGATGAAATCACATTGAAACCCATACACGACCCCGATCAGAGATCTTCAATCTCAGTAGAGGCTTCGTTTCCTGCAACAGGAAAGCTGATGGTGGCTAATCCAGATGCACCGGGTTCAGAAATCAGTACGCCTCCACAAGTCGATGCTCCTTTGCCACTGCATCAGACTAACTCATCTGATCCTCAGTCATGGCGAAGCGCGGAAAAGCGTTTCTCTAATGGACATAGCCAATACACGCAGGTAGATCCTTCGTCGTCTATTGTCAATCGTTCTCCTCATTCATCTGTGCCGGCGCAGACAGCATTCGCTTCGCCGCCTAGGAACGGTAATACTCATGCTTCTGATTCCTTTAATGCACCAAAACCTTCATCCCGTCACGGTCATAATAGCTCGTCTGTTGGATATTCACAAAGACAATCTATCGATGACAAGGCTTTACCAACACCATCGGAGCGGGTAATAGGCCCCACGCTTCCGAACATGAGATGTTCCGAAGAGTATAGGCGACCTCGCTCTCCCGAGCATGGACCGCCACCGCCTTCGTCAACCACTAAGCCAGTTCCCCTTCCCGATGTATCAATTGCTCCTCCCCCGCCTTCTGCTACTACGAAGCCGATTCCTTTACCTAATTCTGTTGCCCCCCTTCCGCCTTCAGCGACAACTAAGCCCATACCTCTTCCTTCTTTTACTAATGTGCCACCTGTGCCATCAGGACAAATACGGGCTGAGCCTCTGACTCATAGGGCCTCACATCTTTCCGTCAGTCAAACCATTGTAGAAGACTCCCCACTTTCTGCTGCATCGATGTTGGTCAATCCTCCAACGCCACACAGTAATCATGAAATGACAATACCCACGGAGTCGACGGTTTCGTCGGTACTTCCGCGATCGTCATCCCGGGAACCTTCTCCTGGAGTCAGTTCAGTGGCTGTAAGAGAGACTGAGACCTTCAAACTTGTCCGTACCAAGTCTGGCAATGTCCAAACTATCAATGACATAATATCAGCTGCTGGAGAACAGTGGGAAGTAGTGGAAGAGGTCAATCACACAAGGAAGTCTAGTAGATCAAGGGACAAGGATACGTCAGGTCGAGATCATGCAGATACGCGCGAGAAGGACCGCGATGCTCGTAGAGAGACCCAGAGGCAGGAAAAGAAAGCTACTGAAGTGGGTTCGGAAGGCAGCGATCGGCGTGGAAAGCGAAGCTCGAAGACCCAAAGGCAACATTCAGTCGATGATGTTCAGAAAACGTACAGTGACAAGGCCGTCGAGCGTTCCAGCAGTATGGAGAGCCGTTCTCCGAATTCTGCACCTGCGCGCTCACAGGATGAGACGCGGCCGGGGAGGACGCGAGAGGGACAACGAAGTGGTAGGAAATTTTCTGGATCCCATTCGGCTTCCCCTACGAAACCTTCTTCCTCTTCATCTGCTCGACCGCTGGAACGCGTGCCGTCAAAGTCGGCCCGACCGACGTCTGAAGTTCCTTCTGCAGCAGACCTCAATGCGTTGCGTGCGCGTGAAGCTTGGGAGATGGAACGGCTTTACAAAGGGCGTAGCATGTATGGAATGGAGGCAAACGGTGAAGCAGTGGCACCACCGGTCATGCCTGTGTCATTCGTCCCAACTTCCAACGGATCGATATTTCCCTCTACTAACAAGACCAACGGGGCAACACATGGTTCAAGCCACACCTCCTTTATGGTTCAGAATTATGCTAATCAGGGATCCGCTACTCACATCTACCATTCAATGCCTACACAACCTCCCCCAATTGTTTACGCAACAATGTCTTCGCCAGCTGGTCATGTCGCTTCGTCGCCTCCTCGAGCATCCTCTTCCTCCTCTGCTATTGCTGCATCCCCGCCACGAACATCACCTCCAGTGTCCACTTCTTCGTCTGACCTGCTCAGCTATATCCGTCCGCCCAATCCTCTTCCGGAACCGCCTCGAGAAACACCCACTCCACCACTGGCACGTATCTCTCAGACATTCTTGGATAATAATAATTCTCCTAAAATTGAACGTCCTGCTGAATATTGGACAACGTTCGCGGAAGTTTCCACTGCACATTGACAATCAATATCAACCTGACAACTTCCATAAACTATTTAGAGACCTTCCATATTTTTCCTTTGGTTTTTTTTTGCTTTCTGACACTCGACATCAACTGAATTCACGACCCATGGACTTGCTGGAGCTACGACGTAGATCACTTATACACTCGCTTACTTTTTACTTCTTAGTAGGGCTCTCAGAATTTTCGATAATTACAATACGTTAATCTCTTTCTTCTTCCATTGCTTTGATCCTTATGCATATATGTGTACTTCCACCACGACGTCTGCGAACTCGTTTCTCATCACCAATTTATACCTTCGAACTATTATGGTACTGTCATTTTTGTATTAGTCTTTTCGTTCGATATTATTTTTCTGTCTCTTTTTGTATCGTTATGGCCATCCGGTGAAAGTGCATGGCTACATTGTTTCTTTCTCTTAACGTCTCAGTCCACATTGAGCCACAATCCTTGTCTGCAGTGGCCGAATGAAGATGATACAAATGCTAAATTCGATGTGATAAAGACGTGGCCGTTCGTCTAAAACGCCTTCAAACATACAGAGGGAAATGTAGTCTAATCGCGACTGCTACGAAAGCTAGTCAATTTGAAGTCGAGGCAATTGAACGATGTGCACAATATGGAATTGTGGTTGCCGACGACCCAGCAGGGGCGATGTCTGCGAGTTGTGGTAAATTACAGTACGAACATATATGTAGCAGTTGAATCTGCTTATTGTTTGATGTACTTGCTGCGCCGTAGCAAAGAAGCTTCCTCGGATTGAGTGCGCTCTATATAGAAGTCCTCGATAAAAAGGTTCAACTATAAACTGACTCTCCACGATTCCTCTGATCATGGGCGGTCTTCGCTATGCATTGTTCCATGCTCACCAGAACGTCGTCCTGCTCTCTGCTACAGTTTTGACTTCGTTATTTGCATTGACTACAGTTCCTTCCTTCATTCCTTTCACGCTTCATCTCTCGGGGCTTTTGTTCTATGCTCACCTGCTCAGTACTCGTTCTGCCAAATCTCGAATCTTCACGCTCTGGGTCGCCTTATCTTTGGTCAAATCCTTTCATTGGTTCAGACCTTCTTTGAACGCTCTTTCCACACCTTTCACCTCAGTTGTAGTGCTCTTCGTTCACGGGGCCCTTACAAGCTTTGTCACGTTGCTGTTGGTCATCGTGTACGCTCGATCTCGAACGCGACTATGGATGTATTCATCGTGGACCCAGGCCATGCTCTTCCCAGCAATATGGGCGACAGCTTGGTATACATTGGCACATATTAGCCCCGTGGGGTATCTTACATCCTGGAGCCCCGTTTCTGGATCCCCTGCCTACGATTGGCTTGTGCCGGTAGCTGGTAGTCCCATTAGGGATTGGTTAGCAGCTGCCTGGGCAGTGGTCATCTCTCAATTAGGGGAGACGTGGTATATGGGTGAGGAAACTCCGGAGGAGGCGCCATTGGTTGATCACGAACCTTTGGTATCGACTACTTCCTCTACCGTCAACAGTCGGCTCAAAGGAACATTAGCCCTTGGAACAGTACTACTGGCACTCACCGCACCATCATATGTCTGGCAGGGGTCGAACTTGGGACTACCTCGACCTGTAATCGCAAGTGATGCTACGCCACTCACCGTTGGATGTGTCCTTCCACAACACAACCAATACAAGCGTCATCAGCTCACGTTCGAAAACTTTCTCACCGAAACTACAAAGCTGGCCGCTGCTCATATACTTCTGTGGCCAGAAGGCGCAGTAAGCTTTGCAGACGAAGATGAGAGAGAGAATGCCTTGGAAAAAGTCAGAAGGGCGATCACTAGCCCAAACCAACGTGTAGGCGTGTCATTCGAAGAGTTCTATACGGACTCAGTTGATCCCAATGGACGACGAGGGCCATTGAGACGCACGGGTTTAGCTTTGGTGTCAAAAGCCAATGAAACTCAAATGTTGTACTTCAAAAGAAACCTAGTTCCGAGTGAGTGGTATTCACACCTCCTTTGTGCTCATTGCTTTAATATGCGCGGATAGTCGCGGAATCATTTCGACTACAGAAGTCGGACAACCGTCCACCTCTCTACACGTTTGATCTGAACTTACCCAAATGGACTTCTGGTCCTGCCGTTAGACCGATCTCTCTGACCGCGTCTATCTGTCTCGACTTTGCAATGCCTGACCCGTTCGCTGATTTGTCTGCGAGTTCCGACAGCCCTCAGCTTATTCTTGGACCCGCGCGTACGTGGGATCTGGCTGTCGGGAATGCAATGTGGGAACAGGCAAAGCAACGGGCAATGGAGCTAGATTCACTGGTACTATGGTGTGATGGCGGTGAAGGAGGACTTAGCGGGATCGCAGGACAGGGGCTTCATGAAGTGGTGCAAGTTGGAGAAGGTTCATGGATCCGTACGGTTGGAGTCGAGTACCCCGCTAATGGACATAAAACCTTATACGCGATGATCAGAGGGTCTGGCGCTACGATTGGATTCATGTGGCTTCTTGTCATTGGTGGTTCCAGCGGGAGATTGCTCGGGATTGTGCCAGGGTTCGGAAATCTTCCTCGGAACTTGCGTAGATTGTTTCTGGGCTGGAGAGAATCTCGGAGAACGCAAGCCCTTTCTCGTGATCAAGAGCCAAATTTACTTACTTTCGACAACTGACTGGTATGCAACTTGATCGATCATCTCGGTTCTTTCTTTCTGATGTATTGAATGTATGTCTACAATGTTGCTAGCTATCTTGTTTTCTGTACTACAATTAAATTACGAGTTTCCGCTCATCTTCGTTATGATTACACTCATCCACGAGGGGGACTCACGTTGAACACGCCCTCGATCTTTACCGGTCTACTTCAAAAGTAGGTACGCAAGGATTCGGCCCAGTATGCTTGAGTCTCTTGAGAGAGACTTGGCTGACGCGCAACAACGGCTCCCTCAACTTCTGCACCAACGCCCACGATAGTGTCGAAGGTTGCACGAGGCTTTCGTGGCTCTCTGCACCGCTCGACGACGAAATTATTATCTTTATCTCCTAGCAGAGACAAGTTGGGATCCGCTGCTGGTATTGCGGGTCCTCTGTCGAACGCTGCTGAAGATGGTTGGACCGACTCAGATTACTGTCATATCACTACGCAGGACCTTCCAATTCCACTTGATGACCCAGCTACTGCGGGATCTTCTTCACTCACTCTTGCTGTTAGAGCACCTGGTCCCGAGGCGTCTTCACGTTTCTCTTTCACTCGCCTGAAGAATCTCTCTCGACTTTCGGTGACTCCACGTAGGCCGAGGTCCATCCGACACAAGGAACGACTTCATCTTCCGTTCTTGAACAACAAGTCAGAGACCAGTTCAATTCTAGATGAATTTCCTCAACCTCCGTCACATATTCCAGTGACACCTATGACTCCGGCAGGATTTACGTGGCCGCTTCTACCAAGGCCATTGATGGAGGAAGAGCTGCATTCCAAGCCTCTCCCGGTAAAAGAGATATCGAGGGAAAGGTCCAGTAGCAGAGAAAGCAGTGGGCCATTCAAGTCGCTTACTAGGGCCTTGACCCGTCTTGGACGCCATAGCTCGACAAGAACTGAACCTATCGCGGTGGATAAGAGTGCAACCATCATTGTTCGTCCTCCTCGTCCAATTAGGCCTGTTCCGGCACCTCCTGTTGAAGCGCCAAAGACGTATCAAGTGATTGACCCTCTCCAACTTACTGCCTCTCCTTCTCCATTCCTCAGTGCAGACATATCTATGTCGACCAGAAATTCATTTATACCTCCATCACCCTCGTGGCTGAGTAGGAACGTAGAGCCTGAGCCTGGACCAATACCTTTGGTAGTGACTTTGACAAGCAGCGAAGATACAGCAACACCTTCGTCTCCATCTCCGTTGCCCATTCCCCCTCGGATTCTTGTGTCAGGCTGCTCGGAGAGTCCATTATTATCACCTCTGGAAGCAGTAGACTGGCTGGAATATCCCGAGGTGGCTGACATTCGCCAGTCCTTCGTATCGATCATCAACGCGCGGAGAGAAGAACGGAATGATCCGGTGTATAAGGTAAGCACTAAATCTTTATTTAATCGCTTGTGATGCCTCGAGTCTGACTTGCAGCAGCCTGAAGCTCTTCTCCTCAAGCCCTCATCGCCTTTCCTTTCTGTTCCTACTCCCACTGCGGGAATTCCTTCCCCCCTTACGATACCACGTTCCCCATCGCCTTCATATATCCAATTTGTCTCACGTGCTTCTTTTCAGCAGCTCGAGGGTTGCGAATCCGACACAGAATCTTTCGACTCTCCGGATTCCAAGCCCACTCTCGTTTCTGATTCCCCTCCTCCTGCTAGAGACATATTTGTCCCTGCTCTCAGTCCTACAGAATCAGATCTTCCACGCGGTTTCTCGAATTTACTTTCAACTCTCTTGATCGAAACTGGTCTTTCTCTTGCTAGTCATAATAAGATGAACTATGCAGGCAAACGAAATGATGTTGTTGATTTCGGCGGAGAGGCAGATTATGAGAATATGGAATGGTTCAAGGAGGCACCTCCTGAACATTTGGTGCGTAGTTTTATACTATATCGCACATATTTGCCGACCTTACTTTCACTCAGCGTCCTCACGCTCCCCCTGCAGAACCGCAAGGGACGCCGTATGTACCTGATAGTGCTGTCATAGACCAGAATGAGGCATTTGAGTTTGCTCTGGGTGCAGCGCCCAACGTATTGTATGCAAGATACAAACAGTACGGCCAGGTAAGTTGCGTGATATCCTTCCATATTTTTTACTTTGTTGAATCTGTCTCCAATAGCTAGGCGTATTAGCCTGGTGTGCAGAATTTGGCGAACTCATCGATAACCTCAAAGAGCTCGGTTTTGCAGGAAACATGTTCGTTTCCACCCGTACGCAGGCGCTGAAAACATGTGAAGAGATCTTGAAGCTACGGCTCGATATTCAGATGCAGATCATCATGTTGTATCTTTCGTCGCAGGTTGCGCGTTTACGAAGATTTTTGGATGGAGACCGGGTTTGGGACGATTATCCTGTGCCTTCGTTCCCCTTGGATCCGAGTTCATATAAATGAATTGACCTGCGCCATCATATTCTTGTCCTTGCTATGTCGTTTAATCCGCTATAATTGTTTTTTTGCATCGATCATCCTTGTCCGGTGGCTGACTTTTTTTTTTTTTTTGCACATCCATCATTTGTATATCCACTAGTACTAGGTACTACGCAATATATCATCGTCTTTGTCTATGTATCTACTAGTACATACAGTACTACACAATATATAATCAGTGAGCCTCAGACTCGCTCGCATCGGGCTTATTCGATTTATTAGCATCGATGTTCTTGCCTACGCTATTCTCGGTTTGCTTCTGAGGCTCCAGACGAACAATGATAAATTTCCTCGTCAACGCATTGAACACGCTCCCAAAAATGAACGCCACGACAGAACAAGTGAAGATGATCACGTTGTATGGCATACTAAAATCAGGTGTAGCCAAGTCGACGAGTAAAGAGGGCGTATACACTCGACGACCAAGGTTGATAGATCCGTTTGGAAATTCTGTCAGAGGAGTGAATATGGCAGGGAGAAGGTCCCAGCCACGTTGCGCATCCGGTGGATGTTCTGTGTAACGTAGGAATGCTTTTGCGACGTCCATGGTAAAAGTAAGACTGCTCCGTCCAGGTAATGTCAACACTGACTCGAAAGTGGCCGGGCGGGCATGAGGGACCGGAAGAACGTAGGACATATTTGAGATGAGATCATCTAGGGGTGGAGGGTGAGTGCAGATTGGGTTACATACAGAGTACCTCTTGCCTCTAGGGACATCGTCAGAATGAACACGAATGGTGTGCAAATAGAATTGTATAATCCACGGCATGGTCTCTAGGTAGAGTAGTTGCAACGTATCTTGTTGGTTGTTGGTCACCACGATTGATAGTTGACCTCTATCTTGTGTCGATCCAAGAAGATTGCGTCTGACTGAAAATGGAACGAGTGTTGGGTTCAGTTTAGACAACGCTAGATGGCATATTCCTTAGAGATATCATATTAGAAAGCTATAAGGTGTAACGTACGATACTCAAAATCCGCAGGCCACATAGTCCCTATGTCCCACACTTCATGGTCTTTCATACAATGAACAATCAGCTGAAGCAAGGGAAAAGAAAACACGCACTATTTTTCAGATCATAATATGCTTTTCCTTCTATAACTTCCATTGGTTCAGGATAAACTCTATATAAGCCAGAGCTAGGAAGGTCTACGGAGACACGACTAAACTTGGCCACAGGGCACGCCTTTTCGACCCTTCGATCAAAGAGAGAATGGAAAGACCAGTCTATTGCAGACGGATTAGTGATCAGTATCCATCTGCCTCAAATTGAGATGCACCTTGTTTCTTCTGTCCTGATATTCGCAAAGGATCAGAGACAAGCTGTACATTGAGTCGAACTTCTACGCCCTCCGGACGCCAAAGGACGTGGAGACCTATACCATGCCAGTCGGCATCAAATATCCGATGGGGGTTGAGTAACATTGCGAGCCCTGAAAGTGATTTACAGGGCAAGAGCTTGAGGAATGGGGTGAGGTTCTCTGTACAGACGTGTTCAGACGCGTGAGAGGCATGCCGCAACTCGTGCGGTAGACCCCAATCAGGAAGAGCTCCTTCTGGCGGAAAAGACAGACGCGGGGACGTCGTCCTTTGTTCATTGAGGGACCCTAACGAGGCGCAGAAAAGACCAGCCAATGCATTTCGAACGCCCTGCCAGCGGTCATCAATACTGTAAGACAGTTAACGACTAGTCAGCACCTGACGAGACCTAAGCAGCTTACCTCGAGATAGAACCACCAGCCATCCACGCCCGCAGCTCGGCACCGACTCCTACACCCGTTTCATCCGGATATCCCCAGGAGTCGTAATCCCATTTCCCAGCATTGAGAGTTAAGTGTAACTCGGTAATAGCATATTGGCGAAGAATTTGTCCAAGAGTCAGAGGAAAGAGCGTGTAATGTTGGGCTATGCTCTGTTAATGCGAAGGGTAGGCGGCCAGAGACAGCTGACATACAATCATCATCGTCAAACGCAAGGGTTTGAGGATCCCTTGGTATAGCATCCCGAAGTAAAGTTTTGAACGAGAAACTGGAGGCTACACGTCCGTCTCTTAGTGATTTTATCGACAAGCTCTCTTTAAATTCCTCCTTTATATCCTCCAGGCAGAATACAGAGCTTAGCAATAGGAGTATTAGGAAAAGACTGGTCCTCAGCATGGCATGGTCAAGAAGTAAAACTGTGAGCGCTAGTCTGGCGCTAAAATTAATTCTATGTCTCTCGCCAAATTCACAGTCTCCGTCACTGAACACAGCTCTTCTTCGACTCCTCGAACGGCTCGACGCGTTTTCCTTAATCTAGATGCTTTGAAGAATCTCAAGCTAACTACTGGTGATGTCGTGGCTGTTTTCAAATCAGAGGGGCCAGTAAAGGTAAGTCAATAATGATTTGATCAAGTTCCTTTTGTAAAGTCAATACAGGCTTTTGCTGTTGGCGTCGTATGGCCTTCACTCGAACAGCCACAAAACTGTAGGTGAGCTCCGTTGTCTTCTTTGTGTATCATCGGGTTGATCGATGAACAACCGAAAGCAATCGTGGTCTCCACCGCTCTTCTTCTTACAGCGCAACTGGAATCCGGGCAACAAGTATCTGTATTCCCTCTTTCCGTCTCGACGACATTGAAATCTCCAACAAAATTCATGCCAATCAATAAAGCCAAGGATGCTAGTATCATTAGATTAAAGGAAGTTCCCATTCCTAATCAAGCGTCTACAAGCTCATTGAAGAAGAACGAAAAAGAGAAAGATTGGTTGCCCTTATTACTTCGAGAATCTCTAGGTGCGCCTTCACCAAAGCCGAAAATCGATCCCACCTTGATCATATCGTCACTAGTGGATGTTAGGTATATCACATCCACCCAAACCTTGGAGGTAACATACGAAGGGACGCCTCGCCGATATTCTGTTGAGGCAGTGGCTGCTGCGAAAACTCCGAGAACAACCATTGTCGATTTGTCGGAGCGTTTCGAAACACTCGGAGTGGATTCACAACCTAATATTTGGACTGTAAGCTGGGACACAGTGGTGACTATTACAGAACATGTTTACACAGACAGAAACGCTCCGCGAAAGGTGCTTATGATTGTCTTACTTTACTCAATCGCTAACACTCCTTTAGCTTGATATAGAGGTTCTGGAAAACCAGCCTGAAGAAAAAGCCTATGCTAGCGTTGGAGGCTTGGACAAGCAGATATCTGAAATCAAAGATCTGTTAGAGATACCTTTAACTCATCCAGATCTATTCCGCTATTTTAGTACGTATTATGCGTTGTAACAAATGAAATCCGCGCTTAAAGGAATTAAGATTTAAAGCCTCCTCGTGGAATCCTCCTGCACGGTCCTCCTGGCACAGGCAAAACCCATCTCGCGCGCGCCATTGCTGCGTCAACAAAATCATCTGTCATTGTTGTCAACGGACCTGAGTTATCTTCCGCATACCATGGTGAAACAGAATCCAAGCTTCGAGATGTGTTTAGGGAAGCAAGAGATAAAAGTCCTTGCATAGTTGTCCTAGATGAAGTAGATACCCTTGTTCCGCAACGAGATGAAGGAGGAGGTGAAGTCGAAAAGCGAGTAGTGGCAACTTTGCTCACGATACTCGATGGCATGGAGGATGATAGCGCAGACCATAGCAGAGTTGTTGTCATCGGAACCACTAATCGGCCAAACGCGATTGACCCAGCTCTTCGACGACCTGGAAGGTTTGATCGAGAGATTGAGATAGGTATGGTTGCTTTAGCGTCTGCATACGGATAGACTGTTGACTATATCTCCTTCCCCAGGAGTACCTGACGCGGATGCACGATTATCCATTCTCAAGACCTTGCTCTCAAAAACTCCTCATGACATTTCTTTGGAAGACCTTCGAGCTGTTGCCTCTAAGGCACATGGATATGTCGGTGCAGATCTCGCCGCAGTAGTTCGAGAGGCTGGGACACTGTCCATCAAACGCTGGTTGTCGAATGCATCGCCTAACACCCAGAGACAACAAGAAATGCCTCTCGTAGCACTGTCTGATATCGTGACATCGCTGCCAACTATTCGCCCTTCAGCAATGCGTTCTCTTTTTGTTGACACATTACCAGTTCGTTATTCTGATGTTGGTGGTCAATCCCACGTTATCACTAAACTTCGCGAGACTGTCGAATGGCCCCTCCTGCATCCAGAAGCCTTTCAACGCTTAGGAGTCAAACCTCCCAAAGGAATCTTACTTTATGGACCACCAGGATGTAGTAAAACTGTATTGGCCAGGGCATGTGCTTGTGAAAGCGGTGTAAACTTTGTGGCAGTCAAAGGACCTGAGGTACGTTTTACTCGTTCTATCAATCATTGTTTGGATTCATCTTGCTCATTCATCTGTCCGTAGCTATTAAACAAGTTCGTAGGAGAATCTGAGCGAGCGGTTCGCGAAATTTTCAGGAAGGCAAGAACTGCTTCTCCATCTATTATATTCTTTGTGAGGTTCCCTTCTTTAAAGAAAAGGATTCAACCGTAGCTGATGGATCTGTAGGATGAGATAGATGCGCTAGCGACGTCCAGAATGTCGTCTGATACTAATGCGGGTTCCTCTCATGAAGGTGTATTGACCAGTCTTTTGAACGAGATAGACGGTGTGCAAGAACTTGTCGGAGTGACCATCCTCGCTGCTACGAATAGACCTGAGTCAATCGTGAGATCGTTTTCTTCAATCAGTGAAAAAGAATGTGCGTTTATAAATTTGGAATAGGACTCGGCTTTAATGCGACCTGGTCGTTTGGATCGTATTCTATACGTTGGTCCTCCAGATCAAGAGGGTAGAGAAGAGATCATGAAGATAAGAACAAAACATATGAAGGTTGAAGATAATCTGGACATTCCTCAGATAGCGACATTAGTGAGTAATTTGATCAGAATACTCTCAAGGTGAATGATCCTCACAACGGGTAGACGGAGGGTTGTTCCGGAGCAGAGATATCTGCACTCTGTCAAGAAGCTGCGCTGCTTACGATGCAGAAGGATATAGATGCACCTTTTGTAAGTGGTCATCTTTTCTTGTGTCCGATATATGCTTAAAAAACCTGGGTACAATTAGGTTCCTCAGGCGGCATTTATTGCCGCAGCGAAATCGATCCAGAGACAGATCACACCTTCCATGTTACAAAAATTCCACTTATGGAGGATGCAGCAGATGGCTTAAGAGGATGGTCATGAATCTTAATCTTGTTTTCTCAGAGTCTGGAATTCTTCCAGAATCTCGGGAATATTGCGTGATAATTTGAAAACAGATATAAGTCGCCATGAGTAAGATCTAGAGGTACCCAGAATCGATCGTTGTTCATCATACACTGCAACAATGGTATGTGATGATGAACGGAACTCATCGCCCAACTAAATGCTTCGTGCAGCCTTCAACGCCCCAGACTTGCACAACAAAACCTGCCGAAGGTTGTGATTATCCGAACTGTTCTTGTGGAACACCCCCAAAGAGCAAATGATGAAATGGGAACTGTGTTTTGTGAGTGCACAAGTTGCTAGAGAGCATAAAACTGATAATTGGTAGCTGCAGCTGCAGTGACGCTTAAGACGACGCGCTGAGAGCGTGTAGATCGCAAGATTAAAACGGACGCTTTCTAGCTGGAAACATCAACAAATGTACTATACTTTGAATAAGAAAAATTGAATACCATGTTGGCCCACGACTTCATTTCTCGTCCATAGTTATGGTAGATTCAGCTGCGAAAGGATCTATAGTGTCGTCCATGTTAGGCCCACCCATGAGGCCATCTTCAACTTCTATCTGAGAAAGATCTCCCACGTCAACGAGAGCAAGACCGTCCGGACCCAAAGCCGAAAGATCCAAGTCCATGCCTTCCGTTGACATCTTTTCCCCTCCCATGCCACTAGTGTCCATAGGATTGAGTGAGGCGTCCAAGCCGTCGCCTGTGTCTGTTATATCCTCCATTGTCGACTCTGTTGACATCATGAGTTGGGGTTTCGGAGACGGGGGCTTAGAATCTTCAGGCTCCTGAATAGTTTCTGATACTTCAGTTGCATCAGCTTGCGCCTTCTCTCCGACAACTGGCTGTGATTCTTCCTCTTCTTCGATTTCCACGACTTCTGGTTCATCTGGCAGAGGTGCTAGCGGCGCATCGACCTGATTTTCATCTTCGAAGTGCTATGTGAAATGATTCAATCAAGGCTAATCTAATAGTATATGACTGTGGCTCACTGGGATCTTGTCTGTCTTTACCCATTTGAACACCTTCAGTAAAGAACCAGTCGGGACATTCTCCGGTTTTGACCAGACTTTCTCCCAACAGACGACTGGCTGCATCAGTTGCCTACGCGCTGCCTCTGTAGTCGCGTTACTAACTCCAACTCTTCTTCGTGTCGCCATTCTGTCAGGATGATAGTCAAGACTTAAGATCTAGTAAGCATATTTAAGCGCCTATTTCCCGCCGTTCTCAAATATCTTTCCTACCAAGTTCTTCCCTGCGTGTATACTGAAGAACACAAACAATAACAATTGCAGTCGATTTTTGCTTTGCGAAAAAATCATCGACGAGATAATCGTAAACAGACAAAAATAGTTCATAAGTTATACAGCCTAACATCGTTCATGTATTGTCAGCTTGCTTCCTCTGCCCAGCGCAGTAGATCATCTTGGTTAAGCGGTGCCAATTTCTCGGTTGACTACGCCGAAATATCACTCAACCAACAGTCGATTTTAAGTGAGCGGATTCTAGTTGCTCACCAGCGAAGGTTCTGTGGGTGGGACTTCCTACAGAATGTGTAAATTGAAATCAAGGGACAGGACACCAAAACGAACTGAAGTGATGGATTTGCTTTGCTTGAGGTCCTCTGCGGAGGCGCGCAACTCAAGAAGCCTCGCTTCTAACGTGCTGCATTTCCTGTGTCAAGAGTCGAGGTCAGGAATTCACACTACAATGAACAAGAACTTGCATGTGAATGACTCTAGTCTCATCTCTGCGCAGCTCTAGCTGACGCTTCATCATCATCTCCAAATTTCCCCTAGCCTATATCGTTTATTTGTGAGTATACTGGATCATGAAAGAGGAGAGAGCCCTGTACTTGGACCGGTCGCAGATCATTGGCAGAAGCCATCAGATTTTGACCAAGAATAGTGATCCATTCAACGTGCTTCTGCCATTCTGGCGGAGCAGATGATGATTGGGTAG
This sequence comes from Lentinula aciculospora, assembly GCA_028011355.1. Classification (NCBI taxonomy): domain Eukaryota; kingdom Fungi; phylum Basidiomycota; class Agaricomycetes; order Agaricales; family Omphalotaceae; genus Lentinula; species Lentinula aciculospora. Next base: position 2,651,650 of record JAOTPV010000003.1, read on the forward strand.
GAGGTGGGGCAAGTAAAGCAGATGTCAAATTGGAATATGTGACAAGCATGGAACGCAGGATGGTTTGAAGCGCGGGTCGTCTATCTTGAGAAAATTCTAGCAACGGAGATGGAATTCAGGGTACAGTAGCTGCATACCGACATTGGGGTCTTCAGGATATAATTGTTGTCCACCTAGCTCTGCCAAGGATGGTATTTTGTCTTGGACCTTTGGGCAGTCTTAGAACAGGTAACAAGGCGCGCAAAAGCACAGGTCCTTACAAACCACCTATCTCCAAACACATCGTAATATGGCTCGTCTCCTTTGAGGATCCAATCTACGCGTGGTTTCTCAAGTTGGGTTAACGGCCAATCAGGAACATCCATCTGATCTTTGAGAATTTCATGTTGATTGAAGGCAAGGTCTGTATCCGGTACACGCTCCTTAAGTAAATCCAGAAGGTGCAAATTATGCGAGGTGTACTTTGTATAGTGAGATGGAGGTGAAGGAAAAGGATTTCTAAGCTCAGCGTCGTCGTCGTCCATTCCTGAGGCTGGATAAATTGCCCGGGCCGAGTGTGTGAACTCAATCGTTTCTCTTCACCAAAACAAGCCACAGACGTATTTTTGAAGTTGCCATGGTGCGCCGTTTAGCATCACAGGTCCATCAGCAGGTTTCGCGGCTAATGCGAGGAGAAGTCGTCAAAGAGCCTGCGTGGTATGCTGCTGTCCTTGACAATCCACCACTTCCACTTCCACCAAAAGCCCCGCCAAATCGTACTGCTTTTGATTTAAAGCCACAAACCCTTTCTGCTAGGTCAAAGCCCAAGGCAAGACCTTATGGTCCCAAGCCTTTTCCTGTCTACTATCTAGAAGACGATATACGTAGACAGTTCTTCAGGGACCATCCATTTGAAGCTTTTCGACCAGTGACACTAGCGGAAGGGCAGGGTATAGAGGCTGAGCATCCTATTACCGGGAAAGAGTGGACCAGACTGAGGCAAAGAGGAAGAAACCCATCTCCAGATGAGTTAGTGAAGTTTTTTTTTTCCTTGACGCGCCGTTTAGAGCTTGATTTCTTTGTCATTCATAGTGCAATACAATTCACGTTGAATATTCACCAACATCATAATATTCCTCTATCCTATGCTTATGCTCGCGCAATCGCTCAATTTCGCGCTCTCCGCTCAGAACGTCATATTGCTATGACCATGGCCGTTCATGAAGCTGAAAATTTGGGCGCCGTTTGGCAAAATTCTGAAATTGCGCATGGGTTCCAAAAAGAAATAAAAAGTTTGGCTTCGTGGGAGAGGCAATCAGAGCTAGACGAGGGTGCAATGGCTGCTAGGAAGCGTTGGCGGTCTATCGCTTTGGAGCATACGGAGGACAGGGAATGGTCAAAGGGACAGGAATATGTCAGATTGTGGAAGGATGGCTTTACTCCACGCTATGCTCCCGCTTTGACTGAGCCGGTCAAGCCAACTCCACTAGAGGACCCGGCAAATAGTGTGGATGCATTCGGGATTAGAGCTCGAGCTCGAGCTGCTGTAGTACCTAGATAAGCCCTGTTCAAGATATACTTGATCTACGAAAAAGAGATAATATTTGCACAAGGACAGTACATGGAGATATGAATTATGATGCTTTTATCCGTGACTGAGCTGCTTGTGCAGCATTCATACCCATCCATGTTTTCTCGACCAGACCTAGTAACTTTTGCATATCCGAGCTCCAGTCGTTCATCACGTCTTCGGCACTCCTTTGACTTCGGAACGTCACTATTTCAGAAGGACGGTCGATACGTGCCCAAATAGTTTTGCCAACAACTAGTCTAGCTATTGTCTCTTCCGTTTGTTTGCGATCCAGATCAAGGAGAGAAGTTAATCGAGAAAGAGTGATGCGTGTATAGTATGCGGCTACGACGCGAACATTCTATAGAAAAGAATGAGCTCTATGATAAGGGATTTGACACTCGAATGCACGCACTTGTTCAATGACCCGAGTGTGTAAATCCTCCCATCGTTTCTCGATTGAGAAGACTGGCGTCGCGCGAAGAAATTCTCCGTATAGCTCTACAATGCCCGGCCATCTCATCAGCTCACGCGTTACGAAACATTTCACCAGATTACTAGGAAAGTTATCAGCATCACACCGTCTACCTGTGTTGGTCCACTCACTAATGAAGTTGCAGCTTCTCTAGCGCAGGATTGATGTAGATACGATTCAACATATCGGACTGCTCATTATCGTGTGGCGACAGGACGATATAATATACAATGTGCTCAAGGGCCTGAAGGAGAAAGTGAGAACTGGATAGGGTTACGAAGACATGATATACGTACAGCTTTTCCCTTGTCGTTCACATCGTCCTTGATGGATGGAGTTTCCCATACCGTATGGTAGTACTTAGCAGCATCCAAGTACGACGATTGGTGAAGGGCATGCTGTATCATCAGGTCATAGAATTTCAGCTTGAGGTCCTATGAAACATATCTCTTAGCCATGACAGGGAAGGAAAACACGAAACCGTACTTCGTTCTCCGGCTCTTTGAGAAAGCCTTCGTTAACTTTCCTTCCTCCCACTCTAGCTTTCACCCATTCAGCATCACCGCCAGCCAGAGAATCCTTGCCCTCGGCTTTAGCAGCATCATCCTTCTGACGTGCTACAGCGATGAGCAGTCGCATCTGCTCTAGGATGAACTCCGTTTTCTCCCGACGTTCCATCGACGAATAGGTTTCTACTTGAAGATCTGATAAAAGCTCGGAACCGGTCTCTAGGGATTTCCGCTTCTCTTCTGAAGAGGAGCTTTTGTTGTAAAGGTCTTCATGATACTGCGAGAGTAGTAGAGTGACGCGTGCTCGTGGTGTCTCCAGGAAGATCTAAAAGATGCCGATTATGGAATGAACAAGAGAACCGTAAAATCTAATGGATACCTTTCCCTCTGTGACTTCTCTCAAAGTCTCCACTAACTGCAGCCATTGCTTTTCACCTTCCTTTTTCCGTGTGTCCTCTAACCACCCCATTGCCTGTTCGACCATAGCTTGAATGACGGACTTGAGCTGACCATGTTTCTTGCTCAAGATAGTTATATTCGAGTTGAGAAGGTCGAAATCGCGAGCATTGTAACAATACTCTGCGATGGTTTTGACAAGGGTGGTGGTTGATTTTAGATCAGCAGCCTGATTTCTACATCAGTAGACTTCGAGCTCCAAGCTTGAGACTTACATTTCGCGTTTGCTTTTCTAAAGCGGCTAGTTTGTCGAGAGCTTCCTGTAGCTTTCCTGCCTGAAAATGATCCTCAGTTAGCAGGAAGTACTGCCAAAAGAAACACCGATTACCTCTGCCAAAGACGCTGTTTCTGGAAGAAGGGCATCTACTTCAGAGGTAAAATCTTTTTCCTGTTTCTTGTTATCGGACATGTTGAAAGAAAATGCAAGCGCTGAATGAGTATCAGTATGGTGACGCGTCGCGAATTTGGGTTCAAAGAGATGCCGTAACCAATAATCTTCATACTCCGGCTCGGGCTCGGGCCGTGTGTTCTCCTGTTCGTCCTTTTTGTTTTTTGTTTCCATCAGCGTACTCGTATTAATGTAGTGTTCAGTGTCCTAACATATTGAAGACCAGCACGATACAACATAAGTAAGTAAGTAATAACGACATGTAAATTAGGATCCACGGACTTGAAGAGCATTCATAGAAATATCATCGTTCGTTGAAGAACCTGGTCGTCGAATCATTGTAGGCATATGGTCAAAGATAACATGAAGCATGCGAAGAGGAATGGATATAGGGTATGCAAAAAGAACTCGGTACGCGAAAGAAATCAGGCCGAAAACAGGGAAAAGCACAGGGTGAGAGGACAGATGGAAAATGGATTTTTCTCCCTCAGGTTTCGATAGCATGGCTTCGACCGACTTAGAGACACTAGAGGGGCTGGCATCCACTGAAGCAGCAACGGTCTCTGGAATCGCCTCCACAGATTCGTCTGCGACAACGACGACGGCTTCGACGGCAATTTCTGTAAACTCGGGAACAGCATCGATGGAAGCAGAGACGAGGTCTGGATGCACTTCCACTGATTCATTAACCATCCTCGGTCCCCATTGTACGCCATAGTTGATCGTACCCGGTTTCGCTAGAATGCCTTGATGGACTAGAGAGACTACTGCCATAATACCCTTCTCTGCCGTCTCAATTGACGCATGCGGTGTCGGCGAGGGCTTTGATTCAACATTAAAGCTAGGAAGCGCTGCTGATGCAGTTTTCCTTTCTGTGAGTCGAATGTTTTGGATATGTGGCAGCGTATCGGCGACTTTTTCCCAGCCCCGAGCATTCGTCTCGATGAAGCCCGGCCGGTTTTTATCGTGGAACCATTTCAAGTTGTCCAGATAGGGTGCGAGATGGCTGAGAAGGATAGATACATGTAGTGAATCATTGACCCATGAATGGCCAACGTGGATGCGACGAAGAGAGGAGGATGAATTTGATTGTGAAATTAGCACAGAGGGGCCGGCTCTCCGTGCATTCACAGGAACTGATAGTGTGTGCAGTCGCCGACAATACTCTGTCAAAGGCGCGAGTTGCTCTAAAGTCAATTTTGGCGGCCCTGACTGTACAGGAAACCGCGCGAGAGGGCATAGTTTCAACTCTTCTAGATTGGGGCAGGCGCGAGCCAATGCCTCGATGTCATCGCCGATAAAGTTGATAGATTCAGGAAGATCGATATCCAGGCGGCGGAGGGCTGGAAGGGGATGAAGATGTTCGAGCGCAAGTCGGCTGACAGTAGGTTCCCCTCTCGATGTTGAGCGAACGAGATCATTGAACTTCGAAGTTGCTGTAGCAGAGATGCGCAGAGATTGCAAATAAGACCCAAACCTTTTAGAGATGACGTCCGAAAGTTCCATCCACTCAGCGTTACCCGGAGGATCTTCGATGACTAGATCCAACTGCGTTAAAGGAGTTGAAAAGTGTTTCAAGAATACTGCAATCTTGGCGACATCTCCGGTCAATTGTACATGCCGCAGGGTAGAAAATGCGCCTTTTGAACGCGAGCCCCCGGTCAGCGACTTGCGCTTCTCCGAAAAATCTAGCTCTTCGCTGGAAAAGACCCCGCTGTCAGTGGTGGCTACAGAATTTGGGGTAGAAACACCTGAATCAGAAGGGAGCTCGTCGAAAAAGCCCTCTACCGCTGTCAAGGTTCTGGCGGATAGGTCGAGCTGTAAACTTTTCAACTCGGGTAAAGACGCGACCCACCGACCTACTCCGGAACTGAGAGCTCCTGGAGCCACAAGGGCCACTTTCTGCAACTCTTTTTGTGACGAAAGGATTACGGTAAATGTGTCAGGTAGAGATGCGGGAGAAATAATGGAAAAGCTGGTCAAGTTCAACCGACTACAAGCATCGCCAAGGATCCTGTTCAAGTTGGGGAAACGAGCAGGTCCGAGCTCAAAATGTAGACCCTCAATTGCTGGGCTCAAGAACATGCTGCAGTAGTCTAGTGCGCCCGACGTCTCTATCTTCCAAGCGAGATACGACAGGTTTGGCAACATGTATTCCCTGGGCCGATTCTGGGTCAACATAGGGAAGACGGTGGGAGATATATTATTTGCGGTTTCATTGTAAGCTACGCTCCGCACTCGCTCTCCGTATGTCATGATCTTTGCCCAGTCTTCTTCAGTGGGTTCCTTGGACTGCACAGTGCAGGGTACAATATGATCAATACAACAAACGTCTCTTCTGTTCAATTGAGTACTCACCAAGCCAAGGCCAGGTTTCCGGACCTTCTTCAACATCGTGGAGGGGAATAAACCGATAATCGGAATGAGCGAGTCCAAGTCCCTCCATAGCACATTCAGAGCAGGCTCCGATATTGCTCGGCAGGTTCTCGCTAGTCGCGACACTGTGCGCTTTCCTCCAGGAGTGTCTATTATGGCTTCCAGAAGTTTTTGTGTCACGTCCGGATCGCGAAGGATGAGAGGGGATCTCATTTGGCTGTAAACTGAATAAGACTGATATGAGGATCTCCTGCTTCTGTTTTTATCCTGGTAACTGGAAGCTACGTTGTCGGCGATGCTGTGTATACTTTCACGCAGGCTAGTGCGACGACGAAGGGTATTTAAGCTCGAAAGCACACTGGAGAGACGTGAACTTGAGCTAGAAGTCATGTCCGATTCGATGAGGCGTACGCAGTACTTAAACCCCACGGGAGGCGTGTGTATGGCACGCAGAAATGTGACGCACAGGCCGGAAGCACCTGGAGACCATATTCAGTTCCAAAGAAAGACTCGATCGAATCATGAATGGCATTCCCTAGGCTCTCAAGGTGAGGTGAGCATGATGGGAAGGGGGCGATAGTAAACAGGTAGACCGTCAATTGAAGGATGCAACTAGTATTTGCTGACAAATTCATCATAAAAATAAGCTCGGTGGATGACTAGGCGTGAGCTTTCGGATCTGAACGACATGTTAAATACAACTATGAGAGTTGCTGGACACAGACACGTGTAGAGGACGCGCGAGAGGGCGTCGTGTAAGCGGATGAGATCGGAAAGGACTAATTTCGGGATGAAGGAGATACCAGATTGACGATCGTACACATACAGAATGCAAAACCCCGCAAAACCCCTCCTACAGTTCTCCAACCTCCCAAGGAACAGGTTCACCTTCCCAATCTTCATCAACAACTTTCCCATCACCAGCATCTTTTTGCTGACCTACGCCGTCAACATCTCCAACGTCCCAAATTTCCCCTCCTTTGGAAGGCTCGTAATGAATAGTACGTCGTCCGTATATCAGACCCTCCACTACTTTTTCTTCATGAATAGCTCGCAGTGTGATGTCGGAAGCGGACAAGGCTAACACATGTTTGAGCTTGTCAGGGAGATCAACCTCAAACGTGTCATTGGCACGTTCTCCATTACTGATTCTGGGATGACGGTCGTACCAGAAGACAGGATCGAATTCGGGACCAGCATCCAAATCGTAATCATCGTTTGACGCTCCGGAGGGACGGGACACGTTAGCTAACACCTTGACATCGTCGCTGAGGCTATCCAAGTCTTCGTCATCATCGAATTTCATTTTCTTGCGCGGTGCTTTTCCCTTTCCTTTGCCAGTCAACGCATCGAGGGATCGTTGGGACGGAGCGTCCTTTGGAGGGGAAGGAGGTATAAGACCTGTTGCCGAGGTTAAAAGCTTCGAAGGTTTCAAACGTGATCTTGCAGATTCGCTGTCCGAGTCAGGATGTAGGCGTTTTCCTGATATTTGGTTGTTATCAGGATTATCTTTAATCACTTGGGTATGTGATGGCTGCGATGCGCTATCTGAGTACAGGTTGTCTTTCCTCGTTACCAATTTATTCGATAATAGTAGACTGTTAGTCGATCTAGGTCGAGGTTTAAGTTTCCCGTCGACTGGACCTAAAACACTTTCGAGGTCATCCTCGAAAGGGACAGAATGGTTCCGTATAGGACCAAATAGTCCTAGGCCCGCGGAGGTAGACCTCTTGCTCATTAACGCACTTTCCACTTTGTTATCGCTAGACGCGTCCTCAAAGAGAGACATGAATGACTTTCTACTGGAGCCTTTGACTGGTGAGTCTGCAACGAACGAGGAGTTCCCGGCTTCCTCGTCGCTATCGTCGCCGTTATCGGAAGAGCTACTGTCGCGTCGGGACATATTTGTGCGAGTTAGAATTCGTCGCCGTTTGTCTTTGTTAGGAGAAGGTGATACAGGCTCACCGCGCAAACGTTTACGGGCGCGCGTAATGGCACTGAGAGGCCCTGGGGGCAGATTTGCCGACTGCGTACGTACTGTCTCATGAACTGGTGATGGAGACGGCTCTCCTCCGCGAGCCTTTATTTTGATTTTCGAAGGTGTAGCAAACGGATTGGGTGGTGGCACATTGGCTGTTTTTAGAAGCGACTTTTGCCTTTCCTTGTCTTTCTTAGGAGAGAAAGGATTATAGGAGGATAAAGCTGAGGTAGTTTCGAGTGCACGCGATTTCGAAATCACGGACGACGGCCGCTGAGAAGGTCGTGCAGAGCTTGATCCACCGCTAGTGCCAGAATTCAATGAAGAAGCGGCTGCTTTTGATAGTTTCTTGTACAATTTATACCTATTTGCTAACAGGAATACTAAGATGCAGCCAAAATGAACCGCCGGGAAACGCACCAATTTGTTGATTAGCGCGTATATCATCTACAGTTGGGTTCCTCTCATTTTTTGAGTAAAAGCTACGCTCCCATGCCTTGATCTCTGCACGTACTGACGCGACATCCTCTGATGCCATTGAGAAAGAACTGTTGTTGTTGTCGTTGTTGTTGGCAACAAATTCGAAAGAATGTCAATAACGCGAAAGTGTTCACGTGACTAGCCGTGAGGTTGCACGATAACGTGAGCAGAATTTCTCATCGCTTCTTTCAATTTAAGTTTCCCTTCCATCGACCATGAGCCGTCCCCGCCCCAGTGTCCTAGCCCAGTTCGACCCTCTTCTTTCAGAAGCTGAGCCTGACTATGTATCTGACTCCGAAGACGAGTCTGACCCAAACAAAGAAAATTTGGTGCCAGAGCTGAATGACCTGAGCATGACAGCGTTTTTCAGCCGCACTTATAAACGCGAATATGCTCAGCCTGCAGCTCTCACTAAACGTCTGGTCGATATTGGCGATGTTACTATAGCAGACACTGTTGAAGAGGAAGAGGAAGAGGAAGAGGAAGAAGGAGAAGAAGAAGGAGAAGGAGTCAAAGACGAGAACGTCTTCTTCTCGTTGGAGACCCCAAAACGCTCCGACGCTCCACGCACTCCGCTTGCCGAAATTTCGTTGGAACACAAGTCAAGACACACTTTGAACAAAAAACTTGTCGAGTCTCGGACTCAGCCCGGAGATGCCATGTCTTTATTGACTTCCCTCGTCGATTCCGTCAATTTGGCAGGCAAGAGCTTTGGCCATATTCAGCGTCGCACATTGCCGCCTCGTATCATGGTTGACAATTCTGATGATGATGCAAATGATATCCTGGCCACACCTGCACCGTTCAACTTGCGAACCTCGACTTCATCGCTTCAGGATACCTCGGAGGCTTCCCAAGTATCCCTTCTTGCACCACCTTCGTCTGTGACTCCCCATATCTCCAAAGACTCGAACCGCCTTTCTTTGGATCTTCATTCTTCTTTTAACCTACAGCTCCAGTCTGAGACCAGTTTTGATTTACTCAATGACCGTATCTCCTTCTTCGATGGACAGGGAAAGGGCATGAGCTCGTTCTTGAATGCGCTCGATGATGAAAGTGACACGGAGAGCTGTCAGGCAATCAGTGAGCACTGGCCTCCTCTTATCTACACCTTCAAAGGTAACCTATGTCTTTCACAGCTCCGAAGACTTCGCCATCTACTTCATGCAATGATGATGACAGTATGTAAAATATATTATTCTCATTTCCATTCGATTCATGTTGCCTCCAGCTACTCCTACTCAGGAGACGAAAGTGATGCGGAATACAGAAACCGTGATCCAAGATCGTAGTTCCTCCGCCTTACCTTTAACTGGATCGAAAGAGCTGTGTATGTCGTTTGTGCTGTGTTATATCTATATTCGCTCATAAATCTCAATGTGTAGCTCCGTCTCTCTCGAGCGTCGCGTCTCCCCAAACTTCGTCTCTGGTTTTTGAACCGCTTATCAAACAGCCGAACCCTATGGTCACACCAGCCATGCAGCGAATCGTTGTACCTTCAGTCCCTGCTTTGCGGGTGATCAAACGAACTAAACGTTACGACGATGACAGGGCTTCCTCAACAGCTTCATCAACTTCTTCAGGTTCTAGCACTGTCAATAACTCCACCCGCGCAAAGATTTTATCTCCTCCCCCTCCCCCTCTTGCAGTTGCTGCATCTGATATTCCCATCCCTCGGCCTCCCTTAAAATTTCCGCTTAGACACGAAGAATCTACGCGCGCGGTTGTCGCCGAAAATTCCGTACATACGACGGCCAAAGCGATGACCAAGCCTCTTCTTCTCAAAGTTGGTGCTGTGTCGGGGTCTTCCGGACCCAGGAGAATACTCCTGCCTGAATCGACTAAACCTAGTAAACCGGTCTCAGGACCTAACGCCTTCGCACGTCCCAAAGTCCCAACTCCTACTCTGGGCGCAATGAATGCCAAAGGACCTTTTGCGGCAAAATCTGGGGTTCCAAGACCGGTAGGTGCCAGTGGACTTCCGCCGCCTGCGTCTAAGCTGCCTGCCCCTTCGGGTATCGCACGTTTTGGTCGCAAGGTGAGTGCGCCCGCTGCTACCGAGTCCTCAAGTCGAATAGCGCCTGTTAGAATTGTCCCTCGTCGTTACCCTACTTACGGTCCTTAGGAGATTGACTCCGTGGAAAATTTCTTGTTGTCGGATTTTTATGCTTTCTTCACTTTACATTTTTCGTGATATTTACTTCGCTTTCGTTACGTTAACATTTGCTCATGACATTTTTCACCGCACTTTCGACATTTTACAGCATCGACACACCGGATACAAGCATGTATTACATTCACTAAAGCCTCTTGCAGTTACAATTACAAAGATACAGATATGTTTACCTCTGGCTCTGAGTGAAACTAAGAGCGCCTTCATTCGCATTCTAGTAATGAGTGTGAATTCCTCACAAAATTCACACTTTCGGCAGAAAGGGAATACCTGCACATATATATCTTCAACCTATCCTGCATACGTGGGATAACCTTCTCATGTCAGTCTCACAAGGTCCCAGACTTGTTATCTTTCCATCATGACTGACCTAGCAGCGACACAATGGCCATCAGAAAATGACAGAGGATATCGAATTCCTGAACAACGATTTGGAACAGTGCGTTTTACCGATACGTATTCAACATTCGTTTCTCCCCCTGAAACCCTTTGAAAATGCAGATCCACTCCATCAAGATAATCGCTATCGGAGCTGGTATATCTGGGATTTCTCTTGCACACGACGTCCAAGAATACGGGGAACAGATTGAACTGACTATATATGAAATGGGGAAAGATGTCGGTGGGACATGGTATTGGAACCAGGACTTATCATTTTTCTCTTCAATCTTACAACATCTGACTCGGTCTCCTTATAGATACCCCGGATGCCGATGCGATATACCTTCAGTCAATTATCAAGTAGGTTGAATTCTGTGACCAACCCAAGGTTGTATATTGAAGTAGCCTGATCGAACGTACCAGATGAGCTGGTGTCCGAACTCAAATTGGTCGGAATATTATTCTACTGCAGTGGAAATCTGCCGATACTACAAGGACTTGGTTGAGAAGTGCGTAGCCCTGTTGAAGATACAGCTCTTTCGGCTTTTCTGAAGAGCATGATCAGGTTCGGTTTGAGAAAATATATGCGCCTTTCTCGTGAGGTTATAAGAGCTGAATGGATTGGGAATATCAACCGTTGGAAATTGACTGTTAAAGATCCTGATGGAAACCACTTTGAGGACGAATGCAACATTTTCATCAACGCAGGAGGTTCGGTTGCCTTTGCGGCTCCATGTTTTGACTCATAAAGTGTGGCAGGTGTACTGAATGACTGGAGATGGCCTGACATAGAAGGTAAGCACGGATAGCCATCCTCGCTGTCTCGGTTCTCCGTTAACTGGTGTTAGGCATTCATGATTTTGAGGGTACTTTGTGCCATACTGCCCGTTGGCCTGTAGATTTCGACTACAAAGACAAACGAGTGGCAGTGATTGGGTCTGGCTCATCCGGCATTCAGGTTCTGGCTACCATACAGCGAGATGTAAAGCAGCTATACCATTGGATCCGATCTCCGACATGGATTACCCCAGGATTTGCCCAACAGTTCGCAGGACCAGGGGGGAAGAATTTTCGCTGTGGGTGATGCGACAGCATTGACCCGACGCTCGAATTGACACAACTCAGATACTGAGGAACAGAAGAAAAAGTATTCGGAAGACCCTAAATATGCGCTCAAATATCGAAAAATGATCGAGGTAGGGAAATTGCGTTTTTTCAAAAATCAAATTTTGCTGGTAGTGAATATAACACGCTTATTCAGTCGGAGCTGAACGAACGCTTCAAGTTCATCGTACAAGGTACGCCTGAACAAAAAGCTGCACTTGAGGTAGGATGCCATCCGTTTTGATTATCCTTGGTCGCTAGTAACTTCCGTTGCAGTTCGCAAGGAAAGACATGTGTCAGCGTTTGAATGGGAATCAACGTCTCATTGATGCTATCGTTCCAACCAATTTCGTCGTCGGATGTCGAAGACCAACCCCTGGAAATGGTTACCTCGAAGCGCTGCTTGAGCCTAACGTCCATGTGTTTACAGAGATGTTTCAGAGAGTCACACCGAAGGGGTTCATTGACAACGAAGGGAACGAGTATGCAGTAGACGCTATCGTGTGTGCTACGTATGTCCGCGTTGAGAATCCATGCAATAACCATCCCTCAATTAACCTGTAGTGGGTTCAATACCAGCTTCATCCCTAGATTTCCAGTGATTGGTCTGGGAGGAATAAATATCCAACACAGGTGGAAAGATTACCCAATCGATTCTGTAAGTAGATTTCTTTATACTTGATTCTCTGTCATACTAGCATACTAACAGCATTCACTGGTTAGTATCTCTCCTTAGCCGTGAAGGATACTCCAAATGTTAGTTTGAGTGGTCTAATCCTACTAAGTATGTCTTGCTGCTGATAACTCGTCGACCTGTTAGTACTATATGTATTATGGCCCTCACGTATGTTCAAAATTCCAATTCTCCCCATACAGAGATACTCGACTAATCAGTCACAGGGTATACCAGTTCTGAATACATTCATGACTGTCTCTAACAATCCATGTGAGTACGAGTAGGCGTGGCCTCAAAGTATACCTCTCTCACATAGTATTCCAAAGACACTTGAAAGGACCAACGGGGCATGGAAGTGGTGCACCTATGATAGAAGCTAGTACGTTTTTCAATCAATCCTTCGAGCCACATTCATCAGTTGCTACATGTATATCTAGTGACGAGATGCTTCATGCAAATCATTCGGAAGATGCAAGTAGAGAATATTGTATCAATGCAAGTCAAGCATCAAGCCGCCGATGATTTCAACGAGCACCGTGAACTCTACTTGAAAAGAACTGCTTGGGCTGGTCGTTGTAGCTCCTGGTTCAAGCCCGGCCCTGATGGTACGTGGAAAATCCAAAGTCCGAAGGATTACATATCAACGATCCTGTATAGCAAGTCCAGTGATGTTCCCTGGGAATCGTGTCCTATTCATTGAGCTTCTGACAAACCCTCGCTGGGAAGATTGGGACTATGAATACGGATACGCCGGGAACAGGTATCGACGCATATTCTATTTGCTGCTTTCGACGTTACTCAAAATCTTTTTCTAGATTTGGATACTTGGGCAACGGATTTACGATGCGAGAAGTCGACGGGCGAGGTGGGTGATTTACCAACTAGAATCCCATATCTGTGCTGATCCTGAGTCAGACACTACATTTTACTACGGATTATTGAATGGTACAGACGAGCAACCTGATTATTCTGACCTTCGCCACACGTATGCCTGGATGTAGAATATTGACGAGGATGGGTAGTCAAGGGGTAAGACAAAAGCAGGACATGTCTATCAAGTATGGAGAGATACAAAACGGGTAGGAGTACGAGTACATGGAATACAAAATTGTGAAAGATCGTTGTAACAGCAATGACAAGGATGTAAGTGTCAGGGTTGGAAAAAAGTTCGTGGGTCGCGACGATGCAATGGAGGAAAAAACGTACATACAACACAAGTAAAGCAATAAGCATAATTGTATGTGGTAGGAGGAGGACATTGCAACAAAAGCACCACAAAAATTAGAACTCAGCTCTCTTCTTACTCAATAACCTTCTAGGGGCCTTTTTGTCTGGAGGCATAGACGGAGGTGGCATACGATTTCCGGTGGCAGGAGGTCTCATCTCGGATTTTGATCGTGTCGGAGGGTAATTAACACTCGGCCGAGGCGCCTGCCGACCCGGTACGTCGTAAACACTCGTTGGCATAGCTGAGGCTGCTCCCGGACTAGCTGCCTGAACGCTGCTCCGTTTCCGCAGTACTTTCCGAGAATCGTTAGCCATGGGTATGGTCTGAGCTTGTACTCTAGAAGAATCAGGAGCAGGACTGCTACGCATTGCAGGGCGTGCCTGGTTCACTGGCATGGGCCGAGACAGTCCAGCACCGTGTTGGGGAGGTTGAGAATAAGATTGTGTTCTGTTGGGCGGTATGGTCAAATCATTTCGAGTCGAGGTAGCATCGGGGTTGTATAATGGTTGAGGCATTGTAAGTTTCGAAGGAACGTGACGGGGAGGAAGTCCAGTCCTCGAGTTCGTGGAATTCACAGACTGTTGGATGCTCGGTGCAGGTTGTTGGGAACGCGTTGGCCGTTCATAATCACGAAGATTGGGGAGTGGAGGTGCAGTCTTTCGAGGTTGTGTATATGGCATCATCATTGGAGGCTGCATAGTACTATTCGAGTTGGCACTCATATCGTGCATTTGTCCGGAGTTCTGTGAGATAGATGCAGGTGCTATCTGACGGCCAGAATCTTTCGGACGACTCTGAGGTGGCTGGGCAACAAACGGGTTGAAGCCTGGGTCAAGACTGGTAGCACGACGATGCCAAGCGCCATCAAGCTGATTCACTGGAGTATAGTGTTGTATATGAGAAGTGGTTATTGGAGCATACAGTGTGTAGGGTGTCTGTTCTCCCAAATGATCCAATGGCCGCGCCTGCTGTTCGTAACGACCTAATGGTGGTCTATAAGAGGCTCCCGGGGGAAGGGCGGGTACATTCCTCGATGATGCTCCAAGTCTATCAGAAGTGGAGGGACCTTCACTGAATGCAGAGAATCCAGAGAAAGGCTTTGATAGGGGGTTATCGGGGTTAAAATCCTGAGCTCTCTGTTGCCGTTCTCGCTCAATAGCGACGGCGTAGAGCGTACTAGCATCGTCTCTTCTGATAGCAGCGACACTGTTGCTATGAGTTTGAACAGGACCAACTTTGGGATATGTGGAGGCCTCCTGGTGGTGGAGAGTTTCCGGCATTGCATTATCCGAGGTTTCCTCATCTTCAATTCCATCATACGCATTGGATTCGTCCCCATAGATAGAGTTAACATCGTCTTCGACAGGTTCTGGAGTGCTCAGCAAAGGCGATGGGCGACGTGGAAATTCAGCGGTAAGGGATGTTTGGACACGAACTCCCAACTGTGATGGATACGGTGCCGAAATTTTGGGGATATTTCGCTGCACATAAGGAATTTGTTGAACGCTGATGGGAGGCGGTGAAGGGGACGTCATGTGTGGCAGAAGCTGTATCAAAATTTGAGGCGGATGACTTTGTGGAGGAGAGGTTTGTTGATTCCGAGGGGCATGCTGTGGCCGTGGCACTTGCTGAATTGAAGTATATTGGTTGTCTCTCTGAGTGATCGGTGGATTGAGCTCATGCAAGGGAGGCTGAGTATAGGGCTGGTAGTTTCTGGGAAGTATTTGTCCGGGAGTGAGATTCAGAGACGCCCCGAAAGGTACAAAAGGTATGACAGCAACGGGACCGTTCGTGAATGGCATTTTATTACTTGTCTAACATCGCATAAGATTCTAATGTCTTTGACAGGATTGCCGTTCTTACCTTCCGTATGGATACCTGAGCTGTTTGCTGTGAGCTGTGTTCATGGAATGTGTTCTGTAGTATGTCAGATAAGTCAATAGATTGAAAAAATGAAATACACACCTGCGGTTCACGCGGAGTTTGTGTCACTTCCTTGATTGCCTCATAAGGCCCGCCATGATGTAGAGAAAGACCTAAAGGACTGGTTTCGTCAAGCTCATCGATAGGATCCAGTCCTCGATTGCGTGATGTAAGATTTGTATCTGTGTTGTTGCGCCGAAGGTCCACCGTACGTGAATCATTCGCAGTTGTCATAGGATGTGGAAGAACCTCTGTCTGGTTGAACAACGAAGATGGAAGAATGGGAACGGAGGAATGACGAATGGTTGTGGGCCTGGGATGACTGGATTCATCGTACGCGGGAGGGGGGGAAAGGATTCGTGGAGGCTCAAGGATAATGAGATTTTTCTTCGGTAATTTACCAGCACCACCTGTAGAAGAGGTCGATGATGTTGTGATATCAGTGTAGGAAGATGCAGGAGATGGCTCATTCATCGCTTCTGTGGCTGATGACTGTGTACTAGAGGAGACGTTTGTGCCCATTCCTTCCAACGAGCTCGGTTCCGATGGTGGAGAGTGACGATTAGGTAGGTTTAACGAGACTGAATCGCTTTCAGAGTTGTCATAATATGGTGACTTGAAGCGGGGATCCTGTGTACGAGACTCCCTCATATTTGCCTGTGAATTTCCGTTCGGCAAGAGGTTTGACGGTAGTGGCTCTGAATAGGAATCTGGATTTGTGACAAATAACAGATGAGAAAGGGGATTTGTAGAAAAAGCTGGATCATTCAGAAGTTCAGGTGAAAGGCCCCGAATGGCTAGATTGGGCGGAATGCTGGTAAGTTCTGTGTTGGAAGACGAAGGTGATTTACGGCTTAAATTAACGAAACTTGAACCAACCCGTGGTTCAATGCTGTCAATTGTGGATTTGGAGGAGAATAACTGTGCGAAGAAACCAGGCTTTCTTCCACCCAATGGTGCTGAAGTCTTGGTGTCTCGTCTGGGTCCGTTGTTGTGGTCGTGATGTGCTGGTTGATCTGCACCAGAATTGACTGCGTTGGAATGTGCCGAGGGACCCGTTTTAGAGAGCTTCGAGCTGTGCCGCATGGAAAAAGAGTGACAAAGTTCAAACAGAACTCAGAAGCTGTACTATCGTTGGTGAGAAGGTCAATAATCAGCACGTGTGCACAAAAATAGCTCTCTGCAATGTGCACCTTGATCATGGAAGCTCGAGGCCAGCTCGAGCTAGCTCTTTTCTGTGGCAGCCCAAAGTTACTCTGAAGGTGTTAGCGACACTAGAAGACATGGCGGTAAATGACTGAGGAAAGTCACTCGATCGTCCGCAGTTGCTAATTGACATCAATAAGAAATCTGTCCGACAGGTAATTGGAAAGTATCCATTGAAGGTGAAACTTCAAGCGCAACTGAAAGGGGGATATTCAAGACCATCACCAAGAGTGTACTGGACGCTTCGGCAGATATTCGAATGATAGATCAAGGCGTCAGTAGACACAGTACTGGTAACTGGCATGGTCAATCATTCAGCACCTCAAAGTTCTCAACAATCATTGCACACAATCAATGTTACGCGCATCCCTTAAATATATGCTGCATGTTTGCAGACTCTTTTGGTTTATCTATTGAGTTACCTGCATCGCGTCTACATGATATGCTGGACTGCGGGATTTTGCATTATGTTCATGCTTGAGGTTTTATAGTAAAAGTCCATGTTCTGCAGTATGTTTATAGTCTCTGCATTGACCGCAAGAATGTTGTAACTACAAGTAATAGTGTGAAAACCGTTGGAACGGTTGCAACTGCATATGCCATCAGATAAACAGCCGCAAAATAGTTTATGTAACCTACATTTGTTCCTTATTGCCAGAGAACGAACAGGTCGCTCTTCAACACAGGCAGGCCTGCCATTTCCCTCTAGGCCTTATTCTTCACCTTCACTATCTTATTCTCGACCAACATTCCTGCATATTCATCACATTAATTGCGCATTTTCACCAACTATTCACTCCAGCAACGCTTTTCCGCCATACCGTCTATCTTAGGCTCCAGATCCCGCAGAATGTCCTTCTTCTCAAGGAAGAAGAACCACCCGCCACCTGCGCAGAATGCGCCTGCTGTCACACTCGCCTCAACCCCCAGCCAGGCTCTGGCACAAATATCAGGGAGTTCAAGTAAAGATGGGGGAATGGCCATGCAACAGCAGCAGCAGCCACCACCACCACCACAACAAATGGCTATCATGCGGAACGAAAATCCTATGGACTCGTAAGTTTCTCTATATGATCCTATTTTATTCCTTCGAGCTTGATGTTATTCCCCAGTGTGTCCGGAAGCGCTGGTAGCAACGGTGTCTTGAGCTCTTCTCCAGCGCAACAACAACGACTTCAGAATTCTTCGGGTCCTGTTCAGTCACAGCCTGCTCTCTCCCAACAGCAGCCGAGACAGCCGCCTTCATATCCATGGTCTGCTCGGCGTCTTGTTTTACCACCACCAGTCGTTCTGAACAAGCCCGGCGTCGTACCTCCTACAAATCCCTCACCTCTGCCCTTCCCTCGATATGGCCATGCTCTTCCTGCAACGGCCACAAACTCCGGCGAGCTCTATCTTTTTGGTGGTCTTGTTCGGGAGACTGCTCGGAACGACCTATATCTCGTACATGCCCGCGAGCTATCCGCCACGCTTCTACAAACAGGCGGCGAGGTTCCCTCTCCGCGAGTAGGACATGCCAGCGCTATTGTCAGCAATGTTCTGATTGTTTGGGGAGGCGATACAAAGACAGATCCGAAAGTGAGACAGAGCGACAAACAGGATGATGGACTTTACTTACTCAACCTTGGTGAGAGGAAGCTTATCCTTTCTTTCTGTCTGAGCTGTCACTCATTTGGAATATAGTCTCTCGTGAATGGACCCGTGTTACTGTCAGCGGCCCTAGTCCTGCTGGGCGATATGGTCATGCCGTGACTATGGCGCACACGTCCAAGTTCATCGTCTTTGGCGGTCAGGTCGACGGAGAGTTTCTCAATGACTTATGGTCATTTGATCTGAATTCTCGTCAGTCTTCATAGTTTTCTACTGGAGACATATCATTGACCGTAATTCACAGTACGAACTCGACCAACATGGGAATTAATTGAGCCAACATCTCCAGAAAGACCTGCTCATCGAACGGGTCATGTTTGTATCAACTATGGTGATCGCATCTTAATGTAAGGTTACTCCAGTGAACACGTCTATCATCGCTGAGTCGTACTAGTTTCGGTGGAACGGACGGGCAATATCATTATAACGACACTTGGTCTTTCGATTTGAATACCAAGAAATGGTCTGAGCTTACCTGTATCGGTTTCATTCCCGCTCCGAGGGAGGGGCATGCTGCAGCTCTGGTGGACGATGTCATATACGTTTTTGGTGGTCGAGGAGTTGACGGCAAGGATCTGAACGATTTGGCTGCATTTAAACTTTCAAGTGAGCGGTCCCTCGTCTTACAGTATGCCACCTACTAATATCTGCGCTAGATCAACGATGGTATATGTTTCAAAACATGGGACCAGCACCTAGCGGACGATCCGGACATGCTATGGCCTCCATAGGCACACGAGTATTTGTGCTAGGAGGCGAATCATTCACACCGTCGAAACTAGAGGACGCAAATTTCATACATGTATTGGATACCAGTGCGCATCTTTGTTTATCTTTCGGCTATCCATCTATCTATCTATTTTGATGCTGACACTGCCTCCAGAACATATCAAGTACCCTGATGCAAACAAACCTCAGCAAAATGGTAATCCATCACAGCAACATGTCTCCCGGAAATCATCCGTTAGCTCTCCCGCATTCCCACAGCAGTCACAGCAGCAAGGATCTGGATCTCCATCTGTAGGAATTGGTGCCCCATATACTCGGTCTATGTCCCCTGCTACACAAGGTTCGGACTCAGAGGACATACGCCGAGCAGTTTCCCCCACTAATGCCCGCTCAATGAAACCTGTCAACGGCGTGACCACTCAGCCTTTTCCGGTCAATCCTAATAAAGGGAAGGGTCCCATTCGCCCGAGGCGCGAAGATGATGACGGCGCAGGGACAGATGACGGAGTGGATGTAGCAACCTCCGAATCTGGTGTCAGGGAACGTGCCATATCACCAGAACAATCGGTCATGGGAAGAGCGAAAAGTCCCCAGTACATACGCGGCGTTTCTCCCAATGGCACGGATGCCGGTGGAGCACCTAATATGGTAACAATGGCGTTGAATGGTCGGTCATCACCTGCTGTGGATAGGGCAAGGCCTCCCGTGGACGCTTTCTACAGCCCGCATTCGCCCCACGTGAACGGTCATATCCGATCTGGATCCAGAAATGGGTCAGTAGGCAATGTCACTGCAGATTTAGTTAGGGATCTCAAGACTAAGGAGATTGAAATGGAGAGTATGAAACGCCAAATGACCTGGATGAAGGAGGCACTTGGGAAGGCTGCACGAGCTGGATTCGTCTACACGGAACGCGACATCGGTGATATTGTCAATGGTAGCTCGGCTGATAACGAGTTGGTCCTGAAGTTCAAGCAGTTCAGAGCTCAGATGCAGGTATGACTGATAGGCCTTTCATGTGGTTTGCCATTATTTATATATCTTCACCTAACTAGATTACGATGGTCGAACAAGCTAAACAGGCTTCAGAACACGTTGCAGATGCAGAACGTATGAAAGTGAGCGCCGCGCAGGAGGCTGCCTACTATCGTTCGAAGATTGCTGCCTTGGAGTCCTCCAATGAGTCCGAAGCGCTCCGTCTAGAACGTCAACGTGTAGCAGATTTGGAAAGGAACATGTCAGCTTTGATGAACGAACGTTGGATGCAAGACCGAAAGATCAACGAGCTCAGTGACTCGGTCGCCTTACACACTACGCTTTACGAACAAGCAGAAGCCCGATCTGTTGAAGCTTCAAAGCGCGCGGATATGCTTGATGAGAGCAACGAGCGTTTATTGCTACAGCATTCTGACCTACAGCAGCGACATGCGGCTTTAGATGGACAATTTCGAAGCCACGCTGATAAGCTGTTGTCCACCAGCTCTTCATTCCAGCAATCGCAGGCTGAAGCGGATGCCGCTCGTGCTCAAGTAGATGACCTCATTCGTTCTCGGGATCAGCATATTCGAGCGCTTGAACAAGCGCGCGATGCTCTTCGAGCAGCGGCTTCCCGTGCTGACGAAGCGGACGAACAATATCAACATGCTCGTGAGCGGATTAACAGCTTGGAAACGGACTTAGCAGATTTGCGTGGAGAGGTAGAAATTAGAACATCGGAGGTCGAGTCTGTCCGAACCAGACTTGCTGAGGTGGAAAATCTTTGGGCGAAATCGCGCGAAGAAGCTGATTCCCTGAGGACTATGACTACTGGTAGTCTCGGCGAACTTCTTGACTCTCACAGGGACCTCAGATCTGATGAAGATCGCTTGACAAGGGGTCATGTAGAACGAATGGAAGCCGTTGAAGAGGAATGCGCATCTTTGAGGCAGTTGCTGAAAGACGCCAACCAGCGTGTCGAGGAATCGCAGACCCAAGTCATGGAGGAGCGTCGCAGGCTTTGGGAGCATGAAGCTCAGCAGTCTTCCCTCCTATCTCAGATCGTTGCACTGCGAGCGCAGTTGTCCAATGCTATAACTGAAGGTGGTGATCTTCGACAAAGAGTTGCCCAGAGAGACGACGACCTTCAAAACAAAGTGAAAGAGTCTTCTGAATCTACCGTTAAACTTGCCATGCTCCGCAATTATATGGCAGAAAATGGACTGAGCGTCAACGAAGATGATCTCGACTTACCCTCACGATCCCGCTCTAATGCTGCTTCCCCCGCACTTGTCGAAGCACTGGAAAGCAAGCTGGCAGACCGCACTCGTCTTCACGAGGACACTGAACGCGAACTTGCCAGAGTTGTACGACGGAATCGCGAGGTTGAAGACCAAGTCGCTCATCTTTCATCTCAGCTCAAACGAGTGCGGTCGGCACCTCCTTCGTCTGGAGAGGCTTCTAATGATGCTGAAGCTAGGGCAGAGCAAGCTGAACGAAAACTGGAGGAAACCGAACGAACCTACAAAACGAGGATGCAAACCATGGAGGAAGATTACCAGCTGGCCGTTCATTATGTGAAGTGAGCGAATCGGTCTTTATCGTTATCATCTTTGTTGATTTATTCTTATATTTCTAGGGGAACCGAGAAGATGATGCGACGAATGCGAGAAGAACTGACCAAACAAAAAAATTCCAATACTACGCTACAGACAGAGTTGGATGCTGCGCGTGCTGGTAAACCTCGCGCTAACGGCCGTACCACTCCTTCATCCGACGATGGATCAGAGGCTATGCGTACGCAAGTCGCTGAGACCCAGTGGCAGTTACACCGGGTCCAGACCGAGAACGCTGAACTGCGCGCACGTCTTGATTCTTTAGAAACTGAGCTCGAAACTTTACGCGACAGCCTTGTGGCATCTCAGCGAGAATCTGACGACCGCCTGACTCAAGCGGAGGAGTTACAACTAGAAGTTGAGCGTTTGCAGTCGTCATTGCTTATTGCTCGAGGCGGGAACGGAGAAACAATGTTGGAAAAAATCAGCAACGAGAACACTACCTTGCGACGAGAAAACGAACAGCTTTCTCACAAAATCGGTCTATTGCTTGAAGTTGATCAACCTACGTTCGGCCAGGGCAGACCAATATCTGGGATCTCTGCCCAGCGTACAAGCGTCTCCAGCTCGGAAAACGCTCTTGCTTTCGAGCATCTTTCTAGCGAACTCGACGACTGGCAGAGACAGCTTGCCAGTTCAATGAGCAATCGAAGGCCACTCAGTGAACTGGACTCAGAGCCTGTTCTCGAACGAACCAAATCTCCACGTTCATGACATCCATAACTGATTCCTTCTCATTTGTATATACTGTTGGCCTATACCCTCCCGACTTGATAATCTGTCCACATTCGCTTGGATCTTCACTCACATTACTTTTTATCTCTTTCCTGCTTTGTGTGATGTTATCTTCATATCTATATCCATATGAGCAGTTGAAACTGCTGTCGATGTTCATAAAAATGCATATTCATGACGAATTATCAGACTTTTGAGTCCACTCTACCGCTTTGTGTTTCACCGCCTCCGCTCCTTTCTCGTCACCCAGACGGCGCTCCAACTCCAACCATTTCTTGAAAAAGGATTTTGCTTTATGATTGGTCATCTTGAGTTGTAGAACACGGTCGAATAGGCATCTATAAGGAATGGAGAGCATGAGTACAATGGTTACAAAAGAAACAGATAATTTGACCTCAAGCTTTGTATATCAGATTGACGCGCTTCCATGTCCATGTATATTGACCACATATCCCAGCGTTTGGGATGAGAGTCAACGATCCCTTCGAAGAGAGTTTTACCTCGTTCTGGCTCACCAGATTTATATTCCAGCTGTGCAAATCGAGAGATAGTTTTCAAGTCTGGTATAATATTAAGATCAGTTCAAGGCATGAGAAGATAGCAGCCCACGTTTTCGCTTTTCCAGGCTTTGTAGAGCACGAGGCAGAAGCTTTCTGGATTCTTCAATTTCCCCTCGTTGTAAGTAGTGTCCTGCGAAGAGAGTCCAAACTTTGGAACTCAGGCCAAATTTCTTGCATGTTCGTTTATACTGTTCCTCTGCCTTCTGGAACAGATTTCTCAGTTAATAATTATAATTCACTCAAAGCAGCACTTACTTTTAGTTTATCTGATTGATCCAATATAGAGGCAAGTCGTAAGTGAACGGTTTTGGAATCATTCGCTCGGGCTGCATCTTTGAATACTTTTTCCAACGTTTCGTCAGTCCCGTACACGTTCTCAAGGTTGAGAAGAGCAATCCAAACGTTGAGCTTCTCTACTTCCTCTCTGAAGCTGATTTTCTCCAATGCACGACGCCCAATCTCTCGAGCCTTTCCAAGCTCGGAAAGCTGTAACTGGAACGACATATACTGTATCCAAAGATATGACGAATTCGGGGAGCCGAGGAGCAGGCGTTCGAAATCTGCATTGGACTCGGGGGATTTTGAGTGCATCTTAGCGGTCAGGTCCTCCTCAATAACTTTACGTTTCTTCTTTCTCTTTGAAGGGGCCTCATCGTCGCCGTCATCAGATTCGCTGGAAAGAGAAGTATCCGCATCAACAGTGCTGCCGAACCATTGGTAATCATCAGAAAGCTTGAGGGGACCATTTGAAGTTTTACTCGCTGAGGAAGACTGCTGCAGTTGGGGCTGGGTATCTACGTCAACTCTCAGTTCGTCTCCATCATCACTGTCGTCGGATGACTCCTCATCTTCACTGTGCGAAGATTTGACATCTGCGACGTCGATGGGTTCGTCGTCGCGTCGGGCATCGATATTATCCTCTAGAACCAATTCCTCAGAAAAGCAGGATGGTTTTAGGCTGAGAGACACTCGTTTGTCTTTAATGCCAACAACGACAGCCGTGACTCGGTCATTTTCTCGAAAACCACGGAGTGCGACGGTAGTGTCTGCATCCTTATTGTCGGAAAGCTTTGAAATGTGCATAAGAGCGGGTTCAGTAAAGGAATGACACAAGTTACCTCAGACTTGTGGCACAGGCCGCTTATTTTGGAGTTATCAATCTGGATAAACAGACCGTAATCTTCGATCTTCTTTACCACTCCTTCTACATGTTGCCCAACTGATAGGGTGGAGACAGTCAGTGCAACAGGTTTCGACAGATCTCCAGAACGGAACGTCATTTCTACTTTTTTGGCATCGGCATCCGCGCTAAGCAGGATCATGAACTTCTTTGTAGTTGATCCTAAAGATGAATCGCATACCTGAGAATGCGACCTTGTACGAGTTGATGAAGTTCAAATCTGGGTTTCCAGTCTTTCACGAACTAGGGGGCAAGGTCAATATGAAGACATTAAGGGAAGCAGAATTCGTATTCACATCATCGAATAATTCTCGAATTTGTACTCGAGCATCTACGTTCCGACCAATTGTGACGAACAACCCATGTTCTGTGATACTTTTGATGAAGCCTCGTACTGTTGCACCGACATGCAAGTCTGCGATTTCGGTAATTTCACGATCTACAATACGATTTGCTTGATCAGGGTACATCCTTGAACGCCGCGTTGAGAGGAGCAACTGTTTCTTGTCTCGGTCAATAGAGACCACGACCGCTTTCAAAATTGAATCCATGGCGGGGAAAGGATTAGCAGAGCCGAAATCATCAGAGACATCGGTAGGGTGTAGAACACCGCCAGTATGGGAAGATAGCTTGACAAAGACTCCATAAGGAGTATGGCGAACCACTCTGCCACCCACGGACTGGCCAATCTCAGCGGAATCGAATGAGATGATGCTTTTCACGTGAGAAGGCTTTGGTTTGGGTTTGTTGGCTACAATGACAAAGTTTTTTTCCGTATTCCTAGACACCACCACCAAATCTTCCAACTGATCGCCCACTTTCAGAATGACTTTCAGTTGAGTTGGAGAAATGCCGCGATGATTCGCCAGATTGTTAATGGAGATCAGCGCTCGGACGTTGCTGGGTTGAAGAGCCAAGACAATATTCTCTTTGTGTATTTCGAAAACGACCCCTTCCAAGATGTTTCCAATTTCGATAGGGGAGATATCTGTATTGAACGTTTTGTAGACAGCTCCAGATTTCCGAATGCTGGCGATGATGGTTTTGTCCTCATCTTTCAAGGATATGATACGAACCTTAACTACCTTTCCAGCGGTGTACAGCGAAGAGAGGTTTTCCACAGGTTCCTCGCTAAGTACAAAGGATTAGATGAGGCAATATTGAAGTCGGTGTATGTGATCTACCTGACTTCCTTGGAAGGAATAACCGCCTTCACATTGTTGTAAAACTCGACCATCAAGGCCTTGGGAAAGACTTTGAAGACCACACCGAGCGTGACTACGCCGATCTTTGCATCTTGCAAAGCAGTGATCCGGGGGAGTTCTGATTCAATGAGTGACTTTTTGGCCGTCAATGAGACTCGATTTCGCTCTGGATCTACAACAAGCACCTCAAGGGTCATCAACTTCTGGAGAGCGCCAGAGAAAGATGCTACTTACTCGACATTTGATGGAAGCTCCAGCTTTGAACCTTTTCGAAGGGTTCTTCAACGCGATATCTGCGAAGTGATTTGGCCAAACCACTCCGTCAACGTTTTCGGACAAGGAGACGAACAACCCAGAGTCATTGAGCTTCTTGATGGTGCCTTTGATGATTTCGCCGACGAGGACATCCGTAACTTGAAGATATTGACGTTCTAAGACAGATGGTTTCAACGACAATTGGAGAAGACCGTCAAATGGGTAATAGCCAAGCACTCTCGCACGATGCAGAGAGCCAAGTTTCCATGGGCCAGAATTTGATAAAGATGGTAAGTGTTCGTCTGAGATATGGGAAATCTGCGGGTATGATCAAGAGACAGAACGCCATAAATTAATGAATCACATACGTGCACGAAGCCATCGATATGAGAATCTAATTGCACGGTTAACCCACGTTCTGCTTCCACTCTCAAGACTTTCACGTCGTTGAGCAACGTTCCAACAGGATAAACCTCTTGCATCAGAAGAGGTTCATCTGCTCCTTTTGGCTGAACAGAACGGCTTTTCAACCCCACAACGTCTTCATTTAAACTCAACGCAAGTTTGGGAGGCGTGGATGGTAGATAATATAATATTCGCGCTTTGACCTTCTTGCCAACCTTATGGCTTTTCTCAGTCATTTTGCGCGGTAGATGAAATTCGTCCACAGTCCCATCGAAGAATCCCAATACCTGTAAATTGAGTCCTGTAGGGTGGACAGCCGTTATCAGTGTTTGTACCAGAGTACCCGGCAAGACTGAAGACACATTGCTGACTTCGGTGAGCTGCAGTAAAACAATCAATCCCGAGTTAGTGAGAATATATTCGTCAAAAATCTCACTGTCGACGAGATGAATGCCTGTGGATCCAAAGTAACATTGCAAGTACGTCCATTCTTAGAAATGGAGGAGACGGTCGCATCCAAAAGCTGGCCAAGTCGGGGTTTGCTGGTGTTTTCCGATTGGACGTCCTTGAAAGCCAGGAATCCAGACACATCCGGTATTCCGAGGTCAAGAAGATATCCATGATCTTCAACACTCTTGACAGAAGCCGACAAAGTCTGAAGCGCATCAGTTTATGGGATTAGACGTGCATGCACGGTGGATGATGTACACATACATATCCTGCTTTGAGATCTGATTTATGTATCCCAGCATTTACACGCTCTGGGTTCAAGCTAAGCTCTACCCTCCGACTAGCCCTGATTGTCTCGTCTCGGGATTTCCCAAGTCCAGTCGTATCCGTGGAACCAGGTACGTGGAGGGAAGTAACTGTTGCACGGACATATTGTCCTTTATGGAATAAGTCGGCAAGTTCGGAGACTTTAGAGCGAGATTCAGATTCATCATTTTCAGCCTCAGACTCTTCCGCGTCTTCGTCTTCATCAACGTCCATACGCTCTAGCAAACTTGTATATTGAGAAGATATGTTTGTGATCGGAACGTGGCCTAACAGTTGGTTAGGCAGAGATACGATGAGTGCGAGGGGCTGTATGGCTATAATCTGGCCGAAAATCTTCATTCCAACGCTCATTCGCTATGGTAGAAATTCAGTATCCAATAGCTTGTAACCTATGTTTGTATACACACTTTGTAGTTCAAGTGTTCAATCCGCGCGCCATGTTCTCCCTTCAATTTATTGGACGATGAAGTCTCTTCAGACTTCCGTTTGTGTTTTTTGGTCTTCTTGTCTTTTAATTCTGATTCCTATAGATCGAAAATAGTGAGTTTGAGAGATCTACCAGTCCAACGATACTTACATTAAATAGCTCCTCATTAGCCTCTTTCACTGCCTCTGCTCGGATACTTTTCACCTCCAATGGTGTAAAACTTGTTCCTCCTCCTCGCGGAAAATCGACCTCATCTACAGTCAAATTCGATATTCCTGGGATTGGCTGCGAGTTCTCGGCTTGTCGTGAGGTTTTGGGCTTCTTGGTTTTGTGCGTAGAGGAAGAGTCATCGAGTGCACGTTTCTGGGCAGCCATTATGAAGAAAACCTTCGAAGAGAGAAAAATAATTTGACGGCCCGGGGCTCAAAATTTGACTTACGTACTTCGACCCACTCTTTCCTTCAACGCACTGTTACCCAACTTCAATCCCTCGCAATGGGTAAGTCATTTACTACCAATTTCCTTACAATACTGACTAGTCAACAGACTTCCAGGTAATCCGTTGTTCTAACCTGTTCTGCAATATAAAGTTTAAAATCCATTATAGAATCGGGTTGGTTCGAAATTCGGAGGAGGAGGAGTTGCAGGGGCATCCGAAACAAATGTCGACCGTCGGGAGCGGTTAAGAAAGCTGGCATTGGAAACGATTGACCTGGCTAAGGTATGTTATATGTGTCTTCCCTTTGTCGCTAGCTGATTGTAGGGTATCAGGATCCCTACATCTTGCGGAATCACCTTGGTTCTCTAGAGTGCCGTTTATGTCTAACGCTTCACACCAACGAAGGTTCATATCTCGCTCATACACAAGGGAAAAAGCATCAGACGAATCTTGCGCGTCGTGCTGCTCGAGACGCCAAAGACACACAATTGATGATTGCACCGACCCAGAGCACTATACAACGCAAAGTTTTCCTTAAAATCGGACGTCCAGGATACCGAGTGACCAAAGTACGAGACATTGAAACGGGAAAGGAAGGCATGATGGTGCAAGTTCATTTACCCCAAATCAAAGCGGGAGTTATTCCGCGACGGCGGTTCATGAGTGCTTGGGAACAGAAAAGGGAACCTCCGAACAAAGCATATCAGTATCTGATAGTATGTATATTCTCCCGGTCGTGTTCTATGTAATAAACTTCCTTCCTCTTAGGTTGCTGCAGAACCCTACGAGACGATTGCTTTTCGAATTCCGGCTCGAGAGATTGAAGACGAATCAGACGACGCTGGCTATTGGAATTGGTCACACTGGGACCCAGATACCAAACAGTATAGTTTCCAATTCATGTTCCGTTTAGCTTTCTGAAAAAAATGGTTAATCACTGTCTTGTACCATATTCTTCAGCTAACTCAGACAATACTCCAGACTCATTTGACTAGTCATTCCAAGTGATAATATCACCGTCTCCATGAGACCCATGCTCTTTCCTGCGGTGTTGCATGAGGCGATCCCGAGAAGGGAAAAGTTTGTGACATTCTGGAAATAGGCGTCGGATGATGTGCTATCGGTTCCAAACCAGAGACTACCTTGTAAAGCGCAAATAAATATAGCGGTCCTGGCCGTCAATGAGAAGTGCGAAAACAAAAAATTACATGTAGTAAACTTACTCTTGTGGAGTAGTCACTTTAGCTAGAGATTGAGATGTTTGCAGTTGTTCTCTTGTTGTCGTTGCTATTCACAGGCATTCATCAATAATTTGTGCATAATCGAAGCTAGATATAAATACTGTCTGAGAGAGCCGTGTGCGATGGAAGCACTGACGGGAGCATGATGACAGTCGAGGAAGAAATGCAGCTTGTCTCCAAACCTTCATGTCGATTTCTAATGGTTGAAAGCAGCCAGTCAATTCCGGTATTACGATGGCTGGGTACATGGTCGCCATACGGAAAACCATCCAGCCAAGAACCTTCACCTGCATCTTCCTCTTCTAATTTATCGTCGCCAAGTCTTGTCTCTCTAAATGAGGCTTTGCACGAGCCACTTTGCTTGCCGCGTAGACCTCCTTCAGCGCAGCTTCCCCACTTTTCACTTGCTCGACATCCTCCTTTCTTCGACAATCTTACCAGATCCACACTCCCTACTGCATCACTTTCCGAGTCTCCTGTAGCCATCATTTCATCGTCCAACTTCAATCCACCTCCATCGCCGACATCCCGAATTCGTTGCAGCGCTTCTTCCGATGACCCTCTTGACTCTCCAAAGATTGATAATAACAATTTGTCACCGTCAAGGAGCTCACTCGATTCCCTCCGCAGTGTCTCTCAGCGAGATCTGACTCTCCGTCGGTTGCATACAAGGCCTGCCTCCACCCTTGCAACGGCTCTTTCCCCTACTGATCCGGAATCAAATACATCTTGGTGGTGGTTCCAGTCAGGGAATAAAGATAATGTTGATACTTTACTTGCTGAAGAAGATAGAGCAGCAACAGTCCGAGAGGAGCAAGATCACATTCGGAAGAAATGTGCGTGCGCAGTTGATATTGTACTTTATCTTACTCATCGCTCTTGTAGACCACTGCCCTCGAAACCCAATCGTATTCTGCCATGGACTTCTTGGCTTCGACTCAGTTACAATAGGGCCTTCCATCGCACCCATTAGCTTCAATCATTGGCGCGGTGTCCAGGAAGTTCTAGAAGCCAATGGTGCCGAGGTCCTTATTACACGTGTACCAGCGACTAGTAGTCCTATCGAAAGAGCAAAAGTACTAGAAGAGAAGGTTTCAGAAAAGTATCCCGGACGGAAGGTTCATCTTATTGGTAAGGTCGATTTCCTTCCAAAAGTCCCCTTCTGATTTAGTTTGAACCAAATGCAGGACACAGTATGGGAGGCATCGATTGCCGCTATCTCACTACTCATCTCACCAAACGTAAATTTTCCGTGTTATCTATAACTACTATCGCTACTCCGCATCGCGGTTCCTCTTTCGCCGACCATTTCCTGACAACGCTCGGAAAAGGGCGCATGGACTCGTTTCTATACCTTCTTGATCTCCTTCCCAATGGCGGCGGCGATGGATCAGCATTTCAGTCCCTTACCCTAGAGAGTATGAGCAAATTCAACGAAGATGTCCCGGACGTGCCTGGTGTCAAATATTTCAGCTGGGGCTCAGTTTACGAACCAGGATTAGTTGATACTTGGAAATGGCCCCATTCAGTAGTACTAGAGAAGGAGGGCCCCAACGATGGATTGGTTTCAGTACAGTCCGCCAAGTGGGCAAGTAGAGCTTTATCGTCATATACGTTTGTCTTTTTTTTCTTATCACTTATACAGGGAAAATATATGGGCACGTTGCAAAATGTCAACCATCTCGACCTCGTAGGCTGGATTAATCCTGCCAGGTTCAAGTGGGCAGAAATGACTGGAAAGCAAATAAATTTCCGCCCTGCCACTTTTTACCTTGGTATTGCCGATATGCTAGCCAGGGAGGTCGATGGTATAGCGGATGAAGATGGTAATAATGAGAACAATAAAGCGGGTGAAGGAGCGGTCCTCCGGTCTGACGACTCTGGAGTTGATACACAATCCCACCGCGAAAATCGAGTAGCTTCAAAATTTCTAGAGGCAGACACGATCCGAAACTCAAATTCTTCTTCCTCTGGACCTACGGAAATGATGTTCGCTGCTGCCGAAGGTGAAATGATTGATAATGTTGTCCTAAGGGCTGAACAGACCGTGAGCCGCCCTTCACCTCGAACGAACCTGTCAGCTCCTCCTTCTCCACCAGCTCCTCCTACCCCACCACCTAAAGATCCTACCACTAGTCTTGCCTCAGAATCGTCTAGACCGACCCAACCAGACCATGCAGCTGCTCAGTCGTCCGTCATTTCTAGTCGCGTTTCAAGCGGTGACGAGCATGCTCGAACGGAAAAGAAAGCTGATGGATTCTTCCCAAATTGGACAAACCTTGTCTCTAATTCTTTAACATCTTTGGTCTCCAAAAGCTCTTCTCCCTCGACGCGCTCCTCCAGCTCGTGCAAACCAGTGACCGCTGGCGCAGCTTCCTCATGACAATCGCGCGCCAACAACAGTCCGCTTATGTCTTCTACCTACTACTGTATTCAACTGATCTAATGATATTCCATGCGTCCAGTACGTCTATAGATACCCGGGATTGATAAGTTCTTGCAGCAATCTCTAGTATCGTTATTCTGACATCCAACGAGCGCACTGATCTGCTAGCTCTTGACTGTGATCTACGACGTTCAAATTGCTCAGTCGTAGCTTTTTCTGGCCAGCGAACAAAGGCACTTACTGATACAGAAAGCATGAGGGATTCCGTGATCACCGTGAACTACCTTCACTGAACCAATATCTGCTTTAAAAGAGCGTAGAATCAAGTCCTTATTATCCCCCACCCACCCGTCCGTTTCAGCAAAATGCATGTGAATGCGATGTTTGTGCGTTTTGAGGAGATTGATGTCAAGCTTGCGAATGCTGTTCATTTCCTCGTGTGCCATGCTGAGGCAAGCTTCGATACAGGAAGGCGAGCGCAGCAGCCGAAGGAGTACATCGAGCTGTGCTCTTGGCCACTCGGGAAATAGCACGGGTAGAATTCTTGGGTAGAAGGGATGCAGAAGGAGTGAGGATCTTGAGATAATGTAAGGAAATGGCGGGCGAAAAGCCCGCTATGATGATCGTCAATAATCATAACGTTCTTGAATTCAGGACTCACAAAGAAGCTCCGCCCGTTTGGAGTGTCTAGTATGTTCGTGATTGTAGGAAATAGTAAGAACAGAGAGTGCACTTCGCTTGGCCTCGCTTTCAACACCTTCGGGAAGTCTAATATGAGTGGACAAGCATGATACCAACTACCTAAGTCCAACCTGTAAAGCGATCCATGACCCAACACTATGTCCAATCACTATAAATTTCATTGCAGGATAAGTTTGCGTGAGTGCATCGAAAGCTTCTATGGCGGCAAAGACTTGGGCTGTAAGATCATATACAAAGGCAGTTGCTTCTTCGGTGTGTCCGAGATGTGATTGAGCTAATATGCAAGTATGACTAGACTGCTGATACAGGGCAGAGAGGAATGGTATGTAAAATTCTGAAAGGCCAGGATTTCCTAAGTATCGAGTAGTCAAAGCTTTTGGAGTGAGAAGGGAAGCTCGAAGTAAGTACCTGGTATGAAAAGCACTACTGTTCTTGGGTCGGTGTTAGGCCACCAAATTGTCTTTGAAGCACCAAGCAGTTTCGAGTGTTGAAATATTGAATGAACATAAACAGATTGTGATTGTTGTTTAACTTGTGGTTGTAAGAAAGAAGGAACCTCCATAGTGAGAAATTGATCAAAATCAAATGATGAAGCAACCGTAACTGTTGTTTCTTGCCAACTCTCGACAAGCAGTCTATGTCGCGAGCTCCTCCGTTCCCTACTCGTCAAAACCGCTCTGCTTCGGTATCCAAGAAAAATATCACTTCTCCAACAGAGTCTGTATCGATAAGACCTTTGCAAATATCACGGCCTACAACACCCAGTAGTAATTCATATGCCTCAGATTCCACTCGTGGTCCATCTCGACCTCAAAGATCAGAATTAAGGTCCAGAAATTCTGAAACTGACCGAAACAGCATATCAAGCAATTCAACGGCGTCCCGTACCGTACGGACTAGCCCAACTGGCCCAAGACAGCCTCAGCGACAGCGAACCGGGGATAGTGAATTTAATGATGACGCGACATCGCCGACTTTGAATACTGTTCTTTCAGCATTCCAAGTAGCTGGCACCAGACGGCGCGCTATGACTAATGGAAGTGATGATTTTGAGTACCAACGAATGCGAGAAGAAGAAAGGGCTGCGGAGATGGCGAGGCAACAACAGTATCAGAAGAGGATGGCAGGTAAAAGAGGGCCAGCAAGGCCCCGACCAGGAGATATCGATGGTATGTTGCGCCCTATTCTTCTAATAATGCTATACCAAGCCAAGAACATAGCGGTTTTGAACCAAGTAAAAGATGGTTGGGAGTTTGTCGTTGATCCCGATGTAGGATATCCTCCTTTCCAGTTGAACTTGCCCTAACCGAGCAAAGTTCAATCCAGTAGATCTTGCGGTTGACCTATTAGATCAGAGATCTACTGGAAAGAATATGGCATCTTTTCAAGACACAAAATACAAACTGTTTAGTGCTTTGAAGGGCACAGTCGACAGTGCGTTACTCCTTCCAGTATATTGTATCGGTCCCTTACGTTCCACAGAATATTATCAGGCATTCGCCGCGTCGTTACCCCATCACGCGTCCCTTTTGAACCATTTATCGGAAACCCAAAGTCAAATAGATGAAGCTCGAATTTCCCTTCAGGAATCTAAAGAAGCTCTGGGAAGCAAGCGTGCAGACTTGGTTCAGATGTGGTCAAGGGGGCAGACGCTTGAAGAGATGATGCGTCTCTTGGACCAGATGTATGTTGGCGTATTCATTAGCATGGAATTTGACTGATCTCTCCGCAATACAGTGAACATTTGAAGACAGTGCCAGACTTGCTCGAAACCCTGATGTCAGAGAAACGCTTGTTACAAGCTTCTGTTCTTCTTGTTCGAAATTTGAAGATTATCAACAAGCCCGACATGCAGGAAATTGGTGCTGTCTCAGATCTAAGAAGTTATCTCTTGGGTCAAGAAACTGTGAGCTTGACTCGACTTATATTCGCCTCTTATATGAATTTTGTTAGGCTCTACGTGAAATATTGGTAGATGAGCTTCACAGTCATTTATTTCTCAAATCATTCTGGTGTGATTCTCGATGGGCGTCTTATACTCCAAATCAACGAACTTGTCAGTATTCTATTTCCGATCCGCAAATTCACGACTGAGATTTTTCCAGTCCCGAAGGTTGAATTTGAGGATGAACCTCATACAGCTTTGCCCGACCAGTCCCCGTCTTCGCCTTCCTTCCCAACCACTCGATTAGCTCGCTTCCTGCAAGACCTAACTCTCAGACCCAATGACGCTCCTATGGATGCGAATGAATCCAACGCCAACGTATCATCTCGCATTCAAACACTGCTTAACCCGGAAGCCGACTCGTTCGCTTATCTAGAGACTGTGCTAGAATCTTTAGCCGTCCTGGGTCGGTTAGGAGCCACGCTCGACATTGTGGCTCAACGTCTCCCAAGCGAGATATATTCACTAATAGAGACGACGATCGACGAAGTCTCTGAAAGAGCTGAATATGGGAGACGTAGCTCTATTTTCGGACTTTCCACCCATAAGTCCGAAGGGGTGTATGTGTTTTCTTCTGACCCATTACTAGTCGTTCAGCATAAGAACGGGTATTTTCCCGGGTCTTCCCTGAGACTTGCAGCGTTAGAATCGTCAGCGCAGCAAGTTGATCAAGAAATCCTGCGAGATTTTTTCTGGACCCTATACTCCAAGATGGATGCTGTCGCCCAAGGCCTGAGGGTGCTATATGAAGTCGCGAATAGGATAGGCTCTGTTCGTAATCTTACCTGAATCGTTATTATTCTTACACATTCTACAGCGAAGAGACTTCAAGGATTCTGCAGGGACCAAACCCGGGACGCTTTTCCCTCTCGTTGACACATGGATTTCTATCCAAGCTGAGGTTGGCGCTTCCGATTCTGATATACCCCCGTTTACAAACTCATGAGTTCCAGATGAAAACTCTCGTCTACGATTATTTGACCAACGAAGACGAAGGCGTCATGTCTGGCAGAAATCCAATAGCATCTATCAATGAGATCCTTAGAGAAGGTCGGTTCTCCATCCGAGATAGGACCAAGGTTGGTACACTCCTTACACCGGAATGGCCAGAACTAACCTTTCTGCAGTCGGTTTTCCGCTTCGCAGATACCGACGCCAAACTCACCAATAAGGTTTTGCGCTCTCACGAGGACGAACTGACGCAGATACTCAAAGACACTATGCCCGGTCTAGTTCAAGGCCCTGCAGAAAACACGGTCCAATCTGCTCTGTCAACAGTTGGCACCGACGACAGACTTCTCGGAGCCGGTCAGCATCATCGATTGCTAATCAAACCCAATGCATTCCACGTTAGCGTGCTATTTGAACCGACTTTGGCATTTCTCGACCGTGTTCGCTCGGTCCTTCCTTCAGACATAGAATCTGTACGCGAGTCAGGGACAGTCTTGGACGAATTCGTCTTGAACATTTACTTACCACAATTGGAGGATAAAGTGTCTTATCTGTTCCATCAAGCTATCAGTGGTATGCTTTTTCTTTTTTGTTTCGTATTCGAACACTTAGAGGTGCTTCCAGGACCGGAAGCTTTTCAACCAGATCCTCTTTCCAAACGAATATCGTCCGAACCCTTGATGAAAGTAAGTGCTACGCTATAGAAGATGAAAGGTCCCTTCCAATAAATTTTGGTTCTTCTAGGGTAGCACTCACCTGATGGCGTTGATCAATTCGTTATGCGCGATGCTTCAGATGACCCCTTTCCACAGAGAGAGCTATTCTCGACTGATTCTCGGAGTTGTTATCCAGTTTTACCAGCGGTGTAGCGACAAATTCCAAGATCTTGTCTCCAGTTCTGCTTCCGATGACTTGTTACAAGCTCAAGTGGCTTTGGCTGCCCAGTGGGCTCAGCGGACGGAACTGATGCCTTGTTTAACAGGATTACAAAATACTCCGGTATGTCACATATTTGTTCTAAGACTTGATCTCCCATGGTACACAGGAAGAAAATGCGCCACAGCGACAGCAACTCTGGCGTCAAGAGACGCACTTAGAGCAAGACTTCTTAGGTCAAAGACAAATGACTAGCACTGACCTGATTCCTTCTATACGTAATCTGGTTTCTCTCGCCGGAATGTATCACAGCATCGTCCGTGATTCGACTTTTGCAACGATTTCCTACTTATATATTAAGATTAGACTTGGTTTGGCCTAGAGCTAAGCGCTTTAAAGGCCCATCGCGAAGATGGTCCACTCTCTCCGCAAAACTTGGAACCGCTTTCCGCTGCCAGCATGAATCACACTCCTCTTGTGGCTTATCTTCCAATTGCGTCCCCGACAGACCAACTCAATATCATCCTTTCGAAGGAGATGTCCCTGTAAGAAGAATTCTAACTCAAATGCTGTACGCGTAATTCATCTTTCTTGATCTTTCCAGTCGATTCCAGGCGCTTTTGAGGACGTATGAGCAACTCTCCGAGTTAATCTTACATACCATCCGGGTAGATGTTAGGTGCAGAACGGTGTATTATCTTGG
The DNA here is from genome assembly GCA_028011355.1 of Lentinula aciculospora. NCBI lineage: Eukaryota > Fungi > Basidiomycota > Agaricomycetes > Agaricales > Omphalotaceae > Lentinula > Lentinula aciculospora. Next base: position 2,688,309 of record JAOTPV010000003.1, read on the forward strand.
TCTTGCTATGAAGGTATGGCCTCACATCTGATAAAGTTATAAAACTTTCTAACTTCGGTTGGTCAGGGCAACTACTCTATTGACGGAGAGGCTGGTGAACCTGATCCACATATCATTGACCTGAACAACGACTTGAGCGAATGTGATGATCTCATATCTCCGAGTGTATCTCCGAGCGCACGGTGGTAGGTGATCTAGGGCGTCCTTCATTTACAAAGGTTTTATAACAATCCTAGTTTCATCTTCTCTGGACTGGGCCAGCTCATGGAACATGCCCTCATCAATGGTGCACGATACCTTCGCCGTCCTAATGTTTTCGGGATAAGGAAAATTTTGCGCAATATCCTCGCGCTTCAACAGAGTGTGAAAACACTCAGTGTCAACTCCAACGAAAATTTCGATCGCGCGAAACGGTATTTCTCATTATTTTTCTTATCACCTACGGCAAGTAGCCTTCATACCGAACTTATTTCAAACTTGCATTGACGCTTTGCGACAGGATATGCTAGATGGTATTAAGCAACATCAGGAGTACAGTTTCGACGATTATCAAACGATGCTCGCTCTTCAATGCGGTGTCGATCCTAATCCCTCAGACCCTAGGCAATCAATGGCAACCCAAGCCACTAATCGTAACTATAGCATGTATGTCATAGATCTTCATGGGTTAGAAATTGAACAGAATTAATATTCCGGATATGTGTTCTGTTTTTTGTACTATTTCTTTCATCATACAGTACCTATTCTTGAGTAACTAAAGTTCCAACCACACAGGCTAAAGTAATTCCAGTGTATAATTGTCTACCTATTAGACCTTCTTGCTGAGCCTTTGTTTGTCAAGGAGGTTGGCACGTTGAAGCCAAGCAAGATTGGCAAAATCCAAAGCAGGCCTTCGATGCGCAGCATTTCGGCCAATGGGTGTTATAGAATTGAGTGGCAAGCCCACACTGAAACTGGGTTTTTTAGAGTTTGGATTAAGGATAAGGAGAGGAAGTCTTCCTAGCAATGCTTGATAACGACGACGAAGCCATCGGGAAGGGTGGCGCTGTTTTGAGCTGCCTTCTAGAGTCTGATGAACACCGAAAAGCAAACGTTCCCTTCGCGTACTAAGCGTTCCAGCCGTTGGAGGACCGACTACATCCTCCATACCCTCGAGAATGCCCCGATCCTGAGATTTTAATATTCTTCCTCCTGCATGTGAAACATCGCTCACACTCGTAGAAAGCAGTTCGCCGTTTCCTTTAACAGCAATTTCGAGGGGAGGGTAGACTTTCTTCCACTCCCGCCTGAAATATCGCCAACGAATGTTGAGTTCCAGGCGTTTACTTAAAGGTCCAATTAGTCGAGCCTCTTCTGAGATAGGATTAGCACGAGATGATAGTGTAGGAGGAAATTTCAATTGGTGAAGCTCCAAGGGCTTATTGGTTCGGGAAGCCGTGTTGATAAGTAAGGCACTGAGTTCAGGAGAGTATACAGGAGGACGTGAGTTAGGTTCTGAACGTATCATGGCCTCGGGAAGTGATGGTGCTGCATGGGCCTGAGCTAAAAGAGGCTATTTGAGAAGTCAGAAAACATAGGAGGCATATTGACTAGGTCATCTCTCACCTCCATTAACTCCCATCTCAACTTTCCCCTTCTCCCATAGGCCAGATCCAAAATGAAGCTGAACGCATCTTGTCGACCAGTAAGTGCGAGTTTTATCCTACGCAAGTCCTGGAGTCCTGGTCAAGTGGTTGTTTTTGTGGTTGGGCCGAGCTGACCCACTTTATAGATTCGTCTTATCTTACTCTTGCAGAGCTGTGATCTATGTGCAGGCGTCGCCACTAGGGCACGAAAATCGTCTGAAGCTTTTATTCGGAAAAACTGACTTAAGAAGTTGAGCATTGAGAGTAATCGCGATGTTAAAAGACTGTTCTTACCGCAGATAATGGTGAGGCAAACGTCTTATTTGACGAAGATAATCTCGGTAAAAAGACAACACAGGTTGCTGTAACGGCATAAGTACAGGAGGAACCAGACACGTGGCTGAGTAAACCAGCTTTGACCTCCACCTTCCATTTTCCGATTTGATAATGGTAAGTTATCGTCTGGGATATCTCCTACTCTTGCTCAAAGATTCGACAGCCTTCTAAGGCTAAGAATCCAAATCCAAGCGGTCTCGGCCGTGCAATCATTAATAAGAAGGTCAAGGATGCACGCAAAATGCAGGAGTCTGGAATGGTGCGTTGCTGTTAGACTTTACACGATCCTATATCTGATTTTATTGCTCAGTATACTACGGACATAGATGCAACATCTAAGTTGAAATCTGTGACACAGGAGCGAGATCTTGAGGAATTCCTCAATACAGCCCAACTCGCTGAAACCGATTTTACCGCAGGTGATCATTTCAAGGAGTGTTGCGTATGGTAAAAGCTCAGTCAACTTCAGAACGTAGGAATGTCCGAGTCATACAACAATCGGTAGATGCGTCGCATAATCCATATCTGCTCAGCGAAATAGAGGAAAAGAAAACATTGAAGAAGCATAATGAAAACAAAGAGCGATTAAGAGTTCCCAGACGACCTCCTTGGACTAAAACAATGACTCCCGTGGAGCTCGAACAACAGGAAAAGGCTGCTTTTTTAGATTGGCGAAGGGGCTTAGCTGTGTATGACCATTATGTTTGATTTGCGTACGATCTGCTTATCTTTTACAGATTGCAGGAAGAAGAAAATTTCCTGCTCACTCCCTTCGAACGCAATCTTGAAGTCTGGAGACAACTGTGGCGAGTTCTGGAGCGTTCACATTTGATTGTTCAGATAGTCGATGCCCGAAATCCTTTGCGTTTCCGTTGTGAAGATCTAGAGGACTATGTCATGGATGTTGAAGGGCCAGAGGGAGAGAAAGACACTGGAAGAGGGGTTCGGCGGAGCTTATTGCTCATCAACAAGGCCGATTTATTGACTGCGACGCAAAGGTGCGAACTCCTCAAAACTCTCTACTCATATCGTCACGACATTCTCTCAGAGCGCAATGGGCAGATTATTTTGAATCGCAAGGCATCCAATACGCATTCTTTTCAGCAGCGAATGCCGCAGAAATCCAAGAAGCACGCCGCGAAGCATCTCTTCGAGCCCATGAGACTACTGTGGATGAAGGATTAGAAGTAGCGGAGGATGGAGAGGATGGAGAAAAGGTTGAAGAAGGTTTTCTCGACGAGCAAGGAGATGCCGCTGAAGATATTGAAGACTTTCAGAGTTCTGCTTCCTCGAATGACAACGAAGCTTATTCCTCTGCAGAAGAGCAAGCTATAGAGGACGCAGACCCAAGAGCCCGTGTCCTGTCAGTGCTACAGTTAGAGGATCTTTTCATGCAAAAGGCACCTAATTTAAGTGGTGCGCAAACTCAAATTTGTTTCTTGTCCTTTGTGCTGAACGCATGTGGCAGCCTTTGCGGATGCATCTGGTAAACTACCTTCCAAGTTGATAATCGGGCTTGTTGGCTATCCCAATGTCGGCAAATCCAGTACCATTAACTCTCTTTTAGGCGAAAAAAAAGTCAGCGTCTCTTCCACTCCAGGAAAAACAAAGCATTTTCAAACAATTCATCTATCTGACTCGATCGTGTTATGTGATTGTCCGGGTCTGGTGTTCCCTCAGTTTGCTACAACAAAGGCAGCTTTGGTATGTGATGGTGTTCTACCTATCGATCAGATGAAGGAATATACGGGCCCTATCTCTCTGGTTGTGCAACGAATCCCTCGAATCGTTTTGGAGGCTACTTATGGGCTTTCGATCAATGTGAAAGGAGTTGAAGAGGGTGGGGATGGACAATTGTCTGCTGAAAATCTTCTCGTTGCCTATGCCAGTGAGTCATAATGACCTCGCCTATCTCTAGAACTAATTGCCATCCAGTTGCTCGTGGTTACACCCGTTCCGGTCAGGGAAACCCAGATGAAGCTCGTGCTGCACGATATATACTAAAGGACTACGTGAACGCCAAACTATTTTTCTGTCATCCGCCGCCCGAAATCGGTGAGAAAGACTTTAATGCCCAGACGCATGAAATCTCTTTGCGTCGAGTAGCAGGCAAGAAGAAAGCTCCAGTCACTCGAGTGAGTAAATATGCAGACACATTTGTTGCACCGGCCTCTCTTCCACAAGTAATCCTGCCTGCACTTGGACAAGGACACAAATCCAGAGCCTTGGATCAAGAATTCTTCGAAAAATCGTCTTTGGGCGGCACTGTATATGCGAACGGCGCCATTCATGGAGGAAAGCAATTTTCTCGACCAATCGCCTTCCCACATCAAAACTCTGTCACCGACAGCGGATCCACGATCCAACCGAAATATGCAAGGATGGCCTCCATAATGGCGAATAATGACCGAGATTTGAGTAGTAAAAAGCACAAGAAACCTAAACGAGTGAAACAGAGAAGTGGAAAAGGATACGACTGATTATTAACTGAGTATTTATCTACTGTAACAATCTTATCGGCGGTTGTCACACGCGTTGACGCTTCGTTTGTCACGTTCGCGACTTTCCCTCCATTCCAACCATGCTTGAGTCTATTCGATCTCATCAAAGCTCGGCGACCAGTGTGCAGCGTCAAACTCTGTGCCGTTCAATAACTGTATCGAACTCGCACTCTAAACTTGCAAGTTCCCGAAAATCTGTCGATATATGCGCAAAACTCATTACGGATAGAAGCGGGCACAAAGAGGGTATGTATGAACTTTTTATCTCATAAATAAGAAGAACTTAACTCGCACATAGTCATTGGCTTGAATATCAATAGGTCCCTTACGATTGGACGGAATCCAGAGCGAAGGTTTGTTCCTCTTCGAATTCGGGCTGGTTGTCGCTCAGAATCCTATAGCTTTTATGTGATCCCGGACTCTTCTGTCTCTGGCTTGCATTGCACGATATCTGCGTACGTCTTCCACCTTGGATGCCATGAAATTAATAAAGCTAGGATCAAAGTGTCCGTTCGCCAAGCGGTGGGATCATTGTATCATGTCAGGTAAGTATATGCACATATTGTTGTCTTCTCCATCGCTCATTCTCTTGTTAAGGATTCATCTAAAAATGGCATTATTCTTAACGGGAATCGTATTAAGAAGACGTCCGTGATCCTCATGGACGGAGATTCCATACGTATTCCCGATTCTCTCAGTCAGTGCTTGAATTATTTGTTTCTTGCTCTATCCACATATTTGAGTCTGGCGCAGCATTCACATGCATACATGTCTGGAAAGATCCTGTGGAAAAAGTCTCCGTATTCGATCCAACACCTCCGCCACTACCAGCAAAGAAGGTATGTATGACTTTATCTCAACAAGCATCAAAGCTGAGCTGCTTCAGCATATCGGTCGCTACGTTGTCACTTCACAGTGCTTAGGCAGCGGCTCGTTCGCAACTGTTCATCTGGCGTTGAGTATCGACAGACGCTGTCAAGTCGCATGCAAGAGTATAAGAACAAAGAAGGGTCATCGTGACGAACTTGGGCAGGTCATGAAGGAAATAAGAATTCTGATGGGCTTGAATCATGCAAGTCCCTCTTGTTTACAGTCACTACTCCTGGTTAACACAGTCTTTCGTCTGTCTTTCTAGCCTAATATAAATCGCATATTCGACACCCAAGAAGATCAAAATTTCATGTTGGTGTGCGCTTGAGAAGCCGACCTTGTCATGCTAACGGGAATCGTAGCCATATTTTTTTGCAGTTGTGTACAGGAGGTGATCTTTTCACCTATATCAACAGCTTCACAGAAACCCATTGCAAAATGGAAGAGGACGAGGTCAAGTACATTATGTTCCAGTTACTGAGGGGGCTCGCATATCTTCATGATAAGTCAATATCCCATCGGGGTAAGTTTGTGTGGCCTTTCGTCCTCCTCATGCTCGTACTAAGAAAGATTTTTTTGTCGCTGCACAGATTTGAAGGTAGACGAATATATATTCTATTATGTTGATCGATTTCTCATCCAACGTTCAAGCCTGAAAATATACTCTTACATGCACCTGGGCCATATCCTCGTATTCAAATAGCAGACTTTGGACTTGCCCGGCCGAAATCTTATCAAGAAACCTTCAACGTTTGTGGGACGGTCTCGTATCTACCTCCAGAAGGAATACTGGCTCTCGATCAAAAACACCTTGGATACGTTGGGTGAGATATCATTTTGTCCGTATTTGGATTCACCTACTGATATAGTTGGTGAAGAATGCCTTCAGACTGTTGGAGTGCAGGTATTATCTTATACATCATGCTCTCGTATGTAGCTCTATGATGCCTTGTTTTTTTTGTTTTCGTTGACGTTTAGTTTTTGTCCGTAGTGGCTCGCATCCGTTCGATCATGAAAGTCCTCTCGATTCGTGTGGATCCTGGTTCAGTCATTACGCCGCAGAGTCCCAACGTGGATCGCACCGCTCTGAAAACTATATACGAGGTGAAGCCCGGCTGAAGCAAAGGATAATCAGCGGTCACGTAGATTTCCCGCCGTTGCTCTGGTCCAAGCTCGGAAAAGGTCTGATTTGGTTATCCCCTCAATTTGACGATTACTGAACTGGAAAGGCAGCCAAAGTCTTGGTCAATCTGTTATTGATACATGATCCTGCTAAACGCGCAACGGTCTATGTGGCTTTAAAGAGTTCCTGGATCACAGACGATCTCACCATGCTCGAAGGCGCTTATTGCTCAAGGATCATTGCCTCCCTATCGCCTGCAGAAAAGATATGAATTGTTCTTTGCTTTGCCGCTATTCTTGATATGTACAACCACCACTGATCCCGAGTACTCCACTGACTCACTACATGCTATCGTATCTACTACTTGTAGATGATACAGGGGTTGGGGTTGAAAGGAATTTATATTACGCTTTCAGGAAATTGGCATGAACTAATACGTGGTGATAGCAGGTCAGTCGAAAGTATACACTCAGCCAAGCATCACTTACAGTGGACATGATCGCTGGCAAAAGTAGAGATCTAACAATTTCGAAGATGTCAAAAAGCAGCATTATAAAGGCGCGATCAAGTCCTTACAAAGTAATAGCTATGGTCATAACCTTCCTGGCTTCGAACTCGGACTTGGAATTCGTCGTAATTTGCGTCTCTGGCAGCTTTGAGAAAGTTCTCAGGCAGAAGCTGGTTTTGCTTGTAGAAATTGTCCGCAGTGCCCTGATATAAATTACAATCGAATGATGTGCTTCAGAGAGGAAGATGTGGGTCGAACACTTACAAAATCGATAAGTATGTGCACCGGTTCTTTGTTCTTTGCAATCAGCTCAGTTGCGTCGTATTTCTCTTTCGCTTCTTCAACGCCGCCTTGGAGGTAGCCAGCAAAAGCTTTCTCTCCCCATGGACACTTAGTAGGGTTTGAAACAGGTGAGAAAGCAGATGCTGAACGATATTGCTTCTGCGGTGAAGAAAGATACATCGTGAGTGCCCCATGTCCTCCCATGCTATGCCCGAAGATGGATTGACGTTTCCAATCCTACCGTAGGAGATAAGATTTTTGAGGATTACTAGATTGTAGTCAACGCTTACGATAGGAATCCCGGCTGCTTCGATGACTGTGGGCAGCTCTAGCGCAATGTGTGTATACATATTGTAATGTGCTGAAAACTTGGGGTTGGTAGCGTTCAAGTAGAAGCTGGGCACAGAGTCAGAATTGGCATTGACACTGGTTCGTATTTCAGCACTAACCCGGCACCGGTTCCAAAGTCCCAATCAACATCTTCACCTTGGATGCCTGCTCCTCTGGGGGAGGTGTCGGGGAAGAGTATAGCGATACCTTGAGATGAAGCTGGGCCAAGGAAAGATCCCTTCTGAGCTCTAAAGCATGATTTGTTCAAGCAATTCCTAGAGCATCCCAAGAACCACGAACCCTGTGGTAAAATTCGTTCAAGTCATTTTCCGATCATACTAATGATCTACGAACCATTATCCTCAGTGCATGTCAGTCCTGCGAGATAGACTAGTACAGGGACCTTGTTAGAGGGGCTCGCATTGGTAGGTAAGAAGAGATTGAAGTTCGCTGAAAGACCACCGAGCGCTGCGCTCTAGGACGGTACTTATCTGAGCCCCGTCCTCCACAAGTTGTGCAATCAACCGTACCTTAAACTTATATTTCGTCAATTCTCCTTCGAATGACTTGTTGGAGGAAACTTTTTCGAGGGGGTCAGACATGGTTGTTCAAGAGATCGTGGAATCCTTTCAAATCATTGGTTAGATTCTATCAGTGTCATCGATAAAGTAGAAAGTTATCTTATCTAAAACTGCCTCACGTGTACCTTTAACTTTAATTTTCTCGTCCGTGAACTCACCTGGCGACGCTCATGTTTTGCCGACCAACATTCGTCAATGGGCTCTCACATAGTTGTCACTGCCGATGATCTTGTACGCTCAGACTCACCTGTATCTTCAATACTCCCGGAGTACATGTCCTACAAAATTTCAGCTTTGAGCACCAACTAATGCCATTATAGCTATCACGCATCCGAAGACTCCATAGCTGGCAGACCCCCTCAGTAGTTATCTTTTCATTTTGACTTTTTGTTGCATTCGCTAATGCGACTTTTTTTCTCCAGTTACTCTCGCCACAATCGTCCTGTCAACCCTATAAGTTATTCGTTCACTAACTGGGGAAGTAACTTCATGCTTCTCGTACCTCCATCGAACGCATCAGAAATGGAACCTTCGTACAAAATTTCTGTTTCGCTCAATCTTAACCCCTTCCTTCCGATCTCGTTTGTTACGAAAGTAGAGATGGTCTTAACAGAGGACGAGTCTGAAGACGTTTTTGTTGGGGAATTCGAGTGAGGTTTAGTTCATCATCCACTTTTTAAAATCTAATTCGATGAACAGGGTATCCTTAAATCAAACTCGAGGTGTACTCACCATGATTAGAGCCCCTACTCGACTTTCAAATGTACTATCCAGTGTAGATGCATCCAGAGTGAGTGTAGTTTTATTGTACTCGCTAATTTCTTGCCTGAAATACTGTCTCTAAGGGACATTGGTTGTGGACACATGGGAATGTACAACTGAGATGGGATTGTAGGACAAGACTCGAAGATGGTTCACCCATGTGTATTGTTAGTCAATTCTCCCTTTCAATCTACTGTCACCGATTTACACATTTATAGTGCTATGGTCTAGATCGATTATCCAGTCAACTCGCTACATTTGTACCACCCCCTATGCTTGCCTCGCCTCCACTTCCAGCTGCAGTTTTCACTGTGTTTCCGGATGGACACGAGTTCTTTGAGCACATCCTGATGTCAATGCTTGTTGTCCAGAGAAAAATGACTATGCTGTTGTGAACTTCAATGCCGTAGTGGTTGCCATTCACGATACCTATGACTGAACGCCCTGCATGTTCTCGACGTTGGTCTATTGGTGTCGAGCTAGATTAAAGGTTTGGCCTCCACTCCGGGTATAATGTTATCTTCGTTGGAGGATTGGACATCTTTAGATTTCTACCTGCGTGCGGTGACAGGCGGTGACCGTGACAACAGGGAGATTGTTTGGGCCTCGATCCTCGCGATTTGGTGTGATGTGTTAGCAATAATTAAGTTCAAGAACTAGTGCGACGAAAGGGCATGACTCTGATGAGCAAGGGCAAGAAAAGTTGAAAAAACGTAGCAGATAGGAAATGAGCAGTGTTCTGATAAGGGGGTTGCATGCAACACTATCTCAAACATATTTACTCTGTGGTAATTGTTGCAATGGAGAGCAGAGCGAGAATAAAGGTAGAAAGAGCGCTAAAAGCGTGGGAGAATATGTACGGCGCTTGTAATTCCGAGTGGCAGGCAAGGCAACACGCCTTCTCTGCTACACTTCCATGGCCGAAGTAAAGACAAATGAATTAGACCCTCCAATCTCTACCGAAAACCAGACAGACTCCTTCAAAACTGAGCCACAGGCTGTGACACGTCCGGAAGTAGTTCGAAAAGTCCCTTACGTGTCTCTTCCTCGTCTTTCTCAATCAGAAAGGTCTTCCTATACAAGTCTTATACCTGACCTCGATGAAACAATCAAGGTGAACGAGGTCGTTGGAGAGGTTGAGGATGATCTAAAAGGGCCTCTGTATTATGGACGATATGATGAAGGAATTATTATGGGGGTGCGTCCGTAATAAGACGCGTTTTCTATTTGTTGACGCGTGCCTTTTTCTAGTTCCCTATGCATGCTTTCGCTCGAAGGTATCCAGATCTCATTGCAGCATATGGTATGTGTTCATCAATACTCAGGCCTGAATATTCTCAGCTTGGCTATAGAGAGGAAAAAGCAAGATGGCACTCTTGAGCCGTTTGATCCTACAGGCTCCAAGGTCCATCCAAAATGGCGTGTGAAATTCAAGCTCACTATTGACAAACGAAAACGACGAGCTTCCGTCAGTGCATCGTCTGCTCACGGAAGTAATCATAGTGATGATGAGTCAGAGGAGTTAGAATCCGAGGATGTTGTTAGTGGTGATGCTTATAACGGAGAGGAACGTGCTACGCGAAGAAGTATCCGTTCCAAAGCACACAGAACCGAACTTCCATTTAGCCCGAAGAAGACTCGCAGTCGAGTCGTGTATCCAGCACCGGATTCGGATGAATATTCGGATGCTCCAATCACTCGGCGTTATTCTCAGCGAACCAAACGGACCAGAATCTCCCTCGAGGATGCCTTTCAATCAGGCGAAAGCGACAGCGACGACTACATCGGCCACAAGTACCGTGCTGTAAAATCTAAGGGCAAAGGAAGAGCTCGCGGCACGAAGAGTGTGTACACAGGGACAGCCCCAGCGTTTGGCCTTTTCCGCTCTACGGCAGAGTTCGACGAGGACCCCGATCCGGAAACGAGAGAACTGAGAGCGCACTGGATGATGTGTGGGAAGTGTCATGATTATCCTAGTCACATCTTACTGGAAAAAGAGCGAAAGCGAGCTAAAAAGGGAAAACGACGAGCAAACCATTCTGACGATGACATAGAAGAAGATGAGGTTGAACGTTTGAAATCTTTGGGAGGGTGGGTTCGATGGTATGTCTAGGTTGTATTGATGCAGACCGTAAGCTTACTGGGAATCTCAAGTTTGAAGTGCCCTGTGTCTGTGCATTGGTCTTGTCTTTCGCGAACTGATCAAGAAGATATATTGAAGGCAGTTCGAGAGCGTGATCGTCTCGAATGGTTGAAGGTACACGAAGGAGAAGATTTGAATATGGAAAAGGATGGCCCTCGCAAGAGGCCTGGTCTTGATACAAACCAGATCACTGAATTCATATGTAGTGAGTCGTTTTCTAGGCATTATATCTACCTTCTTACTAAAGGGCGTTGTCATTTCAGACTACTGTTCAAAGGGGGGTTTGTGTATGGGCTGTTTAGAGACAATACCTGCACAAAACAAGCTCTCCGGAGAACAGCGGAAAGATACGGACAATGATACTAATATGAACATCGCGTCTTCTTCTGTCATCCCCTCTCCGAAGGCTTCCACCTCTAGCGACGCACAACTTCTTTTCCGATGTTTTACATGCAAGCGTCCGTCACATTATCGGCATATTCAAGATGATATCGGCCCAGAAGACGATTTAGCAGATATTGCCTCAAACTATCAATTGAACTGGTTTTGTCGAGACTGTGGCTCTTACCGTTGGAGTCTTGACAAGATTCTGGCTTGGCGACCTTATCCTGCAAACGCCATTCAGCCTGCCCAGCCACTAATCATTAAAGAGCCTTTGCCCAGAGAATACCTCGTGAAGTGGCAGGAAAGAGGATATCGGCGAACCGAGTGGGTTCCTCATATGTGGCTGGTATCGACCCACTACTCGAAGTTAAAGAACTTCTTAACAAACGGTACGAAGATTGAACTTTTGGAGCCAGCCACAGAAAAAATTTCAGAAGAGGAACCAGCCAGTCTCTTTGATATCCCAGATGAATCGTCGACTGCCAAACCCAAACCTGACAATAATTCCTCTCTACTATCTCCACTAGTGGATGCCGAAGATAGGATACCTCCGGGCTGGAAGACCGTTGATCGGGTCTTGGACATACAGCTCCGTTTTATTCCCCGTACACTTACTAAACCTAAAAATCAAGGAGGACGTCAAAAATCGTTAGTAGTCCATTCAGAGGAGGAGAAAGAATCCGAGCCGGAAGAAGCAAAAAAAGCATTCAATGCAGCGTCTGAGAAGGGAGAGGAGCCCAAGGGATTCGTTAGTTCTGTCGATGAATTTGAATCTCGCACCGGTATAAAATTCGATGCACAAGATCATGTTGATCTGGTGATATGGGGATTTTTCAAATGGGTCGATTTGGGTTATGAGGAGGGTAAGTACAAAGACGTTTGGCTTTGAGTGAACTTACCAGCACTTCAGCGACTTGGGATGCGCCTCCAAAAGCCACAGATCCCGCCTACCCTGCGTTCCAACAGGCATTGAAACGTTTCTCTCAGGCTAGGGAAGTGCAGGTTGAAAAATACTCTAAAGAGAAGTTGAGCGTCTTTCTTGATCGCCAGAAGGACTTCTTCCGCAAGAAGCTCGCTCTCAAAGGCGCGGATGAACTAGATTTGGGACAGGACCCTACATTGAAATTGATGCCATTCCAGGTCAGGGCCCTTTCAGGCTGCTGGCGAACCATATTAACACAATTAAAGGTCGAAGGATTTAACTGGTTATGTAGCAATTGGTGGAATAAGCAAACCTGTATTTTGGCTGACGAAATGGGTTTGGTATGTTGCGCCTTTCGTTCCGCTTATCGGCTAATACTTCTGTGATAGGGAAAGACGGTGCAAATCACCTCGTTCATTGGCTACATTATGAAGCACTACAATGCCATGCCTGCCCTAGTTGTCGTTCCAAATTCAACCATCACTAATTGGGTAAGGGAGTTCGAACGATGGGCACCGAGTTTGCGTGTGGTTCCTTTCTATGGCGAATCGAAGGCCCGTGATGTTGTGAAAAGATTCGAGTTATCCCATTCCAAGGTCGCCAAGGGCACGACAGGATCCAAATTTCACGTACTGGTGACTACATACGAAGCAGTCGTCAACCCCAAAGATTTCGGTTCTGTTTTCAAAAGCCAGCCACGATGGGAGGTATGCTGTTTTTTCCCTCTCTCTCTCTAAAGTATCATCCTAACTGAAATGATGAAGGTTTTGGTGATTGACGAGGGGCAGCGTTGTGAGTTTGGTCCTTTGTTTTTATGCAATTTGTTGTTCAACGAGAATTTTACAGTAAAAAGTGATAGTAGTCTTCTATTTAGGAAGCTGAACGAGTTAAGCACTGGACATCGTGTCATCATGACCGGGGTAAGATTCTATGCTCTTGTCTAAGTGATATTGTTAACACATACCGCAGACTCCTCTCAATAATAACATGCGTGAACTTTTCAATCTCATGAACTTTTTAGACCCCGCGGAATGGAATGATCTCGATGCTATGGAAAGAGAGTATGCTGATCTCGATGAAGATCTTATCAAAAATTTACACAACCGGCTGAGACCCTATTTTCTTCGTCGCATTAAAAGTGAAGTCCTTGATCTTCCTCCTAAGGTTCGTTTGCAATGTTGTACTTTTCGTCAATGCGCTGATTCTCTGTTCCCTAGAATGAAGTCATCGTTCCGGTATCAATGACCTCTCTTCAGAAAGAAGTATATCGTTCAATTTTGAGTACGCCTACTTTTCCAAATGTGTCAACATTTTGGTCTAATGGAAACTAGGTCACAATCTGGAATTACTGCAGGGCTTAATGCAATCAGCTGGCCCAAATCCCAATCCCCGCAAAGCAACGACCGTAAAAAATATGTTAATGCAGCTGCGCAAGTTGGTCCAAACTCAATGCGAAGTGGTTCTTCTCAATGATCATGATTATTTTGCAGGTGTCTACAACATCCTTATTTGAACGACGAAGCCATCGAACCGAAGGGGTTGGGGCCTAAAGAAACTCATGAGAAATTGATTGATGCTAGCGCTAAGTTGCGGCTACTCAAAGATCTTCTCCCAAAACTGAAAGCAAGGGGACATCGTGTGCTCATTTTCAGTCAGGTAAAAGTCCATGTACTCTTGTAATGCTTATTGAGCCAGAACACATCTAGTTTGTGATCGCTCTCAATATCATAGAAGACTTTTTGGTTGGTGAAGGTCACAAGTTTTTACGTTTGGTGAGCACCTGCTACTGCGTGAAGTTGCTCTGTGACTCACCCTGTTTTGATAGGACGGAAACACAAAGGGAATGGATAGGCAGAAGGGAATGGATGAATTTAATCGACCCAATTCCGATGTTTTCGTCTACTTGCTAACCACTCGTGCTGGAGTGAGTACAAGTTTCCAAATATCCTTGCCTTTTTTGACAAGTATAGTTTAGGGCGTCGGCATCAACCTATTTGTGAATTCAAGTCGTTTGTGATCATTGTGCCACGACTCATAATTCTTCCAGACTGCGGATACAGTTATTATCTTTGATCCTGACTTTAATCCACATCAAGATCTTCAGGTTATATTTCACAATGCTCGATCGTGGGTCGGTAACTGATACCATGCAGGCAATAGCGCGTGCACATCGATATGGGCAGAAGAAAACTTGTTTGGTTTTCAAGCTGATGGTCAAGGAATCTGCAGAAGGTCACACATCCTTAAATTCGTTTCATCGTGGTATTTACTTTGGTCTGGTTCTATAGAGCGAATCATGCAGATTGGCAAGAAAAAGCTCGTGCTAGACCACCTCATTGTGCAAAAAATGGATGACGATGAATCTGCAGGCGAAAACGTACAATCTATTCTTACTTATGGTGCTCAACAGCTATTTGATGAATCGAATGGACATGCCCGGGAAATTGTCTGTAGGTCGACGTTGATATTCTTCATTTGGCTATCTACTAATCTCGTCTCAGATTCAGAGTTGGATATTGACAACCTGATCGCCAAGACTGAGAAAGAAGGAGATCAAGAGGCAGCTCCGAAGGAGGGTGCAGCGTTCTCTTTTGCCAAGGTCTGGACAGCGGATAAAGACGAGCTAGAGGAAATTGCCGACGAAGATCAGTTCGAGGTTGATTCTTGGGCTCAAACTCTTCAAAGAATCAATGACGAGCGAGCCAAAAAGCAAGTACAGGAAGAAGAAGAATATGGCAAAGGAGGTCGGCGTAATGCCCGTCGTAAGGCTGCTGCTTCCACTAATGTGATTGTGGTTTTTTCTTCTTACAGAGCTTCGTATGCTGATCTCAACACATCAAAGTACGCTTTGGATATCGACAGCCTGGCTAAGAATCGTCGTCAAACGGGTTCAGATGCTGACTCAGCGTATGGCACTGACCACATATCCGATGCTAGTGATTCTTCTGAAGACGAGCCAGATGCAATAGTGGAGGAAGAATTTGAATCGCCAAAGAGCAAAAAGGCAAAATCTAAAGGTATACTTTCGGACCCATTTCCTTCGACGAATGTTAGTTTGTGCGGTCTGTGTGGCCAAAGTATGTGTTCATTCTCTCACTACGTCTAGTTGCTCAATCTTCGATCAAGTTCACGGTCCTGGGAACTGTCAAATGACAGAGTCATCCGAAAACCTGATTGAATACCGCGAAATGCTGATAATGCATACGGAAGACGAGTCGTACGAAGAAAGAGTGCGTAGTGCTTTTAGTCGTCACGACAGCTTCTCTGACGAACTGGTATCTTCAGTGTGCTGCTGTAAATTCGATCGACGAAGTACTCCGTAGACGTGGACATGCAAGCATGATTTATGGCCAACCGTTGTATCCAGTCAGGTCCCTTCGTTCAGTGTTGGCCAAGAAGCAAGCCCCTGCTGTTCCGAGACAACAAGAACCGGATGTCGCAAGATTCGCACCCGTACCTCATCTACCTGGTCCTGTGCAAACACAATCTCATGCGGGCCCTTCGAATGTCGTCCCGATCATGGGATGGAAACATCAGGCAACTTCTCAGACGATTTCTAACAACGTATCCTCTTCGGCTGGACCTTCTACTGTTCATCAAAATGGCAGTAGAGTCTCTGCTAGCAGCACCAAGCGTCCTTTGTCACCTTCATCTTCCGAACGTATATCTAAGAGATCAAAACAACAGGCTATCTCGCTAGATGTATGTGCCGTTTGCCATGGACGACCTGCTCATAGACTTAATGCGTGCCCGATTGTTGCAGGCGATCTATTGACGTGAGTTCCTTATCCGTTTTCGTGCGTCAAATGTATCAATAATGACCGTCTTTTCTCAGTCTCTTTACCACAGTAGATCGCTTGAGTACAGATCCCGTGACTGCTTCTTTAGCTGAAATGCTCCGTAAATATGCTATTAGACGACAGAATCAGGAAGGAAATCAATAGATAGATGGAAACCTTGATTCATACTTGAACTTGCTTTTATACTTATCTCGTTTTGCGCCTCCAGACTGACACAGGTTGACGAATACTTACAGTACCAATCGTATATAGGTTTTGACATTTATACATACATTATCAGTGTTTTGAAAACATTTTGAAGTTGCGTTGATGATGGTACAAACAGCAGAGACCAAACAAACCTTCTTCTCTCATTCTCCCACCTAGGCCTCAACAAATGAGTTCAATTGCTTTGAAACGCTCTTGGTCTCGAATAAATGCTGGCAACCAAGAAATTTCTGGGGAACAAACCGACGAATTGCCTTCTCATTCTGGTGTCCCTCCATTACCGAAGATCAATGGAGAGACTTTGTTACAGGTTTTGACTCACAGATCATTACGCAGACCGGAAGAGGCCTCTGGAAGTTTCGACAACGAACGACTGGCAGAACTTGGAGCCAAAGTACTCGACACTGCCATTACTGCTGCTTTATTCCATCGTCGTCCAATATTATCGGGTCCTGAAATGCTGGTACAACTCTGCTCTTGATTATCCTTTTGGCAAGCGATATTCACATAGCTTATACTCGGTGTAGGCACAGAGGAAGAGTATTCTCTCTGAGGAGAATTTAGACAGCTGGGTTTCGATGTATTGTTTAAGAGAGAAAATGAGATGTGCTAGAGAAATGACTTCCTCTCTAAAATCCCCTGAGGCGAGCAACTCATCGTTTTCTGAATCTATCAAACTATATATATATATTGATATTTAGGAAACTCGAATAATCTTCGAAGCGTATGTGGGCGGTATTTACGAAGAACAAGGCCTTGAACCTGTTCAACATTGGCTGGATAAGCTCACCCATGATAACACTCGTGTAAAGTCTTTTGTGTCGACCAGATCCAGTCCGCTGTCTACAAATCCCATTGCCACACATTCCACTGCCAGACCTCCACCATACAATGCACCGCCTCAAAAAAGAGTCAAAACAGATTCACCTATATTCATCGCCGCTCAGCCCTATCCATCCTCATCACAATTCATGCCTACGACTGTATTCCCTAATGGACAAACACAATACTCAACTAACCCTGAACCCTTTTTGAATCCCCTTGCGCCTGCTCAGCCTCACCTTGCCTTTCTTCCACTGTTTAATCAGACGGCTGCGCAGAGACGTGTGACTGTAGATTATCCTGCAAATTGCAGTGGTCCTTCTCACGCCCCAAGGTGGACTGTCCAGTGCAAAGTGAATGGGATTATGAAGGGCACGGGAGCGGGAAAATCCAAACAAGAAGCAAAGGAATTGGCAGCGAGGGAGGCTTGGTTTAATTTGGGGTGGTCCTAGAAATTAATGTGGATGTACTGTTTTCCGATTGTAGGACAAGAACTTTGTATTCGTACTACCCGAGTTCCACTATCTGTTTGTAAGTTTCTGTACAAGGACGGGTATTCTTCCGAGCGTTAGTAAGCCCGAAGACTCGACGCGAACATGCTTACACTAAGAAGGCCCAGGAAGGCCCGGAAGACACCACGTGGTTCAAGTATAATATTTTTCTGCTGTACTATTTCCCTGACATCGACGATAAACATTTCGATATACAACTCCGACTGTCGTCGTCGTCCGAGGCAGCGATTGCGACAATGGCTGGCTCAACAGCATCTCAGCAACTACCACAAACACCGACACCTTCTCTTTCTAACTTATCTTTGTCTCTCCAACATACTCAATCTAATAATCTCATCGACCTTACTGGCGACGACGACGACGACGACGATGACCTTGATCAGTATATCATACCTAGAATGCACAAGCGTATACGCGTAGAGGAAGGCTCATCGCGAAATGGTTCTGGCGCTGCTATGTTCGCGTCGCGTTCCCCTTCACTTCCTTCCGCTTCTTCTTCCATGTCATCGTTCTCTTCCGCTCCTCTGACTCCTTCTCGAAACTCCTTGGATATGCACCCAAGTCCATTCACCAATTCACAACCTCCTAGGTATACACCCGTACCCCTGGAAATGTACAGACCTCCGTTTGCTGGACCTTCCAATTCTGCTGCCTTTTTCCCACAAAAGGAACCCCGGGCACCAGCGCCAGTATATCCTCAGCCTTCTGCATACCAGTACCCATCGAGGTCATCAGGTAACAATATCATAGATCTTACAGGATCACCTTCCCCTCCTCCACCGCCTCAACAGCAATATCTTTTTCAGAATGGAAACCACCTTCATCCGGATCTGGACGCAAGGACAGCCATATGTATAGGTCAACTCTCAGCTACAGCCCTTGTCCTCTATCCAATTCCTTATATCGTTCAAGAACCTGGTTCAATGGAGCCATCGTGGGTCTCGGTCAGGTATGTCTATTGTATCTTGAACAACGACAGTCACTAACAGTACGGAATTTAGGCTGCAGTACGAGCACAATCCATCGAAAATTGAGGGCACTGAAACGATTCACATTAAAATACCGTCCAATATTTCGGCCTCCGGCGTTTGTGATTCATTCGGGGTAGTCGAGCAAAAGGTTGCCACAAATCTAGGGGGACTGCTAGGAAAAGGCTTGATTAGGGTAGAAGCCAAAGTTCGGAAAGGTCCACCCAATGTGCGTATCAATTGCCGCTTTCTACACCTTTGATTCTGAGCAAGTCATTAGCTTCCAATTCTACCCTTACAAATGATTGTGTTCACTCCCAAAGGAAACATTCACGTTGTCGGACCATTTATGTATAAAAACAATTTGATGCTAGATCATCCTACCCCTCCTTATGATCTTCAGAAATACGGGCCTTTATATTACATGAATCCTCATAGTCCCCCTGCCGGTGGCCACAACCAAGTTTTACACGTCAACAATAGGCTTTTCTCTACGAACAATGCCTCGCGATGGACAAATCCTCAGGTGTCTGCAAAGAGTGTGGAAGTGCAGAGAAGTCAGGTGGATGAAGTGTTCAAGAGCATAAAAGGCGGTGATCAATTACCTGAAACCGAAGCCGGTGGGAACATTATTCAATCAGATATCATGCTCGCTCACTCTCTTCATTAGCACCTGAGATAGCGACGTCTCTGTATCCGCACCAGAAGAAAGCCCTCACGTTCCTACTAGAAAGAGAACGAGAAAAGCCCGGCCAGGACGGCAATTTTTCTTCTCTCTGGCGACGACATAAGAATAGGATGAATGGTCAAGACTTTTGGGTGCATGCGGTAACCGAGAAAGAAACTTTTGAGGAGCCCCAGGAGGCGAAGGGTGCCATTCTTGCGGACGATGTATGTCAAAACATCCTGATTGTGTTCTGCACGTTAATTGGGTTCTATAGATGGGTCTGGGTAAAACCATCACTTGCGTATCGCTCATAGCCGCTACTCTGCCCACCTCGAAAGCTTTCGCTGCTGCACCCGTTGAACAGCTTGAACCGGCATATCCGCAAAGTCAACAACCAGAAATGCCCGATCCTGCTTCATTCACAGGCAGTGTTTGGGGGATGCCCGATACGGCACCGTCTTCAATCAAGGCAAAAGCTAAAATTCATAGGATGCAAGAAAAGATGGCTTCGGAGCATGTTCGTGCCTCCCGCATTAAGACCAAAAGTCGAGCTACGCTTATCATATGTCCTCTTTCGACTGTTGCCAACTGGGAAGACCAGTTCAAGGACCATTGGAAGGGTGAAGTGTTCGTTACCGGTGGTGCGGGTGGCATATCAAGCGGGTGTACTCCTTCAATGATGTCAACCTCTACTGCTCAGTGCTCACCAACGCCAGGAGCTTCTTCATCTCAATCGATGGCTCTTCTTGGAGATGTAAAGCTGAACAAGAAATCGAGTCGCGTACGAGAAGGCACGCCTCTACGTGTTTACATCTATCACGGGAATGCACGCCGACCCGAACCAAATTTTCTGGCTGATTTCGATGCAGTCATCACGACTTATGCGACGCTTGCTTCAGAGTACTCGAAACAATCTCGTAGTATTGTCAGCGCAGAGGCAGAAGAAGAAGAGGAGGAGAGTGATGCTGAAGGCTCAGGTGGGGTCGAGGTGGATGCAAATGGCAATGAAATTCTCAGGCTTCCGAAAGCGAAGAAGGGTACAAAGAGGAAAAAACCTATTGTACTCCATTCCAACGAGGCCACTAGTGCACTGCAGAGTATACATTGGTTCAGAGTAGTCCTAGATGAAGCGCAGTGCGTTCGCCACTTTCCACCATTTGCTAATAAGGTTGACTTTGATTATGCAGCTGCATCAAAGAAACGGGGACAGTTGCAAGTCGAGCTTCCTGTGATCTAGTAGCAGATCGGAGATTATGCCTGACAGGAACGCCTGTTCAAAACAAGCTCGACGATGTCTACGCTCTCATCAAATTCCTACGATTGAAGCCGCTGGATGACAAGAATGTATGGACCGAATGGATTGGTTCCCCAGTCAAATTCGCTCAACCTATAGGCGTCGCTCGCCTTCAAATGGTCATGAAGTGTATCACGCTCAGGCGAACCAAGGAATCAACAACAGAGGACGGCAAGCGAATTCTTTCTCTACCTCCCCGACGAGACGAACTCCGGCTGCTCAAGTTTGACCCCCAAGAGCAGGCCATCTACAATCAGTTCTTCAATGAGTCGAAAGCCGAATTCACCGAAATGTCGGACAAGAACGAGGTTATGAAGAATTATGTCGGTATCCTGCAGAGGATTTTACGTCTTCGTCAGATTTGTGATCATTTTGAATTGGTCGAGGGTAAGGGGCTGACATCCACTCTTGTCTCTATGCAAGAGACTGTCGCTGCAATCGAAAGAGATGGGCTCACTCCCTCACATGCGCAGGTAATATTTGGCTTCCTCCGCGAAGCGGGTATGTCACAATGTGTCGAATGTAGTGCAGAGCTCTCTCCTTCTGGCGAGAACCAGGGAGAAGACGATGCACTGAATGCACCTAAACGTCCGAAAAAGTCGAAAACTACTTCTTCTCGGACTTCTACTCGTGCTAGTAGTCCCACACTTCCGAAAGCAGTCCTTACTCGGTGTCAACATCTTTTTTGTATCTCTTGTTATCGTCAGTGTGTTCACGCAGGTTGGCCCGAAGGACTCTACCCTCCTACCCAATTTGTTTCCCCTTGTCCCGCTTGTCAAAGGCCTCTACACCCCTTTGATGCGCTCGAAGTCAAATTTGACGTCTCTGATGGAACAAAGAAGAAGCCGGTCAGACGCGAGAAACGACAGAAGGGTCAATCACTTCCCTTTACCCCTTCAACAAAGGTTCGAGCACTGCTAGGGGATCTTGTACAGTTTTCAAAGGCCAACCCATATTCTGCCAACTATGATCCCGACTCAATTGATATACAGATGACCGACGAGAAAGGTAATAGACTCGATGATGGGGTAGTGAAGACTGTTGTTTTGTAGGTTGAGCTATGTGTGGACCAACACGTTTCACTGATCTTCCTCTATAGCTCTCAATGGACTTCCATGCTCGACAAGTAGGTGTTATTGCTGTCTATCAACTATTGCACTCATTCATCTTATTCTTGTGAGAATCGAGGACGCACTTGAAGCTGCGGGAATTCGGTACGACCGCTTAGACGGAACGATGAAACGAGACGATCGTTCACGAGCTATGGATGCCCTCAAACATGAACCGGGTTGTGAAGTTTTACTGGTTAGCTTAAAGGCAGGCGGCGTGGGATTGAATCTCACTGCCGCTCAAAGGGTGTATCTCATGGATCCTTATTGGTGCGAATTCTTTGCAACGGGCAGTCGACATACTCACATTAAGTTAGGAATCCTGCCGTCGAAAATCAAGCTGTTGACCGGATTGTAAGTTGTCTATGTATGCATAGGTCCCCCTCGCTCATTAATCTAAAGCATCGACTTGGACAAACCCGCCCTGTAACAACCGTGAAACTTATCATCGAAAATTCCATTGAGTATCGTCTTTTGGCAGTTCAGAAGAAGAAGACTGCTCTGGCCAATATGACATTGGGTCAAAGTATGAGTAAAGCAGACATGACTGCGCGCCGTTTGGAAGAGCTACAAGAACTTTTCAAGGACTGAATCTCGTTTATGTATGCTGGTCTATTAATTAGAATTTTCGTAGATTCACTATTTGACACATACAATATTTGTTTCTGTTACCGCTATCTTCCGAGGATACTTACTTGCATATATCCATTGTTGTATTCTAGCTCGATTTTTAGCAGTATCTTAATTTTGTTCCTGTTGCACATCGGAGGGGTCCAAACATTTAGTCCTTCTAGGACATAACAGTACACATAGATGGAATATTATGTTGTAAACTTGTAAACTTGTGAACATGCGATATGTGTATGAATTACCGAAATGCGCATCCGTATTCTATCTCACATTTCACTTAGATTACGCAGCTTGGCCACTCCATATTCCGAAGATTGATGAACTCGGCCAAAGCAATCATAGCGATCCAAATTTGCACAAAACTAGTCAAATTACACGTCGTAACATACATGACCTTCGAGATACAACACGAGCATGGGGTATCACAGTGATACAGTATACATGTACGTAGAACACATTACGAAAGAAACCCTCTACCAGATCTGAGGCGCTGGCGGCAAATAGTCAGCTGGTAGCAAAAATGCATCCATCCCGTTTTGCGAAAATGAATTACCGCCTAGTGTTTGGTCAGAAATCCAAACGGGAAGTTGTTCGTTGGAAGTCGTTTCAAATCCTCGCCAGATATTGTCTGCATCCATGGGATGAAGATGTGATTGGACCAGCTGCTGTTGCTGTATCTGGGGATGGTTTCCAGCAACGGCATTCTCAGGGTGGCCTCCAAAGTGGGTGTCATATGCAGGCGAATAGTTAACCTGAGCACTTTGTATGGAACTGCTGTTGCTACTGCTGTGTTCCATCGCATTTGCATTCCGATCTCGTGACGCCGTCGGCGATCGCGAAGTCGAGACAGATTTCCGTTTCTTAAACCTCTTCAACATGACTTGAAGGGTCAAAGCATATCGTTTCCCAGGTACTGAGAAAAAACTTGAGACATATGTTCATGTTTCGAAAGAAGAATTCAACCTACTTTCAGCCATGAGATTCGCAAGGCGCTCAATTTGATTCTTGATTTCATACACGTCGCAATCGTTCGGGCTGCAAACATTTCAGTCAAGTGACGCTCATTCAAACATAGATACTGACAACAACCGAGCCAATCTTAGCAGGAATGAAGCAGCAAACGTAGCAGTTGCGTGAGTATAGTGCACAGCTATCATGTACTATGTGAGCGAGAATACCTTGGAAGGGAGAACACAGACTGACCATATTTCATACCCTCACGGTAAGCGGGGGAGTTGACTGTTATATCTAAGCCTTGACGGGCAATTTGTATTGACCTGACAGCCAATTCTCTTTGCATCTGCGGCATTCTTTGAACATCTTCTGGGCCGTTGATACCACGCAGAGCAGTAGCATTGTGAAAGAGCTCGGCATGAAATTGCTGTATCTGAAGACTTTGTCTGTAGAACGCTACAGTACGTTGAGCGTCAGGGAAATGCATCGTAGAAGCCTCAGTCCTACCAGCATCCTCATACTTTTGAGAAAAAGCATGATCCCATGTCGCGAACCAATGTCGAAAGGAGTTATCGGCCTTCTTCAATTCATCGAAATCTGATTCTTTGACCGGTTCATCGAAAGAAGAAAGAGCATTGTGGACTCTTTCACGCAGCATGATCAACTCAACAGTAGATACAAGCCTCATATCATCCTCAATAGCAAGAGGATGCTGTAGTAACATGCGGCAGTGCTTAATGCTCTCGTCCTCTTTCAAGATAGCAGGCCGACCAGTGCCATAAGACAGCCTGAATAAATAACCATTAGTCAAGAATCTTGGACTAATTGAGGTTTGCAGTTACTGATGTTCGAATAGATAGAGGCAGAACCACGTTCGTGCAGCGATAACCAGGTCTCGATCATCATCATTGCTTTTTTTATTATTGATACGGCGCAAGAGGCGAGGCCAGGCTTTATGTAGCGCTGAAGGATATCCATGAGAATGATAATTTCATAAAGGGAATACACGAGCCTACATAGTTCCATAGCCATTCTCACTGCGTGACCTCCAGACAACCATCCTAAACGGACACCGCAATTAAGTTTACAATCACACAGAGTTACTGCCGGTACTCGCCATTGTCGGACCATCCTGAAACAAGGATCATCGCTTGAACAGCTTCCACTCGGGTGACAGGGGCAAACAATGTGGCAGAAGAAATGTTGTGAACTTCCTCTAAACAACGTCTGTATATTTCGCTAGCCTTCCCTGTGTCGATTACATTAGTTCGAGTACTTGTTGGAGTGTATCTTTGTTTACCTCCACCATCCCGAACCCTAGAAGCGACCATGCAGATACAGTTCACAGCAAAGGGGGAACGTTCGTGCAGAGCATCATAGGTATCAACGTTGTAGTCAAACACAGGCCTGATAGGAATCAGTTGATGTTGAAAACAGTGAACTAAAAAGAATTATCACAGGAAAGTGTTCGATCCGTGGTAGAAACTGAAAAGAGGCTAAATTAAGAACTTTCAGTGGCTCAACAATTTAGGAACACACATTCGGAAAAGCTCCCGGGCCTCCACTGAAAGAAGCTTTAAAATGAGCGCATTCAGTGATCCGTGTCATGAGCTAACCTACATTCGTCAATGATTTTCTTGGTGACAACTAATATGGAAGAGAGTCAGATTCTGTTAGATTACGGATATGAATCCTTAGGGAATTTTCCAAATGCGTACCATCAGGAAAGGTCAAACCGCGAGGAATCTTGTGGCGTATTTTCCTCCGCTTCGATGGTCGGGTCTGGCGTTCTGGCGTTGGCGTACGAGCTCGACTGTGCGGCTCACTACTATCGCCGTTTTCCTGCACAGAGTCAGAGACGTCTAGATTGAGATGAAACAAGATTACTTACTTTTGCGGCTCGTTCAGTGGCCACATCCGCTAACCCTCTGAGAACTTCCCAGGGAGCAACAAGACCCGAAGCCGGTAATTCTCCGCTCTCATCGTCTTCGATGTCTGAGGAATTAGCACTAGTGACATTTGAAGAACCCGGTGCTTGTCGTTTGTTAGAACCGGACTGTCGCCCAACTCTAGTCTGCTCCTCGGGAGGTCCTTGAAAACGGACCGAAGACTGAGGATGCAGAGTTTGAAGGCTCGAAAAAGGAGGTAAAACAGGTCCTCCTTGCTGTGGCGCTGACGGCGGCTGCTGTTGCTGCTGCGAATAATTTCCATTTGGAGGGTATTGATGAGGGTATTGAGGACCACTCTGATGATATTCCACGGGTGAGGACCGAGAGTTTTGAGAGGGATAAGTGGCGATTGGAGGACGAGTTGGCCGAGAAGATGATGCCTGATTCATTGGATGGGCAACATATGGATGAACAACAGGAGCAGGAGAAGGTTGCATGTCGGTAATATGAGGATGAGCAGTAGGCGGCGTAGACAGCGGAGGCGAGTTTATGCTAGGTGATTGATGGTGAAATGGAGGTGGATACGCGGACGGCGAACGGTTTTGAAAGGAACCTCCCCGCAACGAAGCCTGAATATCAGATAGAGTATTCAGGATAGAATTTTGAGTGTTCCGAATCTCAACAACATGAGTTTCGAGACTACGTATGCGCCTGGGAAACACTAACAGTAAATCCTGCTCTGAAGCAAGCCCGACGAATGGAAATCACTCACTCAAGACCCGCTTCCCCAGTTAAAGTAGCTTCTCTCGAAGGCTTCTCGAACAGACAATCCAGCCCAGCGTTTCGACAACGTTTGCAAGGAGGATTATCGGCTCCTTCGCAGCGCATCTTCTGCTTCCTACAGGCATTCTGTTTCGAAAGAATCAGGAATAGGAAAGCACGGATTTAGTAAAGCCACTAACACAAGCACCTAGAAATGACATTGAATCAAGAAAGCAGTCCTTCATGAGGTAAAAAAGTTGAACATACGTGGAACTCTGTTTAAAGTCTTCACAACGGGCTTAACGTCGCGCGGTTTGTCGTCTTCTTGCTGTTGGAGCACCGAAGGGCCCTGTCCTGGATTCATTTCTAGAGAGACGAGTCAGAACAAAAGAGGGCGTCCAGACGATGACAGTCAGATTGTAGATGGAAGAAGGAAACAAAAACGCGCAAAACCATCAAGAAACGGACAAATACTCACAAGCCGACTTCCTTTGTAGTAACTCTTTCACGCATCAACATTCATACATATACTTGTATTCAAGCTGTGACTTCTCTACCGCTCTAACGACAGATAATCAGTATCGATATCCACTTTCTGGAAAAATCCGGGGTAATGGAAGCAAATTGGTGTGGAATCGGCGGGATCAACGGAAGTTCACGCGAAAATTACACTGTAGAGGAAGGAAGAAGAAATTGTCCTACAATATGGCGTATGATAGTTTGATGCTCATGCACGATAACATTTACAGAGCTACTAGAAGTTGCTGCTCTCGACAACCCTGGAACTTGGAAGCTATATAGGAACGGTCGTTTGCTTACGTGACTCGGTGTCTTCTGTGTTTCTCCCGGTTTCTCACATTCATTCACAACTTTTCTGCACAACCATGTTCTCAATCTTCTTTTCAGTGCTCTGGTAACAAAACTTCTCGCAGAATGTAGAGCTTTCGCTGACTTCACTCATAGCTCTTGGTTTGCGTTTTTTCTCCCGTACGACAACAATTTTGTTATACCGAAACAGTGCAGTTTAGTTGACACGCTATCAGGTGCTATGCCACCTACAAAACCCTTGCACAAAGGCCAACTATAGAGGCCGACGTGCAGAAATGGTGTATGTACTGGTCGGTAGTGGGCGCTTTTGTCGGCTTCGAACATATCGCTGGATGGCTCGTCAGCTGGTGCGTTGCTTATCGCCTTCATCCGTTCTAGGTATTGTGCCGACTCTCTCTTGCAGGCTGCCGTTCTATTGGGAGATCAAAACAGTCTTCCTGCTCTTCCTATCACTCCCCCAGATCCAGGTAATTCATAAAATTCATTCGCGAGCACTTCCTGCGATCTCACTCCTGTTCAGGGCTCCACCTTCATTTACAATTCTTACATGCAACCGTTCTTCACCAGGAACGAGAAAGAAATTGACGCTGGAATTGTCTCTATACAGAGCAATATTCTTTCATTTGTTCAATCCCGTCTCTATGCCTTATGGGAACTTCTTTGGAGTGTTTTGAACAAAACTCCAGTTAGCCAAGGTAACGCCGACAATGCCCAGCAGACACAGCCTACTCCTAGCATATCACTCGATACTGCTATTGGATTGTTCAAGACTTACGGTCCGTCCTTGTTAAACTCACTGAAGCCTGTTGCGGCTCCTGCTGGCACTGTTCCCACTCCGGCTTCTTTGACTCCTACAGCCTCTAGTTCTTCGGTGTCTACAATGTCTGCCCAAAGCGGAACACCATTGAGCGAGACACCGCCACCCTTTCCCGAGCCAGTTCACATGTTCTAGGAAAGTCGCTTGGGTCCTGACCTAACTTAAAATGGAGACGAGTATTATTTGTATACACCACGTACAAGCAATGTGTCTGAAACTGTATGCTTAATTACAGTACAACAGACGAGATCCCGTTCGGGATGGTTTCTATCATGCCCGATGCCTTCTGAATGCTGCTTCCACGTCTCCAGGTCCATACTCCAGTGAAACTCCACTGTCAGGATAACATTGTGAAATCCTCTTCATGAATAACTCAGTGATCCTCAACAGTTCTTCCTCGCATGCTTTCCACACTCCTACCATGACCGTTCCTGGAGCAATGCCGCCATCTTGCTCAGTACCGGGCGTTTGAAGATCGGAAGCCTCCGTAAAATGTTTCTCAACACGCTTGAAAAGGTTATCCACTACTTTCCGGATATCCTTGGCGTTGAATTCCTTCACTACCTTCTTGAGTGATGATCGATTATAATTATTGTTGGTGGAAATTTCGCTTGGAGCAGTGGTTTTTAGTAGACGCTCTACCCCCTCAAAGTAATCCTATAATTTTTTAAACCCTGTCAAACAAACTTAAGGTTTGAAAACACGAGAGATACACTTACGATAATCTTTGCAAATGGGCGGCGGAGAATGATCTTCACGTATGCGTTCAAATTTTCATCGTAGATGGATCCCGCCTTCCTAACGAAGCTCGCTACAGATCCTATTTCCATCTGGGAAGTTTCCGCGACAAAGTGGTGCATGTTTTCTGATGAATGAAAAGATGAGTGTGAGGTCAAACTCAATTTTGAACGATCGCACCGATGAGGATAACATGGAAGTTGAGTTGACCCTTATCCTCTCCTTCACCTTCCATCTTGGCCATTTGCTTCAAAGACTCGAACATCGTATTGACGACCTTTTCGTAGGCAGCGTCAACGTTCATGCGGATTTCAAGACCATCGGCACCAATAAGCTGCGATTCGATGCGCGCGATATACACAGGGAAACGCTTGACAAATGGCGCAACACCTCTCCTCTTCTTGCTTGTGATCTTGGTTTGCTCAACAATTTGGATTTGTTCATTCTGCAAATTTCATGTTCGCGTTACGGTTATCGACAAAGATGCAGAAAAAAACCCACTATATGTCGATCAAACTGTGCTTTGAGACGAGTATGTTGCCTCCCGACAACACTGAGAAGTACGCTATCACTTCTTTCGTCCGCGTCAGCTAGGAATCGCTCTAAAGTGACTATCAACCCCACGAGTTGCCTTTGCAAAGATAGCTATAAGGACGAAATAGACTACGAGAATAGTGACTTACATGCTATCTTTAGCGAGGGCTTCATCTAACCATGATTTTAACTCTGCTGGTAGAAAACCGAATATAAGATCCATGGCTCCTCGAAGCAGTTTCATTGTAGAAGAGCTCAATCCATTGCTTCGCGTTGCTTGTCTCCGGAAATAATTGTCCAAATTCATATAATCCGCAAATGTCAAAGCGGCATCGTTAATTTGAAGAAAGTCAGTGAGAAACTCGTCTTCGTGGTATATCGGCGGTGCAATCTGTTCGAGTACTAATGCGAGAACCTATACACAAACGTGAAAATCAAAACGATGCGTAGCCAGAATAGATTTACCTCTGATGCAAGGAGTTCGCCGTTGGCATTCTTGACTTTGTCCTTGTTCCGCGCGTCCAGAGGTGAGCGGATAATGGTCCCTGCCCTCCGCATGCCGGATGGCTTAGCATTCGGAGCAGCCGGTGCAGTTGATAGACCTGTACAGCTAATGTTAGTATTCACTGCTGGATTCGAATGAGCACATAAGTACTTTGTTCAGAGAAATCTTCTGATGACTTTTTGACGTATGTGAGGTATGTAGCGAATACCGCTTTCATCTGCGAGCCATGCAACGAACTTGCAGCGGAGAAATACGCCTTTAGGATAGAATATTCAGTCTGGCAACAAACTAAAATTATAGCACTCACAGCACATAGTCTCCCATAAATAGCTTCATCCATCTCCTTGAGATACAACATCAAACCAGAATAACGTCCGGTGTACGCCTCGAATTCAGTATGAGGAAGTATCGTGGGCCTTCCATTACGATCCTTCTTTATTCCATCAGAATCACCGAGCAACATTTTTGACTGCGCAGTAAACATTATGGTAAGATAGTCGAATACACGCTTGCAGAACTGCGCATTATGTGTCTTGTATTCTTGCAGACGTTCCATGGTGGCAGCCATGTCTAAGAAACTTCGAATGAAGAGCCGACATATTGCACAAAATGCGTGATTTACCTGTGTCTCGCCCAGCCAACATAGCTCTATACAGATGAGAGGCCGCCTCTTCCAGGTCTGCTATTTTGTCAGGTTTCTCCAAAGAACCTTGCGTTAAAACAAGCAGAGTTTCTGTATCGACATGTACTGTTTGCTGTTACGGGCAGTCAAATATCAAGTCTGCAAATACACAGAAGAGAAAGATCGCACCAGAAGATTCTCCAGTTCTGTAAGGAGAGCACGTTGATTCTGAGTTTGTACTTGCAGACCGCGATTCTGCGATTGGATGTAGGAAATATCATCACCGACAGCCTGGATCATGCTCTAAGTTTCAGCTGTATGTCCAGAAAAACCACATTACGTTCAAGTGAATCTTGTACGACGATACGAGGGTGCCAATGTTGTCCAGTTCAGCAATGGCACCATCCATATATTGGAGGACAAGGGCTATACGATCGTCTGATTCCAGGAAGGAATGAATGTTAGCCTGAGCGATACGATATCTTAGCATAAACCCGCGAAAGGTAAGCAAAAAGTCAATGACCTTTTCTAGTGCCATCAGCTCGTCCAACAGTCTCGCTTCCATTAGATCGGCGGCACCTCTGGCAGTCTTCCGCCCGATAATGTCATCACTGGCCATCTCATAACCTTCAAGCATCTCCTCGAAATTAGACATTGTCGCTTGACTGTTTTCCTCCTCTCCATCAATGTCGCCAGGACCAGCAATGAGGCGATCTATGAGAGTCTGGTTGGCAGGATCAAAGAACGATATACGAGCATTTTGGTCACGTCGAGTTACGTCTGTTAACACGGTTGCCGCCCGGGTTGGTTGTTTCCGGGAACGGACAGAGGGCTGGGGTGATGGTTGAATTGACCGAGGTAAGGCAGACGACACGGAAAGAGTATCGTCTAAGGATTGTTGACTTCGTGCGGATACCATTGTGTCCTCCGTCGCAGTCCTTGATATTGCTGGTTGGCTGGGAGGTGCATTGTAGTCATTGTTAGGTCGTGAACTGCCATTCATGGAGGGACCCAGTTCACCGGCAGGGATGCGAGAAGCAAGACCGTTTGCAAGGATGGAGTCGGCGTTTGAAGGGCGACGAGCGCGACCAGACGGTAACTGAGTCAGTGATGGAGCCCTGTTTCGGGTAGGACGTCCTGAGGTGCCATAGCTGCGGGTAGACGTTGCGGGGGAAGATGGACGGGATTGCGCACCATTACGGGAGGGAGAAGGTATACGCTGTGGGTCCAGACGACGATCCTCAAGAGATTGTGGCTTCGTGGGAGCTGCTTTCATCGGAGAAACAGACGGGGAAGGTACTCCTGGGGCACTGCTCAAATAATCGCTCTGTATTCGTTGTCTTCCTGCTACAAGCGAAACTGAAGATGGTACATAGCGGCATAATTCGAGACACGAACGTACAAGCAGCACTATCCCCCAAGCCATCCAGTCGCAGTTGTGCGGATCCGCCAGTCACCGTATGAAAAAGTTGAATCATTGCTTTGATGAATGCATCTTGATCTGGCTGATTTTCGGTTTGCCATCGATACGTCCTTGACAATGTGATGTTGAAAGAAAGCGGCTACATGCTGTCCAGATTCAAGCCTCGTGAATGATTTTAGAGAACTCACACCAATGACAGATATTGCTCGAAGTTCCGCAAGCCTCCAGGTCTTACCGACAGAAAAAGTGCCGTTCGTGTTTAATTTAGACTTGTGCAGGAAACCTGTTCCGTTGCTAGCCTCTATTCAATATTATCGATAATTTTGTAAATAAAACGGGCGATGAATGTGGGCACGAACATACGAGAGAGTAGAATGTATCTAGGCTTCCTGCCTCCACCTTCAGGGCCAGCATCTTCCCAAATCTTGACATGGGAAACATATGTTTCTTCCAGAGAACCAGCTGCGTTTCTTCTTGAGAAAACAGAGTCGATGATTCGTTGTTTCTGGTCATTCATGATAGCAGAAGAAAACGAAGAGAGGATTGCAACAATCCAACCGCGGTCGAAGTTGTTAACAAGCGGTATGCCATAATTACAGATTTCCGGACATACCGGCCCGAAGAAGTAAGTACAAACTGTATCCCTGAGCGAAAGCCTTTGTTTTCTTTCGAAAGAGAGGTCTTGTTCTTTTCAAAGTTATGCAAACCGTGAAACGCTTTTTTCAAGTATACCATTTTCATCTACAAAGATCTGATGCTAAGCACGCAAAGAAGTACAATACGGAAACAGCCGGTATTTGACAAAAAGGGCTTTGCTGTATTCGGTATGTATTCAAAGCTTCCTCTGCGCAAGCTTCTCTCTTTACCTCTGTTCTCTCTCTTACGTCTAAGCGCTAGCCGCTGTATAATATCCACATCCTTGTCGACCACCTCTTTGATAGCCTATATCGTCACGAATAATCCTCTCCTCTTCTAATGTCGACCATCCCACAGTCTTTTCCTGCAGTTTCCAGTCCTAGCGACGCTGAAAATCAATTCCAGCTGAACCCACTAGAGCTGTTGGCACAAGTAGCCGCTGATTCGCAGCGCTTAGACACTCCTTTGACACTCGCTACTAAATCCACCGCCCTCGAGCTTCGCACACCAGCTCGCTCATCGAAACGTCTCAGTGGGCGCAGATCCGCCTCTCTATCTCCATCAGATTCCGGGTCTAGCTCGTCGTCGCGCTCATCTATGTCTCCCACACCTACTCTCGTAGACCGCAGCGACGGCTCTCCCATTTCGTGGAAAGCAAAGAAAGCTTGCCATCGTTCACCAAAAGTCACTGAAGCTCAAAAGTGTGCTCGCGCTGCCAAGGAGCCTCGTCGCAAAGAGGTTCTCACTCGCGCGCTCCGTATTCAAACTGTCGAGAATTCGCCTGTGAATGAGCAACAATACCGAGTACTGTTGGTCCAATCCTTTGAAACCCGGTTCCATCTCTGATCACTCTTCCATTAGCCGTATGGTGTATGACGAGATAACCAAGTATCCCAAGGACCACTGGATTGCAATTGTAGCCGTAATCATTCATCGGTATGTCACATCACTTATTCTATATCTATCCGTTGCTCATCGTTGTCTTTATGACAGGTCTTTTGCTCAAGTCAAACATTGGTTCTCTAACGAACGGCAGAAAAACAAATCCGGAGAAACAATGGACTGGCACAATGAGCTCGGAGAAAAGATACGAGTTCGACCTATGGCTATTCAACTTTGCGAGCAGTGGTCAGACGAATTCTTTGAGAATGTGGTAATGATTTACAATTTCAAATCACTTAAGCTTCTGCACTGGGTAGAATAATCTGCTTCGCTCTTTACCTCAATCTTGCAATTTCTTCCTGTCGGTCTTTACCTCTTGATTCCTAAAACTTGTAGCTACCTTATGTCCTTTTTAGTTTCTGCGTACCATATAATTCTCGTATCACTCATATCATTGTTTGATTCAGTTGTACCTGTATATAAATATGGCTAATGGATGTACCATAATGATCACTGTTGGCAGTGGTGTCAAGGCAAAACTGGGTCAGTTGCTAAAACTTGATACTTTTGTGGTTGATACCATCTAAGGATTGCAAAAGAATTAAGAAAAGACCGATGGTTGCTAACGTGCTGCACCTCGCCATTCTTTAGAACCTGGTACGTACGCCCTCTCCACTCCACCGTGTTACCAAAAATGGCTATTATGAAGATCGGCAGAGCTAACAGTTCTCTAGTTACCCAGCCTGCTAAGAATTCCCATTTGATTGATTGTGGCAAAGGATGCCCCGATAAGGAAGTATACACGTCAAGGTCGATAACCAGTAGCATGCAAAAATGAACTAGAATGTAGAGCCAGCGAGAAAATCCAAAGAGATATTTCAGACTGGAACTGCCTATGGCGACGAGCACGATCGACTCTGTGAGGGGTTCTACCATTGTAGCGGCAAAAACCATGTGTTTACGCACGCGTATCCACCGTATACGTCTCTGTATATAGTCGCGTAATGACATGTTCCCGACGACGTTGCGGGCCACATCGCACGAGAGATCGTGGCGTAGTCCTAATTCATGCCACAGGGCGCTTGCAATCATATTATCTTCAGCAAGAAATCGCCCGAAAGCAGGAAGACCACACAGTCCATCCTGTTTAGCATTCGGTTCTGGTGATGTGATACGCTTCAAAGAGCCATTGACGCGTTCGAGATCTGATCGTCGGTAGAGATTAGATTTGCCCACAACGCATGATTCGATGGCGACTGTGTTAATGGCTAGGTACATTTTGGCGTGGTTTGTGTTCAAGAACGCCTCTTCGATTCTTGACCCAACCCTAGACTCTGTGGAAAAAGCGAAAGGAACGTGATGAACGAGGGCAACACGTTCGCCATTTTTGGTAGGTGTCTGTAGCGCGTCGACTGAGCGGGCAAGGGTTCCAGAATGAACTGTAACATTTGAATCAAGAATCCAAAGGATGTCATTCGCCGCAGAACGATATCCGCCCATGAGGTTGTTCACTTTAGGATTGACCCCAACATCTTCTACACCTACGGCCTCATGAGACATGGTCAGAATATAGCAGAAAACTATACTGCTTACCAATTAAGACTTTTGCATTGACATTAGGATATTTTGATATCAGTTCTCGTACCACAGGAAGAGCTTGGTCGTCTTCATCGGCAATACATAGTAATATCTCAAAATTTGGATATTCCTGAGTGAAAGTTGACTCCAGATTCTCGTAGAGATTCGTGTCCAAGCCCTTCAAGGGTCGTAAGATAGAGACGCCAGGGACTGCAGTCCGAGCAGCTGATGAGAGAGGAGAACGAGGCCTTAATCTGTATCGATTGCGCCTTGAAGACACTAAATTAGTTGGCCGAAAACATTGCCAAAAATGTAACGCACGCAGCCCAGGTTCCCAGCAGCCAAATAGTCCATAGAGCCAGAAACCAAATCAAGCCTAAGGAAGCAAAGAAATCATGATAGTCGTCAGAGTCGAGGTCCATAGCTGAGACCAGCCAAACGACGTTGCTTGTCAGAGGGCGGCCCGGTGCCTACATACACTCAAACCACCGACTACTAAAATGGCAAATTCAGTTCTACCGCTCCAGGCTAAGAATTTCAGATTCGTAGGTATGTCACGGCATTCTCAAGGTGGGTGATAGTCGCTGAATATCTATACAGACATTGGGGGTAAGATCATCAGACAGTCGCCATCTAGGACAAAACTTAGTGTTCTCCAGTCAACCTGACCGACCCAGTATTTCGTGGTAAATACCACGGGAAGAACAAACATACTGGTCAGTTCTCATAGACATTTCCAAACTCCCTCCCTCATTCCTCTGACAGATGATTTCAATCTGGTGCTTGAAAGATCTCGCGTTGCTGGGGTCAAGAGCATGATCATTACTGGAGGAAGTCTCCATGAATCT
Source organism: Lentinula aciculospora (assembly GCA_028011355.1). Taxonomy (NCBI): domain Eukaryota; kingdom Fungi; phylum Basidiomycota; class Agaricomycetes; order Agaricales; family Omphalotaceae; genus Lentinula; species Lentinula aciculospora. Next base: position 2,723,701 of record JAOTPV010000003.1, read on the forward strand.
CGAGAAGCGTTGAAATTGGCGAAGGATCATGGTGACAACACTAATATTAATCTGTTTGCTACCTTGACTCAACGATGCTTGCTAGGCTTTTACGCTACTGTGGGCTGTCATCCCACTCGTTCTGCTGAATTCGACAAATTCAAGGGTGGACCTGAAGCCTACCTGAATGCCCTGGACGACATTCTGAAGGATAATATGAAGGGACGAGGCCGGGCCGTTGCTGTGGGTGAATGTGGACTGGGTAAAACCGTCTCGATATGTGCGCCGCATATATTGACTATTCAACATAGATTACGACAGAACACATTTCGCTGCTCCAGAGGTGCAGAAGAAGCATTTCCGTATGTTCTTCACTGTCCAATCTGTATCATTCCCATTATTGTCAAAGGATCCCAATTGTCTCTGGCCAAGAAACACCATCTGCCGCTTTTCTTACATTCCCGTGCCGCACATGAAGACTTTGTGAGTATACTCCGGGAAGAAGGTTTTGGAGTGGATGGCGGGAAACAAGTAGGGGGTAACGGGGGTGTAGTCCATAGTTTCACAGGCCGCCTCGATGAGCTCGTAGAGCTGGTAAGTTTAATGTCCTTGCGTTGCTATCTTCATAATGTGTGTTTGAGGACAGATGAGCATGGGCTTTCACATCGGGTAATTGTCTTTTTCGCCGTGTTAGAAATCTCTAATGACATCCGACATAGTGTAAATGGTTGCTCTTTGAAAACAACGGACAATCTATCCTGCGCCCAAGCCATTAATCTTGACTTATTGATGCTCGAAACAGGTTAATCATACTTCATCAGTTAATCTGCGCATACTAATATCTCATCACAGATGCTCCTTGGTGTTCCATGACTGGTACGCGGGTCTTCTGTACGTGACTCCACAGTGATTATGATAATCAAGTTTGTAGGTGCACATGCTTCCAAGGCCCACCTGAACACTCTTTCCTCGTCCTTGAACGATTTGTACTTTCCACCGTCAGTCAAACTGGAAAAATTCGTCCTTGGGAAGGTAGTCAAAGGGCGGAATGAACCCTGTTCGATTGGTGGGGTGGCCTGGGTGATTCAACAGCTTCGCCCTGAAGTCACATATGAGGAACTTGTGGAGAAGGTTTGGAATAATACTGTGACTGTATTTGGACTAGACGACCTGGATTAGCGATCCAGAGCTCGAGTGATTGGCTTCTCGATGGAGACTAAAATTTCATGCTTTCCAGAGATAGATCGATCTCAAGCACCCTTACCACTACAATATGTTTGATGTGCAAGTTTTCATCTTGCTACTCAACAATAATCAAACTTCTAGAGAACTGGAAAGATCGTGTGGTGTATATAGTCGGTTATGTCGATTGTACTTGAACTCTGTTGCGCGACTGCGAATGCATGGCTTTTCTTCTCTTTCTCAGAGCCGATAGTTCACAGAAGCATACTTCTTTGCAGCTACTACCATGAAGTGAGGTCGCGTTGAAACGTTCGTTACGCTTGGATGTTTACCGTAACCATCCAGATAGTATGTATATGAACAAATACTCAGGGAGCGACGAAGAGATGAACTTCAACTTTAAAAAATGGCATGTTTATGTCAGCACCTCATAGCAACGGCACCATTAATTGATGCACCATTTTACTTCCCATCTTTCTTCACGACGTTCGTTTATACAACCTTGAAAGTTATAGAAGACCAGCTGGGTCATTGAGATCGTTAACCCACCTAAGTCTCCATCGCTTGCTCTCCCCTGTAGGTGTTTTCGTCCTGTTTCTCTCTCATGGCTTTTCTTCTCTTTCTCAGCGCCGACTGTGATCTCTTCCTTATGCCTCGCGCTCATACAATCTCATTTTACAGTGGTCGTCGACGTAACACCTGAAAATACACCCAACATGTCCAAAAAATTTACCCTCACGCTCCTTGTTTACCTTGTCGCTATTTTCGCCATTTCTTCCGTCGTGGAAGCGAAGGGCTTCGACTCTATCAACCGTAGAGATCATGAAAACCTGAAACGGTTTATTAAGAAACGTGCAACAACTATCAGTGCTGCGGAAGGAGTTGGAAGCGAGCCCTCAGTCACAGAATCCGCTGCGGGTACCGCTGCCTCGACGACTTCAGCTTCCTCCAAGACGTCCAGTGCGTCAATCACGTCGGCCTCCGCTTCCTCCTCCGTCTCGAGTAGTACATCTGCCACTAGTTCCGTAAGCGATTCATATCCTTTCTAGCGATCAATTTGACTGAAGATTTTCTAGTCCTCCGTTTCTTCCACCAGTGCTAGTTCCAGCTCTTCTGTGTCTTCTTCTGCCTCATCTAGCAGCTCTAGCTCCTCATCCTCATCTGCTTCATCTACAAATAGTGCTACCAGCGCCACATCCACGGCCGCTTCCGCTTCCAGCACACCTCAGGCCACCCAGACGCCTACCGCCACAGAAGATACTGAGCCTATCACGAGTGTCATATCGGGTACCCTGGTTACGCTTACAGAATCTGTAGCAGCATCATCCACTGCATCTTCGAGTGCCTCTGTTTCTGGAGCTACTTCGTCGACCGACGGAAAGAAAGCAGGCATTACTGTCGTTATCGTGATTGCTTCTTGTGTCGGTGGGATAGCCATTCTTTGGACTATCTTCCGTAAATGGAAGCTCGGTCGTTCGTCTAAATTTGACCAGCGTCTTCAACCCATCAACTGGCAGCCTACTGCTGAGGATACCGGCATTCCCGACCTCCGTCGCCGCCCCTCTGATAGTTCCTCTTTCCACTCTGGTGTACATGGTGGTCCTTCCGATATGGGACACCGCAGCTCTGAGAACGGTCATAGCATGTATAGTGCAGCTGACTTGGCGCCCCTGCCATCACACGACTTTACTGCAGGACCTTCGCATTTAACACCTGTTGGTGGATATGCTGATCTGGCTAGAGGCCCCAGTCCGCAACCTCAAATGCAGGAAAATTTGACTCGTGGCCCTAGCATTACTCGCAACTATGACCTCAACGTTCCGTTGCACCATCAAACTGGATATGGAGCTACTGGTGGATTCTAAAGGATTGTTCGGAGATGATGATTATTTTGGCTAGGTTCACAACGCATCCACACAGTTCTCTGGGATGAAAATGCTTTTATTACTAGGGAACTAGCCCTCCTTTATTTTCTACGTTCGTTTCTAGCGCCGCTGGCATCTCGGTGTTTCTTTACTGCCTGCTTATTTCTACTTATCTCATTTGTTCGATGAAACCATCAATGGACAGTTCATTGTCTTTCCGATGTTTATATATATACCCATCCCACAGGATTCCGCCTGTATGACTATCTGAGTCTCGTTAGAATCATTCAAATAGTCTGGCTACTGTCCAGAGGTATGTCTATATACACCAGATTGTCGTATTGAGTCTTCGACAGAATTATCAGAAGAAATGAGGTGGAGATCTAACTGTTGGGCTAGTTTACCGCTGCGACCAATCCACAACTTCAGGTAAACACCCATTGCTAGTACTAGAACAGCTGTATATAACCACCACCATGCTTCAATGTGAGTTTTCCAACTGGAAATTGAAGAGCGACCACTGCGTATCGTAGTGCCATCATTCATGGGAACATCATCGGCAAGTTTCGCTTTCTCGAACAGCGATTCTAGTCCGGTAGGATTTTCAGGAGCGAAGAACCTCTGAGGTCGAAGCCACCATTCATCGTTTCGTCCTGTTGAAGGGGGTTTGAATCTCTCCGACTTCGGATTAATGCTGGTAGGAGACCAATCCATACTGTCTTCATCGTGTTCTTCCGGTAGTGCAGACGAGGCCGGTACAGATGCCAACAAGGAAGGTAAGCCGAAAACAGGGTGGGTCTTTTGGACCACAGGCTGAGAAGATAATGAAAGTGACGCGAAGAGATCTGGTTCGGTAACCTTAGGAAGGAACACAGGTGTGCCCGCCCGAGATCGATCCATTGGGTTGGGTGTCGGTGAGCTACTGAAATCGTGATTTGTGGTGTCAATGAGTCGTATTGTTGGAGGTTGCTGGAGTCGTAGGACAAAAAAGGATGCTATTGGTACCTAAAGCTTTCCGTTGAGTATGTGTACGTGTCGAAATATTGTCACTTACAGAAGTTTCCAACAAAAGTAAGGATAAAAAATACAAGTAGGCCTGTAGATTTAGAGGTCGTTGTGATAATCGTAGATAATCCATATGGAACCATTGCATAGCAAGCACAGTAGCTGTTACAAGTCTAGAGGCCCATATGATGATTTGTAATGTCTTGACATTTTTCCGTTTAGTGAGCATCCCAGATACAGCATGTACTAGAAATGGCAACGTACATTATACTGCCTTTTGCCGTGAACACGCACATCGCGACCCTGTATTTGAGCAGTGCGAATGGAGGCATAAGTTGGGTCCCAAGCCGTCCATAAAAGAGAGAAGAGGATGAGGATAGGTAGTATGGGTTGAATCAAGCTCAGTCGGCCAAACGGTCGGCGGTCAATGAGAACTGCGAATGCAAGGTAACGAGAATGTAGATGATCTGAAACGCGTCGTGACTCACTAGCTGTGTAGCCAATGAAGAAGAAACCCATGGTGACTGCCCAAAGACACCCACGGACACGCCAGGCAAACAATTCCTTAAAGACAGTTTCCCGTTCTTGTAAGGTGGCAGAAACACGCCGCTGTCGAACTTTTCCCTTCGTCTCCTTCAGCCATCCACCTAAAGCTTGTGTACGAGCCATAACATCTTTTCTCCTGATCTCTTCCTCCACTGCTGGTAGACACGATTCACAAACAGGAGGATAGCGTGCGTGCAAGGATTCGCGATATTGCGGAAGCATATCCAGACGTTGTTGATATTCTGAGCTCTGAGTGAAATTAGTATGGTAGAGTTTCTCCAAAATAAAGCTCACTGTTGGTGAAGGAAGGTAGTTTGAAAGTAGATTTATGATTAGATGCTGGTTCGTTTGGCAATTATGGCAGAAGGGTCCGCTCCCGTAACTTGTGGGGAGTCGATTTTTGTTGGGAGATGCTGTAGGAGAGTTTACTATAGAGTTCTTCAATGATATTTGCACTTGCCTCTCTTAGAAAAGGACCTTGCATTCAATGATTCTTCATACATTTGCGTATCGTCCGAGATAATTTCTCCTTTAGTATCGTAACGATTCAAGCATCCACATGAAGTACATCGAAAGTTACTTGGATCTCTAGGATGCGGTGTAAATGTGCTACAGAAGTAACATTGTGCTTGGGCTGGTCGTCGAAACATTGCGAAGTGGTAGTGGTTGAAAAGGAACTCGTATATATATTGCGGCGGTAATATCGGACCGCCGGAGTTTAATTTATTTTGAGTTTTCAACTTCTGGCAAATAATGTCACTTGCTCCATCCACCTCAGCTGGTCGGGGAGATGTTACTTTGCAGCCGTCCTTTTTCACTTCTTCTCTCTATGTAAATCCTTTCCGAGACGATATACGGAACCTTATACATGCTTACCACGAACAATATTCTCGATCTTTGGAAAAGCCGTTTGCTCTTTTCAAGAAAGTATGGCGTGCACAGGGCTGGGAATGGCTACAATTCAAAGTCTTTGACAATCGGAGTAGAGAAGCTCTTATGGATGTATCACATCGGCTTTTCTTAGGTTCATTGTTAGCGTTTTGTTGAAGATCGACTATTTCACTTAAGGTGTATGTTTTTAGAACGTTCAGTGAAAACGGAGGCTCCCTTTACGCGTGTTGTCGCGCTTTTTGGGCTGTATACATTCTTCAATACTCAACCTTCAAGTTCAGCACTTCCTTTGTACTCGACGAAGCATATTCCTATTCCCTTAGGCATGTATTATCGTGATACAATCACAAAATCCGACGATCGTTGACTCTTGTTGATAGACCAATACTCTTCCCTTTTGCTTCTTCCGACGAGTCTAACGACGGAATCGCTACTACCACTACAACCATATGTTTCGTACATCCTCCAGTGTCTTGTAGACTGTGAAGTGTTCTACATCATTCCATCCTCAGATCTCAACGCCTTCAACCCTCGGCAACTTCCTCGAGAAATTTACGTAGATTCAAACTCTTCAGAATCTACCTTGCAGAAGTCCAAGAAAGTAGGGCGCCCCACTAAACGTGACAAAGCCAAGAGAGCAAAAGCGGCTCTTGATGGCATCGACAAGTGGATGCACAAGACATCGGCACCAAGTCCTTCCGTACCGGGGGAGGAAGGCGGTGCTACCTCAGAAACCCCATCGGCGATGCATTATCTACTTGCTCAGCCTCCGACCCAGACTTTGACAGAATACCAAGCACACAAAGCAAACATGTTGAAAGCCATAGACTTCCCTCCTGCAAATCCTTCGGGTGTCCATTTGGCGATGGAGCAAGTGAGTTACGATGTGCTAGAAAGGCTCAGACAGCTGCAGGAGACAGAGGGTCCGAAATTAAAAACAGAAGCACCGTCTTTTGCAGGAAAAGAACGGGCGGAGAGTGCTGTTAGAGAGATGAAGGAAAGGGGCGGACTAGGATTGCTTGGCTTGCTCGAAGGCAGTGGATTAGAGGGATCGACATGAAGGTCTATTCTAAGATTGAAAATCACGTTATGTACCATGTAGCGATTCACACACAAAACTCTCTTCTACTCTTTCACCCTCACGCTCTCTGTAATTTTATTCTATATGGCCTTCCCAAGTCGTTTTCAAGCAAACTCTCCTTCTACCACAAGTCTTCTTCATCCTTCTTATGGCCGGAACTCTGCCAGCAGTACTTCGACTTCCAGCGAATACAGCAATGAAATTTACGCTAGCCTAGCAAGAGGGCCAAACTCTGTTCGCACCACGCCTAGCAAATCGACATTGGTCAGTTGTTGCATTCCTGGTCGATATACTCAGCTTTGACCTTCAATTCATAGAATGATTCCCCATATAGCGGAGCATCCGATCGTCGCGTAGCATCGCTTGCGCCTTCAATGTCGGACAAAGCAAGTATTATACTCTTTTCTCTGCGTTCAAATTTCTAAATTGAATATCCACAGTTTTCTCTTTCGGCAGATCCTATGGCTTGGGGAACTGACCTTTCACTGCGCGCTGAACCTGACGACTATCTGCACAACCCCGATCCTCGGCGTGACAGAAAGAATGACCTCGGTGGATCATTCTTCACATATCGTGGATTGACGAATTTGGGATGCTTGATCTTACTTGGGGTTGTTTTTGTCACTCTTTTGTACGTTGACTACCCTCTGGAAAACTCAGAAAATATATTCATATAATGTTTTGTAGTGCTGGATACCCTTTGATATCATTCTTTACCAGAACTAACATGTCCACCATGGGTGGCTTTAATCTAGGTGGGATCAATGCTAGCGGACAGGTAAGGCAGCTTCTCCAACCATGCAGCGTTTTCTTAAACGTTGATGGCACAGATTCCAATGATGTCTGGAAATTTCGGTCTTATTGATTTGGAGACGCCTCAAGATCAATACGCATATACCTCATTCAGAGACAATTCCACAGAAATGCAATTGGTTTTTAGTGATGAGTTCAACACAGACGGCCGTACCTTTTATCCTGGAGATGATCCTTACTGGGAAGCTGGTGCGTTTATGGCCTGTACTTCATATAGTTTTTGTTTTCTAATTTGATGGCTTTCTAGTCGACTTACATTATTGGGAGGTCAGAAACTGTCACGCAGCGGGCGAAATATACATTCTCACGTTGATGTTGTATAGACCAACAACATGGAGTGGTATGATCCTGCAGCGATCACTACTAAGAATGGATCATTGTTGATCACGCTGTCGAGGAAGGAGACGCACGATTTACATTTTCAAGGCGGGATGATGACCACATGGAATAAATTCTGTTTTACAGGAGGACTCATTCTCACTTCTATCGTTCTTCCTGGAGTCAATAACGTCGTCGGGCTTTGGCCTGCAGTGTGGACCATGGGTTCCGTGCCATCTTCTTTGATTAAAAAAAGAGTACTCATTTCCGAAACTCTAGGTAATCTTGGTCGCGCAGGGTATGGGGCGAGTCTCGAGGGAATGGTAAGTGGAGCTTCTTGTAGCACCAGACATCATCAATATTTGATATATCCAGTGGCCTTACACATACGACGCTTGCGATGTTGGTACTGCCCCAAATCAAACTCACAACAATTCACCTGCTGCTGCCACTGTCAACGGAGATCCTTCAGCCAACGGTGCTCTCTCCTATCTCCCTGGCCAACGTCTTTCACGATGTACCTGTCCTGGAGAGTCTCATCCCGGACCAATGCATTCGGACGGCAACTACGTTGGCCGTGCGGCTCCCGAGATCGATGTTTTCGAAGCACAGGCGAGTCTAAATAAATCATAAATGTCAACTCCCATCTTCAACGTGTAAACACAGATCGGAACAGATTTCGATGAAGTTCTTATGGGTGAAGTGTCCCAAAGCGGACAGTGGGCGGTTAGTCAAATAAAACAAAAAATCACGACAACTTGCCTCATCCGGGCCATCTCCCTTGTAGCCTTTCAATGCAGCTTACGAGTGGTTCAACACTTCTTCCAACTTGCTCATCAACAATCCGTCAGAGACTTTGTTGAACAGTTATCTGGGTGGATCTCTCCAACAAGCAACGTCGTGTGTAACAAAAACCAGTGAGCCGCTTTGAACAATCGCCTTTCCTACGAAATCTCAATCCAAGATCAGATCCAGAATGTTATTTCAACGGAGGGGGTTGCTATTCGGTGTATGGTTTTGAGTATAAACCGGGTGTGTATCAATACGCCTTGATTGTCTACGTGGAATTAATATTCAGCTTCTCAGGCTACGATGATGCGGTCAGTTAATGTCAACCAGCATGCGTTCGAATGTAAGGACTAACGTACTGTATTTGATTAGTACATCACTTGGATAGCAAACAGTGAGCAAAAGTGGACCATCAATGCTGGAGGCACGGCTGCGGACACACGAGTTGAGATATCCGCGAGGCCTATTCCGCAGGAACCTATGGTAAGTAATCTAGCTCACATCGGATGACAAATAGCGATACATTCTTTGGGATAGTATCTAATTTCTAATCTGGGGATGAGCACAAACTTTGGCAATGTCGATTTAGAACATTTGACATTTCCGACAAGTATGGGGATTGATTGGATAAGGGTATATCAGCCAAAAGACGCCATCAACATTGGTTGCGATCCAAAAGATTTTCCAACCGCTGCGTACGTGCTGTCATCCACATTCGGATGGTCCTCGCAGGTTCTAACCTTGATCTTAGATACATTGACACGTATGTTTAAGTTTATCCTCACTCACTTCTTATTCGCAGGCCTTGATCTCTTTTTGTACTGATGTCAGATACCTTGAAGCATACACCAATCCAAATTTGACTACCTGGAGAAATGATTACAAGCAACCGTTCCCGAAGAACTCGTTCCTCGGACAGTGTTAGGTTTTCTTTTCGGTTTTATATTCAGATTCTATCGGAGGCTTTCTTCACTTTATCACCATTCGTATCAGCTCTGTCTCGTCGCTCTTTCGTATTTTTGCCGTTTTCTGGTTCTGTTCCAAACTGTACTGTTGTAAATAACCACCTGTATGAACTAATGCGTTGGCATTTCATTGTGAATATGCAGATTTCCTAGGCCTAAAACAGTCCCCTCTGGAGCGGTTTTGTTTATACGGTTTCTTCTATCTAGGTTCTTTGTATACCACAAGTTAGTCACTAGCCTACCAATTTTTTCTTTTCTTCCAATGCTGGTCATTGATCTGCGTTTACTGAGTTGTTCAGAGCTTAGTCGGGCAGAATTATAAAATTCAATGAAGGCGAGTGCATATTACGAATACTATGTTAACACTTCACACAGAAACCGAATGAGCGTCGAGAAGATTTTGGAGCGCAGTTAATGTTCTCTCAAGTGCTATCATACCTCCTGTGCTAAGACGAATAATATATTGCTCCATTTGCTCCTCCATTTGCTCTTCCGTCGATTGCAGGCGGCTTGCGTTTATAAGAGCTCGAGAGTCACGGAGCACTTTCTCTAATAGATGGTTCGTGAAATACAGCCAGTTGATCTCCGTGTCCAATCCACCAAAAGGGGCTTCTAACGTCCGACGAACGAAATTCCTGGATAAAACGTAGGCTTTTTCGCTGTAGAGCCGACTGAAACATGTCAAAAAGCGCATGACAGGTATACGTAGCTATAGAGGCATACCTATTTACCGTCCCTTCTTCAGTGCCTCGAAGTTTTTCGTAAGCAGGTTCGCAGAACCATCTGTGTTTGGAAATATTTAAAACAGCTCACTGCAGAACATTGACCACTCACGGTTCTCGGACAAGTACTAGTCCTTGAATACTCACGAGCGCCTGCAGAAGCGAAGAACGACTGGCATCCCAGCTCTCGTTCGTTTCTATCGCGGTCCAGGTATTCAAAATTGACAAACAGACCTTGCCTTCCTCGTACAGATTTCTGAAAGGGTGTCAATCCAGATGTCTGGGGTGAAATGTGAGATAGCCTTACGGATTTACTAGAGGCAAAATATCATGTCAAGAAGCTAGCGAAGCAATGAAAGCATACCTACCCCGACCATTGCCATTTGTTAAACTGTGGAAGTGTGCAACTGGTGCGGAATGCGGATAATCGACAAGGTGCCAATCGATAACGAACGCTTTCAAAGGTGAGCCATCAGCTGCTGGTAAAGTCAAGTCTTCATAATTGAAAGGCTTACGACAGTCTTGATATGGCGTGTTCGAGGGACCTATTATGAGGCTCCGAATTAAATCTGCACGGTCCTCATAAGCCCGAACTAAGATATTTTCTAAACGCACAACTTGAGATTGAAGTTATAATAAAAGTAACAATGACTCACCAGGCAAACTATTCATAAGGACCCGATATTCCCTGTTTAGTCTTGACATGAATTGTCGTGACGGCTGAGCCGCAGTTGTTTGGTGAAAGGCGTGGTCTGAAGGAGCTGAAGATAAAATCTTAAAGTTTTCCCAACTATCATTCTGTTTTTTGACAACCCGAGTCTGTAATTCTTCTTCTTCCTCTTCCTCTTCTTGTTGTTGGTCTGACTTGGGCGCGTCCAGTGGATATGACTCAACTGGTATATTATCTGGTGGCGACGCAGACGCCATCGTAGAACTGAGTTCAGGAAGTTGTTCAGCATCTGGAACCGTCATGTCTTCGTCATATTCATCGCCGCTATCGTGCAATTGATCAGAACCCCAATGATAATCATAGTCCCAGATCCCGTGAATGGGATGCTCGTTTTCAGAACCTTCCCCGTCCTCATAAAGCTCGTCGTCTAGTTGGTCAATACCGCCAGATAGTTTTGTAAGTCTCTCCAGAGCGTAAGTGCCCGAAGATCCATCTGCATGTAAAACGTCTAATAAGCCGTCAGGGCGAAGCTGTATAATATACCTCTTTAATCAATAAAGTCGACTTCATGCGATGGAAGGAATGTACATACATCAATTACTTCCCCAAGCCATGCGAGGGTCCCAGGTGATGCTTTCGACTTGATGGTTCCATCATTGATTGCCTCTGAAATACGACGAGTTGCTATATCCGCACCAATAGTAGCCAATTCTTCTCTCCATCCGTCTACTTGCCCAGAATATGTGAAGGGGTTTGAGCGAACCCAAGGCTCGAGTTCTCCGATTCTGGGTATCCTAGGCGCCTCGAAGCCGTTGTTCTTTCCTGGAGCATGTATGAACACTATTTCCCCTCTGCGGACTCCTAATCCTTCGATTTCCGAAAACGGGCTAGTATCCGAGGCTCCCTGGGAATCTAACTCTAGCAAGGACACTTGTTCTATATTACCGTGCAACAGGATAGTTGCCGTTCGTTGAACAGCGTCTACAGTCTGAACAACACCAGGTATAGATTCCACTCCTCCACCACCACCAATGAAGAAGACATGATCTCCAGGCCTGAACGTTACCCAGAGATTAACGATAAACAAAAAAGGCACGAGTTTGACATGATAATTACCAACAGTCGTATTCATCTGGATTCATGTATGGAATTATATCCACAGATCGCAGAGTTTCTCTACTGCCATCTTGCCATAGAATATCTGCTTCGGTTTCGGTAGCTGAGACATTGAAAGAGTTCACAGTGACGACGCCGCCAGCTTCCTCCTCTCGTCCGTGCATCGTGACAGGATGTCCTGTGGTATCTTTAAGTCGAACAGTCTCTCCAATGCGCATTTGAAAGTCCAGACGATTTCTGACAAGTGTGAGTTTGGCTATTTACATGTGATTGAGTTTCCTGAGCAATACAATTGAGACTCTGTAGGACAAAGGACACTTGCCTATATCTGGCCCATACCAAAATCGTTGAGGTCGTTGCTGGCTTTCGAAGATGCTGATGTCTAGCTAGAAAAGCGATTACTACAATAGAAACGCAACATTCTTAGAGTCTTACTGTTTGATTAAGAGCCAACCAAGCAATAGCGTATACTGTATGATTGATAGCGATAACCGTTTGCAGGCCGGTAGTGCGATTGGTGCCGAACAAAAATTCCAACATATTTTGGACTCCTCCGACAGGTGAAGGTAAGATATTCTGAGAATATATATATCAGCAGCAAGCATAAGGCTAGATATCACATCTAACCTCGCTCGTTTCTCCGACAGACAGACGCGAGCCAAGCTCTGGCAACCGTACTAATTGACCTGAGGGCACTTCAATTATATTTTCGTCGTATAACTAAGAAGAACTGAATTGAGAAGGTGGCAAATGGTATATCATGGATGATAGTTTTTGGGCACACCTCTATGACCTATACAGGGCATTAATGAAATATGCACACGAGAGCTCAGAAATAAAGCACCTGGCCGATCCAATTCTCGTATACTACATAATCCCCAATCTCTGCCTGCTTGTTTGCGTCTAAATCCTCCGAGGTCTTCCACCCTTCAACTCGTACTTTGCTTATTGCGTGTTCGAGACGAGCCCTTACTCGCACATCCAGTACCATTCCAGAGTGAACATCGTCTACGCTGTGCTTGACAACGTCTCCGGGCTGTAAAGTCCGGTCCAGCAGCTTCAATTCTGATTCAGATAATATCTCGCGTTTGTCTGCAGTTTCGGTTAGAAAGGAGACACCGACTTCGCCACGCTCGAGAGATCGCATCAGTGGATCCTGAAGAGGATTCGGTATAGGGACATCTTCTGCATCGTGCCAGCATCTCTGAGTGGGGAGAAATCAGTCAGCAACAAATAGCAAATGAGAATTGATCCCACTAGAACTATGCCGATAGAATGAGGCGTCGTTGTCTTCTGAACAATATCTTGCTGATAAAACTAGAGCAATAGTCAGCTCTACAGCAGCACTCTTACATGCAGGGCAAGGGGCGCACTTGGGTGGCAGGACGCTTTGCGGAGCTAAAATTCATGGCACTTGTATTTAAGAGAGACGAGTCAGCGACGAGGTGAAGTCAGTAGTTACAGATTAGATTAGATTTCTATTCTTATCAATCAAAGATCGCTCTCGGTTTGGTATCATTTATCAAGCAGTTTTTTTTACAGAATACCTTGAAAAAGTGAAATTTTACCTGGAGATTCCATACCAGAGCAAGATAAAATGCCCACACATTGACTTTTTGTTCAGCTGACCACTATCCCGACTCTCTTATCATGATGTAGCTCAAAACCGTTGCTTTCAGGTTGCTGATAATTACTATTGGGAAAGGTTACCGGGACTCGGTCCCATGTATATAGCAGATACACTTCGTAGGACTATTTCAAGCTTTCATATCGATTAGGGAAATTTTGGTGGCTTTGGGTCCTTGGCAGGTTAGTAACATTCTGTTGTTGATTGGAAACCGCCATCATAAGCCTGTGGTGCTCTCACACACAGTGCGAGTGTGTTGAAGAGGTTTGAACTTGAGCAATGAACAGGAACGCGGTAGACGATCGGATGGCCAACTTCCCGTGCATCTAATGCATCATGCATGCCTTCTCTCTCATCAGTGCGAGACTGACTTTGTATTATCCCAATATCATCCCACAGCCTGATTAGCCCAACCAGGACGGAACAAATATTCTTAGAGCTGTGGATATAAACGTTCCTTGTTCATATAACATTGTTCCAATGGCCAAACGTCCTCGAAAAGGCCGACTTTGAAGCGACCTCTTGAGTTAAATATGCTATAGCTGGAGCTGAGCTTGTAACCCAAGTATATAGTCAACTGCGGTGTTACAGCTACGGATGGGGAACTGTAGTAGCTTTTGCTATTCGTCTAATGCTGGAGCTGTAATGAATGTTGGAATGGTCAAAAGGCATCCCTGTAAGAACTACTTCCGGCCGGTGGTCTCCCATATTCGGTATTTCACCATGGCTAAGCCGGCGAAAAAATTGTTGAAGCGCTCGAGTCACCATGAGATAATTCCTTCAAGTCGTACACCTCTCTCTCTGGTTATAAAACGAACACCTTTGGTCCTTATGATTCTCCTGTCCTTTTTCTACATTGTCGTCTCTGATTGCTCCCCCAACATATGTTGATGCATTCATACCCTGTGTCTTGCCGCCAGTTGGTGCGCTCAGCTCTCAACACCCCGCGGTCACATACATACAAGGCCTTCTATGCTGTCTGTCCATCGATTGTCTACTTTTCTCCCTACTCACTTTTCTGATAGACCATTCAAAGTCTCCGCAAAGCCCCTCTAGCAGAAGTGGATGATGTTCCCTCAGATAATGTTCGCGAAGTTCATGTTCAAATATCCTTACCTTCTAATATGTTTTATGTTTACAGGATTTCATTCTCTCTATCTTGCGAGCAAATGCCTCGTCTCGCGACGCTAAACCATATTTCGCTTCATTTAGTCCTCGTCTCCGCCCAACCCCAGCACTACCGCAAAACGATGAATCGATACCTATCGAGTTCCGCGCGGAACCGTTACCTGTCACTGAGCATCCAAAAGTCAGCCCGCTCATCGCATCCATCATTGATCCCGTTGTACGCAGGACTGCCCTTGTCAAGATACAAGGTCCATTTAACCAGGTTCAGCTGGACAGCATTGCCCGAGGTATGGTATATCTTGAGAAGCTCGGCTTGGTTAGCGTTATTGTCATCGAGAACGATGACATTCAACGAGGCGAGCAAGACTCCAGAAGTGTGGTAGTGGAAGACACCATGCGTCTCGTGTCTTGCCTCGAAAAACATGGTGCTCGTTCTCGTCCAGTCCTGGGTGCTGTTGTACGACTTGGTCCTAGACCTGGAGATACAGATTTGGAGCAGGAATGTATACCTCCTGAAGCACATACTTTTCCCTCTGATCTTGTTCCCATTCGATCAGCGCTTCGGTCAGGGGAAATTCCTGTGATACCGCCTTTTGCTTTAGATTCGTTCTGCCGTTCTGTGAGAATAGACGCGAACGATGTCATCGGCGCGCTTGCTCGTGGGATGGTCGAGGCTGGCTCTCAGAGCTCATCCTCTTCTGTTGATGCATCGACAGATGCTTCCATCGAAGCTTCAGGCGAAGTCGATCTCATCCCTCTGCGACTCATGATTATCAACCGAGAAGGAGGAGTCCCTTCGTACGCCCGGAATGGCTTCCCCCATCTCCTCATCAATCTCGATTCCGAGTCTAAACATATTCGCGAGACATTCCATGAATCTTGGAGGCATACACATAAGACAGCTCTATCCAATCTCGCACTCGCGAAAACTTGCCTCACTTACATGCCCTCAACTTCGTCCGCCGTGATGGTATCACACCGCTCTCAAAGTTCGTTAATCGGTAATTTGATCACAAACAGACCTGCAGTGAGCTCCAGTTTGCCTCACGCTTTGTTGCAAGGCAACCGCAAGCTCACCCCACATACCCCTACCTTAATTCGCCGCGGCTTGCCCATACGTGTAGTCCGCACAGTTGAGGATATTGATCGTTATAAAATGAATGCGCTGTTAGAACAGTCGTTCGGACGAACCCTGGAAGACGCCGACTATTATGACCGCTTGAAGTACACCCTAGACTTTGTTATTATTGCAGGAGATTATGCTGGCGCTGCAATTGTCACCAACGAATCTTCTTCAGATTTGTCGCAACCCATTTCATATCTGGACAAGTTTGCCGTCTTACCCAGTCATCAGGGTGACGGTACTGTCGACTTTTTATGGGTCGCTCTTCACGATGAATCTTATGGACTGGGACATCCTTTCTCAGCCAATCCTAATGGTGGCAAGGAAGGACAGGGAGAAGGTCGTGACCTTGTATGGCGAAGTCGTGCCAACAATCCAGTGAACAAGTGGTATTTCGAGCGAAGTTCCGGTCATGTCCGAATGGGTGATTGGGTCCTGTTCTGGTGCGATGCAGAAAAGAGGCTGAAGATTGAGCAAGGACGTCGTGGTCGAGCTGGCTTGTCGTATGTCGAGGATTGGGAGGAGGGTCGCCTCACTTCGTGGGTTGATGTCATTCAAAAAATTCCTTCTTGTTGGAAAAAATAGATCAAACATTCTTCGTAAAAATGCAATAACAATAGAAGGTGTCGCTGTATATATTACTACATACTTACTACTAAGTATGATCTATTACATTATAAACCATCGCTTTAGAGGTTGGTTAACGAATTGCTCGAGATTTGTATTTGCGTTTAGATTTAGGAGTGGAACACTGCGTTAAAACCCCAGCAGATAATTCCGCATTCTCCATCGCAGTAAGAGACCGTCGAGGGCGCGGTACAATGTCACCAGACCGTCTCCATGGCTTGAACGCTTCCCCGTCCTCAATAACGCTCTTCTCAAGTACAGCCACTCCATCAGTGACTCGATTCAGAAATCCTCCCGTTGTCCAATGGTCGATGTTAGCAATTAGGAAATGAAGGTGTAATATGTCACTGGCACGATTGAGATCCCATCGATGATACTCCTGGTCACCATTGACTGGGGTCTTTGACTCAACGGAACGCATGTAAGGAGCTGAATACACCACCTAAGGGACAAATGTGAATATGTTGTTATAAGGGAATAACGAACCTTACTGGATGTTCGTCAGGTTGAGGTCTTTGGCACCAGTCGACATGGGCTCTGACATGTTCATGAGTCCAAGTTAGCCCGAACACAGGGGCATCTACGTGCAAGGAATGTAGTTGACGTGCTGCAGATGCTGTTGACATCCTGTTCTGTCGATAGGCATGCTCAGGCATACTGTGTACAGGTTTCTTGTCCTCCCAGATACTGCTAACAAACTCAAAGGCTGGTGTGTCAGGGATGGAATAACACACGGTAGCTTGGTACGCGAAAGAAGAGTTCTTGACCGCGCTACCAGTCTTCTTCACTGCCTTGTCTTTTTTGAGTTGTTTGAAAGCAGAATCGGTCGAATTGGAGAGGTGGCGGATTGACTCAGGTGGCACCATCACCACGCAGTCAGGAATAGACTTCCTGGTATTTAGGATTCGCGCAGCCTCGGAGTCCACATGGGTTTGTAGTGGTTGAGGGAGACTGATACTACATTGCATGCTGTACGTATGCAATCAATGGACGTTGATAGAATCATCGCAAAATAAACTTACAGCCTAGTGCTCTTTGTGAGTGCAGGACCTCGGAATTGTGCGTAACTAGAATTCAAACCATTCATATCATCGTGCTAGATGACGTTGGAAGATGATGAAAGACATACGCATCAGCGAAATCTGCTTCAGACCATCTCTGGCTTGAATGTAACATGGTCTTGAGACGTTGCCAAGCAGTAAAAACCGTCGCCAAAGGCAGATATAGAATCGCAAGATGCTGGTCAACTTTTGCGCTAAAAAGTGAAGGATCTTCATCGTAGGCTTCAGCGATGAACGCAATGAATTGTGGCGGAGCAAAGGTTGACAGTGATTTATACTCTGCAGAATCCTGTTGAAGCCAGTTCCAAATCAGTTATATCTATGATTGCTCAATATACATTGAGCAGGCAAACCTTTTCAGTCCATGCAATGGGCAACCGTCCGCTCACATCAAAAACATGGTCAACGTCCTGTTTGAAGCTTTCAGGAATATCTTCATAAGATGCTCTTTCCAAGTGTTGATACGTGCACCATATTTCGAAATGATGACTGTTTTTGGATATCCTGAAGTGGAAACGCGTCAATTGTGCCTCCCTTGGTTTTTTAAACATACTCACTCCGACGCGGAGAGAGCACGAGCGGCTTTGTGTCGCGAAGCTTTCTTTTGCTTACTTCCGTTACGTGGAGGTGAGCTTTCACTGGCATAAAGTCAGTCAGTTAAACAAAGCGCGACGCGTTTGTGCGATTCCATGCTTCAATAAATCCGCATTTCTACTCACGAGTAGGACATTCTTGTGGGACTATGAAATTTAGCAAGCAAGAAGTTTGACGCGGGTCGTAAATGTCGTGAGGGGTCGTATAAAAAGGAGGAGGTAGCTCAAGAGGATGTAAATACGTTCCACGGAACGTGACGGAAGTAAATATACTTCCAGGCACGTGCGCGTTTGATTTCGGCAGCACACCGAACTCCCACGATAACATTAATAACAGTAGTACTTGACGACTACAACTCGTTTGTTAGTTGCATTAGTACTGCTACAGGCCCTGCTCCGCATGTATCTTATTCGCAGCCATCTTTCCTTGTACAGATGGCTCTACAACCCTCATGTCACTATTTTTCCTCTGGAATTCTAGCCTACATCTTTTCTGACCGTTGTTTACAGTTCTCAAGGATGGTAGGTTTATCGTCCTCGGTAAAGAGATACCCGTGGTTAGAAGTAAGGTGGCTCCTGGATGCGGTGGGTGACAACCTATTGCGATGGAAAGACATTACTCTGATTTTCGAGTGGGGATGGCCATGAAATATATCAGCGGATTTCAGGCTAAATTTTCGGGACTCCGCCTGCTTTCGCTCGTAGTTGGTCTTCGGTGAGTATGTCCTCAAATCGGCGTTTCTGTCTAGTGGACGTATAACCTTTCTTCCTTCCGTACAAGGAGGTCGCTCTCTTTATACGATTTATTGTCAGCCATTTATCCGAGTACCAATCAGTAAATTGGTTATCTATCTCCGTGTTTGCTTCTGTGTTAGTGTCAGATTGTTCAGCTCTCTCCGACCAGCCTGGACTCTCCGATCGACCACTAAGCACGTACTAAATTCCATGGTTAATGACCTCTATTTAATAGTTATCCTGATCCTAAGTTGTTATGTTTTCATTTTCCTCGACGCCGACTACCGTTTACAAGCATTGACCATACTCACAAAATTATCCTTACAGTTGTAGTGTTACAATAGGAGAATATTTTACTTGAAACTTGTGCATTCACCCAAAATTCTATGGCCGCCACAAGTATCGTTCGTAGAAGGAAATAAGCAAAACATCACGGACAATTTACCTTGTAAAATAGATAGATAGATAGTCACGCAGCTCCGTCCAAGGACAGGTTCCCTCAAGGTGACAGCCGAGCCCAACCGCCAAGTTTTCTGCAACGAACTCTCATCCATCAAGGAGATGGCGAACCAGTGAGGGCAGCATTTGCACCTGTAAAAAGTTCTGTGGAATATTACCTTTTTCAGTAAGAATTTCGCCCAGGATAAATGATGACAAAGGAGAAATAATCTTCAACAACATTTCAATTACTGTATTTATAAGGATTCATCTCGGAAAGAGCTAAGCATACAAAAAAGTTATTGCGACTTCTGTATTTTTCCGAGCCTAAGCGATCCTTATAACCAAACCAACGCGTCGAACTGTTCAGCAAAAAAATAGTAAACGGTTAACAGACAGCACTAACCGCTTATTAGTTGCCGTTCAGCAGATTCTGGAGAGTTGCAATATCTACTCCGAGTTGAGCAGCAGCTACTGCCACGCCGACAGTATCGACGAGAGCCTGAATTACGTCTATGGGAGGAAGAGCTACCCCGCCGCTGCCTCCACCATGACCTCCACCATGACCTCCACTGCCTCCACCATGACCTCCACCATTACCTCCACTGCCTCCACCACGGCCACCACCGCGACTATTGCTACCACCGCGACCACCGGGTCCACTATAGCCTAGTATCTTCTCCCCACTGCGAAGCTCGTCATCTGAGTTCTAGACACAATATCAGGCAATCATCACTTAGTAGTGGGAACGAAGAACTTACAATGTCCAAACTGGCGTCGTTACCTTGGTCAAGACTATCTTCAGCGAGGGAATGTTTCAAGTCGTGCTGTGAATAAGAAGGTAATGGATGCGTATCGATTGGCATAGATAGTAGATACATCAACGATGTTGAAAACAGTCAGCAATGACCCGGGTGTAGAATGGTTATCGTTCGAACGCCAAGGCCATGACAGCGTTGACACCCGGGGGGAAAAAAACATACATACCTCGGCAATAGCACCCTCGGTTGGGATCGTCTGTCGTTCGATGGTATTATCAGACATCGCAAGATGTGGTGGTGGTTTGAGCGAATAGAGGAAGACGCCCCCTCATCTCTTTATACGATTCCGGTCAGCCTCAACAACGTACCAGAATCCATTTTCATGGCATGAGTCGGAGCTGTAATTTACAGCATCCCGATTTGGACAAGGACAAAAAGGGTGTCTCGGTTCTGAGGCCTGGACCTCAGAGTTCTGAAGGCAAAAAGGCTAGATTGACTTCGATGAAATCTTCTCTGAGGCCAACCACCAGGACAGTACCAGGATCTAGTAAATTGAATGATCATGAAGACAAGGAGATGAGAGCGCAGAGACCTGCGCGCGCACTGGTCAGCTGTGGCCAGACGAGCGTGACCCGCTGCCTCCTGGCCAGTGCCAACCCAGTTAAAAAGGAGACTTCTAGTGGGTGTGTGCAATGCGGATTGTACCTTGCATGATTCTTTGTAAATTTATACACTCAGCTGACGTGCTGTATGAGCAAGGAAGCTTGGAGTTGTGATTCAAAGGCGGCGAAGAAATGGATAACTCATGTACCCAGCTGAGCCCCTCGAGGACACAAACCTTGCTGGCGTTATACTTATGATCGAGGCTCCAGCCAGGGGAGACTATAAGAGGTAACCTGGAAGGGAGCATCGGAAATAGGGCAAGCAGATGAGGAAATGCAGAGAATGGGAATAGCGGATATAAAGATGGTGGGTATGCGTTGAAAGCAAAAATTGAAGCGGTACAATGTAAACCGGTAAGCAGATCATCAGAACTTGACACAAATAGAGGAACAGAAGAAGCGACAGTGGCAAACGTGAAAAAATTTTGCGGGAGAATCAATATGCAGGCGCGGTAGGTAACGCGACGATAGCAGGGCGGTCCTATGTATGAAGCATGACTGACGCCTTTGACGGTTAAAGGGAAAAGTATCAACTCCCACGATACTGGAGCTCAGAAATCTCCATTGAATCTCCCCGCGTTCTAACCATGGCAAAAATCATACATTTTACTAGACACGCTCGTAAGTACAGTAGCTGCCATGGATCTCATCCGATAGCCGTCTAATACTAATCAACAGAGGCCGAGCACAACGTTGCCGAAGTACCTTTGAAATTGACCGTTGAGGAGGTCAAAGGGGACGCTGAGTTGCGTATTATAGGACTATTCCATCCCGGATGCACCTTTGACACTCCTTGGGAGGTAGGTATCTTGAAGTCTTTGTCCGCCCTTGCTTAGTACTGTCATAGACGGCAATCCGAAGAGCTCTATTCCCAAACAGTGGAACTTCAGAAATATGCCGATCTACTTGTAACGAGCCCACTCAAACGTACACTCCAAACAACTATCATTGGCTATCGAGGTATAAGGACGCGTCTAGAGAATCAAAATCCTCCCAAGGTCAATAAGTATGCCATATTTAGAGGGTCTGGAACTGATTTTTCATGGATTCTCGTATCATAGCCCATCATTGTCTTGTCTCACCTTCAAGAAGCCAATAACCTACCCTGTGATACTGGCTCTTCTCGTGAAGAGTTGGAACAGAACGATGAATTCAAAGGCATTAATTTCGAGTCACTGAAAGACGATTGGAATTCCAAGCAGGGCGAGCAGTCTTTCTACCCAGTTCTTACGTATCTGACTGCCACTGTTAATCGCAGGAGATTTCGCCCCGAGTCACAATGCTCTGACAGCACGCGCTCGTTGGGTGCGTCGATGGCTCCGAGATCGTCCTGAACAGGCAAGTAAAGTTGGCTCAGTTGAGCCGATCTTCACTACAACCGTAATTGTCTTGCTTTAGAACATTGTGGTTGTCGCTCATGGAGACATCCTCCGAAGGATCACTGGAATTGCACTTGACGGGGCGAGTGTTATTCTTTGCTCTCTTTTGACGATATATAAACAACCATGAATGCAGGCTTGGGCTAACGCAGAGGTTCGGAGGTTCACTTTTGTCGATGACAGTGACGATGAAGCAGGCCTTGTTGCATTACCCGCCCTCACTGAAGCTCGTGCTGGAGAAGAAGAGCCCACAAGTGCCCAAATCGCAAAGAATTAAGCTTTTTAAGGCATCGTACGAATTTGCATATAGATTAGCATCGAGTATTCCCTACACTTGTTCGATAATATAGATACAAATAGAAATACCGACCCTCTAACACCCTGCACATGTTGATTCCAAGTCATTAGCATATCTAGGAAGATATATACATACACGTACCATTTATGTCGTATCACGCATTAGTCCTCACATGAATTTATCTAACAGCTTCCTTGAAGCTTCAACGCCGAGGAAAGTTGCAGCGTTCGCAGGAAACGCGCGAGCCATTGCAGGTCCAAATCCCTTCCACAAAGCCGCGACGCCATCTTGCGCAATAGTTTTCCTTGCACAGTCAAGGAGCCCAGAATATGTATCTTTCGGAGCAGACTGGATCCTAGATTTCAGTACCTAGGTAATGGAAATCGGTCGAAAGATACTTTCGCAGTATGAATTCAAATAAACACAGACGTCTGGTGGAATAGCCAAAGCCCACATAGCAACTCCTGCAACTCCTCCAGCACAGATGATCGACCCTAGATTCAAATCTGAAGGTGAAGAACCAGCTGGTGTCAGCGCCTTTTTTGTCACTTCGTACGCGGCGAAGTAACTGGAATGGAATTCAAGATCGATTTCCAGTTCAACTGGTTAGAACGACGCACGCTGCACTTCCCGGTCCATCCCGTGCCAATGTTGCTCCGGAGCCTCTGAAAATACTTCGAAGTCCTCCTTCATTGTACATGTGTCGTAAAACCCCAGTTACACCTCTATATTTTTGCTCCGAAAGCCCCTGCCCTTGTATCTACAGCGCTGAATTATGATTTTCTGATTCGGACAAGCAAAGAGTATATATACCTGTAATAAAACTTTGGCTCTTTCTACCGGAGCGGTCACAATGGTAGTAGGAACCGCAGAAAGGAATCCTGCAGCAGCAAGTTGAGTCGTGGTCAAGGTGTCACTGTCGGTAAGCGTAGAAATGAGCTTCTTCGACGCGTCGTATGCCTGTAGAAACACAATCAGCAAATTGCTTAGCTTCTTTCCTGGTCCACCGCACCCAAAACGACACTGCGAATATAGGAGTCACTCCAAACAGTGGTGGCACAATCCCTCGATAGACTCTTTGATTTTGATCTCAGCTCATCAGTAGCTCAAATGAGACGGTTCAAAGAAAGCGCATACCCCAGAACACCATCTCTCGCCAGTGTCTTCTTCACTACATCTATAGCCCCAGTGTATGTGCCGGATGGTGCGGTTTGTAGACGCGTTTTAGTCAAATCGAATGGATGGCCTATGTACAAGGATGAAGCAAGAAAGTCATAAGCGCAGAGGCGCGAGCCTCACCAACAAGAACAGCACAAACGCCACCGAATCCTCCAGCTACGAATGCCTTGACGTTCTCTGCTGTCGCCGAGGACGCGGTTGTGACTGATGAGTCTACTTCATCCTAAAGGTCAAATTCAAGATATATCAAGAGACAGTCAAAGTTGAGCGCACCATCGCGGTTTATTGGAGAGGGAAGAGAGGAGAGAAATATTACTTTGGGCTATTATATGATCGGAAGAGTCGGTTCAAATCCCGTACAGCTGCTAGGCATGTGAATTCTAGTTCTACAATACTTACAACCGATAGACCGTACTCTTAAAAATACATATGTATATAGGTAGTTTATTATTCATCGTCGTCCGTATTAGAGGCGGGCTCGTATGTAGCCTCCGTTGTATCTATTCTCCAAATTACTCGTACGCCATAGAAGAACCCGCATATTGCAAATACACCCAAAACTCCGACGACTAGCGGCAACCCGTACTCCGTCCACCATGATGGATAATACGGCATGAACAATCTATCGATGCGAATAACACCTCCGCCACCAGTAGTAGTGGTGCGACCCCACGAGATGACATTAGCCCAGTCTGTCTGCTTGTCGGTTCCACGGGCGCCTTTGATTCCAACGATGTAGCCTCCCTTGGCGTCGTCCGATTGCTTGAAGACGAGATCTCCGTAGACGGAAGAGGCAGATTGCAAAGTGGAGTAAGTCACGGAATCATCAAGAACAAGAGGTCGATTATTGTACAGTGGATCATCGTCCAAGGGTGTAATGATGAGTTTGTTCGTCTGTGACGGTAGAGGGATTAGGTGCTGGCTGACAATTGAAACGAGCTTCTCCTTGTCGTCATATAATTCAGTTAGATTGTACTTCCCAAATGCGCTGTCGCTGGGGCAAAGAAGCACCCAGCCAGCTTTCCCGAGACCCTGCTCGGCCCATTGAGAGTCCTCTGGAGGTGCAGTGCCATTGAGGATCCAATCGAGACCTGCTTTTGTCACCAAGCTGACCATTGTACTTCCCTTAGCTGCCTTCATAAGTTTTCCAACGGTCAACTCGACGGAACGAGGAATCAAAATGTCGGATACCTCATGGACCACTCCAGTCTGTGTAAGGATATTCCGTGCGTGTAGTTGCGATTTCATCCCTACCCAACCTCCACTCGCACTCACAAAAACTGTTCCGTTGTTCTCCCGAGAAACACTGAGGTCCGATCCTTCTGCAGAGGGAAAAGTGCGCTGAGTCCCGTTCTTCAGAGCTTCAGAATAACGAACGGAACTCAAAACATGGTGTAGAAGGACATTCTCTAGATCGGGCTTGGAGGCAGAAGCGAGGAGATACTCGCTGACGAGCAAGCCTAGTCGATCAAATGCAGAATTGGGAGGTATGAACAAGGTTGTGCTTGCGGCATTTCGAATTTTGTCTCCTATCGAGGTGGATAGAACAGCGGCAATAAACATAGAAAAGTCAAGCATCGGAAGAACAGTTTCCAGTGCGTCAGACGGAGGGACAATTGGCCTCGATATGAAATAGATTAAGGACTCATTTACTTTCACTGTCACAACATAGATTAACAAGCGCTGTGTAAAACCGACAATCCTAACACTTACCAGGTTCACGCAAAACTTTGGCTCCGCCGAACCGCAGCCATTTCCATGCTTCGTCCTTCTGATTCTCATCCACTTCAACTCGTAACACCTGTCTGTTACCACCTAATCCGGGCTCTTCGAGAGCTGTTTCGATGAGCATCCCGGAACGAAATTTCTTCGGTGTCATTTTTCCAGGAATGAAATGGTAGCTCAGAAGTTTCTTCATCTCCTCAGATCCAGGTTCAGGCAGCTCGCCATCGGAAAGAAGTGATAATACATCGTCGCTCGGCGCCAAGATCGTATAGCTAGAGGATGTATCGTTGATAAGGAAGGTGAGGTCTGTTTCGTGGATACGGGATACAAAGCTCGAACAATTCAGGGCAAGCAGATATTTCTCCGGAGTGAGTTGAATAGCGCCATCTGGAATAAGAAGTGACGAGATCAGGTGAAGAACCCCATTAGAGCTATATATGTCGGGTTGAATGAGTTCCGCAGTAGAAATTGTCGTCTTTTCGGAGTGGACCACGATCTCTAATGTCGTTCCATCAACGGTCGTCACTGGGTTCCAGTTCAGCAAGAGGCCAAAGCAATGTTATATCAAAAATCTTACAGTTGATTGCAGGTTTGAAGGAGTCTGACCACTTAACGCCTGTTCGAACAACGGCATGCATATTCAAGATGCGAAGAAGGTCATCCGTCGCATACTTGCTTTCTAGATAGACGCGTTCGTATTGATCTAGAGCTTCCCATGCTTCGTCAATTGGAAGAAATAAAGTCAATTCCGAAGTTGAGTTCAAAAGTGTCTTGATTTCAGGCGTAAGGACTCTATGGAAAAAAGACAACAACGAATGTTGAGAAACGACTGTGGCTGGATACAGATGTCAATTATCAGCAAGAGGAACATATTGAAACAACGTGCCCAGATTAGGAGGAGGCTCGAGCACTTCCGAAATCCCAAGGACCACGCCATTTCCAGCATCTACCTGCTCTTTGATAATTTTTGCACCTCCGTCGCGGAAAGCATCAACGCCGACATATTCATCGTCCCCTCTTGCACCAAGCCGTAGCCGTTGAGGCTCCCTACCAAGAGTGCCACTTGGTATAGGCATCCAGGGAGAATTAGGCGGAGGTTCTCTCGATGGTGGTGCGACCGGGGTATGAGGATAATGAAGAGTTTTGAGAACAATCAATGGTTTCGTCTCTGGAGGAAGAGTGTAGTTGAGCAAATGATAGAATAGCTGCTGTCGTAGCTGTTCCTGTACGTTGTCCTGTAGTATTAGACTAGAATCCTTCAGAATAGAGCTCCAAAGCGAATGCCGCTCAATGGCATCATTTGTCGGGGCAAAAAGAGTGCTTCCATTGAGACGATTTATAGTGGGGACAAGACGTGCCCGCTGAATAAGATGTAAGAGTGAAAGATAGTCGGAGTCGTTGCTCAGAGCATCGATAATTGTCGTAGAGGATATTGAGATATTTGAGGGACTGAAGATGACCTGTGCAGCAAAAGAGAAGCTCAGTGAAGCTAATAAAGCCAGAGGCCTGAAGAACATGGTGGTAAGCATGCAGCAGTAATTGAGCAAGCAAGCATGTTTAGCTTCCGTAAGTACGTCGGGACTTCCGCCCATTTGTGCCTGCCGGTTTGAATTTTCTTCGTCCTTCAAGCCTCATTGATGGCTCTATAACTTTTGACTTTACATTCTTGCAATGCTTGATTTGCGCCAAACATACCTTGGTTCACCGTCTTCTAGTCTCCATCATCTTGTGTTACCCCATGAAACTCTGCTAGTGAGCCCCGATTCTAATGTATCGCTCAACCAGCTGATACCAAGCAGTTATATCCATCTGCCGACGCTGTCATTATACTCAATGCTCGAAATCTGGCCTTGCTGCATGTGCTAGCCTTCTGGGAAGTCTTCCCGGGGATGACTTATACGTCGGGGAACATTTCGTGTATATCTGTGGACTCTGGTATGAAATTGGTGCGCGTTCTATCTAGTTCATGCCCATTATTGCTCACGTCTTCCTATTGTAGATAGTGGCGGCGATGAATCATATAATTGCAACTTGGTCATTATCTGGAGTACGGAGTGTACAGAATGATACATGGCGAATTCATTCATCTCTAAACATTCCCCGGAATTGTGTAGTGACCACTCTGGATAGCAAATCTGGTAAAGGTCTATTGCATTCATGTCTTTTTACGCGCCCCTGAATGAACAAAGGACTTCTCGCCGTTGGTACGAATCGCGGACTGTCCGTATACACCCTCATACTCGAGGACAATCTTCCAACCTGGTTCCTGAAATGGACTGTCTCGTATGCACCTCTGCGCCTGTACTCAGAAGCCCATCTTATAATTTTTCTTGAACAGACTAAAAACACCTCCATTACTCGTCCGCTTCGCTCCTTCATTGATGTATATTGCAACCACGAACAAAGTACGTACGCGACCAGGACCACTCACGCATGTTTGTGATTTAACCGTAGAGCAGATAGGCAATGCTGTTTGTCTGTACTCTACAACTACAGGGCGCCAAATCCAATCGATACCTCACCCAAGGCCTGTCACAAATCTTTCTTGGCGCCATTCGCAAGCATCTAGTCGGTCTGTTTGAGAAGTTCATTTTCTTGACGCAATACCTGATATTAGACTTCAGTGGTGATTTAATACTGTATACTGTAACCTCCGACTCCACACTCCGGATATATTTCCCAGTATTGGACTCCCCTCAATACCTTCAACTGCATGCCGCCATAGATCTTTACTCTTCAATCCCTTCTTCTTTTACGGTGAACCTTGCTCGGACGCCTTCTTCGGCTGTATTTTGGCTCGACCGAGAAGTTATCATTCAGACTTTGGAAAAGGTATTAAACCGCGGATCGGAGCTAGATGACGTGAAGACTAGAACACTGCAAGATATTCAAGAAGAAGGCTGGGACCTCTTTCTACGTGTTATCGAAGATGGTGGCCTTGTTCTGACTGCTGTTGCGGTAATCTCAATCTCACTTCCTGCTTGGTCCGAGAATTTGAGATGTTTTCACAGAACATTGATCGAAGACCTCCCACCCTCCTGAAGCATTTTGTCATACAACAAACATCCCGGTCTCCATTGCCAGGGATTCCATCCCATCTTTACGCCTTACCCAACCCATCTGAGCCTACTATCAGTCTAGTATCTACACCACCTTTATGTTCTTCCGAGTTGGACCTCACAAACTTCTTTGATGATAAGCCTACCAGCCTTAAGCTTACAACACGATTTTTGAATAGGGTTCCAGCTGAGGAATCCGAAATCGACCGCTTTGTACGAACACCTGAAGGCCGGGGAGTAGGTGTTATACGTAAAGGAGGAGGAGGAGAGACTTGGAGTCATAGTCCTATTGAATCAGAACTCTCCAGGTCAGTTTCCTGGGGTGACGCGGATCAGGTAGTAGTTCTTGACCATGGTACGTGTCAAGAAGGTTCATGTACCCAATACCGATATTTTCAACCTTTTGTAGGTCGTCTATGCGCTACCTATTCTAGCCTAGAGTCCATCCTCACACTGCATACATCACCTCCCACCTCTATTTCCATTCCTCGTCTCATCTCGTTGTTCACAACGCCCTCGAGCAACAGTCATGACTCCATACTTGGTGTCACTGCCGACCTGGCTATTGTGCATTTAACTGTGAAAGCCGAGACAGCTGAAGATGAGCACAGTCCATCTGTGAAACTTTCACTTCATTCTCAACACCATCTCCCTCTCGACGTTCATCCATGCCTGATTCTGCCTGTTGATCCAATGGCCTGGGGTATGAAGAACGGGTGGGTCGAACATGATGCTCTTTTAAGTATTTCTGAAGAAGGCGAGCTGGCATTCTGGATACCCGAAGACCGCCAGATAACCAACAGTTTATCAATATCAAATCACGATCAATCTGGTTGGAGATGCACTGGAAAGGTGAAGACCGGCCGACGGCATATACGGAAGGCAAGATGTAGCTCTGCAAAGAAGACGGCACTCAGTAAGCTCCTGTTTAACACGATGTCGTTAATTTTTGCTGAATACATGCCAGTCACACCTTGCTCTGGTGGAGAAGAACTCACGATCTGGGACTCTAAGGAGTCTGAATTTGCCTCAGGACTAGAGTTTTCCTACGCATATAGGTTAGCACCGATGCAATGCTTCTAGATATACCCTCTGATACGTTTACACAGTCAGCCCATCAATGACCTAGATTGGACATCAACCCCAGATATGCAGTCGATTCTTGCAGTAGGCTTTCTGCACCACGTTGAGTTACTGTGCCAGCAGCGCATGACTTATTTCGATGAAGGCCCTGGTTGGTCGGTATGCTGGAAGATAGACATTGGAAGGTTTGATTTAGCGCTAAAGCTTTGCATTGGCGTATTTAAAGAGCTTGTTTCTAGTTTCACTCCATATCCGATCAATGACTCCATCTGGTTGGCAAACAGCTCGCTCTTAATAGGCGCAGGCCATCAAATGCTGCTTTATGGTCCCCCGAAGTCATCAGAGCCAAAATCCTCTGACACAGAGAGTCTATTTGAATATGTTGCACGCCAAAATGGACCTCTTCCGGATTATCATCCGCAAATGCTGTTGCAATGCCTTCTGTGGGGTATGTTGTTCTCCTTTGCTGTTTTGCGTAATTAAACCTATGACCAGAGAAGATCGAATTGGTTAAGGAAATCATTGTTAATCTCGGGAAAGATCTGGAAAGTATCCATTCCCGAAACTCGTGGGCGTCAGTGCCTGTTGAGCGGTTCTTCAGCAAAAATCAGTCGGTGAGTGATTATCAGAGATTGGCCCACACGGTCTGGAACATCCTTTAGAAGATAGCACACAAGAAGCGGTACAACATGCTCTTTGACGGTCCTCAAGAGGATGAGTAGGTGATTCTGCGAGCATGTGCTGGAGCTCTTTTTGACCATACTTCCAGCGAAGAGGATAGCTTCTGTCGTCCGTTTGTGACAGAATTGATTGAGCTCCTCGAATCTCGACCACTACCACGTCTTACTCCAAACGAATGCGCAAGCTTAATCGTATTGATACAGACTACGCTGGAGGTACCGTCCGATTCAGAACTATAACAAATGTCCATGTTTCCAACCATTGTTATAGATAGATGAGCAAAGGCGCGCGCTAGATTCAAATGGTTTGCGTTACTTGATTTCGATGCGGTCATTTTACATCGTCAACCGCCGTGCTTCAACGCCGGCTAGTCCACGATCTTCTGAGGCTGTTCCTCGGAACACCGGTCGAAGGGAACGACTGCGGTATCGAGATATGGTGTGGGCTTTCCATAGTGAAAGCCAGGATCTCCTACTAGGGGCTTCATCTGCCGCCTGCAATGGGAAAATGGGCTGGTCTGATGCTAGAGCTTTGGGGATTTCAGTTTGGTTAAACTCTATTGAATCTCTGGTATGTTTCCTATTAAGGATTAGAAAAATGGTTACCGGGTCCTCACTAAATAACGCCATTAGAAAGCTCAGATGGAAGTGATTGCGAGGAACGAGTACATGGCTGGAGATATTCGAGACCCAACAGCCTGTTCATTGTTATATTTCGCGTTGGGAAAGACAAAACTCGTGCATGGGTTGTGGAGACAAGCGGCATGGCACAAAGAACAAAGTGTCATGCTCAAGTTCTTATCAAACGACTTCAGCCAATCTCGCTGGCGGACAGCAGCTCTTAAAAACGCCTTTGCGCTTTTGAGTAAGCAGCGATTTGGTGGGTACATCGATCAGAATGCGCATATCAGAATCTGACTATAGAGCCATCCTAGAGTATGCTGCGGCATTTTTCCTTTTGGGAGGCTCGCTCAAAGATGCTGTGAACGTCTGTATAAAACAGCTCCACGATTTTCAGCTTGCAATCGCGATTGCTCGTGTTGTGGAACAGAGCAATGAAGGTCCGGTTTTCTGCGGTATTCTGAACAGCACAGTGCTGCCTACCGCATTCAGAGAAGGAAACAGGTGGTTGGCGAGTTGGGCGTTCTGGTTGCTTCATCGACGAGATTTGGGGGTTCGGATACTAGTGGTAAGTTATTTTTGTTTATTATGTTGATCGCTCAAACCTATCGTGCCTCTCCAGACCCCGCTGCAGGAGCTTGCAAGTATACTGGACGTAGTCGTGAAGGATATTGGGGAACCTCATTACGATGATCCTAGCTTGGCACTCTTGTTCTCACAGCTCAGATCCAAAACTCTACAGGCGGCAAAGGGCAACAGCGAAATTTCAGGACGGTTAGAATTCAATTTCGTGTTGCAGATCGCTCGTGTCTTTTGCCGAATGGGTACGGACTTCCTTCCCCAATTGTTTACCTGCTCAATGTCAAAAAAAAACAGGTTGCCACATCCTTGCTCTTGACCTCGTTCAATCATGGTCTTTCGACAAACCGACTGCATTACCTCGCAGCTTACCGCCACAAAATGGTGATATATCTTCGCAGCCAAGTAGTCCCACTACTGCACGTCGGTCTACGTTTTCGCTGGTACCTTCGTTACACCGCCGGTCCTCTATCATGATTGATATGGACATTCCCTCCTTACCTCCCACTCGCGCTGTCTCACCCGAAGGCAAATTACGGAAACAACCAGTCATTCAAGAAGACTCTGCACCGGACGAAGGTGATCTGGATGCCAAAAAAGCAGGCTTAGGCAGTCTGATGAAGTCGGCCAAACAGGTTATCCAAGTTCCCGATTTCGATATGAGTGCTTTCAACTTCTGACTGTATATAGATGTGTTTCGCCAGCTATGGCATATGTATACAATTAATCCATATCCTACGACTATGTGTGCAGATCGAGGTTCCTCCTGTCTAGAAGATCACAACTTTCTTCGGCGGGGCTGATACTTTTCCAAAAGGCTGAATTATGCCAGATTGCGCACCGACCTTCACGTTCATTGACCGTTGAAGCTTTTCAGTGTATTGATCATGACGATCCAGCTCCTGTCTTCTTCGTCCGATGGTATGAAAGTCGTCTTCGTCTGCTCCGATTTCCTTTTCATCCACGCCTAATACTGCTGCTAACGAACCTGTGTCTAAAGAGCGTATCAAGGAATCTGTTACTTTGTAATTTCAATAGGGCACTTCACACCTTTCTTGCGGATAGCACAATCTTTTGCAAGATGTGTAATGTCTCCGCACAGTTTACAGCTACCGCCGTTTGGATATATGCCTTTGGACTTGTTCTGAGGACACGTAGCTGCAAGGTGACCTTTACCGTTGCAGACAAAACAAGACGCATGAGGTAAGGGATTTAACGAATCTTCAGGCTTTTTACATCGCGATAGTGTATGTCGTGTAGAGCCGCATCTGTTTACAGACCAGAGTGAGATAGAAGGCGAAATGCGAAACGTGAATGAGTGCGCACCGGTAACATATTCCAAGTTGTTTTGAACCTGAGCCCTCTTTTATTCCATTCTTGGGACAATCTTTTGCACAGTGCCCTTTTTCGCGGCAGACAAAGCAGGTCGTCTCTGCATTCTTTTCTGCTATCCGTTGCAGCCGCCTTCGTTCTGATGGAGAGACGACTACCAAAAGGATGTAGTAAATAAGAATTCGCGAACAACGAAAAAAAGGGGAGACGCACATTTCTTGTCTTTACGTTCCTTCTTCTTCTTACTCTTCTTGGATGGTTGAGCAGACGATTTGCCATCAGGGGTGTCTTCGGATGAATTGACGGTGGCAGCCTCTTCGCCGCTTGGTGCGCTGCCCATAGGCCGAGTGCCATGACCATCTCGTTTAGATTTTGGTGTTCGTTTTCGTTTTTTCTTTGGAGGAGGAAGACTGGCACCAGAATCAGTGACTGCAGGGTCCTCCTGTATTTGAGTCTTCACCAATCCATTGTCCTTGACACCATTGCCTCCAGAGTCCAAGGTGGATTCAATATAAGTACGCTTGCGGCCAAAGTTCGTTATGCGTGTCATGGGGGAGGTGTGGAAGCGAAAATCTTATAAGCGCCTAAAAGTACAACATAGTACAGTAAGAACATAAAATCCAAAGTCCAATACAAAACCAAGTCCATCATAAATCAATCGTGTATGTTGACAGTCAAAATCAGAAACCACCTCCCATATTATCAAAGCCCCCACCGTCAAATCCCCCGCCATCGAAACCTCCATTATCAAAACCTCCACCACCGAAACCTCCATTATCAAAACCTCCACCACCGAAACCTCCATTATCAAACCCTCCGCCACCGAAACCTCCATCCAAAACTTCCCCAAGAAGCAATCCACCCGCCATTCCTCCGATAAGAGGTAACGCCATACCTCCCATGCCTCCAGTTCTACGACCGCTAGTCATTCCGCCCATTCCACTTCCATAACCACCTCCATAACCGCCATAACGACTGCCATATTGTTGGGGAGCGGGAGCGTATTGAGCCTGAGAGTAATAAGCCTGTTGCTGCGCAAGTCGCTGTTGACGTCTCTGCTCCTGAAGCTGTAAAGCATGAATTATATGTCAGTTACTTATAAGGTTAGATCGCCTCACTTGAGCCGTTCGAGCCTTCTCAGCCTCCCGCGCCTCCTTAGTCCCAATTGCCTTATCTTTGAGCTGAGCGTCCTTGCTATGAGCTAGATTAATGACTGCGTAGCAAAGAAACACACTTTGCCAAAGAATCCTCTTTTGTGACCTGCAGCTGCTATAGACGATTGTTCAACGCCGTTATACGAATGCCGCCTGGTTCCCCTATCGTCAAGAGGTTGTTGCAGGCCTGAATGACTACTTCCGAATTCTTGATTTGAAGAGCGTTTTACTTTCTCTCGTGCATCTGGGTATTCATGAAGATACTGTTCATCCTCGTACGGATGAGTCCATATTGAACGAGGTGGATTTGCTTTGGTATCGACCTAGAAATATTTAGAGATCAGTATTAGATAACGCTTGCTGCAGATGTTTTTGGACATAATAAGGATGCCCAGATTCATGGCGCTGTTCAATCCAGCCATAAGGAAGAGGAAGATTGTGAATACTAGTTGAAGACATCGTGGCGAAGAAGAAAAATTGAAATCAGATCATGCAGCCCGCGGGAGAAAATAAAATAAGTTCCGACACGGGGAATCGAACCCCGGGCTATCGCGTGAGAGGCGATAATGTTAACCACTACACCACATCGGAATATTTATTATTTTCCTTTAATAATTGGTATTGAGTTGTAACTATAATATCAATGCTTGTCCTCTTTGTCCTTGAAATGATGAAACAGTTCGTCTCCTGCCACGCCCACAGCCATACCTCCGAGGAAGGGTAAAACCTTCCCTCCATGATGTTCTTGTTTGGGTGGCATAGCAGCCTGTGGCGGAGGCCCGTAATACTGCCCTCCAAACGGTTGCCCGTACTCTGACGAGTATTGACCAGGGTAATGGGTTGGCCTGGCGTACGAAGGTGGAGCATAACGTCCACCAGATCTTTCCATACGTCTTTCGAATTTATCCTCCCGGCGTTGCATCCTGCGCTCGTATTTTTGCGCACGACGCTGCAAAATATCTAAGTCCTGTGCGCCATTTCAGGAGGTAAAAAACATTCACCATCGCACGTCTATCCATGGGCAATCCGAATCCTCTTTGACCCATTATCATACCTGGCCCTCCTCCTATTCCAAATCTTGAATCATAATAGTCACCTCTGCCTTCCCCGGCCATCTCGGCACGCCCAGTGAGAGCACTAAGTAGACCTCCGCCGCCTAGTAAACCTCCTAAGCCTCTTGCACCTCCACCCATACCTCTATCCCCAATGAGACCTCTATCACCAAAAGGTGATCTAGCAGTCATTCCGAGTGCGGGACTATCGGCACTACGATGGTTGTAAAACTCTTGATTACTTCCTTCCGGCACGATGGGGACCTTGAAATCCTCAGCGTACAACGGAGGCTTTGTGTCTAGAGAAGGCGAAGGCGAACGAGACCTAGCGGTCATCCAGGCTTCAAGTTTGCCTCTGTCTTCAGGATGTTGCTGAAGATATTGTTCATCTTCGTATGGATGAATCCATATTGAGCGTGGAGGGTTTTCGAGAGTGTCCACCTAGCAAGTAAATCAGAAATTTGGTCAATGATACGCATATAGCACGACTCACGTAATAAGGATGTCCAGAATCGTGGAATTCCTCAACCCAACCGTGAGGAAGAGGGATATCGTCGAAATCAGGTATCATAATAGGGAGTTCTGTTGATAGTGGATGTGATTAAGGGAGACAACACAAAATAAGGCAACCGTTTTATACTCTTCCCTCCCAGCGCTGGTTCAAGTGTGTTCATTGGGTGAGAGAACATGGGTTGCTGTAATGTTGCTATCGGATATGCGGGTAGTCGGTTGTGGCAATATAATAGTTCACTGCCAATCTCAACTTGTGCTTCGCAGAACACAGCAATCCGGTATAACAGCAATGCGATCACTTGCGATCTAATTTGCTATGATAGGAAGTTTGAATGGATGTATTTACGGTTCCAGTAGGAATCCGTGTAGCAGTGCAGGAGATTGATGAAGTGACATGAAGTTCGTAATATTCCGAAAAACTCGACAGATAAGGGCTTAGATATTGCCGCACATATAATATGTATATGTCCCATTACGACGAACGCAAGGTACGGATAAGATCATCAATTTTCTTCACCTTTTCGTTTGTCGGCAACTGCAAATGCAAAAACTCTTCAGAAAAAATACAAAGGAAAAACTGGATTAGCTGCCCAACCTCGAGAAAGGAATACATTTCCCGCTTCCGATTTTCGTCGGCCGCATTCTGACGAGCGACAACTTCGACTAATGAATTCGGATCTCGCGTTGAGGGAGAAATGACATGTGAAGTAGTCAGGATGGCATCACTATGAACGCCCCTTGTTGCCCGACCACCCTCCGCAGATGGAGAAGATACTGGTTTCACAATCCATTTCGTCAAGTCGTTGTCCCAGGTAGTTGGTTCCCAAGCGTTGAACACTCGACCTCCATAATTAGAATGTCGATCGCCATGAGTCCAAGGATCATGACCTCGAGGAGGCCAGTTTTCGTTCTCCAAAGAATCCAGAAACTCCTCCAGCCTTAGTACCTCTCCTCGTTCTGCAGCCTCAATGCCCCGGATCCAAAAGGGAATCATGTCATCAACCTGATCAGCACGATACTGGTGTTCTTTAGTTCGGAGCAGTTCTTTTGTCATAGAGGAATTGTCTTCTGCTGCAGGTTCAAGCCAAGCTTCAGCCGAAAGATCGTGGGCTTCCCAAGGATCGGAGGGTTGGTCCCAGGCTGAAGGCTGCGTACATTGCTGTTGGGACTGTGGTTGAGGCAGTTGTGCTTTCACGAGTAAAGCATGGTCTGTAGAGTTTTTTTCATGTTGTATAGCTTCTCGATAGGACATGGGCTTTCTCTTCTTCTTCGCATCAGTGCAGAGAGTGCAAACCCATTTGTTACTGCGGCGAATGTGTTTGAAGTCTGTACAAGCTGTCTGGTATGATCAAACAAAGAGAGGGTCAATTATCCCTTACAGGAAGGATTAATGAAAGCAGTGCGACTTGTAGAAATTTCATCTGAGGACATATTTTGAATACAGTGTGTCGCTGTGTAAGTAGAAGTTGGTAAGCAACATTAATCAAATGATATATCGGGCCGACTCCCGTCCACAAATTTCTCTCACTCGGACTAGACCAGGGCGAGACGCGGACGACAACGACGAGCGCAAGAAATATATTCTTTTATATTTTTCCTGAATATCTCCTTTTCATGTAGCAAAAAGTATGGATGAAATTGACAAATTTCATTTGTTTTTTTTCTCTCTAAACTCCAAAAGGAATAGTTGTTTGCGAATCATGATCAACAGCTCGAGATTTCCAACGACGGAGGCAAAACAACGGAGGTATAACCCCAGATACTCCCTACATTTGCGATAAGTTGTTAAGATAGAATCGATGGTGATTCACAGAAACAGGCAGGGAAAAAAAAAAGATTGAACAAGTAAAGATTAAGGTTGTGGGTGGTTGTTGACACATTAATAAGTTCTATTGAGATCAAAATCAATGCCGCCGCGCACCTTTCTTCTCCTTTTGACCAACCCCCCACTTTCGTACATTACAGATGCCAACTCGTCGTTCCAGCGAACAGTCCTTTGAAGACTTCTACCTGTACCCTAGCCAGCCCTTTATGTCCTCCTCCTCCTCCCATGACTTTTTTAGCTCTGTTCATCATCCATCGCAGCAAACAAGCCACTCGACTGTTCGTCATCCAGAATCTACCTCTTCTCAACAGCAGACGCGTCATTTTGTGTACTCTGTATGTTATTTTCTTCTTGCGCTGTTTCCATGCTTATCATTTTCATGTTGTAGCAGGACAATGAATCCAATTCGTTTGCACAGTTTTTGAAGGAGGACGACGAACGGTTCTTTGCAACGTTTCCTGAGGCTGCAAAGGCTGCTGCGCAACAGCAACAGCAGCAATGGCTTGTGCTGGGCAATAATTATCGTGACTTCCACGGCAGCGCAGCGTTCAACTTGAGCGCTAACAACGGCACTTATGCTTACCCCTCTCCAACATCACCTGTTCATGCCTCAAATGTCGTCGATGTTATTCCAGGGAGCCAGGGGATTTATCCTGCACTTTATGCCGATTCTGCTTCCTCCAGTCACGCTTCATTTCCTTATACGCTAGACCCCAGCTCTTGTGACGGCGTTCCCCCGGAAAATGAATACATCCAACATTCCGAGTCTGTGCCTGTGCCCCCGGATGTGATCCAACCTGCATCCCCTTTCACGACGGCACCGTTTTACTCTCAGCCAATTGCAGAGGTATGCAGATTTTCAGAATAATGTTATAGTCGAAGCTCAATTTTCTCATTCCTACAACAGGATCATCCCGACATTCATGTTCTTCAGCACGACAGCATCATGCCTCTCTCACTACCATCTCCCAGTTCAGTACATGCCTCTGGACAGTCGCGTTCGCCCCAGCTGCTTCGGCTCGGATCCCCACCGATGAATTTTCTTAGGAGCTCCTCTGAGATGTCCGAAACAGTCTTCTCTCCAATGGAAGCCCACCATTCTCAGATGTACTCGCTTTCTCCAGAAGCCATGATCGCTCCTAGTCCAAGCCCAACTCTATCTTTTTTACCCTCAACCCTGTCTCCCGTATCGATGGCAACTCCCCCAGAGCAATTGACTCTACCTCCTCTGCCTTCAGACCCCCAATCTGATTCGGAACCACTAGCGGACGATTCCAGCGGAGCCTCATCGTCGAAGACTGTACTTACCAAGCCGTCCATCAGGCGGAAGCGGCGTCGCAATCTCTCCGAGGAGCTCCAAAGTAACTCGTCTAGATCAGGTTCGACTCGCAGTTACGTGTATGGCAAAATCCCTTTACCAAAGCCTACACCACCTCCAATTCCCAAAGCTCCAAGGCCACGACCAGTCAACAGCTCTTCCTCTCAAAGCGAAAAGAAGAGTTTAGCTTTAGCTTGTTTCTTCTGTCGGTAAGTGGCGGTCTAATCAGTCCTTTCAAATTCTCTTCGTCTCAATCGAACATCGCAATCTTTTTTTTTCCCTCAAATGTGTACAAGCCTCATGACGCTGATATCTCATTCTTTTCAGTGGGCGTAAGATCGCTTGTGGACCTCAAGACCCGAACAGTGCGGATCGTACGTGCAAGTGAGTTACCTCTTATCCGTTCTCGTCGACCAAGTCCGACTGTCTTTTCTTCTTGTCTTTGTAGCCAGTGCCACAGGCGTTCACTTAAATGTGAATATCCGACCGAAAGTCGACGCGGAATGCGTAAGAGAAAGTCAGTGGTGCTCAACTCGAGCTTTCGTGCCGAAAAAGAATTCGAACCCCCTGCACCGAAGCTGGCCATCTCAAGCACATCCTCGAGCTCCAAAGTTTGATTCCTGTTCCGTGGTCTCGTTCTGTATCTGTCACATTAAGTTACGTTACTTCAAATCCTCATATTTCCTTATCTTGCCTCACAACCTGTATAAACCTGATTCCACCAATCTGAATCAGTGTCATTCTTGGACGCTTGATTGTTTATGATTATAATAACATGCATGTTTAGATATACTTTGAATAATCTGATTAATCCGGTCTACAACATTTTGAGAATAGTCCCAAGGAGAAATGTATACATTTAACAATGCTTCAACAATGTTTTGATCACGTTGAACTGCCAGAAGCTGGATCTATCCATGTCCCATTAGGAAAGAGCGTAGCAGGCATAGTAAAGTCTCCGGTATCTCCGCTTGAGGTGAGCTATAAAAAAACAAGAACAACGGACTCGGAGCTCAGTGGTTGTCATGAATAAATAAGCAAGTTAAACTTACAGCAAGCCTGAAAAAGTGGGGGAGAGACTCGTTGAAGGCAGCTAACGAAAAGTTTAGTGCAGTCCCTACATAGCGTTCTACATCATCTACGAGGAGTGAAAATCCGTCCCATCCGGCGGGAAGAGCTTCCCAAAAAATAGTTTGATTCTCAAATGGTATAGACGCGTTGTAATTTGACGAATTCGTCAAAAACGTGGGTAGCGTCGTTCCAAGAGGGGCATCTTGTACCAACTAAAGTATGATCGTATCAGCTACACATGTCTTCAGAATTGAGGAACTAGCAGGTACCTCAGCAGGGGTTTGTAAGATAGAATCTAAACCAAATGCAGCCGCTCCGTTCAAAAACATTCCGAGGAGAAACCCTTGGTATACTGCAGATGGCCGAGTCGAAAAGCCAGTCCCTGGCATCAATGCTATTGAAATTATATAGTGATGCAGGCGAAAGACTAGGCCGGGGAGACAAGCGAGAACAACTGCAACAAGAGCACCGATTATGTACCATCCAAGATAATACGGAAGCCAGCCGGTTTTTCGCATAATCCTAACCTACAAGTAGAAAGCCATTGAGGATTGTGTGAATGCGCAAAGAGATTTGATCATGCCTGATTGATGACGATGGCAGCGACGATGATCACAATGATGACTAGAGCTGCAATAGCCCCCTGTTGTTTTTGGAGACTTGAAGAAGTCAAAGTATCAATCGGTATCTGTATTAGAACCCGGGTTAAACCAGGCAAGGATAGCTGTTTAAGTAGAGAGAAAACTAACTTTATCTGTTGTGATATTCGTGAGTACCTGTGTTGGAATTGGATCAGTATGACTGGGTGAACAAGAAAAGACAGGGAAGCTACCCCAGCCCAGAAGGTTGCAAGATACCATATCGCAGATTCAAGCGGTAGTTTTTCAAAAGCAGGAAGCGTAAACCGGAAACCAAGACGCCAGAAGGCGTACGAGATGAACAAAACCGGTAGAAACGTTCCGAAAGCCACGTCGAGGGGTGGTGGATTCGACTGCGGTTGTGAGAAAAGCGTGACATGCCAGAACCCGATACAGACCAAACACCAGAAGATCACAATAGCTTTCGGCCGCAGGACTACAAATAGAATGAATGTGACTAGGATATTCATAGCGAGTGCGGCATCACGATTATCCGCGCAGCTGGTTAGCGATGTATGGTCATTGAATTGCCACGATAGAGGAAAGACAGTAGGGAAGCCAATCGAAGTAAGTCCATGAGCGGAAAGAGGCAGAAAATTGGTAAAATTTCCTATGAGGCTGAGGGAAGCGCAACCTCCTCTGTTGTCGCTGATGAGACCTCTGATACATAGCATATATCAACACCGCAAGAATATAAACGGAAAATCCGCTCACGCTTGTAATGCAGCTGCACAAATGAACGTATCACCACGGTATGTTCTATTAACATCACCACCTCCCACGATCAGAGGTACGAATTCCACCTGTTCATCGCCAACTGTACGAGGATTTTCCAGCACAACTGTGGTGCACTGGGCAGGACATCGAAAATCAAAGCTACTATCACTGAAAGGCCCGCAATCTTGACCATCCAATCCGCAGCCGTTGTTTGATTCCCAATAGACGGACGTACATGTGATGTAGGCATCACTTGGAGTGAGAAAAGACTGCGCCCGGGCAAAGAACGCGAACCCAATGATATAGGCGGCGGCAAGAACGACGAATAGCCATGCACTTTGCAATGGTCTTGTTGTTCGCCGAATTGTGGATTCAATGGGTAGCACAAGGTGCATTCCTCTCCAGTGATAATCTATATCAAGCCATGGACGAGGATCTGTGTTTGGAGGTGAGTGCAAGAAACTTCGAACTGCCTGGTAACAGATCCATACATGAAAGGTTATGTTTCGGTCGTGGTCCGCGCCAGTATAAAAGAAAACGAGATAGCCTGGCGTATGTACGAGGGTGCTGCACAGATAGTCGATTTCTGACACGATGATACCATGCGATACAAGGATGGGAAACAAACAGTTCTGGATATAGCGGTTGAGCATCCGACAGTGCCCGCAATTCTAGAGATGTCTTCGAGGATGAGTGTTCTTCAGAAGATGATAGTCCATGTGAAAAGTGAAGCGTTGTATCACGATTCACTGCCGTGGTAATGCTAGAGCCAGAGCCCATAGTGGAAGAAGGAGAGGAAAGAGTGGTTGTGAGCAATTGGTGGTCGTGAGCAATCAGTGGTCGTGAGCAACTGTTGACTGGCGCTCCGACCGAAAATCAACGGGGACGCCGAGATGGCCGGACTTGCACATGGCGCAGCAAGATCACGTGTTGTATATCAATGACAACGATATACGACAAGAAACCAGGTAGCGGCTTGCCAAGGCTACGTTCAATGGTTCAGATGATACATCAAGCATTCCTCAAACTTTGTCCTCAGGACATAGGAAATTCCATGGTGCCCAGGACACGAGAAGATAGAAAGTAAAAAGAAGGCGGATAAGTTGGCGAAGGAAGCTGGGATACTGGGTCTCCACATTCAACACCTTCACCCATGCAAAATAACATCCTCAAGCCAAAGCATTGAGGACGTGGAAGCAAGGAGACGGATCAAGGCTCCTTCGGGGAGGATTTGCGCTGTCGGATGGGCTACCGCCACGATGGAAAATCCAGAAGTAATCCGAATGACACTCTGGGGAAAGTCTACTGACCACTCCTACAATGCCGAACTCGATACACGTTTCTAAGCGAATATTACGCCAGAATCAATCCCTTGTGGCGCCCATACACAAACCAGAGATCGCATCAGCCAATCTCGCGAAATCCACAGCGATTACTGAGACCTTCTTAAGCTTTGGAATGTATTGGAATATCTCGACATGAGTTGTGAAAGGAATAAGACTGGGAAGAAGATAATGGTTTATAGGAATACGGAGGAAGTAAGCGACGACGAAGATTCACAAGTGTGCTCATACGCTACATGCCACACAATGCGGCCCATGAACTCGCCAGTTCATACATTGCCCTATATTTTCTTTTCTACCCTTTCTATGACTATGTGATTTTACCTCTCTATAGCATCCACTCATATCTGTTGTCCACCCTCTCCTGATCATCACATCCAGACATTGACTACATATAACTGTTACACAGTTTTTTGAGACACCCTTTGATACTATATAACTGATACTTGTACATGGTAAATAGGTTTCCCCCTGCTCTTGGGTGTGGAAATAGCACTTAGCTACGCGCTAAATCGTACATCCTGTTTCAATTCTACTACGGAGAGAACCGTCCGTATAGACATGTACTTTGGCATACTTGTAGTTTACATCGGAGCTGATGTTATACATCATTGAGTACCTGTCGTTTATCTCATAGAGGACCAGCTGAAAATAGCAACCCTCAGAATCAAAGCATCTGCTGAGTGAAGGAAGGTACACACTGTAATCATACACAAGGCGGCCACGAATTTCTTCACCCTGAGGTCCGGTAAAGAAAACATGCCTGACATAGCGACGAACGCCGTCAATTTCCTCTACACCCCAAATCTGAGAAAGGGTAAGAACCAAAGAACATAAGGAAGGTGTGATGAAGACCTGATTGGCAGTCCATGAAGTTCC
Organism: Lentinula aciculospora; assembly: GCA_028011355.1. NCBI lineage: Eukaryota > Fungi > Basidiomycota > Agaricomycetes > Agaricales > Omphalotaceae > Lentinula > Lentinula aciculospora. Next base: position 2,766,843 of record JAOTPV010000003.1, read on the forward strand.
GCTCTTCGGAGTATCACTAGAAACGTATGATTGTATGAGTCCATGTTCAGTGAAATCCCAACCGGTCTGACGGTCGATTAGGAAGATGAAGGTTTGAACGGTTCAAAAGCTATTCACCTTGAGATAATCATCATCTATCTCTTCAACTGTGAGTCTCCTGGATCGACCTACAACTGCTCCGAAGAGGCTATCGTCCTTGTTTCTTTCCGACCAATCCAATATCCTTTCTTCTCTACTACCCATCCCTCCAGGAGAAAGCGTTTGATCAATATCAATGTGTTCGATATGGTCGTCACCCTTGTAATGTTTGATTGAGAGATACAAGGTTCCATTGGCGATAATCTTCCGCTTCAGCCAACCAATTCCCTGGAGACGTAGAATCTCTTCGGTTGAATCACTCAGAGATTTATTCTGTGCGTGTTGAGACTTTGAGATAAATTTATACATGGCATACCTACCATAACAAACTTTCCACTGATATCCAGAGTAGTAAAGCCTGCGGGTAGTGCCATGTTGAGAAGCAAGAGAGCAGTGAAAGCTAGATCAAAAGTAAATGATCAATTTTGATATGCTTGTACCAGATCACCAGAACTTCACTGTTCAGCAACGTTCGAAACTCATGTTCTTTACTACAAAAATTACATATGACAAACACCCTTCACAATCTCTCGCAGGCTACACTTGGCAACACTCAGCAGAATAACCTAGTATTCAAGGGCTGATTTCAATTGTTCAACAGCAGCTATGCCTTAATGTTTCCCATCTACGCCGAAATACTGTTGATTCACTAGAACAGTACAACGGAACAAAGAACTCACAAGATGTTGACTCATATTTTCCTGTGCCAACGATGATATTCTGATGCACTTGAGGCTTTCCGTCGAGGTATTTCTCCAAGATGCTCTTGGTACCAGCAGCGTAGCGCGCCTGGGCATCGAGGGTGGTACCAGAGTAGTGCGGTACCATACCATTACCTCCTCCGAGAGGGTTTTTCATAGTGCGCCAGGGGTGGTCTTTCGGAGCAGGTTGGACGTTCCAGACGTCACCTAGGTATCGACAGGAGAGTTGGGAGGTAGGACGGTAGTTTGATGAGCAGAAAAGTTGTAGTGAATGAATGTAGCAAACAAAGACAACACACACCAGCATATCCGCGCAACTTTCCACTAGCCAAAGCCCTCGCGACAGCATGTTCATCACAGATGGCCCCACGGGCTGTATTTACGAGCCATGCTCCAGGTTTAAAAGCGGAAAGGAGACGATCGTTGATCATCCCTCGTGTACCCTCGTGAAGAGGGCAATTGACGGTGACTATGTCACATTGGGAGACCAATTCCTATAAGTAATCTTTGATGTTTAGTCGGCAGTCAACAAGATCACAGGCAATACCTACCTCAACAGTCCCAACATGCTTACAGTTGACCGCGCTTTCCGCTTCAGGAGGAATCTCATGGTAATCGTAATACAACAATTCCTTGGGGTTGAAAGGCAACAGCCTTTGCATAATCCTGTACCCAATTCGACCAGCACCAATGGTGCCAATGACCTTGCCTTCGATATCAAATGCATTCCGAGCGATTTCGGACACTTGCCAATCTCCTCGCTCAATCATCTAGTAAGGGAAGGGGAGTCAAAGATATGAAGATAATCGGCTAGAAATATATACCTCATGAGCAGGAACAAAGTTCCTCACGAGTAACAGCATATTCATTATCGCATGCTCCGCTACACTCGTAACATTGCTGCCAGACACTTCCAGAACTTGGATCTTGCGATCTACGGCGGCATTGAGGTCGATGTGGTCTGAGCCTACACCAGCAGTAATGCAGATCTTGAGGTTCTTGGCCTATAGAATTATATTCAGAGCTAAATAGCATGTAAGCGCTCCAAAAAACTCAGCCTGTACCTTCTCGATGAGCTCACGAGTGAGATATCCAGGATGAAAGGGTGTGGTAATCAAGACTTCAGCCTACACAGAGTATAATTGGTCAGAGACATGTACATGGCGAGTAAAATATGGAGCTTACATCGACGATGTGTTTCTCAAAGTCACTGTTAGGACCGTCTTTGCTGCTGGTAACAATAAATTCATGTCCTCTGGAGGCGAGCCATTTGTCCATTCCGAGCTGAGCGTAGGTTGATCATCTGTATGAACGGAGAAGGAGAAGGGAAAGCAACCATGGTACCTTGTTTTCGACAGTGCCAAGCAGCCTTGGTTCTTCAATGGCGGCCTTGAAACCGTTGTAGAGCACAGCGAGAACCTATATGGTAATGTCGAAATCGTCAAGAGAATTTTGGGTTAGGTAAGACAGAATAGTGGGCTTACCTTCATATTATTGAGGTTTCTTTCAATAGTAGAGAGCACTGGTTGGTGGTCGGGAAGATGAAGCCATCCTTGCCACAACCAAGCATACTCTTATACTAGAAATCATCCAATCGAGTTTCCATCCTTGCATCTCATGGCAGACCTTTCAAATTCATGGCTGACGAGTCTACCATCATAGGACAAATGTATCGGTATCGGAAATAACGATGTATTGGGGGTGGAATATTTCTTCTGTTTGGACTTTATATCGGGTGTGAACTGAAGTGACGGTTGTATGGTGGCGCTAAGTTTTCATTATCCTATACTATAAATTAGGGCGGTGCGCCTAAACCAGCGCTTTTTCTTATTAGTCATTATTTATGTCAGCAAAACTGTCAACGTTTTAGTGCTGCGGCGGCAGCGGCAACTTAAGTTTTTCCCACACATTACAATACACAATCTTGCGACGTGTTTGCTGCATGTTTGCTGAGTTGACTTAGGTTTTTCTCACACATTACTTCAAGCTTGCAATGTGTTTGCTGCATGTTTGCTGCATGCATTGCATGATAATTATGCTCTCCTTTGTTTCCCTTTCCCATCTTCTACTATAATTTCACACTATAATTGAAGTTCCTGATAGAGGAAATTTGACTACAGATAAAATGTTTGGTTTCTTACAAGCTATTGACCTGTGTGCAGGCTCTGACTACTATTCTCACTTTAAGGGATTCTGAGTCACCTCCCAATACACCTCAACATCGACAACAAAATGCTGATCGTGAGAGGGAACGACAAACATGTACCCTAGGCAGCCCTGAAAATCGACGTACACCTCAACCATCACCACATGGTGGACCAATACCATTCCAACTCAATATACCTCAAAATTATGTACCTTCCCAGCATTCACAAGATGATCTATTTCAAGTAATCAACCATAATGGCCAAGAGTTTCAATTGACTCAAGGAATTGCTAATCAACTCAGAAATTTACCTCCACTACTACCAACACGGGGCCATGGCCGTGGCCGTACTTCAAATCAAGCAGTTGTAGGTGTAAAAATTCAAATACATAGTGCTGTGGCCACCAATCAATATCTTTACCTTATAGTCTCTTCATAATCAGAATCAGAATGCCCATGCAGGACCATCAAATTTGGCATATCAAAATCAGGTATTAGCATACTTATTTAGAGATTTTAAGGCTCATTTATTCTCTTGGTAGTTTCCTCACTTACCTGCTGAGCTACAAGCTCAACTAGCATTTGTACAGCCTCACCCTGCAAGACCAACATTGAGACAGAATCATAGAAGAGCCCAAAGTCATATCCGTAATACATTCTTTTCTATATTACACTATTTATTGCTGACTATCTTTACTTTCAGAATCTATATCATTTAATCCAGAAAGGCTGACCCATGAGCATGAGAATAATGATCCTCCACAAGATGACTTTGAGAATAGCCAGAGACTTCCACCAGGTCCTGGCTATCTCACACCAGAAGGCCATGACATGCACCAACAACATGAACAGTTGCAAAATGTGATGCACAACTCCCAAGAGGTGCATGAGCAGCACTTGCAACAGCAAGAAATTGATGTGGGAGATCATGAACATCAAAATGATGCTCCAGATGAGCCTATTCCAATAGGTCTACAACCTATTGAGAATGATCGGATTTATAACTTCTGTTCTTTGGGAAAAATGGATATAGAGTGTCCATTTTGTGGTGCATTGCATTGGCAAGCAGAGAGACTTACACATTCCTCTGTAATAAATCCTAAATTTGGAGCATGCTGCAAATCAGGGAAGATTCAGCTACCTATGTTACAAAGTCCACCTATTGAAATCAGGAATCTCTTTACTGGAGTTGATCATAACTCAAAGCACTTTTTAGACAACATAAGGAGTTATAATTCTGCTTTTGCTTTTGTATCATTGGGCCTTAAGATTCAACCACAGAATGATCCTGAACTTCCAAATACTGGGCCAAGGCAGTTTAAAATTAAGGGTGCACTTTGGCATTCTCTAGGCTCCCTTTTGCCTGAGGGTGACAAACCCCCAGTATATGCACAGCTTTACATAGTTGCACCTGAGACTGCTTTAGAGCAGCGCTTAGCCAATAACAGACATCATGGTACTGGGTTACTGTCATCTGTTATGCAAACAATATCTGATCGCCTTCACCACAATAATAACTTTGTGAATCTCTACAGATCAGCATACCAGAGAATACAAAACCTTCAGGCACAGGCTCCAAATTCTCTAAATGGTGCTTATATCAAACTGCATTTCAGTGATACAAATGATCCTAGGAGATATAATATGCCATCAGCTGATGAGGTTGCAGTTGTTCTTCCAGGCCCAGGTACTGCCACAGATCATCGAGATATTATCCTTCAATGTAAGGAGGGGCCACTGAAACATATATATGAAACCAATCCTGCATATGCACCTTTACATTATGTTTTACTGTTTCCCAGAGGTGAACTAGGATGGCACCTAAATATCAAATATGCAGATAGACCTAATGAACCAGCCTCTAATGATGATTATGTTACCCAGATGGAGTACTATGCATATCACCTTCATCAATGCAATCTAGAGATTGAATCAAACCATCTGTTCTATGCCAAAAATCTTTTTCAGCAATATATTGTTGATGCATGGGCCCAAACTGATCAGTCACGCTTATCCTGGCTTGCACGCAATCAGAAGAAACTCAGAGCTGAGGTTTACAGTGGTTTAGTAGATGCTGTTCATTCAGGAGATGTTCAGCTGCAAGATATAGGGCAACGAGTTATCTTACCCTCTTCTTATATTGGAGGATCAAGACATATGTTCCAGCTCTATCAAGATTCTATTGCCTTAGGAAGAGCATTTGGAAAACCTGATCTATTTCTGACAATCACTGCAGATCCAAATGCACCTGAGATTAAAGAGGCTCTCCTTCCCAGACAGACAGCACAAGACAGACCTGATTTAGTTGCCAGAGTTTTTTGTGAAAAAGTACGGATCATCTTGAGGGCTATTGACAAAGGGTGTTTTGGAAAGTGTAGAGGCCGTGTTTACACAATTGAATTTCAGAAGCGAGGACTACCTCATATACACATTCTTATTTTTCTCTATCCCCAATCACAGTATCAAGAGGCTCATCAGATTGACAAAGTAATCTCTGCTCAGTTGCCTGATCCTGAAACACATCCAAATTTATTCATGTTGGTTGAAAAGCTGATGATTCATACACCATGTGGTGATCTCAACCCAAGTGCATCCTGTATGAAGGATTCAAAATGCTCCAAGGGTTATCCTAAGGTATTCCAAGAGCATACTGTTTTGTCAGAGGATGGCTATACCCTTTATGCTAGACCCAAGAATGGAAGGCTTTGCAAGAAAAAGGTCAATGGCATAGAAATTGATATTGATAACAGATGGGTTGTACCTCATAATCCTTGGGCTTTGATGGAGCTCAAATCACATGCCAACTTAGAGTGTTGCATTTCCATAAAAGCTTTCAAATACCTTCATAAATACATTTACAAAGGCCATGATCGTACAACCATGGCAATTGGGAAAAATAAAGATGAAATACAGCAATATATAGATTCTCGTTATGTATCTGCCTCTGAATCAGTTTGGAGGCTTTTTCATTATGATATGCATGAAGAAATCCCAAATGTTGTCCGCCTTGCAGTACATACAGAAGCTGGGCAATTTGTAGTGTTTGATGCTGATGCACCAGTAGAGGAGGTTCTTCATGCTGTTGGGTCAAAAGACAGCACACTTACAGCTTACTTCAAAGTTAATGCAGCAGAGAAGAAAAAGGCTGAGGATGATCCTGAACATGCAGTAATGGTTGCACAATCACTTTTGTACCAGGAATTTCCTACAAAATGGGTCTGGGTAAAAACTACAAAAAGATGGAAGATTCGTGAGGGTAAAGCTGCTCTTGGGTGGATGTATTTTGTTCACCCTGCAGCTGGCGAAAGGTTTTATATTTGACTGCTGCTTACAGTTGTCAAAGGTGCTACATCATTTGCAGATCTACGTACTTATGAAGGAGTGGAATATCCTACACACCAAGAAGCATGTTTGGCCTGTGGGCTTTTGCAGAGTGATTCTGAGTGGAAGGACTGCCTAGAGGATGCAAGACATATGCAATCTGGATCTGCACTCCATTCACTCTTTGCAACAATTCTTAAAGATTGCCATCCTGCTCAACCTTTTTTACTGTGGGAGCAGTTCAAAGAACACATCTGTGATGATATCAACCACCATTTACAGACCTCAGGGATTATTGCCAACCCAACACAGGATCAAATTGAAGATTATGGTTTATATCTTATTGATAAAATCCTTTTCCATGCAGGAGTACATGATGGATTAAAAGGTTTTCTGGGCATGCCAGTTCCTGATTATGAATTTTGGGCAGGGGTTGAAGGCAATAGGTTGATACGAGAGCAGCGTGCCTTTCATGCTGAAGAACAACAGCAAAGAGCATCAGAGAATATTGCAAAGATGAACAGAGAACAAGCAGAGGCCTTCAATACAATTAAAGCTGCAATATATGAGAATAACCCTCAGATGTTCTTTCTCCATGGTCCAGCTGGAACTGGAAAAACATTTACATATAATACACTCTGTTATGCATTGTGTGGAGATGAAAAGATTGTATTGTGCTGTGCTTCATCAGGGATTGCTGCTCTTTTACTCCCAAAGGGGCAAACTGCTCATTCCACATTTAAGATTCCTATTGAAATATATGAAGGAAAATTATGCTCTGTCAAGAAGAACTCTGATCTGGGTGAACTACTGCGTGAGACCAGTCTTATTATTTGGGATGAAGTTCCAATGCAGGACCGGTATTGTCAAGAGGCTGTGGATATAACTATGAGAGACATTAGGGACACCCCTAGCAAGCCATTTGGAGGTGTTACAGTTGTTTTTGGAGGAGACTTTCAGCAAATACTTCCTGTGGTCCGGAAAGGACACCAAGAGCAAATTGTGGGTCAGTGTATCCAGCGATCTTATTTATGGCGTGACATAAAGATCCTTTATCTAAAAGAAAATAAAAGATTAAGTAGTGGTACAGCAGAGGACAAAGAGTATGCAGAGTGGTTACTGAAGGTTGGACATGGTTCAATTAATGGTCCAGAAAGCCAAATAAAGCTTGACCCTATTATGAAGTGTGGAGACTCTGTTGACTCCTTGATCTCTGCCATTTATCCAAATCTCAATGTTATTGACTGTGCAGCAGATAATGTTGATTCATGGTTTTCAGAGTGCACTATACTCTGCCCACGAAATGATACTGTTGATGAAACTAATCTCATGTGTTTAAATACATTGAGTGGCAATATCAATACTTATCATAGTGCAGACAAGGCTGTCATAGATGAAGCAGCAGATGGGGATTCTCAGTATCCTGAGGAATTCCTTCACAATATCAATGGTTCTGGCCTGCCACTGTCACAACTACAGTTAAAGATTGGTGCACCAATAATGGTTCTTAGGAATCTTGATCCATCAGCTGGAGTTTGTAATGGAACCCATGCAATCCTTACCCGATGTACAGCAAGAGTACTAGAGGCTAGAATACTGGGTGGAGATAATGCAGGCCAGATTATATTGATTCCACGTATTACACTCAGCCCATCCAATCTTGATTTACCTTTTGTCTTTCAAAGACGCCAGTTTCCTGTGAGGTTAGCATTTGCAATGTCCATCAATAAGTCTCAAGGGCAATCAGTTAAAACAGTTGGGTTGAACCTTCAATCCCCAGTATTTACTCATGGTCAACTCTATGTTGCTCTTTCTCGCTCTACAACAAAGCAAGGAGTCAAAACAATTTTTCCTGAAGGTATGTTATATACTTATAAGTTTGTGTTTTATTTACTCAGAGCAATCTACAGGAAATACAGAGTGCATAACACAGAACATTGTCTATCCTGAGGTTTTGCTTGATTAGAGTTTAGTGCTGTTAAATTATATTGTATATTTTTGAATAATGTATTGGCTCAATACAATCAATATTATATGTGTTGTTAAAAGTCACTGTCCCCTGCCCGTGCCGAAGGCACGGGTCAAGCAAAGCTTGTGACTATCAATGTAAAGCGGAATTCTGTGAGATAATGTATCAAGCGACAGAAGATCCATTACCAGAAGCGCAACGGAAATATTGGCCGCCTACGGAAGAAGTGAGATATGATATCAAACGCGGAAAGGATGCGAGATTTTGGCTCCTTGCGCTAAACCGGTGTTAGTCGCACATGTTGGTGCCACCAGTCACTGATAAGAGTCGATAAGCAGCTTCTTTTTAACCCTTTGTACCAGAAATTGAGCAAGTAGGAGCCGGTCTCTACTCTCATAGAAAATTTTCTTCATATCCCCACTGAATGGCGACTGGATCATATTTCAACTCGACTGCTCTTCTCAAGTTGTTCCTGATAGCGACGGTGTTCGGCATTTGTTCTGTCGTTTTTGCAGCCGATATCAATACACCTTACAGCCAGATTGGCCCTCCCAATAATCAAGCTCTGTCGGATGGTAAGTCGTCTGTATTCGGGTATATTTATACCATTCCAACGGAAGTGAGTAGTGCAAACCTATTTCCTTGCTCTTTGCGGATGATTTCTGTAGCAACTACGTTCATTCAGTAGAATAACACCGACGTACCAACTAGAATCCAAGCCTTCCACCTCCCGCATCCGAAAGTCAAAGAAGCGTTATCGTCGTCCAGACAACAGAGCGCTCGAAGCGCTTCAGAGACTCCAGGATTTGATGAAGACGGACACCTATTATTACTATTTTCCGGGCCCTAATTATTTCAATGCATATGTTCCTCAGGTGAACATGATCGTCTCTCTGAAATACTCGTGTCCGCTGATGATATGCCTCAAATCAAAGAATTATAGCCAGGTGAGCATGTAGACAGTCCACCTTGAGCATTATTGACCATCTTCGTCAGGCAAAAACTACAGTGTCCAAAGAACAGTTGAAACAACTTGATTTTGTGCGTTCGGTTTCGTTCACAATTTCACGAGTCTTGTTTTACGTCTTTTCTCTATTTACACAGGCCTACCTTCCCAAAACGATCGAAGCCGAAAGCCTTGCAATCGAGAATCATATTGCGACTTTTTTAAAGAGGAAACCACCATCCTTGCATACAAAGGAGAGTAAGGTGGCTCAAGCAAGGGAATACCTGGCAACCCGGGTCTGCATTATTGCTCAACTAGCTGATGGAATATTCGTTTTGCTCCTTCATCATAAACCCACATCCATCGGTACCACCAGTACCAGATATGATATCTCTGCATATATGGAAACCAAAGCTGACAGTGCGTGCTTGCGTTCTCTTGAAACAAAGGTGATCCCATGTTGCTTATAGGCCGTGATATGCCCGCTGCCCCTTGGGGGACTTGGAAAAAGATCAAAGACAAAGTCTCGATAGGCATGCCCCAGGAACTCTTACTGAAAGATTCCAACATCATTACCCCACAGAAATACACCCTCTAACATTACGTGTATATAGTGTATATATTGACTTCAAGTAGTGTCCCCCAAAGCAAACGGCTGCTCCAGCCTGATAAGTCACCCATTGAGATGCGAGATGGCACATAACTTGCCGTAGTAGTTGTTCGATGTACGTGATTGACCAGGCTCGGGCAAAAAAATTATGAAGGAAGCTTCACAAACCGTATACCTACGACTGAATTGACCTCATTTGATGGAGACAAATTCGAATACTTACCTTGACTCCTTCATTCTTGACCCATGGGCATAAAAATAGTGACGACCCTCCACACGGCATCCTTGCCTCGCTCCCATGCTTGTGGCCCTATGGCCTCAACGCCACCAAACTCTACCAAAACTCCGTGTTTCTTCCACTCACACCAGATTCCAATGGACCCACTAGACGGTCCTGATCCACCACCCTTTCGATCAGGTTCACCGAGATCTTGCACAAAATCTTTGCCTGTGCTTCCTCTGGTAATCTGGATGGAATGAGGCGGACTTATTCCCTCCTCTTCTATCGGTGGAACGTTCAAGAACACAGGAGATATGGGATACGCGGCGAAAGCCGTTTCTGTTCTCTTTTGAGAACCTTTGACATCTGATGTAGAAACCCGGAGAACGTTGTAGATATCGATGCTCTCGAGTACGAGTTTGTCTTCTGTCAGCTCGGATCGTATCGAACCTATTCTGGGTTTGTATCCATCTGTAGGTTTGAAGAGAAGGCTGAGGCCAAGATGATGGAAATTATAGTAGACTACATCTGGATAGGACTTGATATCTGGTATCAGAGTGCCAGAATATTTTACAGCAAAAGAAAGTTCATTGAGATGATCAACGATAGGTTGGGAGGAAGGCTTTCGTCCCAGCAAATGTTGCATCGAGGTCGAAGTCGAAGTCATAGACCACGTGAACTCTTATCCTTCTTTATACAATGCGTTCTTTGCAGATTTCTGCTACTGGCACAGACACAGACAGACTCACACTGGGCGTATCAAACTTGCAAGTATCTCTGATGGACGCCGAATCTGCTGAGAAAGAGAGAATTTCCGTTGGCTTCTGGTCTTCCCTTCTGCAGACTCCATTCGACTTTGTTTCTCATTACTTTCGGCGTTACACGCCAAATCTGGTGTCTCTTTCTGTTTTTCTTCTCTTCATCCCATTTCTATGTGCTCTCTCTCTCTCTGCTGGCGTCTTAGTCTGGAGGAATGTTGCTGTAGGCTGGCAGATGCCTTTGTACCTTCAATACGGGTAAGTCCTTTGTCTGTTCCAATCAGTGTAGCTGGGCTAATCGCAAGGACTTGTAGTGATGGAGGTCAACCCTACGCCCATGCTATCTTAGCGGATCTATATTCACGCCAACCATATGATATCGTTTTGCAGCTCGTTGTTCCATCTACGGATTCCAATTTTGCCTTAGGCAATTTCATGAACAGTCTGACGCTGTCGACTATCAATAATAAAACACTTGCCACTGTTCGTCGTCCAGCGATCGCTATTCTTCCGAAAACGTCTTACTTTTCAAGCAAATCCCATCTCGTCACACTCGAAATACCCATGCTGGACTCTTTCGTCCCTAGAACTAAGGAGGCGGTTGTAGATGTAAAGATAGGAAGACAAGATGCTTGGAAGGACATAGGAAACGGCGAAGGTCGTGAATTGAGTGTCTATTCTGCCTCTTTGAAAGGGATCCTTGCACATAAAGGAGTACGGTGCGCGAAATGGTCGATGCTCAATCAGTATGCATGCTGACACCATGCTCAGCGGTCTCGTGACACGTTTTCCAACCATCTTCTCCCTTCTCTGCTCTGTTATCTTCTTCGCCATTCTGTTTTCCATATTGGCAGCATGTCTTCTGCCTTCCATACTACGGTCTTCAAACGATATCAATGAAACGACCCAACCTACTGACGACAGCGAGCAAAAACCATCTACACTGCTCGCTAACTACCGTCAATACCCAGGCGATTCTTCGGATACCGAGACGGACGCCTCCGACCTGCAAGAGGAAAAAGAATCGAAGCCCTCAAAGTCTGCAAGGAGGCGCAAGAGGCGAAGTGCTAAGAACAAAAATGCTAGTGAAGTATCAGTGAGTGCTCTTTGATTTTATTTACCTACGTTTACACTGATCTTTTCTTAGAGCGTGAAATCAGAGTCTGACCCGGTGATCATACCTTCAGACAGGCCTTCAGACCCTAGCCAGTCAATAGATCCTCTACGGCGACGTCGTTCGAGCAAACCTTTAGATGTGGAGTCTTAGGTGGTACACTGAGTAGTACGTATGAATTGCAAGGGAGAACTTACTATATGTGCACAACCTGTTTATCTTCTATGTTTTACTCAACCACTGCTTCTATAATACTTCAGAATGGACAATACGCGACGTGATGAAGGCATATACCGATATTGACCTGTATCTCAAACCCAGATTAGTAGTAGCACTTAATATTCATCTACCATGTTTGACAGACCAGAAACTTTTTGGTGCAATGGTCATCCCCATGAATCCGAGCTTCCGTTGATAATAATATACTGGCCTGTTTACCACCGACCCTGTATTCTCTCCCATAGCTCGCGATTCAATTTTTGGACTAGAAGGAGTTGCTTGGAATATGAGCCCCGGCTACCATCTCCTCAATGGACGTAGCCAGATACGTTTAGGCTTTTGGTCTCCGGAAGCCGATGAAAGCGCCACCTCAGGGCCTATAAAAAACTTGCTCTGAAGCATCATCGCAGGAGTGAAATATTACGGCGATAGGAAGGCATTTTTGTTAGGTGGGAAGATAGAAGCTCAGAGCAGTATCTTGAATCTACTCAGAAATTTCAGCAGGTATATTGATAGTTGAAGCTCAAAGGCAGAAATCCCCGTTCGATGTAAATAGGTGCTGCAGGGGGTGGGTCTGGACCTCGCTGCAGTGAAAACATTATCAAGTTACTCTACAGGGATCATGTCAAGAATACTTTATCAGGAAGAATCGACCATCCTAGTTCGCTAATAGGTCTTGGGACCGAAGATGATCATGTACTATTAGATCCAGGTATGTTATGACCATATAGAAACTAAATACGCATCTGACGCGATTTTCTTTGAGCATTTTTCCAGTATGCTAGTCTTTTCATCCCAAGCCATGATTTTGACATCAAACAATCTCTCGTGAAGATTCTTATTCGAGGAGATCTTTGCTGGTCGTTATGCACGCGCCAAAACGCGTCGTAAGTCATCATGTTCTTCAATCTTTCATTGTTTCTCAGAATTGTTGAAAATATCGCCGCGCCCGTGCGGGAGAAGCTGTAACCAAGGTCTACACACTTACCAAGAGTTCCGCCGACTCTCAGCAAAAGACGCAATGCGCCAGAGCAATGAACATGCAGAATATCTCAAAAGAGTTCGAGGATTTGGTGGGTGTGTTTCAGAACTTCACTGAGACGAATGAATTTCACTATAAATTCAGAACTCGAATGCTAAGCGGAGGAAGCGGAACAAAGGCGCAAGGTCAAAGAAGCCGACGGCCTTAGCTAGTACGTACACAGTTGCCTTCCAAGGTGAGCCTACTTCTTCCATTCGTGAATGACTTATGTCGAAAGGGGAGGATGTAGAGGAAACGAGCCCCGACGGATACTGGTGGAACAGCCTTGGGAGAAAAACTTTTACTTGAAATTTTACTTGTGTTTTGAATCTCGTTTGGCATTTGAGTTTCTATATCTTGAATGTTCTCAGTGAGAAATGAAGGAGGCTCGTCGCGCAGAGCAAAATGTTCGAGACCGTGCTCGTGCCGCTGAAGTCAAACTAGCGGAGGTTCAGCAGCCGGTGATTTTTTGACTGTTCATTCGTTTGCGTGCGGGAACCTGATTTATGGTGATTTCGGCATCATCCCCCTGTGTACCAAGCTATCCAGACTGCACCAATGGCTGACGATCTTTTCGACAACCCAGAACCAAAGGAGCAGTCGTCTACCCTTCCAGAGAGCTCTGGTATTGCGATAACACCCGAATCATCTCAAAGCAGACCTGGTCCGGCTTCATGTGGATAAAGAGACCGTGGACGAGGGAGAGGAAGAGAAGAAGAGGGCGAGGTCGAGGGCACTTTCGAGTTGCTGAGTAAATTGAACTCTCAAATCAACATTTGACATATATATTGGTATATGGTTTTCCGCGGATGTTATCTTACCTTGGACCAATGGTTTACAAGTCATTCTCTTCCCTTCACATATGTAGATTATCATAATCACAACGACGACTGGAAATTCAATATTGTATACATATCCATCGTTGAGCAAAGTACTACTCCACAGATTATTCTGATTCAGGAAAGGTGGATCTAACATTGATACCACATAGACGTGCAGCCGTACATACTTGTAGATTTAAATATCAACTTTCCTTCGACGATATTGTCGAGCCTTCCTCCGTTAATTTCTCCTGATCCTGAAGGCCCTTATGCAAGCCATGATCAGCATCCTTCTCCTTCAAATCGTTTTTCTCCACCTCCACCTCCTTCAACTCTGGATCCTCCTTCGAATGATCCTTCGACTCTTTAGCCTGGTTGTTTGTATTCATTTCCCGCTCCCGTTCGGCTGACGGACTACCTGCTAGTCCTTTAACTAGATCGCCAGCCTCATCTCCATCAAGTCCTAACTCCGCGACTAAGTCCGCGAGTTCAGCCTCTGTCGCCATTATGCCCTGTAACCCATACCCAGATAGCTCTGTGCTTACATCGAATTCACTGTCACGTACACCAGGCTTGTTGACCGGAACTGGTGTCTTTCCTGGGGTGGATTGCGGGCTGGCCAAGATCTTTGACTTCAAATGGTCGGGCGTCATTTGCAGAGGAAGCATGGCGCCTGGAACGCCGATAGGTTGAACGAGAGGTTTTGTTATATTATCCAATTCGTCGTCCCAGGTTTCCTTCAGATGAAGGAATTGATCCAATTCTCCATATTCAACAGCTTCTTCACTAAATTATTGACCTGTTGAGCATTCATAGGCACTGTCATCGAGATCGGATTGACATACAAGTCAGAGAATGTCTGTAAAGGTTGCTGAGCTCGGGCAGTATCATGTACGGCGGACCACTTACTCCCGGGAATTTTCCACCAACCAACATCTACGAACTAACAAATCAGCCTATTACTTGCGTATTCTTGAACTTTTCATTACCCCGGGCAATTGCTGTTTATCTGACGGAAAGACTAATCAATCGCTGGCCCAACAAAAAACGACAGGAAATACCAAGAGGAGCCTTGCGTTTCCATAAGCGTTTGGCAGTCTCGTCCGATGCCAGATCGTACGAAGTGAAAGGAATCTTTTTGACCTGTAGAATGCGCAACAGGTACTCTACAAAGAGGTTAGTAGTTCATCAATCGATATCAGAAAGCAAACACCTTGACGTTGTCTGAGAGCGGGCTGTGAAGCAATCGTAGTAAGGAAAACTTGAATTGGAGGAGAAGGCATATAAGAGAGTTCGGAATATAAAGTAATTGTGAGAAGTTTTGAACTTTTCTTCCTCGACCTCCATGTCGGACCTCAAAGTATTGATCGTATGTTTAGGCATGGTATCCTGTTAATTCGACTACGATTAATTCTTACACACAATGTAGGCAATATATGTCGTTCCCCGATGGGTGAAGGTGATCGGTCTTTCCGAGATAATATGTTCAAAATCTTGACTGACTAGTGCTCTTTCGTCAGCCGTATTGAGAAACGTCGCACAAAAGCGTGGGCTCTCTGATATAGTCGTGGATTCTTGTGGAACCGCTGCCTATCACGCTGGAGAAGGGCCTGATGACAGGCGAGTTTGTACTCAGGATTCCTCTTCACGAAAGCATAACAATGTTTGTCTACTTGCAGGACCATCTCCACATGCAGAAAGGTATTCAGACTCTTCTCTTCTTCTACTCGCTACCCATTTTCATGATCAACACTGCAGCACAAGATTCACATCGAACACAACGCTCGTCAGATACAGACATCCGATTTCACTGAATTCACGCATATTCTTGCCGCCGATGAGTCCAACCTTCGGAACCTAGAACGTGCTAAGCCGAAGGGCGCGACAGCAGAAGTTCGTCTTTGGGGATCCTATCTTGACCACAGGCCCATTGCTGACCCTTACTATGGTGGAATGGTGAGGAAAGCCTTGTCGCTGGAATTCAAACGATTTACACAAAATAGCATGGATTTGAACAGGTGTACCAGCAGTGTTTGTCCCTCTCCAACGCTTTCCTTGACCACGTTGCTGTTGACAATGAAATATAATCTTTGGATGTGATACATTGCGATCTTACTCTATTGACGGCTCATGCTCATCGTTAAGAGAAAGTAGGCATATTGGAATGAGCTCCTGTGCCTACGGCGTCCTCTGCTCTCCATAAACTTGTCGTAGTCTTGCCGATCCTGTTAGCAAGTTTTGACACAAGTCGTTGACTGCCCTCTCACCTTGTTCTGCGTATAAAAATTGATACCACTCTTTCCATAGAAGCCAATATCACCCAAGACACTCCCCTAGCATTACATGTTAGATGCATATACCGAGGACCCGAACTTTGCGAACCTTGTTTCCTGACCATGCAAACATCGGAAGAGGAACCTAATTGTGAACGTCAGCTGCTTTAAATTGGATGGTTAACAGGTTTCGCACTGGTATGGGTACATTAATACCGATTTGCCCTACATTCACATCTGTTTCAAACTTGCGAGCGGTGGCACCCGACTGAGTGAAGATAGCGGCACCATTGCCGTATCTGTTTGCGTTGATGATTTCAATACCATCGTCCAATGTGTCGGCTTGAATAATGATTAACGCCGGTCCAAAGATCTCTTCTCTATGATGATAGAATACATTAGATCACTATCTCAACCTTGAGGCTGTGGAAAACGAACTGATAACATCTCATCGAAGTGTTAGCTTCAATAACGGTAGGACCGACGAAGTTCCCATCCGGATACGAAGGAACCACCACACCTCGTCCGTCAAGATGTATTTGGCCACCTTCCTCTTCAGCAGAAGATATGATGTCTACAATACGTGCTTTTGCACTTGGCGAGATAACGGGACCTCTGTAGTGAATGTCAGCGTGCTTGTCCTTGAAACTGGGGATTATCAGTGCATACATATCGGTGTCAGGTTCGAATCCTCCATTGAGTTTAAGCTTCTGGGCTCGCTCGACAATTTCCGGAAGCCACGATTGTGCCTCGCCAACAAGAACGGCTGATCAGATCAATGCGGTCAAGCAAGAAGGATGAATTCCAATTGATACAACGTACCGACCGAAATTGCCATGCATCGCTGACCAGCCGCTGAGTGCAATGTAACTTGAATGAGTTGAATGTACATATATGATTCCTGTCGTACCTCCAAATGCAGCACCAACGAGTGAATTGAGTGCCAGGTTTTTGTTGGCTGCAATACATGTCAAGAAGAAGTAATGGAAATTGGATAGTAATCTGACCGTCAGGCATGAGTACAGCATGGTTCTTAGCTCCCATGTTTGCCTGAAGGACCCCCCAGCAAACATAAACATTGCGTGGTGAAAGAAGGTTATAGTCCCGTTACCTGAACACGCTTTCCATTCTGAGTTCCACTAATAAATTGGACTTTCAGAATGAAACCTGAATATAGGAAGGGGGAGATTACCGATTGTAGATGTGCTTGCCAGCTCGATCACCACCTACAAAACTTATCGCTTTGATGGCAGGATCGTCGCAGATGGCATTCACTGTAGGAACGCCACCATGCACGACATTCAATACACCAGGTGGCAATCCTTGAACACAGCATTCATTTAGACATCATGAGCTTCCATGGACCACTTATCACCTGCTTGTTGGCAAAGTTCGGCAATTATCATTGCTGCACCAGGATCACGTTCTGAGGGCTTGAGTATCAATGTGTTGCCAGTTACAGCCGCCATTGGTATGGTCCATAATGGTATCATGCTACAGATAAATGCAGTAAGCAGAGATAATCCGTGTCGAAAGGAAAAGAAGACAAATCGTACGCCGGGAAGTTGAAAGGTGCGACGCTGGCACAAACACCAAGTGGTACTTTACGCACCTCTGTATCCATATCGCGGCTCACTAATGATAGATGTATGAGGTTCTAAGGAAGTGACTTAGACACTTAGAGTCAACCTTCGAGTTTATCTCCTATCAGAGTAGAAGTGATCCCGATTGCATGCTCGGCAACTTGTAAGCCTGTTTGGGAGTTCAAAGGTGGTCCGTGTAGAACTTTCTTATATAGAGCTTACCTCGTAATAAATCCCCGTGGGCGTCTTCAGAAATTTTATCAGATTTGACTAACCGCTGGAAATGTCAATAACGCGACCTGGTAGTGTTTTCCCTTGCTCTAGAACGATACTGTTAGCAATGGCATCAGCATTTTTGCGAAGCAGATGTTGAAGTCTTGTCGAAGGTTAGAGGGTCGTCAAGACAGGCAAAGCTCGAGCTCACTCGAGGACAAAGCGTTGACGCCCCAGTACACTTGTTCTGCTCCATGATTTGAAAGCTTGCGATGCAGCATCCACGGCCTGTTTGAATTCGGTCTCGGTCGTCTGGGGAACTTTGGAAAGTAAGGTTTGTGTTGTCTGCATTACATGAGTTATTATAACAGCCAGAATGATACACGCATTACAGGATCCAGGACGTCAATCCAATCAGAAGACTGGCTCTCAACGAATTCTCCTCCAATGAAATTCTTCGTTGTTCCGCCATTTACGCTCGTTCCTTTCCATTGAGAGAGTTGATTGGCCTTCAGACGAGCTAGATTACTTAGGGCTAAAGTTGTTGATGTTGAGCTAAATCCCCGGGGACGACAAATGGAAGAAATTCGAGCAACTCTAGTGAGTGTCATGGTCACGGTGGAACAAACAAAGCTATTGCGGGGAAGGTCCGAAGAAATACGAGACGTTCGGACCGAGTGTACATTCATCATGTGACTAGAAATTCGAAGCAGTTGAAGTCGATTTGAACTACGTATGGATATGCTATGAACATGAATAGCTTTCCATCGTTCTCGAAAGACTCCGTGTCGCAACCGCATGGCCAGCACGGAATCTATCCTGCCAGTCTCTCTTCTGCAAGCTCTACTTTTACTGAATTTCCCACCCAACACATGAATAACTTGAACGTCGCGAACAGTAACTCACAAATGCGACTTCCTCATTCCCAAGAGCAATCTCAGACCCACTTTAATCAGATGAACCCTCTTTGGGGAGCTACGCAGCAATCTCAGCAGAATTTTGCACCTATGTTATCTCATCCGCAGCAGTCAAACAATCAGTGGAATTCCAATCCAACTCAGTCTCAATTTATGAATGGCATGAACGCCGTCATGAATGGGATGTCCAACATGCCGGTCAACTTGAATATGTCTGCTTTCAACATGTCTTTGTTTCAGCAACAAATGATACACGATGCTTTGACTCTCTCCACTCCAGTGGCTGGTGCAGACGATGAGAGGCTGCTCATAGATGCATTGGTAGATGCTAGGGCTCGTAAAGACAATTTTAAAAATGCATTGAACAGTTTGCATGGTGTGAGTCTGTTTTTTACCCTAAATTCTTAGGTGAACTAAGATCTTATTGAGATCATAGAGAAACGGTCACTCTGCGACACTTTGGAAAGACTTCTACCTGGAGTGGAAAGATAAAATTGATACACACGTCTCTATCTCGTTGAAACACAAAGGCATTCCAGATCCTCTTCCGATGATCAAGGTAGCGAAAAAGCCCACTCTGGCTTCGTTCAAACCTGAGCCTTCTCCTCCTCCCTCCCCAATCCATGTGCCAAAAGCTAAAAGTCGTCTTCCAAAGGCTTCCAGCTCTCGTTCTACTGCTTCAAATTCGCCCACTGTAGCCAAACCAGCCGCTGAAAGTGGAAGTCGCAATACAATTAATAGTATCACTGCTTATGCACCTTCTTACAACTCTCGTCTACCGCCACCCAATTCAGAGATTAAGATACCTGACCCTCCCTCACGCTCACCGAATCCTCCTACTAAAATAGTACCTCATAGCAGAGGGAACAAATTCACTGAGGAGGATAAACAATTCTTCATCGAATTCATCCAATGGCGATTAAGATGTGATCAGAGCTTGACGCGCAACGATTTATGTGAACAACTTGCAGAAAAAGTGAGTCAAAATGTTGCATCATTAGAGTACGATTAATCCTTGCTAGGCGCCTCAGCATAGTCTTCAATCGTGGCTGGCTTATTGGTCTAATCATCACGATCTTCCAGGTAAATGTCTCTCCTCAGTGTTCAGTGTCATTCCCGCGTTGACTAGTGATTAACAAGACAAGATACTTGCTGCTGCATACGGAGAAGCTGAAGGATATGATGAGGACTTTGAAGAAGATGAAAGCTCTGAAGAGGAAGAGGTGCAGAATACGCGTCGTCGTCATCGTAAACCTAGGTACAAGGAATCTAGCTCTGATGAAGAAGACCAGGACATCGATCAAAGCAACGCCGAAGACGAAGAATTTATCTTGCCTTCGTTTGATGAAAGTGCCATGGGAAAGAAGGGCAATCCCTTCACCGATGCAGATTTAGCTTTGACTGCCCGCTATGTAGCAAGCTTTGATGACTTTGTCAGCATACCTTCCACAAAAAAATGGACGCAATGGAGTCAGCGCTATCCAGAACGAAGCAATAAAGCATGGGGGGAATGGTACCGAAAAAACCAACAAGGTTCGCCTGCAGCAGCTCTCATCATATGCACATCTAACAAATCAACCCAGGCATTCTTGCTCTTGCTAGAAAAATTAAGAAAGCAGGAGCAGCTAGGGGACTATCACCGAAACGTGAGGCATCTGAATCTGCTGGGTTGGAAAGCCTGGTCCCAGATGCTAGTGGTCCTCCAAAGGCCAAACGCAAATATGCTCCAGACGATCAGGAGACTGATGATGGCAACAGGTCAAAGATAGGCAAGATTTCACCTTGATTGTAAGCTTACTGCTGGGATTTTCATACACATAACTGTACATATCCATCTTGTACGTATTACCGCAATGCAGATATAACTATATTTTGGCCACGTGGGCATCATACAAATCGATAAAGCTCTAAGCGCCGGTGGTAACCAGCTTTAGACACGACCACGACGAACCCACGACACCGATTCTTTCAGAGATTTTGACTTGACAAAGAACGCAATGGATGAGGAATATGATGTGTGTGCCCTGACTAGACTGGTGTTGCTACGCTCACACCTTCTATAGGTTGTCGTTCTTGGTACCGGTTTAACCGAATGTATCCTGTCTGGGTTACTTTCAAAGGAGGGGAAGAAAGTTCTGCATATGGACAGAAATGACTACTACGGCGGCGACAGCGCTAGCCTGAACTTGACTCAGGTATTTGTCATTCTTGATATGTACATGAACTCAGCTGAACCATAGGTCATTTCAGCTGTATCGTAAATTTCGTCCAGGCCAAGAGCCCCCATCTGAACTCGGTCGTGACCGCGATTACGCCGTTGATTTAATCCCCAAGTTCATCATTGCTTCTGGAGAGATGACTCAAATCCTTGTTCACACCGATGTCACTCGCTATCTCGAGTTCAAGCAGATTGCTGGAAGTTTTGTGTATCGCGATGGAAAGATCTCTAAAGTTCCGAGCACTGAGATGGAAGCTGTGAGAAGTCCTCTGATGGGCCTATTTGAAAAACGACGGGCAAAGAAATTCTTCGAGTTTCTCCAAAACTGGAAAGATGAAGACCCGGCCACACATCAAGGTGTGTGTGTGATTCTCTTTGCCGCACGAGGCCCGGGTTCTAATGATATTTCAAGGCATCGATCTCGACAAGGATAGCATGAAGACTGTTTACGAGAAATTCGGTTTGGAACCTGGCACACAGGATTTCATCGGACACGCCATGGCTCTTTACTTAGATGATGAGTATGTTTTATGTATGAGTTTCTTCCAAGAACAATATTCGCTCACCTGTTTGCATAGTTATATCACGAAAACCGCACGAGCAACTTACAACCGTATCGTGCTATATACTTCTTCCATGGCTCGGTACGGAAAATCCCCGTACATCTATCCTCTCTACGGTCTCGGAGAACTTCCTCAATCGTTTGCACGTCTGAGTGCCATCTACGGTGGTACATATATGCTCGACAAGACCATCGATGAAATCGTGACCGATGAGCAGGGTAAATTTGTCGGTGTCCGAAGCGGTGGAGAGACTGTCAAGGCCAAACAAGTCATCGGTGATCCAAGTTACTTTGGGGCTGGCAAACAAACTGAGGGCAAACTGCGAGTCGTTGAAGAGAGCAAAGTCATTCGCGCCATCTGCGTGCTCAAACATCCTATTCCCGAGACCGACGACTCTGACAGCTGCCAAATCATCATTCCCCAGAACCAGGTTGGACGCCGAAACGGTAAGTATTTTACAACCTTCCATTTTCTCGGGCTAAACTTCCGGAAGATATCTACATTGCAATGGTGTCATCGACTCACAATGTCTGCGCTAAAGGCATTCATATTGCAATTGTGTCGACGATCGTCGAGACTGACAAACCCGAACTTGAAATCGCGCCAGGCCTCAAGCTTCTAGGACCTATTCATGACAAGTACGTTCGTTCTCGAGTCTGTTCTACTCATCATCATTCTCAATCCTTTTAGATTTGTTTCCATCTCCCCGGTGTATACCCCGACCACCACTGGTCAAGATGATAACATCTTCATAACACAGTCTTACGATGCAACCTCTCACTTTGAGACTGTTGTGGAAGATGTACAAGACGTTTGGAAACGTGTCACTGGTTCAGACTTGGTATTGAAAAAGCAGGAGGTCGAAGTGCAGCAGTAGTCTTGTTCCGTTGAAACGCACTATAGTTCTGTTCTTAGTAGTCTGGATTTAATACAATTGTACATTTCACGACGGCTATTACTTTGCTCCAGCAAAGCGCCTTCACGTGGGATATTTAACCATCCACCTTCATGCCTCCACCATTACCTTCCTCTCTCAGTCCTCATATATGTATATTATCTTCACCAGACCTCCAAGATCTATTGACTGCCTCGTCACTACCTCAATTGTCAGAAATCTTACAATCATTCTCCCCGCTTCCTCAAGGTCAGTTCACTAATGGATCATTGGCCAAAAGCTAGTAACCGAGTTCACAGTAACAACACGTACAACCTCCCTTGCGTCTGTACCACACAAGGCGTTTGCTCTGAGATTCTCTGACTTGTCAGAGATTGAGGCTTCGTGTCGCGAAGATGAAGAAGAACGTGCAGTGAGGACGCTAGATTGGATAGGCTCCAGGATCAATAGTCGTTGTGCGCAATGGGTAGATGATATGGACAAGATGGCGGGCAAGCAACCGACAAGGATTCCATGGTGGGAAGAGCTCAAGCGATGCGTAGAAGGAGACCATGTTCCTTCCAAGACCGAAACTTGGAATCATCCTGTTGCAAGTTCGTCTTTTCATATCTATCGCTTTCTGCTGGGTCTAACCCTCCTCGTTGCTCAAGTTATTCTGGCTGTGTCTACAAATACTAGCAATCCCCTCCAAGTCATATCCAATCTACATGCACGAGCTATCGAATTTCCATCGTGGGTTGATACTGCGTATCTACGTTACACCCTCATGGTGCATCCCAAGGACTCTACCTTGTCAGATGAAGAGTGCGTATACTTTTCGTTCTTTTTCGTTAATCTTTCACTGATTATTAATTGTAGAGCAGGTGCTCTGTTCAACGCGGTAAAGAAACAGTATGGTCTACATAGCTATCTGCTTTCTTTAGACATGCCCAACCCTCCTCCTGCTCCTGTTCCGGTCCCTACCGCAAAACCCCGTCTTCCCTTGGCAGGCAGCGACTCCCCAAAGATGTCGACCAAGCCTCTAGATCCTGCTACCCGCAACAGTGTATCCAATAGTATCAATACGCTACGAATGAATGAAAAGGATATTCAACAAACAGCAAAATTCACGCGCGAATTTCTGGTGATGAGCTTAATACCATGGATGGAGAAATGTGTAATGGATTGGAACGAAAATGTAAGGTTTGTTTTTCGTTCCTGAACGAGAACTAGTAAACTGAAATATTACAGTTCGTGTCAACTCGCCGACTCCCTTCACGGCTATTTTCTTCAACTCGTCGTCTTTTTGGCACACCTTCGCCGTCACCCACTCCTCCTCCCACTCATCGCTCTACTCCTTCTCGGGCTTCTACACATAGTGTTGCGCCTGTATCTACTTCACCAGCACTCGCAGGGTCTCCTCAACAACGTCGTTTGGCCGAGTTTGCTACCGTATTGGGCGACTTCAAATTAGCGGTAACTGTATGGGAGACTTTGTCCAAGGATGGAAAGGGGGGTTCAGTGTGTATCCTCCCTCTGTAAATGAGAATTTTCAATCAATCGTGCGCAAATTAGGACATTCTGCCATTATTATTATCACCATCGCCTGCAGTACCTCTCCATGTTAACAACACTTTAACCAGCATGTTTGCTCAATCAGCGGAGGCATTTGCAAAAGTACAGTTGCGGGCTTTGCTGTGTGCTGTACGGTGGGAGATCGGAATTGACCCTTCCGATTTTGCGAACGAAATTCTCGAAGGAGAACGCTGGCTTGTCTGGGCTGCCGGTAATGTATGTCATTTGTTTGCCGTTTGAACGCCATGATAAAGAATAGTTTTTTAAGGCAGAAGAACCACCATCAGCCTTGTTGCTAGCGCATGCGGCATTTATCAGCTCCAGAAAGCAGACACTTCGACGGGCGGCGCTATGGTATCTTATGGCTGCAAATAGATTAGAGAAATGTGGTATCGTACGTGCCTTTTGTCTGCTTATTGGCTTATTTGACAGTACGCTGAGTCTGTTACAGAAACCGTTGACAATGTATTTCCTCCGTAGAGCCCACGATCTGTGCATAAACCGTCCCAAGAAGGAGCTCTCGCCATCTTTCTGGGAAGCAGAAGGGAAGGTATCGTCTACCTCACGAAATTGTAACGTCACAATGCCCATTATTGAGCATCCTCTAGGTGTGTTGCATGTCAACCATACATCAATGATACTGACCAGGTCCAGGACGCCTGCTGTACAGTACCGGTTATGTCCCAGATGCAGTCAAGATCTTCTTGGGGTTGCTCAATGCCTCCGCATTATCCACATCTTCACCTGCCGTTTTGAACGATGAAACAGAATCCGCCGAGGTCTACCTGGAAGATTTTAGAATAGCTTTTGAAGTGAGCTATCCTGATTTCTAACATGAAGTATGGACTGAGATTGCTGTCAGCACCTGCGCGCCATTACTCCGGACCTTCCGCAAGAAAGCGACATTCGCTTACCTTTCACTTTTTGCAATCCTTCTCAAAGCTGTCTGAGGTTTCCGAACGAAAACAACCGAGGCGAACCGTCTGAATGGGAACAACGTGAAGAGTCGTGGAATAGATTCGACAAATCTCGCGGTGTGTCTTCACGCTTTGCGACTAATTATAAAGCCTATGTCAACGGTAATCGCATCTCGACTCCAGTGTGTATCTTCCAGTCTCACTTGTTTTATAGAACCATTCTGGGTCGACCTCGCTCTCAAAAATCCCCTAGACGTAAATATCACTTTGGCGGATCTGACGCTGGTCGTTCAGGAACTCAACGACGTTGACCCTTCTTCTCTGAAAGTTTTTCTTGAAATAGAGGTTATAGAGAGTGTGACCATCGGTGCTAAAGAGACACGAACTGTATGTATATCCAAGTCTGACCCAGTTTCGTTGGCTCATATCCCTAGATCCCCATATCTATCAAAGCAACTCAACCTGCCTCGTTAAAAATCACGCATGCAACTTATAGCTTTCTATCCCTTCTTTCTTCCTCTGAGTCTCTTGCTGTACGCGGCAAACGCCTGTATAATACGCCTGCTCAGCGTCAAACTCCTACCTATGCTCCTGATATTTTGATGCAAGTGGCCGTTGCGGAAGCAGGTTGCCGATTGGTGGCAGATTTTGTAGAAGACGAAGAGTTGAACCTACATGAAGGGGAGATTACGTCTCTCAGCTTATGCTTGTCCAGTATTGGAGTGGAACCGATAGGCGAAGTGTGGTTAGTTACTGGGTCAGACAATCTGTGGTTAAAAGAAGGAAATGATAAAGAGACGAATTTCGGTGATGCGCTTCGGGTTTCCTTCTTTTTGCGCTTACTTACTTTCATCTTAGATGAAATGCCCGCAGTGGAGGTCATACGCTCGTCTAATTCTCTGGAATCGCACGAGCCATTCGAACTGTCTTTAGAACCTTCCCTCTCCCCTGGACAATCTCTGAATCTCACTTTACGTTTTCACGCACTAAGCCTCGGACAGAAAGAGATTCCTATTCTTCTGCTCTATCGAGAGGTGTGTATCATCTCCGTTGGACACGATTTAATGAATAAGAAATCTTTCAGACTTCAGACGCGCCTTTCAAGCAGGTGCGAAAGATTCAAGTGTGTCAAGTGCATCCCTTGTTCAGGATCGCCTCTTTTGCGGCTCCATCTCCGAACCTCGATGAAATGTACATGCTCAATCTTGAGATACAGAACGTATCCGATTCCATTGCGCGGCTTACACAAATATCGACTGTTAGTCCTAGTTGGATTTGTGATTCTTCAAAATATGGAAAATCGTAGGTTGTTTCCTGCCGTCCAGATTCTGGAAATGTTGAAAATTTCTGTCTATCTAGAGGCTCTATATTTCCTCAGCAATTGTCTCGTTTTGTCTTTGGAGTAAATCCGTGGAATGATATTTCCGGATGCCAGGAGACCTTGGAATTCGTTACGAAGCAACTTGCAGCTGTGGTTCATGGAAAGGCCGTTGATTTGATAAATCCCCCTTCTATGAACTTGTGCTGTAGCCATGTTATCCAGGTACACAACATTCCCTCCATATCCGGCCTTGTACTCACGTATGTTCTAGGGTTCTCACACACATCTGCCAAGTCGTTTCGCGGTTCCAACATTCATTCACAGTGGGAAGCGACATGTTGCGGTGGGATCTAACCTCGCCTCATATGCTCATATCCCACTTCACACACATCAACACATATTTCCGCTCTTCAATCCAGCCGCACTCGATGTGCTCGTCTTTTGGGAGATTCCCGCCGAACAACGCTCCGGTAATATACTTATTTCTGGGCTCAATCTTGGAGCTACACACTCCCCTCTTCGCGATATCGTAGAATCAGCAGAAAACGCAAAGATTACTCGAAGCATGTATGCAGAGACTCAGCGAAAGAAGGAGGAAATCCTTCAAGACATTCGGAATAGTGAATGGAACATGGAAATGAACCCTCTGCATGTTACCATTCATACAAGCAATGTCTATCACGATTTTGCAAAAGGGTAAGTGATCTTATGAACTTGAGGTTGCGTAGCCTGACGATATCCCCCAGGCCTTATCGTCTTCGTGTGCATTTCACCATCAGGAACTATTCGACTACCCTGAAGTCGCGATTCACCTTGAAACTGAATGCCGTTACCGAGTCAGATACTTCATCGTTGTGGGTTTTCCGTTCCTGCTGTTGTAATTCGAAATTGACCTTGCAGTTTAGCACCGACGAACATCCCGTAATTTATACCGGTCGTCTCAAATTTCATGCGACTCTAGAACCTAGACAGCACACAACCTTTGGCGCAATAGCATGGATAAATAGACCCGGCACTTATGCACTTGGTGCTTGGTATTTGGAAACTGAGGTACTCGAGTCTCTACCCGATATCGTCAACAATGCAGACCGTGTGCGCTGTCGATACATACAAAAGCCACCGCTGAATGACAACCCCTTCGTCAGCATATGTCATGCACGAAGGATACCCATATAATAAAATACCGTTATTCTAATGATCTCACTACTATATGTACATACACCTTTGTACGGTCAAAAGATGGCTTATTTCCCCTTGTCAAGCTCCTCTTTGTCGTTCCGCATACGAAGTTTCTTTACTCGATAGTTAAGATACGTCTAAAATATACTCAAGTTAGAATGATACTCGAAGAATGTAAAAGACCAAAACTTACTCCAAGCACAAACTGAACTGTATTGAAGAAAGGAACCCATAACTGTTCGGAGACGACTCTGTTTCAATCGAGGACGAAACACATGTAATGGCTTACATGTAGTGGAATATAGTTTTGGGCTATCGCAATAACGAGGGGGTTGATTGTCCAACTCACCTAGGAATTCATGCAGATTAGTCAAATGGTGATTAGTATAAGTAGCTGGTACACTGACCCTGATCACTGACCAAAAACCACTATGAATTGTTTTGACGATGTCGTTCATAGACTTGGCACCACTGATTATAGCCATAGAAGCAAGGTAGACTACATCGACGAAATGGCATGAACTGTTGATTGAAACGGAGATTCGGATATACCTGAGACTTGAATTGGAGAAATAAGAAGATTGCTGGTTATGATCTGAGCAACTTTAGCTCTTGTCCCCGTTTTCCCAGCAAACGCCTTCTGGAGAGCCCCAACAAGGAAATGGCTGAGAGGTGCTGAGATAAGAAAGCCGTATATTGCCATCTTCATTGCCCTCGCATTTATATGCGCGTTCGCCAGTAGTTTGTAGAACAAAGGATAACCCTTCGGAACTTTCAATGCTGGTACGCCGGCCAAGTTACTCCCAAGAATTTCTTGTAGAAAGCATAGTAGGGCTAGGAGTAATTTTTAGGCACTTGAGTATTAGGAATGTAATAAGTCCTGACCAGTAGTGAGAGCTTTTGTGCGGAGGGGATGAGAAGCTAGTGCAGAGAGATACCGTGCCAGTAGCGGATGTGCGCCTGAGGCGTTCATGGAGGTAACTTGCAAGCCGCTGGATCAAAACCTGGGGTTCGGGTAAACTTTGCCGACTTAGCTCATGATAACATTCAAGATAACAGGCTCATTAGCTCGAATGTAAAGTATTGCACCGCACATCGACAGTGGAGAATAGACAAGAGATAAAATACATGTCTACATAAGATCTATTAGGAATGCAATTATATCCAACTCAGCCCGTGAAACTAGGATTGACCCTTGACCCTGTTGACGATGGTCAGCTCAAGCACTTTGTGAATTATTTAATAGCATACCATGCTTTGACATAGTCGGCGAAGGAAACCATACAAACAGTTTGCCAGATACCCAATCCAATGCGAGGGGTTACACCCCGATACAGACCCTTGATCCCGTTCTCCTTGTAAATATACGAGAAGGTGGACCAGATCGTAAGCTTGGCAGGTCGGTTGACACTGGTCGCAGCATTTTTAGCCATAGATTGCATCTAGAGATATGATGAACAGGAATAAGATTTCACGCGTATGCGAACTCACCTCAACCCGAATAACCTCGATGGGCTGATTCCATGTTGCCAGAGCACCACCTATGGACGAAGCTACGATTTTGTCCATTGCACCTAATTTTTCATCCGTTGTCTTTCCACGAATTTTCCGGATACTTGACTCAGCCAGACGAGCAAAACCCATTCTGGATGCTTGCTATATGAATACGATGACATTGCTTCGTTTCAAAACACGCACCGAGATCCCCAATTGGTACATTGACGGACGGCAACAGCATTTACACCCTTATTTACGCCAGCGAGACCTTCCTTGCGGTAAATCTCAGCAAAGAGAGCCCAGGTCGAAGGTGGCTTGACGCCAGTGGCGGCGGTTTTGTGACGCGTGATCTCAGCCGTTTTCATGCACGTCGTGAAGCCTGTTTAATATATGATTATAGTAAGCTGCGAGAATATAAGAACAATTCAATGACAGCCAGCATGAACGAACGAAGTACATAGAAAGTAGATATCCATTTGAGAACTTACCCATTGTAGCGTAAGCCTGTGCAACACCCCCGGTCATTCCACCCAGAAGTCCAGCGAATGCAGGATTGACACCCATGGCAAGAGAACCTGTTTCTACTTCTGAAGCAGTGAACATGAGCACACCGCCCTTTGTGGAAGCCTCAATCCAAGCCTGAATGAATTGGGTCAGAACGTTGCATTTACTGAATTCGACACCCGACACAAACCCATGGAATTAAACCCTGATAAAATCCAACGACACCTCCTCGAGACCAGACGGTTTTGCAAGCCTGCCACATTGACTGAGACCGGTTAGCAGCCATCTGCGTCTTGAGGACTTCCAGCGGTTGGCCTAGAGTGGTAACCTAATATGATTACCAGTAAGCTGGAGTGGTGAATGGACAGAAAAAAGCTTGCCTCCTATACAAAGTTACACATCATCATGAGAAGCAAAGGGCTGGCAGTAACTTCACTCACGAACTAGTAAATCATAAAACAAACACATAGAAATTGTTAGCACTAGGCTCAAATGCTCAAGTGAGACCAAGTACCATGTTCATTATAGCACCTATGTTTGACGCAGTGATCAGCTCTTGTGTAGCCATACAACTCATATACATTAAAGACGCGCTTACCAACGGCGATATTGGACCAGTTAACACCCTTTTGCCCAGGTTCTTTTTGAATTGCCATCGTGATGACCAGTGACCGATTACCGTGAAGGAAAGCAAAGGGAAGAGGGACTCCGGGAGGAGGATGAAGGATGAAAGGTAGAAAAGGGTAAAATAAATGTCGAATGTTTACCCCAGCGGATTTATTATTTGTCGGGGTCTCCGGTCCGGTTGTTAGCGCTCGTTTCCAAATTTTGAATCTTTCGATTCTCATTCGTCCTCGTCAGGATTTTGGCCTGCGACCTACTGACATGCTCATCAACTAGGTCGCAGCTAACAAGAAAGGACCTATGGATGTGTTCTCATTTTGAGGGCCTTGTATCACAAGATTTCAAGGTAAAGTGTCATCAAACAAACGAGTTACCTTGGACCATTTGACCCTGGACTAACTCTGCCCCAGGACAAGACTCTCTTTTGCACCTTGAAATAACATTAATATTAATAACAATTCACCAAAAGCACAAGGTACGCATTAATCTGATTTCACAAGCTTTGCTTGACCCGTGCCTTCTGTCGAGAATATGCGGGTGAGGGGAGAAGTCCCGACGGACGCTAAGGGCAGTGCTCTCTCGTACGCCGGAACGAAAAAAACCCTCATCATCGTACTTGTGTTTAACAATTTTATTCATTCCGATACACGTTTCAATATTTCTTCCATCCGATAGCTAGCCGTACGGACTCGTTTCGAGGTAGATACAGATACATATTAAATAGCCATACATACATACATTGCCCTCAGTCGTTCACACCAGTTAGTGTGCACCTGAGGGTAAGTGGTCTTTATTCCGGCCTGTAGACTATTACTTACGATTACTTAGATTGAGCGCTCACGATAGTCTTACAGGTAAAATTAATCTAGAGTCGTTCACACCAGTTAGTGTGCACCTGAGGATCAAGCGCTCACGATAGTCTTACAGGTTATGGGCCCCGCCTGCTGTTAAACTATCCACGAACATTTATCCTGAATAACGACTGAGTGAATACAGACAAGTATGACTAGCAATGGTGGAATCCCTGCTCCTGTTCCCGACTTCCCTGAAGACCAGAAGTTCGACGGTGGGATACGTGTAGCCTGGAAGCCAATCGATCGGAAAATAAAAGTATCCCTCTGAAACCAGGGACTTGACGGCTATATTGATGGATCGGTGAAGAAACCATTCTCAGACACCTCTTCGGAGTCGACATCAGTTAAAGAATCTACCCTTGTATTCTCAGACAAACCTTCGAAGCCGGAGTGGACCTTTCGCAATAATTGGGCGAAGGGTGTAATCGAGTCCTTCATTGTTGACTTACCATCCCTGGTCCCCGAGGTCAACACATTGGATGCAAAGGACCTCTTCGACGCGCTGGTCAAAGAGTTTGGCCAGAAGGATGATATGAGGAAGGTGATCTCTATGAGAAAACTGCGCAGTTATATTTTCCGTGACAATGAAACTATAGATGTGTTCTTCCGCTCAATGAGAGAGTTGCGGAAGGAAGCAGTCGATATGGGAAATGATATCCCGGACAGTGTCTTTCAAGAGATCATCTTGGCGGCATTCCCGACTGCCTCATTCGACACCATAATGCAGAACATTAATGCAAATCCTATGACTTTCCCCTCATCGTCCTCCATTATACAGCATATCTCCTTCCAATACTCCAGATCTGAGAATCGGCCGGACACTATTGTACCTGGGGATCGCCTCCCTCAGGCTAACTCCGTGGCATACCTGACCTCTCATATTGAAACCTTGGAGAAACAACTTGTGACGTTGGCTAATGCAGTGAGGTTCCCTGACAAGAAGTGTCGAAATTGCCAGCGATCCGGTCACTTGGCAGAAGAATGCTTTAGGAAGGGAGGAGGGAAGGAAGGTCAATACCCCTCCTGGTGGAAGGGGAAGAGAGAAGTATCCGCAGAATCGTCAACCGTGAATGTGGCAATGACACCGGGGACCCCTATACCCGAGGTCGGGGAGCTAACTCAATATTACGGTTTGGTTGCTAAGTCAAACCTGGGAGACGGGAACGAAATCTATGCGGATACGGGAGCGTCAGACCATTTCTTCAGAAACAGAGATGACTTCATCACCTACACACCATGCATTCGGATGGCACGATCATCTGAAGCCTCTACCTCTTTGAAAATCCTGGGCTATGGCCAAGTCAGAAAGACATTTACGAGTGAGAAAGGCGATGTTGTCCTTACCTTCGAAGATGCTCTCCATGTCCCTGAAGTTTCCTACAATCTGGTTTCAATCTCCCGAATGGACAGGCACGGATATCATATACTCTTTGGAAAGGGCATGGCAAAGTTTTACAGCCCTTCTGGTGTCCATTTCCTGACTGGGTATGGGTCAGGGGGATTGTACCGTCTAAACGAGAAGGGTAGCCAGTCAAAGAGCCTGGTAGCGAAAGGGAGGTCCCTAGTGAAGCCTGTTGACCTCAGGACGTGGCACCGTCGACTTGGTCATGCAGGATTGACCAGGATACGGATGATGATTGAGAAAGGCCTCGTGGATGGCATGGATGTTGTAGGACTGGTGGATGAAAAACTTGGGAAATGTGATAGTTGTCAGCTAGGTCAGGCAAAAAGACGTCCCTTCGATGCAGTAACGTCTTGCGAGACAAGAAGGTTGGAGTGGGTCCATGTTGATCTGACTGGACCCATGCATGTTCATGCGATTGGAGGGTATTATTACTCAATGCCTATCGTTGATGGTCATTCGGCAATGGGCAGAGATTTCTACTTGGCCAATAAGGAATCGACCACCACACTGGCGGCGATGAAATCGTATAAAGCGAGGGCTGAAAACGAGACTGGGGAGCAACTTCTCTACATCAGGATCGACGGTGGGAAGGAGTTCAATAGCGTACTGTGGCAGACTTGGGCTGACGAGAATGGGATCAAACTTGAGGTCATTCCACCCTATTCATCAGCTGCAAACGGTGTTGCTGAACGTAAGCATGGTATCACCTTTGATCGTGTCCGGACCATCCTTCAGGACTCAGGCCTCCCGTCCTTCTTGTGGGCATATGCTTGCGCATACATCATCTACACTGACAATCTCCTGCCGGCCGCACGCACTGGGTTTCAGATCCCAGCTGAGATATGGTATTGTAGAAGGATGGCTGTGGCTCACCTTCGCCCGTTTGGAGCCATGGCATGGGGTACGATTGTCAACGGAACTCCGGGAAAACTCGACTTGCGAGGCTTCAGAGGCAGGATGGTGGGGTACCTAGAGAGAGGCGTCTATCTCCTGTACACCTCGTCGGGCCGTATCGTACCAAGTCGGGATGCAGATTTTGATGAGTGTATACCTAACCCGATACCTTCGGTTGGAGAGGAGGGGAGAGAAAGTCAGGATGATATTTTCCTACCAACCGAATCTACCGAGGGACCTACAATCACAGAACCTGATGCCGACAACTCAACAACAATCCAATACCCTGAGGCAACCAATACTGAAAATCAGACAGCGGTAAATCAACCTACCACGCGAAGATCAAATTGTGTCTGAATCCCATCAAATAAAGTGGCAAACACTCATGAATTCCTCGAATGAGAAAGGATAGCAAAAGGGAGTGGAGAGGAATGGGCAAACAAAACATCAAAACCACGAGGGAACTTGACCGTGTCATTTGCCCTACTCACAGAGGTCCTTCCTGACGAGGTAGGGGCTAAATTCAATGCAGCTCTGACTGCGATTGGTCTACCACCTGTACCTAAATCATACTCGTCAGCAATGGGGGAACCGACACGATGGAGCCCAGCCATAGAAAAGGAAAAGAAGAGAATGGCGGAGTTTGAAGTTTTTGGTCCTCTCCAAGAAGCTCCGGCAGGTGCCACGATCCTCAACCCATTATGGGTTTTTGCTCACAAACTCAACGGAAAAGGAAATATTGTCGACAAGAAGGCAAGGCTGGTCATAAACGGTGGGAAACAAACAGAAGGCATAGACTACTTCGAAACATTTGCCGCTGTACTTAGGTTGGAGTCCCTCCGAATCCTCATTGCTGTCTGGGTCACCTTAGGCTATAACATCTGGCAAATCGACTTCTCCTCTGCGTATCTTAATGCAAAATTAGATGAGGAGATATATGTTAGGCCTCCCGAGGGATTCGAAGGACGAGGTGCTGGAAAAGTCATGCGCCTGAAGAAGTCCCTATACGGGACTATGCAAGCTGGGAGAAACTGGTGGAAGATGTTGGATAAGGCATATAAAGACTTGGGGTACACTAGATCTCGTGCAGACCAATGTGTGAGACAAAGGGAATCAGAGTCAGGGGAGACGATGACAGGTACGTATACAGATGATACATTAGGAGGTTCGTCTTCAAAGGAAGAGATGGTGAGGGCCAAGAAAGAGCTGGGTGATAGGTTCAGGATGCACGAGACGGACAGCATCCAGTTCGCTTTGGGGATGCGGCTCATTCACAACAAGGAAGATCATTCGGCAACTCTATCCATGCCGGCTTATTGGGACCAGGTGTTCGCCAAACACGGCCTTCAAGATCTGAAACCAAAGGCAACTCCTCTGGCACCAGGGATTACCCTATCTGCGGACCAATCGCCAAAGACTGATGAAGACCACGAGTTCATGCGGGACAAACCCTATGCTGAGCTCCTGGGAGCCCTTCAATTTGGGCAGGGCACATGTCGTCCCGATATAGCCTATGCAACGAACCTTCTGTCGCAATTTCTTCAGAACCCTGGTAGAGCTCACTGGAGCGCACTCATCCTACTCTGTCGATATATCATTGGAACGAAGGGCCATGGGATAACCTATCACCGACATAAAGAGGGACTTAAACCCAAGACCTACTGTGATGCGAACTATGCTGCGTGTGTTGACACTCGTCGATCTACGACGGGGGTTGTGACGATTATTGTGGGAGGTCCGGTCTTCTGGATGGCAAAGCATCAGGATGTGGTCACCTTGTCTACTACAGAGGCAGAGTACATTGCTTATGGTAAAGGAGCCCAACAGGCAAAATGGGTACATAACTTCCTCACGGAACTTGGTCATCCTTCTCCTCTCCCATTTGAGTTATATGCAGACAACAAAGGAGCTATTGCACTCTCCGAGGACCCGAAATTCCACCAGCGCGTCAAGCACATCGATATACAATACCACTATCTCCGTGACCTGGTTGAGAAAGGTGAAATCAAGATTAAATACGTCTCATCAGAGGAGAACATGGCCGACGTCCTTACAAAGGCCTTGGGGACCACCATGCATCGTACTCAGGTCAGACTACTGGGGCTGGAGAATGTCCTCCAGGACTAGGGGAGTGTCGAGAATATGCGGGTGAGGGGAGAAGTCCCGACGGACGCTAAGGGCAGTGCTCTCTCATACGCCGGAACGAAAAAAACCCTCATCATCGTACTTGTGTTTAACAATTTTATTCATTCCGATACACGTTTCAATATTTCTTCCATCCGATAGCTAGCCGTACGGACTCGTTTCGAGGTAGATACAGATACATATTAAATAGCCATACATACATACATTGCCCTCAGTCGTTCACACCAGTTAGTGTGCACCTGAGGGTAAGTGGTCTTTATTCCAGCCTGTAGACTATTACTTACGATTACTTAGATTGAGCGCTCACGATAGTCTTACAGGTAAAATTAATCTAGAGTCATTCACACCAGTTAGTGTGCACCTGAGGATTGAGTGCTCACAATAGTCTTACACCTTCGGCACGGGCAGGGGACAGTGACTTTTAACAACACATATAATATTGATTGTATTGAGCCAATACATTATTCAAAAATATACAATATAATTTAACAGCACTAAACTCTAATCAAGCAAAACCTCAGGATAGACAATGTTCTGTGTTATGCACTCTGTATTTCCTGTAGATTGCTCTGAGTAAATAAAACACAAACTTATAAGTATATAACATACCTTCAGGAAAAATTGTTTTGACTCCTTGCTTTGTTGTAGAGTGAGAAAGAGCAACATAGAGTTGACCATGAGTAAATACTGGGGATTGAAGGTTCAACCCAACTGTTTTAACTGATTGCCCTTGAGACTTATTGATGGACATTGCAAATGCTAACCTCACAGGAAACTGGCGTCTTTGAAAGACAAAAGGTAAATCAAGATTGGATGGGCTGAGTGTAATACGTGGAATCAATATAATCTGGCCTGCATTATCTCCACCCAGTATTCTAGCCTCTAGTACTCTTGCTGTACATCGGGTAAGGATTGCACAGGTTCCATTACAAACTCCAGCTGATGGATCAAGATTCCTAAGAACCACTATTGGTGCACCAATCTTTAACTGTAGTTGTGACAGTGGCAGGCCAGAACCATTGATATTGTGAAGGAATTCCTCAGGATACTGAGAATCCCCATCTGCTGCTTCATCTATGACAGCCTTGTCTGCACTATGATAAGTATTGATATTGCCACTCAATGTATTTAAACACATGAGATTGGTTTCATCAACAGTATCATTTCGTGGGCAGAGTATAGTGCGCTCTGAAAACCATGAATCAACATTATCTGCTGCACAGTCAATAACATTGAGATTTGGATAAATGGCAGAGATCAAGGAGTCAACAGAGTCCCCACACTTCATAATAGGGTCAAGCTTTATTTGGCTTTCTGGACCATTAATTGAACCATGTCCAACCTTCAGTAACCACTCTGCATACTCTTTGTCCTCTGCTGTACCACTACTTAATCTTTTATTTTCTTTTAGATAAAGGATCTTTATGTCATGCCATAAATAAGATCGCTGGATACACTGACCCACAATTTGCTCTCGGTGTCCTTTCCGGACCACAGGAAGTATTTGCTGAAAGTCTCCTCCAAAAACAACTGTAACACCTCCAAATGGCTTGCTAGGGGTGTCCCTAATGTCTCTCATAGTTATATCCACAGCCTCTTGACAATACCGGTCCTGCATTGGAACTTCATCCCAAATAATAAGACTGGTCTCATGCAGTAGTTCACCCAGATCAGAGTTCTTCTTGACAGAGCATAATTTTCCTTCATATATTTCAATAGGAATCTTAAATGTGGAATGAGCAGTTCGCCCCTTTGGGAGTAAAAGAGCAGCAATCCCTGATGAAGCACAGCACAATACAATCTTTTCATCTCCACGCAATGCATAACAGAGTGTATTATATGTAAATGTTTTTCCAGTTCCAGCTGGACCATGGAGAAAGAACATCTGAGGTGTCATGAATCGATCTTTTTCCATTATTCTTTTCTTTTATTATTCTTTTTCTTTTCTTTACTTATCTAATCACCAAAGCGCTTACACTAGCGCTTATTATATTTTCATTATCATTTAGGTTACACGCGTCAACCTTATTGTTCTCGCATTGTCGTTTCACTTAGGCGCGACTCTCTCGTGCCTGTCAGTTCATTGACAGGACGACGTCATTATTGTTCCGCCTCCATGCTTCTTTTTATATTGCCTTATTGTTTACTCACCGAATACCTACAGCTTTACTTATGGATACGAGCGACTCTTATTGTAGGTCCTCACGGTTTCATATCCCATTTTGTATATAAGACTAGATATTTGGTAGTTATATTCCTTAGCTCTATTCTCGTCTATTCTCCTCAGTAGCTAGACTTGTAGTTGGGTTGTTTTATCCATCCTCTTTTGCTTTTTCATCCTCTTGCTCATCGTCTATCGTGTGACGCCTGGTTGTCTCTTGTGAGAGCTAGCGAGTCGCTGACATGAGGGTTATTCTCATATATTGCAGCTTTAATTGTATTGAAGGCCTCTGCTTGTTCTCTGTTCATCTTTGCAATATTCTCTGATGCTCTTTGCTGTTGTTCTTCAGCATGAAAGGCATGCTGCTCTCGTATCAACCTATTGCCTTCAACCCCTGCCCAAAATTCATAATTAGGAACTGGCATGCCCAGAAAACCTTTTAATCCATCATGTACTCCTGCATGGAAAAGGATTTTATCAATAAGATATAAACCATAATCTTCAATTTGATCCTGTGTTGGGTTGGCAATAATCCCTGAGGTCTGTAAATGGTGGTTGATATCATCACAGATGTGTTCTTTGAACTGCTCCCACAGTAAAAAAGGTTGAGCAGGACGGCAATCTTTAAGAATTGTTGCAAAGAGTGAACGGAGTGCAGATCCAGATTGCATATGTCTTGCATCCTCTAGGCAGTCCTTCCACTCAGAATCACTCTGCAAAAGCCCACGGGCCAAACATGCTTCTTGGTGTGTAGGATATTCCACTCCTTCATAAGTACGTAGATCTGCAAATGATGTAGCACCTTTGACAACTGTAAGCAGCAGTCGAATATAAAACCTTTCGCCAGCTGCAGGGTGAACAAAATACATCCACCCAAGAGCAGCTTTACCCTCACGAATCTTCCATCTTTTTGTAGTTTTTACCCAGACCCATTTTGTAGGAAATTCCTGGTACAAAAGTGATCGTGCAACCATTACTGCATGTTCAGGATCATCCTCAGCCTTTTTCTTCTCTGCTGCATTAACTTTGAAGTAAGCTGTAAGTGTGCTGTCTTTTGACCCAACAGCATGAAGAACCTCCTCTACTGGTGCATCAGCATCAAACACTACAAATTGCCCAGCTTCTGTATGTACTGCAAGGCGGACAACATTTGGGATTTCTTCATGCATATCATAATGAAAAAGCCTCCAAACTGATTCAGAGGCAGATACATAACGGGAATCTATATATTGCTGTATTTCATCTTTATTTTTCCCAATTGCCATGGTTGTACGATCATGGCCTTTGTAAATGTATTTATGAAGGTATTTGAAAGCTTTTATGGAAATGCAACACTCTAAGTTGGCATGTGATTTGAGCTCCATCAAAGCCCAAGGATTATGAGGTACAACCCATCTGTTATCAATATCAAT
Source organism: Lentinula aciculospora (assembly GCA_028011355.1). Lineage (NCBI taxonomy): Eukaryota > Fungi > Basidiomycota > Agaricomycetes > Agaricales > Omphalotaceae > Lentinula > Lentinula aciculospora. Next base: position 2,805,956 of record JAOTPV010000003.1, read on the forward strand.
TTCTATGCCATTGACCTTTTTCTTGCAAAGCCTTCCATTCTTGGGTCTAGCATAAAGGGTATAGCCATCCTCTGACAAAACAGTATGCTCTTGGAATACCTTAGGATAACCCTTGGAGCATTTTGAATCCTTCATACAGGATGCACTTGGGTTGAGATCACCACATGGTGTATGAATCATCAGCTTTTCAACCAACATGAATAAATTTGGATGTGTTTCAGGATCAGGCAACTGAGCAGAGATTACTTTGTCAATCTGATGAGCCTCTTGATACTGTGATTGGGGATAGAGAAAAATAAGAATGTGTATATGAGGTAGTCCTCGCTTCTGAAATTCAATTGTGTAAACACGGCCTCTACACTTTCCAAAACACCCTTTGTCAATAGCCCTCAAGATGATCCGTACTTTTTCACGAAAAACTCTGGCAACTAAATCAGGTCTGTCTTGTGCTGTCTGTCTGGGAAGGAGAGCCTCTTTAATCTCAGGTGCATTTGGATCTGCAGTGATTGTCAGAAATAGATCAGGTTTTCCAAATGCTCTTCCTAAGGCAATAGAATCTTGATAGAGCTGGAACATATGTCTTGATCCTCCAATATAAGAAGAGGGTAAGATAACTCGTTGCCCTATATCTTGCAGCTGAACATCTCCTGAATGAACAGCATCTACTAAACCACTGTAAACCTCAGCTCTGAGTTTCTTCTGATTGCGTGCAAGCCAGGATAAGCGTGACTGATCAGTTTAGGCCCATGCATCAACAATATATTGCTGAAAAAGATTTTTGGCATAGAACAGATGGTTTGATTCAATCTCTAGATTGCGTTGATGAAGGCGATATGCATAGTACTCCATCTGGGTAACATGATCATCATTAGAGGCTGGTTCATTAGGTCTATCTGCATATTTGATATTTAGGTGCCATCCTAGTTCACCTCTGGGAAACAGTGAAACATAATGTAAAGGTGCATATGCAGGATTGGTTTCATATATACGTTTCAGTGGCCCCTCCTTACATTGAAGGATAATATCTCGATGATCTGTGGCAGTACCTGGGCCTGGAAGAACAACTGCAACCTCATCAGCTGATGGCATATTATATCTCCTAGGATCATTTGTATCACTGAAATGCAGTTTGATATAAGCACCATTTAGAGAATTTGGAGCCTGTGCCTGAAGGTTTTGTATTCTCTGGTATGCTGATCTGTAGATATTCACAAAGTTATTATTGCGGTGAAGGCAATCAGATATTGTTTGCATAACAGATGACAGTAACCCAGTACCATGATGTCTGTTATTGGCTAAGTGCTGCTCTAAAGCAGTCTCAGGTGCAACTATGTAAAGCTGTGCATATACTGGGGGTTTGTCACCCTCAGGCAAAAGGGAGCCTAGAGAATGCCAAAGTGCACCCTTAATTTTAAACTGCCTTGGCCCAGTATTTGGAAGTTCAGGATCATTCTGTGGTTGAATCTTAAGGCCCAATGATACAAAAGCAAAAGCAGAATTATAACTCCTTATGTTGTCTAAAAAGTGCTTTGAGTTATGATCAACTCCAGTAAAGAGATTCCTGATTTCAATAGGTGGACTTTGTAACATAGGTAGCTGAATCTTCCCTGATTTGCAGCATGCTCCAAATTTAGGATTTATTACAGAGGAATGTGTAAGTCTCTCTGCTTGCCAATGCAATGCACCACAAAATGGACACTCTATATCCATTTTTCCCAAAGAACAGAAGTTATAAATCCGATCATTCTCAATAGGTTGTAGACCTATTGGAATAGGCTCATCTGGAGCATCATTTTGATGTTCATGATCTCCCACATCAATTTCTTGCTGTTGCAAGTGCTGCTCATGCACCTCTTGGGAGTTGTGCATCACATTTTGCAGCTGTTCATGTTGTTGGTGCATGTCATGGCCTTCTGGTGTGAGATAGCCAGGACCTGGTGGAAGTCTCTGGCTATTCTCAAAGTCATCTTGTGGAGGATCATTATTCTCATGCTCATGGGTCAGCCTTTCTGGATTAAATGATATAGATTCTGAAAGTAAAGATAGTCAGCAATAAATAGTGTAATATAGAAAAGAATGTATTACGGATATGACTTTGGGCTCTTCTATGATTCTGTCTCAATGTTGGTCTTGCAGGGTGAGGCTGTACAAATGCTAGTTGAGCTTGTAGCTCAGCAGGTAAGTGAGGAAACTACCAAGAGAATAAATGAGCCTTAAAATCTCTAAATAAGTATGCTAATACCTGATTTTGATATGCCAAATTTGATGGTCCTGCATGGGCATTCTGATTCTGATTATGAAGAGACTATAAGGTAAAGATATTGATTGGTGGCCACAGCACTATGTATTTGAATTTTTACACCTACAACTGCTTGATTTGAAGTACGGCCATGGCCACGGCCCCGTGTTGGTAGTAGTGGAGGTAAATTTCTGAGTTGATTAGCAATTCCTTGAGTCAATTGAAACTCTTGGCCATTATGGTTGATTACTTGAAATAGATCATCTTGTGAATGCTGGGAAGGTACATAATTTTGAGGTATATTGAGTTGGAATGGTATTGGTCCACCATGTGGTGATGGTTGAGGTGTACGTCGATTTTCAGGGCTGCCTAGGGTACGTGTTTGTCGTTCCCTCTCACGATCAGCATTTTGTTGTCGATGTTGAGGTGTATTGGGAGGTGACTCAGAATCCCTTAAAGTGAGAATAGTAGTCAGAGCCTGCACACAGGTCAATAGCTTGTAAGAAACCAAACATTTTATCTGTAGTCAAATTTCCTCTATCAGGAACTTCAATTATAGTGTGAAATTATAGTAGAAGATGGGAAAGGGAAACAAAGGAGAGCATAATTATCATGCAATGCATGCAGCAAACATGCAGCAAACACATTGCAAGCTTGAAGTAATGTGTGAGAAAAACCTAAGTCAACTCAGCAAACATGCAGCAAACACGTCGCAAGATTGTGTATTGTAATGTGTGGGAAAAACTTAAGTTGCCGCTGCCGCCGCAGCACTAAAACGTTGACAGTTTTGCTGACATAAATAATGACTAATAAGAAAAAGCGCTGGTTTAGGCGCACCGCCCTAATTTATAGTATAGGATCGGTATGTAAATACCCATGAAAGGAAACGAAGAGCTGAGGACGTGTAGTATCGAAAGGGTATGAACATTTGCTAGGGTGATATCGAAATAGAAGTGCATAGGTATAAATCCAAGGTTTTATTGTATAGCGTCAAATCAAAATCCACCGCCGTCAATGAGGTGTGTGTACATTACTGATCCCTAGCCAACAGTGAGGCGACCTGGAGGCTCCTGAGAGTAATGCTGCGCTTGACTGTTGTCAAGTCGCAGCCTGGCCGTCTTTGATCTTCTTCATCTCTTCATTGAGTTGGTCGACGTATTCCTTGAGGCTTGAGAAACAATATGAAGTCAATGAATTATGTCGACATGTAATATAGATCGAAAGAGAATTAAACGAATGCGTAGATCGCGACCAGCGCAATCAGACTCCCCACAAAACCCTTTAAACCAAAGAATTTAACATACCGGGTGATCTCCTCTCCATTTTCCTCAGATTCCGACTCAAGAAGGTGAAGCTCCATGGCTTTGGCAGCAGCTCTCTCCTCAGCCTCACGACCGCTTTGTAAAGAGGCATCTCGCTCCTCTCTGATCGTCTTCATTTCCTTCTCATGTTGAGCAATTAGATCATTCATTTTGAGGCTATGAGCCTCATGCATCCGTTGCAACTCTTCCCTAGAAACTCCAGGCGATTGTGGCACTGAGCCATTACCTTTCGGTGCTGCAGGCTCAGCTTCAAGTTCAGCTTTGACTGTCGCCATTTCTCCCTGCAGGTCAGATATTTGTATCAACAACTCTGATTTCTGGGTGGCGAGCATGGAAACCTCGGCATCATGAGCGGAGCGCAGTTTCGTCGACTCCTCGACCCGTGCTTTGGCTGCCTCTTCCAGTTCTGCAGCGTGATTGGTGGTCATTGCAGCGATTGATTCCTTCGTAAGGTTGAGCTGATCTGTGACAGCGGAAAGGTCGTCCTTAGTGTTTGAGAGTTCCTGCGCCAAACGAGTGATTTCAACACTTAGTTCCGAGGAGTCGGGCGATGCTTCCCCGGCAGCACGAGCAGCATCCTGCTGAGCAGTCAGGTTCTCGATTTCCGTTCTCGACGCTTCATGTGCGGCCTTCGCTTTGGCTAGATCGTCCTGAGTAGCTTTCAACTCCAAAGACAATTTGTTGACCTGCTTTTCAAAACTCTTCGTTTGTGTTTCAAGAATTTCGGCGTGTTCAGCTCGTAGGCCTTCTAATGTGGAATCGTGGTTGACCTTCAACTGAGCAGCTGTTTGGTCAAACCCTCCGCGAACCTCCGCGAGATCCTGCTTGTGGATTTCGCCTGCTTCCAACTAGGTAGCACATAAGCCTTTATTACCAAAGATCATACATAATTAGACAAACCTTCGCTCGCTGGAAAGCCTCTTCAAGCAATTTATTGTGCTCAGCCTTAACGTCATCGACTTTGGCTTGGTACTTCGCTTCTTGAGCCTGAAAGAATATCCATGTCGATTCAACTACACATTGCTCTCTGAAAAACTCACCTCAAGTTCTGCGCTGATTCGTTGGATTTCAATCGACGTTTCGCTTTGCTTCTTGAGGTAATTCTGTTCCGCTTCCTCTACAGCAGCTGAATGAGCTTCTGCGGCAGCGGATGCCTCTAGCTGTGCATGCTCATTTTCCGCTTTCGCTTGGTCAAGTTCAGCTTTGAGTGCTTCCAGCTGCGTGACGAGCTTAGCCTGTGCTTGAGCAGCGGCCTGGGACGCGTTCTCATAAGCCAACTTGGTCTCTTCGACTCGCGCGATATACTCTGCTTCTTTAGCTTTTGCATCGTCCTCGGCCAGTTGAGTAGCAGCATGAGCTTGTGATAATTCTTCCTCAAGAGCTTTTATCTTCTGTGAAGAGGACGAAAGCTCTTCCTCGGCAGTCTCTTGGCTTTCCTTCAGCTCCAGTATGTCGATTTCTAATTCAGAAATGTTGTTCGCGTTCTCGTCCTTCTTTATCTTCATTTCCGCTATCTGTGCAGCAAGTGCCTTCGAGCTAACGTTCTTCTCCTCCAATTCCTCCTCTAGAGCACGACTCTTAGCCAGAGCTTCCTTCAATGCACTGGCATGAGCGGCCTTTAGTGCAGTGATCTCCTCTTGTATTGCCGAGAAATCTGTTTGAGCTTTGAGCAAAGCGTCATGCTCCACCGAAGCGGCTTGCGAGCTGTCAGCCGATTGGCTGATATTCTCTTTGAGCAAAGCTAAGTCCCGATCCTGATTTTGGATCTGCTCTTGAAGAGTTTGAACAAGCTCCTGCTGTAAGACAAGAGAAGACCGTGCATTTTCAAGCTGTGCCAGGTTTTTAAGAGACAGAAATGAACGTGTGATTGACAACTCACTTCTTCCTGAACCGCAGTGAGTTTGGAAACTGCTTCTTCTTGCTCGGTTTGCAAATTCGACAGGGTTTCCTGAGCTTCCTTTAGCTGCGTCTCCAATGCTGCCTTTGATCCTTCTAGCTCTGTCACAATAGTGTCTTTAGCTTGAGCATCAGCCTGAGCACCTTGCAAAGAAGCTGTGAGATGGCTGATTTGGCCCTCAAAATCGGAAACACTGTCGGCTTTAACTCTGAGAGCTTCATCACTTTCTTTAAGCTATGGAACGAGGAAAATGGCTAAGATTCGAAGTATAGAGGGCGTAATTGTCGAAAGTACCTTGTTCTGGAGCTCTTCGATGATTTTCCCATCATCACCCCGTACCTCCCGAATGGATGAAATTGATGGCGATGTCTTGGACGGCTTGGTGTGAGAAACTAGAGCAGTTCTCGGTGCTCCCTTAGGAGCTGCTGCACTAGAGTTAACAGGCTTAGTCGCAGTAGATGAAGAGAGACTCTGTCGAGAGGTAATAGAGGAACGTTTTGCAGCAACGTCGGACAAAGACGCCCGGGGTCGGGCGGTGACACCAGTTTTCGCATCACCGTTTGTTGGTGATGCGACAGAGGCACGTGTAGCTGAGGTCGTGGAAGGAGCTGCTGTAGGCTTCGCATTCACAGAGGAAGACAACGCCGACCGGGCAGCGAGAGGCTTCGAAGATGGAGCAAGAGATGCACGTCTGGATGGCGGAGGAGCAGGTTTGGACATCGTTGGTTTCGCGGTTGCGCTGTTGACTGCCGAGGCGCTAGTCGATTTCTTCACGGTGGTAGGAGCAGTAGGTTTAGTGGATGAAGACAACGGTGTTTTAGTCGAAGCTTTCGCAGCACCAGACCCAAAAGTGCCGGAGTTGAGAATCTGAAATAAAGTCATGTTAGGGATATCACATCAAACACGTTGTAGCATAAGTACTCACTTTCTTCACGGTTGTTGAACCATTACTTTTGCCGACGCTTGTTTTCGCAGGTGCCATTGCCTCGGGACTAACTGGGGCTGCTGAGTTATCTTTGTCTGCGTCTTTGGTAGGTTCAGCCTCGGAAGGAATGTCTGTAGTGGTTGTGGGTACAGGAACAGGGACTTCAGGAGGAATATCGGGCTGTCCTAAGCCATTTGGGGTAGACTCTTGCTCGTCGAGCTGTTCAGTTAGCTCGGACATCACTATTTCGGCAGGAGTTGAGTGAAAATGGTCATGAGCCTCGTGATTTGACATGTTTCAAGAATGTGCGCACCTTCTGGAGACGTTTCTGCTACCTGATTCGTATTTCCAGCCACATAGTCAAGGTCCTTGTCGGATTCAGAAGCCGTGCTCTGCACATCAGCTTCAACCATTATACAAAATGATAAATATAAGTATAATAGAGAGGAGTAACGGTCATTTTTAACGGTGGGAATTTGGCCAAATAAGACAAGGGCGTACGTCGGGCGCGTACTTTTTTTACACATTTGCTTCCGATAATGAAACTTGTCTATTTGCTGTTCAACAACATATCTATCTACTCAACTTAGTTCAAGGTACATTCTATCCGCCGAACATTCATCTCAGGTCGGCGTATAGATTGAGAGCGTTCAATGCAGGTTCTGCGAGCGTGTTATGATTATAGCTCAAGACAGCGACCTTGACACGGTGAGCTCAAGTCGACAGAACGATAAAGCAAGGTGCTTACCCCTCCAGGTTCTACATTGAAATGTGTACCGAGCCTGAGCGGGAACTGAATCCATCTTGCTATTAAAACACGTCTATTTAGACACGTCAGTACTCCACGGTGCAGCAAAAAACGACCAAGAAAGTCACGAAAAATGTCCATGGGCAACTATAACTACGTCCCGCGTGTTCAGACCCTCTTCGTGGTACTCTCTATGATATTCGCGAACCTATAGGCATAGACAGAAGTTTCCGAAAGGTCACATTTATGCAGCTGCTATACGCAAAGCACGTACGCTGGCTATGATGCGGTCTACACGCTTTTCCATCTCTTCGACCGACTCTCCTCTGGGGCATCTGTGTTGACAGCGAGTTGTGGGGTGCGAGAGGAAATCCAAATGAATTCACATACCCATCTAGCCAAATGTTCCAGTTGGAACGTTTCTCTTTGATTTCAGAGGATAGCAATCCTTCGTATTCTCCTGCAACTCGGGATATAGAAGGCAGGGATGATAACTAGGATTACCAACAAACCATAGTCCCATTCCCGGGCTTCCTCCGTCAAGATGTGATTCGGAGTCTCAACATGACCGAAGAGAAGGTGGAAAGTTTTGTGAGCACGCTGGCGAGGAGAGACAAAGACAGTGCATAGATTCTTAGGATCGATAGGCCCTGAGTTGTATAGAAAGGTGAGTTATGTGTATGCTGCACAACGGCAAAATCACAGGCCATACTTCCTTCACCGACAAGAATGGCTGCCTTCTCTTTCACTTGTTGTTCGCCTCTTGCAGTAAGTGGAATATCGGTGCGACCGGTCTAGTTGACTTCATAGAGTTCGTAAACCCAAAAAATGATAAAGTACTGACATGTCTCCTACGACATAAAATATCTGTAATCAGGTAGAGACTTGTTAGATGATTATGGTGGAGACCAACCCATTCAAAGACCACTCAGTCTCGCCTGTCATTGAAAGCAAAAGTTGAGATGTTGCATGATAGAGAAAGAGAGTAGCTTGATACCGTGGCGAATCACGAATAGACGGGGCATAGGACGAGGCATGATACAACGACGTGTTCTTGAGAATCCTGTGTAGGACTATGATGGTTTGAAAGCAAAGGTGGAGAACCTCGCGCGATCGCCTTCTATGGCCGTTGTTGGTATTGCAATCGCATATAACAATAAATAAACGCGGCATTCAGTTTATTATATGCGAAAACTGACCGGTTTATGACTAGAAATGATATCCACAACGCCGTAAATGAAATGAAAAACCGAAAGTACGAGGGCGTCAATTTGAATTTGCGCCTTTTCGCCACCATTTTAGTCCTACAAAAATCATGTTTGATGATTGTAAGTTTACAGCAATTCCTTTTCGCCTCAGTGCTAATGACACTGTAGATGTTGAGCATACTACTGCTGTTCCTACCAATCAAGGCGCCTTTCAGAGCCGCGGGTTGCAGTACGAGGGTTTCGAGCCAGCCCAGCCTGAAGAAGTCCTTGACTTGGATCCAGTGCGTAATCTACTTCTACTGACCTGCAATCAATATTTAATTTACGTGCAAAGCAAGGATCTCTGGAGGCAGAACCTCCTCAATCTCCCATATTTGACCTCGGTCAAGTACAATGTGCCATTAACGCTCCCCTCGTCTCTCTCGTAGTCTGCTCCGACATGCTCGTTATGGGTCTCGCCTCCAATGTGCTTATATTGATTGAACTGGCCCATGCTACTCAAGTTACTCGAATACAAATCCCGGCCAAACCAAATGAAATGACGTTGCATAAACTGTTCATGGACCCGTCCGGAAGGCATATCATTATTACTTCTACACAAGGACAGAACTGGTATCTATACAGATCATGGAAAAAGCCCCGTCAACTGAAGACATTCAACAAACTTGTCATAGAGAGCGTTGCGTGGAACAAAGCAGCGATGCTGTCCAACTCTCAGCCCACGTCCACACGGGAAATCCTTGTTGGCGCTCGGAATGGAACTGTGTATGAAGCTATGCTCAATGCTGAGGAAGATTTCTTCAAGTCGCAAGAACGGTATCTTCAACCCGTGTTCTCTTTACCGGAACTCCATCCCATAACTGGCGTCAAATACGAGTTCTTCCCGCCATCAGACCCGAGAAGAGCTCTAGTGCTAGTGACGACCCCCTCGCGAATTTATCAATTCGTTGGGACTCCTGATCGTCGTTCTGATGACAGTGGTCGTATATTCTCAACAATGTTCTCTTCATACCGAGATAAAGTTCCAAAAATTTTGGAACTTCCTGGTGATACGCAGCACTCTGAACTTCACTTTTACACTTCAAACCCTGAACAAGCAAATTCATTGCCCAGGTCACTTGCTTGGATGACTGGTGAGCTGAGATTATGTGATATATCGTTTGCTAGTATGACGACCTAATAGCTCCTGGAATATACCACGGGAACCTCAACTTTGAAAGCACCTCTGATGACTTTATCGACGCCGCCGACGTTCTACCCTACAATTCATCCGGAGGCGCTTCAGAACTTCCACTTTCGATCGCGTTGACGGACTTCCACTATGTCATTCTCTACAAAGACCGGATCACTGGTGTATGTCATTTAGACGACAAACTAACATACGAGGAGCCTCTACCGCTGGTAATCCCAATAATCCCTTTTTGTGATTCCCATCAAATGATATGCATTTGGACAGAAACCTAACGAAGAAGTGCGAGGAATCACTGCTGATCCCGTTCGTAAAACGTATTGGGTATACACTGATCAATCTATCTTCGAGCTATTGGTTGGAAATGAGGATAGAGATGTGTGGAAAATTTACTTGGAGAAGGGTCAGTTTGAGACTGCACTGCGCCATGCCAAGGTATCTCCCTGTCTTCGCTCATTCAAACACAGTAACCCCAATTATGAGTAGACCGCAAGCCAACGTAATCAAGTCTTAGCTGCTCAAGCAAATAGCTTTTTCGCAGAAGAACGCTTCTTCCAGGCCGCCCAGTGCTACGCGCAATGCTCAGTTTCTTTTGAGGAGGTGGTACTGAAATTCCTGGACGTCGATGAGCGTGACGCTTTACGGTCATATCTAATATCACGACTGGAGAGAACCAAAAAGACCGACATTGCACAGCGGATGATGCTGGCTACGTGGCTGGTGGAATTTTATCTAAGCAAATGTAATGAGTTGGATGATATGGTCGCAACTGAATCTGTGTTACATGATGTTGGAGATCTACAAGCAGAACTTGCTATTCTCGAGGATGATCTGCGGCACTTCTTCGAAACCTATAAGGTCAATGTCTGTGGGTCACCTTCTTACTCAGCTGACGATGTTGTATCCAGAGTAATCTCGACCCGAAAACAACGTATGAACTTATTCAAGGTCATGGTCGGACGGATATGTACCTTCATTACGCGACTGTCATCGGTGACTCTGAGCGAGTGATTGAACATTGGGTAATGGAAGAGGAATGGTCAAAGGCAATTGATGTACTAAATCGACAGGTGAATGATCAATAGTTCTATTCTACTGTGGAGATATTTACTAGTTGATATATAGTCAGATCTCGAGCTGTATTACAGGTTCGGCGCGGTACTTCTGCGACAGGCTCCGAAGGAAACGGTAGATTCGTGGTTGAAACAACCTACCCTGGATCCAATACGCCTTATACCATCGTTGTTGCAGCTTCAACATGCTCCTCGCGACCCTCTTTCACCAAACCAAGCCATTCGATACCTCAATAATGTTGTTTTTGAACAACATAACACTTCTCCTACCATCCACAACCTCCTCGTCACCTTCTACGTCCTTCCTTCCTCCGCCCCATCAACTTCGACTTCCCTTTCAGACGATGGTCCGATCCTTCGATTCCTCTCCAGTGCACCATCGGATCCTATCACTGGCAAACCTTATTACGATCTGGATTACGCCCTGCGTCTATGCAAACAGACAGGCCGTATACAGCCTTGCGTGCACATTTATTCCAAGATGGCGCTGTACGAAAATAGCGTTGATCTGGCGCTAGAGAAAGGAGATCTTGAGCTAGCGAAAATCAACGCGGATATGCCTGAAGACGATCAACCCCTGAGGAAAAAGTTGTGGCTGAAAATTGCGCGCTATGTCGTACAAGACAAGAAAGACATCAAAACGTGGGTTTGTTTCCCGAAGAATTCTTGGATGATTAGATTTTTGACTCGGCCATTGCATTCTCAGGGCCATGCGATTTTTGGAGAACACAGATCTCCTGAAAATTGAAGACATCCTGCCTTTCTTCCCTGACTTTGTTGTGATCGACGATTTTAAGGAGGAAATTGCACATGCTCTAGAGGGTTATTCATCTCATATAGACATGTTAAGAAACGAGATGGACGAGGCGACTCGAACTGCAGAGTCTATAAAGCAGGATATCAACGCACTTCGGAATCGGTTTGTTACGATTGATGCGGGAGATACTTGTGCAGTATGCTCGCACCTACTTTTGACACGACAATTCTACGTTTTTCCTTGCAGACACGACTTTCATGCCGACTGCCTTATCAGTTTGGTAAGTGGATCTCTAACAGATAGGCAAGACCGGTATTGACATCGTTGTAGGCGAAGGAGTATCTGCCAGCTCATTCACTGCGTCGGATACTAGCGTTACAGACAGAACTGATGAAGGGTGCCGGCACGCCAATCATTAGCACAAACATCACTGGTCCGGTTTCTCTTCCTGTCAATACAGCTGTACAACCACAAAGCCGTCAGCCCCATACACAACGTACCCTCATTTCTGCCAACTTCACTAATCCACTTCAGAACGGCACGCGGGCAGCGAATCTCCTAGGACGAAATCTGCTCTCTGCGGGAGACAAGATACGCGATTTGATTGTTCCAGATGCCCTTGCTGCGTTGGTAACTGCTCCAACATGGATGCCAGGAATTGGAGGTGGGAGGAGAATCGGAAGCGAAACTGACGGAAGTAAGAAGTTGGATAAACTTCGAGCTGAGTTGGATGATGTTTTGGCAGGCAGCTGTCCTTTGTGTGAGAGCGTTGTGGTTGGGTTGGATAAGCCTTTTATTGCTGAGGGCGAGTTGGATACGACCTGGACACTTTAGATGATATTTCTTCCATTTTCTGTGAACTACTCGATGGATATACTGCCCTAATGATACATACATACAGAACGGATCTTAAAGAGAGAACAGATGATCAGCCGTTGATTTTCTTCGACCTGCCGGCTTTCCTGCGTATCCTTGCAGCTTTACGGGCGCTCATCTGTAGGGTGTAAGCACTGTTCAACAACACCTGGGCAATACACTTACCTTGGCTTTATCCTCCTCTAATCTGCGCTTCTCCTCTGCCGCTGTTCGCCTTGCTAGTGTCACCTCCCTGCGTCTGAGAACAATCATAAAACTCAGGACGGATGCTTCACTGACTAAAAACATACCGAGTAGTCTCTGCCACTTTTTCGTCCTTCAACTCCTTCTCCAACTTCTTAATGGCAAGAGCTTTCTTCGTTTGCTCCATACGAGCTTCCCAGCTCTTTGTTTTCACGCCATTCGGCAAACGAGACCGACTGCGAATTTAAAAGATTCAGATGATCCTCTGTGAATATGAAGATTTGGTCATACACAGTTGCGGATCTAGCAGTCTTCCAAGTCTTCCCAGAGACCCTGCCGTTGGAGGAAGAAGCTAACTCGAGCGGTTTAATATCGTTGTTGGAGGGAAAAGAGTCCATGGCGGTTGACTCGGCGCTAAAAGAATTTTTTTTGTGTCCTCGGGCCGTTCCCCTACACTACTGACACTTCTAAATACTGACTCGCGGAAAACGATAGTCTCGGAGCATCAGAACTTTATCTTTTGCAATAGAAAGCTATCGTATACCCATTGGGCGAGAGGGAATTTATCGTTGCTCCTGTCAAAGCGTGTCAAAGCGAACTATCTTGGTAAAAATAAATTCAGATCAAATAATAAGTTTCTCAGGTTTTTCTGTTCTGTACCGCCATCTTCGCTGGCAGAGCCATGCAGAGGTCCCCCAATCCTCCTGCGGACCCTCATGATGCCCACCTCCGACGCCTCCTTGACCAACGAGCTACTCGCGCTGACCTTCATTCCAGAGTTCCTTCCCTTTCCGAGCTCTCAGATACACCTTCTCTATACAGTCATGCTTATTTTTCTCCTTCACCCGCTCAGTTCAACAGTAATTTAGACGAAATGTCCAGCAATTTTGCTTCTCCTATTCCCTCACACAGGGACCGGTTTAACGACCTTGCAGTCAGTATGCTTGACATGGACGACGAACCACGGTCTTCATATTCTTCAAATGAATTTGACGATATAGACGGCGGGGACCAGAGTACGGTTGAACAGGAAGACGATGATGAACTTGCAATACCTCGCATGAGCTTACTTGGGCCCAAGATGCGCGTACATTCTAAAGCCCCTTGGGAGTTGGAGGATTCCCCAGTGCAGCAGGACGAAGAGTCCGAAGATGATATGGATAGTCACTCTATCATGTCGTCGTCTACTCGTAACAAGAGCGGCCCAGCTCGTCACTTTCGTTTCGGCGGCTCCAAGCCAGGAAACAATGGCAGGTCTAGCAGAGACTCCAGTAGATCTCGGCGGATGGCGAAGAAGTCGTTTGACACTACCTCCTCTCAAACCTCATATGGGCGTAGTGCAATTCAGTGAGGTTTCGCTTATATTTACCGTCAAATTTCGCTAATTGCTTTTCAGCACTTTGGCTCAGGCAAGTCTATCTTCGACTTCCTTAGTTCCGGGTGGTTCCCGTCCACCATTTTCCTCTGCTGGCGTTCGACCCATGTCACCTTCTTCGGCGCATTTTTCTCCTTCCAGCCCACGCTCGCCTGTATTCACTGGGAATGTTGTCGAGGGTAACACCACTACCCGTAGCTCAGGCAGTGGAGAGTCTGAACCACGCCCGTCTTTCGCCTATTCTGTAGAAGATACACATCCCTATGCTCGTTCAAATGCTTCTGCCCCTCTGGAACACAACCCTCGTTCACTTTCCAAGAAGATTGATTTTCCTAATATTCCTCGGAGCGAAACGGCTTCGACCCTCACTAGTTCCAATGCTTCAAATACTTCCATGAACAGGCAGGCTCAGGACTCGCTCGCTGCGCATCCATCACACCAACCCATACCTCAAAGCCCTCGTTTGCAAGCGTTTGGCCGCGAGATTTCCTCACCTGTGTCGTTCCGCAGTACTGCTCATACAGGAGATCGTGCGGACTTGCTTCCTCCTCGAACGGGGGATATATCTGGCTGGACTGAGCGCGCAGCCTCACCTTCCTTCAACCTCATATCTTTAGAGGAAGCGCGCGCCCAAAGATCTCGAAGCATCACATCTCAAAACACTATCATAACTCTGAGCTCTTCTGCTCTTACAGAGGATCGTCAGAATGAGCAGAACTCTGGTCATAGCGTTACTTCGAGGGCTAGAGCTCGATCGATAAGTGCGGGTGCTAGGGCGAAACAGGCCCTTACAAATATAGTTGGGAATACACCGCCAAAGCCGGAGCGTCGTGGCTCTGAACCTGCTATTGTGGTCAACTCAGTTAGCGACGGAAAATCCCTTAAACACAAGAAAAGTGGCCTGATGAGGCTTTTCAATGGTGGACGCGACGAGAAGACACCACCTCCACCTGTGCCCTCGTTGTCTGAAGGTTTTGCTGCTTTCAATGCCCAGCAAACTTCTGTGCCGAAGGGTATCAAAGTGAACCGAGTTCCTCCTCCCCAGGTATCGCCCTCTATGTTTGAGAAGCCTCAGTTTGTTGAGGATATACAACCCTTATCACCTAGACTGACTTCCAGCCCTAAACGTACACCCCCTCCATTGAATATCGTGGGCTCAAATCACATCACTGGTACACTTCGACCTCCTTTCCATGGTGATGTTGCACAAAGCGCACCTGCGAACGTGACCGAATTCCCTTCACTGAAGTTACGACCAATCTCCACGGTATTCAGTGCTCACTTTGGTGATCACATCCTTCCATCTCTCACTTCTGATGAAGAACCAGATACCCCAAGCTCATTGCAGAGCCCCACCACAGCGATATCTCCTGTCACTCCGGGACCTTATAGCCGCCCTACTGAACAAATATCTAATCATCACCACAAGGCCTCAGGATCTGGTACTGATGCTGTAGAAGATCAATCTGCAGTCATTCGAGCTCTTCAGGATCAGATTGTGACAGCCAAGCGTGCTTGGCAGCGACAAATCTGGGAGTTAGAAGGTCAAGTCAGAGATCTGAAGGCTGAGGTGGAAGATTTGCGTAGCGCTGGGAATGAGCCAGGGTACTGCGAAATTTGTGGAAGAGGTACTCCGAACTCGGGTGAAAGCTCCGGCGAAAGTTCACAGGGCGATGAGGAGAAGAAGCCTGTCAGCGTGGTTCACAGACCGAGGGCCAGAACTGGGACAGGTCAATCCCGGTTTGGGAGTGCTGTTTGATTTGTTCATCTTTCGTTATACATTCATTTTTCTTGATTCCCCCTTGGAATGTCTATATTCTTTTTATCTCTCGTTATCATCCAGCTTGATGGTGATGGTTCACATTCCTTTTAACCGATGTATATTCCTAGTAATTATTCTTAACTTCTTATTACTATTTGTTGTTGTAGTGCCATGTTCAGATTTCTAATTTTCCCCATCCCAACATCGTTATCACTCCTTTGCACCTTTCTGTTGTTTTTTTTTTCGACTCGCTCGACGATTACCTGGGATTGTTACCTGCTGAGGTTCTGGATCAAAAATTCCCGCGTTACTACTTTTTACTCATACATCCAGCTATCGTTTATCCTACTTCGTTTTGTATCACACATCGTTATATCCGGAACACAATCACACAAACTTTTGTCGCATAACTACGTACATCCTGCCCACTACAGTATGTTTATTGTTGAGGATTATTCAAAGGTCCTCTTCAGCTCCAATGAGCCAACCAATCCCCTTCGAAAATACCCTCGATGCTTGAGTCTGCACGTCGTCGCTATCAGGTCTTCTCCTACTGCCACTTCTAGACCGTTCATCTCCTTGAGAGAGTTGAGAAAACTGTGACCGACCACGGTGGCCAACTGAGAACGGAAAATTGGCTGCAACGGTATTGAAGGTTTTGCTGGCAAGTGCCCTGGCATCTGGTGTGCTCAACAAAGGAGGTGAGGGCATGTGAAAATCGCGCAATCGTGCTTGTAAAGAAGATGCAGTGGTTGTTGGAAGTGATTTGGTATTCTTCGATTGCACGCTTTTGACAGCTCCATTGTGATTTGTCTCTAATCTCTCCTGTCTGTATCCAAGTTCTTCCTTCTCCAAATGCCTCCATGCCGTCAACACGTCGTAAAGCCTGTCTGGAGGACATATCTCAATCGCACGTCCAAGCAGGAGTAGTTTCTTATCAACATCGTCAAATTCGGGTTGACGGCCCAGCTGAAAGCATGCTACCCAGCAAACCTCACTAGCTTCCCTGACTTTAGGGTCGTCCATTCCCATGAGCGTAGCACGGAGGTTGAGCACGGTATCAATCATTCGTTGGCTGGTTTCGTATGCCCGCTCAAAATCTTCGGCCTGTAACGCGGTGTCTGCTAGCATAGCGAGGGTCTTTACTTCAGCGACTATGTCATCTCTGAATCCGAGTTTATACACCAGATCAAGGATAACTTCGGTATGTTTGTATGCATCCATATTACTGGAAAGCACTCGTGATACCAACGACAAACGATCTTTAGTGAGCCTGATCTCTATCGGGGATATTGGTATGCCGGGGCGGGACATGATATTGAAAGAAGAAAGGCGAGAAGTGGCCTCAATAAATTCTTTTTCCTTGATCAACCGGTCAGACAAAGGTGGGATGTCAAGACTGAACATGTATTAGCGCGAAACAAAAGGAAGAAGTTGAAGAGATCCACCATTCGTAAGCTAATTTCATTTCACCAAATTTGTAGTTTCCTGAGCTAGCATTGTCGTAAAATTCGTGTGAGCAAGCAAGACAAATGTCTTCAAGGATTTCACCATCAAAGTTAAGCTGAGGCGAACTGCGAAGTAGGTTCTTCGCAACTTCGAATTCTGCAGAAATAGGTCAGGCGCGGACAATGGTTTTAGAAGTCAACACTCACTTCCAGTACTGAGAAGGCCACTGAAGTAAATCCGAACAATCTCATCTCGAGGAAGAAGCCCAAAAGCACCTTTGATTTTGGTCTCCCCTGCAAGTTTCAACATATCCTCCAGCAACCATTGCCAGTCTTCCTGTGTTGCCAGTTCATCGTCGGAACCGCCGGCTCGTCTAGCCATTCGGTTTGCCCATGCTCTTTGTTCTGCGGCATTATTACTGCTCCGTAAAAACCATCCTAGAGGAGCAGGGACACTCCATCGAGAAAATATCTCTCCGGATTCAAGATGAACGTCAAGGATGTCAAGGGCTCGGGATAAAGAAAACAACGGTAATGGGTTGAAAAAGACCAGTAATTCGGAAGGTGTCGCCTGAGGCCGACTGGTCGAAGGCGTAACAAAAGCACCTAATGATGAGATTGTCATTTCCGCCGCATCTTCCTCGTTGTCATCGGCAGGTATCTCCCACACCGGAAGACATTCGAAAATGCCACTCATAGTCGCCCACTCATTGAGGCTGTCGCTGCCATATAAACAAGCAAGCGCCAAACGGACCATATCATCGTCCTGCTTTATTATCCTTTGTGCAGCGGGCAAAGTAGGCTTGGAAGCCTCAAAGATAGATATCACCATTCCAAGTGGCGTTTGGAGTATGTATTGGTGGAGAAGCCGGGCGGGGAGTTCAGGATCAGGATTCCCTGAACGTTCAGCGCGGGCCTCAAGTACAAAAAGATAAGGCATGACGAGATGAGCAATATCGTGCGGAAGGGAGAGCGACGTTGAATGAGCTAGATACGCATGTATGATAGCAGGAGGATCCATAGCACGCCAGCGAGTCAAAGTCCAGTCTTCATCAGGTTCATGACCACGGGGTGCATCGTATACAAGTCTGGATAGGAGGCTTAAATCCTCTCCCAATTCATCCAGATGAGGAACATTCTGAGAAGCGCCATGTTGGATGAGTGTAAGTACAATGTCGATCATTCCTGTAGCCTCTATGATGTCGTCGACGCGCTTTTGGTACCATTTAGAGAGACTTTCGGCGTCAATCGCGTCTGCCTGGGCCTCCGGTACAGGCAATAGAGGTGTAGGGTCAATCACGGCGAGTGTAGTATCGAAATCTTGAATTGCATTGTGGACGATAGGAAGCTCAGATACATCCTTCTCAGACCTCCATTCATTTGAGTCATACCGTTGTTCGAAGTTGGTGAGGCTATCACAAGATGGAAGAAGGAAATGATAATCTGTGGGACTCGCGTATGCAGGGATATGTTCCAGGATGGTAAAACGATGTGGCCATAAACGTGTTTCGTGTCGGTAGAAAAGCGCGCGCAGAGAGCCAATGCATTGATGAATAGCAAGAATAAATGCTGATTGTGAAAGGTCGGTTGTGAGGAAATCAGACAGTGTAATAGGGGATGGAATAGTGGTAGTACGTGGCGTTGCTAGGCCTGCGCCGGTCTCAGCCCAAGGATCATCTTCCCACTCTGGATCTTCATCAACCGTCTCTTTCTCTTCTTCTTCTGCCGGCATAACTGATAGTTCCTTGCATATTTCCACGAAAGTATTCAACCGGTCTAGCCGCTCCAACAAAACACCCCGGACGTAACAGAGACGAGCATCAACCGGCAGCTCTCTGAAGTATTCAGTGAGAGCCTCTGTAGACGTCTCTTCTCCTTTGGCGCTCTCGTTGGGGAGGAGATTTTTCACGCGTTCCAATGCTGGTTGGGTACGCTCCAGTCCGACCTCCAATATTACCCTTTGGAGGGTCACGTCGTCAACTAGTCGGTCGATGCACGCCGCAGAGACCCATAGGTCATCCTGTATGCCTTGCAATACATCTTGAACGTTGCTTACGGTAAGTTCTTCATCTCTGAGCTCGGTCCAGCGCGTGTAAGCAGAAGAAGGCATTGCAGGCTTAAGCGCCCAAGGCACCAAACGTCCCGAAGCCGGCGTTCACATTTTTCGGATACACTTCCCTCCTTCCTTCCTTGGCAATTTGCTTGAAAATTCAATGTCCTCTCAACGCTCTCACAGAATGGACTTCTTACCAGTAATCCACAACTAAAATAGCGTTTTTCCATTCATCGCTATGGCCGTGCTAAGAATATCCTTGACATTTAGATAACAACTGGTCCTTTTATGGTCACCGGGACCTAAATCTACCTAGTTATGCTCAAATCCGAATTCGCAGTTTTCTCTTGTCAGGCTTCGAATTGCGTTCTTCAATGCCACTCCATGGGAGGTGACAAGGGTGTTCACGGAACGAGTATTCAGGTTGTTTCTAACAAATCTCCACGAAATCCGATCCGATCCTATCTTTCAGACAGGGTTCCCAAATTTTCCGTGTCAATTCCTTCATGATAATACTCAACCAGTCGGAGACTAGGAGGTATTATCTCATTACTGCCTTCCGGCATAAAGATTCTTGGCTTCGTGCAAGATGAATACGCTCGCTGTCATCATATAAAGGGTTGGTCTCTTGGTGTCTTTAATTCACCAGATTTCGCCAAGATGCCCATCACTCTCAACCCCTCGACTGCTGACACTCGCAAATTCAAGGTGGCTGCTGTACAAGCCGAACCGTAAGTCCTTCACTGGCAGGCATTGCAAACGAGTCGACATACCAAAGATGATTTTATCTAGTGCTTGGCTGGATCTTCAAGGCGGCGTCGACAAGACCATCCGCATCATCCAAGAAGCTGCAGCTCAAGGCGCGAAGATTATAGGATTCCCCGAGTGCTTTATTCCAGGTAAATCACGGTTAGCTTGCCTGACTTTCTGATGTTGTCTAATGGGCAGGCTATCCATGGACTCCATGGGCGAACACTTTTGTCCAAGCCCAGCCTGTCCTCAAACTGTATCAGGAAAATTCTCTTGCGCTCCATTCCCCAGAAATGGACCGTATCCGGGAGGCAGTCAAAGAGGCCGACGTGAACGTCGTTCTAGGATTCTCGGAGCGAGATGGCGCCTCTCTATACATCGCGCAGGCCACCATTACTCAGGACGGAAATATTGCAAACCATCGCCGTAAAATCAAGGTCAGTCGAATGAATATGTAAATCATATCCAAAAACTGATATCCTCTCGGACTTCTCAGCCGACTCACTACGAGAAGACTGTTTTCGGTGATGGGAGCGGTAAGTTAGGTATCTCTTCGTGATATCCCTCTTCACAATATCTCTCTACAGCCCAGTCCATTTACAACGTTGTTCAGACACCCTATGGACGTGTAGGCTCCTTGAACTGCTGGGAACAAATTCAAGTCAGTCATGAATGAAGTTTTCAAGTAATATCACGTTCTCATAAATTATTTTAGCCTTGGCTAAAAACACATTTCTACGCTCAACATCCACAAATCTTTGTGGGCGCATGGTGGCCAGCCTTTCCCGTTTCCTTGGGTGGTTCTCCCTACATAGTCTCTGGCGAGGCTTCGAGCCGTATGACCCAGAATGTTGCAATGGAAGGTGGCTGTTTCGGACTTGCTTGCTGTCATGTCGTTAGCGAGGCTGGAGCTGAAAAGATGAAGTTGACTGGGTTCCCATGGTTCACCTTTCCCGGTGGTGGCTTTACCACAGTGAGTGTACACATTGTAAAAATCAGATGGGAGAGTTTATTAATTTGAATCAGATCTATGGACCAGATGGGTCTCCGTTGACTGAACCTCTGGACCCAGGAAAAGAAGCCATCGCCATTGCCGAGATTTCTCTTGACAAGATCAATGAAGTGAAGATCGTAGCAGATATTATGGGTAACTAGTAAGTCAAACTTCGGTATCACTGTGATAAGAACATTCATTAGCCTTGTGCAGCTCGCGGTTCGATCTCTTCCACACCGTTGTCGACGGAAAAAATTGGGCTCCTGCAGAATACGCGCGTAGCGAGGAAGAGATTGCTGCACGGAAAAGGCAGGCAGAGATTGACAATGTAGGGAACAGCAACTCTTACGTTGCATCTGTCGATGTGAACGGAAAATGAAGAGGACGAAGATCTGCACGAGTATAACATGTGGATA
The DNA here is from genome assembly GCA_028011355.1 of Lentinula aciculospora. NCBI lineage: Eukaryota > Fungi > Basidiomycota > Agaricomycetes > Agaricales > Omphalotaceae > Lentinula > Lentinula aciculospora. Next base: position 2,827,171 of record JAOTPV010000003.1, read on the forward strand.
TTTTCAGATCTCGGCCAAAGGTTAAATGATTGATGATAGTGTGAATTGCCCAAAGATACCTTCTACACCATTAGAAAACAAAAGAGTCTAGTCTGCATGAACAGAACACCAGGCTGAAGACCATGACAGACGAAGTTAGTACCGCGATTGAGCGCTTCAAACCCCGGTAGTGTGAGAGCTACAGTATATAGAACATAGGAAACGCAAGAATCCAGCAACAGTTTGTACCCATGATACAGAAAAAGCATGCAAATATAGAGATCGAAAAGAAAAGCAGATCAGATTAAACTCTCTTCATCCCGTAAGTATTCACCAACATCACTGGAGAAAATTTATCATCAGCACCTGGAAGGAGCAACGAGGAAAAAGGAAGGCTGGCTTACGCTTGGTGAAATACTATAATGGATGTTGGATCGAGTTTTCGGGTGTCGATTGTCGACCGTGCCGTGACACCAAAACCCTAAAAAATGGGGTTAAGACTAGGAATCGGATACAGGGAGACTGATTCGTACCAGCGGCACATCGTTCATGCTGTAAACAACGACACCTTGATGTTCCGGTGTATCTTCAGTGATGCGACCCAAATGGGCTTTCACAACATGGTTTCCGTACAGGAAGGGCATCTCGCCATTGGGCTTGATCCACACCTTTGTCGCAAAAACGCATGAATATCGAATGGCGAAGAGAAAACCCGTTAGACACACCTTGAATTTGGCGTACTGAGCTACATAATCCAAAGCTGTTATATGCAACTTGAACTTTCCAGATTTGCTAAATTTTCCGAAGCATGTGCCGAGGCTGACCAGGTTTTGTCTGGCGACCGATATTCCAAGGCGCATTGAGGACTCGGAAACATAGAAAACTTTGTCCTTATGAAGCCTAAAGCAGTATGGCTCGTCGGGTCGATCAATGAGATGGATGAGATTTTTTCCCTAGAAAACAAATGAGAGTAAGTACAGATCAAAGAGTCGAGAAAAGTATAACAACAATGTAGTTGGCAAGCTTGGAAAACAGTGCTTTGGACTCGTCCTCAGTGAGTGGGCGCATCGAAAGTATGTGGGGACTTTCCCTGTAAGAATGAGAGATTTTCGAGGAGTTCAGCAAGTTTAAAAGCTGAATGAAGGAGTGAAAGGAAGCTCAAAATTTCTGATCACGTTATGCTAATAATCCGACTGTCGATGATTTGCCGAAAAAGCAACATGTCTTTTGCACCCTCATTCAGCTCATTTCCATCATTTGATTCATTCAATGATTCTGGACCTATCCGGACTCGTAAACCTGAAGAAAAAGAGAAGCCGGAAAAGAAAAAGAAGGAAAAGGGCCGCAGCTCTAAGGACAAGGAACGGAATCGCGAACGCCAATCTTCACAATCACAATTCAAGGACAATTTCGACGCGTCTTTAAGAACAAAGGCCGAGGAACCAACAGACTACTACTATTCAGATCGCACAGGGGATTCTGGGAATATCCAATATGGCAAACTGTCGTCTAGTGTCGTACCGAAATATTTCGTCGTTAATCGTACGCACTACGCGGAGTTGGTCTAATTATGTCCGCTGACTTTATCCTCCAGGTGGTAGAACAATACTCGGACTTTCACCCACTCCTTCCTATCGAAGCCAGGTGTGTATATGATACCCCCTTTCATGCGTTTTAACTGAAGCAATGCGAGACCAGATCACATTCGATGACAGGTCAAGGTCGCTCGACCTGCTTTCTATCCCACCACGGCGGATGCTAACTGCGGATAGTAACTCGTCAAAATACCAAGAAATAAACGGATTTCTTCGTTTAGGTCAAGCTCGTAGACCCCGAACAGGAAGTCCTTCCTACCGCTCAATTATCCAAGCAGATGAATCTGAATCTGAATCCGGCTCCATTGCTTCTCAATCTAGCAGTTCTAACGACGCGCGTACTCTCACTTCCCACGAGGAAACATTGAAGAGTCTCGAGCAACAACTTTCTGTGGACCCTTCCTCAATTAAGAATTGGCTGCGCTTACTCTCTCAAACGTTATCGACCACTATTATTACCGCGAAGAACGCACGAAAATCGCGCTCAGATCAGACGGTTTCTATATTATCGCATGCGTTATCTGCGCACTCTGCCAACGCCACCTCCATATTGTTGCGGATCAAGTATCTTAGAGCTATAGACGAGGTGCTGACTGAGTCTGCATGCTCTTCCGAGTGGGAGACTGCGTTGAAACTGGGGAATGTCGACATATGGATGGAATGGTTCGAGTGGCAGATTGTAAAAAGTAGTGATGGTTTGGACGGAGTGATTCATGCTGCTCTGCGCATATTGTCTTCCCTCGACAAATCTGAAGATTCAGAATTAGGAAAGTTGAGGGTGTTTTGGAGAACTGCTATAGTCTTCCAACAGGCAGGTAAGTCAGGCTTCATAAATTGTGGTTCTCCCTGACTGATTTCACATCTTCTAGGATATCACGAACGCGCTATAGCTATGTTCCAGGCGCAGGCTGAATTGTAGGTCCCTCCCTTTCGAAATTCGACATATAGCTTCTCATTGCTGAATTCAGCGCTTTTGCGGCTCCACAGACGTTAAATGGTCTATCGTTCGAAAGGCGATTGGAGGACTTTGAAGAGTTCTGGGATTCGGAATGTCCCCGAATAGGCGAGCTGCATTCCAAAGGGTGGTCGCACTGGGCCTCGCATAAGCAGGAACAAGACCCTGTTTCAACAGTTACTGCATCCGTCGCCCCCAAATCCGCGGAACTTGATCCCTATCGCCAATGGGCTGAGTATGAAAGTCGAGCTGATCGTGCCGGACAGCTTCCTGCCCGTACAGTCAACGATAACGCGAACGATCTCGATTCGGATCCTTACTCTATAGTCCTTTTCGCGGATATACGTCCTTTTCTCTTGGACCTGCGAACGCAACGCGCTAAGAGCGTCTTCCGCCTCGCGTGGCTTTCGACCCTGGGTCTACACATACCTGGCTTTTCGGCTTCATTATCGAGCTCTGGAGACAGTTGGGATGATCGATGGAGTTATATTCATCTTACCAAGCCCGCATTCCTCAATACTATACTTCCTGCTACGGACAATTGGCATGTAAATTTAACAGCAGATGCCTTAGCAGGTGCTATCATCGGCAGACAGAAAGTCTACAAACAAAGCTTTGGTCCTGTGAAGAATTGGTCTTTCGGCTCTTTTCCCTTGTTTGAACCGATATATGGTTCTACGGGAATGTGGAACACATTAGATATCACCGATGTGGACACTGGCTTTGTGAACAGAGTGTTTTCCTCGTTACGGTTTGGCCCGGAGGATTTAGATTGGGATATACTTTCAGTGACCTTCGAAACTGCATCGAGCGTGAAAAGGTATTGTTCTGTTTTACCGCCGATCTATAGATACCCTCTAATTTGATTACAGTGCGCTCAAACTTTCTCGCTCTTTTCTTGCTACCGCTCGTGATTCCCTCCCGCGTTGGGCAGTTCATGCGCAGTTAGAACGGATACGTGGTAGATTGGATGATGCCCGTAAAGTATATCAAACCATTCTCATTGCCTCGGCGGAACCTGTACCACGTTCCGATGAGAGTTGTCTGTGGTGGGAATGGGCTGAAATGGAGTGGTTAGCTGGCCAGGAGGAGCCTGCCCTATCGGTAATTTTGCGTGCTGCCAGAGTTGAAGGCCGTGGAGGTGTGGCGGTCCTTCGCTCCAAGCGGACGCTGGAGGAATTCAGCCAAGTCTGCGGTTCCTGGCGGGAGCGAGAGGCATGGATCAAGCTCGGTGCCCTGTTGGACATTTTAACATCCCACAATATACAAAATGCGCTATCCGTCTTCGATGACCAGCTAATCAAGGCCAAGGATATAGCCCACGAAAGTTTGACTATAGCGTGCCTAATCTTTGTCTACAGATACGGTTCAGTCCTGAAAAATACGGTGCCTCCATCAATATTACGGGAGCGGGTTATCCAAGCAATGGCCCGCTATCCCCATAACTCTGTTATTCTCGCGCTCTTTCTGGAAGTCGAGAAAGGGCAGGGTGTTTGGGGGCGGATACGAGGAACCCTAGGTGATAACGGGGAGAATATGAAAGACGTGGCGAGGAGGGTACAAGAAGTTTGGATTGCAGGATGGGAAAGTGGTAGATGGGAAGCTGAAATCGAACGCATTCGTATTGGCTTGTCAGGCGCCGTGGAGCATGAACGGTATGCAGGTCATTGCTTCTTTGTTTCTCATCGACTAATATACTGCGTAGGACGAGAGGGTGTTCGCAGATATGGAGAATATATATTGAAATCGAGATACGAGCAAAGCAGTATAAGCAAGCAAGAGGTCTCCTCCTTCAAGCAATCAAGCAATGTCCACGTTGTAAAGGTATTCACGGGCAATATCACCTAAACTTTTGTTAACATCGACGCGTAGATTTGTATTTGTTGGCATTTGGACCCCTCAGAGGTGTATTTGAGGGCTGGGAACTGGACGCGTTGGCAGAGACAATGGCAGGAAGGGGTATTCGAATGCGAAAAGGATTGGATGATATCTTGGAAGAGTGGGGGCCCGGAATACAGAAGAACGAGGAGGAGGCTTTCAACAACAATGAGGATGATGAGATAGAGTACAATGCGAAAGAGTTGAGAAGACTACGGCCGTATTGAAAATGTATTATGCTATTTGTTTTTTAGAATTTGTTGTTTTCGGTTTGTTCGTAGTTGTGGACGCTTGGACCACCGTGGGAATGCTTCGCTGTCGGACCTTGCCGGCATCTGTCGAGTCTTAACTTTCGTATATCGTTTACACCCACGAGGCAGCCGTCTTTTTTTCACTCACTCATAACATTTTCTTTTACTTTTGCTGCACCGCTGGTGCGCCAGCTCTATCATACGCATTTTATTAATCAAGATGACAACTGTCCCAGCCGCCTCGCTCGCTGCGGACAGAGAAGAATGGCTAGATGCAGATTTTGATCTCCCGGAGGGACAGCCGTTGCACGCAGATACGGATAAAGACGATGTGGATGAAGAAGATTGGGACTTGGAGATGAATTTAGGAAAAATTGGCAGTGCTAATATTGTTGTCCGGGCTCAGGCCATCGACATGGAGGGGTCATCTTACCCACAGATGGTCACTATTCGTCCAGCACAGAACCAACAGGGAACTGACGACGACGAAGACGATGAAGGCGTATCGACTATCAAGGTCACCGAAGGTGTATCAACTATAAAATTCGCTGCTTTACCAAAGCCTGTTTCCCACACAGCATCGGCTCCCATTGATGAGGATTTTGAAGACGGCTTTGCATTACCATCCGATCTCACTCAGCTTTCTCTTGCTCCTTTATCCCTTAATCATCGGTCTTCAAAGAATTCGATTGAATGGGGCGAAAAAGATCATACTTCCTCTTCACAATCGTCTGACGCTTATTCGACTCTTGGCTTTGCTAATGCTTCACCTTCATCTAACTCAACTTCCTCAGTCTCTCTTCCAGATACCGAAACAGAGGACGAAGACGAGGACGATCACATGGATGGACTCGTCATCCCTTCTGGGTTGTTCGAGTCTCATAACGCTGGCTCAAAGCTCACACATCTTCTGGAATTACGGCAAAAGGCCGTACTCGCCAGTGACTCAATTAAAGTTGCCAGTCCGGATCCAGAAGAAGATTTCGAAATGGGTCTCGTTATCGACGACGATGTTGATTTCAGCCCCAGTCGGTTGCTCTATAGCGCACAGCAGATGCGCCATGCAAATCGCAGTCAAAGTATGCCCAATTCTCGACCGAAACAACTCAAACTAGCGTCTAGTAGGGTCAAGTCTATCGATCGGGCGAAATCCCCTATCAATCCTCCTGTTTCTTCTTCGCGGCAATTCCAGAAACTTCGACTTTCTCCCTCGCCACCGCTGAACTCTCCTTCCCGCTCTCAAACCTTCCAAACATTATCATCCGCTCCTTCTGCTTCTCCTTCTTCATCATCTTTCCTTGCCCCGAAACCAGGCAGCCTACGTGGGCAAAAGTCACATTCGGGACTAAAGCCTCCGACGCCACCCGCTTCTACCCGCAAACTCACACGCAAAGCATCTTTGTCTTCCTTATTGGAGAACGGTTCAACCCAAGCATCAGGCTCGGGATCTTCTGCAGGATCATCCAAAGCTAGGTACGAGGAGCCCACTGTTGCATCTCGTGCAAAGTCGCAACGAAGTACATCACGGCTTCGGGGTCTCGATTACCCTGTTCCTCCTACTCGGCCTTCTACTCCATCCACTAATCCTAGTGCTATACGCCTTACTCTTCCGACCGTCACTCGTATAAAATCACGACCAGCGCTTTCTTCTGTGTTCAACAATGGTGCCCCTTCAAGTCCCGGGGTGCAACCTACTTCTTTCCGTACCGCATCCCCACTGCCACCCAGACCACCGTCCAATTTATCAAATCGGGCCACTCGCACTGCATTACAGCCTTCTGCCCCAAAGGTCATGAAAAGACCAAAACGCCAACGGACCTATGGTGATGGAACCGAACTTGACGGTTTCGAGGACCTTCCGACCGATCGCGATAAAGAAAGTCGCTTTCGGGTGCAACCAAAAGGTTATGGCAATCGTATACCGGGTGGGACTTTCTCGTCTAAACCACCTGGTGACAAGAACAATGACAGGAACACAATAAGGAAGAAAAGGAGGGAAGTGTCCGGTGGTTCAGGTACATTCGCCTCTGCTTAGACCTCTTTGTCCGTGACTGAGTTTTCTTGTTCTGTAGAATCAAGTGCAGCTTCAGCCCCTACAGCGAACTCCTTGAGACGGTCGTCGAGGTTGGATTTACCCGCACCTTCTAAACATCAATCCCCAAAGAAGAAGAGTAAGGGCACCTCTAAAAAGAAGCCAACACTCATCCGCAATTTAGGCGGCGCTGGTGCCCCTAAAGGTTAGTTGCAAGTTCCCGAGTAAAGCAGCCTTGCTCATTCTTTAACAGTGGTTGGTGACATGCATTGGAATCCTCAAACCTTGCGATGGGAAGGTAATGAGCAGGCTCTCCGCGACTTTGATTCAGTGGTCACATCAACACGACCCGCTCTCATTACCCATCTCACTGGCTCTTCCATTGGGTCACCGGTTGGAACTTTTGCTACCGGGGCACGGAAAGTAGGAAACATGATTTTCGATCCACAGCGGATGTGTTGGATATCAACGCTACCTCCGGAGGAAGAAGAACCCGATGTGTTCGCGAACCTAGCTGATGATGAAGAGGAGGAAGATGCCAAAGGGGACACTATCCGGATTAATTTACAGTCTGCACTAACCACACCTGATACTAGTGTCAACAGCCGGACGTCCACATCAATGTCAGGTACCATTGGAGATGGAAGCCCGTCACGTAGTAGCTATGGCCGAGCTCCTTCAGAGTCTGGTAGCGAACGAGGATCGAGAGCTTCCATGGTGTATGACATCGACGGAGACTTTGTTCAGAAGTGCAGAGCTGCAGAACAGAGACACATAGTTGAAATGAAGGGCTGGAAGGAAATTCTGGCAAAGCAGGATGTTTTGTACCAGACAGAACGTCCGAACCTGTATGAAATCAGGGATCTTGCAACACGCAAGTACTGATCAATTTGCGCCTTTTCTTTCTCGGTATGCCTTCAACACTCGTATAAAGCCTTTTATTACTTGATCCATTTTGGACGGAACTGTTGTGATGTTATGGTTTCCTCGTTCTCTCATTATTCTTTGCCCGTATCCCTTTTTTTCGTTCTTGTTTTGTAGGATTTGCGACATTCTTTCTCCTCGATATGTAGTTTCTCAAATATGCCATGTCGATCATCGAATGATTGTGTGCTTGTCTGTGTGAATTGTTCTCAATCTTTGTTAAAACAGTAATCTGCATCTTGATGATAGCTTCTTCGTCTAACATCTCCAAAATACATGCTGGAGCTGGTCGAATAGCCTTATCATTCCACGGAGGGAAGGCCTGGCTTTCGGAACTTTCAGCGACCTACCCTCTTAAACTTTTATCTCCTCGACTATCTGACAACGGAGTTGCTATCGTTTATGCCTTGACTTATGGAGGAGGGCTCGTTGGAGGAGATTGCATACGATTAGCTGTGAATATTGAATCCGATGCCAAGTTGCTTTTGCTTTCGCAGGTGAGCTTCTGAATGTACATTCAAACTGGGGTGTTCTGATCTTTATCCCTTAGGGCTCCACGAAAGTGTTCAAGAACCGTATACAACAGAGATTGGCGTCTGTGCAGAGGACCTTTGATCATCCATCTCTGAAGGTCCAAGATACTACAACGCTTCAGAAGATGGACTTCACAATTTCGTCCAAGGCAGCACTATTCCTTCTGCCTGATCCTGTAACTTGCTTCCGCTCGGCCTCTTACACACAAATCCAAACCTTTCACGTTTCGAAAGATGCATCCCTCGCTGTTCTTGACTGGGTCACTTCAGGTAGAAAATCTATCGGCGAAGATTGGGTCCTATCAAGATATTACAGTGTCAACGAAGTCATGATAGCTGGACGGCGCGTAGCCAAAGACGTGATGCTACTGGAAAACAATGAAATCGATTCAGACTCTCGCTTGAACAGAAGTTTGAAGGAGAAACTATCGCCATATTCATGTTATGCTACTCTCATCCTTCGAGGACCTATGGTGGAGGAAACGATTACTCAGATAACCACCCGCTATGAAGGTATATCTGTCATGCAACGCAGAGCTCCGGAAGATCTTTTGTGGTCCCTTAGCCCCATTGGCTCAGATAAAGAGCATGGTGTGATCATTAGAGTGGCAGGAAAAGAGACGGAAATCGTAAAGAATTGGCTAAAGGAGAGTCTAATGTCTTTGGAGCAACATATCGGTGTCGATACCTATCGAAGAGCATTTGTCTAGACCAAATATGTGTCTATAGCTGTCGAAGCCAGAGATAAGCTCCAACCGCTGCGTGTCAATTCCGAGAACAGCGCTTCGATGTTGCATGTAACTCATGAAGGTCGCACTTGATGGGATGTGTTCCGCTAGTCTTCCGAAAAATTGTCACAGGGTGGTGGTGTACATAACAACAAATTACCCCGGCCAGTTCTCCCTTATCAGTCCCATGCGCCATATGGAACAATATAAAGTCGAACCGTTTCGTGATCTTCTCTGCTGTCTTTCCTGATGTCTGACCAGAAGTCTGACGAAACCTCGTTGTCTGAGCGGAATGCCGACGAACTGTACCGACCCGACGTGAATACAGATGGTGTCAACGAGAAAAAGCTGATGCGCCGTATTGATCTTCATGTCATTCCTTGGTTGGCCATTTTATACTTCTTAAACTTCATGGTTTGTTATCGTGCTGAATGACCAGTATCACTGATAGCCTGACTTGAGGAAATTAGGATAGAGGTAATATCGGGAACGCAAAGGTCCGTTAACTGGTTCCGAAAACGATGAATACCAATGATAAACTTGGTGGTACAGCTATATGGAATGACGACCAATATCAATCACCCTATCTCGGACACTCAATATCTGATTGCACTCACCGTATACTTTTTCCCTTACGCTTTATTGGAGGTGAGACCCAAGGACAGTTCAGAGTATCCCAAAAACACTCATCTTTTGATCAAGCCGGCAAGCAATGTGATACTAAGACGACTTAAACCATCTATATGGTTGAGCTCCTTGATATTCTGCTGGGGCGTAGTTATGGTCTGCCATGGTTTTATTCAAAGCTATGGAGGGCTTGTGGGTAGGTCTGGTATTTCTCATTGTCAGCTCCCACTGTGAGCAATCTGTTTCCAAAGCTGTCCGTGTTCTACTCGGTGTGACGGAAGCGGGAATGTATCCTGGAATCGTTTTCTATATCTCTAGGTACTCTTTTCAGTCGTTCTTTATGTCTGATCCCTTCAAGTTGGCGCTCGTAGCTGGTACAAACGCGCGGAAATGGGCTCCAAGATCGCATTTTTCTTCTCGTCGGCCACTCTTTCTGGTGCATTCAGTGGTTTACTTTCTGTCGCAGTTCACAACATGGATGGCATTGGAGGCCTAGCTGGTTGGAGGTGGATTTTCATTTTAGAGGGTCTTCTGACCGTAGTTGTCGCTTTGCTATCGTTTTGGGTCATTCAAGATTACCCTGAAGCTGCCAAGTTTCTTTCTGAAGAAGAAAGTATGTTCAAAGCAGAAGAGCAACAAGATGTATTTACTGATATATATAACGATGTTCAGGGGTTTTTGTCATTCGTCGGCTCCAAGACGACGTTCGAGTGAGCGCCGCTGGAGAGCAGTTCAAAAGGAAGTACATATGGCAGAGTTTAAAAGACTGGAAGACCTGGGTTGCTAGTAGGTTTGAGATAGACATTTCATCATGGTTTGTTGCTGATCATCTTTGTAGTGGGGATTTACATGGGTTTTGATGGCCCTTTGTACGCATTTTCGTTGTTCTTGCCTACTATAATCAACAAGGTTTGTCCTGTATTCCTTTGATCTCAACGACAATACTCGACTCACGTTATGTAGCTCGGTATGCACGACTGAACGTACCTTGTATATTTTTCGATCTGAACTCGGCCTTAGGATTCACCGCTACCAAGGCTAATCTGCTCACCGTTCCTCCTTATGCTTGGGGTTGCATTACCACGGTCGCTGTTGGAATACTGGGTGATCGAATTGGCACTCGCTATCATATGAGTCTGTAAGCTTGATCTTACTTTTGGTTTCTCAGTCTTCTCTGAACGTTTTGTACACTAGTTTTCTGTTTGCGACCGGTGTGTTCTATCTCTGCCTGGCCTTAAATCGTTGAAGCCACAACTACAAACTCAGGTGCGGTGGGCTATATCATATTAATTGCTTCACGAAGTCCCGGGCTATCTTACTTCGCTGTTTTCCTTGCTGCATCGTAAGTTGTATCTTAGCCTACAGTTTCGTTATTAATATGGCACCAGTGCTATCTATCCTTCCATCCGTGAGCATTTCCCCCCCTTTCTTCTATCAATCTGCTCAGTCTCCTGACTTCATAGCAAACAACGTGTCAGTTGCTTATTCTAATTGTGAAAGCTGTTCATTGAAAGTTTTCTAGTGCCTGGGTTGCTGGGAATGTCGAAGGAGCGTACAAACGTAGTGTCACCCTTGGCATGGCAATCGGATGGGGTAACATTAACGGCGCAGTGACTTCCAACATTGTGGGCTTCATACCCAGTTCTTATATGTTGACAGCCTCTGACATACTCTCTTAGTATCGCTCAGCGGACTCGCCATGGTACACTATGGGACACGGTATAGTCCTAGCTTACATTGGCATTGGTCTCATTTGCGTAACTATCATGAGGATGGGCCTGCAAAGAGAAAATGCTCGCAGGGATAGAGGCGAACGAGACGAAGTTATTGACGGCGTGGATAACAAAAATGCGGATGTAAAAAATGGACGTTACCCCGACGTTGAGACTGCCAGACTGGACAAAGGAGATGGTTGGAGTGGGTTCCGGTATTCCTTATAAATTCAGTCCAAAAACCCTTTATCCAAATGCATTTTCAACTGAGTTATGAGATTTCGCAGTAATCCAGATATAATAAACTCTGAAGAACCACCGTATTGATAATGAGATCAGTACTATGTATACGTTGTATTAAAGAAAGTGGGAAGTTAGTCCAACTTCTTTATCGCCACGGCAGGCGTAGGGAGAGGGTCGTCGGGAGATATAGGTGATGGCTTGTTGGTCGCTTCGGGTGCAGCCAAACCGTGTTTCTGATGCTCGTCCAACCATTTGTCCATGTCGTCCTGGCGTCCAGCGAAAGGACGCTTGCCTAAAAGGTTGATCATGTCCTCTCTGTGTAGGTCAAATGTGAACAATTTAAACGTGATGTGGTAATACGCTGATGTCTTACCTTGTAAGAACCTCCTTCTCAAGAAGTAGTTTGGCAACCTTCTCTACGTCTGCTTTGTGTTCAGAAAGAAGACTTCTGGTCCGATCGTACATGCCCCTACAGAAAGTTAGATGGATGGGAACGAATTTTGAGTCAAGGAAAACTCACGTAATCATTTTGCGAACTTCAGAGTCTATGGTTTCGGCAGTTTTCTCTGAGAAGGGCTTGTTCCAGCTTTCCTTTGCGCCGCGATCGCCACCATAGCTGACGGGACCAATGACTTGATTCATTCCATAGTTGGCGCAAGCCTCAAAGGCATATCGAGTGATCTTCTGAAGATCATCTTGAGCTCCGCTGGTGATGTTCTCAGTACCAAAGAATATCTCCTCAGAGACACGTCCACCCAGGGTGACACATATTTGGTCGGCGAGTTGGGGGCTAGAGAGGAGATATCGATCTGGAGGAAGGTACTGCAACGTTGATTTGTATGAAGAGTTTACAAAAGGAAAAAGTCGAAAAGCGACACACCTGGGCGTAACCTAAAGCGCCATTTCCTCGAGGTATGATGCTGACTTTGAGGACAGGGTCAGCATTCTCCAAGAACCATCCAGCGACAGCATGTCCAGCTTCATGATAAGCTACGGTTTTCTTCTCTAGTGGGCTTAATACTCGACTCTTCTTCTCCAGACCAACTATGACACGTTCAATAGCATCGTCAAAGTGACGGGATTCGACCGAATCAGAGCCCTTACGAGCAGCTCGGAGAGCTGCCTCATTACAGACGTTGGCAATGTCGGCGCCAGAGAAACCGGGGGTGAGAACGGCTAGCTTCTGTGCCAGATTGCTCAAGTCTGCTAGAGATTCGTGCAATTTCAGAGGCGCGAGGTGAACCATGAATATACCCTTACGACCAGAGACGTCAGGGCGATCGATGACAATGTGTCGGTCAAATCGACCTGGCCGCATCAGTGCAGGGTCAAGTACGTCAGGTCGGTTCGTGCCTGCGAGGACAACAATATGTTCATGAGTTCCAAATCCGTCCATTTCCACCAGAAGTTGGTTGAGCGTTGATTCACGTTCGTCGTTGCCACCCATGCTCCTTCCTTTTTCTCTCGCTTTCCCAATTGCATCGATTTCATCGACGAAAATAATGCATGGGGCATGCTTCTTTGCTGAAGCAAAGAGATCACGGACACGGGATGAACCAACACCGACAAACATTTCGACAAACTCTGACCCAGATACTGAAAGGAAGGGAACAGAAGCTTCGCCAGCAGTGGCTTTTGCAAGCAAAGTTTTACCAGTACCTGGCGGACCAGACAGAATAGCACCACGAGGAATCTTGGCTCCCAACCGCTCATACTTGGAAGGCTCCTTCAGGAACTGGACAAATTCCATGATTTCCTCTTTCGCTTCGTCCATCCCAGCTACATCCTTGAATTTCACCTTCACTTCCGTATCCTTATCGAATAATTTAGCGCGACTCTTTCCAATGCTAAAGATACCACCGCCAGAACTGCCGCTTCCTCGTTTGGACAGCCAGTACAAGAAGCCAATGACAGCGACAGTGGGAGCAAGTTCAAGGAGAACACGGAAAGTGGACACTTCATCTGTGTAAGCAACCGGAATACGTTCGTGGCTAGGGATGCCAAGCTCTTGTTGAGCCTCGTCTAACCGACGTTCGAAGGCCTCAACACTGCCGATAGAAAAGTAGTAATCGCCACTCCCTATTGTCGACCCAGGATACATGGTACCGGTTGCATTAGAATGGAGCTTAACGCGGACTTTATGACCATTGATTACGATGAGTTTATCGACAAGACCTTTGTTGAGGAAGGCGGTACGGAACTCCTGCCATGTAATCTCTCGAGAGGAGGAAGAGCCAGAGTTGGAGTATATGAACTGTGCGATGGCGAGACCAGTTATCCAATTAATGGCAGTATTCAAACCATTGTTTCCACCATCTGGAGGTGGGGGTTCCTTTGACGATTTTTTGTCGTCTGACTCCTTCTTCCCATGCTCCTCCTCCTCCGTCTTCTTCTTCATTTTCTGCTTTTGCATCTGCGCATGCTGTTCCTGTATTCGCTGGAAAAAACCTTCAAGGTTCTTGGGAATATCCTCGCCATCTGAGAGTGGTCGTTCCACCTTCTGGTCTTTGTTTGGTGACAGAGCTTCCTTCTTCTCTGTTTCCGAAGACGCAGATACCTCTTCTTCCTCCTTAGCTTTGCCCTTTGGATCGTGCTGAGATGAATCCGAATCTGGGCGGTTTACTGGAGTAGCGTAGAATCGAGCAGCGGGTCTGATTGTTGGTAGAGCATATCTCCGCGAACTGACGAGCCTAGCAGCTCTGAAAGTGCGGGAAAGCATTGAAAAGGTAGTGAAGAATGAGACTCACAGTCTGAGTTTAGGACTGAATAATCTTGACGCGTCACGTTCCACCTCTGCCGAAATGCCGGACTACTTTTTTGCTCGGTTTGGGCATCCCGCTTGACCAGCCGGTGCCACGGCTTGCAAGTTGCCGTTGAACAGAACGGGCTATAGAATATCACGGATTGGTTGATGCAGACAGTTATCACGATACTCTCAGTGCCTAGATACTTGAATAACCTCGCACGACATAACATACGTTAACTAGTTAACTTCCAGGACGTCCAAGACCTGTATGTAGGCTTGGAATACGGAATCTGGATGTACATTCAGGCTCCAGCTCAACCCCGGGTACTAAAAATTTCAGTTACCGGAGTTAGGGTCCTCTGTGGAGAACTTTGACGCGTTGCCCCTTCTTCAAGTTTTTCTTTTGAAGAGGTCGTCCACGATATGGCTCACGGTCACCACGATTCCCTTCCTCCTCTTTCTCCATTGACTGTACCCGTTTTGGGCGAAGGGAGACCGACTTTCTCGACCGCACCAAGCAGGAGCCATACACCCTTCCAGAAAAGATCTCAGTCTCCAGCTCTTTCTGAATCCGAATCCGAGTTTAATCCAAGTTCCAATGCCAGTATTCGCAGGGCAATACTTAGTTATGAAAACTTGGTCGCGCTTGCTGATGCGCAGGAGCGCTTGAAATATGTTCTAGCAAATCGAAAGGAAACACTCAAGGAGGCCAGAAAGATTGTATGGAGAGACCGTGGCGAACCGGTGGCAGAACTGGCCGACATAGAGGATTGTTTAAAGTGGGCACTCAAAGGCGGTTTTCGTACGTGTAGCCTGCATATTTTGATCAGGAATTTTATTCAAATGGGGTCTCCAGGGGCTGCAGGCTTGGCTTTCAATGTGAGGGCTGGGTTCAACATCGTCCTGGCCTTGATCAGATTGCCATCGGTGTCCAAGTTAGTTTTCTCATCCTGCTGAAAAGCAGCAGGATCTAATACTCTTCATAGGAAACACCGGGTGTCACTCATACAGCGCGCGATATTTGGCCTGGATACTTGGAGGTTTGCAGCTATGCTCGGTACGTAGGCATTGTACTATCTGAAGCATGTGTTAACCCCATCGCAGGTTCCTTCGTTTCTATCTACAAGTTTTTGCTGAATGCACTTCCGTTCCTAATACCATCTATCCAAGCACCTCAGAATGACTATCCCTCTGCTTTTGACGACGAAGACGATGAAATGGAAGCTCTCCCAACCACCGTCTTCGATGTCACCGTTCCCCCAACTCCAAGTATCGCTAACACCCCAGTCATCTCCACTCAACGACAACGAACGGAGCGATTATCCCTGTCAACCCAAGCTCAGAGAATTCTGATACGTAAAAAGACAAGACGGTGGCACGCGGCTCTTGCAGGTGCAATTGCAGGAGGATTGGGGGTCAGGACCGATCGTTCTTCATCCTACACACTCTCATTGTATACAATCTGCGTAGGTTCTTTGGGAAACTAGAGGTAGAAGGGTGACGATAGCGCAACAATTATTCGTGCGGTAAGTTGATTTTATGATTGTAATAGAGAGCTATAACTCAGTTTCCATCGTAGAGGTCTACAAGGAACGTACAACTTGTATTCCAGCAAGTACAATATTCACATACCACATGGAGATGTCCTCGTATTCTCACTCGTGTGAGCTGGTTACACTCCCACTCAATCTGAAAGAAAAAAATTCATTTTAATTAGTTGCGGTCAAATCTTGTATGGATTCCTTCTTCGGCCAGATTCCCTACCTCGCTCGTATACTAATTGGTATATGTTCATCCATACAGCTACGCATATTTACTCATGACGGATTACAGGGTGGCCTCTGCCGCGAAAGTGCCTCATGCATGTTTGCGAATGAACTACGACATGGTTCGAAACCATACCGTTAATTTCCAGGACGTAGATTCTATCATTGCGCGAGCAGTAGGTTCCTTCTCTTGACTGGTAGTACATCTTCCTTGAACTCTTGTTAGGAAACCACACCTGCAAACAAAGTCTCATTATCAAATTTGAAAGATACTTTACTCAAATTGCAGATGTTGTCACCAGGCGATCCAGCTCCATATTTCCCTCATTATGCCACTTGTTCTGCCATTCATCCTGCCCAGAGTTCATGTTGGTCTGTCCCTACAACAAGGTTTTTCGAAGTGGCGCGATGGATGCTCCCAATTTACGGCGCATTACATTTTGTACCCGCAGTGCTATTGAAGCGATCGACGTTCATGCAGAATCCATGGAAGGTGTTGATGAAAGCAGCTATAGGAACTGGCAGAAGCAGTGCTTTCCTCGGCGTATTTGTTATAATCTATCAGTGTAGGTTTTTTCTTCCTGATTCCGAGTGTGGTCAATTTGAGACAAACTATCCTAGCTATGAATTGCTTCAAAAACCAATCACACGAATACCTGTCTACTTTGTCACCTTCCTCTCCTCTTCACCCCCTTGTTCAGAAGATTCCAAAATCTGTCATCGATATGCTTATTTCCAAGTATTCATTCTTCGTTCCTGGACTTTTTTCCGGACTCGCGTTGTTCGTGGAAGAAAAACGAAGAAGACCTGAGTTAGCAATGTACGTCTTACCAAAAGGACTGGAAAGCTTTTGGATCGTTGCCACTGGTAAGGTCGGGTTGAAGCGATGGAAAGGCGGGGAAAGTCTTTTGACAGCGATAGGGATGGCTATGGTCATGGTTTGTGTTTTTTTTTTGGCTTCTATAGTGGGACCCTACTAATTCTCGTTATAGAGCACTTACCAAAATGACCCTCAGCATCTTTCGGGGCTGGTTAGAAGGATACTGTACCAGTTTATAGGCCCCAATTAGTTGAATACATGATGTTTTTCCTATCGAAGTTTTAAGATGTGCAAGACTTACAATATATTACTGTTATGATAATGCCGGCGGTTCCGATAGCAAGGCGGATCAGACACATGTGATGAACAGCGCGTTCAAAAACCTCTTTCGCCAGGAACCACAACAGGCGGAAGATGGTCGCTCTAGGAACTCCGTTTCAATGCCTAACCTACTCTCTCTTGATCCTTCCCATATTACTTCTTACTGTCTACTTCCTGGCTGCTTTCCCAAACCCACCGGAAACTGTGTACTTGCACTCTGGATTGTCATCGTTACCTTTGACATGCAAGAGTTGGAAGCTATATCCAGAGGAGTTTTATCCAGGAGGCGCGTACGCTTCCTTTCCTTATGGAAAAGTACGTTTCGCATCCTCTGCTGAAGGACAAGAAGACTAAACTATCCAGACGCGATACTTTTTGATGGGGCCTGACGATGGAAAGAAGGTGGGTATACTGAGTTTGAGAGTGGCACCTCGTATGACAAGTTCATCCAACCTTCAGATCGTTCTTATACACGGGCTGTCGATTCCTGCGATGATATGGAAGGATGTAGCGCCTAATCTAGCTGCACGAGGCTATCGCGTTCTTTTGTACGGTGAGTATTCAAGGCTGTCGTTATCTGCATTTACAATACTTATCGTGCTCCAGACTTGTATGGTCGCGGGTACTCAGATGGACCTCAAACCAAATATAACAGTAATTTATACATCACTCAACTTGCACTGTTGATGCAACACGTCAAGTGGGATAAGGCCGTTCTTGTGGGTGTTTCCATGGTACGCTCCCTTCCAGCTATCGCAAACTTTGTATCATGATTCTCATGTATCGTCAGGGAGGTGGACTGGCTGCTGCCTTCACGGCTTCCTTCCCAGATCTCGTGGAGGACCGGGTAGTCATCATTTCGTCCGCAGGCCTTGTTCTTGTGAGCACGCTGAGTTAGCGGGAGGTTGACTCGATTACCGATCTTGTTCCAGACTTCAGATTTGTCACGGACCACAAAAATTATGTCCCTGCCTCTTGTTCAAGCCTTGACTTCCAGTCTCGTTGCACAGGTAGGACACTCCGTCCAAATGTTGATGACCATCTCACGATTGGGGTGCCATAGAAATTTTTACAGCGTTTAACGGATTCTTCAAATGATACAGCGCCAGTAGATCCCTTACAAGAAGTACTGATTGCATTTTTCTTCTAGTTTTCTTTTTGGAGAATCCTAATTTTTTATCTTCAGATTGTGCGCCTCCAGTCGGCTCACTTACCAGGTTACAACGCTGCCATCTCCTCGTCTTTGCGAGACGGTCCTGTTCGAGGCGAAGCTCGAAGTTTTTCGAGCAGTGTTTGGAACACACGTAAACTGCTCATCATTCATGTCAGTGTTGTAACCTCTTTATACCATTCCATCTACTCAAGTGTAGCCTAGGGTACCCGTGATAATACGGTTCCGTACAAATATGCAGCGATAATACAAACTTCCTTGCCTCAAGGTTGTCAATCTGAAGTTATCACTATTGACGGCGGCGGCCACGATTTGACCATCAGCCATCCAGACACCATCGTGA